>JAKEPQ010001009.1:31720000-34120000 GCA_024500445.1 Entomyzon cyanotis
CAACAGGCAAAAGAATCAGAAACAACACACTACAATTACGGCAGCAGACTTGCTCCTGGTTTCAAGTATCTAAGCCTTCAGCCAGGTCCTCAGTGCTTCAGGCTTATATTACCATTTCTAAAACAAAAATGCTGATGATACACTAAGTTTTAAGCATAAAATACATTGATCTCCTCTGGAGGTAGAGTACATGGCATTGATCTGAGCACTCGTGGTACAGACAGCAAGTTGTGACTGATAAAAAGTATTGTTCTTAAATGCTCTTGACAGGACTAAGAAAGCAGACACAAAGTGACAAATTAGAAGGGATTGAGAGCTGCAGGTATATTTTGATGTAGTTGGCTCAACAATTAGAAAACAATTTTGTACAGATTGCCTGATTCTTGTCTCATTCATGCCTCATTCACTTGCTTCTGAGAGGGAAAAGCAAGAAATTACCTAGATACCCATTGGAAAGTTTAAACTCTTAAACTATGCATCACTGAACATTCTGTTTCCACTGGCTATCAAAAATCTGCTGCATTTAAATGTGAAAACAGATTGTTTCCCCCCAGCAGCCAGCTGTGGGCTAGAGAGGTCAGTGGATTTTTTTTGCTATCATGAAATTATACATAACAAAGGTTTGGGAATCCAAAATGGACTGTAAGCATCAGCTGCTTTTGCGTGAGCCTCACAGATGTTACTCATTAGTTGTGGGTAAGCCATTTGGCACAAGAAGAGAATTCTGCTCAGACAATGATGTATGGTGGTGTTAAACTGTGCTAGGATAAACAAAACAAAATTCATCACTCAATGTAACAAAATACCCAGAACCAGAAAGTACTCAACATTTTTATACCATTTTTATACATGTGGCCTAGAACATAGGAATATTGACCCAAAAACATAGCATTTAGTGGGTCATGGATCAGGCTTCCCAAGTGTAAAGGACACCTTGTTTCTCTAGCATGCAGCACCATTCAGTCCCTTTCGCTGGAGAGTGAAAGAGCAGAGCTTTGTGTTGTTTTTGGAGGAAGGAATCTAGCACGCACTGGACCATAGATATAAGTTAATTTCTGTAGAACAAGAAGATATGAAAATATAAAAACAAATTTTTGCTTGCTATTATTTTAGCATTACAAAAAGTTGTTTGAGATACATTACCTCATGTTCAGCAGATGTGCATTCCTTTAGCTATTTTAAAATTATTGATGTCCAATACATTCAAGAGTCTGAGAAAATTAGGCGAATGTGTTCTTTTTTTAATGATAATAAAGATGAGAAAAGAGTAAATTCAGCTGCGTGCTTTAGTTGTGATTTTGTATTTTTAAGAAATCAAGAAACTGTAAGTTTTAGGTGGAAGGTATTGTTTGATTTTTCAGCTCATTGATTTGTCTCATTGAAAACTCCAAGATTCTTGCAAGTTTTTTTTCACAAAAGGCATTACTGAAAAAAAAGTCAGTGTTATTGAAGTTTGGCAAGCCAGCTGATAAAACTCATTCTCAATACACAATAGATTATCTCAACACCACCACTTGAAAGACGCGATCTCAGTTTTCAAAACCTTCCAAGAAAACACCATCACCTAAGTCCTCTAACAGTCAGCTGGCAGATGAAGTTAAAACATATTGTAGAGAACTGGAAATGTAAGACCTAAGCTTAGGTTTTCCTTTTCTTCACAAGCTTACCTGAAGATATTCACCACTTAAGTCTTTATAGGACTGTATGAGTGTTCTCAAGCTTGCAAACAAAATGCAAATACATGCATAAACCTGGAAGGCAATATAACACTCTATTTGTGCTTTTGTGTGTGGCAAGGTTTTGGTAGTGGGGGGACTACGGGGGTAGCTTCTGTGAGAAGCTGCCAGAAGCTTCCCCAAGTCTGACAGGGCCAGTGCCAGCCAGATCCAAGACAGACCTTCCGCTGCCCAAGGCCATCAGTGATGGTGGTAGAGCCGCTGAGATAACAATGTGACAAGGGGGAAAAGTTACTGTGCACTTGCAGACAGAGAGTTGAGACAATATCTGAGAGCAGCAGCCCTGCAGACACCAAGGTCAGTAAAGAAGGAGCTGGAGTAGTGCTCCAGGCACAGGAACAGAGATTCCCCTGCAGCCTGGGGTGAAGATCACGGCATGCCCCTGCAGCCCATGGAGGTCTATGGCAGAACAAGTTTCTACCTGCAGCCCACTGAGGAACCCAGGCCAGTGCAGGTGAATACCCAAAGGAGGCTGTGACTCTGCGGTAAGACTGTGCTCAAACAGGCTTCTGCTAAGACCTGTGGTCCCATGCATAGAGGATCCCATACTTAAGCCTGTGGAAGGGATTATTTTAGTAATGAAGTAATTTCTCCAAGTTGAGTCTGGTTTGCCCATAACAGTAACTGGTGAGTGATCTCCCCTTGCTCTCATCTTGACACTTGGGTTTTCATTATATTTTCTTTCGCCTGTCCAGCTAAGGAGGAAGGTGACAGAGCAGCTTGGCTGTGTACTTTGTATCATACCAGGGTGAACCCACCACGCCAGGTCAAACAACTTTTGGGCTATTTCAACACAAAGTACTCCATCAGTGCACTGGCTAGAAGTGCTTGCTGATACTGCTTCTCAGACTTAACCTTCTGAATTCCTTAAGCTCCTCAGAACATCCCCTCTGGAAACAACCAACTTCCTGTCCTGCTCTGAGGGAGTTTCATTCAAGTGATACAAGAATGACTAACTGACTTTTATAGTTACAGTCTACAAAGTGACTGGGTTTTGGTATCCTTAAATTTGATAGAACTATAAATAAAGCTCCTTTGCACAGATGAGCTGTTCCCAGAGTAAACCCTATGGATTAAAATCTCAAATTCAATCTGGTAGATTTTGCCTCACAACTTTTCATAAAAGCAATGACCCATGTAGCAAGGGAAATTTATAAACTTCAGATAGAGATCTTATTTGGCAACAGCTGGGGTGAGACGATGCTGAACAATCCCAATCTGGACACTTGCCTTGGTAACTGATCTCTAAATGCCAGGAAGAAAGTCCAGAAATACATATATTCTTTTCCTCTATCCATTTCACATTTTTTGGTTTTGTTTAGTTACAAGCAGATGAGCAGTATACCAGAAGGCACTCCTTATTCTTAGCCTAACATATCTTTGAGATTCTTTACATCTTTTTTACAGCTGATCAATCTGTCCAAGATTTTGCCACTTCATCTGATAGTTAAAGGCTACAATATTGTGCAAATAACATAATTAAGAAAGATAAACAGTGTGATAACTTTTGGTAGGCAAATTTGGAGCTGCATAACACCTGGTAATGACCTTTAATAAGGGTCTTTCAATGCATCTGAAAACATGTGCACCAAGACAAGACATTGATTTACTTTTTTTTTTTTTTTTGACAAGGGGAAATAGTCTAATATTCTAGCTCTGCTACTCAGTTACTCATTTCAAACACATGATAATGTGCTCAATATTTAGGTATCATAAAAATGGCACAGAAATACTCCAGTCTTGGCGTTTTGGCTTTTCAATACTAATGTTCACAGTTCTGTAAAAGGTATCAACTAGAGACGTAACTATGAAACAACTGTATATCATACAAAAACGCTTTTCTAGGAAGATTATGGATCATCTTTCCAAGTACAATGCATTTGAGTCAGTCTTCATAGATACAAAAGTTATCAACAATATAAATTGGCACGAAAAAAAATTGCCATAAACTGAATAAAAACCTTTGTAATTTTGATGGGTTTGATACTATGCAAATTATGTATCCATTTACTGTATTAATAAAACATCATTGTCTTACATAGAGACACATTTTGCACTTCTGTTTTTGAGCTATTTTTAAATTAGGCTAGATTTGACAAGGGACTATTTGTGGTAATGTGGTAATTAAGATTTGAACAGATGTCAGCATTAATAAGGGATTCAAATGAGGTGTAGGGAGATAAATGTATTTTTTTAGCTGCGCTGGCACACCAGGCATCATTGAGAGGAGATGACAGCATGGATTCAGCAGTTCTTTTTTCAGGAGAGCTTCTGGAAAATTGTCCAGTAACTCAGGTTTTCTGATGTTATTCAGTCATTTTGCATCATCTTTCAGAATATCTTAATTTTAAAATAAATTACTGTTCCATCAATATTTATGACATTACAGAATTTGATTGATACCCTATAATTGCAACAGTCTTTTGTAACAGAAATTATTATCTTTTGTGCTATAGCTCACCACTTCAAAAAATACTCTATACCTAGATTTTCTTAGTCTCTCTGTTACAATAGGTTGCTTAAGTACATAAGCAACTATGTACTTAAGCAACCTATTGTTAAGGTTGCTTAAGTACATAGTTGCTTATGTACTTAAGCAACTAAGTAACTAGTTGCTTAAGCTCACCACTTCAAAAAATACTCTATACCTAGATTTTCTTAGTCTCTCTGTTACAATAGGTTGCTTAAGTACATAATGCTGTGAGCAACATCTTTCAGAAATTACAACCTGAATTCACAGACAGGTCCAAGTTTAAATTCAGTTCAAAGAAACCAGTATTTACACTGTGTATACTAAACTAGAATAGGAAGTACCTAAATTCACTGTTGGCCAATAAAGATGAACAAAGATGAGCTGACTATTTAATTGGCAGTCAGTCATTAAACCTGTATCTACACTGGTAAATAAACCTTACTGATGGAATGATGGTCAGACATCATTCTCTGCCCCTAAAACTAACTCATACACCATGTGCCAAACTCTTCAAGCCCTCAAATCAATACAGCCATTACCAAACCAATTTGGCAGTGCTGACTAGCCATTCTGAGCCCTCAATTTTGTTGATGCAGTGTTTGAAAGAGTGGTAGGTGACATAAGCAACACCACATTTGGGTGCCAGCACTCAAAGCCATGCCTTCGCCCTTTCTTTACATTAAGTTAGCAAACCCCTCTGTCTATTGACTGAAATATTGTAGAGGTCTTCCCTGTCTCACATCATAAGCTAATAACATTTGTATAAATTCCCCACTGATTTCTCCATTGCTGATCTTGTTCCAAAACGGAGTTTGGATTGAATCACAGAAGAAACAGTGTAAGAAGCTGTCCTGAAAAGAAAGGTTGCTTGGCTGTTTTTAAAAATCTCTTATTGGAGAAACAACTATCTTGTTCTCTTTTTGTTCCATATCTCATAACACATTTCCCAACTATATTCATAGCATCATATTAAGAACCTCTTTCATTTAGAATGTCCCATTAGAATTTTCATGTCTCATTACAAACTCAGAAAGAAGAAGATCCATGAATTTGACCCATAACAGTTTATGCAAATGTATTTCAATCTATCAAGTATTCATTATACTTTTAAAATAAAAAAATAACAGATTAACATACAATAACAAATTGCCTCATTACCATGCAAAAACTGGCATGTGTCTGAGCAACAACCTCTTTGAAAACTAAAACAATTTATACTTCTGACCCTGTGATCACTTAGAATATAAGGCAAGAAGAGCACTATTACATGGCTTGGGACATTTAAACTAGCTGGAATTTGTTCCTGTTTTATGCAGAAATCATGATACGCAGATTAGATTATAGACACTATTAAGTCAAGCTTCATGACTCTATGCAATTTCTGGGAATAGAGAGAAAGCTGAAACAGTATTCACAAGAATATTAAATAAAAGCGTCTTTTAAAGAACAGAAATTTCTAGGTGAAAAAAGCAAATTCACATAGCATTTCAAATTATTGTTGGGCATTAGTAAAAAGATAACACTTCTCAATGAACATAGAACTGGTTCTCATGCACTTTTTTCTTTTTTTTTTTTTGTTAATGGGCAAGAAAGTATTGGTTAACTTAAAAGTAACACGTTAAGAATGTGCCAATTTTTAGAAATACTGCCATCTGCCAAAAAATCTTTGAGACTACCAAGTATGTGAAACATGACCAGACTGTTCTGGACCACAACACTTAGAAAGACACATCCTGGAGTTATGTTTCAAAAACTATCAGAATGTGCCAGACAAGTGTGCTGACATTTTCTAATCTTATGAGCAACCCGAGACCAAATTAGATAAGAGAAGGCAAAAATTTATAGGATTTGGAAAAAAACTGTTCTGGAGTAATAGTTTACAAATAGGCAAAGTCTGAAACTGTGTCTGGAAAATCACACAAAAATACAATCCACATTACATTCCTTTGCAACAGTTTACAGCCACTAGTTCTTGTTTAATCTGTATGAAGGAGTTGACAGAAACCTCACCATGTTCTGGTCAATGCTATGGACATATAATGCAAAGTTCTGCATGAAATATTCCATGAGAAAGAAAAGCAAATAGGATTAAAAATCTACATTCTAACCAAAAAGCCCCAAAAACCGGCTCATATATGCCAAATAACACAAACTGCAGCAAATGAAACAAGTCTAAGCATATAAGCAGTGCTCAAATTTGGAAGAAAGTATAAACAACGGCAATATGTTGTCATCTTTGCAAGCTTTTGCAAGCATCAAAAACCGAACATGAACACACAGGAAAGCAGGTACAGCACTAGCAAAAAGGATAAGAAAAGTAAAAATTAAGTTCTTCATAGAAGACTGGACAAATATTGCAACAGGAAATTATCAGTTTATCAGTATGAATGGATATGAAGAGTTTACAATTTTCAGGTTAGACAGTATCACAGAGGCCCATATGTACCCAGGCACAGCAATATTAGCTGTGAATAGCCATGGGCAAGCACAAGTGTTAAAAACTGATAATAATCTTATTAATATAGTATTTGCTTGAAACAGAAGATACATTTAAAAAATAGAAAAAGGCAAGATTTGCAAGAGAAAGGAAAAGTCAGTAACAGGTTGAAAGCTACTTAGTTTCTGTCATCAAGGCGCTGAACACAGAAGAGGGAAAATGAGAAGCCTTTTTTTGTTTTCTGTTTTATTCATTTATATATACATATATATAAATTAAGGTGCGAGTAATTGCTACCAAGTGCTAAAAATATGTCACTGTCCCATTTTCATACCACAGCTGCAAACAGCAGAGGTGTCACAGACATCTACCCCTAAGAGTTACAAAATAATTCTCTAGTTCCATAAGTAGGCAGAGAAAGAAATCAACAAACTGGTTGGTTTTCAACTAATCTCCCTCAGATTAGCAACAGCTATAAAATGTCTAGAAAAACTGCCAGACTAATTGCATTTGCCAACAGGGACTAATGTTGTGGGAGTCCTGAAAGTTCATCGCCTGTTGTGGGCTTTCATCTTTCCAACTAAGGGTATGAAGAGTCTTCAACACAGAAATACTGACCATTATTAATTATAACTATTTTTAAGTGGGAAAAGGAGACACAGAGGAGTGTTTCTGCCAAGAATGTGGAAGCCTATTGCACATAACACAGACTAGTTCATGTGCTTCGATGCAGGACTGCTGCTTTTGTCTTTGTGTAATTACTGACCATGGCAAAAAGCAGGAAAATATCTGAAATGAGCAACACGTTAGAATTACTGAGCAATAATTGTTTTGGATTATTCTGTAACATCAAGAAGTAAAAACATTTTTAAAGTCGTTATTGTTACTGCCAAACAACAGTTCAGCTTAAATAGAAGTATTGCAGCACATTTGAGTTCAGTTTTGGGGTCTGCAACATATTCTCTTTGAAGTCTAGGTCTCCAGTCCTGATACAATAATGAAATCATTTCAGACCAAAATTTTAAATTGTTCTAAATTCCTGCATCTGAAGTTAATAGTCTTGGTTACAGAGGACCAAAACCTCAAATACTCACCAGGGAAAAAATCTCTGAAAATCTCAAAATAAAAACACCCCTTCACACACAATCTACTTCTTGTTTTTTTCCTTATTTACAGCTGTGATCTAAAGTATCACACATTGCTGTGTAAAATTCTGAAAATTGTTCACCTGTTGATACCCAACACAGCGTTCTCTGTTGGGGTCACTTAGATAAACTAGCAGCTCATTATCAAATTGAAATACAGCTTATACAGAAGATATTGTATTGCTAAATTTTGACAACGCTTGAGAAAATAACTGAGAAATCTGTGTGTAGCTCCTTAGTGAGTGTTGCAATACAATTACAGGTTTTTTCTCAGTCATTTCCAATGGATTACTGCTCACACTCTGAAGAGTTTCTGGACTCCCAACAGATTACTGCTATAACATCTGTTTCCTCAGTATTCATTTCACTGCCCTTTGCAAGGTAATTATTCAACCAATCACTCTGTTTTCAGTTTGGTAAAGAACTTTTTTACATAATTCTTGTTTCTCTGGTCTCCATTACACACAGACAACCTACCTCATGTGGTAAAGGTGGCATTTATATGCAGTTATATCTTTCTGTTCTCTTTCATTCCTGCAGTTCAATTCAGGCATATTTCCATCTTGTACCATTTGGGCTGGCAAAAACTGCAAGGACACTGTATCCCATGCTAATCCTCTTGTCCTGCTTCCTCCATGTGTTTTTCCCCTGTCACACTGTTTCATTTCCTGGTAATTGTTAGCAGCAAGAGTATGCACCTCCCTTCTATTCCTCTTCCAATCTGCTGCAAGAACCACAGATTATAAATATTGTAGTTTCTTTTAAAGGGGGAAAAAACACTCCACAAAGCCAAAGCCCTATTATTTTTGCATAAGCATTTAAAGCACACATATTTAAAATGCCAGTAATGTCAAGATATCCCTAATGCAGAACTTCATTTCTCATATGGCATTACATTAGCCAGTTCACAAACATACCTTCCACATTATCCATTTCTCATATGGCATTACATTAGCCAGTTCACAAACATACCTTCCACATTATCCAAGACAAGCATAAAAAACCCCCACCACCCAAACAAACAAAAAGTCCATGAAACACACGCCCAATCATCAAAATTACCATCCTCTCCAGCTCCTGAAATTTAAAATAATTTAAAAATCATAATTCAAAACCCATTTAAAACCCAAACACAATAATTGTTTTTGTTTTCCCTCTGGCCACAGGTTTAGTGCAACATTTTGGAACATTTCCTCAGTCCTGTGATTTTAAGGAAGTCTGCCAACATCAGAAAATTATTCCCACACATAATGTTACTACCACTACGTCTCTCAGAAACATAAAGAAACTTTCCTTGCTTTCCCAAATTTATCTTGACCATCTCATCTTCCCAAATACAGTGTTATCTTTTTGACCTCACGATTCCTTTTGCAGTGCCTAAATTTCTGTACACATCACAGTGATGTGAATCTGGAGATTTCCAGGATCACCATAAGCAGGATTTTCTGACTCATCCATTCGTACCTAGGATCCTGAAGCAACATTTGAACAGTGGGGGCTAGAAAGAGCTTTTTCCCAGGTTACAACTTTACTGTCCCTCTGTATATCCCCAGGCACCATTTGACCTAATAAACGTCTCATACAATGAACAACAAAAAGTGAAAAGCTCTGTGTGAAGACCTGAATACAATGAACAGAAGTTAATTAAGTTAAAGGATTTCCAGCTGGTAATGATAAATATATTAGACATAGTTTGCTGAGACTAGTATAACCCTTTTTGAATTAAGACAAAAACCAAAAGCTATGAAGACAGCAAATGTTCTTAGCAGTGAAAAATGCTGAACTAGAACAATAGCACTAAAATGAGCTTGCAGTTTTAATTATACATGACTTTACTTACAAAGAAAATCAGAAATTCAGTGTCTATGTGAAATTTCCACAGGCTGAGTTTTAACAACTCTATATACAACGGTTCCAGATATTTCAGGATGAGCAATATTGTTATCAATTACAAGATTAAAGAAAGTTCTCACAAATACAGGCAAACACAGACAATTTCCCTGCTTTGCTCGTTGACATGCAAGGCACAGTGCTTCACTCTCTCTCTTGCTATAGCTACCTCAACGAGTTAGGAAGCCTGCCTTAATTTGCTATCCAAATATGGCACAGTATGTCTGTCTATATTTTTGACTGAATGTGGCCCTAAGTGATTAAAATATCAGATTCTCTGTATGTAGAACACTCTCTCACAAACACATCATACAGGAACATTATTTGTGCTGATCTACTTATTTATGGTATTCAGAGTAATAATTTAAATTATACATTTTCAAATATATCCACTAAATGGTCCTGTCTGTGAAGCTGTTCTTAGCTGTAGGATGGCAGAGAAAGCAGAGATGCAGTGAAACAGGAAATACACCTGCTTTATGTTATATGCATGTTTGCTACTATAGAATAGTAATGAGCAACAGAAATTCTAAGCTTCAGGCTATGTCCTTAGTCACACTGCTTTATACCCTCTATCAAAACAAAAAAAAAAAAACAAACCAGCACTGAAACAGGAGAGAACTGAGCTGAGATGGAGAGAAATGAAAAAAATTCAGAAAAATTATTGTAATCCTATTTACTAATAAAGAAACAGAAAATATTTTCCTCTTGCAGGATGATGACAATCTACTGGTTTCAATTATTCAAAGCATTACTTTAATGTTAATGAGAAGGAGATATTAATGTTTTACTAGGTTAAAGGAGTTTATTCCTGCTGACAAATCCAACTATGAGCCTAGAAATTCCTTATTTATATTCTGTTAAGTGTTTTCATGTTTTAAACAGCATTTCTTATTCATTCACAGTCTTCTCCATCCTGTGGAGGGTTTTGTTGTAATGGCTGGTGTCGTGATTTGACCCTGTACAGCACCTCCTCCCTCCTAAGACACTGTTTCTCCACTCACCTCCTCTCTCCTTCCAACCAACAGCACGGAGGGAGCAGGGTAAGGGGTTTTTTTCTTTGGTCAATCCACCATTGAAATTTCTTTCACTGCTCAGGGAGAGGAATCCTCTACTTAGCCACGGGGTCTCTCCCACAGGAGACAGTCCTCTGGGAACTTCTTTGGCGTGGGTCCAATCTCATGAGCAACATCCAGCCCAAATTCTGCTGCAACATGAGTCTCTTTGTGCATGAGGTGCTGTGCAGACTCTCCCAAGCTGAGGCCAGGCTGCTTCCATGCCAGAAGCAAAGCCTTTCTCTCTACTGAGACTCCCACTGGATCACAGCTTCCTCCAGGCATCCACCCACTCCTCTGCTGTGGGCACCTCCCCACGGGCTGTGGGTGCATCTCTGCAGTCCTGCGGACTCCATGGGCTGCAGGGGGACCTCCTGCCCCCCCATGGCCTTCACCACAGCTAGCAGAGGGTTTTCAGCTCCGGCGCCTGGAGCACTGGAGCACCTCCTCCCCCACCTTCTTCACTGACCTTGATGTCTCCATGCTGCTCTCCCTTCACATATTTTCACCTCCTCCTCTTTCTCTACCTAAAAAGAAGTGCGTGCTCACATTCTTTTGATTTCTTCTTGTATATGTTTTCACAGAGGCATAACTAGCACCTCTAATTCGCCCAAACCTGGCCAGCAGCTTTGTCCATCATCTTCAGTGTCATTGGAGATTGTCTGTGCTGGACTTGGTGAAAAACTTCCAGAACTTTCTCACAGGACACACAGGAGCCATCTTTGTGCCACACCCCACCCACTAGCAAAAACTGGGCCAAATAAAACTAACTCATGAACACAGGGGTGTGCCTTCTCCCAGTCCTTCAGGCACTTCTTCAGGCCTTCCACAGCAGTTTTTAGAGGGTTTAAATTTCCCTTAGATGCTAAAGATACCTTGCTGATGTTCTGGGCTAAGCAAAACCAACACAACTGGTCAGAACCACTGTCCTTTAACACCCAATAACAAAACAAATATATAGACACAACAGAGTTCACACTTTAGTTTAGCAACACTGCATCAGGACCACGAAAGGCACTCAAATAGTCACACACAGAACCTATACACCATACATTTTTGCAGGTTAGCTCTGAGAACCTACTTGTACAGACATTAATCAATGCATATTCCAGTCAAAGGACTTCTCAGTAAAGAAGTAAATACTGTTTCCTTTTTGCCACTGAGCTAAAGACAAAGATGGTGCCTGTCCTTAAAACATTTAATTTGGAGGAAAGATCCCTAGAAGGCTCTTAAAGGGTTACTAAATATTGGATAGTAGTAAAAAAACCTTAAAAAGCAGAATCCTTATGTTTGTAAAAACTTCTGTTGTTTTCAGATATTCTAGAAAACAAAAGAAAAGCTTTCAGATTACAGAAGGCTACTCGATGCTCCCTCAGGTGTAGCATTCACATGTAAAAAACTTAACTTTACATTCTATTTTTAAGTGTTTCTAGAAGTTGCTTTTCTTTCAATGAAAAAAAGAACAACTTCTCACAAAAGATTTACCCTCCTTTCCATATGGACATCTTAATGTTCAGAAGGTAAAAGATGATCCACATAAAGCAGTGAAGTAAGTAGACGTGAATGCAGAGAAACTTCAACATTAAATTGGAGCGAGGAAAGTTAATTATTTACAAAAATAAAACCCAAAACCCACCACCACCACCCACAAAAAAATTTTAAAAAACATGCAAAAAACGCTCAAGGAAACATATGATAAATAAATTTACCCCTTCATGTTAGCAATTCTTCGCTTTTAGGACGGAAAAAGACCCAACACTTTTATCACTACACTTAGTAAATAAGAAGTCAACTGTAAATCATCAACGTCATCTTGCATAGCACATTTTAGTTAGGATCATAACTGAATAACTGCTGATCTGCTGCCATTTAGGTTTGCTAAAACTAAAGGAAAAAAATAGTAATTGGGCCACCATAACAAAGTTATGAAATCCAAAAATATGTCTCCAAACTGAGCATTGCTTTGACAAGGAATTAATCCAACTTACCAACTAATCAACACTGTTTGACAACAATTTGAAATAGTAATAGTGGTAGATTTTAACCACAATAAGGATGTCATTAAAAAAGTTGACTCTGAAGAATAAAATTTTGACCTGTAGCCCTACTTACTTTCATTAGCAAGAGAAATAAGCAAACTACAGCCTCTGCAGCAGAACTTGATATAGATGTGGTGGCATCTGCTCCACTGCACCTCTGCCACCAAAGCAAAACAACAATGAAGCATTTAGAGCTGTTTCATTTGTGAAAATTAAAAAAAAAAAAAAAAGGAAAATTATTCATTTTCTGTAAAGACTTTCAAATATATCCAGGAAATTGATCCATATTTAATTATATCTGTTTTGTCAGCTAAAAGAATATAGAGGAAAAATATCCTTAGATATTTTGGCAGTGTTCCTCATTTTGCAATACTAGCACACAATTGTACAGTAGGTAAATTATTTACTTTATAATATATGACATAAAGTTACAGGATTTACAAAGGTCTGTAAAAAAGAACATACTATAAGATAACATGAACAAGCCTGTAAATCTTCATTCAGAGATCAATCTAATTTATTTTTGAAAGCACAGTGATAACAAATTGCTTTATATACATTGTTTTCATTATCTATTTTTAAGGCATTATGACACTTTAGTTCTGAAAAAGCTTTCCCTACGTTATAAATAATGGTGCTATATACATTCTGTCTATACCAATGATATTAAATCAGTGTGCTTATCTTTGAAGAAAAGACATTTGTAAGAAACAGATATAATTTTCAAATATCGACATGCACAGAAGTACTAAAAAAAAAAAAATAATAATCACAAAATAAATCTTCTGAGCACCCATAAATTCTAAGATTTAAAGACTAACCTTACATTACAGGCCTGGCTTCCTATCTACTTTTATCACCTCACATAGTGACCAATTTAGTAAACAGTGTAAGCAAACTGTCAATTTAATTTAAGGACAAAACTGCTCCTAAATTTGTATTTGAAAATACGGAGCTGTTTGGATGGCCTGCTGAACCTGAGATAGCATTGAGTGCCAGAGAAGTGTCAGACATCATGCAAACTGCAAACATTCACTACAACGCAGGCACTTGGGGAAGGGTCGTCTCTGCACAGCCGTTCTGGCACTGGTGGCAACTCACAACAAAAAAAAAGCAAAGCCCTCAAAGGGAAAAGCAGTTTATAGAGAAGTCAAACCAGTTTCTTCTACAAGTGTGGGAGAGAAGAATCTTGCTGCTCCAGACGCACATTTTGAAATTAGTTCTGCTCACAAATTGGATAACTGCTCCCTGGATGTAAAGGAACACACACGCACATATGCACAGACAGGCTTTAATCACTGCTGATACTCCACTGAGGGAAGTACATCTAGAAACTGAGCATGTTTTTTAAAAAGTGCATTCCAAAACTAATATTCTCATGCATTCTTCCACACAAATGAAAGAGTCAGGCATTCTGAATTGATATTATCAGCAAATTTAAATGAATGAACATGTTTTAAAATTCTTTTATTCAAAGAAAAGAAAACTCTATGTTACCAAACTTCTTGAAGAGTCTAACCACTGCTAAATATACCATACATTTTCTGATCTCAGTCATAATTTTTCAGTATTTCAGTACTGAATCCAAAGACATAGACACTACTTATTTTAGTTTCAAACTGAAGATTCTGTAATGTCAGAACAAATAATAAGACTTTATTGCAAAAGTATTATTTCATAAGACAAGTACCACAACCAGATTCAAAGCAACATTTACTTTTTTGTTTATGTCTCATTGGTTCAAATGAAATAAAATATCTTTCCCTTCACAGGAAATTATATTTTATTCTTAACCTTACTTTCCTTGTAATGCCTTCACAAACAAGATGAGGAAAATACTCCTATTAGTTCTTCCAATGGAGAAACTTCTCTCCCCAGATTAAAAAAGTACACTACAAAATAAAATCTGACAACTCCCCCCTCAACTACATACACAAAAAGAAGAAAAAACAATGCTACTTAAAAATTAGTACAAATGATGAGGCTCAAATCTGGCTACATAGTTTCTCAGAGGTTTCAGATATGCTGGTTTTTAATTGTTCACTAGGTTTCTGCATTTGTACTGGCCATATCTAGATCAAAACCTCTATAAACACTGAGAACAGCTGAAGCATTGGTTTGATTTAGTTTAAAAGGAGCTGTGTTGTAGTAACAGACACCACCAACAAAAATAAATCATGTTTCATTAGAACCTTTCTCTGCACTACAAAACAATTGACTTGACGCTGAAATACAAAGCATCTGGGAGATAATAGGGAGCTGGGTAGTGAAAGCTCTACCTCCCCCAGGAACAACCTTGTGGATGTCACTGCTGTCAGCTGGGAGAGACCAGACACCCACCAACAGAGGGGAGGAGGCAAAAAAGGATTAGCATTTTTGTTATTTCTGGAGACCTTTTTATGACCTAAGTGGTAAGAAAGCCACTATAAGCCAAATGGCACTACTTTTAAAAACACTAAGCCCTCATAAAAAGAGGGTTGTACCTTTTGGCATCTGGTCCATCAGAATGAACCAGAGCTTAGATATCCATCCAGCAGGCATAGCAGCGAAGGGCAAGAACAAAAATCAACAGCAATTAGATGAGGAAAGCTGGTCTGCAGCCACAAACTGTCACTAATAATGAAAAATATCCTTATTTGTCACTTGGAAACCACATACCACAGGATTCTAGGGCATCGGTGGGTGTGAGGAGTAAGGGAAACTCATTTCATTTGCCTTCATAAACAGCACTGAAATATTTACAAGAACGCATTTTCAGTTATTCAGTAGCCAGGCACACAGGCTCCTCTGCAGTTTTAGGCATTTGGAATGCTTTCTGACTTGCTGGTAAGAGCATGCCTGCAATGTAACATATGTTCTATTAATGATAACTGAATTTCTAGACATTAAAAAGACAGCACTCTTGAGACAATTTACTAAAGTGAGAATAAAACTGTCAGGTTGAAAACAACAAATTTTTTAAAGAGTATTCACACTTGTGCAGCTACACAGTGTGCAGCAGTCACTAATTCTTAGGTAATCAATACAGAATTATGAGACTGGTATTTTTTCTTTTATGGATGCCTTTGTAATCAGTTCTCTGGCATTCTATCCAGTGCCCTGCAAAATGCTTTAGAGGAAAGATTCTTTAAAGAGTGATTAAATGAAAATAAACCTACCCGTTTATATTACTGCAACATGAGAAATTTTTTTCTGGTGGAGAATTGCCAGATAAAACAGGGAAAAAACTTTTAAAACAAAATGTCACATCTCTGGAATCCACAATAGATAACAGAGGGATTAGTGACCAGCTCAGTACTTTTGAAAAAAAAAAGTGTATTTCTTCTAATTTGGCAAATTTATGGGGGAAAAAAAAAAAAATCGGCATAGCTTAAATCCAGGTTGAAATGTGCACATATTATGATTTATACAATGTTTATAAGATTCTTCACTTTAATGTTTTAGAGTGTGCAGATGGCACTGTATTTTGGAGTTTAGTTGTTCCTAAATCACTTTCTAAAGTATACATAAGACTTTTATGAATACACACATTTACACTTTAACTCCAAGCTGGGATTTGTTAACACAGCTCAGCATCACACATGAGTCTTGCTCCTGGTTTCTGTCTTGTCTGCCAGCGGAGATCATAGTCAAATTGAAAGTAGATTTTGGGAGTCAGAGTTGCTATCATGACTCTGCCTCACCTTGTGTAAACTGGTTTACAATAAGGAACTAATGCTAGTGGTAAAAAAATCACGAATTCTGTGATTTGAAAACCAGAATACTACAGGGTCTAGGGAAATGAAAAATAATAATAATTCCATTGCTCAAAGATTATTGTCTTTGTCAAATGCACAGCATTTCACCAGAAATAACATTAAATTTGAAGCTTGAATTTCTCTTTCCAATAAATTAGTTCTACAAGAATAAATCAAGGAATCTCCTGAGTAGAGAAGGACATTTTATAGCCTGGGACACATATATGTGGAATAACATAGCTTTTCTATGTAAGGATTAAAAAAACCAAAAAACAAATGAAAACTCAGAGGAAATGAAGTTATTTTTGCATATTTCTGTACCAGGTACTATTCCTCTTACTCTATTAATGAACTTTGCATTCACAGAATCATAGAATCACTATGGGGAGAGAAGACAGAGCAATAACAATTCTTAAAACACAAAGCCCAACATCATGTTTAAAAGAACACAGCCTACTCATTCACAGAACTCAGCCAAAGTTACACAAACAAACTTGTTTCCAAAAATTCAATATAATTATAAATGTAACCTCAACCATTTACAGACATTCCATGGAAAAATTATCGAATTTTTAAATTGGCACTAAAATTTTTTGTGACTACAGTGAATGTTTCTGATTATATTAAGAACATTTTGTGTAAAAAGTTCAAGATATGTCACAGTTTCAGAACATAATGACTTCTAATATCTATGAGATTTTTTTTATTTTCAAGTGAACACTTCAAAATCTGTTCACAAATGTAACACATTTATTGATTCATTGCTGTAGGTAAGTAAATTGCTCAAAAGCTATTCCTTAAAAAATATAACCAAAATCTCCTGCACTGATTATACATAAATCTTGTCAATATAGATGTTTATATTACATAGTATTTTTTCCACACAAACCTTTATATCTCAGTATTTTGATGTTTGCTTAGTCAATGATTTGTACAGAAAGGCAAAAAAAAAGTCCAGCTGCTGGAAGAGAAGCATATTGGGGAATACATATTTGCATAGGCAGTTACAAAAGAACAAGAAGGTACTTAACCTAAGGTGTTCTACATAACTTCTATTCTGATACATCCATTGTGATAGCAGCTCTACATCCGTTTTATTACTACTAAACATGGCACATTCATTTATACAAATACAACAGTGTGATGGAGCTGCCCAAGACAAAAAAGAAGCACAAAAACCCCTCTAAATAACTGTGAGCCACATCCTCAGGTATTTTGCTTCAATGATACAAAATCTTCCCACAGAGGCAGGCTGATCTTACAGCTGTTCTTTGTTCAAATTCTCACTGGCTACACAGTAAGTTTACTGCATGGAGAAATCACATGGAATATGACAGAAAATTCTGACCTAGTTAGGTAGAAATTTTGAGATACACCAAAAGAACAGGCAGAGGAAGATACTATATTTTATTTTACCTTGTCAAAATGGTTTAATTCAAGTGTTGGTTATTCAAGGTAATAAAAAATATTTGGGAGCATAAAGGTAAAAGGAAATACCTAAATCTTCCCTATAAAATAATGTTTACAAATGCTACACCAATTATTGAATTTTTCCAGTACATATGTAGCATTTATTTGTATCACATTTTCAATTTTATACACACAAGACCACACAAAGAGTGATATGCAAAAGAAGATACAAGTCGCAAAGTATATATATTGTCTGCTGCATATTGTCGGGTATTCTTTTTTTCTTTTGATTCATTGCTTTCGTGGAAAAATAATTTGCTTAGAAAAGCTCTTCTTTGTGTTTTGGAATAAAAAGACTGTAAAATAAACGTTGACCTATCTACCCAGGTAGGTTGGAGCTGTGAAAAGAAAAAAAGTCTTATTTTCTTAGGAAAGATAAACCAATTTCAGTCAAAGATTACCTCTAGCTTTGATTCTACAAGTAACAGAGACTGAAGCAGTAGGGAAATGGAAAAGGAAAAGAAAGCAAAAATTAAGCAAGAAAACCAAAAAATCTACAGCTCTATTTTTTTTCTGTAGGACTTATATATTTGGGAAGGAAGAAACAACACCAACAAAAAACTATACCTTTCATTGTAACACTGAAGTTAAACAGAACTGTAGGCTGGGCCCTGTAAAAGTATCAGTGCAGTGAACAGAGAAAGCACGGCAGTTAGAGGTGCAAGAATTAAGGGGGAATCAATATATGTACATGTAAAATACATAAGTGCATATGTTTCATAAAATAGCTTATTTCTCAGTGAGCAATCTACGAAAATGTAACAGTTCAAATACACGTTCTTGCAAGAAGAACTATCACAACTTAGATAACCACCAGGGAGCAAGATAAAACTGAGGCTAATACTGAAAAAACCAAATAATTTTATTATAAATATAATCATTTAATATATCCAGCTGTGCCACATATGTATTTAGCATTCTCTTTTTCCCCTTTGAAATTACATACTTGTCATCAATATTTTTGACATCTGCCATGGAAGTACTTGAAAGAGAAAGGATGAGTATTTTGCACCCTTATCACTGGTATGAATCATAGCCTCTCATCCTTAAAACCTCTGTGTGACAACTCATAATAAGCTTTTCTAGTCTCTGTGGGGAGACAACAGTCCTCAAATGTGTAATAATCACACTATTGTACATTATATGGTCTATATCCCTTATCTTTCCCTGCATATATGATTGTGTTTAGTTATGGTGGGATGAGGATTACAGAACCACAAAACTAGGTAACTCACTAAGTATTGTTGCAATAAACGTGATTAATTTAATTATTTTAAAATATCTATGCTTTATTATCCATTTAAGAAATATCCAACCATATTTCACATATTACCTTATATACCTATTATTACTAAAATATTCTTAAATCTCCTTTTCTTTAATATTAATTTAATTTTCTTCAGCTTTTCATGTGTTTTAACCCATAAACAGTGCCAAAAAATTCTCCATGGCCTTTCTGCCTCCAAAGCATTTCCCTTGCTTTGGAAAGCTGTGTAACAGGAGATCTTCATACAAACAAGGCATTCCATTTACCAGCTGTTTCCCATGCAGGACAGATTTTGCCTTTGAAAGGTTTAACAAGCCTGCTGGCTTTGGGCTGCCTTGTTCAGCTGCTCTCCATTGATCATGAACCTTCCCAGGGTGCTCTCTACCTGCTACTAGTTATTGTGGGGTTGCCACACCGAGAGAAAAACAAATCCTCTTGTAAAAGCTCCAATTATATGACTCTTAGCCGGTGCTTCTTTATGAAGGCTGTCACCAGCTGAGAGTACAGACCATGCATCTTTTTGTGGAACAAACTCACTAAAGCAACAAGAACAAAAGACATGAATTTAAATTCCATATTTCTTCCTGGGTTTTTTAAAATTTTTACCTCTAAGTATAGCCAGTGACTTGGATGAGAAAGACCGGTTCCTATATGCAAGCCACTGAAGAAAAAGATTAGTTCTTATTTATTTGTGTAGATTTCCTCTGCATTATGATAGGTCTAGTATGAATACAAGAGAGTAACTGGAAGATCCAAATGAAAACACCAAATGTCTGGATTACAACTGTTCGTGCTGTTCAAAAAAACACTTATGCATATCTCACAGAGACTAGAAAACTCTGTCTTCAGAGTCACCGACAGTCTCCATCTTGTAATAATAGCAGTTGCTGATACACAGTGATTGTTCTGCAGCAGATTTATTGGGAAACAAGTATTCAATAGCAAAATAAAAACACGTAACTAATTTTTCAACCCTATTCACTGAGGATGTATTAATAATCCTTTATTGTTAGGAACACTATGAGGAAAACACAATACATTATAATAGTGGAAAAGATAATGATAGATTAATAAAGTAAACTTTTCATAATTCCCTTCCCATTTATAGTCAATCGCTCAACCATATTAACAAAGCTTAAATATTACACCTTGCTATATCATTATACGGAAGTATAAGAACAGAATTTGAGTAAGTTAGGTCCAAAGTGAGATAAGCAATTTCTAATTAATACAGCATTTCAGACCTATGTTTTAAAACATTTTAACCTTGATAGATTATGACAGATTCATATAACCCGTCTTTGTTTCCATGCTATCAATTCACTGCACTTCTCTTTGGTTATTACCTGTGCTTTAATTTTTGTACTCTTGACCTTTGTTGATCTTACAGCAAAGATTACACAGATACTGAGCATAAACTTCCCTTTTATTTATATAAAAGATCTTTCCAGGGGTTTTCAGGAAAAGGTTCCCATGCACCTTTGGAAGGCAAGGCATGTTTGTTTCCTTGCTAGTCTTCTATCACCACAGAGGTAATCCCCTTGCAGCATCCACTACACATATACCTAGAATTAGACATTATTGCTTGTAAAAAATATAATAACTCATTTTTATAAGTTCTTTATTTCCCCACTTTAGAAAGAAACATTCTGTAAGATGAAGAAAATTATTTTCTACTGTTATTACTACTGTTTTAGAGCACTGTAGTCTTAAAAATAACTGTCTGAAAACCTTTCATCCATTGGAATCTCTGGAACAGATTCTAGCATACTTTGTCATAGTTGATATATCATAAGCAAAAGACATTTTCTAAATGGCAGCAGTTTAATACAGATTAAGACAGTATTTACTGCAAGTGTATTTAAAAAAAGAAAAGGTATTTTTTCATTTCACCTGTATTCAGTCAAGAAACATCTGCTGCTATCCACTACAACATAAAGAGAAATTAAATACTAGCATAAGATTGATTTCTGCTTGGCTCTCCTGTAAGGATGCAAAAGGAGGGGCAGGAGAATATTCCATTTCTCCTTTGTACCTTTTTCATCTGTCATTATTTCTCTTTCAAAGGTTATTCCACAGGGGCATTTTCACTGACTGAGCCTGTGGAAAAGGACATAAACTACTGAAACAAAGGGATAGGCACAGAGACCTTACAGTCAAAAAAAGATACCACATAGAGTTTTGTTTTATAGGAGTATGGAGACAGGAAAAAAAAAAAAAGAGAAATTATCACAGAGTCACAGAATTGATGGGGTTGGAAGGAACCTCTGGAGATGATCCAGTCCAACACCCCTACCAAGGCAGGGTCACCTGGAGCAGGTGACACAGGAATGTGTCCAGGTGGGTTTTGAATGTCTCCAGAGAGGAGACTCCAAACCTCCCTGGGCAGCCTGTGCCAGTGCCCTGACACCTTCAGTGTAAGAGGTTTTTCCTCATGTTGAGGTGAAACTTCTTTTCTTTTAGTTTATGGCCACTGCTCCTCATCCTGTCACCACAAAAAGTCTGGCACCATCCTCTTGGTATTTACATACATGTCTATTATCATATGATAACATGATAGTCTACTTCTAACTCCTTGGCTTAATCATGTCTTCTCCCTGGCTGGTTCAGGCTCTAAACTTGATTAGTGCAAAATTCTGAATCCAATAAATTGTTTTCAGACAACAAGATCTAAGAAAGATGAAACTTTTTGCAACTGAAATATCAACATCATGCAATGTGAAGTGAGACCAAAGCAAAGCTGGAATCTTTTTGGCTTTTCCAGAGCATCCTCTAAATGGTAAAAAAAACCCCACTGCTAGTGTACTATCTCAGGGGGGAGAGGAAAAAAAAAATGGCAGGAGACATCTATAATCTAAAGTTAAATACTAAACCATTTTAATGATAAATAACACAGTACGAAAAATGGGCAAAAATTGTTGTCCATTTCAGTTAAATTAAATTTTAATTAACAGATAGGTAAAAGAGACAAAGGAAACTATATCTATTCTGTGATTATGATTTTTTTAACCATAAAAGTTCTCGGGTAAAATAATAATAACAAAAATTGATCATATTGCAATTAAACACTGAATTTAAAAGAAGTTTGCATCTTATGTGGTATTCTGCCTTCAGTCTTTTTTTCATTCACCCAATGAGAGATCACAGAATAGTTTTCAACAATATATGTTGGAAGGTGTGGGTTTTTCCCCCTAAAGAGTTTACTCTTGGTGCAAAAGCCAAAGACCATAAACTCCTCTAAAAAGACCACTGTAAGTTAAAATACATAAAAGAGTAAAAACTCATCTACTATTTTCAAGAGAGAATTCACAGACATGATTTTGTAAAATGAATATACTTCTTTACAGGTTTATCACGAAAGTCTCCACAAAAAACAATATATAAAGGGATAATAAAAGTGATGTGTAGATAGATTAGATATCCCATGTTTCCCTATTAAATATGCTATCTGTTTGGGGCACAGCTTCTGTATTTTCTCATTGCTATCTATTTATTTACCAAAAAAAGGTCACATGAGACTGGATGAAAGCAGAATTTTCCCTGCTTATACAAGTTTAGCATTGAGCTATTTAAAGAAAACCCAAGACTTCAGGATAAAAACCTCTCTTTTAAGAACTGAAGACATGGACACTTTTTTAAAGGGTGAAATTCACTTGTATGTGGAACATGAGTTAAAGGACACAAACACCGACTGGTGCATGCAATGAATCTCATTTTATCTTGAGGACAAAAGCTCAGGTTCAGATAGTCAGAATTCTATTTATGTTCCCAAGACCTTTGATTCTGGAGACTCACAAGCAGTCAATAAAAAGATGAAGTGCGGGTCTGGGTAGAATTTAGGTCACTCGGATTTACATGTAACATCCCACCTGTGGAAGCTGTTGAGAGCCACCTTGCTGACTTTGAGAGCTCTTTGAATGGAACAAGCTCACAGACACGACTGTTTCAGCAGTGTGTAAACAAGTGATCTACTGCAGAAATGGAATTTTCCCTAATCAAACACTTTGCAATAATCTCTGGAGAAAGAACACTTGACTGTGTGGTAAAGTTACTTTTAATACACTGCCCGTCTCTCTTTGGAATCAACATCTCTTAAAGATTACTCAAAGATATAGCCATATTTTACATAAAATTGCCCAACAATCTGCCACACAATTTGCATGTAGTTTTGACAGGAATTTTGGGGATTTTAAGTCTGAAATTTCAATACAATTTATATAATATGCTTCTAAGAGCAAGGCTTATACCACAATGTGTCACAGAACTTCTTTAATTTTTTTCTTTTTTTAAATTGTACAATACAACCCCAGTCTTTTCAAACCTTAAAAAAGTGCATATCTCATTTTTAGCCTAGGGCCTAAAGCAATTATTAACCTAGGAAGAAAGACTTCTAACTCTAAATCAAAATGTAACATTGAGGAAACAAATTCCCTATTTAAGAGAGGAAATATTCTTTATGTATGTATATATATATATATATTTAAACAGAATTACTGTCCAGCACTTAATTGGCCAAGACACTAGTATGGTCTTGATGGATGTAATTCTTCAGATATTGGGCAAGGAAAGAGAGCAAAAGAAAACAAAGATTTTTTTGCCTAACAATTTAATACATAAACACCATTAACAAACAAAACATAGACACTACACAAAGGCAACTCACAGAGGTATATTCACAAAGATGGCCAGGAGTGCTTGGTCAGAAGAGGCTAGATCAGACACACAGGATCTTGGGTTCTTCTTGGCAACTGTTGGGCTTCAAAAAACACTTGATCTCTGTTCAGCTGTGCTTCAAAAGGAAAAGTGGTGAGGCACATCTCCTTTGAAGCTACAAATCACCTTAAGATAACTGGGTCAGCACCATGCTCTCCTGAATCCCCCCAAGCACTTTGAAAGCTAGATGGGAGGTCTTTAATACTATCTCTGCCTGCTTCCAGCAACATGGAAGAAACTACCTTAAGTTACCCTGAAATATTGAAAATTCTAATTTTTTTATCCATTCTTTAGAGATGTAACAGTGAACTTCATCAGGATTAGAAGCTCTGTTCACCAACTCATTAGCCAAGTCAGGAAGAGAACCTGACATTTTAATCCTATGTTCCCTCAGATTTTCTATTTGTGCATTAGAAAGGAATGTTTGAAAACGATTATAAAGAATTACTTCTGGTATCAGAAATGGTCACAATTTCAACCCTTTTCAGAAACAGAATGATACAACTGTTCCACTGCAGGAAATACCATCTGAGGATACACAGCAGAACCACAGATACACTAAGTCAAGCACAAACTACTCCACTGCTCCATGCTCCTCAGAGATGACATTTAAAAGACTGCGATTCTAAAATCCTCCCAGTTACTTTCAACTCTGACTAGACGCTCATTTTCTTTAAGGATACACAGTTTTGTGGAGTAGAGTGATACTGATTAAAGTTATCAGATGACTAATGAAATCATGTCAGATACACAATTGAAATAAAACTAACTATAGAGCCTAACTTTATAAAATATTAATCATTTATCAGATTTAATTATTTATCAGAATTTCCCATCCAGATTTATCAGTTCCACAATCAGTCCCAACTGAATTTACTGGGGGGGGAAAATCAATCTATTGCACAGCTACTCCTTTTTTTTCTCTCTGATATCTGGATAGGACCAAAGAAGTAGAGTTCATCTGCTCTCCAGCTTTTTTTACATCCCATCCCACAAGCAACTTACGGTTTGTTACATTCTCCTCTCTCACACAACGTTAAGCTGCATCACTCTTGTGATCATCTCCTTTCAAATATATGCCCAGTTCTGGAAAATTGAAATACCTGTACCCATTAATTCTTTATGTGTTAAAGCTTCACATACGTTAAAAAAACACTTCTGCCTAAGTCTTCAAAGACTGTTTTGTTATACTGTTTTTATTATACAATCTACCTGGAAATAAAGTTATGCATAAATCTAGAGACAGCATAAAAATATTTTTCTCTTATGGGAAAATTCTTTACTCATCACAAATATTCACTGTACTGGACTGCCAATTAGTCCTTGAAGCCATAAAGCAAACCATTCAACCATATTTTGACATGAGTGAAGACAGAAATAGTCCAGAGTTTTGCTTTGAAAGCTGTGGAGCTCTTGGGCTTGATGCCTTGGGCTGCCCCTGAGAGCTGAGGAGCTGGCCTATAGGGATGTAAAAGCACCCAGAGCTTCTGCTGTGTTAAACAGACAGGAGGGCTCCACCTCTATAACTGATTCATCCATTTGCAGGTAGTGCTACCAAGATGCTTCAATATGATGAGGGAGCACTTTGAACCACCTTCCTCCCTTGGCCTCAATACAGCCATTGAGCAACAGATATGCTCTGGGTCATTAGATATCTTACCACTTTTTAGATTGCTATAGATGACTTCCAGCACTGAGCCAAAATACAAAAATGTAGGCAACTACTCAAAGGGTTTGAAGTCAGACCTGCAATGTGCAGTCTGCTTTTACTCCCCTCAGAAATTTGTCCAGAGTAAAGAAGATAAAGCCCCAACTTACAGAAGCATAAGCACAGGACCAGGTGTGTGCTAATGGCAAGTCCATGCATATCCAAGATGACTTTACAGTGCAGTAAAATAGACACCTGAATATTGAATCTAACACCATCACAACTCCTTAGAGTTTCTGGGCTCAACCTGAAAACCCAGACCACACAGGATTGGCAGATATGTGCTAACACATTTGCAATAAGCCAGGGGCATCAGGCTCACCACAGAAATGCTGCACTGACTAGAAACGGGAGAATCCTATGCCATATTAAGAATGACATGAAAGCCAATAGGCACAGCGAGGATTGAAGCAGATTCACGCTTCACAGCCCCAATTTCCATCCTGTTTGTTAAATTGTTCAAGGAGTAAAAGCTCCATCCCCACTTGCTCCTCAGTTTTCATGTCACATTACTCAATCTAAATTTAAAGTTTTTGAACAGTCTTGCATCAAGTACCAAACAGAAGTATTTGGTGGATCCTCTGGCAATGCGGATCGTGGACAATATTTCTGTGGAAATTAGTGAGATAAAAGGAACACTGTTTATCAGTCAGGACTCCCCAAATTTAAATATATTCTTAAAAATATGAACACCCATCATTCTCACAGAAGAGAGAATTCATTAGTGGGCATTTCATTAAGGAAGTAGTGCATGAAAAGAGACACTCTGCTGAAAACAAAAAGTTATACAAATATACTTTGAAACAACAGTAAACATTAATTCTTTCACAGATATTCTGAGTTTATCTGCTCACTTACAAATGCCTAGAATGACATTCTTGCTTGCAAACTGACAGTATGCAATAGCCCAGTTTCCAGTTAACTGTTGTCATACATAGTGTGCTCAAACCAAAAAACGAAGAGTATCACACTGTCTCCTAGATTGACACTCAGCTTCCTGTGTCCCTGATGGCTTTTAAGCATTAAGACCCTTTGCTACTCTACCTACCAGGTAATCTGGCACTTGACTTCTTTGCATTTTTTTTGTTTCAGAAGTACCCACCAAACTATATGGATGCTGCCATTTTGCTGCCAAATGACAATGTCTTTCTCTTTGACTTTCCTGGAAATGCAGTCTGAACATGCAAAACTTATTCTAGGTCTGAGAATCTTTTGATTGTATTCATTTTATTAGCTCTTTTTCTACCAGGCAATACAACTGGTAACAACTACAGCTGTGTCAGCTAAAGGTAAGGAGTAATTTAATAACAGTAGCAAACCAACATTTAAATTATTTCAAGAGTTATAATATTTTAATAATGTTAAAATATGTATTATGTAATTATTTTCATTATAACATAATACAAAAATTATTATTTCTATTATTTACATAATGTAAAACAAAGTATATCCCATGAAAATGTGCAGTTAACCTAATTCTAAACTCTATCATTTTGATACATACATACACGTAATTATGAACACATATCCACACTACAGAAAACTAAAGTGGCCACTTTTTCTCACCTTATAATTACTACTAGTGAAAATTAAGAAAACTGTACATGAGAGAGAAGGATCTGAACCCAGAGTAGAAAACCCTTCTCTATTTGATGTCTTTGCCTAGTGAAAATTTTGCCACTTATACAACCAAATCTCAAGTTTAATTTAAGGCACCATCAGTTAAGATTGAACACAATATCCTACAACTGGAAATTAATAACAACACTGGTGATGCTCTGACTGTATCTTAGGCCTCATTTGGCAATGATACTTCTTAAATAACTAATCTTGTACACCTTCTACAACGGAAGACACCAGTCACGCCAGTCTTGTCCTAGTGATAAAAGTTGCCAGCAGTATGAAACCTTTATCACAGTTATTTTTCTGCTCATCCAATATAAAATTAGTAAGTAACATCATAATATCATTTCTCCATTATTTTCTTCAACAACAGGCAACTTTGGAAATTCTCCAATTTTAAAGCGGTCCTCTTTGCAATATTCCTTTCAAATAATGGGACTGGGCAATATACAAGTTTAAGCAGAGATAAAATAAACTTGCAAGAAGGAGTGTCAGTGCTCTGGAAGAACAGCTGCTTCAAGTGGCATTTAAAGCTCCCGTGAAATTTATTGCAAGAACCCAGCAATCTGAGAAAATTAGAAATGTGAGAAATAGATGGTTATAAAAAATCATTTTAGCAATAATTTGTAATCAACTGATGAAATTCATAATTTAAACTCTCACACTGTAAATTGCATGGCTCAGTTTTACACAGCTAGAATAGAATGATGAGCTTTATAACATACTGAATTAACCATTATTAGCAAGAACTGCATAAAAAATTTCATATTAAATGAGTTAACACTATTTCAGATTTGTAAAGCTGTATTTATGAGCTACCAAACATACTCAGTCTTTCAGTAAATTTTAAGATAAATGTATATTGTTTATATAAAATATAGAAAAACAGTTATAAATACAAATGGAAGCACTTAAAATGGTACATCCTACTGATTTTCAAAGGATTGTTTTTCATTATTCGTATAGAGTTAGGTTCCCAAGTTGAATTTAACAATCAAGATTTAGTTCTCTAAGGATGTGGATCTTATGTGTTTAAATCACCTCTGAATAAGGAAATACACATTACTGCCATTTAAGCATGGGTAGCTTTTTTAGAATGTAACTTTCTTGTGCTCCTAAGCAATACCTTAGTGCAACAACTGCTCTTAGCGCCACTTTCAGAACATGTTAAAAACAGTATTTTTACCACTGAATGTACATACAGATATATATGCATATAGAAGACAGTGATTCTAAAAACTTTTTTTAAAACTTTGCCAGAGTTGTGTTTTTCCTATAGCTGATAATATACAAGAAGCATTAGGAATAATTTTAAAGCCCATGTTGGCAAGGACTGTAAAGATTCCTATTTTAGACACTAATCTGTCCCTGCTGTTTCAAAGCTGATGTTCTTGAGGCTTCAAGCATTTTAGGAAGATGGCTGATACGTGTAGGTATAAGTTTACAACGAAAATGCTAAAGTCCATCAAAGTTACCTAGTTATAAAAACTACAGATCTAAGAAATGACAAAAACCACTCTATTCTATGTCAGGAAAAGATGGAATTTTCTCAAGAAAAAAATCTTGTTTTAAGACATACAGTGTATCCAACTCGAAGAGAGGATTTTATCTCCAGTAGCATTCACTAATAATTAGATATGCTTTTCTCCACACCATTTTTTCCACTAAAATGAATTAAATAACTTTATTAAGAAATTATTCAATATAACTTCCTTTAGTTGAATTAAAGAATTATATAAACAGTGGTTTAAAATGCTGCAGCAACGATTTCCAGAGTTTACTCTGGAATGCACAAGATTGCGATGGTACCTTCTTGTTAGAAATCTGCCTTTTGCACTTTATATTTCAACAGCATGGTCATGAAACAAACATCTGTGAGGGTTTGAAATACTTCTGTGCCAAAGGTCACTACGTACAGAGTGAGCAGCTGTGCACATTCATCTGGGTAAACCCTGGCCATTTGGCATGAACACACATTACATCATCAGCAACATTGCACACATAATGGAAACTTTCTGAAAATTTGGCTTTATATTTCTAAAATTTCACTAGACACCTGTGGTGTGTATGAGGTTTCTTTATAAATTATATTCAAGCAAGTAATACCTTTGAAACAGATTTTCATTTGTCTAGATAAAATGCCTTATGCCACCAATTACTTTGTCTGGTCAGATCAGATTATTCTGTGTTACTTTAGAACTAAAATACCTTCACCTGACTTTGCACAGTCACTTTTTTTGCCTTTTAAAGTACCCATACAAATACCAGGGATGCATTGGCATTTTTTTTCAGAAAAAATCCCCAACACATATGTTACATATGTGATACACAAATCCTCCCATACATGAGTATCTTCATTGTTTTGTGTATCTCCATTGGCTTCAATTAACAAGAAATATTGGACAGGTAATTTCAGTGTTGGCAGGGTATCTTCATTATGATACAAAGAGAAAAACTCCTTTAATGGAGAACATCCAGCACAGTGGTACTCAGCAAGTGTTTCCACTATCCCAGATCTTCTGTAATGGTGTTCTTTCTCTCCAAACCCCTTGGAAACCATACACAGTATATACACCCTGCTATAAAATGACAGGTTTACAGTCATTATGCCTCATGCAATTGTTTGGTGCTGTGCCTGAAATAATGCTCTCTGTGCCTGAAATAATGTCCTCAAGATCTGTGATCATGGTTTTCATCTGGGGAAGACTTTGGTCTTTGCTGTTCCCACTCAGGGGAGGTTTACACAGCATGGTCCCAAAACACCAGAGATAGAGCAAAATGAACTGGTGGCTCCAAACGACACCATAAAGCAGCAAGGTAGATGCACTTTCAAACCCAGAGCAGTTTCTGTTACACATCATTACTAACCTCCAATCATAATTACTGAGGTCAGTTATATTTAGTTACTTGGGCAGTATCAACTCAAGTGTCTCTGACATTTTAGGCAAGTTGCTGAGGCAAATCTTACCTTAATCACGTAGGACATTGCTTTGAACTTGGTCAAGTTGTAACACTCCTGTGCTACAGATTTGCCCTCATCAAGAGCTTAAAATGAGAACATTGGAGAAAGATGGTGGCATTTTTACAAACAACAGACAAATGTTTCTGTTTTCTTTGCAATACATAGCAAATACAATTTTGGATCCCTCTCAGCTGCAGCAATGGTGCATTGCTCATGTCCAGACCAACACTCTAAAAGAAGCCTCTTTCAGAACTTGAATAGTAAGTCAGTTATTTTTTTCTCTCTTTCTTTTTTTAACTTCAAACTTCTCAGGCCTCATTTTATCAAATTTGACACACTGTCTCAATTTTGAAATCACTGGGTTAAAATCCCATGCTTAGAGGTAAGTAGGCTTTGAAATGCTTCCTCAGATAGGAATCTCAAAGAGCTCCTGCTGCCAAATGGGACATACATTGACCAGCTGTAGGCTAGTGGATGTCATTGGGATTTTCTTCAAGTGAAAAAAGTATGCCCTTCTAAACAATCTTATTATGAAGGAAAAATGTACTGTTACCAGTCCAAGTCTCTGCAGCTGCTAATATTTAGAAAAGTTAAAGATCCAGCATTCCAATTATGATGGCAAATAAAAACTTTGAAACACCACATTTGACAAAACTTCTTCAGGTGTTCCTGGCTGCTTTTACCAGTTGCTCTAGCTACAGCTTCTACATTCTATTTTTAAAGTCCCCTTTCAAAGTATTCAGGAAAGAGCAGAGGCTTTCATTACAATTTGCTTTAAGACAAATTGCTGATGACTAGAAGATAAGCAGTGTGTCACACTTGTTAGACCTTAACGCACAGAAAACATACTTTTTCAAATTTTAAATGCAGTATTTAATTAACAAATTTAGATAAGCCCAAAATGTAGAATGTACTTCAATAATGCTAGAGATCACTGTACTGATAGTGTTGCATTAGCATGCATAGTTAATGTGTTCACAGCATGCAAATCTCTTCTACTCTTTGGGGATAAAGATTATGGTTTGCAGAGATTTTACTTTTCCCTCTGTCTCCAAACATGAATGTTGTATTTTTAACTTTTACTGGAAGCACTGAGCAATTGCATCTCTGCTGATTTTCTCTAAAAACATAGAAAAGGTTAGCCACTAGAAATAAGGAACCCAATTCTTATTGGGATTCCCATCCAAATCTCTCTCACTGACCCTCAAGTCAAGCTAGAAGTTTTAATACATTTTCCACAATGAGCAGGTCGAATTTATGGATTACAGTTTCAGAACTTTGTAGGCTAAGTGCTGTCTTGGCTTGTTTCTTGGTTTTGGTTTTTTTTGTTGTTGTTGGTTTGGTTTTTTGTTTTGTTTCTTTTTCTGATCTGTGCAACAATGTAACTACATAGTCTCAAAGAACTGCAACAGTATCTGTACACAAAAAGAAAAACCCACATGCTTGTATGAATGAGGCACAGCACAGCCCATTTCAAATTAAAAAATACATTTTTACTAAAAAAAAAAATACTGAAGCCTATTCAATAAGCCTTTATTTATTGAATAGGCTTCAGTAAAGTATTCCATTGGGGTGGGAAGGGAAGGTGGAGAAGAGGAAAATCACACAGCAAAAATACCTCAATATTAAGTGTTAATCTTTCAATATTTGTATCTCTGCTAATGATAAGTTTCATTACACCAGATGTCTGCCTCCCCCAGCTGTCCTTCTACACTCCGAAAGAAGTGACATGACCATGAAAATATCAAGGAAGAAAACACAGATTGCTAACAATTGCACAAAACTGCAGGGATGATATTTAAAATAAAACTGTTGAGGCATCCCAGTTGACGTCTTCATAAAACCAAGAACTAAACTGTCCTTGAAAGTACTGCATGCAGCCCCAATTAAAAGTCCTACATATGTGGCAATGGTAAGTTAACAATTCTTTTTGCCATTGTCTCTCCTTCAGAGCTCATTAATGCATTGCTGTTACTCCCCTCCTGTGGATCATTTTTTATTATCACAGCATCCAAAATAACTGCCTTATCTGCAAAGTCCTCTTTTTTTCCTTCTCTTCCTGACAATTTTTAAAATAGTTTACAGTTTACAAGATTTTACTATGTGTTACTTGACTCACTTCTAAATGTCTATATAGAACATCCTTACTTCCTCATTGGAGTTTCTATGTAATCCAGATTACAAAGAATAGCTGCAATAATTTGCTTGTTTCTTCCTTTCCTCTGTTGACTATCAGACCTAATAATTCTTAGGATAAAATAAATCACTCTAAATGCTTCAGGGACTACATTGCTTAGCCACTGACTATAAAATTATAAAAATAACAAAAATACAAGAAAAGCTCCTCATGGGGGCATACAAAACGTTGTGCTTCTGTTGGACCTTCTATTTGAGTGTTTTCACTCGTAAATTTATTTCATTTTTCTAAGAAAGAAAAACCCACTTTGTTCTTTTTGATGTAGTCCTCTTTCCAGCCTGTAAACTGCATATTTCACTGACCCTTTTTCTGTTCCTAGTTCATTTCCTCAGTGTTCCACACACAGCATTTTATACCACATAGCATCTCTGGCTAATGTGAGAAAACACCTTCTTGTCAGCTCTGCTTTCAGTGTAGGAGGAATCAAAAAATATACTCCCATACTTCTAATAGGTTTGCTCCAAGTCCAACAACTCTCCTGTTTGTCTCTTTGGAAGGGAGCAAGCATCATCATATATGTCACTTATTGGAATTTCAGGGGGGGGGAAAGAGAAGTTCTATAATGGTATTCATTCTAGGGATTTTCTTCAGTGATAGGGTTTACCATAGCTTTTTTAATAAGGATGGTCAAAAATTATATTGCCACAGCAAATGAATCCTTAAAGAAGCTGCTACTAAAAGACCAAACTTTGAAAAATTTCACCTCCTAAGAAGGTTCACCATAACCTGCTCAGTGTCTCCTTAAGCAGTTTCTGAAGTCCTTTTGCGTTTTAAAATACCATGCTTTTTCCATTCTACAAACTGCATCAATAAACATTTTTGTTCATGAACGGGATGTTAAACATCAATTATTCTAAACATTCATTTGAATATTTTTTCCACTAGTTTTGCATTTTCTTTCAGGTTTGTGGAATTTAATAGCCATTTTCCCTGAACTCAGCTATTATGATAAATTATTGAAGATTCAAAGACAGTTTCTCAACACATTAGAATTAATCCTGAAGTCAGTAAAATTACAGCACTTTATACCACTTTAAATTTTTAAATCTGATACAGGTGTTTTAAGTGTTTGTCTGCAATTTCGTATCTCTCTAGAATATTTTTTAAAACTGAAAGTGAATGGTGCAAACTGTTAGGGCTGTCTTAATCTTTTATGTGGCTGGAATTTGCAATTCTGCAACCAAACTACATTATTGTAGTAGATTATTACAGTATATTGAAAAAATCAGAATTCAAGATCAGATCATTTCATAGCATGCTTCCTATTAGCACTTTTCTCTATTATTTCTCTCTCTTAGCTAAAAATTAAGTGTATTTATAAATAATTACTAGATTTATATACACCAACATTAATATTTATCACAGATATCTTGTACATTAAATATTTCCGTCTTTTGAGTTTCAGTTCCACAACAGCTGGAATCATCCCTGTCTGATTCCTCCCCCATGGCATTAAATATTATGGACTCTTTAGGCTGGGCAGTTATGACCACAACTGAACATAATCATGTCTAGTACATAAATATAAAATCTACATGGTTTTCTCCAGAAAGATAAATGGAGAAAAAGGAAGGAGAAATGGAGACCAAAAAGGGAATGAAACACTGCAGCTACTTTTGTATAAAATCTGGCAAATGCTGGAAGTACCAGTGAGATTTCAGATACACTATTAGAATCTAACAAAACAATAAATTTTCAACAATTAGGAAGAATGCCAATAAGAAAAGCATGGTTTTGATTATATATCAAATGTAATTGTAAGCTTGGGTCTTAAAAATACACAATGCTGCTCTTTCACACAGGCAAACATTTTCTCTATGTTATTACTTGTAGTTAGTTTCCCAGTAAGATGTGTCCCTGAATGCACATTTGTACACTTTTGCATTTTCCTACAAAAAGTGACTCTTATTTCCTGTCTGTTTCAGTACTCCTCTGCTTTACAAAATGTCAAATTGTTTTAACATACACTATCTGCAGCACTTCTCTGAGCTGGATGGAAGTACATGAAAAGAAACCTCATCCTGACAGGCACTGCAATCAGCTGTGAGACAGCAGACATTTTACTTGGGCTCTGCTACGCTGGTAGTTTCCAACTCCATGCTGAACACCAGCTGTTGGCTTTGAGAACAATTCTCTACTCTGCTTCAGTGCAAAATCAAACAGATTACATCACAGATTTTTCCGAGGTGTATCCACCTCGTTGCATATTTCCACCCTTGGCAACAATCTCTGGTAGCAGAACTAAGTGGCTTCTCAGGCCAGAGTGGCTCACAGGCACACTGCTCCCAGAAGGACCTTCCTGGCTGGTTCTTGCCCCCACCTAGGAGCCTTCTATGGCCCAAGACATAATTTTGGGCTTTTCAATTCGATGTAGTCAAAGCACTGTGAAGGCTGTGGTGCAACTTGTCAGTGCATTTATAACACAGTCCTGTGGACTTTCACTGCATGCCGTAAGAGAATGCAGAGAAATTTTAGGACAAAAGATGTTTACTTGGATAAGACTGAAAGACCAGAATATAAAAACAAACTGAATTTGAGAGTACAGAAACACAATTTCATCCCACCTAATAAAAACTTCCTAGTTAAAAATATTATCCTACAATTTATCCCAACATTTATCAATTTTTATTCCCTCGAAATCACTATTATCCTGTTTCCTACTAAAATACACGTATTAATAATGCAGACCCTTTCCTTTTTTCATCTATCTTTACATTGTACAAACTTAAATGCCTTCAAATTCCCTCTCATTAACCAAATATGAAACAGCTCTAAAGCTCTAACATATCATCACACAAAGCAACAAGACATTCACAGTATGTCTATTGTAAGTTAAGCTCCTATTATATGCAACCGTTGTCGCAAATGTTCCTATAATTTCAGAATAATCTAGAAGTGTTTTAGGAAAGATTGTGCACTCTAGTTTGCTTGAGCTGAGGTTAAGTAAAAATTATCAGTGTGGGATATAATCAAAGTTAAACTGCCTTGGAAATTATACATGCTTTAATTTGTTTTGTAAAAACATTTTGTTCATTAATTCTTAAAGGCCTGTTTTCTCTATAACCTTCTCAAATTGGTTGCAAAAAAACACATCACAAAAACTTGTCTATTGATTTTTGTTGCTTATAATGATATTTTTAACAGTACAATTAGTGTATTTGGTGTGTATTTTAAAACACTAAACAGAAACAAACAAAACACCTCTGAGAGCAAGTTGCTTCACCTTCTTTTTTCTTCCTTCCTCCTTGTATATATCCTGTGGCAAAGGTCCTGCAACCTCCTTTGTAGCAGAAAACTCAAAGGCACTGTGATTTTCTTTTTCTGCACTCTCGTCAATCCCAGGCACCTTTGGGTTTTAACTGGTAATAAACCTTTTCCTTTTTAAGGAAAGAATCTTTCCTGCTGCTGCCACATTACCTTTCTCCTGAAGTCTCCTTCCCCACCACTTTTACTTTTTTTTTCACTTCCCACTGCCTCTTTTCTTTCTAATCCGCTCTATGTGCACCAGAAAATGAGTTAAACTCATAAACACAGTAGATAAACAGGTTACTTTGTATGTGAACATATAAACCACACACAATCTTATGGAAAGCATGGAGCCCAGCTTGAAGCGGTTAATTCTTACTAACTGTTCCAAGCAGTTATTTCTTACCGGTTCTCAGATATTTGGAAAAAGGCTGGGATAAAGGAAGGGAGACACCCATTTGTGCCTCCAGCTAGTTTCAACTAGATTAACTTTTAATATCTCCTATATTTTATTTTTGTAACTACAGTGCTAAATGTAAGTCCACAGATATCTATGTCTCTATGTCACATGCAAAACAGGTAAATAAATCAGTCCCTTCCCTTGGCTTGGTTTGCCAGCAGCTTTATTTAATACTTAGGACAAGCTACAAGATTTGCCTTTTCTCTATACTGCCTGCTACCCATATTCTGCTTTTTCACATTGTGATATTAGCACTGCAAAGATATCACTTGGTACCTTGAGAAAACAATGCACATTTAGATAATGTCCCTACTATAATCTATCTTATATTGGACAATAACACACACATATTTCATGCATTAATCAATCACACAATATAATTACTTTAGGTGGACATAAAAGAGGTTTTCTGTAATATTGACCTATGCCATGGAGAAAAAGAAAGGAGGGCACAAACCAAGATGAGTGCAGGTTACTCATTAATTGCAGCAGAGAAAATCCAAAAGTCTGGCTACCTTTCAAGTCACATCTATAAAAATCAGCATCATCAAACTTAGCTCCTGTGCTCTCAACAGTAATTCATAGCTTTTGAAAGCAGGACTTTAATTTCTTTTTAGTTGAACATATATTTTTCTAACAGCAAAATTGGGAAGGAACAGTTATTAGTCAACCCAGACTTTCAGTATGAAGCTTTCACTTCACAAAGACTGCCACACATCTGGATTTATATCTCTATTACTTTAATTAGATCACTCAGAGAAAAGGGCACTGAATGGGCATTGTTCAATTTCTGTTAAGCATCTTTTCAATGTATTTATTAGGTCATCAACACACAAAAAAGAATTTTACAATAATTCAAAGTGGGACAGTGGGGGAGAGAGGAAGAAAACCTTTTTCAAAATCAATAACTTCCAAGACCATCAAAGCATGCAGAAGATCAGGGTTTTTCTTGTTGGCCAGGTCAGAGAAGTGTTTTCCTTCTTCACTGTGACAGAGTCCATAGCCCTCCTAACAGAGGCATGTCAGTATAAACACCTCTTGCTCCAGTCTTATCATTGTTCTGCTCCCTGACTTTTGTATAGCAAAGACCAAAGATGATTCAACTGCCAGCTCTGAAGTCAATCCTGTTATTGACTCCACTAACAGCAGGAGCAGAACAGAGGTAAATTTCCTCAAGAAGGAAAATTCACTCTATGCTGCTTTTATTTCTGGCTTACAGTGATGTGGAGCAGACAACACCAAGGCACACATCACCTTCTGTGTGCCAAGTACTCAAGCCTTCAGCCTGAGAAATCAGGAAATGAAGCTACTACACCTGAGCTTTACCAAAAGATAATCTTGCTCTTCTCCTTTTCTTGCAGAGATGACATTTGTCTAACAAGACCTTATATTGTAAGGCACAGCTAAGAATTTATATTTAGGGCTGAATTAATATTCCATGGGGAAAAAAACTGCCCTGTAATTTATTCCAAATTAGTCTATTTCTTTCTGTATCTTTGAGGACACTTTATTAAGGCACTAAGGCTAGAGCACATGAATAAGAACAACAGGAAAAATCCATCAAGAAGAAAGTGCTCTTGAAAATGCCACTGGGCCCTAGACCTGTCTCCTTGTTACCTGTATTTTTCACAGCAATAGCTGGCACTTGAGACCAAATCACAGTAATGATAAATCACTTTGTCATACAAAGGAGTACACTTTTTGCCAAAATTGACACCAATTGCTCAGACTCTGATTGGGAAAAAATGCTGGGGAAACTAACTTTCATAAACTGTGAGAAACGCTTATTTCCTTGCAGGCTCTTTTGACCTTACAGTAAGCAGTTTAGAGCATGCCCTGGGAGCTCCTACTCACCAGTTTATTCTGCTGCTGTGTGTGTATGGATATGCACTGATAAGTGGCTGTGAAAGGCAGTTAATGTACTTAGAATGTGGAAACAGTGTTACCTTTTTTAACTTGTTTGCAAGTGTTTGGATGAGTTTGGTTTGTTGTAATTTTTTAATCATCTTTCTTGAAGACAATCTAAAGGGACCTGAGGAGAAAAATCTCTGTAACTGTGGATTAAAGGATTGACTTGAATATCCCACAATAACACAAGCTCCTTGTGGATGCCTTCATGATGTGGATCCTTGTGGGTCCCTTGCAACCCAGGATATTCTATGATTATATGACTCCTTCCCACTGCAGGAATGGTTTTGCTTAAAGACCTCTAAAGACTGCGATTATCCCAGAGACTGCAAGAACATTTCTCACATTGCCAAGACAGTATGAAGTTCACTCAGCTACTTCCAGTAACTGGAGCGATGCAAGTTTAGAAAACAGGTAAACCTCACTCTACCCCTGTTCATATAGCTTCCCTAGAAACTGCTAAAGTAGTTAATGAGGAAAATTAATTATTCATTTAGCTCATTGTGTAAGAGTCTTTTTCTCACAATAAAAATCCCACCGTCATTAAAGCTTCACACTTATTTTCTATAATGTTACTGTCTCACTGTAAAGAAGACAAGAAAACAAGTAAAGTGTCCCAAACCAAGAGTAAATGATATCCCAAAATACTAATTTATTGAATATTTTATATTATTAATGATTTCTAAGGCACTGGTTTTTTTAATAAATCAAATGGTGTTGTGTTGCACTTATCTTTGGTGAGTTATATTTTGCACTATTTAACCTGACTTCTTTTTCATTGTTTTCATATTCTGAAATTCCAAAGTTCCCAAATTAAGAGACTGACTAAGGAAAATATAAAATAACCAGGTTCATCTTTCTTACTATAACAAGAAAAAAAAAGCTTTAAGGTATTAAACTAAGCCTTATTTCATAAAAACACTGAGTTATCAATCACTGTGTCTGACCCAAGTATTCTTTCTGTCTAGAACTTTTTGCTATTGTATTGCTTAACACATTTGAAAACAAACAAAAATATGAATCATTGTTTCAATACCAGGCAGCAACTATCTTTCAATCCTTGCCAACACATGGGAAATGAATTCATTCTTTACTGAAAGCACTGTCTTACTCCGCTGGGGCTGTTTGTCAGTTCCTCCAGGGTGACACTAAATCAAGCTGCAAAGTACTGTAATGTAAATCACAGCCTAATTTACTTGTCACTGTGTTGTGACACTTGGTTAAAAATGCTTTTTAATTGCAAAGATAAATTATACATTAACAATTCTTGGTGGCAGTTTCAATACTACATCAGATTATTTCAGTCTAGAGAAAGGAGCTGAACAGCTACACAACCACAAGCTATGACAGAATATTTTTAAATTGTTGGGTTGTTCAGATTGATGGTGTTGGTAGTGTTGTGATGATGAGTTCTGTCCTCCACAAAAACAAAAGACATAATCAGTCTTTTATATTCAGTAACTCATAAAGAAAAAGTACTCTGTTTTCTTGAGCCTCTCAGATCACTCCAGCTTCTTGCTTGCAAATTAGTCAGACTCCCTATAGTAATATGAACTGCTTCTCACTCATGCTGAAAAATAAGCCTCTATCTATTCTATAATCTAGGACAGGGAAATGATTGAAAATGAACAAAGTATGGTTAAAAAAAAAAAAAAAAAAAGAAGGAAGTTGTTGAGTAATCTTTAGTGATTTTGAGTGTCTTCACCTTTGGAATTGCAATTCTCTCCACACAAACTAGGTTTTTCCTGTTGGAATGCTCTTCCTAATGCACCCCAGAACACCACTGGCCTTCTTGGTCCCAAGGTCACACTGGTCACATGGACACATGCACACATGGAGAGCTTGTGTCCAACAGGACCCCCTGGTCCTTCTCCACAGGGCTGCTTCCTTGGCAGCTCAGCGCCCAGCCTGGACTGGAGCATGGGATTATTCCCTCCCGAGGTACAGGACCCTGCATTTGCCTTTGCTGGATTTCAGACTTCATCTGCTACTCTGCAATCCAGGGCTTGATATAAACAGAAATCTGCCAAGCACAACTTGCAATACATGAGCTAAGGATATTCTATCAGTGTATTACAGAGCTTACACAAATACAACACTATTAATGAAGAGACACTACACATTCACTTTAAGACCTTAGATGAAAGGTTTTGAAGTGGTTTGGGTTTTTTTGTTCATATCTTCTGATTCCACTGAGCTGATGGTCACCTAAGTTTGGATGGTCTCAACCCTCAAGGGCAAAGCAAAGAGACTGAAGAGAGCTCATGCAGAAGAAGAGAGAGAATCAAGAGGTAGATCAACCCCCTCTCACCCTTGCCATCTTGTCCTTTTGTCAGACATTTGATTTTGCAGAAAATTGCCACCCCTTGGCCTGCACCACTTGCTGCCAGGTGTTTCTTTCCCAGGGCACAGAAACTGCCTCACCCTGTTGGCTTGGCTAACATCCTTAAACAAAACCAGCCTTTTCCTAAATCTCCAGGGTGCTCTTTTCATTGCCCTCAGCAGGGCACAGGGTCTTCCTATGCTCATGCTTTCAAAGCCATTGCTATTAGCCCAGTCCGTCACAGCAAGTGGCACCACACACTGTCTGCACAGCAAGTCACCACAATTAGTTGATAATGAGCCTAATAAAAGGCCAGGGCTGGGCTCTGCGCTGCTGGGAGAACACCTCTTCTCACAAGGCACAGTTACCAGCAATAGCAACATTGTTTTTACTAGGCATAAAAATGCTTCAACCATTACAGAACACAAGGATATCGATACTCAGGATCAAATGCACAGCTTCTCGGGAGCCCTAGCCTTCACGGCCACTGCCCAAGGTTTGTTGTGGCTTCCCCTGTCCACCCAAACCAGAAACAGCCAAATTTGGATCCTTTCCAGCACCCTCTAAGAGGCCTGAAACTTGTATTGAGGGATCCTTTCACGTAATACACATGGAAACATTTTAATGAGGTATTTCTGTCAGAATGACATTGTGAGCTTCAGAAAACAAGTTGAATCTTTTATGACAAAAACACCCTAGACTCTTTCTTATAAACTAATTTCTGTGATTTAGACTGCTAGCAAACTGTCCTCGTCTTTTCTGACTTCGTAAAGACAGTGAATAGGTTTAAAAATCAGGAGGCAGATTTCCTGTAATAATTAAGTATTTAAACAGCATGTAGGAGCTTAGAAGACTTCTTAAAAAGAACATAACCATCACTGAAATATGCAAGTGCTGACACCTAATTCACTTGCTGTGTCCTGAAACACAGTTGGTTGGTATTAGGTTGTAAATTATTGTTCCTGGTACGCATAGTAAATCTGCTTATTAAAATTCCCTTTCTGAATATTTATGCAAACTCGGCAACCCCCTATGCATAAGAGACCTGTATTATCACACAGAGTAACCTGGCAGTTTCAAAGAAACCTAACATAATTAAATCAAGCCAAATCAGAAATGAAAGAAAGTACAACCAAGCAAGGGGCTGACACCCTGAACTTCCACAAAACTGCAGTGTTAGAAGCATCCAGATTATTACAATACAAAGCTCCAAAACAGTGATTTAGAAAGTCTTTAAAAATTGTAACTTGTTTGTATTTTGAATTATGTTGCCCAATTCAAATCCTTAATATTAAATAAATTAGCCCTTTAGAACTTGCAATCTCTCTACTTTTTGGAGTATATGTTGGGTGTGCCTTCAATAAAACTGAGTATTTTGTAGGAGAGAAACAGCAAGGAAACCCCCAAGGCACTAACTCCTGCTGCCTGTTACTTCAAAAACTGCATAATTTACTTCATAAACTAGTCAAACATAGTCTTCAAGGATTCTTCACACCTTCATTATTGCTCTGACAGACTTTCTGCATGATTTTTATATTTAAGGACCTCCTTCACATTTTCAACTTGATCTTTTCCTGAACAATTTGTAATTTTTTGGAATCTGCAGCTGTGCTGGATGTTTTGCAGGTGGGTTGTGGATTTTTGCTGTGGTTTTTTTTTTCCCTCAATTACAAAATACAAGAGAATCTTTTAATCTTTCCCCATGGGCTCCATCTCCCCTCCTCTGGTCACCCAGGAGGTCTCTCAGCACATGTGTTTACATTCATTGTTCAGGAATACAGTACTGTCAGCAATGGGTAGGGTTGTGGAAGCACTTCCATTACGCTTTCCATATAAAACTGCAGTCACACACTCCTTTTGCCTACAGAATCACATCAGCAGATTGTAATTATTTAATGATCTGATGAGATTAGGTTTATTCTTTTTTTAACTGACACTTCCAGGCAATGAGCTCTATTTTGAAAGAATTCTTAAGCTTGAGATAAAACACCTTATGTATCTTTGTAGAATATGATTTGATTTCAATTTCTAGTCCCTTACCTCACAAGAAAATTAAGTTCTTCACAGTCATGAAGCATCAAGACTTTGCAATGAAATTATTAGTATGATAGAGTTCCAGCAGTTTACCAGTGTCATGAATAGAAAATTTGCGCATGTAATTTTCAGATGTACTTCCATATTATCAATTTTTTGCAAACATTTGTGATTACAATGTACAGTGCTATGGAGCTTACGCTATGTGACTATATGAAAAAAGGGTGTAAAACTAGAACAGTATTAGTAGAGTTAATAGTATTTCTAGAAAGCAGGTAACTCTCCCTCCCCACAATAATTCTGATGCTAACAACAAAATTCACACTATAATCAGAATAGCTGAAATCACAAGTAAAAGTATCTCAATACCAATTTGACAGTATTAAAGGAGTTTGAAAATGGCTGCATATGCATCTCATTGATGGCTTTGTAAAGATGCATAACGAAACAGATATAAGAAAATATAACTTTACATGGGACTATTCAAAATGCTTTCCAAGAAGCTCATGTTTTCATTTGTCGGGGAAAATTTTATGTTAATTTTGTAAAAAGTAGAAAATTTACATTATTTTTTTCTAAACAATTGTTTTTAACTCAAATCCAAGTATTTCAAATTGCAAAATAACCTGAAATGTTTCTTTGAAGTCACAGCAACTTCAGCCTATTTCTTCCAAGTCTAAGAGTCTGCCAGATGCCACAGACCATTAGTTGATGCTTTAAACTCACTTTTTTGAATTCTCTCCATTTTCAATGAAAAAAGTATCATTTTTCCCATTACTAAATTCGTGAAAATTTTAAGTATACATTATTAAGTATTGTTGACAATCTGCTGCTGCTTCTTTATTTCTCTCCCTCCCACCCCCTGCCTTTTTCTTCTTTTAACTTTGAAAGCTTCAGTTCTCAAGGGCATATGTAAAATTCTGTATACAGTAATTCTTCTCTTCTGTTAAGAATTTAGCAAGAATTTATAACACAGCCTTGCGTCTTTACTTGAAAACATCTATTTCTGCATATATATGGACATATTATTTACAAATATACTTTGACAGTTTTAAGTTTGCAAATGCAAACTACTCAATTTGGGTAAAATGCTGCAGTCAGATGATGCAACTGAATTCAGTGGGAGAGAGAAAGAGCCAGAGAACGTACATATGTGTGTGTACACCAAAAAACACAACCAAATTATTTTGATTTCACACCTAAAATGCCTAAATATGATTTTTATTCTGAAGTGCTCATCACATGCAGAATTCCCACTGAGCAGGTTTTACTTGTTTAGTACAGAGAATCAACTTACACTGTCCTTATTCCTGGCTGCTGAAATGCCATATTTACAGAACCTAATGCTATGGATGTACTTTTAAAAACTAAGGACTTTCTCAGACAGTGTAAACTTTTATAGCTCCATTAGCTTGAAATTACAAACTGCTACAGTAACTGAAGATAAGTCACAGCATGGGTTTGGCTTTTTTATTTTCGTTCTTAACCTCAAGCAAAATTCTTCTAACACTAGCAATGTACCAGTAATTTGATGGGGTGTTTTTTCATGTTGTTAAATCTCACAAATTTGAAATTAGCACAAATTTTCCAGAGTTTACAGTCATCATTGCAGAGAAAATTAATACTGGCTACCACAAACCATACAGCCAGTGCCTGCTGGCCCTAAATGACTGCTGAGTTGAGATTTGCAGTTCCCAACACAGACAGAACTTCTCTCTGTGGTTTTGGGTTTTGGGCATTGATTCGTATCAATGATCTACCACTAACAGAGCAGAGCTCTGTAAGGATCTACATGATACCAAAGCCAAGGAAATCTTTCTAGCCATGTTGCCATGAGTAGGCTCAGGTCACAAAGATCCAAAGATCAAATGCATGTGAGTTCCTGAGTGCTCTTACCAGCCACCCAGCTTCTCCCAGCATTTCTCTCTGACAAGAACCTCTTTATGGTTCAGAGTGAGAAATGAAAACTTCCTCCAGACTTACTGTGAAAAGTCAAAGAGTGGAATGGGAAGGTGGGAAAACCTACAGCTGTCTTGGCTCACACTAACCATGTTTGTGCAACCAGCATTTGTCATCTCCTGGTGCAGCAGCTCTGTCGTTTTGTATGTTCCCAGCTTACACAGAGGGCACACTTAAAGGGCTGACTGCTTTGCACACAGTGACAAAGATTCATAAGATACAAGAAACTACTAATAGGAGATGTGCTGTTAGTGCTAGTTTAGTGAAGTTTAATTTAAAAGTTCAGAACTGGCCTGATACATCACTCTTCTAAACACTCCCATCACAGCAATCTCTAATTCATTATCAGATATACACACATATATACACTCAAACTCAGTTAAACCAGTCTATAAATTGCAGTATTTTACCCAAATTCCACGGTTTGCATTTTTACCTACCTGAAATTGTCAGTGCACTAACACATTCTCTTCAGTTATTGCCCAGAATTAAAAATCATATGTGCCAGGGAAAAGTAAAGTACATACTACAGACAGTGCTCAGCAGGTATTCAAGAACACAGAATGCCAAGAATTACTAAAAAGCTAATAAACAAGCATTACTTTGCTGCTGTGTAAATCAAGGTGTAACTACATTTTGAAGGATGCAGGAAATTTCATAAACTATAATAGTACTGAGAACAGATGATCACAAGCACACAGCTTTCCTTCTCAAAAGGCAAGATTAAATACACTGGGATTTTCCAGCTTGGGAAGATAATGACTGAGAAGAAAAGATACAGATGTTGAAAATCTCTAAAAATCATTAATGATACAGAGAATGAGCAGGGTACAGGATTATTCACTACTTTAAAACTCATTTAAATTTCTACTTTTTCACTTGCTAACAAACCATAAAGAACATATTCTCTAGAAAGCCCTCAATACAGCAAATTTCAGTACAAAAGGATCAATCTCACCAAGAGAAATGAAGAGAACAGAGAAGTCCTCCCACTGCTGCATGGCAAACAGGGATCCCAAAAAAAAGTAGCTCTACAAAGCAGAAATTCAGATTGGCTTTATGTACCAAAAATGCAAACATAGGAGATAGTGACAATGGAGGCCAAAGACAGTGTACTTTTCTGATGAGGATGATTATGATCAGCTTATAAAGGAACAGCATCTGTACTGTCCTAAATATCCTTTCTAGTAGTTCCAGAGCACCCTGGAGAGAATTGACAGTAGGAGGAGGAGGAGTAGCTGTAACAAGGTCAGAGCCCACAGAGAAAACCAGGGGCAAAGAAATTACCCAAGAAAAACCAGGAGCGAGGCAGAGACAGAATTTCCAATGTCACTTCAGCTCACAGAGGAGATGATGATGGTTTTGGGGGCAGGGGGAGAAAGAGAAAGACAACAGTACTTCAGACAGAATTGAAGGCATTACAAAAATCCCTAGGGGAGAGAAGTAAGGAGAGAATTTTCCCATGATTCAGAGAAATGCCATGGAAGCTGTGAAACTGGTAAAATATGTAAGGGCACAGAAGCAGGTCATGAGTTCAGTAGAGGAGACACGGAGATGCTGAGCTGTCAGGCACAAGGAGGTAGGGAGAATAGGGGAAGAAAACAAAGGCCAGCAGGGAAGATGGCAACAAAAATCACATGTTCTTTAATAAAGCATCACAAATGCTTTATTTAAACTGGAGGTGGAGGTGAGATGAATCAGAACTCTCTCGAAAGAAATAAACTTAAACCCAGTCTTCCCACAGCTTCAATTCTTGCAAGGAGAACAAAGGCATGAGAATGAGATGTAAATTTTTAAGAGAAGTGAAACTCCAGGTGTGCCAATCCTCACACAAGACCACTGCAAAATACATGAAATAAGAGCATATTCTCTAATCTATTTGTTGGTATCTTGGAGTAATGACCAACAATGTTTATGTTTCCTTCCTGGCCAAGTTCCTTTGTATTGTATTCAGGTGACTTGCTTTTTCTTTCCAAACCTCCCCTTCCAATCCAAACTACATATTTCAAATTGGCACACAGCCTTAAGTTTAGTTCTTAATTAGAAAATACAATGATTCTGTCTCATCCTTAAGAGAACAGGAATACCTATTAGTCTGATGATTAAATTTAGACAGGTTAATTAAATCTGCTTAAACACAGCTCACCCTTTAAGCTATAGTTAGAAAAAAAAGTCATATTTCTGAGTCACAGGAGTTAAATGAGTTCATTAGTCAGGGCTTGAGTCAAATTCTCACTTGATGTATAAAGGCACAGGTCTGTTGAAGTCAACAGTGCTGCTACTGTCTACAAAATTGAGGAGCCGACTCATTATTCTGCCTAACTGCATCTGCATCTTCAAATTGAAGTGCATTATCCTGTTGGCAATGATTAAACCACTACAACTCTCCAGCAGGTGAGTGCCACACCAGCAATGAGCTCTTAAGCACTGATGTAGAATCACAGCAAAAAAAAAAAAATTACATGGGTCCAATTAAGGCAACTTAAAAATTTCTTCATAGTGCCAGGATGATTTCAAGCTATGGAGTAGAATTAAACACTTAGTCCTCAATGCTGAGTAATTTTCAGGAAAAAGGTTTTGTTTAAAAAGTAACCGTGCAGTGACAGTACATTGATAGCTGTGCAAAATGCATTCAGTGCTATCATACTTAAAAAGAAGAAACCTGTAAAAAATGCAAATTTAACCCACACAAGACTCATTTAATGAAATGCTTCTGTACAAATATTTATTGTCCTCCAACAGAAGGGCACTTATGGACTAACTCAAGCTCCTGCATTTTAGAGAGAGTCTGTTTTATTTGAAATGGGGTTTATGTATCACCAACTACTGTATTGCCTGCAAAAAGGCAATTCATATCCTGCTTCTTATTCAAGTTGGTGTTGATATTTCATACCTGATTTAAATGACCTTGGTTGGTGTATGTGTGCCTAACTTCAGATGTTTCTCTTGCTTGGCACACCGTTGCACATAGTCCAAATACCCTCATGGAGAGCATCAGGTAGAAATCCTACTTTCCACCAGTTTTGCATGGCTCGTGTCACACTGTGGATCAATGCCCCTTAACATCTCTGATCCTTGTCACCTCAACCAGCTGGCAGGGAGTAACAGGGAGGCCACAAGACACTCACTCCCTCTGTTTCTCCAGGAGCTGGTGAACAGCTGTAAGTATTGAGGCAGCACTTTCTCATCAAAGCCATGTTCCCAACAGTTAACTTCCTGCTTGTGAAAGAGACTTTCTATCTTCAGGACAGCCATAACTACCAGATTGAGTTGGGCTTGCAATGAAACACTGTCAGCAGAACTATTTGCATTAGAACAGTATAGGAAATTATCCACAGCCAGATACCATAGTCAAGGTGACAGCTAACAAGATTATTACTTAAAAACATCAGTGAATACACTGGGTTGTCAGATGCCAACCAAATTAATGAATTCCCAGCTAAACACTAGAAACGCAGACCATTAAATCTAGGATTCAACACTGGAAATCATTTTGTTAGAACATGGAAAAATACAAAAACAAGAGAGGGACTGTTGAAACGTTGTAGGCATACAGCTGTGCAGATCCTATGAAACTAATTTTTTACAAACTCAGTAAAACATAATCACTGAAAGTCAATCTAAAGTATTTTACATTTTTTTCTAAAGGCAGTTGGGAAGCACCCTGAACCATGGCTTAATGTCTTTTGCCACCTGCCCAATGCGTATGCAAAGGGAAACAATTTTTTTATTTTGAGGCAAGTAGAATATATTAAAAATGAGCAGCTGCAGGAGAATTTAACATTCAACACTAAAGCAATAAAAAACTTGTATAGATTATATAAATCAATAACTGATTTTAAACAGTTCATCATTCTATTAGCGAATTTCCAAAGTATTATTTACTCAGAACTATAAGTGCGGCAACAAGCATGCAGCCTCATAATCAGTAAACCCCCAAAATTTGCAATATAGAATAAGCAAACTGCAGTTCACATAGGTTAATTTCAAATTGCCCCATGGAGACCTTTCCCAGATGCTTTTCACATTTCATGGAGCTTTAACGACCAGTGAGCCAAGCTGAGCAAACAGATCTTGAGTTCAGAAATTTGGACTAGATTGAAGGGAGGAAGAGATCTTAATTTCTTTTTTATTATTATTGTTATTTTAAACTCTGAGAGAATGTGAAACAAGATGTTTCTGAACAGTTGTGTTGGAAATTACATTCAGCAAGGTTTATGGATCTTTATTCCCATTTTGATCAATCTTTTATTCAAGTAATAAATTCAATATAAGAAGTCTTTCAGACTGATCATAGGGAAACCCAAGCATATGGTTAAATGTTTGTAGAGCCATTGAATTCCATTTTCATAAGAACAGATATCAATGTATTAATACACATATGTATGTATGTATGTATGTATTTATGTGCATATATATGCATGTATTTCTATGAATCAACACAAGCAAGGAGAGGAACAGATGGAGAGCAGTCATGCCACAAAGGGCTTGGATGTGCTGGTGGATAAGAGGCTGGACATGACCTGGGCATGTGCACCTGCAGCCCAAAATGCCAATCATTTGAACCTTGTGTCTTAAATAATGGTGTAACTTTCTCTAAAGGTGTCAAGTTCATCACAAAATTAGAAGAGGAAAAAAACCCACAAAAACACAAGTATAGAAAACCACTAAGGATAAGCAAAACTTCAGTTACTAACTTCAGTTGCATAAATTCTGACTTTATATTAAAACATGAAATTATAAAATAAGTGAAACTACTGTGTGTGGGTTTTTATTTAATATCATATCTAGCTCAACAAATAATGACTTATTTTTTCACATGCAAATCCAGTATAATAAGCAGCTTTGGAAACACAGAATTACATTAGAAAATGCATTCCAAATAGGTAAATGCAGGTCTTGGACTTTCCTCAGAACTATTTTGATTAATTTTTGGTCTTGTATTGTGGGGTAACACCAAAAGCCTAAAATAATAAGTTTTCTGCATCCTCTACATTTCTTTTAGTCAATCAGCAATAGCAATGGAGTGAAATCACTTTGGTTTCCCAAAATACATTATTTTGTTTACAATTTCTACAAGCCATGGACTTGCATACAGCTCAGAAGATGCCCTCCAAAGAGGAAATGGATTATTATATTTTGTTCTACAAAGCATACAGGATCATACTTCCTTTTTTCTTTTTTTAAGAACAAGTATATTTGGCTGTAGGCAGAGATGGCATTCCTCCTACCCTTTATTTTTTTGCAAATTATTGACATATCAGGGACCAAAATGAAAATCTACCCATATCTGCTCTTAGCAGTTACATCCCCTCCCCTTGTGTGCTCTTTCAAGAACTTCATTTCCATTCTGCTCTTCTCCACCCAACAGGTTTCTTCATCAAGTAGACTTTTTCATATCACATACATTTGTGAATGTCACTTAATCCAACTTGCTATTTTGTTTCCTTTTCACTCTAATACCTGAATAACCTCGTACTTCTGCACAGATGGGTGTAGGGGGATTACTGCAACAAAAAGGTGACAGACACCAGAGCAGAAAACCCATGGACTAGCCAAATCCATCTGAAAACAAGAGGCACAATACCTCAATCTGGCAAGAGACTGACATAGCCTGTAGGAGAGAAGAAAATACCACCTGCTGTCTTCCAAAAGGTAACACTGTGCATAACATTGCAGGGTTAGTCTGTCTAGATAGTCAGATACTGCAAGAGGAAAAAATAATTGCAATCCTCCCATATTATCCTTACAAGAGGATTAAAAAAAAAGAAAACTAACACTATTGCATTGGGTTCTATCAGCAATATCTGAATTTATCAAATTCCTCAAATTTGATGACATCCCTGGATGTTCAGTCTATACTTGATCTTTAAGAGCTCTGGTTTTGTCAGCACACAGTGCAAACAGACAAAATATCTATATATCAAATCATGGCATAAAAATTAAGCACTGATTGTGTGTGTTTCCACGTCATGTTGATTTCATCACAAAACCAAATATGAAAAATGTGCATATATCAGATTGAATTTTATTTTAAAAATATGTGAATTTTCATGTGAGCTAAAGCAAAGGCTTGCCACTGTAGCTATAAACAAGTAAACATTTATCTAGCAACTCCCTGCAGTAATAAACAGAAAAATATTTTAAGTTGCTCTATTTCCCATTAAAAAAAAATTTAAGAATGAAGAATAACACCATGGTATGTACTGTATGTTAAGATTTATACCTTCTGAACCAGGAGCAAAGCAGATGTGAAACACTGCTGCTCTATTCTCATAGCATTTTATGCCCACTTTAAATGCACACAAGTGACAACACAAGGTTAAAAAACAAACCAAACTCCAAATAACACATAGGAAAATTAGTCCCTTATGTTTAAAATGCAGGTTAAAGCAAAAATGAAACACCACCAAAAAAAAAAAAAAAAAATTCAAAAAAAAATCAAAAAAGCCCCACAGCACAAGAATATTGAATTCTTTAGTCCTTGAAAAATAGGAAGAAAAGTTTCAATAACGTAATACCACTTTGAAAACCGAACTCAAAAGCATTAAAAAAAACCAAACAAATCAATCACTTTCTCCACAATACACTTACCTCCATTTGCTGGATGGATCTCATACGTCATTGTTTTACCTTATTTTCCAAATCATTACATTGCTTTACTGCATGTTATTCAGATTCTAAGCAGAAAATAGTAAACTTAAACAGTAACCTTGATGACACATTAGCTTTCTGTGCTTGGTCTGAAATGACTACACTTCAGTGTATGTATTTGTAGCAATTATGACACTTTAAGGTTGTTCTTTCAAGTACTAACAAAGCAGTGATGTAAAAGATACGAATCACACTATTCCATTTCTGAAACTGTTCCCATTGCAGGCTAATGATACAAGTACAGCAGCTAAAGCACAGAGCACTGCTCAGAGATTAATTTGCCTGAGGGGAGAGGCAGCCTTAGCTACATTCAAGTCCTGCTACTCACTGGTGGCCACCGTCCCTACCAAACCATGAGGTTCTCCCCCGAGCCTCCTTTTCTCTTCCCTGTCCCTATAAACATTTCAGATATTTCTGACTTAACAAAACACATTTTTTCAGTTTCTGAGCTTCAGTGTTAGTGACAGATGTACACACCAAAAAAGCCCAAAACCTCAAGTTAGTTATCTCCAATTGTTACTGCAGGGTCCGGGGGGGCTGCACGGGCCGGCTCCCCCCAGACCAGGTCCCTGGTCCATGTAATCCCACCGGATCTGGGGCAGGCAGCCCCCGGGGTCTCGCGGCATGGCATGAGTCTTTCAACCACAGAAATTCTAACAGGAAACGTAGTAAGGCGAAGAAATGAACTGGAACCCATCTCTGTTCTGGCAGGGAGGTTTATTTGGGGTACAGGGGAGAGTGTCACAGGGAAAGGAGAAGGGGATGGAAGCAGGAATGGGGTAGGAGCTGCCAGCTCAAAGATGGAGACCTCTCTCAGACCCAGGCTCTGGCTTTTAAGCGGAAAGGAAGGGGGCGGGGGCTGGCTCTCTAAGAGCCAGTCCCAGGAGAAGGAAGGCAAGATTGGCAAAAGGGTGCACACCAATAGGTTTTCAGGTACAGCATGATGCATATTTTAAAATGAACCAATAGCACACAAGGCAGGGGAACAAAGAGAGCACATGGAATCCTATAACCCCACATTGCTACATCCAGTGTCTTATTAGAGCCACACATGAGTTCCGTCAGCTGTCATGTCACCAGGAAAAAAAAAGTCACCTTCTTAAATCAACCAAACCCCCCATAACTGCTTCAAATTTAAATAGTCTTCAATGGTTAAAAAAAACATTGTCATGTTATTTCCTTGCATATGACTTCTGGTTTTATATTTTCTGGCTCAAGTTATTCTTAGCCACAGCAGTATGCCTCTGTTAGCTTTGGTGGGGATTACATGGATGAAAAAAATACCAAATTTGGCTAATGATGCTACTCTGCTCACAGAACACTGTAGACTATCAAATCACAGAGACTGACTAATCTTCAAATAAATTACTAAATGTCTTCCTTTCCTAAACCATGATGACAAGATTTGACAAGCCCATTTTTGTCAATGAATGAGTCTAAAAAAGTATCTGACAAAATACACATCAAGAAAGAGAAGTAACCAGGAACTCTTGACATGAGAAGTTTCAGTAGAACAGAGGGTGTTTTAAGACAGGCTTTGTTGACACCTACTGTTTCACAAAACCCCATAAGCAAGCTAAATTTTTTGTTGCCAAACTAAGAGATTTGATACCAAGAGTATTTCCAGAACTCATGTTAAAAAGGCTGACCTCATCTGCAGCTTCCTTAGCTCAGAAACCCATCTACCTCTCGACTGCTCAGCAGCCAACCCAGCTGCACAGAACCTCTCCCTCCCTCACCCAACATGGAAGTTGACCAGTAGCTGTTTCTTCAGCCAGTTAGGTAACATAGATACTGAAACTTAACCCACTTGAGAGACAAGACAATGAAATAATGTATATAATCATATATGGATGTTAATCAACGCATGATGAATTCTCTTTCATGTGTACCCTCAGAAGGGAGGAAAGTGAGCATTCTTACCTTAAAATTACCTGAAAATTGGTAGTTTCTCTCTCCAAACAGATGAAATGTGACCCTCAGCTCCCTTCAGGCAAAGGAGGGAGCTGAACCTGAATCTACATGTGCTTTCATTGCTATGTCTGAGAGAAAAACGTTAAGGAAAAAAAAGACAAAAAAACCTGCCACTACATCTCCTCCAGACAAATGATGTTAAAATATGGGTCCAGCGTCACCATCTAGGAAAGTTGACTACATCTCCCATGGGTTTGGCTTCTTGAGAAGGATGCCAAGAAGGAATCACATGAGCAGCCTTGAGCGCCTTTTTTTTCCGGCTACTTGCATGCAGGCTCATTCCCCTCCTCTTTAAGTCATGTAGGTCACAAGTAAGAATATCATCAAGACATTTAACCCTGAGGGTGAAACAGGCTTCTGGATCACTTTGAACTTGCCTTCAGCACTACAGTGTTAAAAAGCCCAGCACTTCCAAAATTCAGGCCTTTTTTGAGATCAAGCAAACAAATCAAAGGACAAACTCACAAATTCTAAAGGTGGATTTCATAGAATCATCATACATTCATAGATTTCTATGGCATTACCAAAGTCAAGACACCATTAGGGTTCCCGCGGGTTAAAACCCAAGAAAGGTTTCAAAGCTGACTTTTCTGCCATGAAGTCCCATGTCCTACTTGAGTTTTGTAATTACTTGAGAAGTAATTGGAATACTCTATGCATTGTTCCTGCTTATCTCCCTAGATTTTGGGGCATTAAAAAAAAACAACCTAACTATTCTACAGAGAAGCCCATATGCTCTCTACATTATTCCAGGGGTATTGACAGGTTTGGTATTACAGTAATTACTGTATCCTTCTATCACAGGTTACTACAGCACATTTTATAGAGCTGGGATGCAGAATAAAATAAGGAAGAGAAAGAAAAAATTTAGACAGACAGTTCCATGGAAATTTGAGACCTACCATACAAAAATAAATTCTGATGGTTTAATTCTGATCATTTAACTCAGTCAGAAGTGGGGACTGAGTGGGTGTGGGGGAAAAAGCAGCAAAGACAGACCCACTACTTTTTCTATTAAAGCATCATTTTGCAACACATTTCCTTTTCTTAGTAGGTATGAACACAGTTTTTCAAGGCATGTTTTCAAACCATTAGCAGATTTCCAACAACAATCTAAAAATACTATGCCCAAAATCAGGAAACTTCACAGATAGCAATTCTTTCTGAATGTTTCAATGAATCATCTTTACTTTTTCATTGACAAATTCCATCCCGTTAACAGGTGTTAATAACAACTTCATCAGCATGCACGGTGTCTTCTATTGTGTGGCTGTTCATTACAGGTAATTTGGCAGCTGTTCTAATGTGTTATCTGTTTCAGCAATGTAGAATATATAATGACAGCTTTACTTTCTGAATTTTTATTTAGTCACGAATCTCTTTTTCCCTTCAAATGTTCATTTCAGGTGAAAGCAAGACCTGATGCTCTGGTGTTAATGGGAAAGAGGAGAAGCACAGTGTGTTTTAGAGGTAAATAGGATGATGTGTTCTGTGTCACCTGACCAAAAGTCAGTCTTGAGGACTGAAATGAAAGGATTGCAAAGGCGAAGTCACAGCCCCTGAAAATCACAAGCCTGCAGTCCATTTAATGTTTACTGTATGAGATAAACCCACAAGGGACCTGAAAGAAGGCTATTTCAATAGCCAGTGAATTTTTTAAACTAGTCCTTTTTCCCTAGTGTCCCTTTTTTGACAACTAATTGCAAAGGAACTAGTTGTCAAAACATCGAGGAGGACAAAGAAGTTGAGGCAAGCACACACATAATGTGTGGCTTTCCCTGAATCTGTTTACCAATTTGAAAAACACAGGAAACCTGTTGTTTCCAGTTTTTCTGATTATACCAGATCTTTTTTGCAGTGTATATAAATACGCTCTAAATGAAACTGGCTGTATTTTAGTTTTGGTCTATGATAAAACCACCATAATTTGTCACTTTATCATTGGCTTATATTAAATGCCTTCAAAAATGAACTGAAATGTATTTCAATTCATTTAACCATTTAGCCCTGAAAGGATATTCGCCTTTCCAACTGTGTGATTACCATGGAATCTCAGAACAGTTTGGGTTGGAAGGGACCCTAAAGATCACCTAGTTCCATCCTCACCACCATGGGCAGAGATGCCTCCCACTGGACCAGGTTGCTCAAAGCCATATTCAGTCCTTGCCTTAAACACCTCCAAGGATTGGGAGTCCACAACTTCTCTGGACAACCTGTTACAGGGTCTCACCACCCTGACAGGAAAGAGTTTCTTCCTAACCTTTCTTCAGTTTGAAGCTATTCCCCCTCGTTCTGTCACTACATACCTTGTGAAAAGTCCCTCTCCACCTCTCTTGTAGGCTCCCTCTAGGTACTGGAGGTGCTATGTCTCTCTGAAGCCTTCTCTTCACCAGGCTGAACAGCCCAAACTCTCTCATCCTGTCTTCACAGGAGAGGTGTCCCAGCCCTCTGATCAAATTAGTGGTCTCATCTGGTCTCGTTCCAACAGCTCATCTTTTTTGTGTAATACAATGTTAGTTTTGCATGAACTCCATACATGAGGAGGATACTGAGTAGCAGAGTAGGTCAGTCTTGGGGTAAAAAGAAAACTAGATGAAAGTAATTTGCTTTTTCAGCACTTCAAAAGAAATTATTGAAATGAGCATGACATGCTGAAGGTCTCACTTACAAATGTTATTATGTTCTTGAGAAAAGTTGCACAGGTTTTCTTTTCAATCTGTATGCCCTAAAGCAGCCTGTGAGTCTCCTCATTTTATGGAGTTTTTTTTCCCTGCTAACGTCAAACTTATTTTAGAAGAGGTATTTAATGAAGTAGTCCCTTACTAGGACAGAAAGATGCAATGTCTTACTTCTGTAAATTTAAGTTCTGTTCAAAAGCATGACTGCTTTCCTCAAGTTGTAGAGCAGATTTAAAGAGAACAATAGTCTCTAAAAATAAACATAATATATAACAGTCTTTCAGGCAATGTCAAATGCAATAGGAAAAGAATGATGAGAGTTCTCCAACATGAGTTTTAATGAATGTTTTTTTCTCTCTTGTGTCAGTGCAAGTATCATTTATTTTTAAAGCAACTGGTCACAGTTTTCTGTTAGAATGATGGCCTCTTGACTGATTTTGTCCAAGTGCAGACAATAAGGAATAACATTGCCAAACTAGGAGTCAGTAATGAACAAAATTTGAAGCAACTAAAATGAAGTACTGTATGAACTAGAATATGGGCTATAAGTCTTCAGACTGCAGGAAATAAGCCAACCACTAACTGACAAGGATTAGGAAGAAATAATTTTCCCTGTGAGCATGATATTCCATAACCATCCATCACAGAAACTAAAAAAAAAAAAAAAAAAAAAAAAAGAATACTCTTTAACACCTCTTACTAGACAGGACTGGAGAGGGGCTGATGGGACGGGACAGATACAAAACCTATTTACACAACATGAAAGTTCATATTTTGTAAACATACTGCAATTATTCACTGTAAATAAAGTGAAAAAGGCAAAGCACTACAAATAAAAGCTAATAGTTACAAAGAAAAGATAAGCAAAATTTATTAAAGAGCTTACTATGTAAAATTAAGTAGCAGTGATTTTTACCTAGTTCCTAATAATGCCCAGATTTTTCAACTGACTTTTTAAAAGGGGGGAACTTTCTTTGGGAAACCTCTACTTCAGAGGACTTCTAAGACACAGCACGTGACTGAAGTATATGAAGAAGCTCTGGCAGCTTTGGATAGGATCCCCTACTATTAAATGACTTGTCGCTTTACAATTCCCTGATGACTACAGATATAATTGATTACCATATTATAGAAGGTGCTTGAAATTAGTTGCTTTTGCAGGAAGACAGATTGATGGCTTTCAACTGTTTAGCATCTGGTCTAAGAAAAGTGATAAAATTATGGAGTTTTTTACCCCAAAATAAGTATAATGAAAACCCCCATACTAATAAAATGCATTTCAAGAGATCACTCAAGACAGAGATATCCAACAAAGTCTGAAGCAATAACAAATTTTTCAGGTGGATGTGAAAAACTCCCATGCATCGTTTTATTGCAATTTCAAGCAGCATCCTAATGGTAAATATTTCACTGCCTGGAATGAAAACCCTATGTTCCTTCTACATAGGTTGTAATATGACAAGCTCACAGGCCAGTTAAATGAGGGCAGTCCCCAGCCTGTGGAATTTTATTAAGTAGAGGGAAGCAGTTGGGTGGCAACAGGACAGTGGTTGTTTCACAGACTTTAAATTTTTTCCCCATTTCAGCAAGAAATGCTTAAACTGAATCAGAAAAATTCTAAGACAGACCAAAAATAAAGTCAAATTAGGACCTTCTGGAGCTTTGCCTTGAAAAATATGAGTGTGGTAACCTATCAGAGCTGCTGAAAGCTGATATACTGCAGCCAGATTTTTCATGCTTGCTACTATTGTTACACAGAAAGACACCTCAAATAAATTTGGTGACAAAGTTCAAATGATAATTCTTTTCCTCCCACATCTATTTGTCTGCTTAGAAGGAAAAGGAAAATGAAGGAAACAGACAGTTTTCCACAGCAGAAATAGTTCAGATTGATTGCTTGGGTAACCTTGACAATTTTATGTAAGACTGAAAAATACTTCAGTGTGTCACTAATCGGGATGAAAATCCTCTCCAAGTTTTCTGTCAGACTCATTTCTACACTTTCCGCTAAAGGAGGAACAGTAGAAGAATAACACCATACATTTGGGGATGAAAGATAAACACAACTACCTTATCCCAGGAGGAAAAAAGCTTGTACAAATCAGCTCTCTGCAGCATCTACCAGAGAGGAAAAAGCCTTCAAGAAAACATTGTAAGGTAAAGCTCAGCAGTAACATCAATCACCCAATAATCATTGGTCATCTGGTTCTTATGTAAAACTCTCATCTGCAATTGAGAACTGCTTTCCAGAGGAAGACTTCCTAGATGCGTCTTAAAAATAAGGGAAGCTAATTGCACAAAAATGAAATAACAAGCGAGACATCACAGAGGGACTGAAGAGTCATGAAGACAGTCTCGCTCATCAGGGAACATGCAAATATTTGGTCACACACATCACTCCCTGGCAAGAAACTGATTTCCTGTTTGGAAAAAAGGAAGGTATCCTTATGCCATCTTACCTTCTCAGAAAGAATATTGCTTATTCTCATTTCAATACATTTATGCAAATAAGAGTATCTACAGAAATTGTGTGTTAGTTTTTAATCAGACTGCAAGGTTGCTATACTTTTCCAACACGGTATTCTACTCTTGATTTTTAAGCAAAATAACCGTGAGCAAGTACAGCATCGTAAGGTATTGGCAAGGCTTGATCCTGTAAAATCTATTTGAATTATCTGTTACCTAATTGTCTGTTGCCACATTTTCTCACTTTTGAAAGAAGTCACGGCTATTCCCCTGAGAATGAATATAATATCAATACAACAAATTGGTTTGTTTCCAGTCATAGGCTATCTACAGGTAGACCACAGTGCGAAAGACTTTGGTGAGCATTTTTGTGAAATATATATCTATATACACACACCCTCACTAAAAAAGGCTACTACTATAAAAGTAACTGCTTCTTCTATATCTTTGAAACTCTAAATCATCCTTGTTCACAGTTCAAATCAAATTCATAAACCAAGAATAGTTCACTCAAATTTTGTTTGGAAAAATCACAACCCTGAAACCACTTGGAAGAAAGGCTGCCATTCGGATACACACACATTTACTCCATGCACGAATTACATTTAAAGTTCATTAAGGAAACCACACATTAACAAATGGTCTTTATTTTATTAAGAACATACACCCCTTATGTAATTATTATATCTAACGTATTCTTATGTTTTCTTTTCTCTCTCAAACGGAAAAGTTTTGGGTTCACACTTCTTATTCCATTTGCTTATGAAGAGCCAAATAAACTGGCATTTAGCTATGTCAGGGTGAAAACACTCTGTGCAGCACTGTTAGCAACCATTAGCTCAAAACTACTTTTTTTTCTTAAGACTTCATAAATCTGGCCTTACTGAGTAAAAGCCTTTCAAAAACAGTTATACCATTAGATTAATGCTACTTGATCTTATTTTTAAACTTATAAGAGCTGATACTTTTTCAAGCTATTATTAGTTTAACTGTCATACTAACCAATTACTTTTATCTGCAGCAAAGGCTCAAAGTAATCAGTGGTTCAAACTTCTCCCTCAGCCACTGCTTTGAAATATCACTTGTAGGGATGAGAAAAGAGTTTGGGATCAACGCCTTCCAAGCCTTAGCCACCTAACAGATTTTCTTCAGATGATTGTGATGTTGCCCAGGGTTTGGTAATAGATATTATTGCTAGGGTACTTCATTGTGTTCATCGGTGTTCAAAAACATATTTTGAAAACAGCAGGGAGAATGAGGATTTGAGAGGTTGTTTGGAGCACAAAAGAGAACATGAAAGAAGGTATAAAGGTTCATACTGGAAACAAGTCAGAAGAAACTGCCTAACAGATGGCATCCCAGAAAAGACGGACTCTCTCTATGGCAAAATTGTGTCAGTCCAGATGGTGACTGACAGCACTGATTACAAAACTCAGTTCCCATTGAAGGCAACAGAAGCTTTACTCCAGTAATGGGGATTACGCCAATGAAGTCTACTTTTTTGAAAACCCTGTTGTTTTTTATTAAATACTCTACAAGAACCCGTATAAATCCTAAATTCAAGCCCTAACACCTGGTCAAAAGTATAGTTGACTGGATCATATTACAAGTTGTATATAAGAGCTGGGACTACACAGCAGGCATGTACTTTAGAAAGATAGAAATTAAATTTATATATCACACATAAAAGTGCAGTGTAGGAGCAGATTTTAGAAAATGAGGATGCAGTGGTTCTGGACTTGTGCAAAGCATGTCACACTGTCCTGTGTGAAAACTGGAGAGATACAATTTTTATGGATGGGCAACTCAGTGGATAAAGAAATGGATGGATGGATGGATGGATGGATGGATGGATGGATGGATGGAAAGAGTTGTGGTCAAGGGTTCAATGTTCAAACAGAGAGTGGTGATGAGCAGCATTCCTCAGGGGTGAGTATCAAGACAAGGTGCTATTGAAGATCTTTGTAGGCAACATGGACAGTGGGATTGAGCACACCCTCAGCAACTTGGCCAACACCACCAACCTGTATGGTGCATCCAGAGGGACTTCAACAGCAATCCCAAGAACAAATACAGGTTGGGCAGAGAATCAATTGACAGTGGTCCCGAGGAGGATTTGGAGCTGGCAATGTGCACCTATAGCGCAGAAAGCCAGCCACATTCTGGGCTACATCACAAGAAGCATGGCCAGCAGGCTGAGGGAAGCAATTCTGCCCCTCTGCTCTGCTCTGGTGAGACCCTACCTGGAGGACTGAGTCCAGCTCTGTGGCTAGCACAGACCTTTCCCGTGAGAATCATTCTCTCTCTTCTTCCTGTGTTTTATAAATAAAGATAAAGTTTGGATGTTATTAAAAACAGTTTCTCAGGATGTGGACAGTTCAGGCCTGGCCAATCAGGCCTAGGGGGAGGCTTTGAACTGACCAATCTGGGTGACCTTTGAAAAGTCTATATAAGATGGAATTAAATAATCTTCTTCTTGATGCCACTTTGAACCTGGGTCTTCTTACTCTGCTAGCAGCTCAACAGCAACACAGCTCTGGGGCCCCCAACATAAGGAGGACGTGAACTTGTTAGAGTCCAGAGGTAGGCCATAAAAATGATCACAGGCTGGAGCACCTCTCCTATGATGACAGGATGAGAGAGTTAAGGTTGTTCAGCCTGGAGAAAACAAGGTTCTGGGGAGACCTTATAGCAACCTTACAGTACCTAAAGCAACATTTAACCTGTCTGGCAATACTACTCTTTCTGACTTAGCAGAACATTCTCTGTCATCAAGAAACTCATTCAAAATCATCTCCTGTTCCACAACTTGATTCCCATCAGCAACCACTACAGATGATTTTAACTTCCACATTATTAGTTTAAGAACAACTTTTTTAAGTTCTACAAAAAGGTCCATCTAACTGTTTCTGACAGCGAACAACAGCAAATCGTACAGAAAGACATAAATACATGGCAAACAAACAACTTCACTTCACTACAATACCCTTCCAGACTCCAGCAACTGATGGTTCAAGGACACTGCAAGCTACAGGCACTGTCTTTATCCCTAATGTATTTTTCCTCCATGAATGTATTCAATTGTTTCTTGAAGCCATGTAAGCTTTTAATAACCACAATCCCTGGTTCAGAAAGCACACACCTTAATAACCTATTGTACACAGACCTGTACCTGCCATTTGTTCTGAAAGCAGTACAGTACTGAATTTGATGCTATTATTTCTATTGAAAGAAAGAGTCAATAAAGTGATGCCTGCATATCTTTGCCATGTTACTCTTTTCTCAGGTACATCTATCCCATTCTCAGACCTCTAATCAGTCATCCAACAATGAAGCCTTTACTTAATTCGGTCTCCCTTAATAGATTGCCTTTTCTATCCCATCTGTGATGATTATGATTGCAGAAGAATTGTACAGTATTTGAGAGCACACAATGAATTTACGCAGTAGTCATAACAATGTTATTCTATTTGAAATGAAAGCTAACATTTTCATAAAACTAATATAAGCATCAACAGCTCCTTCCTGAGTAGCAATTACTGTGTCAAAAGTTATTGCTGCATATGTAAACCTAGGATTATTTACTTCCCCATAAACATTATTTTATAATTTATCCACATTTTTCTTCAGAGGGCTAGACAAAGAAAGAAGATTATATGGAAAGATCCTGAAATACAGCAGCAAAATTCTACCCGTATTATACCCCAAACTTCCCACTTCCTTTTTTTCTCTCTATTCCATTACATAAACTCTTTTCACTATATATTCCAGACGTTGGCCACTGAATGCACAGATAATTTTTTTATGTCTCTGTCTCCTAGGTATGGAAACACATCAGTTTTCAAGCACCTGGGAAGTACTTTAGCCTAACAACAACCCCAAAACATACAAAGTTTTTTATTTTCCTCCCTGTGAGTCTTCAGAAGCAATTGGAAATAATCATTTTGGTCCTGTTTACATTTTGTTTTGCCTTGCAAGTGGCTTGTTGTTCAAGATCTCTGTTCATCTTGAGCAGCTCACTCACTGCCAAATCATTGCTCTAAAAAAAAGTAGGAGTCTTAATTTTAAAAACTGGTTTCACCCCTCCTTGAGTAGTTAATAGGTCACTTAACTATTTGAAAACATTGTTTGGAGAAGTGTATCATCTGTTTATTTTAAGCAAATTTCTAAAAGTTTGGTATAGGTGCACTTCCAGGCCATGACTGGAGTCAGTTTTCAGCTCCTCTTCCAGAAGACCTATTCAACAAAAAACTACAGCCACAGCCTAAAGTTACTTGTAAAATTTCATGAGCAAGTCAAGCATCCCAAGCACTGCCAAACCACTGAAGGCCAATGTCACTGAAGACTGATCAATACCAGTTTTATTGACATAAGATTGTGTTACTAAAATTTTGTTATATAGAGCTGATTTTTGTTTTTTAAATTTGCAGCATAAGCTTCCCATCCTCTTGGAATCTAGCAAAGCAACTACAGTGCAATTTTTGCACAGAAAAGCAGATTAGATTAAAACAGAGACGTATCTGGGATGAGAAAAAAAACATCCCTGCATTTTGAAAAATATATAACAAACCCTCATTCCAACTCAATTCTAAAGCAGAACACAGCAAGTAACACTTTACATTTCCAAAAAGGGAAAGAAATATTGTAACAATTAAGGATGTGAATTTTAAAAGAAAGAATTAAATGCAGTGCTTTTACAAATGAAGTTTTGAGAAATAACCAGTATCACAGAATTCTCCCACTGGACCACAAATAACATCCTTCAGGCTGCAGAGAAAGGGAGAGTATAGGGGTAGAAGCACATATAAACTTGGGGAGATATAGAAGGGGTGACTGCAGTGATGCCTAATGTGCTGTAAGGAGCACCCTCACCTCACTTCACCTTCCCTTTATGCCAAAAAGATATAAGTGCCCTGTTTTCTGAGAGCACTTGCACAAAAAGGTGACCCCGTGTACAACAAAAAAAAAACAAGACAGAATCTCCTCTCAAGAAGGAGCCTTAGTTGGCTACATGAAAATATAAAGTATGTTTATTCACATGTTTCCAATTCACTACAATATTAAAAGCCCACAGGTCATGTTTGTACGATGCAGTTAACATAAAACTAAGAGCTTACTCCAATCAAAATAAAATATTCCTCACTGGCATTACTTCTATAACTGACCTAGCCCAGGGTCATTTTAAAACAGTTTAAATGCATCATTAATCCAGGGTATTCCAAAGCAGCTTTACTAATATGCTGTAATAAATTAAAACAGAGAAGCAAGGTTGCAGTTAGTATGCATTAAAAAAAAAAAAAAGACACCAAAATATGCCAGACGTGCAGATTAGAGCAACACGAAAGAGAAGGCATAGGAAACAAGACAGCAATACGACTTAGAAGTTCAAGAAATATATTTGATGGGATATGTTTTCCTTATTACTTTCCTTGGTGCATATTTTCATTACTTTCATGTTTCCTTCCTATCACTTCCATTCTAACATTCTGGCAGCTTCTCCTCTATCATTAAAAGAGAGTAGCTGGTCTCTCAAACAACCAGATCAGTAAATTGGAGATTAATCTGTGATATGAAGAAGGTTACTAAATGGAAGAGAAGGTCAGTTGTTTGATTTTAGATCACACATGCCAGGAGACCAGCAGATTAGCAAAGAGTATTATAAGGATGGCAGCTTTGGGCAAGTATTTTTGAACAATCTGGTCTATGGTTGCCAAGATAAAAAAATCTCTATGTGAGTCCACTGTTTAAAGAATAGAAGTGACTAACAGGAAAGACTGGAAATAATCAAGGGCATAAATGAAATGAGCCAACATCATTATTTACTACAGATTTCAAGACTTAGAAGTATAAAAGGAAAAAATGTTCAGTAGATTGTTGAAAGTTATTGCTGTTCAAAAACTGAACATAAAGTCAGCCCACATACAATCTGTTTTTAAAGAGGGATGAGAGACAAAAACAAAAGAAAAAACTGTAAATTTATTAAAAAAAAAAACCCATCTTAAAAATGCCAAAGACACTGTAGATTGTACTGAATTTGTACTCATTAACATATGCTTCTCTGTGTATTTGCATGGTTTTTTTCACAAAACTGTTCCCTTCCTCTCAAGATTGCTGGCATGTTGCACTAAGAAAAATAAATTCCCTCTACCTGCCCCCAGCCTGGCTAACAAAAAGGGGTTCCTGCTAGAGTCCACATCACAGCTCTCCATGGGCTGCTGGTGACAGCCTGATTGACCATGGTCTGCACAGTAATCTTTACTTCCCCCACTCCAGTGCGGGGTCCCACCCCCAAGAGACAAGTCCTTGAACTTCTCCAGCATGGGTCCTTCCCACAGGCTGCAGTTCTTCACAAAGTGCTCCAGCATCAGTCCCCCGTGAGGTCACAAGTCCTGCCACCAAGCCTGCTCCGTCACAGGCATCTCACAGGGTCACTTTTTCATCTCACATTCTCATTCCTGCATCCACCTGCTCTGGTGTGGGGTCCTGCATGGGCTGCAGGTGGATCTCTGCTCTGTCATGGACTCAATCACGCATCACAGTCCCTTCAACTCAAGTTCACACTGGAGTTCCAGCCTGTCCACTACAGCAGCACAGAAAACAGCAGCAACACCCTGGCCACCTTCCAGGCCAGGCATGTGGCCATGGCTGTTGTCAAAACATTCCCAAGCACAATGCAGTAAGATGTACACCTCTACAGCAAACAGTGAAAGCCAAAAGCAGCCACTAACAAGCACTAGATTCTAATATACAGTAAGTAAAGCAAGCCCATGGCAGGCACAGGAGGCTGCTCACTACCAGCTACTACTAACAGATATAAATTCAGTCTAGCACATGCCAGTCAAATCTGCCACTATCTCAAAGGTTTAACTCCGGTCTGGCTCACCAAAAAGGACTGTGGTGGTTTAACCCCAGGCAGCAGCCAAGCCCCACACAGCTGCTTGCTTGGTCCCCCACCAGCAGGATCGAGAAGAGAATCAGAAGGGTAAAAGCCAGAGAACTTGTGGGTTGAGATAAAGACAGTTCAATAGAGAATGCAAAAGCCACACACACAAGCAGAGCAAAAGGAATGAATTCACTGCTTCCCATGGGCAGGCAGGTCTTCAGCCAACTGCAGGACAGCAGGGTCCCACCATGCATCATGGTCGCTTGGGAAGACTAACACAATCACTTCAAATGCTCTCCCTTCCTCTTTCTTCCCCCCAGGTTACATACTGAGCATGATGGCATATGGTCTGGAATACCCCTTTGGTCAGTTGGGGTCACCTGTCCTGGCTGTGTCTCCTCCCAACCTCCCATGCACTCCCAGTATCCTCCCCAGCCTGGCATCACAAAAAGCAGAAAAGGCTTTGGCTCTGTGTAAGCCCTGCTCAGCAATAACAGAAACATCTCTGTATTATCAACCCTGTGTTCAGCACAAATCCCAAACACAGCCCCATACCAGCCACTATGAAGAAAATTACTCTAAATTGTCTCAGCTGAAACCAGCAGACTATCCCATGTTCATCTGTCATTCACATCCATTCCAGATGCAGAAGCAGGTTGCTGCTTAGCATGATGCCATCTCCATTTCCTTGTTCCCAATCTAAAATGCATTTTTTTCTTCATTACTTCTGAAGGAGACATCTGTTGTAAGTCTTGAGCATTTGAAGAAAAATGTCTCTCACATGTTCGTACTGAAGTTGCTTCAAAGAAAACACCTTTATCTTCAGTGACTGCACCACTGTGGGGTCAGCAAATGCACTACAGCACTTGGAATCTTGATGAGAAACCACTTCTGTTTTATAGAAAGCAAGTCTCACATTAATAACAACTCTTTGTCAAGCAGTTTCTCTCAAAGCTTCGTGTATGAATGGTTTAAATAATGTCTCAGCATCTTTACTGCTCTTGGTGCACCCACTCCTCAAAGAGCAAGAAGACAGGGAAGACTGGGAGAGATTACAGAAGGTAATGGACTGTGTTTCTAGTCAATTTCCCATCCCTCTGCAGCTTCGCTGCTTTCCCTGATGGAGTTCCAGAAGTTTCCTGTCCTCCTCTGACGCTGTTCCTGCTCACATGGCATGTCTGTCTACATTACTAAAAATGGCAGCTTTCAATTTTGCTTTTAAAATCCATTAGTGTAAGCGGTTGGTGGAGATGAACATAATTTCATTTTCATGTTAGCAAAGCATAGGCTAATATATATGTTCTGGCTGCGCTTTCATTGGGCTTCTATTTCTTAAATTAATTACTTTAGGGAAAACAGAGATATAAAACCACACTCCTCTCAGGCTATCTAGTTCAAGTAATATAGCTCAAAATAAAATCTGACCTCCATGGAGGAGCATCTCCATGTGTCTGAAGAAATTCCCATTGCTTCACCATTACTGGGAATTATGTGAAGGATGCCCAAGGATGCTGGAAAAGATTTAATCTGATGTGAAACACAGGTTACATATACTACAGGAATATTTTGCTGTGAGGCTTTTATACATCATTTCTTTAGTTTTCTGCTAATTTTTAGAGCCATCACAAGTATTTTTTATTCTCATCTATATTGTGTCTTTAACGATTCTGTAACTTCAGAGGAGAATTTGTTGTTCCATGTCATAAAAGTCCGGAATTTACATTTTTATACTGGCATTATAATTGTAAAATTTGATCAGCAATTTGAATGTCACTTTAGTTTATATGAGCAATTTTGGAAAAACAACATCCATTCAAGCCTGTCATTCATTTTGTATCCATAACAAATACAATTCAAAATGCAGTAATTTATCAGAGTCGGAGAAAAATAGAAATATATTGCTTGTTGGATGGCATTAATGTGTCTTTTAAGTGCATTCTCCATGCTAATGTGAAACTACCACTCCATAGAAAAAGCAATCTAAAAATTTCCACAACTCAATCCAATATAGTAATTTACCCAGGAACTGAGATCTGAAAAACAGAAAATAATCTGAAATGTGGGCATTTCCCCCCCAAGAAAGAGCAAATAAAAAAGAGAAAAAGAGGCAAGAGATTGAAGTGTGCTGCTATGTTGAAAATAAAACCTGAAAAAACACATTAGGCATTGTGCTCTCATTAAAAAAAAACAAACAACACTATATTAAAAAAGTCAACTATTGCAATAAACCATGTATTAATTCTGTTCAAGACACACAATTCAGAACTGGAGAACCACTGAAGGATGGTGCTTCAGCACTAGATTTGGTGCAATTTACAGTTTCTCCTCAAGTTATCTAGCTCTGGCTAACTACTACTGCACCTGTACAGGTTTTGCCAGGGACAAACAAAATCATGCCAAGGGTGAAGTTAAACTTTTCAGAAGAGATTTCAGTTGTCAGTATCTGCTGGAGCTAACTCTTGTGGGTGGGAATGTCTCAAACCTCTCTAGTCCATGTGCACTGTTTGACCTTGCCTGCTTGGACAAAGCCACAAGCTTTCAGCAAAGTTACACAAAGTCTACCCAAAAGTTGCATCACAACCAGGACTGGATAACAAAACAGAAAGACAAACTGTGTCTAACAGAAAATTGTTTAACCTAATGCAAAATTGGGAGATTTTAATCACAGTGAGGCAAAACCATATGGGATAAAATACTTATCTCACAGTAGAGGAGCTGGTAACACTGCAGGGCCAGTATTTCCCAGGCATGGGCTCTGAACAGAGACACAAGGAGTCTTCCCCACCTTCATCTATAAATGGAACTTGTTACAGACTGCTATAAAACGTTCTTACTTGCCGAAAATATTTGTTGGCCTTCTCCTAGTACTTAGTTTATAGAAAACTATTTTCAGACAGCAAAAATAAGTAAACAGGCTAAAATTTTCTAAATAAACTCATCTGTTATTCTAAGTACAAGTATGAAAAATTATGCTCCTTTAAGCAAATGAGCACCTTAAGTTAGTCTGATAAATCTACACTTACACACTTCAGTGAGCAATCCAATTTCTAAAGCACCCTGTACTAATACTGGTGTCCTGACAAAATTCTAGTTTAGATAATTACCCTGCCTAGCTAAATCTCTTAGCAGTATCGCATGCTATCATAAACCACTGCGTAGCAAAGAAGAAAATTGTTCAATTGCCATTGTTTTTCAGCGCAGAATCAATGGTTTATCACTGATCAATGTGACATTTAAGTCATATAGGCCAGATTTTCTAGTCTACTATATCCAATTTGCACAGTAAATTTCACATTAAAAAGAAACAAAAAACAACAACTCACAATGCACAGAAAACTGCACTGGACATGGTAGTTCTTAGGTGAAACAAACATGACAGAAGATTCATGGCACTGCACCTTCATGGAACTGCCAGATGACACCAATCTCCAAACTTCTTGTTGCTGCAGCTCTCATGGAGATGACTGTTCACAGGGCTCTGAGGATGGCACAAAAACATTCTTCAACTTCTTCAGAGGATAGGCTTATACTGTTGTGGAGGTGGTTTCAGATGAACCAGTGAAGCATCTGTCAAATACCATTGTGTCCTGTCATCAGGGATTTGGCTGAAAATTTCAGGCATGGGAAGGTAACCAACAGCTGGAGGTGATGGTAGGGAAAGGGATGCTGTAGTTGTCTGTTAAATCCACATGTGACTAGAAAGCCTCATATTTCAGCTAGTGACTGCTTCCTAAGGGCAGAGGTCTTCAATAAACAGGATTTGACCAGAGAAAGAGATAATAGGAAATTCCTTCAACAGGATCTGCCAAGAGATCTTAAAATGACAGCAAAAGAAAACATTGTCCCCTGTGAAACATGACCTTGGACAGAAACATGACAGCTCTGACCCTGCGGAGTACAAGCACCCAGAAAGGAGTGGGATATTGTGGCCTACATATTTCTATGTTAGCTGGACATACACTTCATTTTTTTTGTTCCTGCAATTCTCTTTGTCATTAGTTTGCTGATCAAACAGCTGACTGGAACCACCAGGTGTTTGCATAGACTTGGAGCCTTGTCATAGAAAAAATGTGTGAAAATCATGGAAATGAAGGTAAAGAATTTGAAAAATAAGCATGAAGTCCTATTAAATTCCTGCAAGATTTTCTTCCTCTTCTTCACCTCTTGAGCAAACTATTACAAGCAGGTCTCTAGCATATTTTTATATAAAGAAGAGGGAAAGGATTTCTCTGTTGAGGACATATTTGGAGTAAAATTACCCAGACAATTATATCACCCAGTAAAACTCTTCGAAAAGTGACCATTGTCAAAATCAGGTTGAAATCAATGAATAATTACAGAGCTTGACCTTAAAAGCTAGTTTACATAATGTGCTGATTGTGGATGGGATAAAATGAATTTTCTTCACAGTAGCTAGTAGGGAGCTGTGTTTTGGATTTGTGCTGGAAACAGTGCTGATAACACAGAGATGTTGTTGTTGCTGAGGAGGACTTACACAGGGCCAATGTCTTTTCTGCTTCTTGTACTGCCCTGCCAGTGAGGAGGCTGGGGCTCTACAAAAAGTTGGGAGAAGACACAGGTGAAAACAACTAACCAATGGGATATGCTATACCATATGGCATCACAGTCACAAAAAAACTAAAGAAGAAAGAAGGAGCAACAACAGGAGTCATGGCATCTGTCTTCTCGAGTAACTGTTATGCATGATGGAGCTCAACTTTCCTGGAGAAGGCTAAACACCTGCCCTGCCCAGGGGAAGTGGTGAATTGATTCTGTGGTTTTTGCTTGGGTGTGGGGCTTTTGCTTTACCTATTAAACAGCCTTTGCCTCAACCCATGAATTTTCTCACTTTTACCCTTCGGATTCCCTCTTCCATCCCACTGAGATGGGAGTGAGAGAGACGTGATATGGTGCTTAGTTGCCTGCCAGGGTTAAAACACGACACATTGGAATTCTCAGAAAGAAGCTGCTTCAGGAGGTTGACATCTCCTAACGAAGCCTTTTCACATTTTAAAGAAATAGTAAAAAAAAAAAAATGGGACTTCTATTTCTTTCTGTCAGTGGAACTTGGTCTCTTGACCATGAAGAACACTTACAACACATGCAGAATTTTTAGCTTGGGATTCCTGAGTTGCATCACATTTAACTTGTCTATGTAGGAGTTAATTTTTTTCAGACTAATTTAAAGTAGCCAGCATGTCTACTGCTGGCCCAAATCCATCAAAATAGTTAGTACATGCTCAGTTTTGCTGAAGTCAATTGCTATAAATGGGTGCATCAGCATATTGCTAAACAAAGACCATAAGCTACCTGTCTGAGCATCAAAAACAAGAGAAAAGCTTAATTCTTCTTTCTTCTATATGTGAACAGACACTGCCTACACACACAGTTGCATCTCCACTGAACAGTACACACCCTGCAGTCTGGTTCCTGATCAGGATATACCTATAGTACCACTACAATTCCTGCACACAAGAGACATTTCCTGCACAGGGAGATGAGGAAGTTTAGGAAAGAACTGAGCATCATGTCCCAGTGAGGGGACAAAACACAGCCTGAGTATGCCTCCCTAATAACTGATGAATTTTTCACCCCACTGCTTCAATAAGGCCATGGAATCCCCTTCATCACAGCAGTCTTTGTACAACTCCAAGTGTTAGCATGCACTGAGGTTTCTGGATCTTGTGTTTTGATTTGGATTAATCCAAAATGACTATGCACAATAAATTAGCTGAAATGTATTACAAATGCTGAGTTAAACAGAAAGAAAATTAAATATAGAAAGCACTCTATTTTATCCTGTAAGATATACCCTATTTAGTAACACTCCTGAAAATTGATAGGTATTAAATTAACCACAGGAGGGCTCCCTCTGGTATACTGAATACAACAGAAGCATACTGTTTTAAGATAGAATACTATTTTTGGCAATAAAGTAACAAAGGTTTTGGAACTCAAGTGATATTTTCCTCAGTAGGCTCCAATATATACAAGGGAATAAAATTATACATGAACAATTTAGATAAAATAACTGAATTACATAAGTGTTAACTGTGTGACTTAAAACACCTAAAAGGCAAACTCAAGTTGCCAATGCTCTGCATTTTAAGGCACTAAGCTCTGTTTTCTCATACATACAAGGACTCTTGGAGCTGACACACGAGCACAGCAATCAGCACAGCAATGAACAGAGCTGTAGAATAAAAAAGGATTGAACACACCAAGTCCCAGCTGCTGCTTTGAAGAGAGAAAGAAGGACTTGCTTGGAACAGCACATGCATAGAAACTGAGAAGAGAAAGTGAGACTTCGTATGATCAGTACTTTTTATGGTCTGACAGGTACTCTCCCAAAATAGTACAAATAAATGTGAGCAACCGTCAAGGAGCTACTTTTGTAGATTTGAGCCTGTTTGTCACTCTATACTTTATTTCCTCCTCTGCTAAAGAGAAACAAAACTCTCCTGCCTCATAAGTTTGCGGTGAAAGCAAAAGGTAAATAATTGAGACAGTGGAACCAAATACATAAGTAACTGACAGTATCCTGTCAGTGCAATAATAGAAAATAAGTGCATATTTGTGTCCTAACCAAACCATATTTCGTACAAGATTTTGCAGCTCTTGAATCAACTGGAAAAGCAAGGGCAGTATGGCTGGGGGTGGGGGGGAAAAAAGTTTTGCTCTGAAGATACTGGTTTTATGCAGCATGACAAAGAGAACTCACCAACCCAAGCTTTGTACTTTGCTGACATGAATAGTGAGTTAACAGGGTTAACTTCCTGGAAAATTTATGATTATCAGAACCTGTGTGCTAAACAGTAGGAAACATTGCACTCTGGGGAAAATTCAAATTTTCACTTCTTTCACAGACTTCAGAAATTAATGACTGCAAGACAGAACTCAGGCTGAAGTCGCTTTCTGGGTTCAAAAGACAAAGTCAGTACGTTCATAACCACCAGGCTTAGCAAGTCGATTCTGTGCCTGTTTGCCAACTACAACAGAGGCCTAGGATTTGTAGGGACTAAGTTCTCCCTATCCTAAGGAGTTCATTTGAATCCATACCTCACTGTCCCATGAGAAATTTGTAATCTCGGGGCTAACCAGATAGAAGTACAGACTTCACAGGACAACGGAAAGAGAGTGTGACTATCCCATGGAACAATGATTCCCCCCACAGCACAGCTTTTGCTCTGTGTTCTGGATACCATGCAAACACCAAAACAAAAAAGGGTCAACACCATCACCAGTTTCTCCTGGCTGGAGGTTAAAGCAGAGCACCTCACTGCACCAAAGTATATGTGAAACGAAGCCAGAAACCTACCTTCTTTCCTTACTTTACACATCATAAAGCATTTCAGTAATACACCTATAAGTATTACACAGGATCTGTGACTGCTGCTGTTCAATCCAATTTTAAGTAAGGAGATTTGACACCAGGAAGCAGGGATGTGACAAATGAATGAAAAAAGTACCAAATGAAGTTGAAATATATTGGAGGTTACTTCCCCACACTGCTCTCAGACACCACCCACACTGGCTTCCCATACAAACAGAAAGGAACATGTATCACAATACCTACATTACAGACACTGGAAAGCTGCTGCAAGAAATTTGGTTCTTTCACATGAAGTTATGCTTCATATACTGACAGTGTATAAAAGAGACAAGGATAAAGCCTTACTGCAGCCAAACAAAAGAACATTAACTTTAGATAGCATGAGATAACCAGGTTTGAACCAGGATTACATCCTACTGGTTGCACCATATTGTTGCTTTTTCTCCATAGAAAACAAAACTGAAATTAAAAGTTTTACCAGCATAACTTAGTATCCAAACACCCTGGTCTTAAAACTTTATCAAAAGATCAGACAAGATACTTATATCACATACATAATATCTCAATGACAAAACAAAAACAAACAAACTCCCCCTCCAAAGTTAAACTAACTGTAAAAACTTTAATCAAAACTCAGGGACACCTTAATGTGTTAAGGAATTTTTAAGAACTATTTTAAAAAAGGAAATAAAAACACCCTATTCAATTTCCCTTATTCCCACAGTATAGCAAGGAAGGCAGTCTTATAAAGATTAAACTAGAAATTGACTATATATTTTTTTTCCTCTTGTTTACCACTTATGTCAAACTATATTTCATGGAAATCTTGTTGCACTGCATAAGTCAGAACCTTTATATGTACCTTTATCCTTGAAGCTCCACTTGAAATAATGTGATATGCCAAATGTAAATAACAATAACCAAAATACAAAAATCAAGCCTATCAAGTTCTCAAGAGAAAACACAACAGCTTAAAAAATTATATTAAATGAAGGTTCATAGAGGTTAATAATGTTTATAGAATTAACGTAAAGCAATCAAAATCATTAATGTTGTCTCAAATCATAGTTGTCAGTATAATTGTCTAATTTTTTAATTTTTCCTAAAGAAGACAGAATTTGTGCAACGAGAAAAGATATTCTTATGTAACTTATTGCAGCATTATTTTCATGAAAAAAGTCAACTTAGTTTGTCATATCAGAATTTCTAGATAGCAGTAAAGAACACAAGCGCCTCTTCTAGGCACTGGGAATGACACAGTCCCCAGGGGACACTGTTCTGCCATTGATAGAAACAGACTATTTTTGCACTGTGGACTGCTTTTGAACAGCTTCTCTGCTGACTGCTGTCAGGATATCAATACCTCCTCCATCAGACTGCCATCCCTCCTTCACTCTGGTGCTGTGGCAAGCAGCTGAGATGGTGGGAGAGGCTGAAGAGCCCTCATTTTCAGGGAAGTTTGGGGATGTTTGTTTCAGAAAGGAAAGAGAAACCTTTATTTATAAAGTAGTCAAAACATCATTTTAGCATGTCATCTCCTCAAAACCACCTGATGAAGTATAAGATTAATTTAATTGTTCTTAAAACAAGATGGTACATTTATAAACATTACTGTCAATATCAGAATACCAACTAGACGCTCATTTTACCCATGAGAGCAAAATCAGTTCAGCCTGTAACTAAATTATTGAAGTCACAGACAGGTCTGCCCCTCTCCCATGGTCAGGACACACCACAGCAGTCCAACTATACATCACTAGCAAGATGTGCTGACTCTACACACATAACTATGTAACCTAACATGATCTTAGAATATGTAAGAAAAGTCTACTGCAGTTTCAGTAGGACTAACCTCTAAACTTGTGCTAAGTCACACTAAGTATCAAGTATTTGAACACCTCAAGGGCAAAGAATAACTGTGCTGAGTGCTTAAATTCTTGCATCTGCTACTAACTTAATGGGGGAAAAAAGAAGTTACACTTCTACTATGACACTATTTCTAATGCAGTCTTTTCTAGTATGACCTCATTTCTAGAGTAGTTGCAAAGAAGTCTTACAACTTTCTTTATATTTCAGGGAGTTGAACTCCAACTTGTATTTCAATCCCTGTTCCTTGTAAGTATTTTGGGTTATAATGTGCACATCAAAAGACTTAAGTTAGCTAATTGCATTACTCATCTCCACTTCAACCTTCCATCCTCACTGGGTAATGACATTGCCAACATGATTTCAATACTTACCATGATAACGGAATTACATTAGAGTCAGCTGTAAGGTTCAAAGTTTCACTGCTCATTTTTATTGTTTTTCCATTAAACAGTCCCATTACTGCTCAATTAGTATTCAGATTGGGAGAAAAGGGAAGGGTGGAAAAAAAGTAGAGAAAAAAGGAAGCTAGTAAAAAGACCTTTTTAGAAGACTTAGGATTTCAAATTTTCTGAGGTTTCATTAGCAAGCCTCACTAGTCCTTCACATATGCTTAGCTACTTATTTTTTACACCACCTTATCCAGAATCCTTTAAAAAAAAAAAAAATTAAAAATCACCCATTCAGTGCTATCAAATCATGCTCCACTTAGAGTGCACTCTTGAACATAGAAATTTTATCTCATGTCAAGGCATGTGGGTTTTAAAGACTCCTGCAACACACATGGAAATCATTATTTGCATTTGCACCTTAGCTTTCATAAGTCACAAAGTAAATTAGAAATTGCAAAGACTGCCATGTGCACCTTGTAAACTAATGACAGATACTTATGATCATGTATAATTTTCTTTCAGAAGAAATTACTTCCAACTAAATTTTAGCACCTGACACCTACTGCATTTTAAAACCCATAGAAACACAAAGTAAGCTCAAAGTAAGAAGCTATCCTTAACTTCCCCCTCTACTAATATTCAGCATATTTCATTAACCAAAGTTATGATACTTTGGAGGACTGACTTCTGTAATGGATACCCTTATTAACAAAGAATCAAATATGTTATTGCTCAGTTGAAGCCATTGACTTAAACACATTTAGTATGTGGAAGCTGCATTACATACATGGGTGATGACCCTTGAAATGAAGGCTTCTAATACACTAAAATGATAAATGAAGCCATCTAATACACCTTAACGTGAAGGCTATGTAAGTAGTAAACAAGCTAAAAGATCATACAATCCCATAATTTCTTAGCAATCATCTACGAAACATTCATGTTATATTGAAATTACACTGACAATTACAGTATAGAAGCATTGCACTGTTGAACAGAACAAGCGTAAGCTTTGGTAAATTACAGGCAGGGTTATAAAGAAGTGCATTACAACAACTCCCTAAAACTAAACTTCACTTAATGCAGGTCATACTGTGATTTATGAGCCATACATAAACCTAGCAAGCTGAAGAGTAACTCAAGCAAAAAACAGCTTATGTCAACTGCTGATATTAATAACAGTGATGGAGAAAACCGTAAACTGAAAATATTTGAAAGTTCGTTGTGACATCAGTCTGACAAGCAGTTACACACAGCGTCACCACATCAGGTCACAATAGTAATGTTCAGAAGAGAAAAACACTGCCAGTCACTTCTGTCGAACTCACAACAGAAGAGGAAACAAAAAATCTCTGTGGTAAGATATCTACATGGATACCAAGCAATTCCAGCGGACCTACAGCCACACACCAGTTCGAGAAGTACTGAAGACAGGCAAACCAAACAAAAGTTGCGATAAAACCTCCACTTTTTGCAATGAAAATTGGAGCCCAGCATCACCCTCAGCTCACCACCGAAGCACACGAAATCCCACATCCTCCTAATTTCACAGGCAGCCAGTGTGCCTGCTCACCCTTTGCCCTTCCCGGGGAAGCCCAGCCCGGCGGGCTCAGCTGCCCTCTCACAACTTTGTCTCTCGGGCGCGGCGCTAGGACAAGCACACGTGCTGCCGCTCCGCGCCTCGGCCGGCGCCGGGCTCCGCAGCCCCGCAGGGACAGAGCCAGAGCCGTGCCCGAGGGGCTGAGCCCTCCGCCCGGCGCGGGGCTGTGCTCCCGGCGCCTTCGCACCTACCTGCGGCTCGGCGCCTTCGGGCGGCTTCACCAGGTGCTTCTCCTTGTACAGAGACCAGAGGCCGATGTCGGGCAGGAAAATCAGAGCCGCGGTGAAGAGCAGCGTCATTTGCAGAAACCTCTTCTGTTTCCTCTTCATGGCCAAAGCCGGGCTGCCCTGCTGGCGGCGGCGGTGTCAGCTCCCCGTGTCAGCACGGCGGGGCCGGGCTCTTCCCTGCCCGCCGTCCCTCAGCGGGGCCCGGCGCCGCGGAGAAACTTCGCCCGCCTCACGCGAGCCCACCCCGAGCCCGGGCGGGGCCGCCCCCGCAGCGGCGGCGGGGCCGAGGCTGGCGGCCGCTCCCCCCGCCCCGGCGCGGCGCTGCGCGGTGTCGCTCTTGGGGGAGCTCATGGATCCACCTGCGAACAGAGCGGCAAACAACCCGCCACTCAGCGGGAGAGGGGCAAAAAGGAAACAAATGTATATATATGTAAAAAAAAAAAAAAAAGGTAAAGCCTCAGAACCCGAGTTCTGTAAAGAGCGTGGGACGGAGAGCTCTCCGTTCTCCCGGCCGCGCGGAGTCCCCGCCGCTGGCCGCGCCCGCCCGCCTCACGTCCCCCTGCCTGCCCCGGCCCGGGCGGGGGGGCGCGGCATCATGAGCTCATCACGCGCAATTTGCTAAGCAAGAGTTCAAAAAAAAAAACCAAAAAAAACCCCCAAAAAACAGGAGAAGAGGGCTGCTGCCGGCGCCGCGACACAGCGCGCCCGTCCGCGCCGGAGAGGCGGGCAGGGAGGGGCGGCCCGCGCCCCCGCCACCACGTGCGGCTGCCGGGCCGGGGGCGGGCGGTGCCGAGCCCGCCCCACCGCGCCCCTCATCCCGGCCGCCCCGCGTTCGCCCCGGCGGGCGAGGCGGAGAGCGGCAGCCCGGTGCGGGGCCCGCGGGCCGGAGCCGGGCGGTGCTGCTGCTGCCGGTTCTGCCGCCGCCGCCGCGCATCGGGGACGGGGCTTGCAATTCCCGTTCCGGTCCGTCCTCCTCGGCGCTACGTGAAATGCGGGGGGAACCGCGCGGTGAGCCCGCGGGCGGCTCCCTGCCCCGGGGTCCGGCCCGCCGCGCCAGGCGGTGCTGGGGCGCTCACCTGCCGGCTGTCCCCGGACTGCCCCGCAGCGCCGCCTTTGCCGAGCCCGCCCGGCCGCTACCTGGGCAGCTCCAGCCTTCCCCGAGCCGCGGGGGCTGAGGGCATCCCTCGCTTGGGCAGCAGCACCGAGGGAAGGAGATGTTCAAAGCGATGTCGATTTGTACCCAGCATGTTGCGGTCGGACCTGTGTGGGCTTCTGGTCTGAGTTCAGCTGCTCGTTCTGACTATGCAGTGCAATTACCTTGTCTTCTCAAACTAACTCCTCTCAGCAAAACAGGAGGACGCTCAGGTTAAGCTTACTCCGACCTAGTGCCCTTTCAGCTTTGTCACATCAAACAGTCGGAAAATGTGTACCAGACTCTTAATATTAACGTGTCCAGAATGAATATTGAAAAATAAAGCTACTTCTAACTTCCTTTTCTGCCCTGCATATAGAAAGCTGTCACTTCAGCAACAGTCCCTGTTCCTATTGGTGGCTAAAATATTTCTGGATGTCTAGGTCTTAATCTTGCAGTAAGAATTTTCTTTCCATAACCACACTATATAGCTACAAATGGTAAGAAATAGTCCTGTCCCTTTCCACGGATGAGCTCAGTCTTGTCCATCCACAAAACTGTCTTGTTCAGAAAGCATTTCCTACATATGCATAAAATAGTAAAAGAGGCAGTAGAAAGGTTATTTTTAGGAAAGTAGTTGGAGATAAGGGAAAGCTTGAAGGAGGAACAGGATAACTCTGAACGATGAAGGTGGGATGGGAGGAAATAGCACAATGCACTTTACATAAACGTAGGACTGGAAGAGACCTTGAGAGGTCAGCTCCTCCGTGGCTCTGCCCCAAGGCACGATCAACTACATCTGTGTCGTTCTTGACAAGTGTTTGTCTAACCCATTCCGAAGTCCTCCAGCGATAGCACTGCTCCAGCCTCCTCAGGCAATCTGTTTTGACTTGCCGTTGCAAACTGTTCCTTAATGTATAACCTGAACCTTCCTTGTTGTGGTTTCTGAGTATTACATTAGCCACCAAAGGGACAGCAAGCAGAGAGTATTCTCCTCTGTCTTTACATAGGTAAAGCCCACATCCAGAAACTGTTCTGTAGGCACTTCAGGACATCTCAAGAGCTGATATATCCTCCTGCTTTCACCAGGACTGTCTTCAACTGATTTGTATCTCATTTAAAGTCCAAAGTTGGATCTGATAAGCTACTTCAGATCATGTAATTGTTTATAAGGATGATCATGCAGATGTCACAGTGTGTACTCTTTTTCCATGCTTCTGTGCTTTGGTTTTAACAGCAGTACCACTTTGTGATAAAATTTAAGCTCTGGTTGGTTTTGTTTCCCTCAAGATCACCTAATTCATTGTTCATATTTCTATGGCTGAATACTTCTCCCTTTTGTCCTGTCTCTGTTGAATGCAACTTTTTTCCAGAATATTTATCCAGTTTGTCAAAACCACTTTGAATTTAAGCCTATCTTCCACTGTCATATACAAATGTAATAAATTTGTTCAATTCTGTGATCCAGACTGTTAGTGAGAACTTTAGTTCCTCACAGAGCTCTGTAAAATGTATGTTCCTACATTTAAGAGAATGTCTTTGATACTTTACTCTCTCTATAGTTTCCAGACAATCTGAAATATCTAAGTGAACTAATCTTGCTTAGAAGATTGTCACGTGCAAGGCATTGTTCTGTTGTCTTGGTGATAAAGGATGTACTTCATTGGTTCCTTTTCACCCCTGCTAGGCTATAAGGATGTCACAGAAGATCACCAAAAAAAACTATGCAAGCATTTACACTTTTTTATGGTGGCAGCTAACCAAGAAGTTATTCAGTTCAACTGAATTTTAAAAATTTGGGGTTATGTTGAGATCAATCAAGAAATGAATCCACCCAAAGATTAAAGTACTTAGAAAACCAAAGGGCACTGATCTTGTCAGAAATTCCACTTACTTCTTTAGTTCATCATCCAGAGTTAGGAAATTTACCAAGCATATAGGAAATTTTAATTCAGCTGCCTTTTTGTCTGAAGACATTCAGCACTGATGTTCTTCCACTCAGTGAAAAAGCATAATAGCCAAAACCATCCTAAGTATAGAAATGATTGCTATGAGATCATATAATAATTGTGTAGAAAAAGTAGGACTACTGGCAGAAAAGATTTAGGAGACGTTGCATCTGGAATTCCACAGCTTGCCAGTAATATCTGCCTCTGCAGGTTGAAGTGAATGCAGACATTGACTTTCAAGAGATGAAATTCAATTTAATGTCCTGAATCCTGAGAACAATTTTGTAGTAAGGGTCATAGTCCACTATGGGCAAATTCAGATCTGCTTTGTAAAGAATTAAAGACATATTTTTCAGCAGATATTTTTTCCACATAATCATAAGCCACCTAGAGCTATTAGTCGGTGCTGATTTTTAAAAGCACTAAGCTAGTTTAAAGGAAGGAAGGAAAAAGAAAACATCACTACTGTGTGAGTTAAAAGCTGCAAATATACAAGACATGGGCCAATGAGTTATGCATGCCCTAGAAGAACTTGCAGTGGAGCTGCCGTGTATAGTTTCTTCAGTGGGATTATGTTTGAACCTTCAAGTATTTGATGTTTGAAATCCCAAACCATAAATTATAAATAATGAAAGAGGGCATCCTGAAACCATGCACATGTTGGCACCACAATTTAGTGTATTGTGGACATATTTTCATTTCCACTCTTCCATGTTCTCCTAAGACAAAACTTCAGCCAAGATTTCTGATACGACCTAGGACAGAAAATAAGAGTGTAAAACACTAGCAGGGAAAAGAACTACAAAGCAAGATGACTGTGAAAACCTGTTCAGCCATGCATTTCCAACCCAGAAGCTGAAGTCCTCCAAGGTAAATTTTTTGAAGGAAAATTTCTATACAGCTTTATGTATAGAATTACTCAAAAGGGACTCCAGCTCACAGCTAATCAATTCTCCTCATGTAGGAAATCCACTATTCAGTGCATTTATTGCAGAAGCAAAACTGCCCTCAAATGAAAGACAAAGTACCCACCTTTGCATTCACTGTTACAAACATCAGAGGTTGATGTGCTCTAAGCAGAGGATGAAACTAGTAAAATGATGATTAGCCATCTGTAATATTGCTATATAAAAGAGTGAATAAAGGTAATGGAATGGGGGTTTGCTTTGATTATAGTATTTACCCACAGGTAACTCAGGATGTAAAATAACCAAGTCAGTTTCCACAGATTTTTTCAGTCTGCTTAGTGGGAGAGAGCATCGCAGAGCATTCTCAAAGGCAGGAAGAAGGGCAAAGGTATCTGTCCTTTTGCTAGTACAACCCTGATCTGAAACAGAGTTGCAAACAATTGGTGATTCTGGTATTTAGGGGACTGACATGCTTTATCACACCTGGTTTTCATCTTCAGACATCCAGGGGTCTTTCAGAGCACCTCACATCCTCGCTCTCTGTCACTTGTCTTAAGATCACTTAAATCTCAAGAGAAAGGCATGATGTTGGTAGCACAGCAGAAATGGAAATTCAATGTGAAACAAAAGTACTCTTTTACACAGGTTCAAAATTCAAGATCCTCCAAACTCCCACAGAGAATGTTTATTTTCAACGTCTTCTGCAGAGAAAAGTTTCAACATATTCACCTCAAAAAAACACTTTTTTGTATGTAGACTCTGGCTATAAATAACAATAAATGTAACATTTTTTATTGACTTTTTCTTTGGTCCTCCTCTGTCTCCAGTTTTGTCATCAAGTTTCAAAATTGTCATCACATATTTGTACTGCTGCTGACTGTGGGAATATGTTTTTTTAAATCACATTTGTCGGGGTTTTCTTGGAATCAAACTCTTGTTCTGAAAGTTAACTGAGAACTTCAGCTGAAAGGGAAAGCTAGGAGCCCTCCTACACATATAGGAAATCAAGAAATTCAGTTCCCAGAGCATATTTAAGAGAAGTTCCTTTTATCAAAATTTTTGGATTTTGGCTTGTGTTTTTTAAGTTACTAGGTTTGTCAATATTGCATAGAGCCAGAAAATTTACTTGAGAAGTGTATTAAAAACATTTATTAAATTAAATCATTTGTAAATCTGAAGAACTCTTCTTTTTAGCTAGTGGAAATTTTCTAGTCATAGTACTCTTAAAGATCCATTACATCTTAAAAAGTTTAAGAAAAAAAATTACCTAAATTATATGAAAATATAATTGGGGAAGTTGTGTGTCCCATCCCATATCCCACCCCCAAACCTGTGGCATTTAGAAAATAGCATCATTCCTAACCCAGAATTATAAAGTTTGGTTAAAATTCTGAAGAAAACTCCAGTAAAAGTCACATAGGGCTTAAATGAGTAATGATACAACCATGAATTATTTCCGCTTACAGAACTTTGTTCTGTTTGACTAGCTGGATGATAGATGATTGCTTCTTCATTGTAGCTGTGCCACTACATACTCAAGAAAGCAAACAAAAATGCTGATGGATCAGACTTTTTGCCAGTTACCTCACAAGCTGCAGATTCACTACTGCACAAAAGAAATCACTGAAATGTAAGGGTAATCAGAAAAGTTTATTTTGAGAGAGAAAATCAGTACAATGTCAAATATTTCTAAATAGCTCAGTAATCATAAAACACTGATGTCAGGAAAAATAGTTGCTCATTCTTCCTTTCACAAAAATCCACAGTAATTTGGACCTAAATTTAGTACAGGAACATGGCATTTGCAAAAATTTGGAAGAAAAAAAGTTCTCTTCTTTTAGATCATCTTTTTCAACAAACAGAAGCATTAGCTTGACAAGAACAGAAAAAAACTCAGCTCTGTGATAGCTAGGAAAAGGATTTTGCTTTTCTGAAGATCAGCCCTCCTTTTCAGCCTTTTTGCTGTCCCATTTCAGAAATCTTGCTGTATATTCTCTAAGTATCTAGTAAGGCCTCACATCAACATTTCTGTTTTCACATGCAAGAGTCTCCTTTGTCTGATAACGCTCAGAGCCTTCACACTTTTATCACACAATCTGATCCAGGTTGGATCTAAAATAACATCATATTACTGGAAATAGTACATTCTGCAAATGTTCCTTAACAAGATTGAAGGTCTCATCTCCCCAAACCTGTAAAATGTGCAGAATATATCAAAAGGAAGCAGATGTCACCTTCATTTCCGATTTTTCACTAGAGGCATCGCCAACAAACTTCAGAGATATGTACACTGATAAATAGGAGACCAGAATGGGCTAGAGGGAATAGCACATTTCTTGATTGCTCATTTGCCTTCTGTTTTGTTTTGGGCTGATCCTGGACTGGACTAAGCCTGGGTCCTGCACTGGGAATAATATATTTCAGTTAACAATATAAAATGATGAATGGGTGAGATGGCATCAGGTTGTTCATACCTCTCGTCCTCATGCACTCCCAGTCTGCTGAGCATCACATAACCCCAAACTCTTGTCATATCCCTGCCATTCCCTAGGGTGCACTACACATTTCTGAAGTCTGAAAAAAATCCGTCTAGTGGCTTTCACAGAGACCTCATCACAGACAAACACTGCGATGGTCTGCATCGTTTCCTCTCCCTCTTGTGTCAGAGCTCAACTCAGAGCTCAACAGCTTGACAAGTGGGCACACTAATATGTTGGTTTGCTACTCAGAGTTCAAAGTAACATGTAGTATTTCCCTTACTGATTGTTGGCAATTTTAGTGAATTACACCCAGGACAATGAGTGCTGTATAAATACTTTCTGCATTTGAAGATGAAGAAACCATCAAAGAGAATTTAAGTTATGAGCATAATGCTAACAGCTCCAGTTCCATCACTGCAAATTTCTAGTATACATGTACATAGAAACATGAAGCAAATAAGAAGCAGCACATCTCTACACAATCAGTTCATTGAATTCCATCATGTACTGTAGAAAGGCATAATAGATGCCACAGAAAGCAAGATGATGGTCTTTTATTTTGGGTGCAACCCAGCAATTACATAACCTGTGTTCTAATGACTGCGTAGTGCTCCATCATTAAGGAGAACATTTCATTTTATTTAAAATTATAATCACAAAATCCAGTGATTTCTGATGAGCTGTGTGAATGTGATTTGCAATATTGATTCTACCACATTCAAGTAAGGAAATAAATGCTGAAAGAACCAAGGCTCAAGATAAGTATTTTATATTAGAAAGTATTTTTGTAAGGGATATTAGTAAGCTTTTCCTGCTTTTTTATGATTAACATCTTTGACATTTTACATGCAAACGCTGAAGAGCAGAGATAAGCCAAGGTAAGACATAAAGGACTAGAATGCCACTCAGAAAAAAATGCTTACTAGTATCTTTATTACCAATAGCTACTGTCAGGTTGATCTACAGCCTTACTAACCATATATTTCGTATTTCCCATGGAAGTTGTTATTCATATTTCAAAATAGCCATCATAAGAACTGGAAGACTTTTTCAGATATTGCAATTCAGACATCACCAGCTGTCTTTTCAGTTTCAGACTTCATTCAGGCTCATAGGCTATTCCACTGTAGTAGGACTCCTAATACATTAAAGGATCAAACAGAAGACATGCAGACATCACCGAATATTATGAAGGAAATAAAGATGAAACTAACCAAAGAATTTCATCAAAAGCTTGTAGAAAAATGTTAACTAAAATGTTTAATTTCAATGAGTTCCATAAGAGTGCAAAAGTGAGAAAATAAAGTATTAATGACTATTAGATGTAAAAAAATGTTACATGTATCTAAGCGGTCCTGAATTTAAAGAATCTGATGCGGTGGTTAATTTTTTGTGGATTTTTTTTTTTTTTTGGTGGGGGGGTGTTCTCATACTCTGAAGAAAAGAGTAGCTGATAACTATCAAGAAACTGCGGGCAGAGAAAACATTTTACTCCAAAGGATCAGAAGCAGCACCAGGTGCTGGAACTGCAGTGACTTTACGTGAGAGCTGATAGTGCTTAGACAACACTGAAATGTACATGGGAGAAGCCAATAACATCCTCTGCTGCTGCAATGTAAATAAATAATCATTTTGTCCTGTCCCATCACTTCACAGTTAGAGCTCTTGGACACGTTCACATGGCTTGAAGTTTTTACTAAAAGTGACAACAAGAACAGCTTCATTTTAGCTACAGCAATCAGGGGTAAATGAGAGGTGAATCAGGCTAAAGATACGTTGTTTGTGTGGCTTGGCAAACTTATTTTTGTTTAAAGCTAACATTCTGAAAGAAACATTTTTCCGTGGTATTGTCCAATCTTAATAAATGTAATTCAGAAAATTTCCCACATCATTATTTAGAGGAAACATTTTTTTTTATAACTAGGTTACTGAGGACCCTCCATACCTTGGAGAGCTAATTTTAGTCCTTTAGTACAGTATCAAGATGATCATTCCATGTTCAAGGATAAAAAATAGCTAAGAATAGACCCAAATGGATTTTCAAAAACATTCATCCTGAAGTTAATGATAAATTTAGGAATAGCTAATGTTAAGAGCTCTTTATGAAGGGATTAATGAAGTCTGTCAAGTAGTAAATCCCAAAATCTCTAGAACTTTTTCCAAGTACGTGTATCTGCAATTTCATATATACCAGAGGAGAAAGAAAACAATAGGAAGAAGCTTTCTACTGTAATTACAGATTCTACTCAATGGGGAAAAAATCAACATTTGAGTTGATATGGAAACAAATGGATTGGTTAAAAACTAAACAACAACAGAATACCCCCTCCCCAAAAAAATTTAAAACTTGAACATTGTAAAGAAACTTTTAAAATTTGAAATAGCAAACCTTTCCATCTAAGTGTAGCAACGTGGGGTTTTAGGATTCCATGTGCTCCTTTGTCCCTCTGCTTTGCATACCATTGGTTCATTTTGAAATATGCTCTGCTGTACCCCGAAATCTATTGGTGGGTTCCCTATGCCTGTCTTCCCTTCAGACTCCCCGGGACTGGCTCTGGGGGAGACAGTCCCTCCCCTTCCTTTCCCTTTATAAGGCGATGTCCAGATCAGCTCGAGGTCTTTGCACCTCTGAGCTGGCACCCCTTATCCTGTCCCTGCTCTTCCTCTCCCCTTCTCCTCCCCTGCAACCCCCTTTTCCCCATTACCCCAAATAAACGTCCCTGCCAGAACAGAGATGGAGTCCAGTTCTTCCTTTGTCTCACTATATTCCTGCTGAATTGACGTGGTTGGAAGACTCACGCCATGCCGCAGAACCTCGGGGGCCGCCCGCCCCAGATCCGGTGGGATTACATGGACCAGGGACCCTGGTCCGGGGAGGAGCCGGCCTGTGCAGCCCTCCCGGACCGTGATACATCATCTAAGTTCAAAGAAAGCACTCTGCTTCAATGTAAAGTACACCATTTCGATGTTTATGAGGGATTTTGCTTAGACCAAAATTAATTTTCTTTTACAGTTTTTCCTTTCAGCCATCAGCCTCCTTCTCCTGCCCACCTGTGTTCCCACACACACATTCTTAATTGAGGAATGTCCTCACTTATGTCCTTCCCATGCTTTAAATGACCTTATATTGAGGACCCTGGCACATCATGAATGGGCATGTGTAATATTGGAGTGTAGTACCCTGATTCATGTTTCTGACCTGAAGAGCTTATAATAAGCATGGGAAAACATATCATACTAAGCAAGATAAAGAGTCACTACAGTTTGAACACCTCAGCAATTGGTAGGACTTTTGACGTTTCTCATAAAATCTTCAAGCTCATCTTCTCAAGGTTTCACACTTGAGTTAAATGCTTTCCAGCCTTGAAAAGCCACTAAAGCAGCTTGAATTAGTGGTATTACACCGAATATATATGTTTCAAGCTTTTTAAGACCATTTGGCTTCTAAGGATAAGGCTGAAGACAGCATCAGCCTACATACATAGGAGTTAATATGACCAATCAGGCTACTTCACAATGAAATGCCTCTCTTCAGATGACGCTTATGTATAAGAACAAGTTAAATTGTCATCTCTTATCTCTTTCAGGTCTCATACTAGGGCATTCTGCTAGCAGAGAACTTCCTTGCCAAGAGAGCGGGCCCCATCTGTCATTCACTCTTGTTTCTCAGCAGAGTTAAAAAGCCTGACAGTTTCCATGAATAACAATGACACATACTCTTGTATCTTGCAGAGAGGCACGAATTTTATTGATGAAAAAATGGGGGAGGGGGAAATCCCTCAGTGTTTAAAGAGTTTTCTGAACATTGCTTATGTCTGGTTTTGAGTGCAGACGGAACTGCCATTGTGTGTGAGTCAATGAACCTGCTTATAGCTGTTACCCTGTAATTGCTCACCTAGGCCACTGCAGCTAAGGACCTGGTTTCACACAAGTCTGTTTTGTAACCAGCACCCTATGAATTCACAAGGAAGATTCTTCTGTATCTGGTTCCAACAGCTTTTCGTACATAGTTCCTGGCCTTGTGGATCCATCTGCACTTAAAAAGCTACTTGAGCACAGTTGTTTGAACACTTTGAAAAGTTTCCAAAAATCATAGCATGTTTTGGGGGAGATGCTCACAGAGAGCATATAGAAAAGGTGCTTTTGCTGCTACGAGTGATTTTCTGAGTTGGTTTAACAAACATAATTGCATAAATATAATTATAGAGGCACATCTATACTACCTAATTTTCAGAAAGACTACACCTACCTGTTTGGTAACAGGTATTTTTTTTCTCAGTGCAGAAGATAATGGGAAAAAATTCCAAGAAAGAAAAGCTTACCCCAAGCTTACATAGCTTTCGTTATTAAGGCAACACTATGACAGCCATTGGTCAGTCTGGTGTTGGTCAATAGTTTATGTAAAAAAATTTCACCCATAACCCATATGAAATGTTTTTATGAAAGAAAAGTGGAACCATCTGCATATGGGCCTCTACTTAGAAGCAGTTTTTACTACTGGCTTTAGTTATTTTAGTATTTTTCCTTCATCTTTATTCTTGAACTTCTGACTGTAATCAACCAAGTTAACTGAGAAATATACTTACATCTTTAGGGGGTATGCACTATTTTGGATTATAATCTAAATATACTTTTTAAAAATAAATCTGTTTTAACTGTGTAAAATTCAGCTCTTGTAGAGGCTAATCAAGCATCAGTCTTTGATAAAAATGCTGCTGAATATTATGTTAAATCTTGGCACGAAAAGAGGTATATACAAATGTCATTTTGAGAGTCATCAGCAATAAAGGAGAGGTTTAGGAATATAGGAAAAAATAGAATACATTGAGGACTAGAATAATAAAAGTGAAACTTAGTTGAGTATGGTTTTAGACAAGTGTGACTAGCACAGGTCTTTCTCGTGAGAACATTTTGCTACATTTCAAAAACAAAGATAAAGTTTGGATGTTTTGCAAACAAGTTCTCCGGATTAGGTCAGTTCGGGCTTGGCCAATTGGGCCTAGGGGGAGGTCTCGGGCTGACCAATCTGGGTGACCTCTGTAAACTCTATATATATGGAAATCAAAATAATAAAGCTCTCTTCTTCTCTCTTTCCTTGTCTGAGAACTTGGGTCATTCCTCAGCTAGCGGCTCAACAGCGACAGACAAGATCATGCAAAAGAAAAAATAATGAAAATTGGGAATGAAATTTTGACTAGTAGATGAAAATTTTGTCAAGAACTAGACGAAAACAACTTACTTTTTTTTTTTTTTTTTTTTTTTAGGATCTTTCTTTGTGATGAGGAAAATGCATTGTGGCTATGTGCAGCAGCAAAGACCTTGCTTAATGGCTCCAGGGATCCCTTCCATCCTGAGGGCTGACTTGTTGGATCTGTTTTACTAATGCTACTCATTCCTCTGTCTGAAACTCTCCAAATTCTGTATTGCCCTTCTAGTCAAGAGCCAGGAGCACTTTCTTACCTAGTTTTCCAATTGTTCTTTTAAGAATTAGTATTTCTAAGCTGGGTTCTTTTGAAAATGCTTACAATTCAAAGTTCTGAAGGCTTAGTCCCTTTGATGAATCAGCTGCTAAATGAAAAGAAGGGGAAGCAGGAAAGAAAGAAATATTTCTGAGCAGGAAAAATATTTTTTCTGCCCAAATGAAGCCCTATTGAAACAAAGGGTCAAAGTGCCTTTTAAGGGAAGCAATAAACCTGCTTCTTCATATTGGGTCACTCACAATGTACTGAGTCACACAAGCCTCCTATCTCTTTTCTAGCTGATTCAGATCAAAGGTCCAGAATCAGAAGACAAAATAGCTCAAACAAAATAGGTTTGCTTGCTTATTTCTGAAGCAATAAATCTGTGTCCACAGCCTGAGTAGAAGGACACTGATGATAAGTTGAAAAGTGTCAAAGTTCCTCAGTGTACACCATGATAAGCCCAAACATGAAAATTCTACTTTTGGTGGGCATCCACCTCATAAAGTTTCCAGTTTAAAAAGGTCTTAAATAATGTGTCTTTTCATGGCTAGAACATCAGATATTTTGCATGGCCAAAGCTCCACTGAATTTCAGCAAAATATTACTTGCCAGTAAGTTTCAGAAAATAATCTGAGACCCTACTTTAGAAAGAGGGTGCCTGAAGTAAGGTGTAATTAGACTTTGCACACATTTATTTTATTCTTATGACATTGTCACAAAGTGCTTAAAATTATGAAAAATTGAACTTCATAATGTGACTCGGGCATGAGTTTCCAATATTTTGGAGCAGAAGAATCTGCTTTTAAATGTGGTGATCAAGGGCAGGCTTGGTTAGTATCCTCCTTGGCTAATGGACACCCAAATCTGTATCAGGTAGAACAAATGATGAATCCTGCCCATACACACAAAGCATGTCCTAAAACTAATAACTCCTGTTTCAGCTGCCTGTGCCTAAAACACAGTGAGCCTAACAATGTGAACTGTGCTGTGTCCTCATTTGAGGGAATACTAGGAGATGAGTAATATGCGACATGTCAGTACGTGCAATCATTTTGTTGTATTTCAAACTGCATTAAAGGTTATTTTTTAAAGGTATTTTTCTTACAGGCACAGGAGGAAGGAGTTAACCCTTTTGTGGAAGACAGCAATAGAATTTTATAGCTGACATGTGGAAATGACACAGTATGAAACATGAAACAAATTGTATATAACAGCTTTTAAGTTGGACATAACAACAAAAAGCCTCACCAAAACAGACCAAAATCCTGCAGTTTTATATACCTACTGAGATGGTTCAGTAAGAAAGCCTATTTTTATGACTAGTGAAAGTTCATAAGCATAGGAAAGTGATGATGAGGTTAAAGAACTTCAGAAAGTTAGAGTTGTTTGATGAATAGGAATGTACTAGAACAGCCTCTTCAATGATATTTTAAAAGATTTTTTTTGGTCATGTTTGTATTTCTAAATAAAGTCTCGAAAATGCATTAACTTGCAAACTTTACTTTTGATAGCTGAGCAGCCTTTCTACTCTTAATAAGTATTTCTCAATAAAACATCATGTCCTTTTAAAATCTTATGACTCTGAAGTTATACTACACATAGGTAGGGTAGAGATAGTAATATAAAGACATTTAAGTTTCAGATTCAAGTGGTATGATGAATGTCAACAGTGCCGTTGCAGTTACAATTGGTAGCTCCATGGTGGAGCCAAAAGCATGAGCTTTACACTTACTGCTGAGAGAGAATCAGAAACGCAATGTAAGTGTGAGAGCATCCAGCTTCCTACAGGGTAACTGTTCCAGCACACCCTACAGAACAGTGATTTCTTAAACTAAGCTACAACTGAAGTGTGTCAGGAAGTCTGTTTCATTAACTGAAATAGCTAGTTGTTTTTGTAGAATGCCAGGCATCAAGTTTCATTGCTGCTGAGAGTAGATTGTATCATAAGTATGTCACAGCAAGGGGGAAATTTCCATTTCAGAAAGGAAATCATACAAACAAAGCCATTCCACAAAGATTTCAGACTATAATCAAGTGTCCTGGGGACAATCAGCATCTTTGATTTTAGATAAATACTTTCACATGCCAAAGAAAAATACCATTCAGTGTAAAGCGTCTTAATTGAGATGAAGTGCCTAAGTCATTCATTTACTAAAGTATCGTTCCAAAATTAGCTTCATAAAGGAAAAGGGTTTTTTTTCCTATTCACAGGCAAATTTTAAAATACGAAGAACCATATACATCAGTTTTTAGTGAAGCATTAGTCTCATTTCCAAAACTGAAAGCTGTTTTGTTCTTTAAAATTATTTTTTAAGTGCTGTAGACTTTAATGTTCAGATACACATTAAAATAATATGAGCAAAAAATGATGTAAAATTAAAACAATTCTAGGTTATTTTTGTACTATTGATGTACAATTCTTTCATTAAAAAAAAAAAAGCATCAAAACTAAAGTCATAGGTGAAGCTTGAATCTGCTCCCCATACCCAGGTCAGGATAGATTATCCTTAGAAGAATAGGTGATTTGTAGTGCATTTCTTCCTGTCACACTGGCGATACCCAAAAGGAAAAACACTACCAGTTGACTACATTGCTTGTGAATTTGTGGAAACAGAGTTCAGATGGCAAGTTATTAATCTGGATGAACCACTGCATGTCACAGACAGATCAGCCTATCTGCTGCAGGCATAGAATATTCTCTTAAACCAATTAAAAGCATTTGAGAGAGAGGGCTTCTTGTTGCATGGGGCAGCACAGTTTTATGGCTTTGTGAACCTTCACTTTGAAAACTTAGAAATTATGTTATCAGAAGAACTCACTTTTGTCTGATTACAGTGGGCTACTTCTTGTCCTAAAGCAAACAAAGAGCACACTATGTTGAGGAGCTGAGGTTTCAATTCCTAGTCAGATCTGCAGAAAGCTCCTTTGGCACTGCCCAAGTCTTGCCTGGCTGATGTAAAGAATTAACAGTATCCTCCCATGTTTCCCTGACAGCGTCCTCACTGGTAATTAACACTCTAGCAATGACATTTACTCTTCATTTGAGAGTGGTAACAGCGTGTCACTTCTGCAACTTTCTGGAGATATAATTTTCAGGGCTATGACCTTTAAAAATACTTATAAAATCAAATGAGCTATGAAAACAGGTTGTGTTTGTTTGTATGTGTGATAGTCATTCAGTATACTAGCAGTTAGGGAGAATATCAAGTTTTAGGTTGCATATGCAACAGGCATGTGCATCCTGTACTCATTTTGGAAGGGGTACTTCCTATTCAGAGGTAGATACAGAATGCTAAGAGAGTACATTTTCATTTAAATGTGAGGGAATACTAGCTATTGAAACATACACTGCAACTTAGTAGCAAATTTCCATTTGTCTTAGTGTTAGAGGTTAAGTAAGCTCTGAAGTAAGATCAATCCTGAGAAGCACTGTTTGAACTAAAATATACCTTTCTAATTTGTAAGCTCTTCAGTTAAGAGAGGTATCTACTTACACAGTATTTTAGAGACGGGAGATAAAAGCTGGAAGCATTACTAGAGCTAAGGTGAGAGTGAAGGCTCATGGTAGTAAGTACAAGGTATTGTGCTAATTGCCTGCAGCAAAAGTAAAAATGCAATGACATACTATTGCCAGAGACCTACTTCAATAGCAGAAGATTTCAGGATATTAGCAGAGATTTTATTGTGGCATGATTTTTTATTGTGAGTGCTACAGACATGCTACTATTTGCATAGCTGGTGTAAGATTTGTTTTTGCAAAAAAGTGTACCACATCCCCACAGAGGAGGAGCATAGACAATGACATCAGGCTGCATTTCCACTGATTATAATACTGAACTGATGGTCTCAGAGACTAGCTGGACATCAAGGAGGCTGTTCTATTAACAACAGGGAGAAAAGGGTGCTGAGATGACAAATGTCATGCAAACATCTCCTCAACATATTGCAAGCAAGTTCAGCTGAGCTGACAGGGAATATAAAACTGCTTTTGTAACCAATGCCAGTTGTTTTGCTAAGGAGAAGAATTGTTATGACTCATGAGAAGAGCAAAGGAGTTGCCTGAAATCTGTGAGAAATCTGCAATAACTCAGGTTGTTGCAATGCTAAAAAGTCACCAATATGCTGCTAAGAAGAAGTTGGTAAAAAGATAAAGAAGTTGGTAAAAAACAAAAAAGGGAGCCACTCTCTGTGTGAAAAATCTGCACCTAAATCAAGTATTGATAGTGCAAAACCTTTGTGCATATGAATCACTGAAGATGTAGTTTTAAAAAACATACATAGGAAACTGGTAATTAAGAAAAATGATAAAATAATTGAAAGCAGTTATTTTAAAAAAAAAAAGTTACCAGGATAAGTTAATTCTTGACTGTTTTTCCAACATATATAAAGAAAACTTGAATTTTGGGAAATAGAGTTTGATTAAAGCATATAGGACACCAAACAGGAGAATTATAGCAATGCTAAATAAAAAAGATAATGTTCAAGCTCAAAGGCATTGTTCTAACTGCAATTCTATTTTAATTTGGGCATTATTATGTTGACTAAAGATCAATAATAACAGAAGCGGATATTGTTGCAAACCCTACAGACCAATAGCAATAATGCAGCTGCTCACCTATTTCTCCACAAGGAAAAAGAATATAGTCCAGGACATTAGGAATTGTGTTAAGACACAGATTTCCAAAGGAGTGATTGTCCCAAAACAAGGTCATCATAAGTCAAATAGGTTAGAGAACAATATTTAAAGAGAAAAATGTTAAAAGAAATATGGAAACTCTTTTAAAATAAGTTGGCTGCTAGAGAGCAAGAATCATGTGGTAACAATATCAAGGTAAAAAAGACATCCAAAGCATGTCCCGGTTCAGCACAATGTGAGGATAGTATTTACCAGTATAAGAAAACAGGCAGAAGGAAATAGAAAATAAATCAATATAAACTTAACATTTACAGGATATAGATATCTGATGAAGGAATTTAAAGACATTGTGAAAAATGCATGGTAGAATGGGCTTAAATAATCATAATAAGAAGATTTAAATGTTACCACGTCAAATGTATTTTTGAGTAATTAGGTGTATTTTCTAGTGAATGTGGCAAACTCCTTGCAGTGAGAAACTGCTATTTTTTTTTGTCTGCCCCCACCACCAGTAGTGGTAATTCAAGTAGTGTCTTCACAGGCAGAAAAATTGCATGATGCTTTAAGAGGACAAAATTAAGAAACAGGCAATGAAGATCTAAACTCACAGAATCTCATGCTAGAAAATGCATGCATTTTCAACAATGAGTGGGATTAAGCATTGGCATGCTTTAATTAATGGGATGGGTTGACCCACCTGCTGTTTTTCTGGAAGACATGCTTTATTCAGGAATATTTTTTGGATTCAGTACAGGGTATCTTGGCGAAAGAGAAGGACTGGTTACTATAAAGGTCGGGCTAAATGTTCCAATAACACCTGCATTCAATGAAACTTTGAATAATATCATTGCAATAGCCCCTTCTCATGTCTTACTTATTAGAGGAGATAAATCCCTGGCTGTATGCCCTGGGTCTGCTTCATGTTGTTAATCACTTTGTAATTTCCCTTAGAGAATATATTGACTAAATTGCCTCAGTCTTTTATTCTTTTAATATTTCAATGTTTCAGATATATCTCAGTTTTCTCAAATCTGAAAGAGGAGACATATCCTTTGGAGGGAAACTCCAAATTTGCAGAAGGCTTCTAAAACCCTTCCCCTACAGTAACTTGGAAACCACTTTCCAGAATTTCAGTCCCTTCCAATTCTTTTTCTTTCTTCACCTCTAATAACACTTCAGAGAAAGTTACCTCTATGAAAATTAACTTAATAGAAAGAGTAAATTTCCATTTCCTGAAATACCTTTCTGCTCTAAGTGCCTCACTAACCTTTCTAGTTTGACCAGATGGAATAAAAAAAAAAAAAATTTGATGCAGTTTTAGCTGTGCTATTGAATGTAGAAAAAGGCAGGACACCAAATAATATTTAAAAAAATCACAGCTTGTCTAAAACATGACATTTCTCTCTGGAATACCATGTCAGAAGATGATAATGCTGAAGTTAAATTAAAGGACAAATTTTGTAAGAAAGCCTGGGGCAGAAATTAAATACTTTGCTGATAATCTGGTGTGAAGCTGGGAAACAAGTCACAATTTAAGAAGGCATGATGATGGTGGTCACCTGCATCAACATATTTTGAACTTCAAAGCACATGCTTTGATGATCTTTCCCAATGTGGAAACTTTGCCAAGAATTTATAAGACGAATCAAGGCAGAAAAGAAATTAAAGTGGAAATTACAACAATGGTAAATGTAAAAATAACTCTTCCTTGCTGTAAATTTACTATTATAAATTTAAGTTTAAAGACCAAAATTCAGAGCTGATTTGGACTCTTAGGAACTGTGACCACTAAGGATGCTCCCAGGAAAGAATATATCACATCACAGTGCATACAAAATGCCTCCTCCTTCTACTGCTAGGGTGGTGAAAAAAAGCTGAGGTGTCAGACTTGCTGGCATTCCCTTTCTCAGCTAAGCAGAAGACTAACCTACAAAATTATGTAAAACATATACAAATCTATGTTGGTTACTACTTTATGCAATATATAAAATTTCTTTCTATCTAGTGCTTCAAGGCACAAAACATTTGTTTGATTTTTCTTTGGACTTAACTCAAATTTAAACTCTCCTTCAGGGCTATCAGATGAGCTGCCCAGAAGAAGCTCAATGGAGCTTGAAACATGGCAGGTACTGAATGGATGTTCTCCCTTGCCAGTAGCTGTAGCATGTGGCAAACTTGCCTTTATTGGCTTCTAAGGCAGTGAATCTGCCCTAGTTTTTCACCACAGCCCCAGGCATGCTGCTGATCATTTAGATTTAAGCTTATTGGAAGTTCTAAATGCCTCTCACTGCAGCTACCTGTAGTTTTTCAAAAAGATGCAGCTGGCAGGTTGACTCGGAAATCTGCCTCAAACTCAATAAATTGCATTTAATCTGCCTACTGTTTGAAACAAAAGATCTTCTTAGTTAAAATTGCAAAAAATATTTATTTTCTGTAGATAACAAAGCATCTAAATATTTAGAATATATTACTATTTTATATAACCTTAGGATAGGACAATACAGCCTTATCATTCAAGCAAACAAATTTAGTCCCAGGATGTTAAGGGATTTCTCTGAAAGTATTTTGGGTTTTATCCTTTCTCATAGTAATCTAGAGATAGGTAATTATGTTTTATTGTGAATGAGACAGATAAAATAGATACTGTAAAATGCACCCAGTTACTCTCCTTCCTTTTTACATACATGGAACTTTAAATTTTATATTGACAGTAATATTTTCTAAGGGCTGTTTGAGTTTGTCCTACATATATGCAGTCTACCTCAAGTGTGAAGAGAAAATTTCTCTAAAATTACCTTAAATGTGGTTGTATTTCCTCTCAGTGGAAAACCAAGCAAATTCAAACACTGCCAGCAACTAATTTTTAAAAAACACTTATTAATTTACACCTACCTAAAATAATAATCCAAAAGGTGACCAAGATCAATAGTTTCAACATAAAAACTGTGGACCTGACCTAAGTTGCTTTGTAATTTGCTCCTAAAAGTGATGATTTCAGAAATAGTGGTGTAGAGGTGAGCAGCATAACATACAATTTATACACGTATTTAAATTTCAGGATTGATAGGGTTATTGCAAAGAGTAAACTTTAATTATAAATAAATATAACAAAAATTATCCATAAACTGGAAGGATTCTTCCAGAACATTGGGAAGTAAGAAAAAGGAAAATACCACATCCTCAAAAGAAGAGATCAAATTAGTCAGTGACAGAAAGTTCCTTGCAGAGTCCAGTGTAACATTTAGAAAAGAGTCTTTAGTATTCAGAAGTCATTGGCTCAACAAATTTTGATCAAGTTTGAACTTTTTAACTTATTTTACTTATAGGAATACTTCTGCTCGTGAAATTTACATTCCTTTAATTCTGTAACTTTATGTGCCAGTGCACTGATGGGCCTAGGGGAGCAACAGAAACATAAAACTGGTAAAGACCAGATAGGCTTCAGAAGCAAGCTTAGTGTGTCTTACTGACAGGGGTCATTTCCATTAATATCATATCTTAATAACTATGCCCTTAGACTGGCACAGAGCCATGCACATTAGCTTTTCTCATGAACCCTAGGATTGAAAGTTGTTTATAAAAAGGATAAAAAAGCATGACACATGGTTGTAAAAAGGCATACTTCATCCATTAAGATTGATCTTTCGCTCCAGTACACATACTTCTGAAACATCCCTATTCCTTTAGGCTGAAGGTGAGGAAGAATTTTATCTTGAAGCCAAAATTCACAATTAAGCTATTTTTCAATTATTTCTAGAGCAGCTCCCTCTGGTGGGTAATGATTATCTAGAAGAGTATATTTAAAAAGTAGATACCATCACTGTTTTCCTCTTCTCTTACAATGACCATGGTAAATAGAAATATACATGTCTGAACAATCCTGCTGCTCCACAGCTACTTGGCCCTAAAGCAATGTTTACCACCTTATAAGTACTAGGATCCTAAACAGCCTCTGAGGATGGAACTTGTATTTTGCTTCCATGATTGTTAGAAATTATATAATAATCACAATTTACTTTAGATATATCTACTGACTGTGAGAAACTGTTAAGTGCAATTGGCTATTTGTCCAGAAAATACCTACATGTTTCACATGCATGAATAATCCAGATTAGTTTATCTGATTCCTGTTGCAGGATGGAACACCAAATGGGCTCATCAGACATGTAATTAAAGATGTGTATTTGGCTTTCAGGGCTGCAACAGGAACAAAATGAAATAATTGGGATTATTAATGTAAATTAAGCATTACTCTGTAGTGACACTGCTAAGGTGAGTAAAGATTAATAAACGTTTTCATTCACCTTTTGTTTTTAAAACCAGGAGGGGAATAAGTTTTACAACTTTAGCTTTATCCTAGCTTTAACGGGAAATAACTTTTTGAAAGGAAAGGGAAATAAAACAGTGACTGATGCTGAGCACCAAAAGTAGAGATTTCCATGTGAAAATTGACACATCTGTTTTATTTTGCTTGCAGAAGAGTGATGGAAATGGCAGAGAAAAACATTAAGATGGTGGAGAATGAATGATGACTAAGAGTACATCATGCTGGTGCTAAGAAAAATGTTTCATTCTATCTAGCATTATAGCTGGAAATCATCCTTGTTCTATATTTTTATATTTGAAGAGAATGTTGCTATTTCAAGAATTATTGAAAATCTTTGCCTTAGCTCTGACCCTGCAAAATAGGTCGAGGCATCTTGGATTCTCAAATCCTTCTAGATGTCAAAACCAAGAATAGACCCATCTGTTCCAGTTTTCATCTGTTTAATTTCTTCTATTGCAGTTAACTCTTATTAGAATGTCTTGTAAAACTTGTACTGGGATAACAATAGCAAAATGTACTTTGAATATCCCTAGGTTGTTCGATCTTTAATCTGGTTGTTAGAACAATTATTTCACTAGACCATGAGACATCCATGTGAGAAATATTTTTCATACCTTGTAATTGTGTGGTAAGGATGTTAAGCATGAAAATCTTCCTACTGTTTTCCAAATACATTTCTCTCCTGAGCTCTTAAGCAATTTTTGAGTAAGGCAATGATGACTTGCTTGTACCCTGACACTGATAATACTGTTCAAATGGCACCTTTTGCATCAAGGAATTCAATAATCAAATATTTTCTATAAACCACCTTAAATACCAATAATTCCAATAATGGATGTTTTCAAACTAGACAATTTCACCCACAAACAAGGAAAAAACCAACTACTTTTGCTGTTATATGAAATTAATGGAATATGATTCCTTTAAAGCAGTTACTCATTTATTCTACTTTGCAGCAAATCATTTGGGAATGTTTGCTGCTTTTAATTTGCTAAGGTTTTCTCCTCCAAAAATCAAATTAGTAACTGAATCTCTTGTTAGGCAGAATTGTAATGAAACTGGAGTTCATGGGCAGTTAGGCAGAGCTGCCCTAAGCCTTTGTTTCTGCTGGGGTCTGCTGCTTGCTAACAAGATGCCATCATAGGACAGGAGTGCCTAAGGCTTCTGATATGACACAAGTGAGAATTACTGGGGCTACAAAGCTCACTGAGCATCCAAACTCTGTGCTTTACGAGCATATTTGAATCTCAGCCATGTAGTTTTATTCTTTTGACTGTTTCTTGTTATGCAGCTGTACTAAAATATCAGCAATGCTGAAATCTTCCTCTGATATGGATCATAAAGCACCCAGACTTGTCTTTCTATATTATGACATTGTCAGCATTTCTGAAGACACAGCTTGTTTTTTTCTCTTTCACAACAATCCCGTAAATTTTTCGTAATTCACTGTAAACACTTGAGTAGCCCTCGATGACTAAGGCTGACTAGTATATATAGAAGCTATAGGATTGGATACCAGCTTTACAAGAGACCCCTTGTCTAATGAACCAGTTGCATTCTTTGGAGGGGCAGGATTATGGCATGTGTATGTTACAGAGTAACGCTGCCTTGACCATGGCATCAAGAGAGTTCTGAGGCAGAAATACATCAAAATGGAAGAAAGGCCTTAAAGTAACGCTTCACTTTGCAGAGTTTTTTCATTTAAAACATGCATTTATGCTATGCAGTAAATCAGAATGACATGATACAGTTTCCATTTCTTCCCTGTTCAGCATTGCAATGCTATTCCCCAGACCTCAACTATTCATTCTAGGGCTGTCTGTCAAAGAATTAGACTATTTTATCTGAACAGCTACAGGAACATCTTTTTCTTGCCGTCTTGGAGATCTGGACTACAAGGATAAGATGCTGAAGACCTTTCTTCACCTGAAGTATTAGGAAATTTTCCCAGAGTGCATAAATGCAACTGCAGAGCTGCACTCATTGAGATACAGCATAAACCTTTAACATGGCACAGTCTGTTTCCTTTTATGGATTATTGAAAGTAATTTAAAGATTACATGGGTAGGCAATTCATAATGAGTACTTTAGTTTAGCATTTCATTTACAATGGCACTTTGTGTGGAGTACCATGGGTATGTTTGCCATTTCAGAGAAGGAATACCAGAGTCTAGTACAAATCCAATGTGTAGCAAATGCACAGACTCAGCACAACAGAGACATACCTTAGTAATTTGGGAAAATACATATTTCTTCTAGTTATCTTGAAACCTTGTCACGTGAAATTACAAAATACACCACATGGCAAAAGTCTAAATTAAAGCACAATTTCTAGCTTGTATTTCTCCTCATAAGAGCAATTTTCTATTCTGCAGCTGGGGGGGAGAAAGAGGAGTTTTGAGTCTTGTGTAACCAAGTAAGTTTTACAATATTCGCCATTATTCTCTGTAGGCAAATTTATTTTACTCTTGCAGAACTTCACAGCTCCTCTGGGGCCTATCCCTATGTCTGCTCTTTGGTGAAATTTGCTTTAATCTTTAAACATCTCTTAGAATCACAGAGTCTGCTGAGTTGGAAGGGACCCATCAGGATCATGGAGTCCAACTCCTGGCCCTGCACAGGACACCAAGAATCACACCATGTGCCTGAAAACATTGCCTTGATATCAGATTCTTCAGCTTATGGAAGAAATTTCTTCCTTCCCTGTTTAAAAACCAGTTTCTTTTCATTCCTTATCTGTGGACTAGATTTCCCATGGCCCTTTTGAAATGAAGGTTCCCAAAGTAATTCTGGCTTGCATTTCAGTAGTAACTACAGTTCACTCTATGTAAGTGAACAGGATCAGAAGTTTGATTGATCTATTTTTAGGTCAGAAGAAAGCCTCAGTTAGACTCCTTAATGTATATCTTGTACCAAATGGTCAATAAAGCCATAAATTAAAACATAATCCAAAGCAGATAAATTTCAGATGATATATAATTTAAAGTACACGTTTTTGATGTCATATACGACTGCTACTCACAGCAGCTTTTTTCAGAACTTGCAAAAAGAGAGAGAAACCAACCTGATTTAATCCTGGGTCAAGGGCATGACTTGGTTCAAAAAACAGTTGTCAAATAGTGACTTTGTGACAGTCACTATAACCTTATAGAAATATGAGAAACAGTATCAACTATTCATAGTTTCTTGCCTTCAATTAGCAGTGATATATAAAAATGTGAAGCTTGAAGAAACAAGGACATGAAAAAGAGCAGCTCACAGAGTAAAATACATCATGGAAAATACATAAAGGCACCAGACTAACCAATCAGAATAAAAATAGTACTACAGCAAAAGCCCATCTAAAAGGCCCTGTCTCTGAAAAAAGGGGCCATTGATAATGAAAGAGGAGCATCTTATAGCAAAAATAAATCAGAGATAGGGAAGTTACAAGTAAATCAGACCAAGAGAATCATTACCTTTCATAGCATAAATATGAAACCATTAAAAATACAAGACAAAAAAGAAGATTTGAGGAATGTCTAAGTAAATAGTCCAAGGCTATGAATAATTTTACGTATTTATCATAAGCATAGAATCTTCCCAATAGCTGTGTGGCCTTGCAATCCTGTGCCAAAGAGCTGCGTTTTTAGGGTGAACAGATCTGTAGTACAGACAGGAATGCTATGGAAAGAAAAAGCCACCAGAGAACATTTGAGCATTTCAATATTGAGAAGCTAAGGGAAGCTTGTACACAGAGCATTCTTTACAGGAGATAAGTCTGAGGAATTGGTTCAGTCAGACATGCTAATAAATAATTTTCAATAAGAGATCAATAAATTGAATAGTAATAAATCACACAGATCATGTGATTTTTGCTCAATATTTCAATGTGAAATTGCCAGCATGTTAAGCAGATTACTTATACTTTCAATCAGCTTTACTGCCAGAGGAAAGGAAGATCACTGCTGGAATTTCAGCTTCCTAGAGGAATTTAGGTTATTCTGCAACAATGCACAAAGAAAATTGATAAATTCTGTTACACACACTTCAATTAGCAATTTGAAAAAAGAAAACCATAGACATCAAACAAAGGGTGATGAGGCAAACCATTGGGTAGCTTCTTTATAAAAGTATATTGGCAGCTATATATGATTCACTTTGAAAAAGGGATGGCTTGGAGAGAATCTGATAGAGCACTATGGGCTTATGAAGGCTCTGAATTAAGTGGGGAAAAAAATCTGTTCACTTTTTCATGCTGAAACACTTGAACTATGTGATGCCCTTAAAATATCAAGCAAGAGATTTAAACAAGTGAAAGAAAATAACAACTGTAAATAATGTAACTTTGTCATGGCTTTTGGCAGTAACCAAAATGGGTTAAGAAATAATTAAAGTAATAGAAGAATACCCATCAAAAGCTAGTATATATTATATGAGAGGAAAATAATAAAATATAAATTACTGACTTTTGGAGAAAGTACTGAAGGATTATGCATCTACTCTACCTATATGTTCAATATGATTTCCCTATGCACCTATGATTGGCCCTGTCAGAGATGGGATTCAGCAGTGCAGGAATGTTGCTCTGACCAGTAAGATCATCAGCAACCGTTTTGATACATTTCTAATGCTGCAGCACTTTGGCAGAAGAGGATGCTAAGACAATCAAATCATGCTCAGATAAATCAGGACAGTTAAGAGCTCATAGCAAATATCTGTAGTTGAATTTTTAAGTTTGAATGTGTTGGTCAATAGCTGGAATAATTCAGTTAATATTTTTCATAAATATAGTCATGGTTATGTTTTTTATTGTGTGGGAAGTATGAGGTTTTTTTTTTGTGGGGGAGAGATTTTTTTAAAAGAGGCCACCTGCAGCAGTGCAGTACCCAAGGGCAGCTCTCCCCTGCTGCGGGGGGGAGGGCTGCCCCAGAGCCGGAACACGCAGGATGGTTTCTTCTTGGCCACGAGCGGTGGGACTGGTCAGACTGGGTCTGTGTGGAAACGTCGCAGGTCTAGAAAGGAAGCTGTTCATTCCAGGCTTCAGGTGGTTTATTGGGATAATAAAGGATGGAAACTGGGGAGTGGGGGAGGAAAAGGGAGAGTCGGGGGAGGACAGTTGCTCCATGAAGCCCAGAATCAAAGAGGCTGGGTTCCGGGTCCTGCTGGGCTTTTATCCGTGGGGTTAGGAGGCGGTCCTGGCTCACATCAGCCAGTCCGGAAGGGTCAAGAGGGAGGGATCAGGGGAAGGACACACGTTGCAACAGCCACCTAGCATGCATATCATGTAAATTTAGATGTTTATGTTCATTTTATCATGTTACAATTAAAGCCCAGAGTAATGAAAACAATTTTGGGTAAATCAGAGGGAAAGATTATATAACATTTAGACAAGGTACAGGGTTCATGGCACAGTTGCTTGATAGTATCATTCAGATATGAATTTGAACATGATAATCATTATTTGTTTTGACATTTGCCAGTGCCATGCCTGAGTGTTACTTACTTAGAAGGCTAGTTTTATGTAATTTTATTCTTATAATGTGTTTCTTCTGACATTCCTTTGCCTTCAGTCTTGGTGTTATATATTCAAGTGTGATAATCATAGAACATTTAAGCATTTTATAAAAACACACTGAAATATTATATGACAGTATGTGTGTAAGTCTCAAAATTTATTTTTAAGTAAGTTTTATGAATTATTTCTTTAAAAATATTGTTCCTGACATTTACATGTAAGAGTCTAGATGGTTCCTTCAGAAATACATTCTGGAGAAAATAAATGAAATTGGAAAGAAATATTTTCTATAATGTGCTTTTACCACATCTGCTCTATACATCTATAACATCTATATATAGCATTTATACTTCCAACCAATACTTCTAATACTTATCTGTGTGTCTTCCTTTAAAGGGGAAAGAAATATTTTTTCATTTAGGTGAGAAAGTTGCAGAACTCTTTAAACTGCTGAAGTTCTTTATAGTCACAGACACACTTTCAGGCAGGTTTTAAAAACATACAATAGATTACAAAAACCTCTTTTTGTGTGTGGCATTTAGTCTGAATGCCATGACACCACACTGAAAATCACATACCTTCCAAAATTGTTGCAATGCAAATGTATTACCTCTGCAACAGAGACGGCTGCCCTTTAAGAAAACAGTTTTCTTTGATAATATTTTGAGATATGTCCTGCTGCTGCTCCTTTCAAAGTGCTGCTTTATCTCAGTTTCTCGATGCCCTCCTGTAGAGCTAGGCTTCCTTCCCATCAAATCATGCAGTGTGGAGCACATCAGGCTCTGCAGAGTTCCTTAAATATTTGGTTGAAGGTCAGCCCTGCCATCCAGGAAAGAACAAAAACATAGCTTTATGCTTTGCTACACTTGAAGAAACTTCAACTAATTATAAAAAAAGAACACAGGAACCACTTTCCCAGTGTGATGGTGTTAATTTGTAACCCTGCACCTCTATAACTTGTGCAAGTGGAGGCTTGCCAACAGTAACAGCTGGTGCTCAGGTGTGCATATTTCACTTCTCTTACAAAGCAGTAGAAAGCAAAGATGCAGGCAAGTCCCATATGAAGAAAAGGCTGGGGTTTTTCTGCTGCTGACACTGTGACATTGAATTACAGGCAGTGATTTGGTGAGAAGCCTTGGTCCCATGGAACAAAACTCCTGCTGTTATCCCTTCATTTGGGTAAATCAATGTGGAGTGTTTTGGAATAAATCATGGAAACCTAGAGTCCCAGAGAAGCAAAGCTTTTCCTGCACTTTGGTTCTCCTGCTCGTTATGCCAAAAGCCTGAGCATGGATAGAAAACACTGCTTTAGGAAGATTATTTGGAATTCCAGAAGGAAACAGAGCAGGACTTCAGTGCCACTCTTTACCTAGAAATAACATTCATAGAAATGCACACAACAGATTCATCATTTACTTAGAAACACACTTTAGGAAGATTTCTAGGAAAATTTGACAAAGCCATGGTATAATCTGTGAATAGCTTCAAGCAATTGCAGTGTTTGAAAGAAAGTAAGGTGCTTTGCTTTCATACATGGAATTTTTTTCTCCAAGAAACAATTCTAAACTAGCAACATGAGAGTAGTATTTGGTACATGATATTTCACTGAGCCTCCAATAATTGGAATCCAAGGAGTCTAAGTTCCCAAAAGCACAAGGAGCCTCTCTTTTATAACCTATAAAGAGTAGTGAAACGTTGGGTTATGGCAGTAAGACTGAAGCTTTTCATAGAGTCATCATAGAGTCATTGAATGGTTTGGGTTGGAAAGGACCTTAAAAATCATCTCTTTCCAATGCCCCTGCCATGGGCAGGGATGTCTTTCACCTCATTTTCAGAGATTTCTAAAATATTTATATCATATATTTTTCCCCTCATACTAACCATTCAGTCTTTATGATCGACAATAGGTATTAATAATCACAAAAAGTGATAGCAAAAATAATTTAAATGAGTATTTTCTAAACACTTTTTTCTGTAAAATATATAACAACCAGAGAACATGCATTGCCAAAGTATGGCAAATTGTATCTTGACCACAATGGGAAGGTCTTTATATAATTCCTGCTTTTAAGGTGGTTCTGGAAGTCACTCTTTTTTTGACCATCTATGAAATTCTTCCTTGCATGGCGCCACAACACTGTTCCACTTACATTCTGTGCTTGTCTTTGCTTTGTGCACATCATCCTTCCAGGCTTTCTCTGCCTTCTTTTAATTTTCTTTGTCTCTACAAGCAAATACATTTTTCATTTTATTCAAATGATAAAGTGATTTTTTTGTGATTTGTCAGGCTCATAAGTCACTGTTACCATAGCATCTGAGACATTCTTTATGATCTTACAGAGATGAAGACCAACATAACAATAAGGTGGGGAAAAGTTCTTATTTTCCATATGGAAAACAGAGAAAGAAGCACTGGGCTGCCTTTCCCCCACATAAAGCTTTCTGTGATGAGTTTTTCAGTGATGTAGAATCATTAAGGTTGGAAAAGACCTCTAAGAGCATTCAGTACAGCTATTAATTTAGCGTTGCTTAACCTAAACATATATTTCCAATTCCGCATCAAGGTGCATAGATTGAGCTTGAGGTTGCCTGTCTAAGCAAACAGAAGTATTATTAGAAGCATATTATGTGTAAAAATATGTTTTAATTCAGTTTATATTAGTTTATACCTCAATCTCAATTATATATGCATCACTTTTATTAATTTAATAAGCATTCTTTGCTTTTAATTTCAATGTTAGCGAAAGACAACTTAATTGCTTTTAGAAATTTACTGTTACTGTATTTTCTGTGAATTATCAAGTGAATATTATGTACATCAATCATTGTTTCAGTGTTGAAAAAAATTCAATTACAAGAATAACTCACATTTTAATAACACTAAATGGTGTTTCACTATGTAAGAGTCCATTGTCAAGATACATAATATTCAGATTTCCTTTCATTTAATAACAGAACAAATGAAGAGAAAAAAAAAGAGATATAATTTTAGTACCTTCATATTTTCATTTCTGTTAAATATCACACTGAGTATGGCTCACATTTATCAAAATGAGTATGCAGCAGTTATGGGCTGCTTTTTTGTATGTAATTTCTTTTATTAATTTTCCCACATAACAAATAATATGAGAAGAAAAAGGGGAAATAAAGATAATATTTTCTCAAATATCTTAAGGGCAAATCAAAAATTGCACCACGAATCATTGGTATATCATTCTTTATCTCTTTCTTTCAGATTGAGAGAGGAATCGGAAATTCTCATATAAATTTACTTTTTCTCAAAATAAATCAAACAATTATTTAAATGGTTTCCAGCCTTCTTTTCATATGCTTCCTTGCTGCATTACATAAGAAATAAAATTTAAGGTGTTGATTTTGAGGTTTTGGTACTTTTCTTTGTTAAAGGAGATGGACATATTTCAAAAGAACATGTAGCCAAAAAAACATTCACAAAACTAAACCCCTATCTTTAAGAAGCAGTCATTCTTCCTTTGACAATTAAAATATTAATTTGGATTTGTAAATGCTTTTTTTTCCTCCTCTGCTTTTCAAACTGCCTCTGACCTGGTTCCCTTTTCCTTTCAAAATACCATGTTTTTTTACTGACATGAGTCAGAGTATCTTACAAACTAATGCAGGCTTTACCCCCTGAATGAGAAGGTGCTGTTCTGGGAGCTAGACACCACAGAGGCTGGGAGGGGAGTGAGGTGAAATGCTGGTATGTGAAGTGTTCAGGAACAGCAACCTTTTAGCCCCAGCAGCTGTGTTCCAAGTTTTAGTCTGACCAAGATGTGTATCACATCCCTTGGAGAGCCTAAGAGAAGCAGTTGTGCCATTCTCCCAGGATAAAGGTGCGCAGAACCACTGAGGTTTCCCCAGCAGTTTCCCACTCCCTCTCTGCTCAGCAAAGTCAGCCTGCACAGGTCCTCCTGATTTGCTTCCTCCCGCATTTGGGGATCTGGGTTACCTTTGTACAACCCAACCCCACCTGGCAGTGGTGACCTAACCCCAATGAGACCCAAACTGTAAATTGCTCAGGTGCTGAATATCAGTATCTTCTCCACTTGGGTGCTTATATACCACATATGTATGTACAGATCCAATAACTGTATCAGCAGCTATGCTTTGTGCATATTCAGCTAGGAAACACCCAGTGAAATCTTAAACCTGATTAGAAAAAGTGGTTGAGAAAACTGAGCTTACCATGTTTCGTACCTTTTTAAATGTAGGTAGCTGAAGCCTGATTTCAGGAAGGAGGACAGTTGTACACTTCTGAGTAGCATTGCTTGATGTCTTTTTGCTTCAAACTGTGCCAAGAAACTACTGGTACAAGACAAATTAATTTCATCTTTGGCTGCTTTGTCAATCACCATAAGAAGATATTAAATCACCATAGAAAAGGCATTGTTATACAGTGATTATTCTCCTGGGATATCCTAAAACAGGAAGAGCAGTCAAGAGTTTCATATAGTGCAGGACAGTAATTATCTCATGACAAGTATGGTCCCTGGAGATCACTTTAGAGTTACTTTAAAGGTATTGTGGAGAAAAGTGTGTATATATGTTGTACTAGAAGATGACAGAGATGGCACTTTACAGTCACAAAAATGAGTTCTAGCAGGCTATGAGGTACACACTGATTAATTTAAAGTGTTAACAGCCAATTGAACACTTCTTCAGTTGAAGAATATTTATTACAGAGTGTAACAACCAGTTAATCACACTTTGAAGCTGTGGCATAAGAAAGAAGTTGGAAAGCAACAACCTTCTCTTTTTTTCAGTCATTTATTCAGCTTGATATAAAGCACTTGCTTTTTGTTTTTGCCTCTTAAAACTACTTAGAAAATGCAAGAGAATTTTTCTATTTTGAAAAAAACCAAAATAAAACACCACATTTGACAAAAATGCAGAATATTGCTAAAGGAGGATTGTAGAAGCTGTGGTTTGAGATCTGGGGAACGTCAATAACTGACCTAAAATGAAATCAGTTTACAGCTCCTGCAATAAGATTCAACCACTTTGCCATATGCCTTATTCCTATCTTGCAATTCACATTTGCTTACACAGTTCTAACACTAGACTATTTTAATACCCCTGGAAAACTGCATATGGCTATTGTTTCTCCTTCTAATGCAAGGACAACAACTAAAGTATTTTTTCTTTAGCCTAAAATTTTCCCTCTCACCCAACATACCTTATTTCTGTTTCTATCAGAATAAACTATGTCATAAATATAGCATTTGTGCTTGAGTGTGTCTGTATGTGTAGGAATTTTTTTCCTGAGCTATCTGCTCTCCTTGAAAATGTGACCTCCATGAAGCATAGGGAAAATTGAATATGCATAAATACTTGAATACACAATATGAAAAAAATCTTTAAAGATTACCATCATAGTTGAAAAAACCAGAAAATTATTAAATTACAATACAAGTTTTGATAGGTCAGTGCTAAGCAGATGGCAAAAGTGAATTCTGTAACTTCATATTTTAAAGAAAGATTACTATAAAATACATCCCTGTTTGCAGATTTAAGACAGGGTATTATCCTTACTTTTATCAAGGATCATATGAAGACAAGGTTAGTAAAACCTGTGGATGCAATATGCATTCTCATATTGCATGATTTTTATGCATAACAGAATCAGGGCATCAAAAAACTACAGTGCTGTTATATTGATTACTCTTTTGCATAGCATGGAAATAAAAAAAAAAATGGTCTAATATATTTATAATTTTTGTAAGGTCCCTTGGAGCACATGCTGATATTAAAATGGGACAGGCAAAAAAAGGAGGAATATGATTTTGAGGATATTCCTTACAAATAATATTTAAGAAGTGCCAGTGAATTTATATTTATTTCTTTTTCCTTTTCTGCAACTAGTCTCACTATGACAAAAAAATAGAAAAGGCATTACCTTTTTGCCATTATTCTTGTCACATTTTCAATAAAGAAGTAAAATACGTATTAATTTCTAAGGCGCACAAAGACACCTTAACAGAAATAGAGGACCTTTCACAAAGGAAGAAATCAGAAATTCATGCCAAAAAAGGTAAAAGTCATCCCTGGACAAGGGCCAGTATGTAGTCCACATCCCATTACATTTTAATATGACAACTTCATTGAGTCTCATGTAATCTTATGCCCACTTTCTCCTCCCAGGATGAATTTCACCCAGGATAATGGAATATAGAACAAAGGCCAAAGAAGCATTAAGAGCTGTAGTGTTTACAGGGCCTATGTAAAGTATAATCTACCTAGACATAAATAAATTTGAAGCAGCATCAGTAGATGCAGCTGCAGGTTAAGGTTCTGAATGAACCAACAGTAGTTTTCCACAGCCTAAATTTATTTGAAGAAGAGGCACTTGCCATGCCTCATGTTGTTCTCTTAACATTTATTATTCCCTCTGTAGAATTCTCTTCTTCAGGTCTCCAGTACAACACGTCAGGCATTATAACCCACCTCCCCTACAACACATCCCCTGGGTCTTTGCAAAATAAAGCTCTGCTTAAAAGAGGCTAAAGATCACCTCCAACAGACAGTTCAGGATCACCTGAGTTTCAACTGCTACACCATTTAATCTTTAGTTAAAGACCAGGCTGTGAGAAGAGGCATTACTTTTTTCCCCCAAATCCCATGGGCAGTTTCTGAAGACGAATTCCACTGTTCATGTGTAAGTAGAAAACAAGAAACAGAAAATATTTGTTTTAGGAAACGGAATATTTTCTGTATTTTCTAACAGAATTGAAGCTATTTCATGAGCAGAACAAAAAAAAAAAGGTTTTGTGTTAATAAAACTGATATGTTTGCAATCCACACATTTTAATTTAAATTAATTTTTTTGTAGCTGAGTGGGATGAAACCTTTAAAAGACCCTCAGCTTTACCAGTGGTGGTGTTTCATTTTACCACTGTTTGTAATTATCTATTTACACTAACATAACAAATGTGGTGCCTCCAGCAAAAAGCTAAAGGTTGATGAGAAACAGAATGAAAAAGCACCTCAATGTTAGACTAGTCAGCAAGATTTTCAAGTTTGTTAAAATTAATACAAGCTATCATTAGAGTACTCTACAGTTCAGTGCTTCATAAATAGGAAAAACAAAGCAGTAATGCTTTTTGTAGCTTTCAGCTTGACTTTTATGGGGTTTCATCTTCCTCTAACAAATCAGGATGCAGAACTGCTCATAAAGCTTCCAGTATAAGCCAACAATATAATAATTCACTATGTGCATCCTGAACCACTTACAACTTGAATGCATCCAGAATGATTGAAAAAATACATCCTAATTACATAAAATACAACAACCAAGAATGAAGAATTATCTCTCTCTGCTCCAGGGTGAAGTTGGATGCCTCTTCAATACTTTGCCTGCTTCATTGACTGACCCAGACTTGGCAGAGCAAAATAAAAAAGTTTCTTCACTTATGAGACCTACATGCACTGAAGAACTGTGGGGTTCCTTCCAATTGGTGGTTCAAGTTTTCTAAAATGAAATAAAATATCAAAGTACAACTTTATAATTTATCTAGCAAAAAGCATGGCAAAGTGCTTCAGACTGAGTACTGAGGCTGCTTCAGAAAATGACATTGTGGGAGAATCAGGGCCAACTAATTTCATATTTTGAAAGTTTATTCAAAATGAATGAGTGCATTACTTACCATATGATTTAATCAGGATGGAAGGTAATTCCCACAATGTTTTAAGTCATTCACAGCCTTGATCACTTGCAGTGAAGCTTTCTGGGTGTGCCAAGCAATTAAAGGACTTGGGAATATCAAAGTGGGTGAAGGGATTCTTTGGTAAAACACTGAGTTATTAAAATATTATTTAAAAACATAAACATTTGAAATTCTGAATGATTAATTTATTCAGAGAATCACAGAGCATTTAGAAATAAAAGTTCTGTGCAGGAAAGCATACACATCTTACTCAGATGCCTATAGTATGATCATATCTCATTTCATTAATTAATATTTGACTGACCTGACTCACAAAAATAGGCAAAACACAATGGAAAATTAAGTGAAATTAAACATCTGACTGTAATCTCAGTGGCAAGCATAAACTTGTGTCTTTTTATATAATCACTTATCAAGAGTTATTAAAAGCCCCTGGTCCAACTAAGGACTGTTGAACAGAGAAGGAAAATACTTGGCCTACGTAGATGTGAAGGTATTTTAGGCCCCACAGTGATGCAAAGGTTTGATAAAGAAATATATTATGCCTAAAAATGAAAGCATATAGGTGTAAAAATGGACATAATATTTTAACATCCACATAGTGTTTGTAATATGTAGTGTCCAGATATAAGGACTTCTGGTTTTAATGAAAGGTGCCAGATTCCAAAATAAAGCAAGAAAGATGTTTTTGGGTTTTTCTGAAAAGCTAGAAGTAGCTAGAAAAATTAGTGTCACCACCTTTTTTATACATAAAATGAAACATTTAGAAGGAGGAAAAAGCATCAGATCAATCCAAAATTTTACTTTCCAATGGCAATCTGAGAACTCCCATGCAAGTCAGCAGCACTTCTCTGCTCTGGAGCTGCAACACCTGATCATTAATTTTACCATGTTCAAAGCAACTGTTCCCAAAAAACATAAATGAAAATAAATATTCTTTCTTTCCTTTTGGTTATGAAAGGCATGCTAGAGGAACTGCAAACATGAATTGAAAAGTCAGCTTACTTCTATTGGCATTTTATAAGGATGCAACAGATAAAATAGGATCTAATAATTCTCTTTTTGGAGAGAAGCATTAATAATTATCATTACCCAGAGCTTTTCCAAGTGCAATATTTTTTTCCTTTTCCGTTACTTGAAGAAGAATTTTTCCACATGCTTTATGCATTTGCTTTCTGCAAATATTCAGAGGCCATTTGGAAACAGAATCAATCTCAGAAGAACAGAGGCGTCAGAGTAACCAAAGTGTCCAGAAGTGTTCCTTGCTGGTAAATGTTTCATCCTGAATCGGTCAGTGACTCCAAATTTGTGCCACCTTCTGCTCAGCTGTGTGTTATGATGTAACAATTCATCAGGGAGCAAATCCATAAATTCATGAAATATCCACAAAATGGAATTTTAATAACAGATTATGAGAACTGTGAGAGATTCTGCCAGCATAATCCTGTAAAGATTTATACTTCTCTGACAAGTATGGCTGAGACTCAAGGGTGCAACCGGTAAGGAAAAGTCCTACCTCCCTGGTTAAGGATGAAGGTAGGGCCAGTGAGTTTACCTTGTTACAAAATCTGGACTTATTAGTACGGAATTCTTTCTTCTCCAGCCTGTACATCAAAGAAAAGTGGCAGATAGAAAGCTATCATGTACAAAGGTTAGCAGTGAAACAAAAAAATAATAATGAAGAATAAAGTATGCCATTTCCACTATAATGAAGTCTATTTGGCTTCAGCTTCAGAAGCAAGCTATTTTAGGCTCTCTAGTGATGCAAGGATTTTACAGACAATGAAATATATATTAAACAACTGAAAGCAAATATGTGTAAAAGTGTCCATAATATTTCACTCATTGATATGTTTTAATCCTGGAGAGGATTATGGAAAGGATTTACAATTTAAAATTTAATATCACATTGGCTTATAAAACCCCTGATTTTTGCTTTGGTACATATAAGTAATTCTAAAAACTTCACAACACCAATAACTCTCAGGTTTTCTGATTTAATATCAAAATGACACTGGAAGCCTCTGCATGACCTCAAACTGTCTCATCAATGGTTTCTCAGGGTCTGCTCTCTGCACTGCTGCCTTCCAGGGGCCATGGCCTCCTGCCACTCAAGTGCCACCTGGCCCAGGAATGACCATCTCCTCCACAAGCAGAGCAAGGGGAAAACCTTGTCTACACGCCAACCCTGGGCCTGTCCTTCTGACCACTGTTTGGTCACAGTCCCTGAAATCTACTCTAGTTTTGACAAGGTGCTGAAATGGGAATGAAAACATGCCCTGGCTATGGTTTGAAGGTTAAAGCAACAGGAGCATTTCTTCCAGCACAGAAATACCAAGTGCTTCATGAGGTGAAGGCAATAGCTGACAGGAGTTTCTGTGGAGTGCCATCTTCCCAAACTGTCAGGCACTGGCTTTATTCACAAATCTGTGAATCTCTATGAATGCTACAGGCAAAAATCCTTCCCCTGTGGTGCATCTCCAACATCCTTTCCTCAGGAGCTTTAAAACCTAGGCTTTGCACTCTCTTTTAATCAATTTTGAATAGCACAGCACACAAGGAGAATTCAGTTTGTCAACCTTGTCACTGCCCAGTAAATGAAATTCTCAGAAAAAAATGCCACAGAGCCCAAAGCCCCCAAATGACAAAGTGTTGCAATCTGACTTTTCTTTCATTTGGGAAGTTGTGGTTATCTTTGAATAAAGACCTCATATCCCCAGTAGTGATCAGTCCCACAATATTTTTGTGTCAGCTTTGCTGAATTTGAGTATGCTGTAAACTTAGGACAAAATGCTGCCTCAACTTCATCTGACATCAATATAGCTTTAATGAATCTGACCCTTTAATTCTCAACTCTCAAAGCCACCAGCTCTGGTGCAATGAACTGACACATTGTTTAGCATACATTTTTTAGATCCCATTTAATTTTATAGTAGATTTTTTGTCTTAAAACCTTACACTTTTATTGAGCAATTAAACTGTGTTCTCAGTCAGGGGGAAGAAATGCTCATAAAATAGAAATAAGCTAAGCAGTAATTTCTAGACAGAAGTTGCATTTTTATTTCCTCCATCATAATAGGAACAAGTATTTGATTTGTAAAATAAGATGCAGAGTCTTCTAAAGAGTTGAAAATGACAATTGACTTGCTTAATTTTTTTCCTTAAGTGAGATGAAGTTTCGAGTTCTTGGAATAACAAACTGCTTCTGGTGTATTGGCCTTATCAGATCAGTCACATAAAGTGAACAAGAGTTGCAATATTTTTCTATGACCATTTTGCCGACTGAAGGCTGGTTTCAGTGCATCACATACTGAATTTTTTTTCAGAAAGCACCTTTGATTTAACACAAACATTTTAAAGGTAACCTTGTTGCTGCCATCAAACTAGTAAAATCCTATACCTGTTGTAAACAGTTCTGATTTTAAATGAGACAACTGGAGACCTCTTTGGGATCGTTCAATGACAACCAGTGAATTTCAAAGGTCATGTTTAAAAGCGTAAAATATTATGTACAGTACCTAAGTATGTCTTTAAATATAATAGTGACAAAATCAGATTTTAACAAATGTGAATTTGATGGAGATTGCTATTTGTTAGACAGCATCAATGTTTTTTATTTCACTCATCACCTCCAGTCTTATTAAGTTGTTCAGGTAGCTTCTAGAGTATGTTTCTATCCACCATGAGTAAGGAAGGAAAAATGTACACTTAAAATAATTGCACAAAACTGCTGAAAATATTGAAACCCATCAACATGTATTTTGTTTAAAGAAAATATTAAACCACAAACTTGATGATCTTGAAGGTCCCTTCCAACACAAACTGTTCTATGATTCTATGCTTAAAAATTGGTTAAAGCCTGAATGCTATAGAGATGTGCTTCAGTATCCAGAAGAATCCTAGCACCATAGCACAAAAAAAATAGTATGTCAAGCTCTTTAATCTTTATGTAGATGTTACATAAATGTATTATTATTATTTCAATAACGCAATTTTCTATGGGATTATAATCACAGTCCTTTCTAAAGAAAGAATCCTACTGATTTCAGTCCCTATCTGAAAAGCAAGGCAACATGAAACTGCAGCACCCCTTGAAAGACATCTTGTTACATTAATTCTTCTGACTCATGATGAGTGAAAATTGCAAGAAGGTGCTTTTATCCGTTATTATACTCTAGTTTACAGCAGATTGAAAATTTTCTGACTACCTAAACCGTTTTTAACAACCAATACTGATTTTATTAAATCAAAACATTTCAGCAAAATCTATCTGACATATGGGAAAAAAAGTTGTCAAGAAGTTTCTTTGAAATATAATGATATCCTTTACTTTGAATATTATATTAAATCATGAAATCAAAATATTTTACTATGCCACACTAAATAGGAGTGCAGTGTAGTTGCAACAAAGTTATTGTTTGAAGTGTTCCAGTAACATCAAAACTAAGCACTTAAATCTCAAGAATATGTTTTTTTCCAGCAAATACTAAAAATACTCTGCACTAATAATTTTGGAAGGATCATTTTGAGTATCTTTCCAAAGATGTTTTGGCTGCATGTTCCAACTTAGGAAAAAAAATAAATCAAAATCATTATACTTATTTCTGATGAAATAAACATTCCAAATTTTGACCAGTCTCAGCTGGAATCATGCTCCAGTTCATGCCTCATGCCTTTTACAGTGCACTGTATTGCACTGTGTGGAAAACTGGAGTTATAACACTGAACTCTAATGACTCTTAGATCAATAAAGCACTGTGACATGCTGTACTCCTAGGTGAAAGGAAAATTGAGCTGGCAAATGACATCTCGGACCTGCCAGTTCCTTATATTCACAGAGACATTATTATTTAGTCTGGTTGAAGGCAATATTCTAATATAACCAAAGGTCAGGGTTGAGTAATAAATCCGAAGCTAGAGTCAGTTTATCATAATACTGTCATGTAAAAGTCACAATGTGTAAGAAAAAGGTCAATTTTAGCAAGTCATATTCAAGTGTTTTTCTTTTGGGGTATGGTAAAAAAATCCTCTTCTGTGTTATGTGATAAGTAAATTCTGAAAGGTATAACAACTACTAAATAACATAATAAAATTATCTAATTTTAATCCTGTTGTATATCAGATGTTTAGATTGAACCACTGTTCCTGTCTGTCCTTTTTGTTTTTCAGCACATCCCCAAGTAAACCTTACCATACATTCTCCTCAACTGATAACCAGAAAGCTTATTAACTCATTCCGCAGGTGTTTCTGTGGACTTCCAAGGTTTCCTTTCTTTTTGTTTCGCTGAAGACATTGAGGGATTGTTGTATTATTTAGGAAGAACTTCACTTAGTAAGCAAGATGAAGAAATACTATGTGCCTTGCTGTGATTCTGTTTTGTAAACTTTTAAACAGATGCAAAAGTACAGCTGTACCTTTCTGTCAGCAAAGTTTAATGATCTAAAAGCAGTTCTCCAGTCAAGCAGCCGAAAATATAAAAGCATTCACATATAATTTCTCCTTAGGACAGCACATTTCAGCTGGAAACCTCCTCCATGAATCAAGAATTGCTATCCAAACCTACAGTCTTGAGAAAATAACATAAATGTGGAGCTGTCTTACACTGAAAAATAGTGTGAGTGTTACTGTTTGAATATTACATCTTGATGAGAACTGAAAATAAAATCCCATAACAAGCAGTAATACAATATAGCCTCATGCTCTACAATAGAATGCAATTGAATCATTGTAGTGCCTGGTTAAGCAGTATGAAAGACCTGTGAGTAATTAGTGTGTAAACTACTAATGTAAGCATGGTTGGTTTAAAAGAAAAAAATAAAGAAAGGAAAAAATTCTTCACAGGATACAGACTATAGTCAATGTCCATTCTGGACTTCTTACTAATTATGTTTATTATCAGAGGTCCACTGAAATTTTCCACTGCTGTAGATATTTGTATCATAATTACCATTATTAAACTTTTTATGAAGGTTTGCCAAGCATCATTAATATTCACCAGCTCTTTTCCTTATGTTTTCCTATGCCTTACCAGAGTGTTTACTAAAGAGATACTGGACATCAACAAGAATTCAATTTATGGAGACTATGTCCGCTCCAGTCTATTATTTCAGGAGCAGAAGAAGTTGTGAAAAATCTATTTTTTTTAATCACGGTACATGAAGATATTTTACAGAAATTTTTCTTTTTACACAGAAGAAATTTCCAGAACTCTGCCTTTCCACTTTCATTAATCTAATCATAACAACATTTTCTTCTTAATCTCATCATATATGATAATTAAATAATTAAAAATAGTGTAAAAGTTATTTAAATTGAGCTGCATACATCTACCAAGGCTTCTAATTTTTTTGTGCAACATCCATTAGGGGTAGTCATAAAAACAAGCAATAGTAAATACCATCTGTTTTTTGGTTCACTCCCCATCTTGCTATCAGGTACTCGTACACATGGATAAGCTGGAGCCTTCTTTTCTCCCGGCTGAACAGTCACAGATCTTTAATATCTTTCCAATATTCTTATATTACTTCATAACATCCTGTTTTGTGCTTCCTGGCAGTTTACTCAAGACACATTATTAAAGAACTAATACTTAGAAAGATACTAGTTCCCCTTGGAATTTCTTGAACTACCTAAGAATTTTCTCTGCATTTTTATCAACCCCAAATTTCTTGTCCATACAATTTGCTAGATACTTTATTCTCCCATGATATCTGTGTTTTAGTTACTACATCCCAGTTTTGCACAGGATGCTTTCCCTTTTTTTCCTCACATACGAGTACTACTCTGAAATCTATTACATTAACTAAGTATTATTCACAATGTCAGAATTACTTTTCAATCATTGAAATAGCCTCACGTATGAATAGTAGTAAAAGAAAAAAGACTAACACAAGTTTTATAACAAGTTGTTAGAATCCATATTTCAGCCATAACTCTTGAATGAAATATGCTAAACTTCTGCATACCACAACACACCAAATTTCTATTCCTTTACAATTCCTGGTTTCAGACACAATCAGGACCAATTTAGATATAGATATAGTGTTAGTGGGAAAAAAACCAAAACCATTAATGGGGAAATTAAAGCCATCTCCCACACTAATCAAAGAAAATACAAATATAAAGAAAAGTTACAGTTACCCTTGATGCTTTCTGGTATGTTTATGTTTTCTATTTCTTACAGTTAAACAGAAACAGCTATTCAGACAGCTCTAAATATCCTGTGCAGTGATCTTAGAATTTATGGGTACCTGCTGGTTACAGTTACATAGCATTTTGAATATAATGACTTGGCTTTAGCTTATTGCCATGCTAACCAGTGTAGGCTCCATTACCTTTCAAGTACCTATCATAAATGCTGCCATTAGCCATAGCCTTCCTTATGTGATACTGTTCCTAATTTTTCCAGATTCAACAATTATATCACTGTTCTTCATAATTTCACCTGTCTTACCTCTTGAGAAGGTGCCTTTGATTCTATCTAGATCAAGCTAGTTTTGGTCTTGCTTTCATTCTACTTTTTTTTATAACTAAATTGCTTTTGGCTCATATTTTGACAGAACTCAATTAGAATGCCAAATTCTACATTTCTTTCAAGTGAAGGGCATTGAATCAGGTTAAATGTGGGAATACAGGCTTCCTAATTATGTATGTTACCATTCTGCAGAACCATTAATCTTTTAAAAATAACACACTTGTGCTTCAGAAGGCACTGAATGGGTTGTTGGCTCTCAATAGAAAACATGAACAGTAATGCAAATGCACAATCACTGTTGCAAGGGGAACTTTGGAGTGATTTGGGCTTCAAGCTTTCTCATTTGTGAACAAGACCCAGCTACTACTGCTGAAGAGCATGAAATTGAGCTGTCATTACTTACTCGTTATATTTTGTAGGGCTAGGAATCATTAGGAATCAAGGATGTGAGTAATGAAAAATGGGGAGTTTATTTGTATCATATTCTTACTGTTATGTCTGTCTTTCCAATTTAGTATTATACAAATCTGTTCAAAATTATTAAAGCATATTTTATTTTTGTAAATTCTCCCCTGTATGTCAATATCACAAAGGTAACTTTCATCCTATTCCCTTCTCACAAAGACCCAACTCTAAGGTATTTCTTAAAATCTAATTTCTCTCTGATTCTTAACAAGCATTTTAAGACTATTCACCTTTTCCAAATATTCTCTGCCTTCAGAAATCAGTGGCAATCTTAGGGTGTTTTGAGATTAGCCCCTTAAAGGGTTGCTTTGGATGGCTGAAGTTCCTCTATATAACTGTAAAGGATTAAGGATTTAGCAATTCTCTATCATTTTAGCTTCATATAATCTTTAGTTAGCCACCTATGGGAACTATTACAGGGAAGGCTGTATTTCTTAAATTCAGCAAGGTGGCTCTAGAGGTGTTATTTTAAGTTCCCAAAACATGGATAGACATATTATAAAGAAAAAATTTTAGTAAGGTAATAAAATACCACATAAGGTAGAGTTGCAGATACACTTCCTAATTGTCAAAATGGATAAACTTGACCATATTGTGCTCTAGTTAATAGTGGCATAAGAAAGAGTACCTAAAGTGACTTAAGTAGGTTTTTTTTTTTAATTGGGAAATACACAAAAGTAGAATTGTAGTGTAATTTAATCTAGCATTCAAGGATGTTATTTTTAAAAACAGGAGAAAAGTAGAGGTGAAATACCTCTCCTATGAAGGCAGGCTGAGAGAATAGAGCCTAGAGAAGAAAGCTGGAAAGGGGCTTTTGACATTGGCTTGTAGTGATAGGACAAGGAGGAATGGCCTTAAACTGACAGAGGACAGGTTTAGATTAGATATTAGGAAGAAATTCTCTAAAATGAGATGGTGAGGTTCTAGAACCACTTGTCCAGAGAAGTTGTGGATGCCCCATCCCTGGAAATGTTGAAGGCCAGGTTGGATGGGGCTTTAAGCAACTTGGTCTAGTGGAAGGTGTCCCTGTGCACATTGGGGGCATAGGAACAAGATGATCTTTAAGGTGCCTTCCAATCCAAACCATTCCATGAAAATATGACTCTCACAATAATCTGGATAATGAATTATATAGCGTCATCATTGTAATTTTAATGTAACAAGGTAAAAATAAATCCAAAACAGAGTACCATACCAACTACTAGAAAGAAAATTAACTCTCTTCTGGATCAAACCAGGACACATGAGGTTTTGACACCAGTGGCCCAAGACCCTCAACAATAGTAATATTCGTAATTAGATGGGACATTTTCTTCTCTTCCACAGACCACCTGGATAAGTGGTAGGTCTTTCTGAGGAGTGTGGAATCCCTGCCTATCACTCCTGATATCAAGGTTTGAATATTAATGCACTGTATTTTTAAATTCAGAAGTCTAAGTGGAATTTTATGGTGTTAAATTTAGTGCTCTGGGTCTCTAGCTTCACTAGCACTGCCAGATATAACATTTTTAGAACTTGAAATTTGGGACTCATTTTAGGTGTAACTATTTAGTTCTATTTGTACAAAAATCCTATGCTTACCTATGAAGCACAACAAATTTGCATATTTTTCCCCTCACACTTAAAAGAATGTAGTGAATTAATCATACAGCCTTACTTGTACTTACTTACTTTTAATTGAAGCCTGTCAATGGGCATGATGAGAGAGAAAACAAGACCCAAAAAATTACTTGACTGTATTTAGGAAGTTCATAACAAATAAAATAATTTTTTTTTCAAAACTGACCCTGAAAATACAAGCTCATTCTTAATGCATCTATTTGACAATTAGTGCAGGACTGTTCTGGCAGGTTTACAAAAAGCTTACAAATGAAGAGGAAGGTGGGACTGGAAAGAAAACTCATTAATTAGCATTTACAGTATCTCAGATGCAAAGAACAGCACACAGTTGTAAACAGCATTACTACAGTGTCTCTAGTGCAAAACAAGATGTGGAAGAAAAAGGGGGAGCCTAGAAGATTCCTTCTGCACAGATGTTGTTACAGGAATAAGTAGATGACAGTACACAAAAATCAAGTCAATCTACTTTCTCTGATGAATGTTTACTCCACTTATTAAACATGAGAATTTAGGAGTTATGTACATTAAAAATCAGGTTACAACATAGCATTTGCCCTAAGCCCTGCTCCAGGCACCTGTATTAGTATCAGAATGACATCTAGTTTCATCCAGAGCAGCCACACTGTTCCACCTGAGCACAGGCTGATTTACCAATCTTTCTGCCTTTTGCAAACCCAGTACAGGAACCCCTCCAGTTTCAGATTTTCTGTGTGACATTGATCATTGATCATTGATCCCTGTTGCTGCAGGGACAGAAGAAGCATACAGTGGCAAGCTTGGGCTAGTTATACCTCTGCCTGGCTTCTACAAGCGGGAGTCCTTTTTGGCTCCTGCACACAAATTTTCCCCTACATCCATTGTAAGCAAAATTTCGTATTCCAACAGGTTGGGAACAAGAGAAAATTGGGAGTAAACATAGTTCTATACAGACTTCATGCTAGTATCAGAGTTTGATCTTAGAAGTGACTTGATTCTCCCCATAATTTATTAGGTAAATTAATTTTTGTTGTTGTAAGAACTCCCTATTGTTTCCAATAACAAAAATGAAATATTTCTGGATATGAGTAACTGACATTGAATATGATCCAGGCCCTTTCAAGGCATAAAAATATTTTACAGATATACACTACTAAGCCCTTGTTGAATGTAGCATACCCCCAATGTAAACATTAAAACTAAAGACTTAACTCCTCTCTTACAACAGCTTATCAGAAAAGCTAGTAAAATAGCTACTGTTGAACTTCTGCTCTCAACATGTGAAAGATGAATTTTCACACCATTGAAACTAAGACCTATCAGTGTAACTGCTTCAGAGTGTTATGTTGTGTCCATAAATTTGCAACTGTAGAACTGCTCCAGCAGTTTATCTATGATGTTATATGGAAATAGAACACTGTATAGACACTGGGTGCTATGTACACTATGAATTTCTATATATGTAAATAATGATGTGTTATGCACATATATTGTCAGTGTCTATACAGCAGATATACTCTTATAGAGATAAATACTATGAATAAAAATGGTCTCATACCTACTTGAAAGCTCCCACTCTGTCCTAAAGACCTATTACATAGTGTCAGACTAGACAGCAATGAGAAATGAGATAATAATGGTAAGAGGAAAATGAGAAATAGCAAAAGACAGTACTGGAAGTCCTTTTGGTCTTTTATCATTGCAATTACTGAAAGTGTGAATATTTTTTAAAAGGCTGTACAGTATGAAAAAAATATTAAATGTGTGAACAGAAAATAACTGAATGTAATTTGGAAAGCCTTCATAACATGCATACCTTATAGGCCTTCTTTCTAGAAAATGAACACTCTTGTCGATTTTACAATAATAGCATTAAAATGCATTGAAAAATGCCCTCCAGCAGCCATCACATTGTTACACATGCACAGGTCAACACATTCATAATAAGAGAAGTGGAAATTTGCTCAGATAAAGAGTGTCTGATAAACGACTGTAGTCTTCCACACAGAATCCAAGAAAAGAGTTGCATATGACCAAGAGATAACCGAACAAGCTTAGCGGCTTCACTATGGAGGATACAGCTTTGGCTATGCTTGTCCTAGGTTGCAATATAGATGTGTTTAAGTATTCTATTACCACCAGCTGTGGGCCGTTAGCTGCTATCAGCTGCTAATGACCCACCCCGGATGACAGGCAATGGGCCATCCGTTAGTGTTATCAGCTGCTAATGACCCACCCGGATGACAGGCAATGGGCCATCAGGGACCCACCGTGTGACTCATGGACTTATCTCATCCCATTGTGGGATGCTCTGCCCAGGAGGGAGGAGCCAGGTGTTCCCACCTGGATATAACCTGGCCTTGGAACTGCCTGAGCTAGCCCTGTCTACTGGGTTCCCAGAGGACAAGAGCTACCACTGGATCTTCAGCTGGAGACTAGACCTTCACAGGATCACCGCTTCAACTGGACTACTTCAGTTGGACTGCTACTACCACCCTAACAGGGTGTTAGGTTGTATCTGACTTTGTCAGTGCTTTTCCTTGTATTATTTCACTTATTTTTAATTTCAATCTTGACTTGTGATCTCCCACTGGTTTGTTTTCAAACCAATACAATGCTGAAGCAGGAAATGTAATCTAAAACAGATGTTCAGTACTGGGAAACTTCAACATTGAGATACTGTACTAGTTAAACACTATTTACATCAGAACAAAGATATCCTGCAGTCTCCACATGACATCACACAGAAAATTTGCTAACACTTCCAGCCTTTCTGCAGTTGTAATCACTAAAACTAGGAAGGGAGACATCTGAGTCAGGACTTGGCTGAGTTTTCCAACAGTTCAAGTACAAAATTCCAAGCAGTGAGCATCAAAATCATCTCAAATTCCATCTTATAACACAGTTTACTTGCAGTGCCTTCTAATGAAGTTTTTGATATTAGTTTCTCACCAGAGGACTGTGCATGATCACAGTGTTGTAACAGATCCACGGTGTTGAGACAGACAGTATAGAACTCCCCTTTGGGGAGGTACTTGGGCATTCTCATGTAAATCTGAACTATTATTAACCCATTGAACTCTTTCTCCACCCCTGAAGGATCAGGATGGTGACCAGCATTTGACCAACACACATCAATATGGCAACAATCAAGTCTTGCCACTGGATCCCCAGGTGGTGATATCTTTCTACTCTTATGCTTTCTTTCTCTGTCTTTCTGCTCCTTATATGTTTTCATAAGTGTTGTTTCTAGGCTTCCATATTGCTGTCACAGATAATATCCAAAGTGGCTACATACCTCCTTTCCATTGCAATCAAATTGTTCAAAAATAAAACTTTATATTTTTATATATATATATATATATATATATATATATATATATAAACCCCAATCATTCAGTGCTGTTTCACTCCAATCTGCCCCAGGGGATCTATTAACAAGACTAGAGTTACCCTTGCCTTCAGGAGCAGCTTGTAACCTGGGGAAACATGCGCAGTTCTCCACTTCTCTCACCTCTGAGCACAGCACCTTCAAAATAAGTGACCCTCAGGCAGGACACACTTGTAGGGAAAAGATGAGTCTAACAATAGATATCAGATGTACCATCAGACCTGATGAAATTAAAGTACTGAATTTGCATTATCGACCTCCCGATCCAATTTTCCTTTTAACAAACACTAGAATTCTGATGGAGCTTAAATATAACTTATTTGAAATACCTTGCTTAAAATCAGCATTTCTCTGAAAACTTCAGTTCTATTGTTTCAGGTGGGTCTTTTAATGTTTTTGTTTGTTTTTTAAAAAAACAGCTTGCCCACAGAACCTAACTTTTAACTGCTTTGATTTATTTGCCAAGGCTCCCTTTAAAGTAGTCTTCTACCCTTAGGGACCTAGTGTAAGAGCTGGGAACCATCCCCTCATTATACAGAAAAAGCAAAACAAAATTTCACAAAGGGAAAAAAATTAGCACACTGCAATAGGAGAAATAAACAGAAGCTGGTAGAAAAGTATAATACACTTACAATAGGTTGTTTGGATCCAGAAAATTTAGACTTATCTCTCATAACCTATAGTAGGCTGCACAGGAAAGGGAAAATTGTTACTATTTATAAATTACATGTGATATAAAATAATATATATTCTATTATTTACATCAATTATATCCATGTATTACTATTTTACCATCGTGTTGGTTTGGGTTTTAAACTGAAAATATTTCTATACACTTACATTTTTTCTTGGTCCTTAGGTACTTACATATATAAAAAGAAATTATCAGCTTTTAAGCATCACATCACTCTTATAAAGGTGAGAAGAGAAATATGTGAGAAGCAAAAATTAGCTTTTAAAAATATCTTTACATTTTCTGTTTTTCATAAGCCGACAAACTAAATGAGAAAAAAAAAAATTTATGGGAAGATATTAAAGACTTCACAATATAAGTAAGCAAAATTTCTTTTAATTCTTAGGACAAGCTTTTGGGGTTTTTTTCTAAATAAAAATCAAACTCCACTTTTTTACAAAATTATCCCTTGAATATACTGTCTTATGAAACTGTGAAGTACGTTCCAGGAAATGTTTGAAATAATTTTAATTTTAAACATCTAGATGTTTATAAAAATATCTTGCATACACAAAAATACTGTGTTTCATAACAAAAGAATATTACTATAGTGACAGTTCAAGTTGTTATGGTAACAGGGTCTATGAAAAGGGTAAATGAGCTTAAAAATATTTAGGTATTTTTTTCTGCAGAATTTTTTATATTCAGCTTTCCCATTAAAATTCTTTTGAACTGATTCTGAGGATAAGATATGAAACAAAAGAACTACAAAGAGACAGAGTGATCATTACTGTTCTGAAATATAAACACCTACTCTGTTTACACTATTTATATGTTAACAGATGTGTAAAATTTGTGTACTCTGAAAGGGAGAACAAGCTCAGTGAGACATCCTACAAGCCAGATTCCCATTTCATTCTCATTTTAAAATTTGCCTAAAAAAACCCCCAAACAAACAAAAAAAAGCCTGACTGCTGACTAACTGCTTTGTGGTCCTAACCTGATTTTTTATATTGCTGACCAATGTGAAACAGGCCTTATTAATGTTGAATATATAGTGCTCTGCCAAAAAGAGCAACTCTACTCCTTACTCTGTTGGGTCTCAACAATGGTTCAATTGACTTTTTGAGCTTCCCAGGAAATAATTTCCATGCTGAGAGTCAATCTGCCAGATACCACGTTGAAATCAATCATACCTATGATACTGAAGTAATAAAACTTCCTATGACTGTTCAAAAATTAATGAGAAAGGAGAAATGGTAGAAATACTCTGGTTTACACCCTGCTGGTGCTCAACTGATGGTTACGTATTTTGACCTAAGATCATAACTGATTCTGATTAACATTATGGTGTAATCTATCTGGGGCACCTTCAGAGTGGGGGAGTTTTGGTCAAAACATGGGAGAGCAACAGAATATTTTGCTGAAAATATGTATTATATTTTCCCTCTATTATTTTAATATTCTATAGATGTTTAAAAAATAGTTTACTATCTTAGTTTTTAATTTAAACATTTTGGAGAAACAAGGAATCACTTCTAATTATTGGGCTATGGGTGAGATCTAGGAAATTTTTATTTAGGTAATTTATATTGGAAAAACAGCTACTTCGAAAACCAGAGTTTTCGATCATTAGGAGTCCAAAACCTGGGTCTGAGCTGCATTAGCAAATCTGGAAAAAGCTATAAATGTATATTCTGGCACCTCATCCAAAGTTCAAGAAATTACAGATTAAATGTACTCGTTATGCAAACCAAGAACCTGAGGTCAATGAAGTAACTTCATTTGTGACTAGAGAATACTGCGAGATGACACAGCTTATCAAATATTTCTCTGTAGTTAGTGCAGTATTTGAAGTATCACCTAGTAAAGTCTCAGACTACACCAGACACCTCCACTAGCAGGTCATTAGTAAACTGGAAAACCTCCTTTAATTTGGGGATACTATCAGAATAAACGACATGGAACATAATATCTGGATGCATAAGGAGGGAATTTGGTAGACTCATGCATCCATTGTTGATGTACCTACAATGGATGCTGCAAGCAGGAAGTAACCTTAATTCCATCACTGGAAATACTAGTCATTAAAAATTAAAAACAAACAAACAAACAAAAAACTACTAAAAGTATTATTTTAAAAAAGGTAACAAATTTGTATGAACAGATGATAAGTTAAAAAAAGTCTAACACATTATGCCTTTTCCATTTCTACTATTCACAATTCTATCCAGCTACTATGTAAAGTGTTTAAACAGTAAACTATTTAAATATTCAAAAGTACAATATTTATTCTGTGTGCAAAACTCCTTTTATAGAATAGCAGAAAGTTTCATTATATTATCTCAGCTATTGTGTGTTTCACTGCTTATGGCAAGAAATGCTGCTATTTGCAAAACCTGTAAAAATACTTCATAATTAATACTAGAAATAATTAATTTTACTTTTCTGTTTGTAAAGTATGTGCAGGTAGGAATGTCTGCAGAGACAGAAGCTTATAAATCCATTTATAGCTTTCTGTAAACAGAAAAGCCTCAGAAAAGAAATACCTGTTATTGCTGAATTAATTTTTGAAAAGTTTTGTAGACTATTTGGAAAGCATCCTAACGCATGGATAAATGAGTTCATTCTGCAGTTATAAATCTCGCTTTTCTCTGGTTTAATACCAGAATATTCCTGCAGAATAATTTTTTTGTATATATAGAATTTAACAAAAAAGTTTCAGAGATGAAACAGTCTTCAACTGGCCCAGAAGTACATGGCTAAAGCCCTTACACAATTTTCTTCTTCAAGATGGCTGTATTGATTATTCCTTTACTGGAGTGAAGCTGCTCCAGTGCAGATGATGCTTTTAAGACCATTTGTCATAATCCAAGGCTCATTCATCCCTGTGGAAAACATTTCAGTATCTTTTAGAGAGATTTAAAATTAGAAAGGTAAGTTTTGGGTGTATAATTCTATGGAACAGCATAAATTCTATTGCATGATATAAAAACATCAAGCTTTTTGTCAAGGAAGAATTGTGGCAATATTCATTGGACTAGCACTTTCCACATGAGCAGAAACATGAAATTAATTGCAGAGGTTTTCTGGGAACATTTTTTTTTCTTTTTTTTTATTTATTGGCCAAATTCAATAAAAATTCTACCAAAAATAATCTTATGGAACCAGACCATAAAATAAAAATTCAGGTAATAACATTATTTTCTGTTAGCAAAAAAGGTAAATTATACCTCTGAAAATTTTTATTCATTACTTTCTGAAAATGTTGTATATTTTATTCTCCCATAAGATAGGCCACTGTAATCTGTTCTGTAAATTGCATACTCCACTGATTAATGTTCACTATATTTGAACCAAGTCACAGTTATGATATAGCCCTCCTGATAAAATTATACATATGTGTAAATAAGGCGAAGACCCCATCTACATGTGAACCAAAGGCTTTCTACATAAAGAAGTTAGATTTAAATAAGATTATATTTAATTTTCTTCAGCTCTTGAAATAATCTATGAACTAGTCTGCTACGCGCTGTGCAGCTAAATATTCAGATTATTTAGTATCTCTATTATTCCTTTCCTGGCCTATTTTTATGTATGCACAGACTACTTTGTCTCAAAAGTGCAAATATATGCAGTGCTATTTTACTGTTCCGAAACCTCTGTTTATATATTCCAAGCTAGCTGGAACTTTTTCAAGGACCTTTGTTATCTCAGACATTTTGAGAATATTTTGAAAGCTTGAATAAATTGCCTAACCACCAAATGCCTAGGGCAGCTAGGCAGTGTCTGAAGACTTAGTGAGTTGAGTGACTCTTAAATTAGACATTTGCATGGTTATTTTTAATTAATCACCATATAAAATGTAATTAGCATGCACCACTTATCATTTGAATAGCAGTTGGCAATTTTTTTATTTTGTAAATTCTTCATAGAGCACAGAGTTCAGGAGAAAAGAGGGAATCCCAGAGGCTGATGTCAGGAATAATCAGGGGTGATTTAGTTGGCTGTTGCCCAGGATATAACATGCAGTTTATTTCGCCCTTTATTGGTCAGCGTTTTTTAACTCAGACATACACAACTACCAATGCTCGTCGTATCTTCCCTTTGTTTTGGAACAGTAATATTCTTGACAAAAAAAAAAAAACTGTAAGACTTGCAGAGAGCCTCATTCTCGAGTGCTGTGTGGTTGGATGCTGAGTGTAAGGGCAGCAGGTAGTACAGCTGAAGGGCCCTACTGTCTTCAATGACTGTTTGTTTCTGCTGGTCTGAATGAAAATTCCTAATACTGCTTTAAAGTGGATTGAAGAACATGTAAGAAGAGCTGTAAGGCAGGGAGCATCCTTAGATGAACACTGGGAAGCCAATTTCTTCCTGTCTGGAGGCAACCAGCCCTTAGCTAAGATTCAAAGGTACAAATCTTTCCTAACAAAATAAAGCAGTTGATATCAAAAGCTGGTGCACACTCCCAGCATCTCCTAAGACAGCAGCTCTCACTGCTGTGGTGCCCAGGGCTGGTAAGGACCTTCAGAATCACACAGATGCACTTTCAAAGACCACACACAGAACATTATCCGTGCATGCTTGAGCAAACCCATTCCCTACAGTTACATGAGATGGTTGGCAGATCCTGCAGCACACTCATTGCCTGGACTCATTAACGTCCCTTCCTGATGACATGTCTCAAAAAGGCACTTTGTATTTGTTCTGGAACTGGTAAAGTTTGGAATAATGCAGAGTGATTTCTGACAAGTGCAAACTGATTTCTGACAGACTGTGCTCCCATTCTAACCACCTCTGTAGACATACAGGTAAGACTACACTTAACATCCACAGGCTCAGTCTTATGCTCTGGCCAAGACAGATTACTGCAACAGAACAAAGTGAAAAATGTCTCAGGGTTTTGCTTTCTTTCAGCTAAGTACACAAATCTGTTAAAAGTGACTTGAGCACTAATTTTAAGTTGATTATGTTTCCAGAAGAGCAACTAGACCAAATGAACACAAATTAAAAAAAGCAGGATAAGCTGACAGCATTCCCTCGGAGTGAGGACCTTTTCCCTGTGAGTCACACTGCAGCATATGGACTGCATCCTTCATGCCATGCATCATCAGTGTGCACTGCACTCAAGTGGGTGCTCCTAAAATTTCATTTTCAATAGACAGAATTTTGTCTTTAGAAGAGATATGAAGAATCACCTAATTTAAGGACGAGTTAATTATTACATTGCATTTGAACACTGGCCAAATTCTAGAAATAAGCTGAAAAAGCTTTCTGAAAGCCTTTTTAAACCCAGCTCTCAGTCTATTGCACCCAAACAATACAGAATTATTACTCTTTTGGGTTTATACCGCTCCTATGTAAGCTTTAGTAGCCTGATTTAAATTAAGATTTCAGCATCTGAAGCACAAATTAGACAGAAGATAGAGACAAGCCAGAATTTATAGTTCTAGAAGTCCCTTTTCTTCTACCTCAGCACACTTAGAACGCTTCAAATTGTCATTATTGCGTCAACTTCTTTATCCTAACAGATTCTCAAGAGTTGAAAGTTTTTTTTGTTGTATTTCCACAAAAACCTCAGTCCTGACAGTGTTGAACAGACAGGCCATACAACCTCCCTCCCAAACCTAAAATCATATTAAAAATTGGAGGTTTTCCCCATCCTGTGATTCTTGCCACTTGAAAGTGTTCATAGAATGCCTTCAGAATAAAGCTACACAAGAAGTCATACTAGAGGTCTCTTAGTTCTTCTAAATATTGCGTGGAAAAATATTATCAAGGACTTTCATGTAGCAACTCAGTTGTCAGAGCATCTAAAAGTGAAACAAAAAAAGAACATGTACAACTATGGAAGAAAAAGAAAAAGGAACTTACCTGTAAGGGGAAGCTCTAGGTGCCAAGACTCTTTGTACATTTTCATGAAATATTAACTGGGTAAGATATGCAAAATACTACACACCAGACTTCTCACAGTAGTCAGCTACAATTGATATCACAGAATTGCAATTACTGGGTTGTTTGGTTCATCCCTCCCCCTTTCTCTCTCTTTAATGTTTCTTTTTAAAGGAGAACTATCAACAAAATGCTCCACGTCTGAGCTCCAAAGTAGACAAAATTAAAACTTTGAGCCTACTCTGGTAGGTAGAACTGATAGGTATGCTCTGGAGAGGGACTGGATATAATATACATTTCTATACGGAAAAGTTCCTCTCAGGTTTTGGTTCCCACTCAGAAGATCAATGACTTAAAAGCAAGGCACTAGCAGTATTTTGCAACAATACATAACTCTCTTTTTTGATTTAGCTCTAGTTGTTTAAAACTTTGTAACATTCACAACCATACAAATTAAAAATAAAATCCCTCCATAACAACATCTAGCTAAATCAAATAGAATAAATCAAATAGCCTAACCTTGAAAACTGCTTGCTCTTGATCACCCTTTTCCCCAGCAGACTCACCTATACAAAGCAACATGCTCCAAACAGGAGAGAATGATTAATTCCTCACCCAAAGCTTCCTGTCAGGAAATGTTTTCCTTGAACCTACACCCTTCCAGCAGACAAGTTCTTCAGACTATCTTTTCCTTTTCTGCCCAGTGGGGGTGTTTCTCAATTTTTTTCCAGCAAATGCTCCTCAGCTTTTCATGAGCTGGGCACTCAAGAGTACAACATAGACGTTATACTAATCAAAATGCCATTTTTTTGCTGCCTCAGTAGGTGCTAATAAAACTTCTCTTTTTTTCCCTATTGAGGCTCTTTTAACATACCATTTGTTTTAAACTGCCTATATGCTTGTAAACAACTTAGATTGCTGTAAATTGATCCAGCTGACATCATTCTTCATGGTGTGGATAGCCAGGATAAAGAGAAGGCCAAGTTAATTATAAAGAAGGTGTGTTAATTAGGTAATTAACACATCACACTTCTCTGTACTGGGTAGAAAGGAGGAGAAAGATGACTGGGGAATTGAGTGGAGTTATAGTAGGGATTGGTTTGTGCAGCACAGAGAGCAGGGACTAGCTTTGATGAGACACCACAGCTGTGTGTAATGCACTCAGTCAAAACCCAAATCTCTAGTAGACTGCATGAATTACCTCATTCATCCATCTTCTTGAGAACGCAAGGAGTACAAGTCATACTAATTTAGCCAGGAGTCTGCCTCAGTTTCTACAAGCCTGGAGGAGTCTGGCCCTTTCCTGAACTGCAGAGCAGAAGACCTCACTGGGTTCTACAGTGAAGAAAGTTCTAATTTAAATCTTCACTGTCTATATCTTACAGTGGGCAGGAATGTAGGAAAGGAATAACCTTAAAGAAATTGAATTTATCACTCCCAGGGAGATGAATGCTTTGCTGCTATCAAAGACCTCTATCTTAAGGGTTTTTGCTTTTAATATGGTTTAGTAAGGTCTTGTATCTCATATATTAGAACATTTATCTCTGAGTAGAAAATCAATTTGGACCCAAAATACTTGTAAGAAATGTACCTGTTAACTGATGATCAGTTTAACCTTACTCTTCAAACTATCCACAAGTTTCTGTGGCTTCAAGCTCACACTTCCTAAACAAACCAAGGTACGAGAAAAAAATCTAACCAGCATAAAATATGAGGTATGAATGAAATTAAGGCATTTAGGGTACTTGTTGAGCCTGCAAGTTTTAATTTCATGTCACTCTTTCCCAGGCAAAGAAGACAACAACTTACAGAACTCTGTTGTGTAATTGAAAATATTTGTAATCTACACACTGACTGAATTTATTAATGCCATTTAACCTCTGAAATGCATAGTGCTGGCTGTCACTCATACTTACTGCTGTCAAGAGATGCACAATCACTTTCAGGCAGTGTCAGGATGGTCTCAGCGGTCTTACAAGGCATGTTCAGGAGCACTGACCTTTTCTGAAATAGAGAGGGGAAATAAAAGCTGTGTATTAAAATCCCCCACTCTAAAACAATAGTTTACCTTTTTGGTAATCTGTCTACTCTCTTCTTGCCAGTCTTCCTACTGAATGACTTACAATTCAACATGTTGTTTTCCCCCCTGTTTTAGGACTTACTTTGCTTATCAATTTCAAAGAGATTTTGTGTCATACCTCTACAAAAAAAATTTCCCATCATAGATAGAATTGTCACTAAGCAAAAGTGATTTCAGGGATTTTTTTCTTCTCCAGTCTTACTTTGAGTCTTAATGTGTCTATAATTTCTTAGTTTCTCCAACACCAGCATCTGTTTACAGGCATTGAAATTCCCAGTTTGCCATAAAAATTTCTGTAAGCATTTAAACACACCTTTGGTTGCTGTTGCCCTTTAAATTAACAAAGTCAAATTCAACTCACTCTGATGACAGAACTTCATCCAATCATTGTTTTATTACTTTGAGTCTTTTTTCACTGTTAGGTTGTGATGGTAGAACAACCACACTTGTCTGCAAACCACATAATCTCATGCCTGTCAAACAACGTTCTGCATTCTGAGCTTTACTTATGAAACCAGAACTAGGGGAGAAATTGAAAGATCTTTGCACAAGCTTGACTCTGTCAGAATGATTAAAATTTCTGAAATACAAAAAAATTGCATTTATATGGGCAGTGCTATACTTCTCAAACTTTTGCAGCATACTTTTGTACTTGATCTTTTTTATGAGACTTAAAAATCTTAAGTACGTAGAATGTATCAAACTCCACTTGGTTTCTTTTAAGTAGCATACTCTTCATTTGTGCATATTGAAGATATGCTGTAGGTTATGGGTTTTTTGCTTCCCTATTTTTTAAATTTTATCTCTCCTGAGTTCTTTTCCCCATTATCTTCTTTCACTTGAGTTACTTTCTTATTATTTTCATACTGCTGTTTCTGTGTCATGCTCAGGACTCATGGTTTATCTTCTTCATTTCAGCAAAGTAGTTCCAGTGCCTCTCTAAAACTTAGCATGGATTTATACAGAGCTCTTTTTCAGATATCAAACCTTTGAAGCTAAAGCTATCAGACATTCAGTTTTCTATTCCACAATCTTAGACCTATATACAACAAAACTAATGTTATTTCTGCTACTGGAGAGATAAGGTGTAAATCTGTGGTCATGATTTAAAACATGTAAATCTATTTGCACCCTAACTTCCCTTCACAAACATATTAAATGATGAACTCAGCAACAGGAATAATTATCCTTCCATGTTGGCCTTTAAGAGTATTACTTTCACTTAGCTGTTTAAAATTTATGTCAATTTTTCCAGTTTTATGTCTAGTTTATTTCTAGTTTTCACGATCATACCTTTTCCAGGACAAAATCCATGGCTCATCTTCAAGACTGCTTAGCAGCTCCAGGAATAAATAAGACCACAGATTTTCACAGCTCTATTACTATCTACTTAGTTAAAGAAACAGCAAGGTACTACCTACTGTTTTGTTTTACAGTTTTTAGGTTTAACTATCTAACTACATGATCTTGTTAGTATAAGTTTTGTCTTCATTATTGACGATACAGATAACAAACAGATTTGGAAGTAAAGCTTCTAAGACCTGTCAGTAAAGTAACAGTGTGTTAATTATACTAGATAAAAAATTTCTTATGTAAATTGTGCCAGAAATTCTCAGCATTGTCATTGCATCATGATCTATTAATATTGCAAAAATTGCAAATATTAATTATGTCCCCGGTAGGTATTCATACAGCAAGATACAGTGTATCAACTGTTAATCCAAAAGATTATGACCACCAAATATTTCTGATGATGCTAATGTTTCTGCTTTCTCTAGGCTCATCGAACAATGATGACATAATGGATTTCGTTCCGGCTTGTACAAAGGAGAATGCACACATGGAAAGTGAATGCCATGTCCTAGATTTTGAGACATTTGCTTAGCTTGTCTCATCTTGTTTGTGATGCTCATTTTCTGTAATAAAACGGCATTGGTTAGATCACAAAATAGCAAAAAATAAGCTCTTGTGGATGTTTCTGTGGAAAAGCATATATTTAAACAGGTACTTCAAATTTGTATTAATACATGTCTTTAATGTGACATGTAATTGCCAAACGAAGGATGCCAAACCCCCAAGTTAATTGCTAGTGTAGTCTGTATTGAATTCTTAAGAGGTAGATTAATGGACACATTCCATTTCCATCCAGTCAAAAGCTGTAGAAGTGCACCAACCATCAACTTGTGGCTAGCACAGGTCCTTCCCGTGGGAACATTTTGCTATATTTCATAAACAAGATAAAGTTTGGATGTTTTGCAAACAGTTTCTCCGGATTGGGTCAGTTCGGGCTTGGCCAATTGGGCCTAGGGGGAGGTCTCGGGCTGACCAATCTGGGGCACTTCTGTAGACTCTATATATATGGAATTCAAAACAATAAAGTTCCTTTTCTCCTCTCTTTCCTTGTCTGAGAACTTGGGTCAGTCCTCAGCTAGCCGCTCAACAGCGACAATCAACTGACATTTCAGTTCTGCGTAAGGACAGAGGATTTACAGAAATGGTCATAGGTCAGTGTCTAGTATCTTGTATATTAGGAAAGTAATACATGAACTCAGATTAAACAAAAACTTTTAACATACAAACACCTTCACTGTGCTCTTCTGAGGTAATTTCTATAGCTTTTCTTATTGTATTACTTGTTTGTATCTGAAGAAACCCAAACACACAAAATGAATATTCAGTAAGTATGCTTGAAAGGTGATAAAGACAGCTCAAATAATACTTGGAAAGCCTTCAGGGAGATGGTAACTCAAAACAATAATTCATAGTGAAATACTCATGTATGTAAGTCATATACAACCATTGGGAAAAATACAAATCAGTGTATAATTGATAATTATTCTATTGATAAATTACTGTTTCATAAACAACAGCACACTAATATTGTTTTATCAAACAGAAAACATTTGTAATGAATTCCAGGTTTTTTTAGATTATAGTAAGTAGCTGCTTCTGGTTGAATGTCTAAAGCCTTTCAGGACCTCGGACAGTTATGTCACTGGCTGCTGCAGACAACAGGTTTTGTATGGGATGCTAGAAATTTAGGAACTGATTTTTAGAATTTTCTTTTCTTTTCTTACTTTTTTTTTTCCTCCTTTCTTTTTTTTTTTTTTTTTTTTTTTTGTCTGCTCAAAGGATTCCAAGCCTGAGATTTAAAAAAAAAAATATAAATAAGTCAAGCCATTCCTTCTTCCCTTTAGAGAGTGTATAAAACATGTATAAAATCTCTTGGGAAGAATATAAAAGCATATATGAAGCTAGAGAAAACCCCTGGTGACTTGCCATTTTCCAGAGATTTCCAACAGTATTTTGCAAACCTGCAGAGAATCATTCCTTCAGGACTCTTTGCTATCCTAGTAAATTAGGTTTAATTCTTCAAAGTTGTGCTAATTTTAATTCCTTTAATAGATACTGAAATGTATGTTTCCAGAGAACGTGAAAAGCTATTGGAAGCATTAAGGGATAGGCAGTAAATTAAGGAAAAAATATTAATATATTCAGCTTGTTCAGTATTAACAGAGACAGATCTTTTAAAAAAATGTGCAGAATAGTTTTGATAATGTAAATATATTTGTATTTGGTATTATTATGCTAATATATAAGAAGCAATTTTCACTTTATTAACAGAAGTTGCAGTAACAGTGAGGGTCTTTCAGTTTTGCCTCCCTTCTGGAATTATCTATTATCTAAAAATAAACTAAAAGTCTGTATTAGAGAACTAGCTGAATTAACACAGCTGAATTTAGAGTTCATAACAGACTTTAGTACTTCATGATTGTCATTTTCTCCCCAAGGCTGGCATGGCATCTGTGTGTTACTGAACACAACACTAAACACTTGATTAACACATGAGTTTTTTCAAAGCCATCTCTAAACTTTAACTTTTGAAAATGAAGTTTTCCTAACTGGATTTCTGATCTGAGTATAAGTGACCAGTGACCAAGAGGACACATGAAGAATTTTGACCTTAGTGATACGATATCTAAACTACATGGCAGTGAAATATAGAGGGGAAGATCAAACTTGGACACCATCAAAACTATCCACACTGGACAGGTGGGATGTGAGGTGGTTTATTTCAAGCTCCTGGTCCCCTGGATGTTCCCACTGACAGTGAGGTCAAACTTTGAGATTCCTTTCTTCCAGAAAACAGAATATCATAAGGCAGGAGTGGAGTCACTCATGTGCCACCACCCGGAGGAGCGGGGTGCAGCTGAGATGCCGCACGCAACAGAGAACTTGTAGGTTTAGGATGGTTTTCCTCTTGCTCACAGGTGTTAACCTGGACTCAGAGAGGTTCTTTCTCTGCTCAAACCCCTGAAATAGGATGCTTAAGTCAGGTTTCACTCAGAGATAAGAAATTTGGAAAAATCACCAGCCTTCCATGTATGTACATCCATATTTTCTGGTAGATTAGAGTGCAATGATGGAGTTGGTGTTTGAGTTCAGGCCCAGCTTGGTATTAGTTGTGCACTAATGTAAGATGGACCCAGAATTATGTAAAGAAGAGCTGCTTTTAGTTGACATATTCCGTGCTTACATATGTAATAGAAATGCAGCCACAATCCTGTACAAGATATACCTGATTAGCCATTTTACAGCAGAGAATGACAGGACTTGGTTCAGTTGTGACACTAAACAAGAAAGAGGGAAAGAGAAATATGAGAGATGAGGGTGACCATATAAATGACAATTCTTGGAAGATTCTTTGCCTTAATGTAATAATTTCCAACCAACAAAATGCATGAGGCAATAAAAGGTGATGCTCAGAACAAATTTTATCCAAAACCTCTCATGTACTCACTACATCCTGTTATGCTAAATTTACCTGTATTTTTTCATGGCCTATATAATGTTAATAAAAAGAATATCTTTATTTTAATGTTACACTGACAGATAAATTTTGAAATTATATGAGTAGGTATATGTTATTAGGGGGAATCCTAAAGAATTTAAGGATTGTGGTGTGATCTATGAAGAGCTATAGACTAATGCTTTATTCCATAATTCCTTCTCTATAACAAAATGATCAGAAATGGCTGTGGAGGAGCTTATGATAAAACATATTTGTACTAACATAGCTTCTCACATGATGGTTTGCTGAGGCTTAGAAATTGACAGAGACTCATGAATTTGTGGTGCAAAACAGAACACTTTTAGAAACCACAATTCAGGTTTTAAATCCAAACTACAAGACGCACTTAATTAATTTACCAGCCCATATTCCATGAATCCTCCATGAGGAAATAAGAGCAACTAACACCTCTTCAGAAAGATCTCAGCCAAGAAAACCACAGGCAGTGTTTCCTTGTGGAATAAATATCTGGGCAAGAGATCCCATAGCCTTTCTAAGATCTGCAAAAATGTACTAGAGTTTGGTTTCAGCTCCCAAATATTTGCCTCCATGAGCCAAACTTTTAACATTGCAGTATAAATACCCCGAAATTAAATTTTTATTGTTATTATAACAAATGACCCCATGCCAGGTCAGTGCAAATAAAAAAAATCTTGGCTGGTCTTAGCCTAGGAAAATATAAAGTATGTCAAATGGATGTCTCTCTAGTGTGTGATAAAAGTGCATCTTCACTCCCTCCAGCAGTATGGTATCTGACCTAAGAGCATTAGAGAAGAGAGACCATATTGAATGCTTTCATTTCCCCATAAAATGCTGATCATGATAGTTCAGACATGCCAGATGGAAGTAGTAGTGATAAATGGTGTTTGTGCCTCAGGAGAAATGAGCTAGTAAAGTTATATTATGTTCAGCTGGGATTTTAAACATGTAATATAGTTAAAACTGTTATTTTCCTGCAAAATCATGCACCTCATATTTCAGTACCATGTCCTATATGGGAGAAAAAATTCCTGCCACCACTTGCTACTTTGAAAATCAGATTTTCAATATCACAACAAACATTTCTACATACAGCCCACATAATATTTTTTAATATATGTAAATGATATGTATGAAATTATGAATGGCAAGTATAGGAAAATCCAACGTTATTCCTTCTTTATTCCTTATGTATAGCAATATATATCTGAGAACAGTGAGATAACACAATTCTAAATTAGATTAGAATTCACCTTACATTTCTAACAGGTCATTTGTTCCTTTCTAAAATTAATTAGGAATTTTGTACTGAACTCTGTCATATGCAATTGTGGGTACAAGGCTGGTTTTAATTCCCAGTTTGATCTGGATAGGAGTTTAACTCCAACTAGAAGATGTCTTAATAAATTTTAGTTATCCAGACATAATTTATATCTTCTCCAAAGAAGCACATCTGAGGAATTTTCTCTAACAATGTCAGAGGATTTTAGAGGGAGAAGGTAGATATTCTGTACCCTCGTAAGTCAGAGTGTTCCCACAAAACCTAAGGACTCAGAAGGCTGGAGGTAATTTGCCAAAGCATCCCATGTATTCCAAGAACTTAGATCACTTTATTAGAGATATGTCTGCTTTCACTCCTTTTTACTAAATTGTCTTCCACTAGTGGCATCCTCTTAATCTTCCACTGTCTGAGTTGAAACACCAGAGAAAAGAAGTTAAAACCAGCAGAGTTGTTAAGAGAGGTATTGTTCAGTTCATTTTGGACTAATAGTCAGAAACACCTATTCCTAAACATCATATTTTCCCCTTTTTTACATCTGGAGCCACCATTTCTGTCTCATGTGTCTGGGTTAAGAACATACTTCAAAAGCATATGACAAATTTTTCTTGGAGAGGAGGCAGGGTGTTATGGGGAGACTGCTAGATCCAAGTCAATGAAGAGCAATTACACCTCTCTAGAAATTAGAGTGTTGTTGATGGAAAGAAGAAAACACATCCAGCCCATACATACTTAATAAAACTGTGCTTCTTCACTACTCATTCTAAAACAGAAAGAAATTCACAGGTTTTATGAACAATATTATCTGTAAATCCCTGAAGAACAACAGGAGTGCAACAAGAACACTGATTTCTCATGCTTTGTGTGTATATCACTCAAACTTTTTGTCCTTTGGCAACTTGAAATTTAATTTCCTTTGTCTAACTCTTCTTATTTAATTTTATTAATTAAAAGGCAGTCAAATTTAGAAGAAGAAATATTACAGAGGTATATAAGAAATAAGACAGTGAAAAGGTCTATCACGTAAAGATTAATTTGTCCAATTTCAAAATGTATATTGCAATATTTTATAGCTGACAGGTGATCATGGGCAGATAGTCATTACAATTTATCACAGCAGGAAGTTGTTAAAATGACAATATGGGCAGGTATAAAATTATATGAAGGAGAAGTTATAGAAGATAATTTTGAAACTCTAGCAACTTGTCTTTTTAAAGTTTCAATCACCAAAAGAACATAATCCAAAATCTAATTATAATTTTAAAAGACAGAATTGGAAACAGAATTTCCTGTTGAGGGGGGAAAAATGTATGCAGGCAAATTTCCATTGTTACTTCCTCCTATTAATCAAAATTTATGCTTTCTTACACAGGAATCACGTAAAAGTTTTTTCTTCTCCTTATTTTGAATTTATTGGCTGCTATTCCAAGAAAGAGAGAATGGGTGTCCAACCCCAATTTATGGCTTTGCAAATTTGTCTCCGCTTTTGCAACCCTATCATTTATCAACAGCAGCCACATGTTATTTTTGAGTGGAAAAGGAATGTTCTTTGGCACTGATCAGCCCTGAGTGAAGTTTTATAGCAGTCTTATAAATTTCTCAATAGCAGGGTTTATAATGAAATTGCATAAAGTACTCTGACCTAGTCTGCTAGTTGGCACACCAGGCAGTGCTGAATGGGGTCCTTGTTATGAACTAACAAAAGGAGCTTGGAATTTTTCTTCGCTATTGCTGCCAGCACTGCTTATTGCTTTTACAATTCTGCAATCAAAGGTCCATGGCTTTGGATATTATGGGCTTTTCTTAAGGCTTTTCTGTGCTCCATTTGGTTACTGGGATCCATTGCAAGTGTAGGACCTTAGATGATAAGATCATAAGCTGTTGGAGGAAGGATTGTATTGTACTGCATGGTACAATGTCTAGCACAGAGGAACCACTGATCAGACACTCTCAGGAGATGCTGCTGCTGTAGAAACACTAGCAGATGGTTAAAGTGAAGTATCAGATTTACGCTTTATGATATGCAGAGTTAGCAATGGTGTATTAAGATCTTTCTGAGATCTTCTAACTCTTTTTACCTTTTTTCTTTGCCTTTAAAGACAGAAAAAGTCTGTCCTAAAGGAGGTGTATTCATAGAAACCTAATGGAAAAGCTGCTTCTGTCAGGAGCACTTTAATAATGAAATACTGAAGGCAGGGGAAAAGTGCAACAAATATTCTAACCTTTATTTTATTGCCAGAACTTTAAAATAATCTTCATGACTTGCAACTTTGAAACGAAACCAACCATTTAGGCAGGTGATGCTGGGTTCAGACCATGAATATATAATAAGCTCTTCTTAATAATTTGTTTATACTTTAGCATTTCCACAAAATCAATACAATCAGTACAGAAGCCACTGAAATCCTCACTTAAACTGACATAAAGAGAACCATGACTACAGACCATGTTATAAAGCATTTCTTAGGTTGAAGCATACCTTATTCTCTGTCTCTGGATGAGGAAAGGGCAAGTCTGACAGCAAAGCACAGTTCATTATTAAGAAAGCTACAATCTAATCGTGTTTAGCTAAGCTTTCAAATCAGCCTGTTAGAGGAGACTGTTGAATGCTTTGTATGCAGAAACACAAAATATAACCTTTTCAATTTGAAAACAATATGCCTCAAGAGCACACAGTCTTCAGGTAAAAAGTAATTCTAATTTACATACACCTTAAATCAAATCTGTTTTGACATGTATGTTAGTGTTTCTTAACGTTTCCACTCAGGTCCCAGCTGGTGAGTATTGAGATTCACACTAAGCAGCACCACTGACATAAAAACCATATGAGAGACATGTCAGGGATTCATGTGAATCCCTGTGGAAATTTCCAGATAGGTGGGACCACTCAGCCACATAAGGGGAGTTGGGCTGAATCTGAAAAGAGAAGTGAGTCCATCTGTGTTTAAAATGGATTCCAAAACACAGTCACAGCATTTTTAAATTCCTGTCACTTGAAAATATTCTCTCAATCCCTCTTAAATCAGAATTTAGTTCCTGGAACCCAGAATGTCATTATGATATTTAATACTGATGGGGGGAAATTTGAGTACACATCTGGGGAAAGCTCTCTAATACCTTATAATAAGCACCCTATTGAGAAAATGAATGAAATATCTACAATACTCTGCACTTCGTGAGGAAAAATTATGGTTTCTGCTGAAGCCAGTGGCAAACCTTTCTTCTTTCAATGAAGAAGTACCTCACCAGTGAGATAAAATACAAAGTGAATTTGCAAATCCTTAAGCAAGGATTAAGTAAATGTGGAGTCTTTTATAATCTTTGCACAATTAATGTATTTTTCCTCCATATTTTGAAACCTCCATATTTCACTCACTGATAATGGCATATAGTAGGAGTACAAATATTTTTTAAAGTTTTTAAACATTACTATAATAATGTGTTTTTAAAAATTGAACATTTTGTTACTCATTGCACCATTTACATACTCACAAAGTCTAATTATAAATATTCAATGAAACATAAAATGCCATTTGAAATAAGCAAGAGAAATTGATTTCATGTATTTTTAGCATATCTCGCCACTGTTCTACAGAATATAAAAAGGAAAGAATTTTCAACCTTATTTGTCCAATTATAATACAGTGTGATAGCATAATTACTGTTCAGAAACTTCCAATTTTGTCTACATGAAATTGAATGTTTCTCACAACAATATAGACTTGTATCCATGTAGGAGGTCTCGGTTTATTCATCCGTTGTTATGAATAATAAGGTTTTAATTGACTATCCTGGACTATGGTCATGCTATTCAAGCATTGAAAATCATGGATGTCTAGTCCAGAGGGAGAAGTTACCTGGATGAATATTCATGAATTTAACTAAAATTCCTGTTAAAATTCAACTCTATTGCTTTATTAATACTATCTGCTTATATTTAAAGTACTTCTGAGAACAACATCAAACATTATTATCTGAGAAAGATGATTAAGTAGCTTTTTATGTCCAAAATGTTCATGCATGACTGTAACATCCATATGTATAAGTTTAATACATTTCCTTCTGCCACTTTCATACATTATTTAACTGAACAAAATTCAATAAAACACAGACTCCATAGTTCACTTGTAAACATCAACTACAGTTTGCACAGGTTTTTCAGCTAATTCATCTGAATGTAGTCCTTCTTTGCATTTCTTGAGTCAACTTATTGCATCTCAGTGTATCTGAATAGGCCAAATACTTTAAACATTAAAAAAAAAAAAAGAATTTCACGTATGTTTGCAGATTTAGTGTCTATTGCTCACAAGACTTAATAGACTATGGATGAATTCTATACAATCTCATCTGGTGAGTGCAGTGCTGTCTTTCCTTTTGACCTCTCCAAGCCCCAAGAGAAAATATTTTCTATTCTTATTGCCTTAAATAAGAAAGGAAAACAAGGCATTGCGGGGTAAAAAACTAAGTTACTGAGTAAACTGAAAGCAAAGAATTCCCCCAAAAGTCTTATGTCTGTTCTTTTAGAGGGGTCATGGTGGCCTCAAGTTGATTCATCTTTCTTAGCGCAGTACTACTATCAGAAAACCTGAGCAAATTTCAAAAGGCATAGTCAGGCTACCATGACTGACACATGAAAAACACATCAAGGACTGCAGATGCTTAAGAACTGCACATTTATTTCCACAAATCTGCTTTTGTGACACTGAATAATTTTGATGTTGATAAAAGATGATATCAAGAAAAAAATATCAACAAGCAAAAGGATTTTTGAGTACCAAAAGGATTTTTTCCATGTAGTCAAATTAGAAGATGAAAGTATTTACATAATATCATTTTTGGAGTTCAGAGAAGCTAAAGAAACACTAGCTGTGTCGTCCCACAAATCGTCCCCGTTTGCAATGATCAGCCTCTTCTTTGAAGATATGGTGTATCTTGCAAAATTACATGGAGATGTGCAGAAATGAAAGGAGAAAATGCCTACTTACCCTTATTTTCTAGGGCTTTATACCTTTTCAAAAAAAACAAAACACAAACTGTAATGGCAAGGTATGAAAATAGACATCAACATATATTTTAATATGAATGTAAAAATCCAAAATATGTAGGCCTTGGGTTTGGTTTTTTTTTTCCCTTTGTAGCTTTACTAGTTAGCTGGTTTTCTCCTATGTCCTGTTGTGCAGAACAGACATGCCTGCCCTGATTGCTTGGGGGTTTAATGTTTCCAGCTTAGCATGGAAAAAATGTGATTGTGAGCCCTACTGCAGGTATTTAAATGTCTGATCAGAACGTGCAAGAGTAGATGTAATTAAGTAGGCTCTAATTCTACTTATGTGATTCAACAGACAGGAAGGTGCTCCATTACATGGTATTTTTGTCATTTCTTGGAGAAATGACCTTAATTTATTGTAATTTCCAGCCAGAAGATTACCAAATTGGTTTTGAACTTAAGAAGCCCTGTGGGTGCAGAGACATTCACTGCCAGATTACATGAAGTACACTGATTCACTTCCAATTATAAAAGACTTCTTTTTATTAATAAATAAGTTTACAGTTATTATTAAATAGGTACTACTGTTCAACTTTCCTGTTAGAATCGTCTTGCTTTTGGTCACTTCCACCAAATCTCGATCTTCCACCAAACAGCTAATCAAATGAAAATGAAAGTTATATGGTGTATACATAAAGGTATAATCTTTTGTACCACATGAATTTAGCCAAAACAAAGTAAAGGTTTGTGTGAGTGGGCTGAATTTTGCACAGGATAACAAGGTTTAAGCAAATAATCTTAAGAGAAATTTTGCAGTCTTCAATGACAATATGTTAAAAAAATAAATTAGGTTTTATAACTCATCTTGCCATAAAAAAGACAGTCCAGCTCACATTCCAAGCCATCAGCCAGTGAATCACAACTCAAATTTTCATTAACATTTTCCAACTTCAGTAGAACCTTCTGGTTACAGACAGCTCTTTTATATGAGAAAGCTGTTATACACAAGGCAAAAGAGAGTGTTTAAAATTACAGTGAACAAGCAACAGTAGATCAAAATAAGAGCTCTACCTCAGACACAAGCTATGGAATAGTTTCACAAAACATGAAAATGTAAAAACCAAAATTACAAATGGAGAATCTCAGTATGGTAGGTGTGCATACTAAAGAAATAACAAGCATGCTCAGATCAAGGACATTTTGAGGCCACAAACACTAACCATAGGCCTCAGCAATGCCTTATGATGCCAAATTTGAGAATTTTAGGAAGTCACTTAATGTCATATATAATGCCTCACAAATAAACTTAATCAAAATGCAAAATATATTTCTATTTTCTTTATTTTACCTCCTCATTTCTCTTTAAAGCTTTATAAGTGATCACCATTCTTGAACTAATCAGAAGATTAGGCTATATACATTTGAGACCTGATGAAAAACTATTAATTTTTCACCTGCCTTTCATGTGAAAAAATTTATCCTGTCAGAAAACATTTCACCATGTTACACTGAATTCAAGGTTTTCAGACTAGATCTGCTTGATCTACAGGGATGGTACAATAAATATTTTTATGAGCACCTGACAAAACATAATATTGGTCAGGACCCCCATGAAGAATTTTTGCTGGAAAGAGACCCGAAACAGTTAAAAATTTTGGAATAGAGAAAGGGTATGTGTGGATGCATGTGCACATATGTCTGTGTGAATAGGTTAAAATCCTTTCTCTTGGAGAGTTTTAATTGGATGCTTTTCCTGTTCTTTATTAAAATATGGACTTGCTGATGTCTCATATATTTTTCATAATGAACATGGTTAGGAAATTAGAAATCCAGAGGCAATGCCTGGAAGGGGATCTTTAACATTCAGACAGGATTCCTGCTCAAATTGGAGCATTTGTCATGCTTATTGTGGTGATATCATAATCTGTGCACAAAATAGCTAAATCTCATTCAGGGATGAGTGCAGTACACTTCTACAGAACTAAAATGTGGTTCAAAGCTAGATTAAACTTCCTCTGTGGTCCAGATACCTATTAGATTTCTTGTCACTTCTCTGTGTTTTTATATAAAATACCTACAGGAAATTCATATCTGTCACAAATAATTGCATCCTGATACATCACTGGAGCCAACTGAAACCAGTCCAACCCCAGATTAAAGCAGTATGGGTTCTTCCTTTGTGCATACATAAGGAAAGAGAAAGATTAAATGTTCCTTTAGGATTGTTTCTTTTTTCAATGATAATGTGATTTATTTATTTATTACTATGTTTTCTGAAGTGTCTGCACTGGAAGTTATTTTCCTTTCTCAAAAAATCTAATATCTGAATAAAATTCTTTACTTGTTTAGTATTTTAGAAATATTGCACTATTTTAAAAACTGTACTAAAACTGAATGCAGTCAATTAATTTGGCTATCAGCTATTAATTTGGGATCTAAAGTGTATTGAATACTTACATGGAACGTCCTGAGCAAGGTGGAGCTGTGGCTGCCTAGGTGTCATCAATTTGGATGCCTGAGAACCCTCTGGAAAGATACTCGACAGCGAAGTCTGCAACAAAACCAGACCCAGTTAGGAAGAAGCACAGAGGGAAGTTACACTCTGTGCTAGCCATGATGAGTTCACAGAGCACAGAGCCAAGATGTCTAGGACTAAAGGTCTACATAAAGAACTGAAAACAGCTTTCATTACCCTAGGCAGACGCTAAACTTGTCAAGCTCTGGAGGTCCTTTTGCCAGGAGCTGCACGAACTTGGAGTGCATTGCAGGTGCACATGTCACTCATTGCACTTCATGGAGAAAATGGTTTTCTGGCCACCAGAAGCATTCTCTGAGCTTTGTCTTGTAGCCATTGCTTTCCTGATTCAAAGTAATGGAAGAAAAGCAGAACATCCAGTTCATCCAGACTTACTCCCCCAACTTCCCACAGACAAATATATGTCACTTCAACCTTTGGCAGCTGATCACCAGCCAAGAAAGTGACATGACTAACTCTAAAAACTTAAACTTTATGGAACAGATCACTTTTCACAAAACCAGGTGTTTACCACAGGACATTTTTAGGTGTATTCATGTGCCAAAATCCATTCTCCTGAGGAAGGTAATATGAGATAACTACCTCTGTCTATGTGCTGATTCTCATTGGAGATATTTAAAGTGAGAGTTTATGTACACAGCAGTCAGCACGGAAATGTTGTGAAACTGATAGCATAGTGTCTTCAGTAAAACTACAGGCATAAGAGTGAACCATTTTTATTTCAGTAGCTGGCAGTTCCTCTCTTAATTTCACAGTCTGAAACACCTGGCACAATGCTTTTCTGTGTAATTTCTGTATTCAAATCAGCAATTAAAAGATCACTTTTACCAATACAGGATTCACAATTTAATCACACTGCTGCAGCATTGCTGAGTTCATACTATGTTTGGCTTCCTAGAACGCTGTCTGAACTGGGGACAGGAGAAGGTATGAGACGTGTATGAGGATCTCAGAAAGGTTTGCACATCAGGTACATCAAATCCTTAGGCATCTACCATAGCATACACTGCTCAGTGTGTAGGCAGCATCATCTTTTATTGTTCAAATTTTAATGCAAGAAATCATGAGATAATCCAGTCTTACCCAAACCCAAATGGAAAAAAAAGACATTTCTGTTAGATACAGCTCTACTTGGATAATTCAAGTGAAAGAGTATTTAAGACAACTAGATGGCAAGTAAAAACAAAGGCAGTTTTCATGATGGCTTCATTTTCACGGAGGGGGAAAAAAAAGGCTGAGAGAGAAACTTTTGTATGTGTTGTGTACAGAGTTGAAAAGAAAGAATGAGAAGCCTGAAGCTGTTTGGAAGATTTTTCTCAGACACTCTGGGGAAAATTTCAAAAAATCATGCAGGAAAGAAAGGCTTACATTTTTACTGAAAAAACCCCATCCCAAAATATAAAGGCCAACCTCCCTGGCACCTGAAGTTTAACAGGGCTGTTGAAACACTGTAGGACTCCTGAAATATTGAAGAAAGTTTTTACTTCAAGGACAAGTGAAGCAGGAGGCTTACTGAAAGCCTAAGAATAAAAGGATATGACTGAGCTCAGAAAAGAAAGAAATTCCCGAGAAGCAGGGAACCCAGGGAAGAAATGCCCAAGAATGCAGATCTGAGCTGTGGGATGTCAACCAGGAAACTGTATCAGTCAAACTTATAAATTTAACTGTTGTCACAAGGAACACCATACCCAGAAGCAGTGGGTGACCTCTTCATCATCCAAGTTCTTTTTAAGCCAGCAGTGGATGCAAGGCATCCTCTAACATGTTACTATTAGCCAACTAGGTAGAGAGGCCATTTGTATTCATAAATTGAATTCTGCCAGAAAGGATAGTGACAGAAAGGATAGTGATAGCTTAAAATACTCTTTGCCCATACTGAAAGGATGTGATGAATGTTTGCAAATGCTTCAAGCACTGTTTTATTGTAAGATTAAATGCCTCTTATTTGGATGCTTACTCTTTTTGAGAGTCATATCTGCTCACACTTAACAAAATTATTCCTGTCAAGTCCAAGAGTTCCATTTTCTGTTGGACTTCTTTGATCTCATCAGCATCTAAGCAAACTGCATTTCTTTTTGTTTTCATGCACTCCAAAGGCTCATTTTCAAAATTACTTCCTTATACATAACTATTCATTAGGATTTCTGAATCACTTACAGTAATCGACATTTTAGGAATAGAAGTATTCACCTATTAGAGAGGCATTTATTAGCACCCTATGCAGTAATAAATTATAAAATTTACCACCATGTAACAGCATAACGGATCCAGAACACTCTCTGTAAGTAGTGCTGTCTTAAAGGTTTTAAAAAAATGGTATCTCTGAAACCCACAAAAACACTCTGTCTAATCAGTGGGTTTTGGCTCTGGCCTGAGGTTAAATGCCAATGGAAAAACAGGAAGGATGGAAAGGATGGACAGAAGGATGGACAGAAGGATGGAAGCTCTTATGGATAAATCATAACAAAGAAGGAAAAAAAAAAAGTCTAATTTCACAGGGTCCTAATCTGTTCCTGAAACACATATATGTATATAAAGTACACCCATGGGTGAGAAAAAAACTCAATCCTTCTTTCAAACAAAAAAGCTCAGAGACAACTGCTGTTTCTCTGCTTAGAGACCATTTCTCATCTCTCTCTGTACAGACAACTGGCTCCATGTACTTAGTGGAATAGTCTTTATCTCCCTCTTGCTCAAAAAAGAGATCAGAGACAAGGCCACGACCCTCGGACTTTTGCCCTATTTAATACTTTGAAATATCTTAGAGGTCCAGCTTAGAGCAGTGCCTACCTGCCACAAACTGTTCTGTCGTTTTTGAGACTGTTGGGTGAGACTTAGATCAGTGCTTTGGAAACTGTGTCAAGAAATCTCTGAAGTAGAAATTTTGACCATTAGAGAACTGTTATTGTTTTTGAACCCCTGTTTTAACCAATATACATTTCAAAAAGACAGACGGCACATATTTACTAATGAGGAGAGTTGAAGATTGAATCATTCTCGGGAGTTTGGGATTGCATTGATGAATGATTTGCACACAGTGTTGAAGGGATGAGCATCTTTGGATAGTGGCAAATTTCAATAATTTGCTAAAGCAAAGAAAGCCTACAGCTACATGCCTTTTGAAAACTTCAAAACACTACATGTACCTTACTGTATTTTCCCCATTAGCCTGGCAACAATCTCTTACTGGATGTGTACTACTTGACATCTAACCTTTGGTATAATTCTACATTTCTTCTCCATTTAAAATTAGATTTCCCATAAATTACACACCAAAGGTCTTCAAGGAGGGACACTTGAAGAAGAACAGGTGAGTATTTGTTACAGTAATTTGTTGTCCTGATGACATTTGATCTGTAAAAAGTTAATTTCCATTTGGTGCAAGAGGAATAAATGCTCCAAATTAACCTGGAAGTCATTACCAAATTCAATCTGTTACAGGAAAACTAGCATAGAGCAGAAATATTGTCAGACCAATGCCATTTAGAAGACATAGCTTTATATAGCTTTTATATTTAATAACTGCTGAAGCACAGGGCTCTAAAGCGAATGGAAAGGACATGCAGTTTTTTATATTTTGATTTATCATTTGATGAAATATTTTATAGGAAATTTAAAGTCCTTTAATATCATTAGCAGAATTTTTAAATTATCAGTAGATCTTAAATCTGTCTCTGGACAGAGCAAACATTATTTTTTTCTATTAGTAAGTTCACATCTAATTAGTTTACTGCATGTGTTCACTTTATTTTTCTCTATAATTAATCCTGTACTTAATTTTTTTCATATCAGCACATTTCAGTGTTAAGATGCTATTTATAATGAGTCTGAATTATGTCTTAACTTGGTTTCTTCCATTTATATGTGCACCTCATATTAAAAATAACTTTATGGTAACTCCAATTTTTGTTCTAATTTCTGGCAAGGCTTCAAAATAACAATTTATACAACACTAAATGAATTACACATTTTGAACTTAGGTAAATGATACTAAGAAAATAAAATTATATACGCTAAGTGTCCATTTGCTCATATAAAAACTCCATTACAACATTCATCACTAATGGAAATACCTCTTCCAAAGAAAAATCCTGCTCTTACTTGAAGACAGTTGGAGATTTCAGAGTGTGCCAAGCCAGCAATTTCTGACAACCAGTTCTTTGCCTCTTCCACTAAAGTGACACTGAAGGTTGTGTTTGAATTTTTTTCACACAGTTGTGTAAGCACTTGGGCTCAGCAGGTAGATCCCCTACAAAGATAACAGAACAAGACTTAGCATTTTGCATTGACAAATTCAGTGTGAGTTTAATCTTCTGCAAAATACTTCCACTCTGATTCAGAAGTTGGTTTGATAGTATGTTACCTAAATTTCTGGATATTTTGCTTTTTTTTCCTTAAGACAGTACGGCAGGCATTGTATGAAAAGGATGAGCAGGAATTCTGTGACATGGTCAGTAGAAAAGAAAAACAAGAGGTTCAAATATACTGAGCCAGGTCTCAGAATATATTCCTATGTTTAATGCTGTATTGGCAAAAATACTTGCTGGGTGTTTCCCTGGCTCGACTCAAGTCAATGAAAGTTTTACCCTCAAATATACTGGAATCAGAAACCTCATCCTTTGCTTTGTTATTCCAGATTTTACATTCAGCACAAAGCAGGCATTTAAAATATTATCACGAAATGTCACGCCAGCATCTGATATCTTCATGAACACTTGACAGTTGTCATTCCTGTATTTGCTCTGCCTCCTGCAGCTTCAGTTTCAACAACGTTGACTTCCATTGTGTGTGAAGATCTTTCAAGTTGCCTTTGTTTACTCTGTATGTGACAAACCCCATGGTTCTTAGAGCTTCAACTAAATTCTGAAATCAATAGCATTTACAGTTCCCTAATTTTCTCAGAAGCATGATTATTAATATTAGACATAAATGTAATGGGAGCTGCCATCTAAGAATCATCATTTACATTTACTTGAATTTATTTTCTTGCTCACACCAAAACAAGACAACCACCAGTTATTCTTCATGCCGCATTTACAAAACCTCTCCTGCACACTTCCAGTGAAGTCTGTGGTTAAGTCAGGTTGTTGGACACAAGTCATCAGTTCCTTTTGTCATTGTGAAGAATGGTTTCTGTGCTGAAAGCAGATAATTTGAATCTATAAAATGCAAAATCTCTGAGTTTTGAATAAGCTTAGATCTGCTCTTCCCAGATGTCTTATTTATTGGCTTAGAAAGAGAGTTTTTGTGATTCTGAATCATAAATCACAGTGTTGTTTAAAGAAGACCTACTATTTTGGGGGAGTACAATAATACTCTGACTGACATACTAATATGTGATTTTACATGTTGACTCCATTGGCCACTGTTTAAGATAAGGCAACTCACACTAAGATTTTTTTTTTATGTTCTCAGCAGATTGTAAATAAACCCAAAATGAATGTTAAAAGGAAAATGCTGCTAGTATATAGGTTTGAAATGTAGAAGCAAAGACATGGACATTACATTTTAGCAAACTTCTGCAAGAAACCTTTTTATCAGGATTTATTTAAATCCTTTTTAAACTTTTCTGAAGATATTCTGAAAAGAAAGAAATCTGATACCGAATGCCTGACATTAATATAACCAAACCTTTTAATTAGATAATTTTAAATACAGCAAAAAAAAAAACTGAAATGCACAAAACAAATAATAATAAAATAAAATTACCTTCCCCTCCCTTAATCTTATTGTAATTTAGGGCTTTAATCCCTGTCCAGATGCGGTGTAAAACTTGGACAGAGAGGTACATAGATACTTTCAAAAGCACAGGTAAAGGGAATTTTCTTGCCTTGCCTGAGTAACCCATGATGGCTGATATAATCCAGTGGACAGGCAATTATCCAATTCTTGTCATGAGCAAAGAGGAAGACCTTTGAGGTCTTTTAATATGGTCCATTCCTCAACGTGCTGATGTGCCAAGCAGACAACACCTTAGGTGCAGATGCACAATGGAAGATGAAGACAAAGAGAGCAGAATTCTCCTTGTGAGCTCTGCCTAGCATGGATCATTCCCCACTTGTGTGGTGTGATTTAAATGCCTCAGCCTTCCTACTCCTGCCTCTCCCCACTCCCAGTTTCACCTTTCGTGCTTGGTACACTACCTTGAAAAATTTCTAGTCTACACTGATCTTCCCTGATGCAACAAAGACAAGCAGTATTTTTCTCCACTTAGACCAAACTGTAATCTGCTGTCTAAAGAAAATAAGGATAGATAATCTTTAACAAGCATGGAAGAAACTGTGCTTTTGTATTTCAAGGCCATCAAGCCACTCACAGAAAATAGGAAAGATGTGCTGGTTAAAAATAACACATTAAAGGTTTATTTGAAAATGGTAACTCTGGCCAGCTTGCTATCACATATTCAGAAGTGATCTCAATACTTCTGTATCTGATTAAGTATTAAAATTTATTTTAGATTAGATGGGAGATTTAGTATTACCTGATATGAGAGTCCTCAGGTTTATACATTACAGGGACAAAGACGGTGAGATACATATATTATTTCTCTATTAGTTTTTAAATTCCCTGCTAGATTTTCCAAATGGTTTCACTGTCAGCAACACTGACACTAATTTCACTAAATACTCTTCCAGTGCAAAGCTACATGATAAGCAACCTATTTGCAATAACTCACTGATCTTTATTACAGCTGTCAGGTGATGCTGAAATTATAGCAACGCCAAAGACATTGCCAGAAGTCTCTGAATCTGATATTTTAACTCCTAATACATAAAATGTTTTTCCAGCACTTTGAGCCTACCATAGTATAAAATTTTTAACACTAAAAAAGAATTTTAACTATTAGTTTCATTCCACTATAAATGATGGAGTGAAAAATTCACTTTTCCCAGTTGCTTGGTTTTCAGCTAAAAATGACAGCATCCCTTTGATTCCCCATACCTTTACCTGTCTGCCATAAAACAAACCTTCAAAGTCAGCTTTCTTCTGAACATCCAAGCAGCCATAACAGGACAGAGGATATCATCACCACACCAGTGAGCAGCTGAAGCTACCACCAGGTTTTGTGTTTGTCTGTCGAAATATAGCATAATCTACATAACCTTTTGTAATACAGCCATGCTAGACACTTGTTGGTTTGAATCAGGTGAACCAGGTGGAAAATTAGTAGCTTGGGGCTCGATTTAGAGACAATACATTTAATCAACATTTCTGACAGGCATCCTGGAAGGACAAGATGTTTTGGTAAATAAACTAGACGCTTGGATAGAATATAGTATGATAAAAGACATGAGTGGTTACCGTTGTAACTGATCTCCATTTTTGTTCTGAACCTGTTTTTATTCCCTCAGAAAACCCCAACCAACCACCCAAAACAAATCCAAAACAAAATTAAACAAAACAAATGAACCTCCCAACCCCGAAGCTCAGAAACACAGGAAATAAGAAGAGACAGGAACTATTTGGCTGGATAAGATCAAATTTAGGTGCCTCCAAGATTACCTGTTGCCAGTGCGCCTGTCAGACAATTCCTGTCATTAGAAGTCATGACAGAAAGTAAGGATTAACTGGATCAGCCATTAGCACGAAATGGGGAAATAACAAATAGTTACAGACGTATTGTAAGGACTTAAAGGGCACAGTTACCTGTCTCAAATGCTGTCAAGACCACAGAAAGACCTTGACATGAGATAAGCTACCACAGCAACAACTTGAGATAAGCACAGAAGGAGGGAGTTTGAGACAGGAAGACACTACTTCCAGGCCTGGCAGAAGTGAGAGCTGATAAAAAATCCTGGTTAACATATCTGAACAAGAATTCCCACTGTGGCAAACTGTATGAAAGGAAGTAACAGCTCATACACATATCACCAGTCAAGCAAAGATCACCCCAAGATATGGGAATATACCTCCGTAGATACTTGGAACTTGGACTGTATAAAGGTGATACTCTGCAGAAGAATGACTCTGGAAACCCCACCACAAAGGAGCCCAGGGTGAAGAAGGATCAACAGGACACTGCTGGTGGCTATCCTCTGCTTGATCCCTCCCTCCCTTTTTTTCCCTTTCTGTGTCCCACCTTCCTTCTCCTATCCCTCTCTACCTCCCTCTCTCTCCTTCCCTCTTGCCCTTCATCTCTTTCTCCCCCTCCCTCTTTCATTTCTTTCTATTTCTTTCTCTTAGATTTCTTTCTCTCTACCTCACATTTACTGTTAAATAAAACCCATGTTATTGACTTCAGCATATGGTCTTGTTTGCACCTTCATTTGGGCAGAGGTATCTCTCACTAATTGGATCTTAACTGGTGGCTGAAAATGGAATGTTTATATATTGCAATACTTGTCAATCAGCAATCACGTCACATTAAAGTGCAACATGGGTCTAATTTATTCACCATTTCAGCTCTGACTGATCTGTGTGTTGCATAAAACCAATCTTTGTAAAAACCCCAAATCTTGTTACAGTGAGCTATAGTGAGATTTGCCTCAATGCTCCCAAAATAGAACTTCTCTACAATTGAAACATCTACTATATGTTCTGAGAGTTGTGTCATAATTATGAAGGTTGAGACATGCTCATATACATTGTTGCATGGATAACCTTTGAAAAAATGATTGGCCAGTAAGATTGCCTGATACAGGCAAACATATTATTGTTGAATTTTTATATTCTATGCTGAACTTCAATTTTTGACATTACTAAAAGACAATTTTTTTGGAGATGAATGAATCTTCTGTAACTTAATTATTGGCATTCCTCTTATGTTATTTGAGTTGTTGACAAAGTGTTAAAGGATGTGGTAATGTCATAAAAACAACTGAATACAGAAAATACTTTCTGTACTCCTTTCTGGCCATACCCATGTATGTTGCTATGGCCAGTATGGAGCGCAGAATGTATTTAGTCACAGACTGTTGTTAAAAGTGATGAGGTGGTTCTGGGACACACTGCAGTGACCAAACATGTTACATGTTCTTTTGCAAATATACTACTAAAACATAGACCATATAGTAATATGAAAAGATTGCTACTCTGAAGATACTTCTCTGTCTATAACATAAAAAAAATAGTCTGCATGTGTTCCACTCCCATTTAAGGCATGTATCAAAGGGTAAAAGAAAAAGTCTTTAAGATCTAATCTGGGTATTTTATTACATTTGCTAATTCAAGCTACAGATTTCTGTCAAAAGCAAACATTTTTAATTAAGCTTTGAGAATGATTTCTGCAGAAGCTACATTTATCTCATGTAATATTACGTGTATTTAGTTTATGGTTCTTGGGTTCCTCTGAGCTATCAATTTGTATAAATGAGTTGCACTTTTTTGCCACGTGATCATTGCTAACTGCTATTCCTGTATGACAGAATGTTTTTGCAACACTATAGTTTCAAAGTTTAGTGCATTTTTAAAATTGTTATATGAAAATATGCAGCTGAAAGCAAAATGAGGAAAAGCAAAGTATAATCTATTTTCTCATCTTCAGTTTTAAACTTGTTTTTTAAAATACTTTCAAAATAAGGTAACCATCAAAGAATCTGGAGCAATATTTTCTTGCAAAAGCAGGGATTATTACAAAAACAAAAACTGAAAATAATTGGCCACTTACTTCACTTGTTACTGGATCCTCAGAGACCTTTCCAGTCCCAGGCTAATACACCTGAAGCTTCTCTTCCAGAGAATTGGCTTCTCTTCAGTAGCCCATAACTGAAAAGAAACAGAGCTGCGCTTATATATATATATATATAGGGGTTTTTTTTTGTTGTTTGTTTGTTTTTTTTAGTATAATCAAGGTGAGTTATTTGCTATTTAAGATTTGTCACTGTTAAACTGTTATGATAGCATAAGGAGTATGGAAATTTTTTATAAGAAAATTTTGGGCAGAGTTTTGAAGTTTCCCCTTTGCAAAGAATTCTGACATTTTGGCATGATTTACTGATTTAAAAAGGGTTTTTAAGAAGCAGAGCTAAAAATGTTTGAATTACTTCAAATCACTGACAATGTTTTTATAGCCCCTTCTCTACATGAGGAGGTTTCTGATTCTAGGAATGGGCTCATTCCATGTGTTTACTAGAGCACCACGGCAAAAATGCTCTGCACCCTTTTTTTCTCACTATCACACTCCAGATGAGCTAATGTTACAATCATCTTTAGAGACCTTACCAATTTTCTATGAGTTTTCTCTGTTAAACAGTGAGAAAAAGCGGTCATTTCTTTCTATCTGTCCAAGAAAAGTCGAGTTGAGGTGATGGTTAAGACTTTAAAATAAGTATGGCAAACATACATATAGAGCAATAACTGCCTTCCCAAAATCAGCCTATATTTTTTAGAAATGTGACAAACTAAAATTGTATTTGACACACACAATAATAATATAAGATATAAAGATAAATTTTCTTTCCTGCAGTATGAAATGTATATCAAAACACAGTACATCTCAATAAATTGCAACATATCTGCACACATTCTTTTTTCAGCATGTGATGAAACGTGACATTTTTTCAACCTGGTTCAATTTTCTTTAGGTTGCTACCAATAAATTTGTTAAATAAACATCTATGCTGTAAATAAAGTAGTGCTACTATATTCAGTGTTGTTTTGTGATGGAAAACAATTCACTTTACTTCCATTTCCCCACCCCCAGATCAGTATGCAATACAATATTTAGGCTGTCAGTAAAAAATCATTGAAGTATATTTTAGACAGTTTTCAGTGGACTCTTAGATCTAAGATATACATTTTGTTAGTCTTTATGCAGGTTAAAAGTATTAGTTAAATATAAACCACATTTAAACATTATCTCTCTTCCTGAAACTGTAAACAAAGCTCAGCTTGTTTCAACATTACACAAAACAATAACTGCATGTTGTATTTGCCATGTAAGGGCATCTTTAATGTTTATACAACATCTGTAATAATGATACTCTAATTCTGACTAGAGCCTCTAAATGCTACTCAATAGAAAAAAAAAGAATAATGACTATATTAATTTTCTTTTTAGTAATCCATGAACCCAGTAATTCAACCAGAACAGCTGGCAGTCTTATTTCACATATCAGCAAAAACTGAATAAGCAGACTGTTATAATGAGATCTCATGATATTAAAACATCATTTAAGTTATGGCAGTTATTGTTATGGGTATGTTGTAAAATAAAACATTTCATAAGCAAATCATGAACTAAACAATGCTCTGTAAGATTACATAGTAAAGCAATTGATGTGATACATTGATCAGGTAGAAGTTATTTTACTCTGAGGCTGGGAACCATTCTGCCATAAAGGGCACCTCAGGCAACTTTGAAGACTCCACAGCTTTTCTCATCCCTTTTTCCTTTTCTACAAACTAAGGTTATAGGCAGCTTGTCTCCAGAAGACAAGGGCAAATTTTGCTCACTTTTACTGCTGGGATATGAGTTACAAATATGATTTTACCATACTGCTGCAGTAACTAGGGAACGCTGTGGCCTTCATATATCATCATACAGTCTTCAGGGTGATTAAAAGTGCTCTCCAGTTTTTTGTTATTTCATCCTAGAATGCAAACATTACTTTGTGCACTGCAGTAAAAGACCTTTTTTCCCCAGTCATGTCTATATTTTATAATACTGTTTTTCATTCTCTTCTGTAACATAGAAAATCCAAGTGCTACTTTTCCTGGGTTGCTGAACATTTGATCAAACATGATCAAATCATCGGGAGTATTAATATCAAACACTTCTCTCTATATTTTTATCTGATTTTTCAATGGAATTTTTTCAGAAACCCCATTCATAAGCCCATTCATCACATTTCCTATAAGGGAACTTTTGTGTCCAGAATTATTTTTTTCTCTATGTTTAAAGGCCTGGGAGGTAACTGCCTTCAGAGAGCAAAAAAATGGTTTCATGTCAGCTTGCATTTTTTTCCCTCATCTACCTAACTGGTCATCAAACTCCAAATAATGCTCAAACATGGCACACTGTTGATGCAACTGAAACATTTCAAGTGGAGTAAACAAGATCATGTAGGATACTAAACAAATTCTACTTCGTCCATAGTCAATCTTCTCCACTCCTCCCCAAAGGGGCCATATGACTTGTATGGCTGCCTTTTCAGTTTTGGCTGGGAACATATGTACAATGCACAGTTTTCCAGTTTGCATATAGGCACAGAGAAACATAAAGTTAAAAGCGCTGCAATGAGAAAAAGAAGTAACTTGATGACGAATATTTTCTTCCAGTATCCCCAGCAACATTTAACAGTATAATGCCTTCAGCAGCTACGTTAAAGCATCCTCATCCTTCATCCAGTCATGAATTACACTGAAGGTCATGAGTTAACCATGTATGAGAGGAATGGGGAGGCAGTCTGGGTGGGGGACAGGGAGGAACAAACAGGCTGCTATTTTCTAGAGTTGTCACTGTACGATATACAGAAATCTCTTCACAAGCACACAGAAAGAGAATGCATTTGTGACTAAGTTTAGGACTTCAGTGACATGGCAAAAGGGGCTTTAAAACTGCAAGAAAGATTAGATCACTTTTTCTGTCTTTCATTGCTCTCCATTTGTTTTAATTCCACATTTCAGTTCATTGCTGGATATACCAACTTCTTGCTGATGATAGAAGAATAATGACAGGGTACATAAAAAGAATGATGGCTGAGTAGATAAGATTAAAGATCCAACTACCAGATAAGAAAGTTAACGTCCTACTAGATCTTATACAGGATAAACTGTGAATATGTTTTCATCTCTTAGGAACCCCAAATCCTCTTTCCTATTGAATCTTTTTCTCTATAATGATGCAAATATTTTGTATTTCTATATAAAATATTTCAAAGCATTATCACGTAATTCTTCCTGAACCACAGCTATAGGAAATTAAATAGGAATTTTCTTTATCTTAAACCATAACACTCTGTAGTAAGAGCTAAGAGTTTTTCGAAAATATTTTTTATTTTGAAAAACCCTTGGATCTTCAGCAACCATGAAAGCTCCAGATCCCTTGATGTCTCTTTTTAAGCATCATCTGTACTTCTGAATATAATCCTGGGCTGTACCATTTGTTCCCACCCAGCAGCAGAGGTAGGTACTAGGTCTGGGTAGAGTGCTGCAGTACATATCCTGGGACACAGCATTACACACAAAAAAATATAGAACAATATTTTTTGCCACTAGACACATCTAATTATTCATCATTGAGAAAGGATTCTGGGGGTTCTGACTGTACCCACTTTCCAGGTAGGAAAGAGGGCTGACAAATACAGTAGTTCTGCAGTTTTGGGTTGATTAAGTAAGAGCATGTAAATAGCTTTTCAATCCAGAGCTGATCAAGGTATTAGAGTCTTACTTTATTATTTTGTCAAAAAAATGAATATGGTACAACTTCTTGTTGAAAACATTGGGAGAAAGAGCATAAGAAAATGTCCACTGGAAGTGTTGCCTGTATAAAAACAGAAAACTCACCCTCTCTTCCATTAATATTTTAAATATGTCTCAAAATATATTTTTATTCTTCAGTATCACACTTTCTGTAAAACTTCAGGAGATTTAGAGCATGCACAAAATCTCCACAGCTTATTACACTAACCAGCACTGTGTCTCAGCCTTATGCCTTCTCTGTGCATTTGCCTCTACCTTGTCTATCCTACAGAGCATGTTTCTGTTCTGTGTTTAAAGAACAACACCCCTAACCCAGCATGTCCCAGTGTCCTGTGTCAGAACAAATAAAAACAGTGTGGCAGCTGTGATGGGGTCAATTACTTTTTCCCAAGCACTGTGAATTAAAGCCTGGATGAGCATTAGTAAAACATTTATCACTTGTTGATGGCAGAATAGAACCTCATTACTTTTCTATTTCAATACCAGAAGAGGGATGAAAAGCAAATAAAACATATATAAGAGACAATCTGAAAAAACACCAGTAAGAGCCTCCTATGAAATAGAAATATTAATTAAAAAATACATTCTGTATTTGGAAATTAACTCATATCCATAAACCTAAATTCCACCATATTCTTCTTAATTATGCATCTAGCCTCACTTTAAAGAGCCTCAGACTATATGTAAAAATGAAAGATAATATGTATCAGAATCGGAATTACTAGCTAATATAGACCTTTTAATCTGCAGCAGGAACAGTTTAATAAGGATTCTTTTTACTTGGCTTCTCTGGCCCTTATCTAAAACCCAGTATGTACTTTCCATGGCCAGAATAGAATCATGCAATGAAGAACCGTTAGGTTCTTCTGGTTTTTGAAGGACAGATTTTAACATAGAAATTCTGTTCAGATGTCTGAATGGCATCTATTCCCTGGTCTTACCCAAGGCAGAAGTTGACTACTAATGCTCTGGGAGCCTTGCTTCATGATCATTAATTTGACACAGCACTCCTCTGAGTTCTATTCCAATTCAAAACTTTTACGAGGTAAGTTTGTGCTCAGTGTAGTGAGGATCATAGTTAACTTTAGATTATTTATATCATATCCAGTGAGAAACATTAATAGCATTAGTTTGGTTCAGTCATGATTTTTCTTTTTCCAGAAATGTTTCATTTTGAAGAGGTTTAATAAAAATTAGACTGACACATTTATACATGCAGCATTGAATGTCACAGCATCCCTGATTAAACATTTAGGGTGGCACATCAAATTCTTGGCAAAGTCTAGAATCACTCCAATTTTCCAGAAGGGATTGGCATATACATAATGTCACCATTTATCACAGATCTGCTGAGCTGCATTTTTAATGAAAAAGAAATGTTTTATCCTAGTTATTCTACTCTGTGTATGTTTACATTGTATTTAAATAAAGATTAAATTTTAAGGTTAACCATAAATTGTGAAAAATATAAGTCCTAGAGTCCTACTTAGCATTAAATTTAATGTGCTAATTGTATCAAATCAAGAACTCAAAAGCATAAAGACAGCTTACCATTTATAGATCCAAGAACTAAGGATCCAAGGATCTTTCATGCAGTTTTCTTAACAACTATAACAAGCAAAGCAGTGACAACCAGAGCAGAGACAACACAATTTCTTCCACTGAACCGTTGATGTCACCAATAACATTCCAAAATTTTTCTCTCATGGATTCATGTTTTTATCTAAAAAATAAAACTCAGAAATTTGCTTTAAAAAAATAGACAAGCACAAGTAAAAACATTCATGACATTTTAAAGGAAGATCGTGATAATTTTTAATCATGCAGTCAGTGAACTTACATTGACTATAAAAACAAATAGTTTGCAGAGAAATATTCATCACTGAATGAAATTCTTTGGTTGTTAGACAGTGTTTCTGGTTCAAACAAATATTCAGGCAATTCAGGCAGGTGTCTTTTTTACTCTTACCATTATTAATTGTCTTTATCCAGAGAACAGGTCTTTTTATAGAGGCCAAAGATTTGGTCTTACTCATTTAGATACATGATCAAACAACGAAAAAGATTCAATCTCCCTTTAAGGCAGAGAGAATAAGTGCATCTACAGACACTGACAGCTCTAAAATACTCTACTTGAAGATACACTGTAGAGTGAAACAATCTATTCTAGCAACTTTCTATAACATATGGCCAATCTTTCACACCAATGGCGTGAATTCCTAATTACCTCTTCTCTGAATAATATTTAAAATGTCACTATAAAAAATAGTATACAACATAATCATTCAACAGCATTGAAATGCTTGTGTTTCTTAGGTGGAGCTGAAGGTGGTATTTCATGCTTGTCATACTCTGGCTTTAAAACACAGTGACTGTTTTTCTCAAGGTCACACCATCAATTATTAAAATTTATTAATTTATGGAGTTTCTAAAAACAGTGCTTTGGAAGGCATTAATAGAGTAAACAGGCATATCTTTTTCCAGGCATCTCAGTGATTCTGGTGTACTCTTGTCTTCAAAGCTGTGTTTCTTGGAACTATTTGTTCATCATTCAACTGCATATAAATATAAAGCAGGGTAAAAGGAATATCAAAATGCATCTATCATTTGTACACTGAATGGAGCATCAGAAACACCCTTCAGTTTATCACAAGCTCGGTGGAATATATCTAGATGGCAGAATGCATCCATTGTACAGGCTAGCTGATCTGTAAGACGAAAGCCCACTTTTAGACTGCAGGATCTAATTTTCCAGCTTATACCTAAAAATTCCCAGAGAAGATATCATCTTCTTTCTATCCATCACCTTTGCTCCTTTCCTCCAATAGTTCATGTTGATTGTATCACCTGTAAATGCACAGGGCCGAAGACTCAAATAAGATTCATTTTTCCTCTGCTAATCATTTCAAATAAAGGACTTTTGATTATTATGAAAGATTGAAAATAAAAATAATAGTAGAAATATCTGAGTTATTCCAAATGTCCTGTTCTGCTTTAAATACTGTGGAAGCTATGGAAATATCTGTAGACACTTTGGACAAAATTCTTAGAACTGGAGTCTCAACTGAGAGAAAGCAATTCATTCTAAAGGAGTTTCTAGTGTTTGCTGAAGCAAATTTTTAAATTGGCCTTGAAATCTGACTGTATTTTTGAATACTGACAAGGCTGTGGTGAGCACAATCTGTTCTATACAAAAGAAGAAAAGTCAAATTTTTTCCACCTGGAGTCACATTAATGCTGGTTTTCAGACAACTCACTTGTCCTTGTGGTTAATATTTGTGTATCTAGGAACCTGGAGGTTATGAGTTTCAGGACAGGACTCAGGCAGGTTTACATTTAAAGTTGGCCATTAAACAGGAAAAGGAAATAAGGGCAAACAGCAGTGTAAAAGCACACACAAGATTTTTCCTAAATGAGATGGTCAAAGAGCTGAAGTGGTAATACTGATTTTATCCTTCCTACCAGTTCTCCAGAGGTATTCCTAATAGAAAGTGAACTGGATTGTCTCACTTGCTTTGTTTCTCTCATGAGAACAATTTGATGTCCAAGGGGGGAAAAAGAATACAAATAAGAAAATAGAGAACCACCTCAGTGCAAATCCACCATATTCTTAACCTAGGGATCGGCACTGCATATACCAGCCACAGGATATTAATTTGTGCATTCCTTGAGCTGTTGGAGTGTCTCCTAGGCAATGCATCCCATGTGTTCCCTGTTAGTCTCTAAAGTCTAGGTTGGTGTCCTATCTTGCCACAGAGTCTCCCCCCTTACTAAACTACTTCTGTGCTATCTAAATGTCAGATCTTCGTGGAACATGAAAGAAAATACTGATTTGTTGGGAATGAGTGATCCCATTGAACACAGTGGAATAAAGTTAATTTAAAAGTCTGGTTAATTATGAAGCCTAGCCACACAAATGTTTCAGTTAGAAATTCTGGTGTTTGCTTAACAATTGACTTTTATAACTGAATTTTCAAGGTTAAAACTAACAGTCATATTTACAATTCCCCAAAAAAGTAAAATCTCAGATTTTGACACTCCCTAAAATCATATTTACAATTTGATATTTAATATATTAACTTATTTTCAAGAAAATTGAGAACTTTTAGTTCATAAATTGTATTTTGCCACGGTTCTCCAGGAAACCTCCACTGTCAAATGTAAAATGACTTCTATCAGTAATTTCATCCTGACTGTATTTTGCCACCCCACAATTTTATGTTATAGTATGTACAGAGGAATAAGGCTCCCCAGTGCAGAAAGGGAAATGATGGCTAATTAAGTTGTTCCATCATATAAATGTTTCTTGCAATTTATCCATCAAAAGTAGGAAAAGTTTAATTATAATGTTGTACATCTGCTGCAAGAATATTTTATCCATCAGAAATGATGTCCACAATGATGGCCTAGTGAAGTTAAATACTATAAATAAGAAAATAATTCATGGCAGAAAGTTCATGCATTTTCATTTTCTCCTTTAAGAAGATTGCAGTAGAAAAAACCAAAATCTGTTCTATGAAATAATTCACTTTTCAGCGCTATTAATTCATTCAACTCTGGCATGAATACTGATGCTTTGCAGAGCACACCATATCTAAAACCAGCCATTTCAAGGGTGAATATGGGAGGGATTTCATTTATTAGATTTCTCCTGTTTCCTTTAATATCTCTTTTGGTAGAAAGGATCACTTAGGCTTTGTTTCAGATCAGGGCTTTTTACTCTTAGTCTTCATTAGTGATGAAAAATCTGGAGACCTACTACATATTCATTTAATATACAATAGAATTATTCATGCCTGAGACAGTAAAAGTGAAAAGAAAAAAAGTAAAAGCAAACCTCCCTACTAAAAAAGGACATTAGTCATTTCCCTCTGTCATTTTTTTGGCAGCTGATGTTCTATGTTTTGTAAACCATTCCATCTAAAACAACTGAAGCTGTAAAACTAATGTAGCAGGTCAGGGAAAACAGCCAAAGGCAGGTCAGGGAATCTGAACCCATGTCACCAGCCCAGTCAGTCTTGTGTCAAATCACTTACTCTTCATTTTGCCATGCTAACTTATCAATACCTTTGCTTATAAGGAACATTATCCTCTACAGGCTTTCAGAGGCCATTGCTGAGAGTTTTTAAGAACTGGAAGTTTTGGATACAAAAGGAGTAAGGAATTTTCTCAAAGGAATTATATTTAGAAACACTTTGTAATAATAGGACATAATAGAACTACAATTCACATCACAGGAAGCAAGAAGAGTAGCAATGAAAAACAAAGCAGTAAGGTGAAGTGAAGGAAATAAAGGACAAGATGCAGTTATTACTTTGAACATGTGAGGTAAGACACATTGTTAAAAATGCAGCAAAATGTTTGAATTTGATTTTGCAAGAGATGAAGGCAAACCCCCCCAGCTGAACATAGCTCAGAAGATGACGTATCAAATATCCTAATTTTTGATACAAAGAAAGAAGGAACAAGTTGCCCACAAGGACATGAACAGAAAGGAGGAAAGGGTGGATTTTGATGATAAAGTGATAAGAAAAAAAAAAAACAAAACACCAAAAATGGCATAGAGTGGATTAGCCAGAGCAAAGACAACAATGAACCTCATGAATAAAAAATACTAGCCATTGATCTATTCCTACTGTACACCTTTTGTCATCTTTCAACCACAACACCAGAACTGCAGCTGTGCTACTTTCAAATGCAAAAATGCTACCGCTGATTTCTTGAATTTACACTGGCACATATTGAAAATGGTGCTGCTCACACTGTCTTTAAAGTACTTTAGAGAAGAGAAACTTTACATTTTCTGTAATAGCAACTAAGGACTGATGAATGCAATAAGGAAAATTTATGGAATGATCACCATTTCACTAGCACAAACCCAGTACTTAATAAAGATGCTTTTATCCAAACTTACGGAATATTTCTCTGCAAATCTCAGAACTAAATACAAATATTTATTGAGCAGACTTACGATGCAACTCTTTCTGTGATTCATTGGTTTTGTTTGGAATGCATTGCCTGATCTCAAACCTAATACAGAATGAAAGGAAAATGCCATCCAAAAGGTCAAATTTCCAAACTAAAAAGAAGATTTTTAGAGATAGGAATTAAAACCAGACATATTAAAAAATCCTCTCAACATAATTTATTTTTCTGTGACAAGTACATACAGCAAAGAAAATGGGGTCAAATTTAGAGTGAGCTTTAAGAGATCTCAAAGAAGAGTTCATTAAAATTACCAGGAAAAAAAATTCTTTTTTACATGAAACTACAAACCGATTTACTTGTAAAACCATTAGCATATTTAGGAGTGTTTCTGTCTAAATGATTCCTTTTTCTAGGTACTCTACATTGTAGGATTTACCAATAACATTTTCTTTACACCTGTAAAATTCACATACTCATTTTTGTTGCTAACCATGAAGATATAGAAATAGGGATCTCCCGGTAGCCAGCTAGTAGTTCTCAGTTGGATCAATCTCTCAGAAAAATATTTTTCCTTTAAACATGATGAAATAACACTGCATTTCCCAAACAGCTTCTATTTATATTTCCTTTGAAGCATCCATTTCTCTCACAAGATGCATGACTCCTCAAGGTGACATTTAGTTCAGCACCACATTCAGCAGAAAGCTGTACTTGCACATGAACACTGAGATAAGACCAAAGTGGTATCTACATCTACACAGTAGCAGTGTAACATACACTGCTAGTGATCTATTTCAACACAAGTTTCCACTTTTGAAGTAAGGTGTTATGAGAAATTCTTCACAACATTTCTGAAGTAAGATTCTCTTGCTCAGAGATGTAGAAGCTGAAATTGTACCCCTAGAAATTGCTGTCTGTATACAGCAAGGCTTGGGAAATGACCAAAGCCCAGTTGGACTGGTGTACTTCCTTTACCATTTACTCACATTCTGTTAGATGTTCAAAATTGTAAACCAAAAATAAGAATGAGTATGCTTGCTCAACAGACTGGCATCTTCTGTGCATCTGTGCAATGCAGAACATTTATGGTTTCATCAGTTTTAAAAGACGAGAAGATAATTATTTCTCATTTAAAATGAATATAAAAGGTGAACAGTAAAAGTGAAGGTCTACAGATGTTAATTTTATTTCTGTATCCATATTTCAGCTCTTTGAGGTTCAAAATAATTTCATATTTTCTAAGTTTTGGTTGTCCAGGCAAAGTCCTGAGAACCCTTAATTGCAGTTTATAGCTTTACTTTAAACGAACATAGCAAGGCACTTCTAGAAATGTCCAAGTTACTGAGTTTTCCAAAAGTCTTTCCTCCAACACAGGAAAGGAGATGTCTTGTAAATTCCTACCATTAATTTTAGGCAAATAAGAAAATTTGCCTTTGGGTTAGGGAAAAACCTTGCCATTTTCCTGCAAATATTAAAAGAAGACATGCTGAGCAGAGACGTAAAGCTTCAAGAGGCTCACTAGACTCTATGAACATCTACTGTGCACAAGAAAAGGAATATTAGGTAGATAGTGACACATGGTAAAATTTAGTAATGAGTAATACATTTCTCTTGGAATTTTTTGACCATTTAATAAAAGATAAAAACCCTCATGAAAGTCTAAAGCATGATTAAAAAAAAAACCCAAACAACTAATCTTTGTGCTTCTCTGGAAAGTTTTCAGGGATTTACTCATGAAAATATGAAAAAATATTATTAGATTAACAAAGAGTCTTCCAAAAACATAACAGCATCGGAATGTGATTTCTTAAAAGCTGGACTAATATAATCATCAAAGTACTGCATTCCTAGCTGCATCTTCTCCCTGGAAGCTACATGTACCTGATAGACATTTCCTTAATGTATCCTATCAGTCTGTCATATAATTGACATGCTTCTTTCCCTTTAAATTAAACCAGATTTATTCAGCGATGTAAAAGCCTCCCACTGTTCTGTCAATATATCTCTGCACACAAGAGTGAAGTTAAGAGTTTCCAGTCTGGTTAGCTTTGAGCAGATACTACAGAGTGACAGCTCTTTAACATAAAAATCAATCCCAGAATACCTGGGCTCTTTTTGGTGTATATCTCTATCTATATGTGTGTGTGCCTCTACCTCTTTCTCTATAAATGTGTATTTTTATGGGAGGGGTGGGTGCATATACCAAAACACATATATATGTATGTGTCAAATACAAAGGAAGAGTGGAGATCTTACTTGAATGATCAAAGTTTTTAAAAAAATAGATATACAATAGGAGCATATGTGAGATGGGAACTCCAACAACCCATCCACTGAGACACATATAAAGAAATTTAATTGGTCAATTACCTTAATAATATCATAGGAACTACATCAAAAACCTAAACTGATGGACAGAATGCCTTGGAACAAAAAGAATCAATTACTAATGTACTTTCAGCCAAGCTCTTTCTAATTATATCATATGGAGATTGAAAAATGCCTGTTCTGATGATAAATTTTGTAATATTGTGGCTTCAATAAGGACTGTGTTTAAAGCCCATTTACAACAGTGACCATTTTGGTTCACTTCAGGGTTTCAAAAAACAGTGTATTTTGCTCAAAGAGAAGAGATACAAAAAGATTCTTCTTTTTGTTTCTGTCATTCAACATTAGAACTCTGTAACTGTATCACCTTTTGTGTTTACTAGTTGATTTTCTTAAGGTAATGATTTTAATTGTCTATAATTTTGACAGAATCATTAGAGCTGAAATTTTCCATTTAAGGTTACTTTAATTTGTTTCATCTGGATTTTAGCCAAAACAATTTAGAGAAAATTTGGTTTTCCCTAATATTAAAATAAATTCTTATTGATGATAGATTCTCATCAAATATTAATTGGAAAGCTGCAGAAATTCTGTGCTTTCAAAGTGTTAACATTGGGTTAAAATGTTAGTTAAAAATAGGCTTTAGGAACGGGATAGGTAGGCACTACATGTACAGGGCTCAGCGACATGATCACGGAGATTGCTTAGAGAATCGGGATTGTTTTAGTGAAATCATGCGGATTAGCACCTGTGATATAAATCAGAAACACTGTGGGAGGTGGGGGGCTTAAAGTCATGCTTGGGGGGAAACAATGGAACAATGATAAGTTGATAATTAATATATGATTACATCACTGTTCTGTAAGGGAAGGTATAAAACTGTGTTCACTTCAAGTCCATGTTGAAGTCAGATTTGGGTAGATGTTGCACCCCGGCTTCCCGAGCTCGAATAAAGGCACCTGCATATAATCATTCAGTGATTATGTGTTTTCCACGCTAACAAAAGCATGCATTTAAAATATAACAGGGACTGTTCTCATAGAAATTACAAGCCAGCTACGCCTGTGGAATTTTGCCCAAATTGTCTGCTTTTAAAAATGTGTTTAGAAAAGTGTTTATAAAAGACAGCTTTACTGTAACTGATAAATTACATTTGTACTATGAATGCTTTAGACTGAGGCCATTGGATATTTTCTAAGCAGCATCTGAGAATCACGTGTGATCTAAGTCTGTTTATTAACGCTGATAGTACAAGCTTATCTCAGGCTCAGTTCTTCCTTAGAATAAACCTGGGATTATAGTAACAACACAAACCCACACTCATAATTAAAGCAGCTGAATGAAAACCTGTAGAATGAAATAATATCTTTTCCTTAGCTACTGAATTCCTATTTACTAATGACAAAGTAATTTAAAAGAGACCTCTCATGGATGGGCATTTATAAGGTCACATAATTAAGTGATCACCTGAGTTCTGACCTATGGTCTCTATATGCAGACCTACTGAACAGTAAATGCTGCAACAGAAAGTCAACAGGGCCTTTGCTTTGAGCTGTACCATTGGGCTACTTGGAATGCTAAATAGTCTGGAAGGCAGGTCATGGGTGGCTCAGTTTGTCAACCAAGCTGAGTGGCACTTTGACCTTAATCTCCATGTATGACAGCATGTGACAGTATGTCACCTTCTCATCTTGCAAGGTGATCTAAAAGTAAATATCTTTAAAACAAAGAAAGCAGTGATGTTTTCTATAAAAAAGCAACAAAAGACATTGTTGGAAGTTCTGGAATTGAAATAGGCTTATACAATGCAAATGGAAGTACAGAAAAGGAAAAATTAAATTCACAACTTCATCTGTTGATTGCAATCTTGCTTTAAGTCTTTGAATCTCTCCAAGTAAAGCAAATTAAAAAAAAAAAAAAAAGAAAAAAAAAGTGCCCTGGGCATTTGTATAATGTGAAGGTGGATTGACTGATTTACAATCTATATGTTATTTCCTTCTTGAAGTTCAAAATTAATGTATGACACATCAATGGACAAATCAAAAGACATAAAAATATCTTGATCCAAGTCTCTCTCTTCAAGGATGTGATTTTCTAATATACAGAAAGAGAAATTAATTTTCTTCTTCTACCTATTCTTCAGAAAATAATATCTGGGACAGTTTTGATCTTTATTCAATTGCTGTGTACTCACCCATATTTTAACATAGTATAAATGACTGATGCAAATACAGAAATTTAGTAAACTTTGTTACTTTGTTAACTAATTTTGCTTATAGTTGTGATTAGAGAAATTCAACATGCATCAGATTCAATATGAACCAGATTCAATATGTTACTTAAAATGACATTTTCATTCCTACAGTAATGAAAGTGAAATATGATTTTTCCCTCAATAGTAATTATGCTCATCTTTCCAATCTAGTCTCAGAGAAAATTTTGTGCATATGCATCACTATAAACAGCTTTCCTTTCCTTCAAAAGAAAGACACTATATTTTGTTTTTCCTGTTGCTTTTACTTGCTCTTCCTGCTATAGTCAAAATGACCATCATCGTACCCAAGATACCTTTCTTGCAGGGAACTGGGAAATACAGACTTCCATTAAATGCTATTTCATTACTCAGCCTTCTGAGTTAACTGTAGTTACCTGTTACTCTTCACCTGGCAGTTTTTGAAACTGTATCACTTTTCTCACTGCTTGAACTCCAAAACTTGAAAAACCTGCACATTTAACATGAAGTTTGGTTAAAATCAACAATCGTTACCCATTCTTGTCAACAAATCTAAGCTATTAAATCTTTTCAAAGGATTATGACAAAGCAGATTAATTGAAACAGATCCATAAAAAATCTCAGATTATTGGATGTAGATACAGCATTGCATTTCACAAGAATGATTAATAAATACTCCAGTTGAGGCAGACAATGCCATTTCTGTGATGTGTGCAAACCACTACTCTGTGCTCATACTGTGAATTTGCTTCAAAAAAGCATGTATAAAAGGAAAATACATAATTGGCAAGGCTGCAAGTCAAATTTAATCAGGTCATTAGTTCAGAAACCCAATGGAGAGATTAATTAGATATGAGTTATCTAATAATTGTGAGTGTCTCTGATGTACATTTGTTTGGACATCTATTACTAAGGGTCCCTATCATTGTTCTAACCTTACAGCCAAAGCAAAGGACAACCCCTTTGAGTTCTATGTTGGCTTCCAACTATCTATATATTGTATCAAATTATTCATGTGAATGTCAACAGAGATGAGCTCTTTTGTAAAAATTCTGACAAATACCTAGTGGTTGAATTTCTTGGTTTCATGTATGATTTGCTTGAGTAAGTTTGATATTACATCTTTGGATGTCTTGCAGTCTCAGGTACTCACTCGTGTTCCTGGCTAATTTGGCTTTTCACTCTGGCCTGAGATAAAAACCTTGACTCTGTCTATGCTAAATATACCCTGGCATAGCAGTTTCACCTTCCTTTTAACTTTTCACCAATGCTTCTCTGTCTGACACAAAATCTAACTTCAAACCTAGAACACTATCAAATTTCAACAGAGTAGATATGAATATAAAATTATAAAATATGTGCTATAGCTTTTGTATAGTCAGCTAATGCATTTCTGACTCTTAGGCTCTGAATTTATCTTATCCAGTGTCCAAATCTGTCAGTACAAGGAAGAACACACAGTTATCCTTCTAGGAAGAGTAAACAATACAGGCATGCTATGCATTTAGATTAAAAATTACTTGTAGAACTAAAGGTTGAAATATATTCCCATATTTATGGTACTTATCTGAATAAATGCCTGATATTCTGCACTCAAAATTGCTATGTCAGGGAAATACGCTTATGCTACTTACTGTCAAATACAGACTTCAGAACTAAAGTGAATGTTTGTAAACATTAAATGCAGTATTTTTCTTCCTAAAAGTAGCAAGAAATATAATTAAATTTTTCCCAAAAGACATGTTTATGAATAGATTAGACAAATGCTTGTCACTATAGCAATTAGGTGTGAAAAACCTTTCAGGGTCTTCAACAACAATCAATTTCTCTGTTTCTGATTTTACATATATCTTACTTAGAAACTTTAGCCTCTGTTTCATCTTCAAAACAGTTACAGTATTGTAATGAAGTAATGAAAGAAAGTGCTTGAGCAGGAAGCTTCTCATGGGCTGGGTAGGACTGTGGACAGGCATAGCAAAGGCCTGTGTTAGTCCAGCAACTTGTATTTACTGCATTGAAAATTAAAGAAAATATTGAGACTGAAAGAAAAAACAGTAAGACAGTGTCCCTTAAATTCAGATGAGATGTTATGGAGAAATAATCAAGCTAAAACTTATTTGAACTTCTCTGTTTAAATCAATACAGGAGTATTTTGTCTTTGCAGTGATAAGATGGGAAGATTCAGCCTTTCTATTGAGCTCAAGGCAAAAGTCATAGGTCAAAGTATAATCAAAAATTATCTCCCAGGTCTTTCAAGCCTTTTTTATTTTTCTTATTCCCCCCACTGCTAGAGATGAATCTTCAATCGATGGTCTCAGAGCTTCAGATTATCTGTCAGACAGAGAAAAGCTTTCTCTAGCAGCAAGGACCTCTAATCAGGTATTGACAGGGAAGAAGGTCTGGGTGATAAAAATAGATCTAAAATCCAAAGTGGAGGTTTTTTATTAGAATCATGGCCTAACTGTTAAACTCATTATATAAGATAAATTATACAGTCTAAGCCATCCAATCAATTTCTTAGCTTTCCTAAATATAATGAATATAAGTTTCCTACTTAAGCCAAGGTCAAACGCCCATAGTTCAACAAAATTGCTTCATATTTTCCTCTAGATTGAGAAAAAAGACATTTCTTTGTAACATAAACAACTTCTACCTGATTTGAAAAATGTACAAGTTTCAAAGTTATATAGAAAAATAGGAAATTCTGACAGAAATCATCATATCTACCTTTAACTAGTATATCATTCTAACTGAGCCCAGTGTATTCAGTGTTTAACAGCTCACTTAAAGTGATTCCTACAACTGGAAATCATTACTCAGCTTCAAAACTCAGTTAAGGCTTACCTTAAATAAATGAAGTAAATTACACATTCAATAGGATTATGTTAGGTAGTGCCTAACATAAGCCTGTGCATTAATTATTTTCCTAAAAGTACAGGACACTTTAAAAGGAGGGGAAAAAAATCCCAAATAACCAAAAAAACATATGCATATTTCTCCCATATTTAGCTTTGGGTTCTAGAGGACAACAGTCACTATCAAAGGAGAGTCCATAAAATCTGTTGCAATGAATGAGAGCGAGAAAAGGAATGCCATCATTTTGGTACAGATACATCACGTATCCGCGCACAGGGTTTCAGCCCAGAAAACATCCTTCCCAGCAGGATGATGACAGAAAGTCCTTGTCTGAATGATGCAATATCAGCCAGGGTTAACCTAAAGTGTTGTATCAGAAAAAGAGTGAATGCTGAAGGAGGGAGGTAGCTTATGTCTGGAATGGGGTGGTGGTCAACTGTGTGGTGCAGAGTGCTTGTAACAGATGTGCAGTAATGACAATCAAATAAGAGATGTAAGACACAACACACATCCCACAATATCTTGGTGCAACTTGATGTATATCTCAAATACCAGAATACAAGAGAACTGAAAAATGCACAGGTTTTTATGAATGCATTTAGAAGTATTGCTAGAAAAAAGGAGAATACAAAAAAGGAAGACAAATGAATGAGGAAGATGTCCTCTGCAGTCATGGCACAAAATTCAGTGTAGATCAGTACCTTGAGGCCGTATTTACCTGGCCAATGCTAAGACTAAAATACAACTGTGATTCAGTGCAGCTTTTACAAAACATTTTGGGTTTATAAGGTAAATGCATTATGGAACACTTGGAAACATAAAGCATAACTTTATTTTGTATCTATGAAGTATTTTCAAAGTTCTGTGGTCATGTATTCTAATTCATATGAGATAATTGTGGACTAACTTTCCTCTAACTGTTAAAATTATATGCAAAATAGACATCTACATTTTCATGCAATGATGTGCTAACTCCAATTCTGTGCCTGTTAAGGTAGGATATGATAGAATAAACTTGACCTTTTCAATTCTATTAAAAAAAATTTAGTGTAAATATTGTAAAATTAATCAACAAATTTAATGTTCTGAGCAATCATTAGATAATTTAAATCAAATGTATATACCCACTGAGCGTGTATAGAAATTGAGGTCACAGCTACAAAAGTAAAAATGCAAATTAAATATTCTTTCACTTATTAATATATAATCAAATCAATATAATGAAAATCATCAGAGCTAAACTAATAATAATAATAACAATAGCAATAATAACAACAACAAAACCAATCCTATTGTAAGACTCTAGGCTGTACCAGTATTTAACAATTCTCAGGAGAAATACATTCTCTCTAGTCTGCTTACAACATCCAAATAAAACCCTATCAAGATAAAGGAAGCTTTCCAACATAAGCACAGAAGACAATTCCCTATATTCTCAGCATATTCATTGAGAAGATTTTTTTTAACTATCAAAATAATTCTGGCAAGGCATGACTTGTAATTTACTGCATATCCAAAATTTAACTAGGGATTTAACTAAGCCTATGCCTTGTCCCTTTAAATACTCAGAAAGATTTTATCAGTTGTGACTGTTTATAGGCTTTGTTGGTAGAAGAACCTCATGCTATTTATAAACAAAGAGCACCAATTAATTAAGTTTCAAAGCCTCAATTTTAAGCAGAAAACTGACATCAACTTTACAGATAGGGAATTTCTTGAGTTCACAGAAGTCAAATCAAGGTCATATATGGTCAGCTGTGAAACTGCCACTGAATTAAATGTTAATCTTAAACTATGGTAAAGCTCATGTTAAATTTACAGGATACAAATTTTACTTCAGTTTTTAGATTCACAGTGCTGGGCACTAACTTCTAATAACAACGATTTTGAATTAACTCTGGCTTCATCTTCTTTTTCCCCCTTGGTTTGTTGGTTGCCAACACTGCTCAGTTTGAGAAGTAAAACAGTGGCTGTAAAGGAATTAAGAGGAAAAATTATTAACACAAGGTCTAAACTAAACTGCTCTGATTCTCATCAGAGAAATTCCACCGTGTGGGTGCTCTGATGACTGCATCCATTGCACAGAGATCTATTTCACCACAGTTCATCTGCATCATACCCCAGGCTCACATTGTTAGGGCACCATGCACACCAGTAAGCTTCCATGTTTCATTATGTTCACTTGCACGATATGCTATGGCTTCTCACTGCACAGTGTACACAGGTGATTGACAGCCAAGTCTGACACACCTCCTAGCACTGGATGGCTCATCTCTCCTCACTGACATTATCTGAACTTCCACCAGTGGGTTTCAGCTGGAAAACAACACTTAGACACTTGCATTGTCCTTCAAGTAGGTGAGCCTATTACCCTAGGTCCTTCATGGGGATGGTAAGATCAAGGTGTGTGCTCAAGTAGAGTGTCTAGTTAATTGTGCAGTGAAAACATGCTGCTAAAACACCAATGTCAAAGCCACTTGCAAATCCCAACATAATTTTCCTCGCTGCCGCTGAAGAAACTGGAATAGTTTTAACTTAGATCCTGACAGACAGCAGAGAGGAGTAAGGTAAACAAATAGAAGAAGGTTTTGGCTTTCTTTTAAAACCAAAATAAGCAAAGCAAGCCTTTCAGACTTTCACATCTTCCAATCAAAAGAAAAAAAAAAGGTGTTATCCAAATTGACCTACATAAATAGTGCAAAAGTACATTTACTTAATTAAAAATGGTGCTTATTTTATAAACTAGACTTCAATTCAGCTCAAGCAAATCCAAACCAATTAGAATTGGTGTATCTTCTGCATTTATCTAAAGTCCTGGATTCATCTGAAAAACTCCTTACTTAAGACCTCTGTGCATGATGTATTACTGATAGAGCTATTGGCCAAATTGTTTTGACAAATTCTAAGCAGAGCATTCTCTTAACCATTATGAAATTGTCTATTAAGGAAAAAATGGTGCCATATGATCAGACCTTACAAGATGAGGAGATAATTCTTCATTTTTCTCCTTGGGCAACACAAATACTTGATATCTTCGGTCTCAGTTTATCAATTTCTGCTACACAGTGCTATTTTTTGTCTCACCTTCATAGAAGACTCATTTGCAGGAAGCAACAAATATAGGAATGGTGACACAGGCATGGTTTAACTTTTTCAAGTTAATACAGCTCTTGGGTTAAAATTTTCTTTGTTTAAGCAAAGCTATACAGTGTTATTATTCTTCTCTGAGCAACTTAAGCTCTTTTTCCTTACATTGGCAACCAAATTTTTTCTTCCTTTTATTTTTACAAATCACATTAAGTTGACGGAAGTCAGAACTAAGTTCAACAACAGCAATAACAAAATGAAGTTTTCCCATAGTTTTTTAACATTTGGAAATGCCATTCTCACAAATTCAGCGTGTGTCACAACACCAGGGTACCCAAAGCTCCTATTGGCTTACAATGATTTATTATAAGCAATAATTCTGTATCCTAGCAGTTGCTGAGCAAGGCTGTGCTTGAGGCCTATGCACATACATATTGGAATTAATGAAGCAGCAGTTTATGCTGTTGCAAACAGCTGCGGGTGCTTAACTTGTTTTTCTCTATAGAACTTTTGGATTTCATTTGTTTCTGGCAGTTATGGAATGCAATAAAAGGAAGAATGGTGAGTGAAGAGAAATAGAGCTACGTAAAACAGCAAAATCTGGACCTAGGTCAACAAAATATGCTCCCCTGATGATACAAATAAATTTATTTTTATATTTTACGTTGTTTTATCAGTTCTACTTTCCCCCCAAAATGCTATATTTGATGTCAGTAGGAAGATAGCTACAGATATGTCTGCAAAATACACCAGGCAGTATGATACAGACCTTCAGCCTTTTGCTGATCAAGTCTGCTGCAAAACAAGAAGGAAAATAAAAATGGGATTTTACCCAGGACTGCATGTTCTTACTAGGGTTCTAGTGTTTCTAGACCTGGGCTATTATTGTGTCCAAGGCTCTTAAAAAGCTTGGAACTGCACTGTGATGTGAGGATATGCCACCTCTGTTTTGCACCTTATCTAGAATTACTCTCTTCCTGAAAATGCTTTTGTACATAAATTGTGGTCACAACAGGAATTTGTGATAGTTACTGTGGACAGCTCCACAGCTCCAGCACGTTCTTAGGGCAACTGTTATACTCTCACTTTTAAAGCTCTTAGCAAAATAAAATTTTAATAAAAGAAAGAATGGGGCAATTAATGTAGAACAGTGCACCTGAGAGCAGATTTTAATAGTTCTGCATCCAATTGTTGAAGAACATGCAAACAGCTCTGAGCTGCTGCTGGGGAGCACTTGTTAGGATCAGAAAGAGGGAGGCAAAGATGAGAGTTTCAGCAGCTGAAGAGAGGTTGAAGGGCAGCTGCAGAAACTGGAACGTATGTGAGGCTTCATGCAGAGATTGTGGGTTCTGCAGCTGTTTAATTCTCTACAGAAGATTCCTTTTCTCATGAATATTCCTTTATTCACAGTATCTCCTCCAAAGGGGCTGGCAGTGCCACATCACAAGGATCGTGTCTAGTACTCTTCAGAGTCTAACTTGCTATCGCTTTTTAAGTCAGCCAAAGCTCTGAAATGATTGCTTATAGCTGGGGCATGTTTTGATTGCTCTCCTGTCTTCCTTAGGCTAGTCAAATGAAGGCAGCAGCTGCATTTTGCCATTCACAGTCATTTATGCCTAAAGGCTCATGTTTCCTGTCAAAAGCTGGAACCAGTGATTGTATATGATTTTTGTTCTTTAGTTTAATCATGCATCACCAATATGCTCTCATAGCATTTTCCATCTAGTAATGACTTTATTGATCCATTCTTCAGTCTTTCATCTTTCTATGCATCTAAGGACATTGTAACAAAACTTCCACTGATCATTTTGTATCTTAAATGACACATAAATACATATTATAGAGCTATCCAGTAATCACTCAGTATGAACAGGCTTACTATACAAGGGCCCAAGACAGCCAAACAGCCTTAACTGTCACTGGAAATAATCACAGCTAAAAAGGAACAGAACTAGGTTGCTACCATCTGCCTGGTCTGATTCCCATTGCTGATTCAAAAAAAAGAAAAAGAAATCAATTAGAAATAATAAAAAGGCATGAAAGGAAAAAGAAGCCTATGATCAAAACAGCAAGCAATAAAAAAACTTACTTTCTTTTTTTTCTCAATAAGATTATTAATTAATGAGCAGTGATTTTAACCTTTAAACATATTTTTTAAAACATATTTCTTGACTGGTAAGAACTTTATATTCTTACATTCTAGACATCATGATAAAGATAAACTGTAATATCCAAAAATACTTACTTTACTCCAATATACTGTCCTCTTTTTCTCTCACGGTTTTCCAAAGAATCAAATATACCTGTGTTGAAATTAAATCTTCTTCTACTGCATCCATGCTTTCAGTTTCTATCACATTCTACTGCCTCACAGCCCACATAGCTGGATTTCTAATATTGCTAATATCACTTCCATAGCAACACACCAAGATATCATAAACTCGGCATTACAGCTTCATTCCTAGACTAGGTCTAAGGAGGAGCTGATTTCAAAAGGCAGCTCTTATTAAAACATACATATACATAATAATCAAAAGTAATTGCCAGTGGGATATGGATAATGGCTTTCAGAGTACTGCAAATCAGTTTCACAAAAAAGTTGTCTCTTTTTAACTCTGACCAACAACAAAGAACTTGTTTTGTTATTGATGTTTAGAATATATCTCATCCATCCTTAAATAAAGAACCATATAATCACAGAGATACAATTACTAAAAAAGATAGTATTACTTATGTCTTTCACATGCTGGATACAGCACAGTGTAAAATGAAGTCAAAAATTTGAATCCATCCTTTACTTGTAAATATTAAGAATGCACAAATGAATGCACGAAATGAATAAGTGAATGAGAAGGAATTCAACTTCAAACACTGCCAAAATAATTTTATCAATAAATCTCTTCACTTTTAAGCACGAAATGTAATATGTTAAGTAGAACACACATCATTTGGTCAGCATGCTGGCATATCTTATGATGTATAACGACTGGGGACAAATGAGCTCCACTTGTTACTTCCTGGCTGGAGTCCTAAGTAAAATTTTAAAAGAGGATAATGCAAGAAATCATAAACAGCCTGTACTGCCACATGCGTTGCAAATGGGTGAATATCTCGGAAATAAAAGATATTTTAGGAGTAACTAAATTGACACTGGTTTTACTCTGTACACTTTTCATTGGCAAGAGGCATGAACACAGAGGAAATACTTCTACTCTCTTGGTCTCCACACAGGTTTTCCTCAGGAAAACAGAACATCCAGAGATCTTGATTATGAATTACCATGTCGAACAGAAAAATCCACTTGTCCACTTGAATAAGTCATTCAAGAAGGTTCCTCTTGAAGCTCTGGATAATAGGGAAGGCTCTATAAGGATGAATTCAAAGTAAAAAAAAAAAACCAGTAACAGGAATGAGCAGCTTTCAGCAGAGAATATTCCAGGATTTGTACTAGTTGTTGCTTTGTTTAGTATATTCACAACTTTTCTGAGAAGGTGAAGAACAAAGATTCACAATACAAGGTTATTGAGGATAATGAGGAAGGAGCCAACTGTGCACAACTTCAGGGAGGAAAAAAAGACTATAAAATGACAGATAAAAATAGGTATAGAAAGACAGTGATGCATATGGAAAAAAAAACCTGTATTTCACACACAAAGCAATTAATGATATGCTTTCCAGGAGTGCTTTTCACTTCTTTGGCTCAAAGCTCAGGACTGATGAAAAAATAGGAATTGAACTGAAGAAACAACAAGGAAAAGAACAAAATGGAAAGCATTGTTATGCTGTCATTGAAATGCATCATGGACTGATGTCTTGAATAGAGTTGGATTTCATTTCAGTAAATTTATGGAGTAACTGGGAAAAGTCCAGAGAAAAGCAGGTGTTATGACATAAAACTAGAATTCTTCAGTCTGGAAAAGAGAAAGTTTTTAGGAAGAAAGATGGACATCTATATATTATTTTTTAAAATGAAAAGCGGCAAGAAGAAAACAGTAATTAACAGCCTTTTCCAAGAAGTATGGAAGAACAAATTAAACAAGAATGCAGATGGGAAATAAATGTGGTGGGTTTTGCTTAATTTTTGTTGTTGTTTGGTTTTGAGTTTTTTTGTTTAGCTTGTTTGTTTTCTGGGTTTTGGTGGGGTTTGCTTGGGTTTTTTTGTGGTTTTTTTGTTTGTTTGTTTTGTAATTGCATGGTCACATGTTTAATCAACCTGTGGAACAACTTGTTGTAAGATCTTGATGACACTAAAAGCAGGACACTAAAATCTTATGTGGGTTAAACCTCCCTAGAACTGAACAATGCAAGGACTTTAAAAAGCTGAGAGAATAACATGTCCTAATGAGTATCTGAGGCACAAACGGTGAGCTGGAAGAAGCATTCTCGGGAGTTCAGGCTAACACCCTGCCCTTGTCAGCCTTTGCTGCTCTAACCCACTGCCACCAGTGGTCAGCCTGGCTGGCATTTCCAAAGAGATATAACGTATCTGCCCATAGGTCACTGAATGTCTTTCTAGGCTCCTATGAAACTTTTAAGTGCTGTTACTTCACATGTATTCTTGATTCTTTTTCTGGTCTTTTTTTTTCTTTTTATGATAGCAATATGCCCCTCCACAGTGTTAGAACTACTTGGGTCAAGCTCACGCATCCAGAAAGAATACAGGCCAGTGGCCAACAGCCTGCCCTTTTGCCTAAGGTACAGTGTCAAGAAAACAAAAAACTGGAGAAATACTACAGTTTGTGCTTCAAGAATGGCAGTGGGGGAGAAAGCACTTTTAGGCTGCATGCTACCTGGGAAGTGGGCTCTTGCCCACAGAACCTATATTTAAAGTTCTGCATTACGGATTGCAACCAGAGGAATAATGCAGTAGGCAAGACAGAACCAAGGCACAGCTTCACATTTATTTAATCTAAAATTTGTCCTTCTTCCAACATGGATTAAAAGAACTGACAATTTCTTACTTTTTTCAGGAAAAGAAACAGCAATTGTTCAAGATAGGGGCAGCACATTAGTTAACCATTAATTAAAACATGTCAAAACAAGGGTTTTTTAACAGTTTGAAACCTTCAGTTTAATGTCTGAATATCAGGCAGATGTATATATTGAAATTCACTGAAAAAAGTATAACCTAGAAAATGTCCTGGAAAAGGGAATTTCCACTTCTGCATGTTAATAATCTTAATTGCTTTGGATTGCAGTCTGTATTTTATGTGGGGAAACAAAAAAATTGGGGATTTTTTGGTCAGAGTTCCTTCAAAACAAATATTTTTGCATAACAAAGTGAGAACATGAATTAATGAGCAGGATAAAATGATTATTTTCCCCGATTTCTAATTTCTGCATCTTTGTGATATTTAACCTTTTCTTTTGCTTTTCTGTGCCTATAATTAAATATGTCTGTTATAATTTAAACTTGCATTTACAGACATGTAAATGTTTGAGCAGCATGGTAAAGGTGATCTTTCTTTGAATTTCAAATGCTACATGATAAAAACCCTAAAGTCCACTGTCTTATAGACTTTTTTTTTAAATGAAATCTCAAAAGATTTTTACCATCTGCATGGATTAGCTTGTTTCTCTAACTGAAAGTACGAAGGTGTTCTGACTAGATGAAAAAATAACTCTTCTGGGGCTGAACTTCATTCTCCACTGAGACACTATGCCTGGTCTTGGTTGAGTTCCAAGGAAGTTCTACTCTTACTTGCTTGGGAAACATATCAAGATCTAAACCTGAAGTACACGGAGTACACTGATTTACCCAGCTGCTCCAAAATCATGTCACTCCAGTTGAAGAACAAGATTGCATGCCTAAATACGACAAAATTCCAGAACTTGACAGAAAATGAATCTGTAAAGACACTCAGCAAGGTGCTGAGATCCAAAACACTGCACAAAGGCTTACCACCAGTCACTGTTTTCATCAGGCATTCTGCAAAATTACATTTCTTGACATTGCTTCTGCAGAAGCAAAAAAATACCAGCCATGTAACTTTAGTTTTGCAGTTTATTCACCAGAAAGGTAGTGATTTTAAGATAATACTGTGATTGTACTTATAGTATCTCCATTTACGGTGAGCTCAAAGTTATTCTAACATACTCAGGCTTTTTTCTTAAGACTAAGCACAAAGGGAGGAAGATCATGCATGTGTTTTGCAGTTTTTCCATTTCACACTCAGTACAGCTCTTTTCCTGCTGAACATGTCAAATACTGGGTCTCAGTTGGCACTACTCTTTCAGCATATTTAGTTTTGTGGGCAAGTGTTTTACTTTTGCAGATAAAACCATGGGTTTGCTATGCTGCTGAAAGGAGTTTTGAAATATAGATGCATATTTTGCATGGTTGTCATATATGTAATTTCAAATGCACAAAAATAGGGCTCTCCTGAATTTCACACAAATCTATGAGCTGTTGTCTCTTGTCCTCCACTAGAATTTAGCTATTACAGGACAGTAACAGGCTCAATACTGCACAAATTATCATTTCAGATTACCATTTAAAACAATTGTTTTCTCACCAAGATTTGTTTAAAGCACAATGAAGAAGGTCAGTTAGAATCTTTTTTGCTATTTTTTAAACTGACCTGTATTTTCAGTAACATCTATAGAGTAAATCATAATATGTTCCTTTTCTTTTCCATTTGTCTTTAATGGTTATTTGTTGCTTCTGTCATATTCAAGTGACAAAAGCATGTTTCCTGCATTTACCTGGAAAATTTCAGCTAAAATGGTCATGGCACACCTTCGATTAGCAGTTGAAAAGTCCACTATAATAGCTCATTTATTGTGGTATTTGTCACGGGTACTGAGACAGTGTCATAAAACCTGATGCATTTGAGGCTTTCTTTCTTTTACCTGAAGAGGTGATTTTCCCCCTCAAATAGCTCAATACCTATTTCCACTCAGTAACAAAGTGAATGAGAAAATAGGTGAGTAGCTGAAATAAAATATCCTGCAAATGAGGAGTATTCTGATGGAACAGCTCTTTTAAAAACCACAAGCAGATTTCAAAGCATTGGCTTTAAAAATAGGCACAAACAGGATGAATGAGCTAAATATTTCAACTCCTGAAATTCATATTAGGTTTAAATATTTTGACAGAGTTTTTAGTTTAGAATGATTTCTCTCTATTTCTGTGATAATGGAAATTGTAATGAAATACTTTATCTATCTTAGTGAGAAAGCTCCTCTTGTCTGACTGGCTTTTGATAAATAACAGGAGCAGAGACTGGAAAAAAAAATTAGTAGATAAAATTACTAATAGCTGAAACTTTGTATGAATCCTGTTACTAGAAGCAATCATTGATACAGTCAAAAGATCAGGTCATTGAAAAAGTTTCCTGTTTTCTTTTGGTCAGAACAGCAATTTTTCAGTATCTTATCAGAATTTTTTGTCATGTTTAGTCATCCCATACACCAAAATTCCAATGGTATTTTCTAACTCAAGTGCAGAGCCAACAAAACAAAAGAAATTTCTCCTCTAGATGAATATAAACTTAAAATTTATTTCCTTCCTTATACTGAGCTACAAAAGACACCTCATGTCATACCGGATTAAAAAAAAATCTCTTTCATTTTCAACTATTGCAATCAATAAAGTAATTTTGTGCATTTCTGACATAATAAACCTTGGTAAGATGGAAATGCATTTTAGATATAGTATGTCTCACAATCCTGTGTGTAATATACATGCCTTAAAATATCTGTGGTTTCTTTTTCTTCTGTGGTTTTTATAATAAATACATTCTTTCTACCAAGCATATTTTATGTGCAGCTTAACTATTACAGAAACTATAAGACCGTAACTAAGACCATTTATTCATAAAACAGGTATATATTTTGAGGAATGTAAGAAAGCATGGAATGAAGTGGACAAAACAGGAAACAGCCAGCATGCTCCATGACTACTCACTTTTTTCTTTTTTCACTGAGGTCCACTTTCCAGGATCGAGGTCCACTCTGCACTGGATCTCTACGTGGAGAGAACTGATACTATGGCAAGATGTCAGAGGACAGCAAGTAAAAATTAAATTATTTGCCTTATTTTCTGAAATATTTGATATTTACATCTGTATACCTTATCAGAAATGGGATATTGGATACAGTATTTATTTCTCCAATTAGAATAAGTTATAAGTAGAAAGTAGCTTCCCTGTCTACAATGCTACATAGTATGTTAACATGTTATGATCTGAACAAAATAATTTTAAATTGTTCTGTGCCACCTCCACCTTCATTACTGATCCACATGAAACAGGTGTGGCCCAGAGAGCAACAAGTCTGGAAACTCTATGATTAACCTCAAAAACTAGTAGACAAGCCTTTGTAATCAATGCCTTCTTTTCCTAAACATAGGGAGGCATATGTATAAAACTTAGTTTTAATACATATTCTATTTTTAAATATAAAAATACACAGGTTGTTCAATTTTCATTAATTATTCTGATATTGTCCCCATAAACTAAACCCAAAGTTGTACAGGGAAATTGTCTTAAACGAACTTGCAACCTTTTGGAAAAATAACCAAAAAACCCCCAAAAACCCACATAGAGGATCTAAAATATACCTAAATTAAAGTGCATATGTTGCTTTATTATACAAATAAATAGCACAAGAATTGAAGACTTGGTAAAATTGACTTTGATGCAAAAAAATTAAAATGACTGCTTTTCTCAAGTAATTATCTAAGTTTTCAATATAGCTCCATAAACAAAAGAAGTTTCAGAGCCATATATAATATACAGGAGATGACTGAATATATATCTTTGATGTGATAATATTAATACCTTTATTTTCAGATTCATTCAGTCATCTCCCTGATGAAAAAATCTGGATGCTAATTTATAATCTGTCAAAAAGATTTATAGATTATACTAGATTTGTTGCTGGTCTCTTGCCTGTTTAGAAAAAAAATTTGTTCTCAAGAGAAAACCTTGTGGCTATTTTACCATTAGTCATAGCTGGTTGTCTTCTACACAGGAAAGATACAAACTGTACTTTGTACTGCATATGGAATTTTATTAATGTCACTAGCTGGAAAAGAGAAGACATATTTAACTCTGAAATATTTACTACTATTCTTTGGGTTTTTTTCAGAACTTTCATCATTGGTGAGTATTTTTATGTGTTAAGAATAGCAATGACCATGAGAAAAGTGGAAAGGATAAAAAAAATACAGATTCTTCAGCTCTAACACAAAAAACTTTTGATTCCCATATACGTTTTCACATGTCATTGAATTTCTTTACTTAGAAAACTAAATAACAGCAATAAAACACTAAAGAATGGTCTATGATCACTCTACTGTTCATTTGCACAGAAACATTTTGCCATGAATGCTTGCCAGAACACACATTGTTATAAAACTTCTTTAACAGTTTGGCAAGGTAAATAGTTTCACAATGCTAATATCAGAGAATCACCAGCATGTTGGCAGCTTTAGATAAAACACAACGTAAAAAGAGGGACTTAGGACACTTCCAAACATAAGTTACAAATCTGCAGGGCTGTGATTCAGTTCAGTAAACACCATATGGCACCATGTTTAGACATGGGGATATTTACCATGAGATTTCCTTGTGTAATACTAAAAGCTATATAATCAATGGTTCCTCCTGTTTCAAAAATATGTGCATGGCCATACAAGTCAGTGCCTAGTTGAAATAGAAAAATTCTGGCTGTGAAAGAGAATACTTTTTTTTAAACCAGAAGAATGTGACCCACCACAGAAAAAAGAAATGAAGTAGCAAAAATAAATCCATTAATTCAGTCTAAAATGTCAAATGTATAAAGTCATTTAGCTTGATATAAACAGCAAAAACTGTCAATGATAAAACTATTTGTATTGCTATTAATTTGAATGCATCAAAACATGTCTTAGTCGTACAAGTTCTTTAACAAATACTTAAAGAATTAGAACTGTTTCCTTCAGACCCAAAATTTTAGCCCAAAATATCACATGCTCTAGAGAATATGAAGGTCTGAATATGAACATCTTAAATTTTTAAAATTACTCTAAATTTTTCAGTGATTGTGAAAAATAAAGTACAAAACTCATACATTTAGCAACAGAATGACTTTCTTCACGTTAATTGTTTTCTGATGAGCTTGAAATATTCCTCATCAATGAAATGGAATCCTAACTTGGAGTTATTCTAGACAATATAATTCTAAATTTGATCTCTCTGAACTTTAGTGGATATTGACAGTTTTTGTTTATTGGATCTGGCTACAACAATAATAAATTAGGCTTAAATTTTTTTTACATTTATATTTAATTTGATTCCACTTAATGATCATGGCAATTCAAAGGCAGTGACAACAGCACAGTGATGATATGAGCCTTAATGCAATGTACACTCACTTGCATAGGCATATGGAAAATATAGCTTCTCTAAAGTACATTAATACAGAAATTTAAAATTTATAACAAATCCTGCATATGGGCTGGTCCTCTCAGCTTTTATACTGGGACACTGGAAGGTCTGATGGGCTATTGTACCATGTATACTTACTCGTTTTACCACCCATGAACTACTGCTGAAGCTTTGTGAGTATCTGATTAAATGCCTGCAGGTTTCTCCTTCATTCTCTTTCCAAGTGTCTTCTTGATATAGACAACCATATGTATTTCTCTACCTATTTTGCTACAAATATGTCCTTCCTCTAGAACCAGGGAAGGCTTGGCTCTGTTTTATTCCTGAATGACAAGTCATCAATGATACTTGCATCGTCTCGATTTAATAAGTGGGGTCACATCAAGTACCTTATATCCCCCAGGCAGCAAAAATTTAACAGCACCATAAATGTGTCAAGATGACAAAAACCTCATAAAGTTGATATAAATTTAATATGAGTGACCACTATTCTAGATTTTCCCGCAGGTATCAGTAAAATTACTTTTTGTTCTTTCTTCTTTTTTCTTTCTTTTTATTAACGGCTTCCTGAGTTACCACACAGAGGAATACTTAAATTATAGCACAGTGCATTCCCATTTATTTTAGAAAGCACTTTAAATAAATTGATATCCATATCCTATAAAACACGCTGTTGGCAGCCTTCTTTGTTTTGTTCAGTAGCTGAGGTACAAATTTTAAATAATCAGAGTGATATTTCACAGGATATGGATAAAAAAAGGGATTTATTTAGTTATTGAAAACAAACAATAAAACAGTCCTATCTTTCAGAGCTTCAATATTGCCTTTTCAACTCTACCTGTTCCCCAAGAAAAAAAAAAAAGTCAATAATAGAGAAGAATACTCATAAAACTAAAAGTTAGACTTGAATTTCAAAGTCCTTAGGCACAGCAAATGCCTACATGTCAAAGACACAAAATTGGTTACTCTCTACATTTCCCTTGAAGTTCTTGTGAATTTTAAGGATTATTGTTAAAATAGAAATTGGGTAGCCTGAAATTAAGGTATTTGAACAGTCCAAGAAGATCCTTATTAAAATCAAAACTAGTATAATATGCAACACTGTTTTAAGTTCTACACCAAATCACAGACTAAGAAATAACATGGTGAAAGGTACTTTTACATTTTGTCCGTGTTTTTCTTTTTTTTTTTCTCTTGAAATATGCCCCATGTTGTGCAGAACTGTGACAGGAGCAAAAAATTTTACTAGTTTTGTTCTGTCAGCATTTGATTTCCAGAATCAAGACAATCCAGTAACATTATCACACAATCACAGAATATCCTGAGTTGGAAAGGACCCACAGGGATCATCAAGTCCAAATCCTGGCCCTGCACAGAACAACCTCAAAAATCACACCATGCACTTTGACAGCCTTGTCCAAACACTTCTGGAACTCTGGCACAGCCACTTCCCTGGGGAGCCTATTCCAGTGCCCAACCTCTCTCTTGGTGAATAACTGCAGCAATGTGGGGTTTTAGGATTCCATGTGCTCTCTTTGTTCCCCTGCCTTGTGTGCTATTGGTTCATTTTAAAATATGCATCATGCTGTACCTGAAAACCTATTGGTGTGCACCCTTTTGCCAATCTTCCCCTCCTTCTCCTGGGACTGGCTCTTAGAGAGCCAGCCCCCGTCCCCTTCCTTTCCGCTTAAAAGCCAGAGCCTGGACAGAGAGAGGTCTCCTCTCTGAGCTGGCAGTCCCTACCCTGTCCCTGCCTTTCCTCCCCCTTTCTCCTCCCCTGCAACCCCTCTCCCCGTTACCCCAAATAAACCTCCCTGCCAGAACAGAGATGGAGTCCAGGTTCGTTCCTTCGTATCACTTCATTTCTGGCTGAATTTCCGTGGTTGAAAGACTCGCGCCATGCCGCGGGACCCCGGGGGCCGGGCGTTCCAGATCCGGTGGGATTACACAGACCAGAGACCCGGTCCGGGGGGGCAGCCAGCTCCTGCCGCCTTCCCGGACCCTGCTACATGAAAGAACCTCTGTGTGAAGAGCCTTTCCCTTGCCCAGCTGGCGATGCTGTGCCTGATGCACCACAGGACATCGCTGGCCCTTTTGGCTGCCAGGACACTGCTGACTCGGATGCAGCTTGCCCTCAACCAGGACCCTGAAGTCCCTGTTTGTGGTGCTGCTCTCCAGCCTGTCATTCCCTAGTCCATCAGTGCATCCAGGGTTGCCCTGTCCCACATACAGAAACTGGCTCTTGCCCTAGCAATTTTTATACAAAATTCTGACCATGTTAAATTCTCATCCCCTTCAAAGCAGGACTCTACACTCCTGATGAAACCCTGACTGCACGGATCAAGCCTAGATTCTCTTAGTAATTAAATAAGATCAAAAGAAAAATTCAAGTTAGACTAAAAAACCAGAGAGGTAAAATCCTGGTTCTAGTGACATCTATTTAAAATTTTTAAGCTCCTTTTGCTTCTCTAGTCAGTAGGATTGACACAATCAACAGAAACTCTAATATTGTCATTTTGATGGATCAGTGAAAAGAATCTTGTCACATGAACTAACTATATAGAAATACTTATTTCATACAAAGATGTTTTAAATAGACTTTAAAAAAATTGCATAAGATTGTAGCTGCTATTGAATTCCATTAATACACCTATTAGCACAGATTGCCCATTATTATTGCTGTTATGTTAACTATTTTTGCTGCCAGACAAAATTAAACCAATTTCAATTTATACAATAGAAGATTTGCTGTTCATAGTAAGAACAATATCAAGTTTCTCACAGAAAAATAATGGATACTTCCCACAGGATTACCTGAGACTTGACAAAACTGTTAACAGGAAAAGAATTCAAGAGTAACATATTGCTTTGAATTAATAGCACCCATCTGAACTGCAAAAGTAGAAGTTAAGTTTCTGCTGCACCTGTTTCATACTAGCTCCTGGATCGTTTACATTTCTGAGATGTGGGCAAAAAAAATGGGCAAAAATCTGCCCATTTTTGCCAAATTTGTGTCTTCCACTGTAGGTAAGGTCTTCATCTTTTGGCTGCTCATTAGTTAGATTTTACTGAATGGGTTGCAGAAGCCAATCCATGTCCTTTGCCATTGTGATGGGTTATGATTAGAGTGTTACCATCCTCCTGAATGACAGTAATTTCTTAAATTTTTATAAAACATGACTGCTTGCAATCCTGCAAATACACCTTCATGCAGATGCAAAACATTATGCGTATGATCCAAATTACTCCCAGCAACTAAAGTGATTGAAGTTATTAAATTCAGCTATTATGTGAAATTCACTGAATATGGACTACATTAGCTTAATTATACTAATATTTTGATAAGGTTGATGATTAGAGCAAAAATGCATAAAACCATGGTTTTCCCTCTATAAAACTTTATCTAGACTCCGACAAATTCATTAAGGTCCTCCATTAACTCCAAAAGACAATTAACAGAGCAGGGAATAATACTATCACATAACTCAGTAGTGACATGGGTCCTGGCATTGAGGATCAGTCTGAATTAACAGTGAGAACTAAATAATGTTCATTAACATTAACATTAGGTCAATAGTCATTAACAATATATAATTTAAATTATTGGAGAAAAATCCCTAAAACTAAACTAAATACTAAATATTTATTTCATGGTAGTAATTTAAATAGAAACAATAGGACTAAAGATGCAGCAGAAAGCAGAGTTTGGTTTTTAAAATAAGATTCTAACGTCTACCCACCGCAGAAAGCAGGTAATCTAAACTCATATTTTTTTCAATATTTTTTCAATATTTTTCCTTTGCAGATTTTTTCATTTCCCTCCTTAGTTTTACACCTTCAGCTTCTCAATTACTTTCCGGAGTGTGCTCTTATTATGACATATGTAAGCAGTCCCTCTTCAATTACAGTGGTACATTTAAAAGAATTGGTGAAATAAAATGCCCCTGCTTTTAGAATCAAAAGAGATAAAAAATAGTAGAGGTATTACAACATGAATGATAATTTCAAGAGATGACTCCAAGTAGAAGCCTAGCCTTAAACTGAATACTAAAATCTCTTAAGCTGACCACTTTAGATGGTGTATTGTGGCAGCAAGGTTCTTCCCGTGGGAACATTTTGTATATTTATAAACAAGATAAAGTTTGGATGTTTTGCAAACAGTTTCTCAGATTGAGTCAGTTTGGGTGGCAATTGGGTAGGGGAGGTCTCGGGTGAAATCTGGGGATCTGTAAACTCTATATATGGAATTCAAAACAATAAAGTGTTTTCTTTTCGTTGTTGAGAATTGGGAGTAGAAAAAAGTGTATGAACTCAATATTTAAATGTTAAATAACCCAGGCACAGCAATTGAATGCCTAGTATTGAACATGCAATGGTAATGGATGCAATACACAAAAAGGATTAAATGGAAGGTTCAATTTTAAGGACAGAAAACATTTTTTTGGTGTATTTAAGTGTATTATGAAGATTTTCAATATCTACTAACATTAATGGCTTGTTAAGTATATTCTGCAGGTGATTAATCAGCCTCTCAACCTGTACCTCTTTGCCTCTCAGTTGGTGAAACAATAGTTTGTATTCCAGTCATAAAAAACTGCTGGGCTTGTCTCTCAGCTTTGCTCAGCTCTGCTCAGCTCCTGTAAGCACCTCGGACCCCACATCCCTGGAATTCATTTATCCTCTAGCCTCTCATTGGTTGAAGGTAGATCGTGAGGTTTTTTTTAAAACTGGTAGTGGGACTGTAATGTACACTTTTTCTTCCTTTCCCTATATTACACACCATTAAGAGAAAATATAAGGAATACTGCAATAAGGACGAAGACAAACTTTTCAAAATCTACCAATAGCCCTCTTATTGCCCAGTTATCATCAGAAGTGCAGGAAATGTCAAGCCATCAGTAATAAAATTAAGATGAAAATGAATAACTTAATTTTTATTTATACTAGATGTTTTCCTAAATAATTTGTTTACCGATGGGAATATTTAATCACTGTATCACAATAAGTGATACAGTGAAATGTATCAAAATGGAAAGAAGACAAACAGTTTTAAATAGTAAGAAAAAGAAGAAAGTAATCAAAACACAAGTTTGGAGACAATGACTAAAAAAGCATGTAAAAGACAATTGAACTAAATATGATATTTTATTTTTAATTCTCCATAGCAATGCATTGAGCTCTTTCATTCAGAAATTTTAGGTCATTCATGAAAGGACATCTCAAAAATAAAGTACCTCTGTTTTGCAATCAAAAAATACATACAAGAAGGTAAAAACAGTTGCAAAAGGATTTTCATACTTTGTAGGAGGTTTAAAAAATGAGAATGGCAGCTGATGAGCTTTGTGTGTTTTACATAAGCTGAGAATACAAAAACTGAAAAATATTTGTGTACATTGACTAACAGGAAAAAAGTGATGTAACACTGCTGAGATTTCAGTAATAACTATAGTAAAAACATATGAGTTTTAAGAGATGAATCAATGAAATACATTAACTTAGTTTCTAGAACCAAACTCCTCAAGCTGGATGATTCCCAAATTCTTTCACATTTCTAAACTTAATTTTTCATGATCCAAATCCAAAACTTCATTTCTAAGTTAGACATCTCTGTATCCTGTAGCAAACTCAGTATTTTTAATCAGGTTCTCTTTTATTAAAGAATTGAGTTTTGCAAGTTAATTTCTGTATACTGGAATTAAGTTCCACTCTCATTCAATTAAACAGTGCAAAACTTACCTACTCTGTTAAGCCTGCCAGATGGCCTTTAGCACTTGGCTTGGAATGAGTTACAGTCCATGCTCACCAGCTGGAGCTGCGAGAAATAGAAGAAAGAGACCAATACTGTGCAGGGTGAGGGAGAGTTAGAGGTATTGCAGCTGTGATGAAAGGAGAAAGGACACAGAACTGCAGGCAACCAGAACTCTTTAGGGTTTGTGCCCAGGGAGCAGCTTTTCTGCCATCGAAGTCTCAAAGCTGGTATCCTGATCTTGCCAGTATGCTAGGCAGAAGGAAGAGTATTTTAAAAAGAAAAGCAAAATAAATGGAGACTAAGAAAAAGTATAGAGAAATGAAGCATCCATTTAATTTAAAATATTAAAATTTATATTAATGTTAAATCCTAAACCAACACACTTTGCCTATATTCAAAACACGCAAATTCAGTTTGCCTTAACCTTGAAAAAAAGAGTATGCAAAAGGGAAAAAAAAATTCCAAAGAACTTCCCTGCAGTGACTTAAACCATAGCTCTGAGTAGGACAGAGAGCAATTCTTTTGTAACATGGATGTGGAAGTCTGACATTCAATAAAAACTGGCCTTTCACAAGCTGAATTTTCTGTCCCATATCATTCAGCCAAGGGACTATATTCCTTTTCAGTTTAGTTATTCCTAGTTTCCACTAACTTGAGAGATATTAGGATCAGTATTTTCAAAATGAATTGTGCATCAGAAAAAGAAAACATAATACCAGTGACAATAGCAATTTTAGTAGACCACAATGATAATGGTAGATCATACTAACATCTTTGAAACACAGACGTACAGCAAGAACGAAAACCTAAACCAAAAAGAGGTCAGATCGGTGGCTTTCCATTGCAATTTGCAGAGTTAGGCCAATTTAAGAACTATGAATTATTTTGTTCTTATTTTAAAGTCATAAAATCTCTGTTTCCCAGCACAAAGTACAATAGAGAGCTTTTTGTCTATCTTCAGTCTTTTTTTCTCTTAAAATGAGAATACTCCAACAGAGTAAGGTCCAGTGCTTCTGTTATTGAGACAATCTCAACTATACTTCCTTTCATCTACAAATGCATCATTTAATTCACTGTAATCAATACAATTGATTACATTAATGCTAAACTCACAGGAACTAAATAAAATAAATGCCATGTCCTATATAAAGGAAAAAAGCTTCAAAATACACAATAAGCTTCAAAAATTATTTAGACTGCAATTGCAAAAATAAAACCAATGAGGTATTAGCAATTACATTTTGCAAAAAATATAAAATAATTTCAACATTAAAAAAATTGCATATTGGTTTATAATCCTATTATAGTGCTTGAACTAGGAGGGCAATGCTGTACTACACAGCTGTTGCAAAGCTTTCTCTTTTAGTGAGCATTTTTGCCTTTTTGGTAGGTAACTAAATGATTACATAACCCAAAGAGACCAACTAATGCTTCCTCTGTAGTTTTTTACTTTCCACACAATCTAACCCCCAGACTGCAGAGGCTCAAAATACCATGAGACCTAAACAGAAGCTATTTTAGGCCAGTATTTAATTGACTGGAACTCAGAAACTAATTACAGATTTGCATGAAACTTCACAGAAAAATCAAGCTTTAATGAAAGACTGTTTGCTGGAAAAACAGGGAAAGGCATTTTCTCACATGAAACAAGGAAAATTAGTTGCTATTAAGAGTGTAAGAGAAAAAGGAAGCTTCTACATCTATACAGAGGTCAGTTCTGCCCAAGAATTGAGACAAATGATACAGGAAAATATACATTCAGTAATTGAAATTAATTAATTATAATTTACAGAACAAGAAATAAGGCATCCTGTGTACACAAATTTTGTGATCCATAGGAATTCTCTTTTTTCCATTTTGGATTTCAGGATCAAGCCAATTATCAACTTCAGCTCAATTAAGTCAGCCTAGAAAACCACTAACTTTGAATTCTAGCTGTCGAAGATTGTCTTGCAATTCACACACATACATAATGTGTATTCATAGATTCTAGAATCATAGAATATCATGACTTGAAAGAGACCCACAGTGATAGAATCATCAAATCCAACACCTGGCCCTGTGCCAATCTCAAGAATCACACCATGTGCCTGAGAACTTTGTCTAAACACCCTGAACTCTGTCAGGCTTGGTGCTGTGAGCACTACCCTGGGAGCCTGTTCAGTGCCCAAACACCCTCTGGGTGAAGAACCTTGTCCTAATACCCAACCTAAAACTCTCTTGACACAACTTCAGGCCATTCCCTCAGGTGCTGTCACTGTTCACCACAGGGGAGAGATCAGTGTCTGCCCCTCCTCTTCTCCTCATGAGGATGCAATGTAGATGCAATGAGGTGTCCCCTCATTCTCCTCTTCTCCAGGCTGAGCACACCAAGTGAGCTCAGCTGCTCCTCATATGGCTTAACTTCTAGACCCTTCACCATCTTTGTGGCTCTCCTTTGGATGCTCTCTGATAGCTTAATGTCTGCCTTATATTGTAGCACCCAAAACAGCACAAAGTAATTGAGGATTAGGCCACATCAGTGCAGAGTAGAGTGTGACAATCACAACCCTTGACTGACTAGAAATTCATCTATTTAAAACCAGCACGGACAATTTTCACGGCAATATTTAGACTTTTTTACTCAACATACAAAAAGGTAGGATGTCTACTGGAATTTGTTTACTCTTTGATTTGACAGAATCACAATTACCTCCTACCTTCTGTGTCACAAATATCTGTTGCTCAGCAGCTCCCAAGTGCAAGTGCTTTAGAAGGCATGAATTTTATGGGGAGTGCAGAGACCTTGCTCAAAACTCACCTGGCACCTTTGTAAACATTTACTTTGGCTATATTGGAATTAGTGGCATGCCTAGAAATAATTGATGGGTTCATATGATAGATGTGGGGAGTGTAATAATTATTAGTTCCATGTATGGGTTATTCTGAACACTAACCAAGGCAGCAGTCATTTTTCAAAAAGTGTAGAACCTCTTTTAAGCAATAAGAAAAAGGTTGCAAAGAAGTTTAGGCAGGAGGAATTTAAAGCAAAGAAACAAGGAAATAATTTACAGTTGAGGAATGGAGCCTTTGGAAATGAACACTGTTAAAAACAGGAGTACACACGCATGTACAGATATTCACAACTGGAAGAAAAGGACATGAGATCAAGAAGGAAATGAAATGTGTGGCTGATGATAAATATTGACTATTAATTCAAAGCCTTAATAATATATTGAGGTTTTTTCATTTGTCAATGACCTATGTTTGCATGTGTTTATTTTTACTATGTATAATTTGTAATGATGGCAATCCTGTAGGCAGAAAAGAGATAGCAGCAAACCTTTAATGCAATTAAAAGATTACCAGTATTAAGTTTAATTTGAGAATCTATGGCCAGAGAAATTAATTTAAATAATAGTACGTTTCAGTTAGGACTTTCAGATATGATAAACTCCAATATTTCTTCAATGAACTTTATGAATCAAAAAGAAGTGCTACCAGTTGGTTTTTGAAATTAATTACAGATTGCATTTTTGCTGCTAAAAATAATCCTGACTTCATTATAATTTTTTTACTATTTTCATTTTATTTCAGTTGACATTACTTCATATACATTGGAGTATCATCATATGGAAATATAAGGAAAAATGCACAAAGGAAGCAAGATGGAATGGTATTATAAAGCACTGATTCTGTTTAAAACCAAGAACTGATACTGGGGTTTTTTTTAGTTTTATTACAAATAAAAACACTACAGAGAAAATCATATATAAACTCTGAGTGTATTTTTCACTCCTGTGTAAAAAAATTCCTATTTTCCAGAAGTTATGCATGCACAGATGCTATATAAAAATATAGCAAAAAATATAACAAAAAAATAATCAAATTAATGTTTCCAAGAAATTAAAATAATGTTCTAAAAAAATCTGACAACATTGTAATCATATGTCTCTAAAACCAAATAGAATCTAACACTCATTGGGAACTATCACAGATGACTTTATGAATACACTACATTTATGAACAGTTATTACCTTTTTATTGAGTTTTATATCTGCAATATTTAGTATCTAGGTGACCAAAAGAATTTGTCAGGCACTGCTATTATTTGCACATTCCTAGACATATCTAATGTTCATTTTCCTGCAGCAGCCCTCGCAGTGCTGTGCTCTGCACTGGCAGCTGGAAAGGTGTCGATGACACCCCAGCGTTTGGCTGCTGCTGGGCAGGGCTGGCACAGCATCAGTGCTGTCTCTCAGCATTCCCCCATCCAGGGACTGGGGCTGGGCAAGATCCTGGCAGAGGACACAACCAGGCCAACTGACCCAAACTGCCCAGAGGGGTATCCCACAGCATATGACATCAGCTCAGATATGAAAGCTAACAAAAGAGGTGTAATGGGGAGGCATTTGTTGTTTGCAATGTTTGCCTTTTGGAGCAACCGTGCTGTGTGCTGAAGTCCTGCTTCCCAGGAGGTGTCTGAACATCATTCATTGATGAGAAGCAGAGAACAAAACCTTTTTATTTTTTCTCTTTGTTTGTGCATGCACAGCCTTTATCTTTTGCTCTAGTGAACTGCCTTATCTAAATCTACAAGTTCTTTCCCATCTTACTTTGTCTCCCTAGGCCAGCTGAGAAGGGGAAGTGACAGAGCAGCTTGCTGGGCACCTGGCATCCAAGGTCAACCCACCACACCCATCCACATTTTAATCAAAATACACTGACACTGCTCTTCAAGTGATCACACAAAGACCCATTTCAAACAGCAGGCTGTGATTGGCTGTTCCAGAAAATAATATATGGAAAAACATTTAAGGAGTCAGTCTCCTCTTCCCCTTCCCTGATTAGAAAATAGCCACAATATCTGCAAAGAAAATTCCCCTGTGAGAATACTGCTTTCAAGTTAGACTACTTAAGAAAAATGGGGTCTCCTTTCCACTGTAATTGATAGTTAGTTTCCTATGTTACAATTTGTTCAAATTCTTTGAGCCAACCCACGATTTAAAGCCATAATAAGCCTTCTACAGCATGAAAAAAGCCAGCTTCTCATTCAAATCTTCATAGTGTGCATGTTTTGGTGAACAGCTAACAGTTTTCTTTCAAGAAAAAGAAAAAGAAGTAGAATAATTCCTATAACTCATCTTTTCAGACAAAAAGGAACAAAATTCAGGAAAACAGTCCATCACAAAGGCTAAGCAAAATGACAACATTTCTTCTAACTACATTAGCCATATACTATGTGGTGTTTCCTCTTACTATTCATCACAAGTCTGCTCTTTATCAAAATTACTAATCTTCTTCTAGCAGTTTTGCAACACTAAATTCTTAAAGTGATTTTATGAATTTTAATTAAACTTCAGCATAAATAATCCAAGGCAGGCAGGTATTATTCTTAATTTACAAATGAAAGAGATGGCATATAGAGAAGTGACCTTGCACAGAAAGTTAGTACAGAAAAAAAATCTGAACAGAAGCCAAGTTTACATCTTGACTTCTTTCAAAGTCTAGCAGCCATACTTCACCTTTTCATTTCTTGCTTATGTTTTTCAAACTCACCAGCTGTTTGTGCTAACTTATTTTCAAAACTCTATCAATTTCTGGGTGAGCAGACACAGACTTTACTACCCCATAATCAGTAAAAGTTTCCAGGTTGTGTTTCCATCTCATCTCTCTAAAGACCTAAATATTTACTTCCCTAATCACTTCTTCAGATCCTCTGAGCTTGTGCATAAAGGAAAACATCAGACTGGGGTTTCTGCTAACTGATTAAGCCATTTTCCTGTGGTGGGATTTGTCCATGCAACCTGTTGGTGCATGTTGCTTTCTAAACAATTGACTTCAGCAATTGATCCAATATGCCTAATGTGTTATCTTGCTGACACAAGATACATTTAAATTTTTCAATTCAGCAGTGAAAGGATCATAAGCAAGTCAATAGCTTTTGAGCTTGTTTTGAGAGAAGAATATATTTCCTCCTCTAGTATAATGGTCTGTCGAGCACTTACTGTTTTAGTAGTCAGTACATTCTTCAAAATTACATTCTGTGTAGTAACATTTACTCACCTTTATCTCTCCTTCATAATTTCACAAATATCTCTGTTTCTGGAAAACAGATTAAATAATATGCTAATAGCACAAATAGAGAAAACTGCAAAAATTCTATCAGATTCTGACATATATTTCAGTTACACTAGTCCTAAAGTTGCATTAATGAGTATTCTGTTATCCAGTTTGGGAAACTCTCTCCTTCTATCAGCTATGGGGCCAAGTGATTTTTTTCAAAAACTCTTTGTTTCCTGCTTTATGCATATGATGAAATCACATTTTTTTCAGGTAGCATAAGGAAAATAATCATCAAACATCATCAGGACCCCCCTCAAATACACAAGAATACTGTTTAGTGAAGTGGGGTAAACATAGTGGAAAGAGAAAAAAAAAAAAGAGAGAGAAAATTATGTTTGATGATCTTTCTGAGCATCAAGATGATGTTCATTTCAGAAAGTGTCTCTCTTTCCCCATTTCCACTTCCACCTTCTCACAGCAGGTAAACCAGGAACAGACAATCCTCAAAGAGAGCACCACCAGGGGTAGCCCTCTGGAACTGAATGAATGTTATAATCCTAAATGTGTTTAGTCAAGGACTGTCTCAGAGGCTGTAAAACAGATTCCAACACCCTGGAACGACTCTCATATACAAAGGATAAAAAAACAACCAACCAAACTGCTGTCACTGTAAGGAAGAGTAAGTCACATATTCCCAATATGCAGAAAAATCTTCAAGTATTTGTGCTGTAACTGGGGACATTACTGCATTCTCTGCTCTAACTATGGGCTGTTTAGCTACAATTGTCACTTGAGCCATTTAGGACACATCACAGAGGACCATCTTCCCCAGGTTCAGAACTCATTTGTGAAGATGCAAGCATGTACATTGGCAATGCTTTAATATAAGCATTTTATAAATCTAGCTGGGCTTTTTCTTGCCTTAGTGAAAGACAATTAGTGCTGATTTTGGTTTTATGTTTTATTAGAAATTAAATCCTCTTTAAAAAGACAACTCTTTGTGAACAAGGTAGTTTGTGCAATAACAATGTTACTTAGCTAACCCAAGATGAAATGGTAATAAGGTGTGAAAATTGAAACTATTTAGCTAATTTGTTAGCAAGGGAATCACTGCTATTCTCAGCTGTGAGATCAAGGCAAAGTTCTGTTTATATTAAAATAAGCCATGCTTTGATATTGGAAGCAATGTCAGAAAAAAATAAAATAAACACACTTAATTTAGGTCCCCCAATCCAAAAGTTTCCTAAATGCCTTCCAATGGCATAGAGAACTCGTCAAAACCTTTATGATGACACAAATTTGCAAGCACATTTTGTTAAATCAGTCTATAATTAAAAAAAAAAAAATACAATATTTTTCTTGCTTGTGTCAGAGTATCTCATATTGTATTATAAAACCTACTGCAACTGATAGTTTTCAGCTCAAATCTCTTATTCATTTCCTCAAGCATCCTGATAAAATCCATTCTTGCTATAACAGTTTACTGATATTAGTCTACAACAAAATTCCAATTTTGACATGCCATCAGCAATACAGAGAAAGCGAAGGCAGACTGCTGAAGGCCATAAATTATCTGTGGGCCCACCTGCACAAGGCATTTTGTCATTCTGCCCAGACCAGAGAAGTCTGCGACATGTATCAGTTGTGATTCAAGGTGACCTCCATCCCTGTACTATGTTATTCCCCACTCATGTAAAAATTAGATGCTCCATTCCTATCTTCATGTCATAACCGTTACCTATGAATATTATACCTACTCAAAAAACTTCATTGATTCCCAGGGGACAAGCATGGACATTAACATTCTTGTCAAAGAGATTACTGGATTTTTAATCTACTAAATAGGGAAAGAAATCTCAAGCAGATGGGTTTTGCCTCAGGTATGTATTCTGGTCATGGAGGTAATTTTTTTTATGCCTTGCATTTGATTACTGCAATATATCTTAGAATATACAGCAAAAAGAAAAAGTCTAAAGTTGCTCAAACATCCAGTAACACGTCATATACATATAAATATCACTTTCGGGTGTTCAGGATTTACTTCATATTTTAAGATTCTCAAGTGAACTAAGATTATGTTTTTACTGTAGGCAGTAGCATAACTACAATCTTTGTAGACATACCCAAGCTAGTCTAAAATTAGCTGACTCCTGTGTGCTACCATTGTTGCCATAGCAGCCCAGGGCTCAGTATTTATAATGAATGCCTCAACAGAGTTTTGCAGCCACAGGGAGCCTCATGCACGTAAATTGTATGTAAGCCAAGTATTTTGAATGTAAGTTTGACTGTGTCACACAATTAAATGCAATGTTATAACTTCTAAATATCCATTTCTAAAGGATCCTTCCTAACTGAATTCCTGTCTGGATTCAGTTCTCACAGCACCATGGCCTACTGAATAATTTTATAAACTATTCTGAATACCAGAAGTTCACTGTTTTAGGCTGAGTTTTCATTAAAAAAGAAAAAATTAGTCCCCACTGTAATTTTTTTCTTTTCTGACTGTTATTATAAAAGACAACTAAGTCATAGTTTGCAGTCTAAACATACTCCACACACAGAGAAAGCTTTACTGATTTAAGCTCAAGTAAATGTAGCAGAACAGAGCTACATTCATTGTAATTATAAATAAAGAGATGAGTCTAGCAGCAGTAGACCAAGAGGGTAGAACTATTTAATTTTTTTTTTAGTTATTTTGATTTCCCAGTTTCTAAGAGTCAGTACTCTTGGGATAACTTGGTTTTTGGTTTGTTTTGCCTATGAAATTTAAGTACCTTATCAGTAACCTATTCTGCATTATAAGAAGTCTCCAGTCCCATATGCCCTTGGTAGAATTATGATATTTATTTTTTCGTATCATTCCACGAGAGGAATTTTCAATACAAGCTAGCTGAATAAAGACAGATGACATAAAATATGCAAAAGTGCTTTATTTTTCTTTAAATATTCTTAGTAGTAGGAAATCAGGAATACATAAATAATTTTTTAAGTGTTTCCTGATGATTTAAGGAAATATTTAATACTGCCATTTTAGCTTAAAAAGGCCAGTTTGGGCGAAAACAATGCAGCTGATTTTCACTAAGCAGAGATAGCAAGATGAATTTTGGATGAAGCAATTGAAAGGTGTTGTCTTAAGTAATAACTATTTTTTTTCTCTCCTTAACCCTGCAATTACTGCTATTGCACAGCCAACTTGGTAGCAATGAAGCCTTAAAAAGTTTGAATCATATGGCAGATATAATAAATGTTAAAGAGTAAGAAAACTACACCTACCACATCTCAGAATGCATCTCTGAATCTCAAACAGGTCTAGCAAGACATTTAGAAACCTGAAATTATCTGAAAAATTCACAGATTCTTGAAGAATAATTTTACACATTGTAGGAAGGAATTCGAGCTTCCCAAGGAAGCTTTTAACTTGCATGTACATTTTGCTTTGCAGATCTCTTTCCTCTGAATTTTAGTCTGAGATACAGTCATCTCCCCCAAAAAGAAACAACACTTTGATTTTCCATCTAGCAATAGAGACCTTCACCCAAAGGCAACATCCTTCATGTGGCAAGTGAGAAACCTAGTGGAATTGCAGACAAAAATTTATGTGGAGAATCAAAAATAAAGACAGAGATTGTCCTTCTATTTCAAGAATTTCCTTCTCTGTTATAGAGAAAAGACTGGAATATGGCAAAATCCAAGATAATCTACAAGACAAAAGGTTTTCCCTGTGCCCTCTGTATTCTAGCTGCACTAGAAGTTCAAGCAGTGTTATAAACACATCACAAACACAAAGATGCAATAGACATGGAGAACCTGAAGAAGTTGGGCATTTAAAAACACAGAGAACCTTTTTGATATACTTATTAACTCAAAAATAAGGAATGCTTTTTTCCCCTTACAAAATTTGTTTTAAAAATTTTAGGTTACATCAAATGAGTTTCATTGATATGATATGAAGTACCTTACTTGTGTTATCACTGTTTCATTTCCTGTTTTCCTGAGGGTAGAGTATCTTCTGTCATATGTAGCAATAACCACTCATTTCCCTCAGATATTCTATCAAATTTTCATTCATTCCTATGGCTTTATCATGATATTAATCATCTGTCATCCTTTGCTTTGTATTAAAAGAGGTCCCTAAAATTTTTTCATTGTGCTTTCTTGCCCTTGCATTATGAAAATTTATTTTAATAAATTCCAGTTTGAGTCAGGTAACAGCATTTTGTCTCATGATTTTTATTTATGGATATTATGAATGATCTAACAAGAATTAATGTGATAAGAGTAATGAATGCAGATAACCATAACTGTGATTATTGAAGTAGACAAAACATTTCATGCAACCAATATTAAGCATGTGGTTGAATATTTCCTTTAGAATTTCTACTGAACACTTGATTTATGTCTTAAAGAGCAGTTTTATACAACTAATACCTTGAATAAGTTGACAATGTTGAACCAATTAGGAAAAGAAGTAACAGATGAGCACAATCATTTTTGCCATCTTTCACTTCTAACTTTGTGTTCCTCCCTTCCCAGGAAAAGGAAATTTCAGGCTTTTAATCAGCCAGAAATGCATTCCTCTCATTGTATAGAGCACAATCCTTTTTCTTTTTGTCAAAGTGCAGCACCAAATCTTCTTCACTTGACAAATGCTTTCCTTTAAGGGAAAAGGAAGGACTAAGACATATATATGGATCTCTTTTCTATGTGGCATCAAAACTTTTATGGATACTTCCTTATGATTTATTTTCAACACAGATAACAATGAGAGTTTGATTCAGAGATTTGTAGGGCTTTTTTTTTTTTTTTTGGAATACAACATAGCAAAGCCAGTAAGTTTTGCTATAACAGATATAGTGGTTATGGTACTGCAATATACTCCAGCAATCCATAGCAGTAATAATCTGGTGTGGTTTGCCCTTTATATCAGTATAATTCTCTTTTGGTGAGAATAAAGTGGTCAGAAAGATTGAACAAAGATGCTCAAGTTCCTGACAGCTTTCCAAGGATGGAGCATTCTCCATCTCTTTCTTTAAATCATGCTTACTATTTGCAGTATGACTCTACACTTTCTATGTACTATAAGAAAAAAAAACCCATGCATTTTATGATTTCAAATGATATAATTTTTTTTAAACAGATACATCAGCAAAGCTAGAAAGGGGACATAGTTCTCATACACTAGCTAGTATAAAGTAGCTGGCAAGTCTGACAAGTATAAACTTTTAGGTCATTACAGGGATTGGGTTTAGCTCCCTTCATGGCCTCATAACATTCCAACTTCTGAATATCCACCTGTGCCTAAATATGCAGAAACCCTTGGACTTTTGACATTTTGATCTTTGCATCAAGGAAAAGCAAGAGTGTGCATGTTCCAACAGTGAGGACAGGCCAGGAGCCAAGGACCACCACAGCATAGACAGAGCCCTCATGAACAAGGTCACAGTTCCACCATATCCCAACAGGCTGAAATTTAATATCTATCCAGGGAGTTCAGCCACAAACAGCAGGAGATGGCCAAAACCAGGACTGAAGACAAAGCAACCTACAATGCACTACACGGTTCATTCGGGAAATTCAGTCAGCTCTAACATACCTCAGACAAGACCTCCATGCCCAAGATATAAATGAAACTCCTACAGGATGTGTAGGTGGATGCCTCAGTTGAAGCTGGTCAAGATGGTTAAGATTCAGTAGCATGTTCAAGACTCTGACACAATGCCATTCACAGTGGCAACACCATTGCCCAACACTTCAAGAGGCTTAATTTGTGTTTCCATATGTTAATTTGTATCATAGTAGTAACAGATACAGATTTTAAGTTGAAAAAAATGTTTTCAGTTTGAGGTTATGGATGCTATAATAATATGAAAGAAACTTGTGAAGAGCCCTTCTTTAGCAAGAGTTTTATTTTTATGGAAGTAGATATCTAAAATTGTGTCCATAAAGAGAGCTTTAGGGATTTTTCCACTTCTAATGCAATTTCTCAAGTGAAGAGGTCAGCCCAGCAATTCAGACAGTGTAACATCTCAATAGGCTAATGCCCATGACATCAAAAGTCTGTGAGAATTAAGCTAGTCTAGTATGGGATTGTATTTTCCATGTCAGTCTGAGAACTTGAACAGTATACGAGCACAGTAAATATGAAAAGATACATGTGCAGCTGCCAGTGTGTTGCTTGGCTGACCAGAATTGCTGCTTCTTGTAGTATTTCAGTACTGTAAAATTACAGTAACCTTGTAATTTTATGTATCTATTTGGTTTTATTTATATGTGCTTAGACAACCTTATGATCCCTTATGAAACAGGATTTCTCTTTTGAGACCCAAGGAACTGATGAGATAAACACAAGTCTAGCTGTCTATTACAAGTGGTTACTTTCCTGTTTTGAGACTGAGCAGTAGCTAGCTATGTTTTGGCATTTAATCAATCTTATTGGTTTATGAATTATTTGCAGATTTCTAAAAGTAACACTGCTGGAAGTGTCACAGAACGTTTTTGTTGTTTCATTTTTGTTATTTTCTTTGCCTAATAAACATTTGTTAAGTAGAGGAAAGCAATAGTACATTTGAAAAAAAGATCTCTGGAAAAACTCAAGGCAAATCAATTACAGGGTCTGGTAAGGCAGTTTTCAGGAGGTCTCAGTTCAACTGAGAGGCAGCTGTCTCAGAGGCAGCTGACGTGAAAATAAGGTATTCTGTCATCTGATCATCTTGCCTTGTGCTCAAAAGATTACCAACTGTTAAAGGCTTTCTGTGAAGAGTGGGATATTTTCCATGTGCTTTCCTGATAAAGATTAGTGACAGTCCTTCTGTAGATGAAACCACCCTATCAAATAGTATTTGCAATGATTTCAATGGCAGAAATTTTCTAGCCCTCTTTACCTTTCCTCACACCTACGAAGGAGACAGGCAAGAACTAATGTAGTGGATTTTAAGACTGCCTTCAGATTATTTCAGGTGTTGACCAATATTCATCCACATGAAAGATTCTGTTCAGTTCCCTTCCAATTAAAAACACACACAGTGTTCTGCTCTGCTAGTTCCCAGGTTCCAGTTACTTTCTTTCCTGGCTTAACACAGGAAACACCTCTGGCTGATTAAGAAAACATATGTTCACATTAAACATTCGGGACAAATATTATGATCCCTGAGAACCATATTGGAGGCTGAACAGAAGGCAGAACATTCTGTTTCAAGTAAGAACATGTATTTAGTTTTTTTCTGCTTCATAAACTCCACCCTGATTATATTTGGGCATAAACACAATTCAAGCAAAGGTGGAGTTGCTTAATTTATCTGACCTTTTTAATAGGCAATATTATCTAAGAAAAAAAAACCTCCAAAAAAACCCCATAAAGGCTTAATTTGCACTAGGATCAGACTAGAAGGAGATAAGAAAACAACAGAATGGGAGATTTTGCTGTCTGACAAAATAGACTTGTACCTGCTGAATAAAAATAGGCTGACTACTGTGCAGACAGCTCAGACATGCCAGTTTGGTCAGCATGATGCACCCTATGCCACTCAGGAGAACAGCAGGGGATTCATGAATTTTCACTGCCTTCCCTTAGTGCCCATCTCAGCTGGACTATTAAGTCTGTTTTACCATAATCTCACCGTCAACTATCCACCCACTCACCACTGCCTACAGGCTCTCATGTGAGATGCACACAGATGAAACGTAACATTGCACTTTGCAAGGAGAGAGGCTTCTGTCAGTTTTCATTTCCAGCACAGGGTATTTCTTAGAGTCTTTCTAAACAAGTGGTAGCAGCAAATGAATATGTGGTGAGAGAGTATTAAGGTACTAAACATTCTGTACATCTTTAAATCATACAGCAACACAAGGTTCTGACTTACTCATCGAGTACCAGGTATTATTTAAATACTTCAAAAGTAGTAACCTCAACGTACATGTCTGTATTTCACATTATTAAAGTATTGTTGATGCATTCTGTATTTAAATATTGATTTCATGGAGCATAACTCTGGATCAGTTTCTCCCTCAGCTCCTGGAATTACATGGTCTGCGAGATCTTAAAATAGTTTCATTAGGGTCTTGGATAAAGAAAAATCTTGGAAAAAGAAAAATTGGAAAAGCAAAATCCAATTTTGGTACAAAATCCAATCTCAAATCCTTGTATACATCTGCTTCACTGTCTGGAAGAGACCAGAACACTAAAAATGGAACCCTTGCATATAGAAATTTACATTAAAGATGTTAAACAGAGTATCCAAATCACAAATGGAGATCACTTCTCCCTCCATTAAACTCTCTAGTTTCCACTCCTCTGTCCAATTTGATGTTTTTTCCACCTCCATTTTCCCAGTGTCCATTCCATTTTTCCTTCTCCAACTTTTATCCCTTTCTGACACAGCTTTTTTGTCACTCCAGGTTTCCAAAGTCACAGCCTACTCCTTTTTCTCTAACTGAAAGTCATTCAAGGGGGTTGATTTTTCTTTTGGCTCAGTTTTCAGCAGAGGAGAAGCAGACTTCTGTCCTCCTTCCACCTGCACTCCTGTCCAGCTCCTCAGTGGCAACAGAGCATTGTCTTACCTGCAGTGGGAGCTGAAAGAGAACTAAGAGCAGTCACTCCCTGCCAGTAACAGAATACCTCAAAGCTTGTAGCTTCCAGGCAAAGCACATAGAATTTTTTGACTTAGACACATTTGAGTAGATTCCACACAAGTCAAAAGGCTTTCATTCACAGAAACCATTTCACTGCCATTTGAAATTCTCACTTCACACCCACAGATGCTAAAATTATGCTGCTAGGAACAATAGGAAATAATATAGTGAGAATAAAATATAATTTGCATACAAAATATGAAATAATAAAGACAGCTTCTGATTTTTTTTTTCCTTACTACTGCAAAATAAGATATTTGCAACCTGGCCTTGAAAAGATGAGCCATGTAGGGTCACATTTTAATAAAATAGTTAAGCTTTAGGGCAGGTGCATGACATGAAAGCGATCAACCCTGATGTTTAGCATTTGGCAAAGCTACAAGAGAGAAAAGCCTCACAGTGCTTTAACAAGAAATTAATGTTAATGGAGAATTGCAGAGCCCACCCTTCCAGTAACACAGAGGTGGATTTTATTCCTTGTAATCATTCCTAATTTACTTTAAAGGTTTGAGAAATAATTATGCATGCATTTCTGTCATCTTGGTTGCTGCTCATCGGTAAGTGTCAAAAGATCACACAGAGTTTATATTTGTAACTATAATTTCACCTGTCGCAGTGAGAAGCTGCTAGCCATGTGAGGGCTCTCCTTCTCATGGTCTGTATATTAAATATATCCTTAAACTAATTAAAATAGTTATTGAATAATTTAATATGAAATTATTATTTATAATCATATTAAATTAAATTTTCCTGAAGATATTTGAAGCATAAGATGGAAGCAGTATACTGAATTAAGTAGAATTTGACAAAATAAAAATACAATCCACCTGCAAAGCATCATCTTTACTTGAGTTTAAACTTACTTATATAATGTGAGCAATAACATTTTAAAAGTGCTGATTTTTTTAAAGTAAAATAACATATATGATATGTCAGACAATTACGTAATTATGTCACAAATTATTTGTAACCAGCAAACAAGAAACGTCAAGATCTGATTTAACAAAAGGGAGAGATGATTTCAAGCATGCAATCCCTTCCTCTTCCCCTCCTCCCACCATATCCTTGTGGAGAAAGGTGAAGTGATGGTGAAAGAACAGCAAGAAAACAGAGAGTTTGGAAGTATAGAGGAACACAATAAGAAACAGAAGATGGAAAAATCAAATAAATTATTTATTAGAAGATAAATAAATGAGCTACTTTGAAGACGAGAATTAATGTTACAAAACAAACAGACTGGAGAAAGGGAAATGGCAAAGGGATAGAAAGGGAGGATGAAAGAATATTTTCATAAGCAGTATGTACTCTGAAGGACTGTTGAGTGATGAGGAGACACAGAGGACTAAAACAGATATTAAAAGGCAAACACATAATTCCCCTCACACTGTTTGTTCATATTAATTGAGAATTGTATTTCAAAAAACATGTTAGCAATTACTTTGAAAATGTAAACATAATATACCCTCAGAACATTTTTGTACCTGCCTATAAATCTCCTAGTTTAATACCTTTATTGCAAGTACATGGTTTTAAGTTCTCTCTAGAGATAATTAAGATAGTAATCATCACTGCACCTACTTGGAATCTCAAACTACACTTTGTCTTAGCATTTTCATTAGGTAAACCTGAAATAGCCAGTAAGAGGAGAGGGCATTTCGCAGAAGTAACTTGTCCATACTCTGTTTTATGCTGTACATAAAACTAGTGGCCTGAATTCTGTGGAGTTAGAGGATTATCTTTATGAAGGCTAAATAGATTGGAACTTTTTATCATCATCTGTCATGGAAGAAACACCTAGAATAAATCCAGGAGCAGAAAAAAAAGCTTTCTAAACATCAAAATGGGTCATTAACATATCCAGTGTCTCCTTTTTGTGACAAATCTTTCAAATTGAAACTGGTATGTTGCATATCACTGCACTCTTTGCAAATGAATTGATGCAAAACAAAGAGTTGTGGTGACACATGGCCCAGAAAATCAAACCAAACCAGCTTTGGTGAGACCAACCAAACTTGCAGCATAATAACAACTGCTTTAAGCATAGTACAGTGGATACACCAAAGAGTGTAATTTAGATTTCCACATTCAAGAGGAAGTATACTTGTTTCTGGTCAAAAAACATCTTATTGTTAAACACTTTTAAAAGGACAGTTAAAACCTTTATCACTCTTTTGTTTCCATTGGTTAATTTCACACAGCAGAATCAAATAAATAGATTGCAATACAATGACTTGCATGGATTAACACTACTTCAAAATAAGTTGAGTTATTTTGAATCATAATAGTTCACAAGACAATTATTTTTTTTCCTGCAATTACAGATCTTTAGGTAATTGATTTTGTCTGTCAATACGTATGTATCAATCTTCTTTTCCATAATGCCTGACATACCTACATTATTTTTGTTTACTCTCAGGGCCTGAGGTTTACACTCTTGCCTCCCAGGAGTTCAGTGGCTTCTGCTCAAAGATAGCTCTCTGATGTGGCACTAATCCAAATTTGCACTACTCTGAAGGAAGAGCTATTCAAGAAAGAACCTTAAGAGTCTTGCAGGGAGAGAGCTGCTCCTGCTTCACTCAGGAGCTCTTTCAGGCCATCCCATTGATCCTTGCTTCTGTGCCTTGCCTTTGCCTACGTACCTTTCTGATCCAGAGCTGGCACCTCAGCCAGGATGAGAGATTGCTGGGCTGTGTCTGATCCTCGTTGCCATCAAAGGACCTGCAATGAAGAAAGAAATTAAATCAGACACAATGCATGAACTCCATGCAGGTTAAGGAAATAGTTATTGCATGTTTCTGAGTGTTATCTCTAGCACCACACCTCTAAACCTGAGCTGTTAAGCTTCTCTGCATCCTTTTTCATCTGATGCCCTGTTCCTTGCACTATCTTTGCCTCCCTGTGTCCTCTAAACAGAAGCTGCTACAAGGATTTGCCAATGGCCAATTCTTCCTTGCTTCTTTCCTGACAAACAGGCAGTGGCACTCTTCCATCATAGCACCTCAGAACATCTTCTGGATGTCATTCTTGGCCACTGGAGGCATTTTACCCTGGGAGGAAAGACTGACAGACAAGGAGAGGCTGTAAGACTGAGCAAAAGAGCATCTGTGCAGCTGTCTCGGCAACTAACTAAAACCCAAATTCATCCACAAACAGCTAGAGGGAATGAGACTAGGGAATAAGAGGGAAAACTGAAATGTTTTATGCAATTGGGATATTTACCATAGGTAGAAATAATATAATACAAAAGACTTAAAGGACACACCTTCCTATTGCTGTTTGTTCTGACACGAGTCATAGGAACACCACACAACATACTAGTCTTACATCATGCATTGGACCACACACAAATAGATCTGAGACTTTGAAGGTAGAATTAAAACTGGTTTATTTACTGTATTTTACCATAATTTCTTGTAGTAAAAATGGTGCCCTTTATGCCCTTTCCTTCTGTATTAGTGATTGATTATCAGTGATATGAAAGTCAGTGTTTATTCAGGCAACTGGAGCTTTGCAGAGCTGAAGTAGCAGCAGGTTAAAACAAAACAGGAAAACTGGTGACAATATTCAGATGGATATACAAGCTCCATTCTTCAATTTGTAATATGGATTTGAAGTTAATTTTTCAGTGTCACATATTTAGAAATTATGTACAAGATTAAATAATATAACAAAGGATAAACTAATAATAGTAACACTATAAGATAAAATCTCAAGGGCGAGAACTCATTAAATCCAAATTTATGGAGATAAGTTCATGTTGTTAAGTTGATATCTGCTCCACAATATCTAACATTTTCCAAATGTTCCCAGTCCAATTGTTAACAACCTGGTGTACAAACAGTAATCCCAGTACACTAAGGAAGAAATAAAAAGCTACAACTAAAATTTGAAGGACTTCATTCAATACCAATTTAACTGCAAATATGCTTGCTTAGCCTAAAATTGTAATTATCTACTTATTTATTGTTTTAAAATCTGAATTTTTATACTGAAATTACTGAGTAGGAATAAAAGGTTCATCTTCGATGTAATTAAGACTAAATTATTTCCTCCTTCAAGTAGAGTATACAAGTGACACATGACAGAAGAGGAAAGAGCAGGGAGTATACATGGGACCACTTTTTAATTACCTTCCAGGCTCCAACCAGTACAAGGATTTCTGGAGCCAGATGTACCTTTTAAAGTACATAACCACCATTAGGGTTTCTCTCCTCCAAAAATTTGACCAGTCTTGAGCCCTTGTGAGCTTTTAGCACCTTCAGCAAACACAGGATTAGCAAACACAAGCATCTCTACAAGCCCCTGCATAAAGAGCCTAACACATGCTTCCCAGATCTCTGCCTCTTCTCCAGAGAAAAGGTTTTCAGGGCAAGAAAACTAAAAACTGAACTTAAATAAAAAGTTGGTGCTCAGGAAAGAGAACAAGATGTTTACTTTGAATTCAGAGTGTTTATTTGAAGGAGTTTAGAAACAAGCCTTAAATATTTTATTCTCAAAATGTAATACCCACAAGGTCTGATACTTTTTATTACTATTGGTATTGCTTAACAACTCTTAACTTCTTAATCACACAGAACTGTGAACTGTCTTTTCACAGTAATTCTCACTCAGGAGAGTTGATACTTTAATATTTTCTGCCCTTCTTTCACAATATTTAGAATTACATCTCTAATTCTAATTAGACTTCCTTTTCTTCCCCCCGATTTTATGTATAAAAATATGCTGTAAATTATGTGCCTTTTATCTATTTCCTAAACCATATTTTTACTACTATCATCTCTACTATGGAAAGCTTTGTGTTCTTTTTTCTTCAACAAAAATTCTTTTACCCTCCCAAGAAATAAGCCTTATCTGGTGACTCACAGCTGATTTGACCACTTATTCTTACCCAGAACATGTGTGTCACCTCTTTATGGACCTACTTGCCATGCAAACAATACATTGTCTCATTTTCCCCGCCTTGCAGATGTTTATGGAGTAAATTATATCCAGTAATATTCTAATCATGTGAATTATCCCACTGAGTGTCTCATATGCCAATTGAGACAATGTTGTGATCATTAATTAAGATTTCAGCTCTTCCTGTTTATTTATCTTTTCAAATTAGTGCAGAAACAATTAAAATATTTGCTGGATTGACATTCTACTATTCTGCTTGTCCTTCTTATGACCTTCCTAAAATCATCCCTAAACTCAAAAATTTTTACATCATCTTCCCAGTCATCATTGTTTTACAATATCTATGAATATTTGGAATCTCTTTTGATCCTAGTTTAAACATTGTGTCATTACTGAGTGACCAAGACTGTGTCTCAAAATGTTCACAACAGCAGAAGCATATTTTAAGGGTCAATGTTAATGAAGATATTGCAACAGGTCACAGAATTATTCCACTGCTCAAACTAATTATAATATCAAGTTAATTTTCAGTTTCCTCCTCTCTCCTATCCCTGCACAAGGAAGTACAAATAGAGAATATCCAGTCTAAAACAGAAAATATATTTCTTCTCATATTTCATCACTCATATCCATGAAGGGTTCAAGTACAAAACTGTAATATTAGGCTGCAATTTCAGTTATATTTTCAGCAAAAAGTTATTTCTTTGTAAAAAGCTCTCTCCTGTATTTCTCCACCCAAGGCTTCAAACATCAGACATTAGGTAGCAGTTAGCTATTTCATTCAATTTGGTCCAAAGTTCAAAGCTTTCAATTATTGTCTCCACCCTACATCAAGTACATCAACTACTCATTCCCAATCTTTAGCAGCACTTCTGCAATTCTAACGATTTTTAACCAGCATAATGAAGAGCGAATATTTGAGAATTTGTCCAAAAAGGTACCATCTTCTCAGTCATCTCCAAAGTGAACTGACTTGACCCAAGTTCAACCCATTGTTCATATATTTTGCCTTTTCTCTCATATTTGTGTTACAGTGTTCATGCCTTATGCTTCTGAAATTCCTGACAAGCTATTGCAGTTCTTAGGTTTATTAATAAATATGAAATAGAATCAAAGTACTCTGCTCTTCAGCAGATTCCAGGGCCACCTGGTTGTGCCAACACTCTCTATTTCTGTTCAAAATGAAGAAAAGTACCTTTAAGAATGTATTTACACAACATTTGTTCTTAATGCTGTAACTGCTTACTACAGCATGTAGTAAAGCAAGACTAAAAGAACGAAGAAAGTATTCTAAAATGTTTTCTAAAACAAGAAGAAAGTATTCTAAATTGCTTCCATCTCCTGCCTTACAGCAAGTTATACAGCAAAACAGTGTGTTGTGTTTAGCACCAGTAATTAGAGTTGCAAGAATTAAACTAAAATTACTTCGTTTTCCACTGTCATAATTTTAAAAAATTGAGTATTGACCTAAGAAGAGAAAATGTTATCTGACATATTAATCAGCACTGAAAACAAATCAATATTGGCACTTCTGTAATTTCACTAGAGCTTATGTATTGAAGACAGGGCAGAGGGTGGGTTAGTGCTTAGAAGCTATTCTGTGTAGAATGCTATGGGACAAAATATGCTGTTTAAATATCTACAGTGTTTATTATTAGATATTTATTGTAATTATATTATTAAAACAAATATGAAATACATGAAAATAAATTTTAATGAAATAAAAATCACAATAGTGTGTAAATAACTATACATGATTAATAATAATTTATACTTGTTATAATGTGCTATTAAACCTTAGCTCCTAAAGTAAGACAAGCAATTTCCATATTTACTTTTTTTTAAGCAGAAGCCACATTTTTCTGCTTTTTTAATCTCACTGTTTGAATAGATGGCAATTTGAAGTATGGCATCATAGCTGAGTATTCCCAGTCTATATTAAGATCTGTTAAAAGGAAAAGCCAAAACCCTACAATCTCTGGTATTTTAAAAAGAATTGGAAGGCAATTTTAAAAATGCATTAAAGTATTTATATACTCTTTAATCAATTAAAGTGTTGTTCAACTAACTGTTTCTGGTTGTTAGTGACCAGACACAACAGCATCTGTTCTATTGTAACTTAAAACATCAAATACTTTATTATCTGTTTGTTGCAATTATCTCTCCTGGATATCTCATTGGAATCCATCCAGAGATTAGTTCTGCAAGGTATTGAGTTCCTTGCAAAAAATGCTGTGTCCTCAGATCTTATTAGTGAAACTGAGAATCCTTAATGCCCTCAAGAATTAGGCCAAAATTCAAACTTTGTTTTATTATCAACATCACAGCTTCCCAGGTGGTTTGCACAGGCTCTAATGGCTACTGCAATGGTGAAGTCTGGTTTTCCCAAAGCAGTTTTGAGAGTTGGAGCTGGAACACAGAAATCAACATTACTTTAGAGGGAGGAAACAACCTGCTGTGAAGATGCAAAGATGCCCTTTACCCTCCAGTAATAAACACACATACTTTTCTTACTGAGCTTGTGACTGGTATCATCAATCCAGAGACTCTGTCTGTGCTAATCCACATGGAAGATGCCTGGAAGGTCACACAAAATACCATTTCCTTCTGTGGAAAGCTGCCATCACTCTCAATGTTCTCAGCACTGCCAAGTGTTTGATCTATAAACCTATATTTATGGTGACAATTCACACTCACACTGAAAATCTGCAAATCATTTTGCCCAGCAGTCTTCAGTACATTAATTTGCAACACAGTTGGCAGAGCATATAGTAAACATAGTGGTCATCCAGTTTCCTTCAAAGTTTGCTTCACCGACAGTGAGCATAATGTTTGCTTTAGCTCTGAAATCTCCTACAAACGTGTGTTCTATGAAGCGTTAACATCCTACTTCGTTCTCACAAATAAAAATGTAATAATAAAAAAAGGCATTCACAATTGTTTTCTGTCACTATCTGTGGAATTTTCAGACAAAAAAATCAGAAGGTTTTTTTCTCCCTTAGTATCAGCCAGTTTCTAGTATCTAAACCAACATTACTTCTTGATCACAAAACTAGCACCTCTGAAAGTTACAGCTGAAAGATATACTAAACATCACCCAAATGGATACCACGTCTTCCAAGAGTTCTTCAAAACTGGTAAAAACTATTTAAAGGGAATGTTTTGAGGAGTATTTTTCAAGGAATATTTTCACAAGAATATTCTACTACAAAATTTAGCATAAGATATGGTATGGCTAAATATTTATTGCATCCTGTGTGGTTTCTCTACCTTTCTCTGCTTCATCTTCTTCTGAGTACGTGGTAATCCTAGGAAGTTCTTTAATCAAGCTAGTATTCTGTCTTCTGGTAGTTTTAATTAAGAGGGCAACAAACCTAAAGTTTGTGTAGAAAGTCCTTGGAATAGTCAGCCCACTAGTGAACAAGCCTGAAAGAGCTCCAGGAAATGCAGGACATTTGGGCAGCAGACCAAGAAGATGAAGAATGTAGAAAAATGTTCTCAGCTATGAAATGAAACCACCCAATAGAGTTGAAAATGAAGAAATTAACTGAGATGACAGATGCCAGGTTCAGGTTACTGAGGACAACAAATGGAGTGAAACAAAGCTTGGAAAGCACTGGAAGACCACTGGGTTTAGAGTCAAGGAAGTGAAAACTGTGAATTATTACTTCTGGCATTTGTTGGGAGTGCCACAGCAGGTCAGCTTCCACAGGCAAAAAAAGAGAGAAAGACCGATCTCTGTATAGAGAGACGGATACCACGCAGAGGTTGCCAGCTTAGGAAGACTTATCACTTGCATGTTACCATTTTGCCAGTTCTTATACGGGACTTAAACTGGAACCTATTTCAAATATAATGAATTTCATGCTTACTTTGTCATAATCACACACAGGGGAAACTATATTGATCCACATGCAAGTTTATTTCTAGGAATAGAAAGACCTTCTATTGTCCTTCATTCCTCTGAATAATAAACCAAATTTACTCATTTGTATGGAGGTGTTCATCACAACCTTGTATTTTTAGTCCTCAGTAGGGTATAGCATAGTAAGTTCAGAGAAAGAAGACAGGAAAGGAATAATATTTAAATAATTTGGAAAATCCTGCAGTCAGTAAATTATACTTTTGTTCTTCCCCAGTGAATTTCTCCCACCTTGACGTGCTTGACAACTATGCATTAGTTTAAAATTCCAATTTGTAAAAGTGGCAGCTTGAAAAAAATTCTAAAACATGCTTGTTTACTGGGGTAGAAATCTTGAATTGAATGTGTCAGATTCTCAGCAGAAGTTTTTGGATGAAGGCTGATCTCTGACCTTGTCATGCAATCTCTGCTGAAATCAGTGAAATGTGCATTTACTAAGAAGCAAAGAAATCAGTTCAAACATAGCATTCTTATCAGGTATTGGAATTAAAATAGCTGCATCAAATCAAACATCCACTCTATTTTTATCTGTCTTAGGTTGTCCTTGATACTTCTGAAGCTCAATCCAGCTGAGATCACTGGATCTAAAAACTCTTGTTTTCCTTCAAAAGCTCTGTGTCCCCTTACAGATCCTCTCTGAGTCATATGAGGTGGGGAAGATACATTGTTGCTGTGGCTAAAGCAATAGAAAATACAACAATAGAAGGAGGATGAACATAGACTATGTCTAATTTAGCAAGCAGCATGGCACAATGGCAGTGAAATTTGTTGAGTGAATCATTCGCTGCAGAAGACCAGCAGTCTATGTTTTATCATATATATATTTGAAAGGATCCTAGCTGACCAACTCCAGTTTGATCCTGTGAGTCAAGGCTCATTTGGGGTTAGAGCTCATCAGCTGGGCTCTAAGAGAGCACCTCTTGCCAATTCAGAGCCATCAGGAAAGAATTGAGTCAGAGCATCCCAAAAACACTTGCAGGTGAACTGAGGTACAATTGTAAAAGGACTTCTTATCTAATAATGCACACTAATGTGGACACAGTCATAGATATCCTAGAAATTGTTGCTCAAAATCCCCCTGACAAATCATACGCTGTTCATGAAATTCACAATAGATCCACATGCTATCTGGAAGATCTTAGGGCAGCTAGACAAAAAAACCAAACAACAAACCCACACCAAAACAGCAGGATAATCCACTGATAGGACAGTCTTATGCATGTAAAAAATACCATGTGACATCACGCTGTTTGTGACTACACAGAGAACTTTCTGGAACACAAATCTAAAATCTCCAGAAGCTGAAACCATTCAAGACAACTGTATTACACAGCCATGGTTATAAGCAACTTTCTTTAGAGTTCTAGGGCTACAGTACAGTAGTTTTTTCCTTCCTTTTCTGCACAAGAGGAAATGGCAAAAATTTAGGGCAATTTTTTCTTTGAATGTGTTTGTTATCTTATGTACAGAAAGGGCATACAGCAAATAGAAGCCATATTCAGAGTGGAGTTTAGGATGCAGTGTTTTGCTCATTCTTTTCAGAAAATTTTTACCTTTTATCATGACAGAGCTTTTTACATACTGCAACAATGATTTGGAGGTGGTTTTTCTTTTCTTCTATTTTTATTTTGCTTGTTTCCCTGTGTGCAGAATTTGAGGCTTCACCTCAAGTTCTTTACCTGGTAGTTCATTTAGGAAAAAGTTGTTTGACCTTCCTCTATGTTAAATATATATATGAAATCCTTATGAGATTTATGACCATTAAAAAAGTCAGTTATTACTGAAATCATAGAAACCTTGACTGGAAACACTATTAACAGAAATTGAGCTATTAAAGCTATGCTAATTCCTTCTGGTAAATTCAAAGTGTATTATAAACTGGTTTAATTTGCAGCATCTGACTTCTCACAGGGAAGAAAACAAGATCATTTGAAAAATCAGTAATTAAAAAAATCAGTATTTATTTTCATGTGGGCATACACCTTGGTAAAAGCCAAAATACTTACAGATAATTTATTAGTAGTACCTTTCCTACTCCCACCCTACAATGCACTTCACTTAAGCTGTTCTGAGAGGCTGATTCCCCCTGGCTTAGTCATAGCAAGGATGGAAAACAGGTTTGGAGTAAAACATCAGGACCAGGAGGGGAGGAAGAAAAAAAAAGAAAGTAAGTGTTTTGCAGATCAAAAAGATTAATAAAATCATTAAGGAAAAAAGAAAAACAACCAAACCACAACAACCTCAAAGCCTGATAATAATCACAAATAAAACTTTTATTAAAAGGGTAGATGCCCTTTACATATTATTGATTTTAACCTTTTTGCTAACAGTATGAAATATATAAAAATGTTATTTTCATGTTGAGATTTCTGTAAGTTTCTGCAACATCAGTAGCCAAAATTTGCTCCTGTATAACCCAACCTGTGAGCCAAAGGCTTGAATGGCTACGTCAGGAGACAGTATGGTAACACAGAAGCAAAAAGGGCATTAGAAGATGGCAGGGCATGGATCTAGAGGGAAAAAAAAGCCCCTCAGGCCAGGGATCTGAGATCTGTAACTATTTCTGCATCTTTTATTTTGACATAGCTCGAGCCAGATTTCAACAGATTAAATAACCATTAAATTTAGGACCATCTTGTGCATGCTCCTCTAACATTTTTTTTAATCTTTTACTGTCCTGTAAATAAAAAGCCAGCTTGTGTATTATAGGATCACCATTGAATACCAGGCCGGCAAATCAGGGTGATCAGAATATTAGCTTTAAAAGCTCATTACTGATCTGAGGTAAAATATTAATAAAGATGAACCCATAAACTTGAGCAAGTTGTTTATGTTGTTTGATACACATGGCACAGGCTGGACAGGTTATAGAAATACCACTTGGTCTCCTTAAGGTATCATACTTAGGTCAGATAAACCTGCAGATTCACATGTGCGTTTTGAGGATGAATAGTGCCTGCACTGGATATCAGGAGCTAGCTTGCCAACTGCGCAGCAGTTACCTCCCACAGAGTCCTGGGTTCCCAGGTCACTTGTGAAAGAAAAGTAGAAAAACAAAGGTGGGGCAATAGGGAACTCCTGTTTCAAACCTGCCATGTAGCAGGTGAAGTAGGAACTTGAATCAGACTTTCATGTTTCTGACAGAGATACAACATTTGGCATGGAAGTGTTGCCTGAAAACTCAGTTTTAAATCTCATGGAAACACTGAAGAATCGATTTCCCCTGATGAAATGACTAGGAGTATGAATTTTAAGATATTCACAACATTATTATATTCCAGATAAAACACAATCCAGACTATTTCTGTTTCACATGACAGGGGGAAGGAGACCAGAGGGGCAGAAACATGCTTTTTAAACAATATTAAACAATCTTTCAGCACCCTCTCTTAAGAGGATTCTGATAAAATACTGCAGATTAAGTCTAGATATAAATAAGAATCTGAATTTCTGGATCTAGTCCAAGTTACACTCATTCAATGAATTACACTGTGTATAAATAAATTTACCTAAAACTGTATTAATTGAAAGCATTCAGTATCAGAATCTGTTTACGAGATTTGCTGTATTTTTTGTGTTTTAGAGATACACCCTCCACATTAAATAAATGAAGATGAAAAAGGAAGAGAAAGGGAAAATATCTGAAAGAACCAAATGTTTAACCATTTCTGGAGCAATAAATCATAATTTCTGACTGACCAAACCATGTAACAGAAAATAACTTATAAAAACCAATTTTTTTTTTCATTATTTGGGTCTATAAACGTGTTACTAGGCTCTGTGTTCCTTCACAAGTCTGTTCTCTTCCTCTTCATCCTTACCTATCAATTGAGGGCTGAAGAAGCTATAAAACCTAGGATGCTCTTCAGATAAAAAGGGAATTTTCCATTGAGCAAGGACAACTCAGCCAGACCATATTGCAATGTCCACTGGACAAGATTAGCAGCTAGCAGAGCTCTGAACAGCCCTGAAGTTGCTGTGATTCATATTTTAAGCAGGAAATATTCCTTCCAGACACAAGGTCTGTTTGGTATTAAAGCTGTACAAAGACACTTTCTTTGGGCTGAATTGAGTTCATTCAGATTTTAAAGTTCATAGTTGTTCATCACAAAATAGTTGAACAATGAAAGATTGAAAGATATCCTTCTTTGATAGAAATCAGCATGGTTTCTACCAGAAACTCCACCTATTTTCTCCAAGTTGAAACCTAGTATTCCAACATCTTCTACTGTACCTACATCCCAGCACGGAGAGAGAACCACTAATGCTGCAGTTTTGTGGCAAGAAGAAGGGCTGATCTGTGTACATCAGTGGCTTTTTGATGGAGGAGATAACTTGCAGGCAGTGAACATCAAGAGGAGGCAGATACCTGTACTGTATGGGATCAGTGATCTGCTCCTGAGAGAACAGTCGAACATCTACATTTTACACAAGGGATGCTTGCTTAGGAAGAAGTTTGCTGCTGCTGCTGCTGGGGGCAGCAGGTGTAGTGGATAAAGCAAATTAATATCAAACCATTAAAATATAAAATATATTGATAAAGGTGGGAAAGACTCCTGAACACAATTTTTACAGAAGAGCAGAAATTAGGACATCAGTCTTTGTATGTTGGAAATGAAGAGAAAATCAGATTCAAATTAACAGGTATGGAAACAAAAAGTGACTCTTCAAGTACATCTACCATGTCATCAAACAAGTCTGCACCACTCAACACTGGTGACACAGCATTAAAACAATGTTTTCCAATTAAATTTCTCCTTTACGAAAAGTAAATGGGAGTATGTAGAAAACATACCGTTACAAGAGGACAAGAAGAGATTTTTCTTGTTTTGGTTTTTTTTTGTGAAGGTAAAAAAATTACTCTATGAAACACAGCAGCAAATTTAGCTGCACTGTATACTTGGAGAGGAATTAAATAGTATCTCAAAAGCTTTCATCTAGTAAGACTTGTTGGACTGAAAAACTATTCTGCAGTCCTTGAATTACTTGGGATAGATAAAAAGAAGACAAAAATATAGTATACACTAGAGATAAGTTCTTTGTTGATAAAAAGATATACTAGAAAGAAGCTTTTGCACCTGTGAGTGAATTTATTTATAAAGTACGTGGGAAAATAACCTTCAATCATGCATACAGATTTTAGGTTTATATGTCCAAAATCTAAGTGAAGTGGTTAGCAGTGGGATGTGGTTATCAGCTTTGGTATTTAAGCAACCTGAATAGGAATTCAAATTAAATTCAATCGCTCAGAAAAATTAGTGCAAGAAGATCACCTTTGTGTCAATTTGTCTGGCAGCTCATTCATTACTAGGTCATACTTTATGTGGCATACCCAATTTCTGCAAAGAGAAAAGCTTCTAATTATATGACAATACAAATGGTGGAAAATCTTTCTAAAGCTGGTAAGAAACTCAGTTTTGCTAGCTTGTAGTGCTCCACTCTCCTTGCTGACAAGTGAAAAGACTTCCAAGCAAATACCATGTAATGTACTTACCCACAATTGTCATTTTCTCTGATAACACATTTAGCTTGTCTTACCTGACAGTTACATCTCATTATTATTTGAGAAAAATGCTGATTTTTGCAAAAAAACCTGGCAAGATTCCACAGGATTGCATTTAGTCATCAAACATCATTCCATAGCATGACATGTCTCAGCATGTGGGCATTATTTTTCAAGACATTTTTCATTTTGCTCTCATAAAAAATAAGGATATTTTTCCCCCACCTTATACACAGAGAGTGTTTTCTATTAGAATAGTTGTATGGAGTGTTTTTTAAATTATTTGGACAGGAAATTTACATGCCGTTATTGTTAATTTGATTTCATTTTTCTTTGGCAGATACAATTCTGAGATGCCTGAAAAGTTGCCCTGTCTGAAAACATAATCACCGAAAGACGTTTATTCTTCATAATTTGAAAAGCTTATTAAAGTGTCCTATAAATCACCTATTTTAAGAGTTCAAACTTCATTTATTGTAGTGTGTAATTTTGCATCTGTGTTTTATTACTTCCTCTATGGTATACAGCATGATCCTGATATTTGGAAGATTTTGTGACTCTGTATTACTGCAGGTATGATTTTAAAAGAATTTAAATATAGTGTTCGTATTATGTCCCCAGGTATCTGCTGTATATTGATAGAAAAGTAGATGTTTTTAATACATTATCACAAATTTTACTTTAATAAAATTCAATATTAACAATAGATTTTTTTTTAAATCCATATTTTATTGCAATTTCAGAGTGAAACACCAAACAGTAGGAGATGGTAGAACCCAAGATGCCCTCTGCATGCATACAATTTGCATTTGAAACCTTACTGATGTTACAATTTTCTGCACAGGATCCTGAAGGGCTAATGAACTACTGTTCATTAGATCCTGAGCTGGTATCTCAACCCCCTCTAACTCCTTTACCTGGCTCTGCCACTCCTATGGAGTTCCCATCATGTACAGAAGTCCCCACAGATTTTATGATATTTTCCCAACTTCTACCCTTCCGTTCTGCCACTGTTGAATACCATTAATTCAATCCCTCACTTGCTGCAGTATCTGTTATGTAGCACAGCTGCCTGTGGGAGCTGAAGTGTATGAAGTCTGGAAAAACTGCTATTGGGAGACTTGTACCAGTTCCTGCCCTTTCTAGTCTTCACTTTAAAGAAATATCTCTTTTATAAACCTATGGAGGACAAAATCCCATCAATCAATTAACACTGATTAACACAAAAAAACCAATGACTGTTTCCAACCTTAGGTTGTGTTTAAGCATCAAGCCAGCTACATTATTTCTCTTAATTTTGTTATGTGCCTGTGTGGTCATGCTCAACACAGTAAAAGTAGAAAGCTCACGTGGCTAAAGAACCATTGTCCACTTTCAGCTGCTTTATAAAAATCAGTGAAATCCTTGTACTTTAAGTTCAGTGGCCATCCTCCTGCAGTAGTCAAGTGCAAGCAAACTTCCTTTTAATGTTACTGACACATAATGAATATACATTCGCTCTACGTCTACTATCCCTGGAGATTCCAGCCAATTTCTTCTCTTTGGAAAAGTCTTCTTCTACTTTCCTGCACCTTGGAATGCACATAGACTGATAAGAGGTGCATGGGAAACCCATGCATTCCTAATCTTCACTTCCCTGATGGCAAGCCTCTAGAATGATGATGCGTTCTGTTACTACATTAACTCCTCCTATTTTTATTATCTGCAAAAATGCAGTAGGATGAGCGCCAGACCCAATGATTAAAGTGGGAGATTTAAAAAAAAAAAAAGAAAGTCTGCACTTTAATTATCATAAATTCTGGTGCCCTTGGTACAGTATAAAAAACTTGGAAAAATCAATTCCACTGAAATGCATTCTGAGTGAATTTCTCTAATGTACTGATTTAAACATAAATAAAATCTATGGGTGTATGTACATGCAAGAAAAAACCTGGGATTTTGTTTGGGGAAAAAAGTATCAAGAAAAATATTCACTCTGCTCCAAATCCAGCTGAACACTTATAATTCAGCATGCTATAGTCAAATTTTCCCATGTTAATATTATGTGAGCCCATTTTTGACTACAGAAAAAAGAATGTGAACAGCGACAGTGATTCTCTTCCCTAATAAAGCCTTCTTTTAGCCATCCCTCTAGTCCTGAGTTCATTTAATTTTTGCTATTTTTTACCCAGCTGGTTTCCCAACCATCTTAATGCAGATCACAATTTTGCTTTTTATTAGTTTTGAGTGACATTTTATTTTTCATCTACTGCAGATAACGAATGCTAGCACAGTGAATTCAGCCTTACACCTACCATGACACTAAAATGTCTCACCAAATTACTTCTTGTGTCTAGATGTAGGTTGTTGTGGTTTAACTCCAGCTGGCAACTAAACATCACATAACTGCTGGCTCACTCCTCCCTGGTGGGAATGGGGAGAGAACTGGAAGAGTAAAACTTGTGGGATAAATTCACCCCCTCCAGTGGGCAGGCAGGTGTTCAGCCATCCCAGGGAAAGCAGGGTCCTATCATACATAACAGTTTCTTGGCAAGACAAACACCATCACTCCAAATATCCCTCCTTCCTACTTCTTCCCCCTAGTTTACATGCTAGGCATAGGTATGGAATATCTCTTTGGTCAGTTGTTTTCAGCTGTCCCATCCATGTCCCCTCCCAGCTTCAGTACAAGAATAACCAGTGAAAGGGAGTTCACAGTGCAAACAGGTAGGAAGGCAAACACAGCAATCTTTACAACTGTGCCAATTATAAATCAGCATCTCCACGCTGGGGTGTTCACAATGCCAATAAAGAGAGAGAATGAGATTTAAAAAAATCCAACAGGAGTAAACATTTCCCACAAAAACATGTTTGAAGGAGGTGTAAAGAAAAATGTTTTTCAGGTATTGCAGCAGTAGAGCTGCTCAGAAAAAAGATTTTTACCCTGTAGTTTTGAAGTATCAGCAGCTCCCTTTGTTTATTGCATGTTAGTGTCTATTTTGGAGTAGAACTCTATTTAGTCTATGCTAAACACTAAGTAAATGCATATTACACTACTATAGCTGCTCAGCTGCCCAACACATTTGGGTAAAGGGAACTCTTCTTTCTTTTTCATTTAAAGAGACATGAGCCACCACTTTTCTAAAGTGCAGTCCTGATCACAAACCAGCCATATGTTTGTCTTTTTGACAGCATGCAACAGGGCATGTTAACCTAAGCTACCCATTGAAGCCACTTAGAAGTGCAAAACAGTGAAAAAAATATATTGCTTTACACACAGACCAGAGTTTCTGTAAGTTATATCAACCATGGAATTAATCCTTCTCCTTACAGCTGTAGTAGCACCATAAAAAACTTATAGTAGAAGCTGGTCCAGTCTAGTACTGCTGTAATTATGACTACAAAGTATGCAAGAGAAAGGATTACAAAGCTCAGGTGAATTTAAATTTAGTGATGGTACTTTGGTTGATTGGAGCTTTTAAAGCATATTCATCTTTTCAGCACATATGATTGGAAAAGAAAATATTAATAAATGGTAAACAATATTAATAAAAACAGATAAATATGTTGTGTATGTTTTCCAGGCCAATATCTAGTTCTCTTAGTTTTGTTTCCTTGAATGCAGAGGGAACAGAGAAGGCATGTCTTCAAATCTTTTGTTAAAGAAAATAGGGCCAACCACAGCACATAAAATAGTCTTAAATACTAAAACTGAAAAATTTTCTTTCCCCTCCTTTACAACAACAGAGAAGACTACATATACTCTCTGTTATTTATCAAAATCTAACTTCTGTTGGAGTCCACAAAGGCAATTTATCAGAATAAAATAATCCTTCAGGTAGAAAACAATCAATAGATACTTTTTAGACTCCTACGCAGACCCATATAGGGTTTTGTTATTGTGGGGTTTGTGAGTTTTTTTAATCAATAAAGTTCAGCAGCATATTAGAATTTTTGTGAGAGTTTTTCTGCCTCATGGGACAATGCTCATTTAACACAGCCCACAAGCAATATTTTGCCTGTTTCGTTTGGGGAAACCTTTGTGAAAAAAATTAAGAACTAAAATAGTTCTCAAAACAGTTCTCTAAAAAGTCAGGCCAATCAGAATACCTATTTTCTGAACAAGAATCTTCTAAACATTAATACAAATAAGAACAACAAATACTTAAGTTTGCACTGCACCAGACTAATTTCTATTTCTTTTTCATGGTTATAACAGATGAAAAGGGTGCAGTTGAGAAATTCTCCTTGGGCCAGGTAAGGTCCTTATGCATGATATACTGTAATTCTTATTTGAAATAACCTGTAAATAATTTCTAAGAAAAGAGAATGTAATAAAAATGAAATGAAACATGCAAAGAGCAAAAGAGAAAAGAGGGAATCTCTATTCTAGCAGCCCAGGCATTCAAATCTACTTATCTTCCAAATAATCATTATCTTTCTTATTTTCCAGGCATATAGACTACACAACAGTTTGTTCCATGAAAATATCATCCCATACCTCCCCTAAACAGAATCACCACTGCTGTATTTCCTGAGAAACAAGATGTTGTCTATGTCAGAGAGGTGTAATAATTTGGCCTGAAAAATTGATGAGGAGTTTCATTTAGTTATTGGATTCTCTTAGGGCTTTAGAAATGCTGGAACTACTCTTTGTACAGCCAAAGAGAAATATTTAAACTAATGAAGAAAGCATCTAAATACTTTAAAACAGCCCTGAGCCACAGTATCAATAAATTTAGCATTTTTGCATGACAATTTTCAACTTGAAAGCCTAAATCCAACTTTAAAGCACCTAAATCCTTTACTCCTTTAACTCTCAGTCTCACCCATTGGTAATAAAATTTAGATTAAGTGTGTCAAATTCTAAAGACCTGAATAAATACCTTTAAGAATAAGGAACTATGCAACTTTTTAATGAGCAATAAAAATGCGGTAGATCACATGTATGATGTTCCTTTCATAATATTAAATATATTGATATCATTTCACCATATATCTGACTTCACTGGTCTGGCTGGGTCTAGTCATTTTTAAGTGGAAAGCTTTGTTCAATTCATTCATCCTTTCATCAACACAGGTTTGATTTATAAACAATCAAAACCAGAAAAAATAGTGCATGCAACAAATGTTGTTTCTATTAACTTCTTTGCAATGCTGCAAACTAATGTGTTTGGGATCATTGTTTCAGATACCAGTTGACTTCAAATCATGCCCATTTAGACCACAGCTTCCCCTTGTAAATGGGAAAGTACTTATTTGCACTGTAAATATATGTGCACACCAATTCCAATCCAGCATGGCCAGGCCCTTTACACAATGCATCGAGCTAGAAATGTACTAGAAATACCCCAAAAAGGAAATTCCAGTGTAGGAGAGTGACAGCTGTCCAAGTTAATGTGTGTCATCATTAAGTCTCTGCAGAATTAGTAAGGACAATGATGTGTATCCTCTATCATTTTTCCTTCCCAATTTACAGAGCAGTTTTGACAGAATTTACAATTTATATCCTCAAACAGAGTCCAAGGAGTTTTCATTTTCTCTGTTCATATACAGTGGAGAAGATTTAGCATTCAACTATTTTTTTCCTTGATGACAGTATAAGTACCAGGAACAATGGAAAAGATAGGAACAGCAGTACTAAAGCAAAGATAATTATTCCAGGATCTGTCTCAGATTCACAGGCTGAACAATTTTAATTTTGATTCCTGTAATATTTCATTTCATTGTTTTTCTCCTGATGAGTTTAGTAGGAGATAAAATAAAGTTAGCTCAACAAAATGAGACACTAAAGTCTGGTTCCTTTATATTTTAAAGTGTTACTGGGACAAGTTAACATTCCATCTCAGAAATAGTATTCACATGTCTGATGTTCATCTGCTGAGGCTCTCATTTGCATCTTCATAGCCCAGTTTCAAAATGCCACACCAAAAATACTTACTCTTGATTTACTCATTTTGTAGCATAGTGCTACTGAAGAAGAAAAACTGAATTTAAATTAAATGAAAGTTGAAGTTACTTCAGTTAACTGAACAGAATACATAGCTTGAAAAGAAAGGCTACAGATGAAACTCTCAGAATCTACAGATTAGATTTACCAGGGGAGAAGACAGTCCTTGGAATGGATTATATTGATGATTAACAGGGAAAAGATCCTGTAAAACCCTTGTAGGACTGCAGAAGAACAACTTGTTAAAACATGGGGTCACACTTTTCTTACCTTCCAAGGACCATCTAATGATCCTTGCCAAAGTTCTCTGCTACTAATGAAATTATTTCAGAGTAAGATGTTCTGGAATTTTGGCTGTGCAGTTTGGAGTAAAATATTAATTCTTAGTTAATTTTCTGAGAATACACAAACCATGCCCAATGAATAAAATGTAGCATTATTGTGAGAAAGAAAACGTCCTCCTAATCACGTTTGGCCTAAGCTCCTAAGGAGACTGACAAAAACTCTATATTTTTTGCTGTTTAAAACCAGCCTAATAAAGCAAAAGTAAATGTTCTCTGGGAAACAAACTCATAGCTGTACATGTGACCTGGTACAACTTTCTCATCAATACAAAAGTGAGTTGTTTATACTTGCAATTACTGTCTGTATTAACAAATGTTAGACATCCTTGCATAGCCCAACTGACAGGCAAAAACACAAAAAAATAATTAAACAAGACACTGTCATCAATCATTATGCAGAGTAATTGAGGGCAATTTACTTCTTTTCCATAAAGAGAATAGAAAAAACAAATCAGTGAAAATGAAGGTGGACAACCAAGCAAGTAAACATTGTGAAAGAACCGAATAAAGAAGGAAGTTCATTAAAATAAGGCATTACAAAACTCTGAGACATGAGGTTGACCGGTATACAGTATTCTAGTATTATTGTCAAGAGATTCTCTGGGGAAAAAAAACCCCAAACAACTTTCCAAAGTATCTAAGCTTTCCAATCCATGCAGTGTTTGGACTTCTAGCCCCTTGTTCTTTTTAATGTGGCTATTCTTCCTTTTTGAGTTCTGTTCTCATGTATTGCACTTTGGGTTTGCCCAGTTGTAATCTCTGGATTGACTGAGACTACAGTTGAGATCACTGAACAATTTCAAGCAACCATAATCAAAGGGATACAGATTAGGAAGAAAAGGCGAAGGTATTTTCAACTGCTCCCTCTCCACCCTACCATTCACAAGCTGCCATGTATGAGGCATGGGGTTAACCAAAAATTTTATTCAGTAATTTTGCCATATGTTCTTCAGCAGAGGCTGTCCAGAGTTGTGTTTTCACAAATGAAAATAAGACACCAAGGGAATCACCATTTTGCTGCTAATGTGGAAGTTTGGAATTTGTTTAGTGTTTTGGCAATTGTAGGAAACAGCATTTGAGCCCAAGTTGTGGAAACAGACACACTCACATATTGTTCTGATTTCTGAATATGAATCTTTTATCCCCTCGCTTAACAGAGATTATTCAGTTTTCTCTCATGGTATTAACAAGTGAGATTTCTTTCTCTCCTTTTTTCACAATTCAGTCAAAAGCCCCCACCTGGTTTCTTCTGTCTTTCATAACTTCAGATATTCTGCATGGTTGTGTCGTGGCTGTCAGACTTCAGGAGTTAGGATGAAAGACACCAAAAAACTAGGACATCATGCTTCACAGCACGAAGAGCATTGACTCCTGCAGGATGCCATATGCTTCAGGATCCCATCAGCTCCCAAAGGGGAGCACTTTACAAGTCTGGGCCTCAAAAATTTTACTTGTTATTCATACAAGACGTGAAAGATCAAGTTTACAGAAGACAAATGCTATATATAGTCCCATTTTATGAAATTATACTTTTGAAAACAAAGTACAGTTCTTGACTGAGATTTTTATAAAATGTCAACATATTTCCTTTTTACAACTTTTATGAAATACATGCTTATTTAAATGGATGAATCTTTTGGTTACTTTCATATGGTGTTTTAGGTGATATAAATTTTCTTAGTGTCATTGACAGTTCTTTCATGTCTGTCTCTAGAGGCTACAAAATTCCCTGTGAAGGAAGAATAGTTCTAGGAAGTTTTTTACATATTTATATTAAGAAAAACAATTTCCAATTGTGTTGTCATCTTAATTAAGATTATATTTTGGTATGTTTTTATTTCACTTCAGCAACTATTCAGTGCTAAAAATCTTTATAAATAAATATTTTAAACACATACACTGTCTTCTTGATACTTATACTGTCACTAAAGATGAATGTCAGCAGTCAATGTTTCAGTCGTGAGTAACAGATGAAGTGTACTTCTGTGCTTGCCTTTTCTTCAGACAAAAAATACAGTAAATTTATTTTATGAAGCATCACCTTCATCGTAGTCAAATATTTATGTGTGATGTTTTGCTTACCTGGATTTTACAGAAGGATATTATATGACTGAAGTAATGTTTTAAATAACCCTTGGCTTTTCAATTCCATAATAACCCATTCTATCTACACATACATAAATTACACAAATTTATGATGAATCCATGGGACAACAAGCTTTTCAGGTCACTCCACTCATAATTAGAACTAATTAAAATGTGCCAAAGAAAGGATAGAAATTTATCACTGCTCATTAAACCTGTAAAGACTGTGTTAATTAGATGTCAGATGCAGTAATTCACATAAATGTTTGCTGCCAGTCTAAATTTAGTGAAAAAAAACCAAAACCCCACTTTTATAGCCACTGAAACAAAAAGGAGATAGGTACTGTCGAATTGAAAGGGTTAAAAGCTTTCTATACTACAAATCTCATTCTTCTGTGCTTTTTATCTTGAAAACAGTGTGTGCAAATTCTTCTGCTAATTTCCCCCAAAACTTAAATATTCCTTCAATAAAAGCAAATGGTTATGTCACACCATAATTTTTATAACTTCCTATTTTCAAATATTGCTTACATGAGTTGTCATACATTAATTTGCAAGACTTAATTCAAAAATCAATATTTACTAGCAGTTATCACACTATTGCATCATCTATGTTCTTATTCAAGGACATTATATTTATACTGTTTTATCACCTGCAACAGCCACGAAAGGGTTCCGCTGTTTTCCCCAAGATTTATGGCCAAAGCCTTCAGTGGTTCGACTGATCCTTCTAGCGGGACATCTCAGAAGTCAAACCATTTTAATATAAGACACTGAATGTATTGATTAATTTGAAAGCAAACCATCAATTCAAGACATAATAATAAGTCAGAATATAAGAGCATAGATTGTGCTATTACAGATTAGCTGCATGTATAACTTATGAGTACAACTTCACTAGACCCTTCATAGGGCCTTTAATCACTGAGAAGAAGAATTTATGGTGATAAACTGAGAATTTTCACTTGCGAATTTCTAAAGGAGAAAAAAAACAACTCATCCAGTCCTTTCTCATTTGAAAAATTCAACTGTCAAAAAGGGATGTTTAGATAAGCACAACTCCCAGGATCAAGACCTAGTTACCTCGGTTAACCTCAAATGTTCATAAAGCAAGGGAACTACAACGGGTTTCAGGCATTAATTTATAGAATCGTGGAACAATTTAGATTGGAAAAGACCTCCAAGATCATTTAGTCCAACTGTTAATCCAGCACTCTGTTCACCACTAAACCATGTTACTGAGTGCCACATTTATGAAAGTTTTAGATACCTCCAGGGATGGTAACTCAACCACTTTCCCAGGCACTTTTTCCAGTGTTGTGCAATTCTTTTGGTGAGGAAATGTTTTCCTTATATCCAATCTAAGCTTCCTCTAGTGCATCTTGAGGCCATTTCCTCTTGACCTATCACTTGTTCATTGGGAGAAGAAACTGACCCCCACCGTGCTCCAATCTCCTTTCAGGCAGCTGTAGAGAGCAAAAAGGTCTCCCCTTAGCCTCCTCTAATTCACTCAATATCCTTGCTGGGATATGTCACAGGAGGAAGTAGATGGGCAAAATGTTCCTCACTGATATTCCATTAATTAAGAGCATTACAACTGAAGGATTTTTTTAACGTCTGGGTTTGGATGCACAGCCAAGTGTTAGAATTCGTTTCTTCTAAATTTGCAACATCTGCTGACTTGGCTTGCTGTGGCCTCAGTGCTGTAATGGGGTTCATGTGGTCATATTGCACTGTCACTCTGCAAAGGCTCCTGGGGCAAGTGCCTACTAATAATTTGGCAGTAGAAATAACATTCCCCTAGAAAAAAGGATCAGAAAAAAAGAGAAAATTTACATTAAGCAGCTTCCTACTGTCCCACCTCCCATAAGTCAAATTTTCACTACACTATATTAGGATAGCCAAGAAAACCAAACCCTTATTTGCTGGAAAATGAACACTTTTTCCCAAGATAAAGTGGCAATGTATCCAGCAGTTATCAGAATAAAAAAAAAATCCCTGTTGCCTTCCATGAAATTTTACAAGGAATGACTTGAAGAATGAGAATTTGACTTTTACAATAATAAGAACTTGACTAGTTTTTGCACTTCATATAGATCTGATCTACACCAGATCCAAATTCCACATACTGGGTATTTATGAAGGACATACCTATTATTCTCTCATCCAGTAAAGGCTGTGATTCTAACACTTCAGTATTATAGCAGTGGAAGATCTTAAAAGGACTACTATACTGTCCTTATTTTATTTAAAAAAAAAATATGTATGTATGAAAGCTTTATATGAAATCCAAATAGACAGATAAACCTCAAGGCAGACATGAGTGAGTCACTGTCTCTGTACTAGTCTGATAAAATAGATACTGAAGTCTCTTGCTTATGGATATATTTCTTTATTTACTATCTTCAGGTCCTTCAACTTGAGACATGAACTACCTAGTGGAACACTGACTATTCAAGTTCAAAACTGCAAATATCTTTAATTAATAGATTTAAAAACCAACATCCCACTTTGAAAACATCCAGTAGAGATGCCTTATTTAGCCTGCTAGGAGAATCAACTAACACCAACCTGCAGTTGTATTAGCCTGACCCTATTAAAGGTCCTGTCAGGGTCTGCTTTGCTTTATTTGGGTGGCAAGGCAGTAATTTTGTTGTTATTTGTCAAGTTCATTAATTGACATTCTTTCCATATTTTCTTCTGTCTATGGGTCCAATTAACATCCCGAAACTGTTCTCATCCTGAAAGCAGCTGATTTAGTCACCTCCATCTCCCCACCCTCCCCCAAAATCCCCACAAACACTGTGTTTTACTCAGAACATCAAACTGCCACTTTTCAACAAACCAAACCAACAAACCAAAAAACAGAAAAGTGTGAAGTAATGGTGTCATCAGGTTTAAATAACACATCTGTTCCACTCCCCACCCACAAAGCATACTTTACTTATTTCTTCCCATCCTTTTCCACAACTCTTCTCATCTGTGCTGTGACAGTGACAGACACTTTTTTTGTGTTGATTTTAGCTGATTGTTTGTGAGAGGCAAAGCACCCACAGATGTCAGCTGTTGTTCTATCAGACTTCCTGAGACAATCAGATAAATTTGGAACAGACAGTGAAAGTTACTCTATGAATACATTTAGAACAAAGCTAGAAATAGTACAAAACTATTCTTTTCAATGTGAATACATGAGGTTTTATCACAGCAGCAACACAATCATATCACCAGTCAAAAAGACAACAGACACCTCTCATTTTGTCTTCATGGTCTCAGCCTTTGTAAATCAAATGACTGTACCAAAAACTGAACCTCAGCAAAATTGCTCCACTGTGAAAGAATGAAAGTAGCCCTTGGTTTGATGACCAGCACTTAGAGCTCATGAGAGCTGGCAAAAGTATTAGCCAGAAATAACTTCTAGGGCTTGACTGTGTAGAGACATTGATGAAGATCCAGGTGATTTCTAATGGAATTTGTTCTCAAATGTCATTTGCATTATGAAAGTGAAAAGCAAGAGCAATAATATTTTTTTTCCTCATGGTTTCCTCTGCACCTTAACAACAAAGAATTTGAGACTCATTGATAATTCATTATATAATGTAAAGGTATAGTTTAGGGGTTGTTTTTTTTTTAATTGTACAGCAAATCCTCTACAAGCAGATCCTACAACATTGCAAGTATCATGTCCACTTAAAGTATGTGGACCTAAATTTATCACAGTAACATAAGTAGTACATGGCATTATGGCAAGCATGAGCTCTGGATAACATAAAAAATGTTCTGTAAGAGCAGAATAAAACTCTAGTGCTCACTGTGTATTTTATCTACAAAAACTGGACTTAAAAGATAGACTTAAAAAAAATAAAAGAGGTATTGGATTGTATCGTTACAAAGTGCTTTAACATCTGTGAATAGTGGACAATACAAACATACAAAGGAGATTAAAATGCCAAAGACGGGGAATACTGGAGATTTTTACATGATTGTGAACCAGAAAAATCTGCAAGGAGCTGCCTGTTGAAGAGTTTACCTTTTCAGAGAGAAAGCAGGAGGAGACATTTCTGGCAAAAGACTTAAATCATGAAAGGCGATTGATCTGAATCCCAAAGATATCTTCCAGGGGGCATGGCTTTTTCTAGACCTCTGTATATCTGTTATCCAAGATGCAGGGTACTTGTTTAAAATCTTCAGCACACTCTGAATGTTCAGATACTGTGTGTCACTGAAACTGTAAACTGATCTGTAAACTGGTGCACACTGGAAATGGAGAGAAAAACAGCTTGCAAATACCTAGGTGAGCAGACAGTAAAGGAATCATCACTCAGAACTTAGAGCAACTTGATTGCTAAACATCATGGAACAGGAGTAGATCAAATGTGGGCCAGAAGAGTAAAAGATAAAAAAATGTGGCCATTAAAAAAATCCCAAACAGGGTGTCTAAAAGTATTGGAAGTTTTTCCTAAAATACTTTGCCTTAAAATTTGCAATTTTTTTCCAGTCTCTTACTTCCTCCCCCCAAGCCTTCAAATCCTGTAACATGGTGGAATTTGAGAAAAAAAACCCAACCAGTCAACAGTCTCAAAGTAGTCAAAATTATCTTTAAACTTTCATCTTTTGATCAAAAGTGTTTTCTTTCACGAGAATTGTCTTGTCTGGCTAGCATCTCTACATGATCTCTTGGCTTTTTAATTTTGTACTTTACTACACAGACAGCCAAGGAGAACTGGAATCACCTTGCTCAATCTTCTTGTAAAAGAGTATGTCATGATGTTTACTACACTTTTTGAAAAAAATGCAAAAACGTGCTCTTCACCTTGTGAAGATTTCCTTTTTAACTGAAGATGTTTCAGCCAATCTCTGCACCACATGTACTCCCACTGCCAAGAATGGGAGGGAAGCACTGATAAAACAATGAGTTTAAAACAAGAAAATAAATATAATTAAAACCAAGCTCTGGTCCTAGAAAACAAGAAGAGTGCAGATATTGCTTCACACCTGAAAACTTCCAATAATAATTTATTGTATTTCTTTTGGTTTTTTAAAACAGAGCCAATAAATCAGGCTTTTTCCAGTATTATGTGTATAATCCTTTGCTCTGCTTAGTAAGAACAATAAATTTTCATTATCTCCTGAGAATACTTGAAGTTTATAAAGTGATTTTTCATTATATGTTCCCAAGTTGAATGACTTAAGTATAAAGCCATTTCCATATGCTTCAGCTAATGCAAGATAGCAGGCTACAGTAGTAAACAAAGGAACAAAACCATCACAACAGAAACCACAGGAAATCAGTGTGACTGCACGTAAAAAACACACATTACATATCCAGGCATAGCTATGATGCTTTGTATAGCCTTCTAAGGCTAACACATGGCAAGTTCCAGCAGAATTTCTGGAATCAGCCTGTGTCTGCATCAGGTATCAATATGCCAGGGCTCAGTTCAGATGGCAATGCACAAACCTAGTGTTGGGGGTTAAGGGATATCCAGCCCACTTTCTCACTTTCTATTCCACATAGTCATAGGTGACCCATTATTGAATCACCATATATCCCAGCCCCACGAGGATGTTTCTGGAGCTAGGAAGACTACCTCCCATGAAGTTTTGTCTGGAAATTATGGCTTCATGATCTGTAGACACTATGCAGTACTGCAAGGAGGTGTGGGCTGCTTTGCATCTGCTGATTGGCTGTTCTGCACATGAAGTGTGCCTAAAAATACTAAGATATAGCAGATTTAATGGATTCAAGCCTTGCCTCCATAATCTAACTACATGGATAGGTAGTTCATCTGGTGCTCTTTAAAGTTGTCTATCTTATTAGATACACATGGCTTTGCTAGGCATGGCCATAATATATAGAACTTCCAGACAAGCCACATCCAGGTTGGTACCATAAAGTTTATTAAGGCTACCAGATATGCAGAAATCCCAAATAAATGTAAATCTTTCAGCTATCTGAAGACAATTTTTCTGGGTAGAAAAGAGAGAGAACATAATAAAAAATTGAATTACACAGTCTAGATACCAGGGGTCAGAGGAAGGGGGTGGGAAGTAATTTTATTTCTGTGTGGTTTTCTGAGTCCCTGATAGAACTAGATAATGCAGCTCTTTTGAACTTTCTTCCTAAACCACATCCCTTCTAGAAATAGATTCTTTAAGATGAAGAGATTAAGCTTTACCTCACTGAAATAGTGAAACTGGTGCTCAAGGCTACAATCAAATATCAAATGCTCCTCTGCACTAAAGATTAGAAAGGCCCTGCAAGAAAGATGAAGGATGCTGATATTTACTCGAGGTCAAGAAACAAAAAAAAAGGTTTTCAAATATTTTTTTAAAGTACAGGATATCTTCCCTCAGAGATCTGTTAGAATCTGATGCAGCCCTACACCTGCCCAACATGTTCTGCCACTATTATATGGTATTTCCTATGAAAATTTTATGTAAATAAGAAGCTTAGAGATAAAAGTTAACTGGACACTGTACTATTATCCACACATTTCTTACACTACATAAAACTGTAGCTTAACAGAGGAAATGTGCCAAGACCTACAGAATCCTAAAGCTATGATCTTCGTCATTTACCATAAACTAAGGCAAATAAATATTTATACAGACTTGAAAGCTATTTGGCATTTTAAGCCTTCTGAAGTAAAATCTCATTTTGCAGCTGAATCATGTAGCTTTAATATTTAACAAATATTCCAAATGAATAAAGTATTCTAGAAAAATATTGCTTGTATTTCACAAGAAAAAGTGGTAAGATATAAGTGACTGGAATTTTTTCCTTCTTCTATGTACAACTTTCACAAATGGCTTCTACTTCTCTACTAATACTTCAAGATAATAATGTTTTTTACTTATCAAGTTATCTGATTTTTTTCACTATTGTTTTCTTTGGATACAAAAACTGCTTTAAAGAAAATAATAATTACTTGTGAATGGTATATAGTTAAAAGCAAATCATAAAATACCCAGTCATAGAATTTCACAAAATATGCATTTTCATAACATTCTAATGTCTGTGCAACTTTATGTTTAAACCATAGGTGTGTAACACGGTTTCACAATCAAGTGAAAATATTTCATTACTCTATATCAAAATACTGTTTATCTTCTCTAGGCCATTTGAAAAACCATATTGAGAGTTTTTTTCAAGAGTTAGGTGTCATTGACAATTCTTCAATTACTTCAAGATTATGGTAGAAAAACAACCTTTGAAAAATCTTATCTAGCCAAGATTATATGTATGACAAAATGCAAAACCAAAGTGTTGTCTTTTCAGGGCACATTAACAAAAAGCTGAGAAAACTGTGCTATTTCTAAATAAAATCTGGAGCAAGATGTAAATCCATACTGTTTGTTTACTCCTAATAATTTGTTTTTAGGACAACTCATATCAAGAAAACATTAGCATTAAAATTTAATACTATGACTGTAGAAACAAGCCTTGAGATTTACAGAAAGATCATGTTTCATTGAATGTTTCAAATAATGTTAGCACAGTGAAAAACCCGAGTGGATACTTAATAGTAATGGAAAAGTGGCTTTTCAGAAGAGTTTTGTTTTCCACATTTGATAGTCTGATTTGTTTGTCTAAGGAAACATGCACACATGCTAATTGATGTTATAACCTACTCTTGAACAAAGACACTATACTAAATCAGGCCCAAGATTAGATTGAATCTGTGTTTTGCAGACTACTTACATTTTCACTGTTTCATTAAAAAGCAGCCTTAAAGACTGAGATGCTAAAGAGCCTGTATACAAATTTTATTACATGCATTAAGTAGTTTGTCTGACCTTACATTGGAAATACAAGACAATTGCTCATAAGAGGAGAAATGAAACTCCTTTTCAAAGATAGTATTGTACGTCAGTAGTAGAAGAAAAGGTGTTCATTGATCTGGCTGGATTCCAATATAATTTCTCATCACTCCACGGATAAGAACAAATTCAGCTATACACAAGTAACTCAAACACCATTCCCACAGAAGTATAAAAAAGTTAGAAAACTTACATATCCATATCAATTTGACTACTAGGGCGCTGCACTGTATTTACCATTACTCATTTGCTGTCAAATCTTTCATGTACATATGCTTGGAAATGTTTGAGGCACTGAGCAAGTGGAAAGATGGAATTCAGGTGAACAACCCACAGACCAGAAAAAAGGACAGGATTTTCTCTGTGACTGTGGAAGTTTAAGAAACTTACACTTTAGATAAAAATTTAATGCATGTATAACTCTATCATGGCAGATTTGGGTCATAAAGATCCTCTTTTACTTTATTTCTTTAAGTGGAATCTTGAGAATGCTTTGGTTTAAAAACCAATAATACTGTGCTATTTTAAATTACTCTCAGAAGTAATAGGCTATTCAGTTTAAAGCTGACATTAAGGAACTGGCTGTTATCCAGTGTTTCTGTTTGCACAGGATCCAAACCTATCTGTGGATGTACAGACAAAATGGTACCTTTATGGATTGCTGTTCAAGCTGATGTACTCAATACTGCAAAGAAAAATGAAATGTCAAACCTAAGTAGTGTATACATTTTGAGGTTTTTTCAATGGAACAATTTATCTTGATTTCTGAATAGACCATCTTCCCAAAAATAAAAACACACCACCCTCACTGTTCTGTGAATTAAGAAATGAAGACTCTTTGCATCAGTAGCAATTAAGTCTAACCTTGATTAAATAATATTATTCCTGGAACAGATACTGCTGACTTTCATCCTTCTAGAATAGCTGGGAAGATAATACAACTTCATTATAGAGAAAAATCTGTATCATGAAATTGCTTGCAGTTGCTCTCTAACAGGTGTACACTTATCAGGACAGGTGGGCAAAAGCCCTGCAAAAATCTAATTTGTGTGCTTTCACTAAGAAAATGAAAATTTTTCATTACTTCTAGAATTAATCTGAAGATACAAGTCTCACCATGGCAAACAGATGACTAAGCAGCCACCATTTATCTTAATTAAAGTTTGTCTTAATCAAGGTACTGTCTGTGAGATAAAATGCTACTTAAGACTAAGTTTCTTAGCATAGTTGCATGGTTCCCAGAGGGAACATCTATCAAGCTGAATGTATAACTACAGCTTAGTCCTGCTAAAAATATAAAGGAGAAAAAGCACTGCAAAAATTAATGAAAGCCAATATAACTAGTTTCTTATCCATTGCTTAAATCCTTCAAATAGCAACTATGATACATTGCAAAATCATTTTTTTCCTCACTAATATACATCTTTTATATTTTCAAGTGTCTTTCCCAAGTATCTATTCCTAATTTAAATGAAATTATGGCTGAATTCTTCAATCAAAGATGAGAATTTGATCCATCCTAAAAATTCTGGTAAAACTGGAATTTTAAAATAATTTTGAAACATTACTTCTATCTAAATGTAGGAAAAAAGTAGGAAGCACTTTCTCGAAAAGTAGGAAGCAAGGTCATAGCGAAAGAGAAGAGATTTCACTTTTTAGAAAGTTCTCTTTTTCATCTGCTGCACTTTGAATCTATAAATTACCTGGTTTTAACTGCAGAACTTATGAATTCTGTACTGAGAAAAAAGTTTTTAGATGATGAGTAGATCCTTTTTCAGAAGGATGAGAACCAACTTCATTTGTTCAAGAATTTGTTCAAGTTTCAGAACATCAGCTGCCTACTAAGGTAATAACAGGCAAGGGAAAATTATTATTTTCTATTCTACTTTTAACTTATTTTTCTTTTCCCTTCATTCCAGAAATCAATTTAAACTGTGGTACAGCCATAAATTCACCCTTTGCGATGAACTAGGTAGCTCAGCCCATAGAAAAGTGTCCTTTACTTCATGAATCTACACCATGTATCTGATGTACATTTTTGAGAAATGTTCCTTTGTCTTTACCAACTCTGGAAACAAGCAAGAGGGAATATCAGAGAAACACATTTTTCCTCTGGACAGCCATAGTTGGTAATTCAACAAAGAAGAGCTCACCAAAGGGTCTGCCCGATACTCAAAAGTAAAATAAACTGATGAGACTAGAGCAAGTAAACTCTCACAAAGTTCAAAATTCGAAAAGAGAAACCAACTAAGAGCAACAGCTCAACACTTTATCTGCAAGCAGTGGATGTCAACAGAAAGATGACCATCAGAAAGCACCTACACCTCCAACAGAACATTAGGGTGCTCTCAGAGGGTTTTAAACTTTTCATTAATTAAGAATTGGAAATCAATCTTAAAACTATTAGAAAAGATTGGGGGAGATTAACATGAATGACTACAGGAGCTGATATTTTGGTTACAGCCTAGAATTAAAAAAAAAAAGTTAAAGGAAGCAGACGACAGATTACTGGTGTGTATACAATTACCCAGAACAAGACAATTGCAATTCAACCTGAGAAAGAGCTTTCTACCAGAAAGGAAGTGCTGGGCCTAAGCAAAGATTATAACAAACATTACTAAAAATGCCAAAATAAAGGGACACCTAAAGCTGAAAAAAATACAAAGACAGATTAAAATCAACCTTTGCAGCTATACTTTCTGGAATAAGTGTAAGCTCATTCTAAACACTGGCCTGTGACCTCTTGTGATTACTAGAACGTACGGCTCCCCATTTTCTCTGAAATTTTCACTATATTACTGGCCTAGGGTTACAACAGCAAGCAAAGAATAATCAGATAAATCAGACCTAAGCTAACCTATTTTCTTTCCAAAACTGTTCCTCTTTGAACAATGCATATGTCTGGATTTACATTTAAAATTGTATTTACTCAGATTTTGTCCCTGATTTCCAGAAAGCAGCTAGCAGCGACACAGTACTGAAAACTTCAGCAATTACAAAGATTTGCAGTTGTCATTGCTATTTCCCATTACACTTTCAGCATTGACCCACTGCTGCAGATATAAAACCAGCTCAATATTAATTTCTGAAAGAATCATATTCCTCTACTGCTTCTTTTTTCTTTTTCATTTTTCTTTCATTTAGACTTTACAGACTCAGTAGAGAAACTAGTGTCTCCCATTGAACTGGCTGCTGTTTTAAAGATTTGAAAAGAAAGAAAGAAAGAAGAGCAGTCACTGCCTGTTTAGGGTGAGAGGACAGAGATCAATACTCGTTTTCTAGCACTAGAAAAATTAATAAAGGGATTCCTATTTCCTGGGGTTTCATTTCAAGAAGAAAGGAGAAAGACTCAGAGAACTGCATACATCAGGATTGTACTGACTTGTGACTATTTCCTTTTTCTGTGGGTCTGCACTAAGAAAGGTAAATTTTATGTATCTACAAGGATCCTCAAAATTGACAAAAATTACATTGCCACTAATTACTACAAAATTATTTAAATAATAGAGGTGAAAAGGGGCAATATTTGATTACTGACTTAGGAGGCAAACCTCGAATTCACAGAACTATGACTTTCAACATGAAAGTCATATGAGCAAATTAATACTATATCAGGGCAAATTCACAGCAAACTTTCTGAATTAGCTGTGCCAAGGACAAGACTGCATAGGTACTTTTCTGCCCTTCATTATATATTAAATAAATCATGAGGTTTTTGGCACGTTTAGTTGATTGACTTATTAAAAGACATGCCATCAGGTTTCCCTCATGAATTCCTAGAGGTTACTGTGTCCAATGAAAATATTAATTCAGAATTGAACTAAATCCAGTAGTAGCACTAGTAATTTAAAATTAAGTATCTTCTTTAAACTTAAAAAAATTAATTTAATTGAACCAAATGGTTTAATTTTATCTCATTGCACTAAAATGAGAAAGTTACTGTGTATGTAACTCAATAATATTGAGGCTTTGGGAAGCTGACAGAACCTGGATTTGTCATGGGAAAAGCAGGCTTGGTGTTCAGCTCTGTGACGCAAATTTAATTTTCACAGCAGGTAAGTGCTGCTATTGCTATGGGGAAGTATAAATAAAAGAGTTTACAAGTTACATGATTTGTAATTCTTCTGAGGCCACAGTAAATATTGAAATAGAGACAGATTTCTGCTTTTTTATTGTTGGAGATATTGCAGCACTGTTTAGTCTGTAATAACTTGAACAACTTTCCCCACAGAGGAGATCATCCTGTTATTCAATCTGACTCTCACTACCTCATCAGTATCACTGAACTTTAAATGGTCTGGTGTCTTGGCAGAGACTCATGAAGAACTTAAAGAGCTAGAAGCTAATAATTTTTCCCATGTTTAACATAGGTATTACTATGCAGTAATAGCCAATAGAAATGAAAATTGTTATATCCAAAAAATAAAGAGTTGATCAAGTATAGTCAGCAAGCCTTCACCTCCTTCAGATAAACTTTACCCTGCAGTGAAATTCACACCCATTAAATTATTGGTTGGTCCTTTATTCTTCTTAGCCTGGATCAGAGGTGATAACCTGGAGCAGTGAATAGGGTTTGTCTCCTGTTTCTGGGTGCTGGGGTGCTCCGCTAATGTGAAGCAGTTCTAAGGGAAAGCACCTAACCTTCACTTTGCAAGGTAGAGACTGGCAACTGGAAAAATACCACCATATCAGTCTCATGGCCTGGGAGTAAAACTGATTTGCTGGATTAAAGACTGGTGGAAGGATCCTGGACTCAGCAATTTCTAGCAAATGGTTTTTGCAATCAATCTCTTTGCTGACTGTAGAACAAAGGTGGTCTGATTTCTTTAATGCACTTCCATACAATTAGAGTTTTGTTAATGCACCTTTTGTTAATATGTATTTACATATACAAACATGCAAGCACACAAAAATCCCAGCGCTCAGAAGCAAGGACAGAAAATCCAGTTTTTCTTAAAATGGCATTTCTTAAATTTCTTAAAACTTAATCATCAAAATGTGCAATGTCTACTAACTTTATGCCTAGTTAAAAGAGAGAACAATCAGGTTTGCTTGGCAGTTCTCTTTTGAATAAAATTGTTCCTGCTTTCATTTCCTTTTCAAATACCTTTTAATGTGTAAGGAGTCCTTTATGCCACCTCAGTATTTTTTCACAATTTGTCCAGCAGCAAAAGTGAGTCACACAGAGTAGTAAATTGCAACCTCGTCTCTAAGCTCTGCCTTTCATTCACCAGCCTTCAACAAATCCTTTAATCCTTGCCCCCAGTTTATCTGTATCAAGAGCAGTATTGGAGCTGCTCACAATGCTTACCACAGAAAGGCTTTAATAAGCCATCCTCTCTAAGTGCTGGAATCAATTTTTTATTATATAGAGAAGGTAACGCACCTATCAGTGATCGAAATTTAAAATAAGTCTGCCCAGGGCCTTTGCCCAAGCTTAATTCAAGCAGTGTACAAGTGCTGTAGGGAAGGTCTAGTTTCACGGGTATTTTTATATCAAAAGGTGGAACACTTGGTGATGTGCAGCTGACCTGAAATTGTCAGTCCCAAGGAATAAAAATCATGACCCTGTTTCTACAAAATCAGAGAAATAAACAGGAAAAAAAGCAAATTCAAACTCAGACCATGTCCCTTTTTAACAGCTCTATTTTTGTTACATATTAACCTGTTTATGAACTCTAGAGAATGTCCTCAATGCCTTTAGTACAGCATTATTTCATACTTTTAAACTTTTACCTGCAACATGTTAAGGCTGAGATTTCTTTTAATATATAACTGAATACCAAGGATTTTTGTAAAACAACATTTCAGCACCTGGAAAATATTAAGTTTTTAATCATGAATGCTGCTGGAATTTGCACACGACCTCACCAAAGTGGATCTATGCTTGTTTACTAAACTACGTAGAAAGTATTTCAAAACCCATTAGAGTCATGGCCGCAGTATCATGATGGCCTGGAGGTGACATGGCAATTGCAGACCTAGGCACTTTCAGGTCATAGATCTAGACTCAAATACCAAAAACAGCATCCAGGCGGCTATAACTGAGCTCCTGCTACACTGTGCAAATTTTGGCCAAAGTTCTGGGCACTGTGGTGGAGCTTCTTAGGATATTCCACTTGTATGAGTCTCTTCCATAATTTATATTAATGCTTAAGGCACAGAATGGCATCAGTGAACCTGATTAAAGAGAACTGGGACCGCAGGAGGGTGAAAAGCAAAGAGAATGCATCTGGAAAAAGATAAGACATGCAACTGTGCAAAATCCAAAATAAAGTTTTAAAATTATATACAAAAATGGTCTGCATTGAAAAATACAGCAGAAAAGGAGCATTAATTAATCTATTATTCTAATAGACCTTGGAAGTATTTAATGGAAGTGATGGATAGACATTATTGTGAATCATGATGCATTAAAAAAAAAAGCAATAAAACATTAACAGATGATAAAAATGCAATTACAGCCAACTTTCTGAGAGATTATTCAGTGTTATGAAACAGTATGATAATATTTTTAAGCTCTTTTCTTTTTAGACATTTTAGGAATATTTAATATCTTTTTCTTCGAAATGAACAGTGAACTGTTCAATCTCAATTATTAAAATGTATCTTAAATAAGTTTTACATTGAAGGTTTTCTATTTTTATATAGAAGATATATATATAGGTAATGACATACTCAAGAATTGAAAAAAAAATGAAAGAAAGAAAATGCTTTAGATCAGATAAATTTGAAAAATCTGTGTTTTGAGCATGGAGTAACAAACCTTTGATCACAGAAAAGTAAAACAGTGGAAAACTATATTGTATGTTTCTGTCTGTTAATTTCAGTGAATTCTCTGTTTCCTCCAGAAAGAACATGAAGATGGGCTTGGTTTTCCCCTGCTGCCTGGACCAGGCCTTGCCAAGAAAAACAGGTACATCACAGTGGAAGAGCCAAGAAGAGATCCAGTACTAAGTGTCTGACAGCTAAACTTCAACTCAAGAAAAGACAGTGTGGATTAGCTTTATATTTGCTAATCTTCCACTTGAATTGTGGGAAAATTTGTTCCAAGCCTGAATCATTATCTAAAATATCATCTTTCAGAAGTAGAGAACAATGAATCTCGCCTGCTTCAAAGTAGTTTGAAAAGGTTAAAATATGAAGTCTTAATTTAAGCATGTGACTATTTAAAAAAACAAAACAAACTTAAGTAAGTTAGAAAGTTTCATTCTGATTATGGTTTACTAATTATCTATAAATGTTTTCTTGTATTTCTTAGATGCATAACTATGCCCTAAGAAATGCTTGGAGCATTGCCATGTTACAATATGAATAAAGTAGGATGTTTTAGAGATTTACAACAAATGTCTTAATGGGTATATCACAACACAGAACAGTATATCTAGCTCTTTCAAGATAAAATTGTGTAGATCAGAAAGACACTCCATTATAATCAGACGTATCACTAGACTATGAAATCAAAGAACCAACAGCTAGGCAGTAAAAAACTCCATTTGTTGCAGATATTGATCCATTCTACACATATCAGATCTACTCTAATGTTACTGCTTTGCCAATAGAAGGCCCAGAAGATGAAGTTGCTGGAAACTTTTCACTTTTAGAAGTGGAAAAAGAACAAAAGTGTCATGTTGACCTAGATCACCTGTAGCAGATACAGCAAAGCGAGCAAACATGGTTTAAAATAAGCCTGCTGCCAGGGGGAAAGGAGAGATCAGAACCCTAATCATTCTGTTATCAAACCCATGTCCCTGCTGAATCTATTGTAAACTGGATGAACAACTAAATACAACTCATCGTGCTCTACATACAAATTTGAAATCATATGGAAAGCTTACTTTGTTTTGGCTTTTTTTTTTTTAGCAAAGTATATATTTTAAGTTAAGAAGCAGATAGCTTGCACATTGATTAGTTAAGCCACCTGAAAGTTAAAGTTTATTTTATAAGGAAGGAGAAAGAGAAAAGAAAGAAAGAAGGAGAGGAAAGGTTTCATAACTTCAAAAAGCATATGTAACTTGAGGCCATTGAAAAGACCCACTTCAGGGATATTGACTTTACTGAGTATACTGTGCTGGCAACATAAAAATGACAACTGTGTATTTACCAATTTATTTCCTACTGAAAACAAGCACCATCCTTAGCTTTCAAACTCAATCTACCTTAGAGTGTTCACGGAAATATTTCTGTCTGTTCATCTATTTCCTACCTCCCATCCCATAAATTCTGATATTTGGTTCCTTTCAATCCATTTTGAAAGGAGGCAACAGGAGGACACAAGTTATTGCAACATATTTCATAATGGGGTAGAGAGGACTTATGTTTGGTTTTTTTCCCAGAAGGCATGTGATTCAGGTTCAGCATTTTTATATTCTCTTGACCTTTCAGTCAGCCAGTCATAAAACACACAGCTAATTAGAATAGGTGTGTTTTGGAGTTAGCCACAACATTCACTGCCGCTTAGCATGGCAGGACTCAAGGAACAAGAGAAATAATTGAGGATACGATAACAGCACTTAAAACTTCCCTGTCCAGATCCTTGAAACAAAAAGGATCTGGACAGGGAATGTTATGTGAGGAGACGTTTGTGAGAGACAGTTGTTTGCTACAGCAGACATAAATAGAGAAAGAGTATCAAAAACATGTTCTAAACAGAATACTGCACAAGTTGATGGTACCACTATAGTATCTACACCAGCTTCCCTTTGACATTTTTCCAGTTCACTTTAATATAGAAGAATTTATATCCTTAACAGAAAATAAGAGAAATATTACTTTCCTCTAAAATCTACCATAAATTTAGCCAATTCTGAGAAAGTATAAACTACAAACTGGTTCTTGTCCACCTCTGATTTTCTTCGGGGCTGACATTCTTTACCCATACCCAGCCATACAGGATTAGAAGTAAGCTTTTCTTAATGCTTGTCAAAAGACAGAGTTTGCTGTGAAGCTCCCATCTTCTGTCTAACCCTAGAGTGGCACATCTGCCATTTTATGGTATTTCCTCCCATCTGTGCCACAATGGTTGTAATCCAGAACAAAATGCAGTCATTACAACTTGCCCTTAAAGATGGATGGCTAATAGAGCTGACTTCCACCAGCCAAGTATGAGAGAAAGAAATGCACTTCCTGATGAAAACAAAATGAATCTTACTGTCTCCAGCAATAACCATAACTCACATAATGATATAGAAATAAAACTCCCTGCAACATGATCTTTGAAAACGAGAAACTTTGTATACATGGCTTTCCCTTCTTTCCCCTGTACTCATGCCACAGCTTGCAAAGCTACTTCTCCACTAATACATTTAATGTGCTCAGGAGCATCCTCAGGCACTGGTGCTGTCTTGGCACTAAACTGCTTTCTCTGTAAACTCTCTTATGCTTTAAGAGGAGGTGTCTATTTCCAAACTGCTTTTTGGATGCAGCTCTGTCAATGCACAACCTCGTATGGCACCTGAGAACCATCTGCACGCCTGTGGGTCAAAACAGAGGCAAGACTGCTCCAACAATTTATCAACATGACAGTCAAGTTCCAGTGCCTGGAACACTTCAATGTTTAATTTCCTCTTGTTTATGTAGCCTAAATTTTAAACAGCCTGGCTCAGATCCACATTCTTTTACAAAGACAAGTTTTATTCCTAAGTTGTTATGTTTAATGGTTAAACAAATGCCTTGAGAAATACGTTAAATAAATAAACCTGATGACAGTAGAAATGTCACAAATCCATTTTAAGTAAAAATCAATATACAAAGTGGAAATCTTTTATGTTGTCCTTTCATTTTCTTGTATTGCCTTAGACTCATGCTCTATAATTTCATAAGAATGAATTTCTTTTACTGGGGCTCTCCACTGTAGGCCTACTGACAGCCTATTGATAAATTGCCACTCTTGAAAACACTTGTACTGAAGTTACCGAGTAATTTCAAGACTAAATACTGTACTGAAAAGTGCCAATATAACTTCTATAATTCAGTAGAGAAAGTTTAGGAAATTATTAGTATACTTATTAAATAGTATAACTACTAAATCTAACTTTCCTACACTTGGTTGGTGTACTAGCTTTAGAAAGCTGGAACATTAAAGAGGTAGAAACAGTTGAAAATTGTGCAGGACTTCAACTGGACTTTTGGATAATTGAGAAACTTATTTCCCATTCAACAGAAAAAAAGGAAGACTGATAATAGATGTGTTTTCTCCACTGTGATTAGGAAAATAAAACAAACTAAAAATATTAATGATCCACTATTCTGTATAAAAATAATACTTTGAGGGTTTCAGAAAGCTGAAACATGAAACTATTTTAATATACAATGAACACAAAGTAACTTTATTCTGAAAAATTAAAAAGGTTTCTTTTCCAAAGAGGAAAATAGTCAAGATTTAGAGTAAAAAAAATAATTTCAGTAATTTATATTATTAAATAAATTCCCCTGGATTTATCAAAACTTCTCAGATTCCAAGTTTTGAATATTGCAATACATCAGATGCCTGCTATCAATAGAGTAGTAAAATATAAATAAAGATTTGGGAAAAAAATACTTTATCTTTTCACATAATCTAGGAAAAAAATCTAGCACAAAAAAAATGAAATAGATTATTGCATTCATGAACATAAAACTGCAGAAGAATAAGAAAGGAGAATGCACAGTGCTTACAAATATACAACTTATATCTCTCATAAACAGTAACACTCTAGTAGGAAAGCCATATCATAAACAAAATATTACTCATATTTTCTAGATAATAATATATAATATTATTATCTATATATCTATTATTATTATCTATCTATCTAATATATAATAATATTATTATCTATCTATCTAATATATAATAATAACATTCTAATTAGGAAACAGTACATTCCACCAGGACAATGCTAACAATAGTTAGTGTCATCACTCTCCCCAAATGTGCAACCTTTTATATCTGTATTGCTACTGGTATTGGCTAACCTCCATACAAATTCACTATACAAACACCTTTTTTTTCCCCTAAGAAATTGATATTCACATCATTAAGTGCAAAATCTATTCATTCTCACTCAAGGTGTGGAACAACTCTTAATTGCAATCAATTAAATTCATTTGGCCTGCAAAGTGGGATAATCTGTTTTTTCATGATTTTGACAAAGTCTGTATCAATCTTTTTGGCTTAACCAATCTTGTCACTAGTTTAAGATGAGATTTTCTGGGGTGTCTTGTATCTGCATCTTCTTGCATTTCTTAAACTTTAGACATAATAATACAGATTTTCCTTTCTGTTATGTACAGTGCAAGGCATAAAGCAGATCAGAAATTGCTTGGCTTATACCAACTACTTACATGTCTAAAGTAGACTTTAATGTCTAAATTGAAATTTGTGAATTAATTTTCCTAAAACACAAGTCTCAATCATACAACATTCTACTTTTTTAGGACAAGCCACATAATGCCTTAAATCATTTAATGCCTAAATCATTTAAACAAAATGCCTAAATCATTTAAACCACCCTGCTATATATAAGGAATACATTCTAGATCTGAGCATGCCTGCTTTCTTTGGTGTGGAAAAATATGCCACAGAAGGGGAAAAGATGAAACAATTTGCATTACCAGAAAACCCCCACCCTGAATGCCCAAAATTAAAGTTAAGTTTAAAAAGCTGCAGATGATCCAATGCCATCACACATGCAAATCCAACATCTCGGGTGACAAAGTCATTATCTCAACATAACATATAAACTCCTTCTTGGAGACCTTTGTTTGCATCACATTTAGTGTCTACTTCGTGCTATCTAATAAATGGGGAAAAGAAAAACAATCAAAACTGTAGGCAAGCACAGAAGTAGAAAATAATATAATGGAGTTGACACAATATATCATGTACATAGATAGAAAGAGAAACTAATTTGAAAATGGATTTGAATCTGCTAAAATATCATTTTAACATAACTATGAAGAGTGCATTACAGAACCAGACTTCTGGCCTTAAAAAGAAACCCCAAAAAATCCACCAAAAACCCCAACATTATTTGAGTCATCAAATACTGAGCTTTTAAAGCATTAAAACAAATATTTTATATATAGGCACTTTCCATACTCTGCTTTTGTTTGACTGCAAGAAAAAAAAATAAAATCTAAGGCTGTTTTGAAAAATGGAACTGTAACAAAACCCATGCAGCCTATATAAAAAACTTCAGATTTGTGCTTATTACAGTCTATTTTGTTTCTTTTATGCAACCAGACTTTGCAATGAATTTCAGAAACATTCCTGTAGAAAACCATTGAAAGTCTATGCCCAGAGTAAATTTCCATGTACAAAAATTGATCTTTTTATGGTTAAAAACCTAATCAAATATGTTTGAGATGTTTTCTAGCAATTTCCAAAAATGATGCCATTCAATGAACATATTATATTAAACACCTGTATTCCATGAGATTTGGAGATGTATCTGCTTTCCTTACTGACAGTAAACTAGCTATAACTAAAGCTGGCAATGCAGGGACTCTGACTATTGTCTCACAAATAGAACCAAGTCCTGACTGTAGAATCTGCTAGCACCAGCAATGTTGATAGATGCAACTGTGAGGCAGCATCAGCCTCAGATCTTTGCTGAATTTGATAAGTGAGAAAACAACCCTCAGATCTGAAATCTGAGAAAAAAAATTGTAATGAGATTACTCAGTTTTCCTCACATACTGCTGAAATAGAACCTCTTCACAGATGAAATTCATAAATGTTACTGCAAGTCAGCACAGAACTGAAGAAAATTCCAAACCTGACATACACAAAGTTAATAGAATTAACTTCAAACTTCTGTTTACTAAGTTGGGCGATCTAGGGATATTTTCTGTGACAAAATTTTACATCAGTTTTTACACATTCTTACATACTAGTCAAGTAGAACAAGGTGTATAGAAGTGTAAGTCAACACAAATCTTTCAGAAATTGTTATTGTTTCAGTGCTCTTTCTTGCTATGAAGCCCCTTGACACCAGCTCCAATTTTTTTTCTCACATCAAGAAGTATAAAGACTGGAACCCTGAGTATACAGTATCTATCAAGCACAATCCGACATGCTGCCATCGATTTTGAAATGTCATATCAAAGCACCTTCTCTAGTGTAACATGAGAGTTACAGAAGCCATGGTTCTGCAGCAAGAGTTATGCCATTAAACCAGCTGAAATATAGAAAGGCAGTCCATATTGAGAGGGTTTTTTTATCATCAACCCTAATTTACAATAGCTACCCACCATAAAAACATTAATCACTTTCAGAAGCATTCCAGAAACCTGGCTTTAATGTTTATGTCTTTTTGGGGCTCAGCATGTAGACTTCTTGTTTTATTTTTCACTCAAAACTGTAGTTTCTTGTTGACATTGTAAATAAAACATCCCCCTTGTTCATTAGTTATGCTTCTTTTGCTGTTTATCTTCTTTGTAATAAAAATATGATCTTTCTCTGCAGCAAGCAATTGACCATAACCACTCTCTATCTACCAGATGTCACCCAAAACTGACCTTTTCCCCCAGCTTTCAGGGCTCGATTAATATTTTGCTACCCCTTTATTCTTCAGGTTTCCTATTTCACAAAGGCAAGAAATACTGTTTCTTTATTATTGGATAACTGCTTTCCCACAGATAGAAGACTCCTCAGTCCCCCTAAATGTATCATTACTGAAAGTACCCCAGAAAACACTAGGCAATCCCCTAAGAGATATAAAAATGAGTAGCATGTATGACATATATATTAAACAAAAAAGGATAAAAATTCTTCATGTACTATCTTTTAGTCTTATTAATATCATCTATTTTAGGATTAAAAGGGAAGACTTAAGAATTGTCAGGTCTTTCTAATCTCTACTTGTGCTGCAAGGCACAGAGAGGAGGAGCATGACTGTGACAGCGAAATAAGCATTTCAAATATGCCTTGTTTGAATTATATACTTAGGGAGACGTAACTCAGTGAAACATCTTGCAACGATGCAGTTAAAAAAAACCCAAAACAATTAGTCCTATCAGTCCTACAGAAGTTATGAGATTTTCAGCATCTGGGGTTTTTTCCCCACAGTGGAATGGGACCATTTTTTCACCCTAAAAATATAAATAAAAAAATAAATAAATAAAATTCCCAAAAAACGTTTTTGGTAAATCACCCCCACCCACCTTCTCTCTTCACCATTCACTGAGGACCTCAAAAGCTTTCTTGATGAAAACTTGTGTCAAAGCCAATATGCTAATACATCAGCTCAGATAAAATATCTTTGCCCCTCTAAAAGTTGTTATGAAAAATGTTTATGTAGCTGTGCTCAAAAGTGTTCATGCCAGTTAAGTGTGCAAAACCTAAAATTCTAATCCAAGGCAGAATATAATCATTAAGTACACTACCAGTAAAACAGAAAAAATATGTGTAACTGATGAGTTTCACTGACTGATGGATTTGCTACCACGCGAGAAGGCAGGAGTTTCAAGAAAACTTACAGTTTGTCATATGATTGCACATATGCTTGAGCCTGTGCTTAGACTAGCCTAACACTCACTGTTTGTATTTGCAGCCTCAACCAAAGGGTATTACTGAGGCTAGAGCAGTTCAAAAACAACTGGACAGGCAGATGAAGTACAGTGTCTTAAAGAGGAAGAAACTGGCTTTGGTTCAATAATAGTTGAGCTACAAATCACTGGATGCTGGGAGAGTGATTTAGTGCAGTATCATTATATGCTTGTTTTGATCCTGCACATTCCCTAGGCATCTGCTATTAGCCAAAGGATACAGGCTGGGTAACAATTTGTCTGAATTGAGACTGTTGATCTTATGTTGTTATTTTCTGAGGTTTGCTTCCTGAAAGCTCAGCCATAAGCCAAATCCTCAGAGACTATGTATGATACCCTTTGAATAGAAACTGCTCCAGAAAGTATAGTCTGGAAGCAGAAAATCCACATAACTATCCTTGCTTTCAGAATTTAAAGCATTCACAGCACATATTCACTGCTCAAATCTTCTTTTGATTCCACAAGTATTAATAGCATGCTTTAGAGAGTGTTTTATGATATGATTGGAAATACTATTTAATGCCCAGGCCATAGGCATGACAATTTTAGAAGATGGGAAAATTATTCAATGTCAGAGTTGCTTTTTGACATTGCTTTAGCTTATCCATGGAGAATCTAAGATTGGTTACAAACATAGGGGGGAAAAAAAAGATTCCTTATTCTGTTTTACATAAATGATTTAGAGAGGAGGAACTTAAGCATTCAAACGGAAGTACCTCAAGGTAGCAAAGCTGCATATTTGACATGTTCTAGCTAGATGCTGAAAACTACAGAGAATGAGATAATCAACTCTTAGGAGTGACTAGGAGAATATACAGGAAGAATCACTGAGGTTCCTTCAGACATGGCAGAAAACCATGGGCAACAATGGAATCAGAGATACATGGGGTGGGAAGAAAAAAATATAAAAACCAACCTAAATATACAGACTAAAATTTGACAGCATAAACACATACTAAGAGGTTCTAGTAAGTGTTCCATGGTCAATGCAGAAAAGCCCACAGAGATTATACGGAATGTTAATTCCGTGATAAAGGAGGTCAGGAAAATGGTTGGACTTGATGATCAAAAAAGTAATTTTCAACTTAAATTATTCTATGTTTCTATGAAAAAATATTAAACAACAAATAGAAAAAAGAAAAATCTTCCTACATCTGCAGAAGTCATCTGTGATATTTGACAGAACCAAGACTTCTCATCCAGACTGTTCAAGGAAAACAAACAAAAACCCCAAACACATTCATTTCCTATTCTAATACTGCAGTTGTATTTCACAACTTTCTGTCGTGTCCTTGCAGTAATATTTTTTGAGGACAGAAATATTTTTCCATTTTTTCTCCCCATGAAAAGCTACTTAAGCAAATTTTACTGTAATTGACAAAAATCCTGTAGGGAAGAAAATGATATTTTCTGATAGTTCCTGAACACTGCAAAAGGTAAATATCATTAGTGAGACTGTGGAAGGAAACTCTACACACAGTGAAAATGCCTTTGATAAAAATAAAACTGAATGTCATGTTTATTAATAAAATTATGTGTCTTGAAGGAGACAAGAAATGCACTAAGTTTCTGAAAGTTTTCAAGAGGTGTTCACTTCTGCCCTGTTTTACTAAAGCATTGAAAAAAAGCCCTGCTGTTTCAGTTAGTTCTCAGACATGCTGACACATATAATAATCTCACAGTGTTCCCTGCACTAAAGCCTCAGTCACAAATTTTTGATTGCTTCAGCTGACATTTTGAATAAACTTTCTACCAAAGTACTTCTTTTTAAAAAAGAGGAAAGGCAAATGTTGATGTGATGGGAAATGACAGTTATATAAAAACTGACTGCATATGGTTGCTCTCAACCTGTAGTGGGGACACAGCACAGGATTGTAGCATGTAAATCTGCTTGTGGAGAAACAGCAGCTGCTGCATTACACTTACTCAACAAACACAAATGTAGTTGAGTATGGATGACCAAAAGGAAATGGGAATTGGAAACCAGGCATTTACCCAGACAACATGCTACATCCAACACTGTGGAACCAGAATACATTGGAACTTGTCTCAGAAAAGCAACAGGAATGGGTTTAAGGCAGAACACAGCAGGAGTGAACTCAGAGGAAACAGACCCAGGCAGCAGTGTGCTGTATTCTGATCTCAGTCAAACCCAGTTAAATACAGAATGATGTCTCTATGGACCAATTTTCCCCAGATTCCCACAAAACTGTCATGTCTCGGTCACTCCACATGGAACTTACACAGCTGATTCTTGTGTCACACTCATTTGCAGCCCAACATGTATGGAGCCTTTTCCTGCTTCATAATTCCACTTACGTGTCACAGTTTAACCCCAGACAGCAGTTAAGTACCCTGCAGCCTTTCACTCACTCCCCCATCTCAGTGGGATGGGGAGGCAAATCAGTAAAAACCCTCATGGGTTGAGATGTGAGCGATTTCATATAATTCAGAAAAAGTAATAACAATAACAACAAAACCAGTTATAATAGTAACAACAATAATAGTAATGAAAAAAGATAAATAAACCCCAAGAAGAACAAGCACAATAAAATTACAATAAAAATAATGATTTGTGAAAATTTTTAATGGAATAAAAAAAACCTTGAGATTTCATATAGCATATTCTTCTTAATATACTTGCTCTTTAGATTCACTTTTTATGAGGCTTACATAAAAGTATATTCTCTGTCTTCGGTGGCATGCTTTCATATTATTTATTTTTATTCTGTCCTTGATTGTGTGGCTCATTTTTCCCTAACACTTTTTTAGAAAAGTACAAGGAAACAGAGAACTTGCTCAGACAATTCCCTAACCCCTCTCTCTCATGCTCTAAGAGTTACTAAGAAATTGTTTCATGCATGACATAGCTCTGGCTCATCTTTACACGTTGGGGAGGGGGGCATTAGGTATTGATCTACTCAGTTTGATCTGTAAAACAAAAGAGCATTCAACACTAACATAAGAGAAGATACACTGCTCACTTCTTTCAGTAAATTTAGCATAAAGCTATAATAATGCTCCTAGGTTACTAGATGGAATAGAGATGGGGGAGCAGGATATTTATACTGCACAAAATTATCCAAAGTTCATGCAGCCCTAGCCCCTTAGTCCTCCCTGGCCCATTATCACCCCTCTTTCAAAAAATGGTATACACTGTATTTAAATTACCAGGTTCTGAGCACATCAGTTTATTTCTTTCTCATGACACATCATATATGGAAGTAGTAGTGCCACAATTTCAGATATCAATTTCCTTGGATGCTTTTCATCCAAGGGCCAACTGTGGCCAGTGTGAATGGAAGACAGCATTCAGTGAAATGCTACTGCTGAAGGTACTTAGTACCTTACACCTTTTATCTATATTTTATTTAGATACAGGAAGCAAAACAAAGGGATTATATATTTAAAGAAATAGAAAGACAACCTTCAGATATACTGAGTCAGAAGTTCTCTAACAAAACCTAGTGGAATTCATCTGTGCTTTCAATTTCACTAGAATGCAATGTAAACAACCATAGGAACCACACAGCCAACTTTTAAATTAAATCCTACAATGAATAATTTATATTTTTAAACAAGGATTAGAAGTTCCATTCAGTTGCAGAATATCAGAGGTGGCTTTAATAATTTACATGCTTTCCAAAGGTGAATAAAATGCCCTCCTGAACAAAAATCAAAACAATCTAAATATTTTCTTTGTTAAAGCCACAGAGTGATTGACAAAAGAAAGGGCCGCTGTCATAAAATGGAATACATATTCTGTGGAAGACAGGCAGGGGAACTCAATAATCTTCAAAGCAGAAGTCTCTGTATGCAATTTCTACACTTACCAAGAGGAATATGGAAAAATAAAACACATTATTAACAGGCAAAATCTGCATATAATTTTTGACCTTTACTGAAAATCTCAGTGTTCTGCTGTATAATTTTTTCTGTGTGTGCAGGAGACCACATTGTTCCCTCACAGCAACCAAAAAAGAACTCCAGGTCAAATGCTCTCAGTATTACCAGGGCTGTCTCTGACCTTGCAGGAAGACGTCAAATATAAAAGATATACAGCCTGCGAAGCACTGTCACCTGGCCACAAGGAGCACACATTCACTAGAGGTGACCAATTTGAACTATATCCACCTCACCAGAGATTTTGTAGGTAAACTGGCTGCCTCTGCTGTAATTCACAGCCTGGGTTCTTTGCAGTCCTAATAAATATTCTCCCACTATCTTTATCTTGAACATGTGTACCCTGCGGAAAAGGGCAAGGAATATTGTACTGATGAAATAGAGCCCACTGCTCTGGAGAACTCAGTGCAATCACAGTGTGAGTGATCTATATCTTTAATGCTCAGGCAGCATTAAGGTAAAATGTAATGCAAGACAAATGTCCTGTGCTGCAGACATAGTTCATAAATTAAATACACATTCTGCATTGATTTTCATTTCCCCATGAAGAAATAGTAAAGAAGATGGCTGCTTTCTTCAAACACAGAATAACAGAACCACTAGACAATTTGCAAGCAAATATTCTGGACCAGATAATTGTTTGCAATATTGGTTGGACCCTTTTAAAACAGTCAACATTCTGAATCTGTGCTCTCTGTAATACTGATACTAGTTAGATCTCACATATATCATCCGAAGCAATATATGAATGAAACGCAATTTTTCAACCAAACAACATAGTTTATCATAGGCCCACTCTAACAGAGAAAAAAAGTTGAGAGAAAAAATGAAATAATTTTAAAAAATCAGGTGACAGTAAAATCAAAGTGAGTCAAGCCCAAATCCAGTCAAAGGAAAAAATTTTAGGCTAAACAATAGTCATCTCTTATTTTGATCTAAACAGACAAGGTAAATGAAGTAGAATTTTATAAATGCAGAAATGAAAGGTGTAAAAAAGTTGCCCAGGACAGCAGCAGCAAATGAGCACAAATACACTGAGTGAGCCTATTCTTCATAAACAGCTCCCCAATCTAAGGACCTAGCTATGAATTAGGAATAGTCAGCAGCAAAACTCAGGTATAAAGATGTCAACTTCCTGAGAAGTAGCTGTCTGTTGTATTTTCACTACTGAGGGAAATGATCTCCAAATTTTGAATGCTACACTGAAGAGAAAATAAGTTTTTGAGAGTTCAGCTCAATAGTGTGATGGAACACCAAGTCCAATAGAAAGATTTCTTTATGGATTTTAAAGACCACGCTTGACCTTTCTGGAGTTCAAATCCATTAGTATATCTACTGCTAATTAACTTGGAAGAGTTTGCTCTCTTATGTTGGTCTGGAGACAGGAGAGAGACAGGAAGATTTGAAACATATTTTATTGCCTGTAGATAGATATACATTAGTTTCACCAAAGAATTAAGGCCATGATGTTTCTATTGTTTTACTGTCTTTCAATTTTGTTTGTTTTCCAAAGAAAACTTCAGCAGAATTATTTGCTAAATTAGCTGCCAAATTACTGAACTAAGCCATTCTGAAATGCTGTAGGCACCTGCAATTTTGCTTAGGCACTCAGTACTGCAGTGTACTGAAGCCCTTTGTTCCCACTCATCTTTACGAAGGTGTAAAAAACCCTATAACAAACAAAAATAAGACTTCATTCTCATATCCCCACACAGAGCATTCCCTCCACCCCAAAAGGATGAATCAACAGTATGAGAACTGATGAAGAAGTTCAAGTGTGGAGATGAGGATAGCAAAAATCCTGCAGTATATACACATGGAGTACCACAGGCAAAAAAGAAACTATGAACATCTCCATGTTTTTGAGATTAAACATATGTGTTTAATAATGTTCAATAGGTGGAGGGGTTTTACAACTTTCCTTGCCTTGATTTCACTTTCTCCAATCTTACTGATGTGTCCTTTGAAACTTCCTCCTGGAAAACAACCGGTTTTTAGACAAAAAGGTGTCTGCACCAATGCCAAGGAAACAAATTATAGCAGGATCAAAAATTTCATTTATAGACAGAAAAGAAAACTCTACACAGATCAATTAGGCATTTCATTTCGTATGAGTGTGTGTGACTTGTAGTCTTCCTCAGACAAGAATATGTCCTCATTTATTGTCATTTTTCACAGAGAGGTCTTTATTCAATATTTTATGGATCAGACTACACTGCTCTACCCATTAAATTACGATCCTCTCTTGTGAACTATCAGCTGCTTTTCTTATGTCATCTCTTTTCCCTCTCATTTCAAGCCCATGGTACATTACTGCAAGTTTTTTTTTGACACCTTAAATGACATTTTACCACTTTTTTTCACACCAATATATTTAATAGGTTTAATTAATTACACCACAAGTTGTAACACGTCATGATCAGCTGCAATTTCTAAGATGCAATGTGGGGTATCCTCTACTATTCCTGATATCTTGAAGAAGTTTCACAGCTGTTGGGAATTAGTGGAACACCATTCAAGCCAGTAAACCAGTAATAATTTACATCTACTGATATATTAAATATTAATTGAGGGGAAGCCATAAAAATTTTTTTAAAAAAAAAAAAATTAATTTGGATAGCAGAGCCCATTGTATCTTACACATACCAAGAAATCTTAGCTTCCTACAGTCTCACTGTGATATGCTTCTGGCTCACCAAAATTCTTAAAACACAGAAATATTCAGTGAGAACAGTGCATTACAGTTGTTTTCAACTGGATGAGAGGGATCAAGCAGTTTTCAGAAGTAATATATTCACTGGTGTAAAAAATGATAGATGATGGTGGTCAGACTGAGGGGAGACAAATTGCTTAATATGCTTTCAGAATCCTCTGCTGGGTGGTCAGGGCACAGTACCAGCACCAAGTCTTTCAAATAGAGTAATTTCACCATGGAAAAATCTGACTGCTGTCTTGAAAATGGCAAAATGGGAGGCAGCTAAAGCTCAAGTGCTTCCACCCAGTGCAAAATTTTGTTGAAAAACCTAATTAAGCCTGTCCTACTGGACTGCAATTATTTTGAGTAGTCAATCTCCTGTCTGGATCATTTCCAACTCAATATATATAACATTTGCTTAAGTAAAAAGCTCTCATTTCTCCAGGGAAAGTATTCCTGTTTCAAGTTATAAAACTTTTTATTATTATTTTTAATAGAATACCATCATCACCCTTTTTTTTTTACCTGTATTAATATACACAGACTGTTAAAAGAAAATGGAGGGGAAAACCTATCTCTGCAAAGATCATTCACCCCAGGAAAAGCTACAAAAAATTGTAGAAGATAAAATATCCTTCCAAGAATATTCTCACTGGGGGATCATCCAACTTTTCCTTATGCTCTGAGCTCTGGACAAGCACAGGCAAAGCTGCTGTGAGACAAGACATACATTCTCTCATACTGGAAGACAGGCTGACCTCTAGCAGTAACTTTGCAAATTCACAGTATTTATCAAATGGTGATAGTAAAAACAGAATTTCAAATTTATGTCTGTAGATGTAATGCCATTTCTATTTCTAGAATATTATTCTGATCCAACAGGGGAAAAAAAAAAAAAAGGATACACAACAGGATCCATTTATCAGGATTTTATCTAAAGAATACACATGAAAAACTGCTCACAGACAAATTACAACCAATAAATTTTAAAAAAAAAAAAGCCCTGTAAATTAATCACTGTGAGTTACAAGCAAATGCTACATTGCTCAAGCTGATGGTTATCACATACAAATCCTTAGGCCCACAAGGACAGAGAAGGCATTTATTCAGGAACTGGGAAAGTTCCAAGCATGCACATCTGAGAATTGGCTACAGAGAGGAAATAGCAGCACTGCACATTTCTCCACTTGTGAAGAACAGTTAACAAAGCAGGAAACAACTGGTGATGAAGAGAGATGTGCTAGTTGCTCTCAAATTTACCAAGGATGCAGATACTAGTGACCTGCCATTGCTGAAACCATCCTCTTCCTTTCTTGCTACTTTTCTCGTGCTTAATTTATTTTCAGGAGAATATGAACCATTAAGGTGAGTATTGCCGTAAGTTTCATGAATGTACAAGGAGAAACTAGAGTACATGAATTTACAGAAGAGGATCCAAAGGAAGGTACTTGGTGTAAACACTTCCATTTCCTCCCACCCTATAAGTCACTGTGTTCAGTCAGGTGGAGAGAAGATGGGGAAGCCTGTGTGTCATGCACCTCATCTGCCTGTGGGGCATTTCCCAGGGCATCATTCCAGTAGAAAACTGGAAACTCAAGCACCTGCAACACTCCAAGACAAATATCAGTCTACCTTGCTTGTAACTAACATTAAAACCAACTTGAGTCAGACCAATCAATATAACTTCTTATGCCGGAATTTGTTTCACTTTCATTTACCATTGGTTTTCAAATGCATATGGTAAAGCACTGAACACTGGAAGCCGTAATTTGGAAATACAAAGCAACTCTGTGCATCTTACTGGAGCTGAGAACTCAAATTTTATTGTGCTTTCATTGTGAGCAAAATACAGACCACAATTTGAAAAGCAGAAAATCCATAAAGGAGATATTTGAATAAAGGAGTTTTTTCTTTATCCCATAGGTGCTATTTTGAGGACCATGAGGGCATTTAGATTTTTCCATAAAATATTTACCAAACATATTTCGGTTTTTAGACTTTCCTAAAGACCAAATTTCCCAAAGCCTGTACTGCTACTGATGCAATTACTCATCATCATCACAATTACACCAGACAATAGAGTAAAAATTATAGAATCTGGCCCTTGTTTTTCAGTAGTAAGTGCAATTTTTATCTCAAGTTTATTTACATGAGAACAATTTGCAAATATATGTATCATCAAGTATTCAAAAAGATTTGCATGCAAATGATCCCTGAGATTTTCTGGCTCTGGGGAGGCAGGGGAACCCCAAAACCCCACAAAAGAGGTTCCCCCCATGTGCTTACCATGCTGCTGTGGGCGGGTGGAGCCGGGACCTGCGGGACCCGAACCCGTGCTAGGGCTGGCTTCTCGAAGACAGGATGATAGGAGCCTTGGCGAATAAAGGAAATGCAGCCTCTCAGCCTTGGGAATCCAGGGTTTATTGGTAGGGATGGCGGGGAGGAGAAGGCAGATGGGACCGGGACAGAACGAGCAGAGCAGGAGGCGGCGGGATTCCACAGGGCCGAGAGCCCCAAATGGAAGCGAACATCGGGTTAAGAGGGATGGGAAGATGGGAGGGGTTTTGCGAGGATAGCCAACCGGGACGCAGGGGATACAGACTGACAAGGGCTTCAGGGAATGGGGGTGCAAGGAGGGAAGATACAGAACTTTTAAAAACCAATAATAACACTGCGGGTAGAGAACTTTCTAGCTATTAACTAAATATGGGGTGAAGGAAGGCAGATAGGCAGTGCCAATCAGACACACTGCTACAATCCCACTTCAAGGCTGCTGTCCTTATGACCTGAGGTTGCTCCACTGCAAAAATACTTTGCCAGTGTCCAAAGAGCATGGTAAACACCGGGTTGCTTATCTTCCTTATCACAATGAGAATAACTAATGGAGATATCCCAGGCTCCCATGAAAAGAAAAAGAATGGAACACATTTGAAGACAGTAACAGGAAAAAAGACTGCTGAAGAATCCTAATATATGCTTTAGATTAACCAACCAAACTGTTTGTTTAGACCAACAAAAAACCAGTTATTTTTAATTACAACAACAGGAAACACCTGATCCTACTGTTTCACAGCTAATTCACAAATAGTGGTGATATGTGTGATCATCATTTTAGTTCCTTATATTCCATATAAATGAAATTCAATAATATAAATGAAGAAGGACTTTCAAAGTGGCTGCCAAGCGGTGCATTTTAAATGGTATAATGTATAGGCATGAGCTGCTCATGCTGAAGTTCACTAAGAAAAATTCCTTTGGAGCATTGCTTTACTCTAACTGCTTCACTGAGGTGAAATGAAAGAGAAATTTTCTCTGTAAATTTTAATTTATCACAAGCTGTCTGGAATCTTTAATCTCATGTTAACCTAGATCTCTCCTAGGCCCTCATCTTACATTAACCTCATCAGCCTTTATCAGCATTTCAAATATCTTAACTTTCAGAAATGCTGAGACAAGATGTTGGATAAGAATCTTCCAATAAAGTGTTTCAAGTCTCATGTGTTATCAAATTTTCTTGCAGAGGAAAAATATTAATACCATTGTACCTGCTTACAGCACTTCCCCAAGACCCCAGAAGTTTGAACACCACTTGAAGCAAAATCCACTCTGTATTTCCCACTCACTAAATCTTATGATCCCTTTTGATATCCTAGGGAGGACTAGTCACCAATTTCAGGCCATTTAACTGAAAATAAAATTGTATGTTGCTGACTTACTTATTATCTGTACATTTTCTCCCCCAAGTCAATCACGCCAAAAGTATTTCTTTTTCTTGACAGTTACTTCTGGAAAGGCATTTGACATCAACATGCATCTGAAATCCTCTAGGGAAAGGCAAATGTGATAAATAAAATATACAAATCAAGGAAGGAAACTTAGGCACCAACTATGTTGTACACTGATTGTCCTAGAGATCAAATCTTTGATATTAAACTGGCATAATGGAAGTGTAACTCAGTGGAGATACACATGATTTAACTTAGAGCATAAGAGAGTCCCAAAGGGTAGGAAAACTAAAGACACAGTTCTAGTTAGTTAAAAATATATTCTCTCTGGGGAAAACAGATTTTTAAGTTATTATTTATATATTTCTAATATTGAACATCCAGACCAGAATCCCCTTACTTTTCTTACTATTAATGGGACGCATTGGGCAGAACTTTCGACTTTGCAACTGTTTCTGACTGTGGACTGATTTGTTGTTACTCTGCATAATTCTGTGATGCATAGCGTATATCATTTAGGCAATACAAGTCCACTATTTAATCTGACATTTTGAAACTCCCTTGAATTTACTTGAATAAAGTTTAAGAATAGACTTTAGGATTATACTTATTGAATGTGCCCTGCATTATTTTAAAAAAGAAAAACATAAAAATGTTCAGAGCAAATATGGCTATGACAAATATTCTTGAAAAATATCTTCTCAAAAATTTTCACATATTTTAAAAGCAAATGTAAGTTAAGGAGGCAATCAAAAATCACAGACTCCAAGACAAATCCTACATTTAGTATATTTGTACAAATGCCTGTGACTTCTATAACAATGCTGCAGTGACCTAACAGTCTTTGTTATATCCCATAAATGCCAAAATCTACCTATTTACCAGAAGTAAAGCCTCTCTGTAGCACTGATACTTATTCCCTGGAATATCACAATTGTGATAATGAGAACAGATGAACAAGAGCACAAAACTTGACTGGCCAGAAAATGCCTGGGCAGAATTTTAAACACTGCCATACTTAACATTGATGAACCATATACTGCACTGCTTAAAACTGGTGGCAAAAGTTCTGTTAGGCTCCTAGCAGCATGTTCCCAGCAACATACTGATTTGTCCCAAACTGTTCCAGCTAATTGCTTTACTAACCAAATCAGATTTTTTGACACTGACTGTGTGGTATCAATAAACTTAAACTGCAGAAATGAGAATAAATATGTGAACTCTACAGATTGCCTGTCAAGGTGGACCTTATGCATAACCTATTCCTTTAGTTCTGCCATAAGAAATAATAAAATAGAGCACAGTACTGACATTCATCTACCTTGGAGGTACTGCCTAGATGAAGTTGGCCCATGCCATCAAAACTGCTTCCATAAAGAAAAACAAAATCGATGTGTCACAGAAGACCTCTTTCTGACAGGGACAATCATATGAGGATCAACAAGGTGAAATGCAAAGTCCTGCACTTGAGTCACAACAACCTCGTGTAAAGTACTTTGGGACAGAGTGCCTGGAAAGTTGCCTAGAGGAGCTGTTGACAGCACTGAACATGAGCCAGCTGTGCCCAGGTGGCCAAGAAGACCACTGGCATCCTGGCCATCCTGTTGCTGTTGTGTCAGCAACAGTGTGGCAGCAGGATCAGGGCAGGGATTGTCCCCCTGGACTTGGTACTGGTGAGGCCACACCTCAAATCCTGAGTTCAGTTTTTGGCCCCTCACTACAAGAGAGACATTGAGGTGATGGAGAGAAGGGCAACAGAGCTGGTGAAGGATCTGGAGCACAAGGCTGTGGAGGAGTATCTGAGGGAGCTGGGGGTGTTTAGCCTGGAGGAAACAAGGTTCAGGGGAGATTTTATCACTCTCTACAACTACCTAAAAGGAGGGTGTAGCCAGGGGGAAATTGGTCTCTGCTCCCAAGTAAGAAGTCACAGGAAAAGAGGAAATGGCCCCAAGTTGCACCAGGAAAGGCCTAGGTTGGATATTAGAAAAAAAATTCTCTCTATAGAAAGGGCTGTTAAGCATTGGAATATGTTCCCTGGGGAAATGGTTGAGCCACCATCCCTTAAAATGTGTATGGTTGTGGTGCATGGGAACACGTGTTAGTGATGAACATGGTGGCGTTGGGTTAATGGGTGCTCTCTGACCTGAAAGTCATTTCCAACCTAAATGATTCTACAACTCTATGATTCTATCTAGCTTTCAGAAATGTAATCTTCGGCATCCTAGCCCTAACTTAACTTGCAAAAGGCTATCCATGGATCTGATGATGCAACATTACTGCTAGCTCAGAATAGTTTCGGCTTTATTGTATGGGAGGAAGACATGGAACTTTTGAAATGTATTGTGTTCCTGTAAATTGCCTCAAAAATATTCAAAGATATTGTTCTAAGCAACAGTGAGTGCCAAAGACCCAATCCTAGCCATACATCTATAGTAACAGTACCTTCAGTCTGTTGCAATAGGCAAAACCAGCTCTGTGGCATAGAATATTTTTCTCTCAAATTTCCAACTTTAATCGCAAGGGTTGACATGAGACAGATATTACCCACAGTTATATTGTGAATAACTGATTATCTTTGTATCAGTGCTCCTTTAAGAAAATGTAATCATTTTCTGAAAACATAGTCAAATTTAGCTGAGCTCTCCCCTCAAGTTATGAAAAATAAATGTTTCTCAAACAGATTTCTTTTCTGCAAAAGACAGTGTAGCACTGTATAGTTGATTTTTTCTTTAATAAGCAAATTACTGTCATATTATACCTATTTTTTTTTTCCATTTTAATCACAAGGCTTTTATACGTTTGCTTAGCTGTTACACCGATTACTCTATTGTGAAATGCTTATACTCTACAAGTCTAGGGAGAGGAAAGTTTCTTATCATAGATGGGTTGCACAGGTGGATTTCAACAGAAGTGGAGACTGTAAATTTTTTACCAGTTTCAGTGTAGTGTTGTCTCTCTTTCAGTTTCTAAATGTGCTGTGGGAAAAGGAGGCTACAGCAGCTCAGGAGTGGCACAGTCTCCAGACTACTCATTACCTTAAAGAGCATCCAAATGGAAGGGCAGAATGGATTTTGTGGATAACTCCCGTCCAGAAGGATGTCGTCTGTTGTATATCTAGGTCACTGAGAATAAAATCAATGATGCACAGAAATGATAACTTATACAGGGAGGAAAATGTTAAACATGGAGTTCACAGAGGAATTGCAATTTTCTTCTAAATTCTGCCTAGAGAAAAAAAAATATCTTCCACATTTTTTCAGAATGGAGCTTTAGCAAAGCCCCACTACGGAAGGATTCAACCTGCGTGATTAATACAGCAACCTAGTAAAGCAGCTAACTAGTGAGCTAGAATATGGCTATGATATTATATTATAGCTGTCTTCTATAGTAGTGGGATAATACTGAAAGACAATATAAAACTGCAGTCAACATTTGTTTAAGATGAGATGAAAAAACACTTATTATGCAGAAGATATTTAAATTACTACACAAGCCAGGTTTTCCTTTAGCTAAGTGTGCCTACCTTTCAGGAAGACTTATTGAGATAAGTGTAATTATAGAATTTATGGAGCTTCACAGGGGAAAAAAAATCCCAACAGCAGCAAAGGAATACAAGTTCTTTCAGGAAAAAGTATAGGAAACAGGAATGAATGTCTGAATGTTAAGACGGGAAAAAAATTAAATGGGAATGGTACGAAGCTGTGTCAGGCAAAGTTCAGACTGCATGTTAGGAAAAGGTTCTTTCTAAAGAGGATGGTTGGTCATTGGAATGGGCTCCCCAGGGAAGTACTCCTGACACCAAACCTATCAGAGTTCAAGGAGTATCTGAATTTTATAGGTAGTCCTCTGAGGAGCAGAGAGGATAATCCTTATGGGTGCCTTCTAACTCAAGATATTCATGATTTTATGAAATTAGGCATGTATTTTTGATCAGGATGATTAGATTCTGGAATGCAATACTATCGGCAGAGTTATAACCATTCTGTATGTCCTCTCATTTAGATGAGATACATACATAGAGATGCTCTGAACCACATAGAATTAGCCAACAGAAATTGTCAGCATGAAGACAGAAGTACGCAGTGATTCTGCCAGCTTCAAAGGTCTGTATTTTTAAAAAATGTTTGGCTTGCAGTAATGTAATTTTTATATACTCATGGCTCAGACACTGAACAATTCTTAAAATTTCCCTTCTCAGATTTATAGATGAAATCACTCTTCTCGGGGTTTATTACTTTCTCTATCTCAGCACAATCAGCAGAAAATTCATCACTTGTGTTCTGGTCAGTCTTGGTTTTGAAATAGTTGAAAATACCAAGAAAGACAGATAGTATTTTATGATACTGTTTTAAAGGAAATGAATTCTTTGAACCCGCATTCTCGGCTACCAAGGTAGCACGTATCAATTTTATATGATTGCTATCAGTTAGTTACACCAAAGAAGAGCACACAAATGAAATCGGATAACTTGACAGAAATGTATATAAATAGCAACACAAATAAGCTCAGCAGCATGTTCAATTTTCCAGCAACTCTGAGCACATGGAAAAACAGTAACCTTTAACTTACCACATCAAGGGAACAGTCTATGTTATAAATCACTGGAACCAGAGATTAACCTATCTGGTTTAAGTTAATCCATTCCTCAAAACATCCATTTCTTTCTAAACATGAAGGAGGAGGTTCCAGTCCTCATTCTTTGTAGCTCAGGGTTTCAAACTCAGAGTGGTTTAAGTCCCTCTTCCACCTTACTGACTGCCACAGCTCCCCTGTTCTGCAAGCCTCCTTAGCTACAATAGCCACTAATACACAGTAACACATTCGGTCCTTCTTATTGAAGTGATTCAAGTCCCGGTAGAAAACCTGAGGATTATCTGAATCCAAGTACAGAAGACTGCAAAAGTCTAGCATCCCCCTCTGCTGATTCATCACGCATTCATGGGTGGATGGAAACCTTGAGGTATCTGTATCAGATTTTATTACTTATTATTTTTTATTTACTACTTATTAAGACCTTTTCAGAAAGACCTTTCTCCAAGAGAGTGTGCTAACTGCCACGAAGTTTACCATTATCTTTTGAGACAGAGAACTGGTCTCAAATTTCTCTCAAGAGTTCTTCACACATTCCACCAAGGGTGACGCTCTGTATGTAAAGTTGCAGCCTACCTCAGTGAATAAGCAGATATTCAGCAGGCAATCTTTACCACAGTCTTCTCTATTTTAAATCTAAAACACATACTATTTTACAGTATAAATGCATGTTTGCAGAAAAATTATGTAAAAAGTTAATTTCCAAAAGAATCAGGGATTAGGCTCTTGATAGAGTTAAACTCCTAAATTAATAAATTACCTCCCAGCTCTATAAAACCCAGAATTTAGGTATCTGCCAACAGTAGCCACAGCTGACCCCAATCAGCTCTACACTCTCACTTGTATTCATTCAAAGACCTTATGGAATTTTTTCCAAAGGAAGACTAATTTGTATAAAAACAAGCAAGTATTACTTAAAAGTAGAACAAAGAGGCAGTCAACAAGAAAGAAAACAGAATAGGTTGAAGCAATGGTATAAAAATGATAGAAGGGATGAAATAATGCAGAAAAACTAGAGCACACTGATGTGAAATTGCCATGTCCTGCCAGTCTTGTCTGTGTATGATGAAGTGGAAAGGGGAGAGGAGCAGACCAATAGAGGGCAGAGTATATATTTTATATCTTTCACACGTACCAGCTCCTTAAGTTATTTACTCATACACTTTTCAGTTGCATTATTTTAAAGTTTAGAGTGCTTTTTGTACCTTTTATTCTACTAAGAAAATATTATTCATACACAATAGAAGAAACTTAATATGAGCAGGACACTCAGCTCTAAAGAAGCGTATTATGGTTTTGTTGGCCAGATTACCTTCTGCGTGTCACACCTCTTTATTTTTTCCACTTCTGAACAGTCAGAATACTTATAAATACAATCATAAGCACACCATGAGGCTGAAGTTCCATTTTCTATATATAGGATGCCCCTATAGAAATACTTGTCATTTAAGCACATATTTTACACAGTGTATTTAGAGCAACCTGAGAAAAGGAAGACAAAATGAGATCATTAAATCTACAGCACAGTTGCTGAAGCCACTCTCATCTAGGAAAGATTTTAAGATGCAGCAGTTTTATACATATTCACAACTTTCAATATGAGCTGAAACAACGTAGATGAGAGTGTAACTGAGGAAGCCTTGTGAAAACTTCAGGGCAAAACAGTTAGAAAGCAAAGAAAGTATTACGTTGTGTAAGAGATGAGAATAACACTAAACACATTAAAATGCCATTATGTAAATTAATGAAACTGAAAATCTCTGAAAATTCTGTTCAGCTTGATTACCTGGTCTCTAAATGGTAAGAGCAGAAACAGAATAATTCCAAAGAATACCCATGAGTCTGGTTAGAGCACGGACAAGGCACAGGCAGTGCTGCCAGCACATGCTGCAGCCCATCCAGGGTTGTATGGGAGCTGCTGGTGCAGAGCAGGCTGCAGGCTAGGAGCACCTGGCTTCCTGCTCCTCCTGCAGAGATGCAGATCCAGGTGTATTGAGTGCTCTGGTCATTGGTGAGAACAAGACTTGTTAGGATATCTCAGGACCAACTGAGCCCAAACCTAATATCCTCACAAGGGGGAAAAGGTGAGTGATGCAGGTGATTGATGAACAGATTAGAAGCGATAGTCTATTACATGTATTGCTCACAAACAAGAAGTGCTGGATGATGTAAAGGTCAAGGGCATGTGTGGAATCAGTGATCAAAATACTGTGAAGTTTAAGATCTAAAGAATACTGGGTGAGATTAACAACAGAATTACAAATGTGGACTTCAAAAGAGCAGACTTAGAATTGCAGAAAGCTAAGCAAGCATAGAAGAAGACTAGCATTGATGAATGTGGAGCTCCTGACTTGACCTTAAACACAAAAAGGAAATATACAGGAGGTGAAGGCAGGAATAGGCTATTTGGGAGGAATGAGAAGACACTGATCACATCAAGAAAAAAGCCAAAGCCTATATCAATCTGAAACTACCAAAAGAGATAAAGGGTAATAAGTAAGATTTTTCTATGTTTTTCAGTAACAAAAGGAAAGATAAGATGAATGTGAACCCATTGCTCGTTGGGGCAGGAAGTCTAATGACAAGAGATAAGGCTGAGGTATTCACTGCCTTCTTCAATTCAGTTTTCAGTGGTAAATCTTGTTCTCAGGCATCCTCCAAGCAGAATCTGCAGGCGTGAAGTTGTACCCACTGTAGAGGAAGAAGGAGTTATGGACTGCTTAATCCTCCTCTACATATAAAAGTTGTTGGAATCGAGGTTCATGGAGCTAGTGGTGTCACTGTAAGACTGTTCTCTGTCATCATGCAATCATCAGAGATTCCTGAAGGCTCGGAAAAAAAGACCAACGTCATCTATTTTCAAAAAGGGCAAGGAGGATTCAGGGACATACAGATTGGTAAGCCTTGCCTTATGCCCCAGGAAGGTTATGGAGCAATTTCCCTTAGAGGCTATTACTTAAACCAAGAGACAAGAAGGTGACCAGGAGCAATGAGAACTATTTACTAAGGGCAAATCATGTCTGCTTAACTCCATTGCTATCTGAGATGGATGGAAGTGTGTCTAGGAAGAGGGCAGTGAATGCCATGTTTGTTGATTTTTATCAAGTCCCTTGACACAGCCTCCTATAGTCCATTTATCACTAATTCAGTGAGATGTGAACTGGATAAATAGATAAGGTAGGTGGAAAACTGGACTGCCAGACTCAAAAGTTGTTATCAGTGTTTCAAAGCTCAGATTGTACCCAGTATCTAGTTGGATTTTGTAGAGACCAGTGCTGTTTACTGTCATCAATAAGGACAGTGGGATGTCAGGTTTACAGAAAGCACCAAATCAGGAGAGCAGACAGGATGCTGAAGGGTGATAGGCTTGCAGTTCAGAAGAACTTAGGAAAGTCAGAGACCCAGGGAAGTGATCCTTCCCCTCCATTTGTCCCTTATAAGACAGCATCTGGAGCGGTGTATCCAGCTTGGCGCTTCCAAGTACAAAAGCAGTATTGACATGTTGGAGTAAGTCTAGCTGAGGACCTCAGTTGGGGAGATAAGGCATTTAAGAAAAAACTGAGAAAACTCGGTCTGCTCAGCTGGGAAAAGAGAAGGCTCAGTGGGAACCTCATGGCTCTCTACAACTACTAGAGAGGAAAATACAAAGAAGATGGAGTTAGGCTCTTCGCAGAGGTTCATGGTGAAAAGAGGAGAGACAAGAGATGCAAGTTGAAATATTTTACCTCGAAAGGCAGTTAACTACTGGAACAGGTATCCTGTCCTTGGAGGTGTTCCAGACTTGACTCAACATGCCCCTGAGTAAATTCATCTAATTAGACTTTTTCAGGGCAGATGGTTGGACTAGATGATCCCTAGAGGTTTCTTCTGACCTAAATTATGATTCTATAGTTTCCAGAAAGGGTTGCAATCAGTGACTCAATACTAATGAGACCAAATCCCAGCATGCAATGAGGTCTACCTTCACTTTCTCAGTCTTTAAATATAATAGGTGGTAGATACAAAAAAAGAAATTTGGCAACCACTGTGTACAGATGCAATACTTTCCAGTTTGCTCAGCTCCTGGGTCTTGAAAAAAGAGGGCTGTCAGAAGTAAATTATGTTCTAGAGACTGAAACATAATTTGTTTCAGTTTGGCTTCCATCTTTGGTTCTTTGATTGCATCTTATTAGCTGACTAAAGATTATTTTGAACATAAGAACTTTAAAAAATGTTACATGAGTTTTGTACCCTATGTGCTTCTTTCACTTTAAACTGTGGTTTTTAGAATTTCCTGTCTTTGCCTGACAATGAAGTTAATACCTTTTGATATACTTATAGAGCTTCAACTTTTTTCCTTTGTTGTTTTAATCCATCAACTCTCTTCATACACATGAATCACCTACATATCCTAAGTGTTTTAAAGTCAACAGCAAGCTGATAGCTGCCAGAACTACTAAGTAGAGCTTTCATTTTCATTACTGGTAAGTGAACTATTCCATGGGTCTATTATTAAGGTCAGTCTGATCCAATAAGCTACAACTTCATGGCAGAGATTAACTCCTCTATTACTTTTTATCTTTTAACTGGACACATACCAAAAGAAAAATCAAGGTGACTGTACGTGGTTACCAATTAGGAACAAAAATTCCCAATAGCAGATATATTATCATGGATGTCTTTCTTAAACTGATATTAAAATAATTTCTCTTTCCCTTTTGTCTTTCCGCAAGCATTATGTAGCTTAAATTGGTGTTAACCTAAATGCAATCCACCTAGAATACCAGAAAGTATCTTTTAACCTTTCAAACACCTTACAGTTTTGTAAAAACATGTAAGAATATCAAAAGTTCTCCCTTCCTTTCCTAGTCCTTCATGTGTATGTAAGCACTCAGATACCACTGGAAAAAATTCTTCAAGAAAAATTCAGTCACCAAAGAGTTTTGCCAGCACTGAAATTAAAAAGTGAAAAAGACTTTGAACAGAAAAAGAAATTAGGGAGTGATGGCTGTAACTTTTTAACCTCAAAATAGTTTTCCTTCAGTGTTTCCAATTTTGAATGCCATACTATCTAAAACATTTATAATCTAAACTTATTTTTAGTATGTTCCTTTATAACAGTTTAAAAAAAAATGACTTAACAGCCATTGCTGCATAAAATCCTTTGGATTAACTGTACTTTTCTACAGCGCTGGGATCATTCTAACCAACATACATGGAACTCCAAGTTTCACAGAAATCTCCTAGAAATTATGAATCCATTTTACCCTTGTTTTCAAAATTCATCCAATTAGTGCTAAATGAGGTATCTCTACCTATAATGACTGATTTTTTTTCCCCAGAAATCAATGTATTAACTGAATACAGCACAATGAATAAAGGTTAGACCACCACCACATGTAGTCAGATTTTAACACATCTGTTTAGTTACAACACAATTCTTATACCATTACAGTTCACAAGAAACAGATAAGAGCTAAAGGAGTTGTTATGTGCTCTAGCAATTATGTGCTAGTCTTGCCTGTTCTCAGGCAACTACTTAGTGCTTCCCTTTTCCTAAAGAAGAAAACCCATTCTCAATGCTACTCCTTCCAACACATTTTCCACCAGACCCACGTCACTTTTTGATGCTGATATAGCCATGGCTGCTCGAGCTTTATAAGAAATTACTATCTTCAGACAATTTTTTTCATATGCAATTCCAGGAACATCACATTGTGGAAAGCATAATTGCGCTAGAAATTCTTCAGTAAAATTCCTTTAAAAAGTAGTTCCGGTAATATCCAGTGATGTCAGTTTAGAGACCCACTTTTCCTCTTCTCCACTTTGCTGAGGCTCTGACCAGGCAGAACCCCAGCTTCTTTTACGAGAGGAAAAAGCTTCTGTCTCCTGTACTCCTGGTCTACACCTTCAAATCTAGACAATATCTGACTGCAAGCCTATCTGCTCTAGAGGGGTATGTTTCACAGGGAAGTTGAACATGAAACAGCAGGGCACTGAACTCCCCAATTCTCTTTCATCCCTGCAAAAGCAATCTCCAGGGCATACATGTTCAGTGCCCACAGTCCAAACCAGCACAGTTGCCCATTAGGGGGTGTCTCTTAGCATAGTTGGCTGTCTTCAAACACAGAAACTTTGGATTAGCAATGACTCACACCTCATTGCTTTGAAAAAAGCAATTGTTTGAAAAAAAATGGGGTTGAGAAAGAACATTCTTGCACACTGTACAAATCACACCAGAAGGCCACATCTTTCAATCAGAGGGAGAAGTTTTGAGGTAAACTAAATTCAGACTGGCTTTTCTACTGTAAACCAGTCTAATCTTTATCAAAAAATGGTCAGGGTCACAGGCCTTTCATGTTATTACTTCTAATTCTCTACATGTTAATCTGAGCTTTTCCGCTGTCATATTTTTACACACCTCTTATTAGGTCAACCTGTGTCAAAGTGTAAATACCCCTTTCTATATACAGGATGGCAATCCAAAAATTCCATGCCATGTCAGAGCAAAAAAAATTAAAAAGAGAATGGTAAAGGTTATGAGAGGAAGAAGGCAGTAAGAGTATATGAGCAAAAAAAAAATCTGGCATTCATTTCTAATTTATTGCTGATGGCCATTAATATTTTCCTTTAGTCCCTTTTTAAATTTAGTACGTGTATGAAAAAACAATCCAACATTTTACGTAAGTATTAGTATTATTATTGTTCTAAATAGATGTTTCAAATACCTTTGCTTTCTTTATTGATAGCAGGTTTACAGGAATTTTCTAACTGATGTAATAAAAATTTTAAAAAGGTCCATTTCAGAGTTCTTTTTTTTCCTTGGTAATTTCACATTACAAAGAGATTGACAGGAGGAATGACCCATGAATAATTAGTAAATTCTTTTAGAATATCAACATTTCTATCATGTTATGCATTTAAGAACATTTTGATTCCTGAAAAGAGGGAATAGAAATATAAGAACAAGTCAATATTATGGTTTAGTTTGATATATGAGCATATTACTCTGGTTTAATCCTTCATTTCAACAGCGTGCCAATTCCATTTCTATGCTTCTATTTCTTTACTTTCTTGATATTAATTTCATGCCTAAGTTCCTAAATGTCCCTAAATTCATCAGTCTTTTCATATCAGTAGCTGGAACAAGATATTCAGCAGTAGGAGTTATAAAAAAATAAAAGATTCAGAACCAAACACATTTTTGAAATTAGATATTCCTTCAGATGATAGTATCTGAAAAAGTAGGTCTAAATGTTGTTCTTTGATAGGCCTTTTTTCAGAGATGTTACAATTTCAAAGTTATTTTTCTGCATTTCCTTTGATGGTCCCATTGCAGCTGAACAAGACCCGTTTTCATTAAGGACATCACACTTGATTTGGTACTCTTAAATTCATTACAATGTATCACCAATATTTCCCTCCAACTAAAATGGACTTTCTCAGCAGGACATGCTATCCAAATCCTAGCATACTCTGTCTGAGCAATCACTGGGTCTCTTAAATCATTCAATACAAATATATCAAGAATAAACTGGCCTGTTACGTATATTTGGAGGAAAGAGCACCACAGTGTTGTGCCCCCAAATTAACCAAAACCATACTCTATTATTTTCTAAGGTAGTGAGTGCTTAAAATAATTTCTTCTTTTCTTTGGGGCATTAAGTCCTTCCTACTCCTCTTAGTCATTTTCCTTCAAGATCCACTCCTCTCTAAACATATTCTATAACACACCAAAAACAAAAATTCTTTTTCTGAAAACGAACAATTTGAAAAAGAGTTTAGAATAAGAATTCTAATTCTTGCCAAGATAGCAACATATAATTAATCTCCCTGCAACTGCTGGTTTTTAAGAAATCAACAAAAACTCCCCTGTTCCTAAAACATCACTTCCACCCAGGTCCAGCTGGAGACATGAGGAGTACAAGGTTCTCTAGGTACACACTTTTCTCATTCCAGCCCTCTCAAATTCCTTCAAGCATAGATAGGAATATTGTACAGTAATTAAGACTTCTATGAAAGTTTTTAATTATATGAAACACAAGTCTTTTTACACAGAATAGTGTTAATTCTCTTGCATAGCTTCAGATATTGACAGACCACCAAAAGATGATGTTGTTTAGTTTGGGAAGATACTTGAAGCCAAGACTGAACTTCAAGTTTAATAATTGAAGGAAATTGTTTCAATATACATTGAAACATATCTACATGTTATATTAAAAGTTGGTCACACACTAAATAAGAAAGGTAGGCTTACCTTTTTAATGTATAGAAAAAGTGAGCCAATACAGTTTTCCATTTTCAAGCCTTGTTATAGCCATCAATTTTCTATAAACTTACTTAATATTACCTCCCAGGCATAAACAGAGTGTGTTTTGGCCACAAAGAGATTAGGAGAAGCCCAGACTTCAAATAATGTCTCAGTACATTCCTAACAGAAAAAATAATCTAAAAATACCAGAGCAAGCACCCCACTATTTCTCAGAGAGTTACAAGACAATTAAGAACTTGGCCATGGCTGTGGCATTAGCTCTCAAAAAAGCAGAGGGGAAGAGTCATGCATTGAAAAAGCAGGTCACCATAATTCTTAATTTAGTATGAAGAGATAACAGTATATTAGAGAAGTCCTATTTAACATCTAACATGAGTCTCCTTAGAAGGAATGTTTGAATGAAAGAAAAAAACTTAAAATGGGAAAGATAACATACACAGAAGTATACTGATGACAAATTCAATCTGAAGGGATATTCTAAGCAGAATAAAAAATCAAGTTATTATTTCTGCAAAGCAATATGCCTTTTATTGTTATTATTTAATTTTTCTAGTAAAGAGACACAATCACAGAATACCCAAGATAGTTAAAGTAAATTGTGATTTTTTGCAATTTTTCTGCTGTTTGAAGAAAATAACAGTGATTTCTTCTTCTGGAAGTTCTATTGATCTCAAACAGTCCATTTCTGTTGAGTTTCATGATGGTTAAAATCTACACTAGCAAAACTTAATGTGCTCTAGTCAAAGAGAGTTGCTTTTTTTTTTAATAAGAAAACAAGCACATGCAAGGAGACATCATAAGTAACATGCATGTGATTATTAATAACTTTATCAAGTGTGAAAAGAAATTAACATATTAAACTCTGTTGTAAAATGTAGATTATATAAAAAGCAATGGTGTGTAATCCATCACATCGGACTCATGTCATGTCTATGCGGAATATGAAAAAGCATCTTCTCCACCTCCAACTAATGCATAGAAGAAAAAGTTCATTTAAATTTCAAATACCTGGAACTCCTCCCCAGAATTTTTAATTCCCATTTGGCCATCTCTCAGTCAGATAATTATATGAGACGTGACAATTTGGGTGATGAAGGAGAAGACAGCAGCTATTCATAGTGATGGCAAGCAAGGACAAGTGACATCTTTCTTGTCTTACTGTAATCATTCAGTGCCATCTGGTTTAATGCTCTGTTCTTGTTAACTCAATTAATACTATTTTCCTGATTTATGTTTGGGACCTTTTTTATTACTATTACATCAATACACCCATATTGGGTTTTATTTTGCAGTTTCTTGAAGATACTTTTATGCTGTTCCAAGGAGTTCTTTATTTACTCTCCCTCACTTCTACATCTGTTTGAACAGTTAATGCATTTATCATGTAATTATTTTTTGTGTTTTTGTTTTCTATGTTTTTCTTACTGTACTGAATGTTTTAGTTCTGGACTGTATTTGAGACAAAGCTTATAGAACAAGTAAAGTGCTTTGCACTGTAATTTTAATCTAGTTAAGTGTAAAATTACATCTAGAGCAAAGCCAAAGGGGGGAAATGAAGATACTGGATTTCAGAATAACAGAGTTTAGGGGGAAAAATTCAGCAGGTTGAGTGAAACCGAGTGTAATAAAATAGCAGAGAGGAAACAGCAGAGAGAAACTGAAACGTGTATAATGAGATTAAAGTGTGCCCAAAGGATGTGGAATGCATAACATACAGCAATAAAATGAGGAGTTTAAAGAGCCAATATGGCCAAAGGAGGGAAGATAGGGGAAAAACTCAACAGCCTACACAGTAAGGAAAAGCAATATAGATGGAACCTCACTGAAATTAGTTATGAAAAGATTTTTGCGGTCATCTTGACCCACAGGTTATGAAAATATTGAAAACTTCAAGTACAAAGATTTAAAGGAATATTAGGAGATGCTGCAAGTATTAAAACTAATTAAAAAACAATCCTGCAGTGTAAGACAGCTGTACAGAAAACAGATTAAGCAAAAATATTTCAAGGACTGATGCAAGAAATTGGGAGGACTTTTACTTTTCCTGCCTACGCATGTTCCTATTGCCCATTAAACAACAGGAGCTGAGAAATTATAGACATTCAGGGAAACAGCAATCAATGCAGGAGGCCTTAGGCTTGAATTGGTAATGAAAAACAAAAAACTGAATTTGTGAACAACAGTAATTTCTGACATTCAAAACAGTACATTTTTTCCGAAATTCTGAAAATTTGGAATGTCATAGGTAATCACAAACTTTGAGTGCATTTTTATATGAGAGAAAATCCCAGTTAGGTTATTTATTTTTAACTTGCAAATTTAAACAAGTGGCAATGTTCAAATATATTATTCATTCTTTGAGCATTTAGGAATTAATTTTTTCAGCATCAAACATTATTTTCTCCATATTAACACGTTGCATTGTGGAGACAGTTGTACTTGTTATCTGCACCATCTGATGGACTGGCCCTCTTGTAGGTATCATGCAGAAAGTTGCAGAGGAAGCAATTTTCTCCTCTTAAAGGAGCTCCAATACTCAGGAAGACCAGCAAATATCATGGCAAATCTTGATCTACAAACTCTTTATAGAAACTGACAGTTCGACATTTCTAACAATATTAAGTCTGTGGAGCTTCACCTTCCTACATGTTTCTAGCTGCATTCAGAACTGAAAGAAAACTCACAGGGAGTGCAGACCAAAAGATTCAATTCCTGTCCTATGATGACATCACATGGCTATTTGAATATTCTGAATTTATTTCTGGGAGTATCTGGAAGACATTTACTAACTTTATCTTCATTGAAATCTTCAGAGACACAGTACTTACTGCACAGAAGGCATCATGCAAATAGTAGGTTTATAAACAAAGTCAATACTATTACTTCTATTTTTTGTTTTGACAGTCCTCAGAAAAGGCACATCTATGAAAAGGTAAGCATCTATTTAACCATAAGAACTGTAAAGAAAACTTCAGCAAATCATAAAGCACTTTTTTTCTCTATTTACTGTGGATCTGGATGTGCAGCTCTCTATGCAAATAAGCATGCTCCAAATCCTTTCAACTCTTAACATACGGGCCTGAAACTCTAAACCCTTTTAACTCATAACATATGGGCCTGAAACTTAAGTTTTGATGACTAAGCGCTCCTATATGGAGACCAGAATGCCCTGTAGGAAAAGCACAGAAAGTTAAACTGGTCTTGTTTCAGAAGTTTATATTTCACACACCCCATGCCTCAACTCCCAGTCTAGGGACTACCATGATTGTGCAGAAGGAGAGAAAAAATTAAAGCAGATATCCCTTTTATTCTGTCAAAGGAGACTTCAGACTTAGAAGACTCCTACAACTTTTGCATCCAAAAGTGATGTTGAAGCAGGCTCACTTCAGGAACATTAACTACATCTGTCCCTGAAAGCAAGAGTAGGCAGAGTTACAGCTTCCATATGGACTCTGTAAATACTGAGGAATAGTTTTCCCCCTTAGAGAAGTCTGAAACCACTCCTGTGCACATCCTTCACAGTCAGAAGCATTAGCAGGTCATTTAGCTGGTATATATGGACACCAGTGCTCATAAGCATGGATATTTCTCTAGTTCAGTTGCACCACAGTCTAAAGAACTCTTAGCAACTGCTGTGGACTTCAGCCCTCTTCAGTGCCAAATACTTGCATGAAGGTCAGTATTCTTAAAGCACATATGAAAATTACAGTAGGTTTTGAAGATTTCTCTGGAAGTTCTTTAGAAAGAGGAATAAAACAAGTGAAAAATCCCCAAAGTTTTCTGCAAATGTTTGAATTTTATTCTGGTATTAGCCCAGAATGAGATTATTCAAGGTCAAACGACTCAACTCCATGACTTGCTTGAGACCTGGGAGCTCTCAGAGCTGCCTGATAATTTACTCTGATGGAGATCCCAGACATACTGAAGGCAATGGGAGAAACATGTCCAAGGCACAGACTTTGTTATTCTGTCACATTATTCCCTTACTACTGAGTCTTTCATTAGTTCAGTAATACTCTGGTGTAAAATTAAATATGCTCAGAAGTCACTCTCACTACTATTGTGTAAACTTAAAAGTCATGATTATATAACAAAAGCAAACAAACAAACCCAAACAAAACTACAAACAACAACAACAAAAAATCCAAATATTTCTTCTTAAGGAAATGATGAAAAGAAAGCAAGAGTTGATGCCACAGAAACTAAAAAACTTTAGGATTTTAGTACTGTCAAATCACATATGTTCTTTTCCATTTCACTCAGTTTTTCTTCTATCTGAGTTGACAGAGCTTCACTTCTACATCTGCCAGAGGTATTGCTATTGTAAGCTTATCTAGAACACACTATGCCATATTCTAGCTGCCTGTCTTACATGTTGAATTTATGTCGCCTTAAGCAGAACACAAACCTGATCTCACAATGACAAAAAATAAAAAATCCAAACCAAACCTAAACAAAAAAAAATGTTTTATTTTGATCCTCAGCTGCCAGAATTAAAACCTAAACTTTTGGTTCTCGTTCTCCAGCTGAGAGACCAAACCACTCTGATGTCCATACATTCTGCACAGGAATCTGGAAGCACTGAGGGATACAAAAGAAAGACTGTGAAATAGGGAATTTTGTTTATTCCATTTCATCCACAAACAAGAGATTCACCACCCAAGATTTATGTTGTTTTTTGTTGATATCTGATGGCAGGTGGGAGGAAAATGTGAAAATAGGTACCAGAATGGGAACAGATATATCAAGTACGCATAGGGGTATGCTAGGTGCTTGCATATGGAGACTTGATTTTAGGTGTCTCACTTCCAAACACCCCATTAAGAAGCAGCTAACAGATTCTTTAGATAAACCAATTAATAAAAATATGTTCATCAGCTGACTACAGAAAAATAATCTGTAAATTCAAGAGGAAATTGTCAGACTTTGAAACAGAGCTTGGTCTTGCAGTTCGTATTAGAACTCTTTAGATTGTTGAAGTTGTTCAGCAGTAGCTGGGACAAGACTGCTGCTGTTACTGAAGGCAGACTGAAGAGGACATGAACAACAGTGTGCAAGATCATTACAAAAAAAGTAAAAGGGGTAGACACACACATGTAGAGTTTGGACCTTGTCCACTATTACAATAAACAGCTTAGTTACAGCAACATTGGAGGAAGCAAAAGCTGAAATCCTATTGGAGAATTGGGAAAACATGAGAAGAAGTATGGAATGTGTTAAACTAGTTCAGATATGCTTGCTTTTTTCTTTTTTTTTCTGGGGGAAAAGATGTGCTGTTTTGTTAAGACTAGTTGTTCAAAAGTCCGTAAGAGGTTAGGTTTATATATTTTGCCAGCAGAATGACAGACAAAGCATTTGCTCTCAATTTGTACAAGAGAATGTACTTTGGAAAGAACAACTTAACCTACTTGTACACACACAGGTGGATAATAAATTCAGAGTATTTTCACAGGACAGATTCAAATATCTATGTGGACACCATAAAGTGGCTGCTCACCTGAAGAGACTGAGATAAGACTTGACAAAAACACAGAAAGTAATCAACAATATCTGAAATACACATCTCAACACAAGCCAGTCTACAAACTCACTCACTTATTGGCTGTGTCCATCAGAGTTCCCATCACAAAGAAAGAAATGCTACTCCCAGACTCAGTGCTAAAATTGCACAGTTTTCTAGCTGTACGTTGGAGAATGGATTTTGCTGTTGAAGACACAAACTTGTTTTGTGTCCATCTGACAGGAAGGAAAGGACCATGTCTTGCAGAATAATAACTCTGGGTCATGCTTCTATGGACTATTTCTCCTTGTTTTCTTCTCTCCGCCCCATCCTTTTTTTTTTTGGGGGGGGGGGGGAGGGTTGTGTATGTGTGTAACTAGCCTTGTCCAGAAATAAGGTTTTGAAAGAATCACTGAGATGATTTCCTTTTTTTTTTTGTGATTTATTGGGAGAGTTGTCTTGTTACTAGGAACTAAACATCCGTGATGTTACTAGGCAAACAGCAATTTATTTTACATATTTTTTTTAGTTTAAAATGGCTATCTTGTGCTAAACCAGGGTTGGGTTTACCATTCCATCAGACTTACTGCAGAATACAAAGATGACTCTTGACTGGAAGACAAGGAGGAAGGAGAGGTGGGATATTTTCATTTGTCTGGAGCCATGCAATCATGTCCAGTTATAAATCTGTTGTCAGTTCCACTGATCAATAATTGTTAGCAATAAGCACCACTAGTCACCAGCTTGACACTGATGAATGGTATAACCAAGAATGGGATAAATCTCCTGATAACAGCATCTAGACTCAAAGAAGTCATCCATCATCTTCTTTCTTTCTTTCTTTCTCCTGTCCTTCATCCCAAGAACTTATATGCTCTAAATGCTCTACTCATTTTTCCCTATCTCAAGATATGCTTAGCCCTAATTTTGCTTCAGTACTGTCTTGCACATATGTATCTTCCCATGCAACTCACTAATTAATCCATTCTTCCATAGCAATTTCTAAAATTAAGAGCGAGAGGAAAGTCTATAAGTACTTCTGTTTTACTACAAAGAAATTCAGAAGCTAGAAGCAATAAGAAACACTCATCATTCAGCAAAATTACCTTTCCATGAATAAAAAGCCTAGCAATCTTTAAGGCTTCGTGTTCAAAAATTTATTTTATTTATTCCTAGAAGAGTCTTAGATTTCTACACATGTACATATATGAGACTGTACATTTATTTGATGTATTTATTTAAGTTCAAGTAGCTTTGATTTTAGGTTCCCAAAACTACATGAGCAACATGGTTCACTACTGGTATCTATTTTTATTCGAATGCAGGTGTATTTTTCAGTTCAAATGCAATTTTGTGCAAAGAAACGCCTTCTGCAGGCTAAAGATTGAAGTCAGTTGTCTATAAAACTGAAGACCCCCTCCCTGTCTGAGAAAAAAATATTAATTTGGAACATATTATTTTGCTCTCACTATAATTTCAGTTAAGTTTTCTTATTTGATCTCAATAGAATTCATTTTAAAAAGCATAGAGTAATTTTTAGCTTTTTTTTTAAAGATGTTAGTTCAAAAGAGAAAGGAGTAAAACACATTGATGTACAATTTTCTTCAACTCTAAAGGGTTGGAAAACTGCATTCTCCTGATGACCTGGAGAGGTGCCACCTGAGAAGAAAGGCAAACCACAAACACATTGGATTACTATGGGACAAAGTAATACTACAAGTGTTTTAAGAGAAGGAAAGCTGTATCCTTTCATTGTTCACTTCTTAAGTGAGTCATGTAAGTACAGATCCATTTCATGCCATCTCATCAACATTGCACTGCTACTTTTCAATTTATCTTCCATTTGTTGAGCACATAGGAAACCTTCTCAATGACCCCTTCTGAAATTTCCTTTGATTTTTGCTGTGCTCAAAAGTTCTTCTAAAGTAGAATTATTGCAGTCCCAAATGGACCTTATAGGAAAGGAATAAATGTATTATAGAGGACAAGTCACGTCACAATGGCCTGTTATTGTGGCTAGCACCTGCTTAAACTATTGACTAAAGCATTCTGTCAGATTTAAAATGCACAATCATGCCCTATTTAAGCTTACCTAATTTTAACACAGCAGGACATATTTCAGTGCTCCTAAGAAATATACCAAGCAGCACTTAAATTCTGCAGCTATAAACCACTCATACACAGATTCTTTTGTGGTCAATCTGCATTTTACATAATACACCAGGGTTTTGCATTCCAGTATCTGTAACCCCTTTAGCCTGAGTTACTTCTTCACCTCACCCTGGGTGTACACATACTCCCTGTACAGATCATTTGAGGCCAAACTCCAATTAGGAGCTACACTGTGTTTCACAAAAAAAAAAAAAAATCTAAATTTCTACTGTATATCTGCAGCAGTACTTATTCCTTTCTTCTGTTCACTGCCTTGGGGACAACTGTAGCTTTATTGGCAGCTTGCAGCATTGTCAAGAGGCAAGAAAACATCACAGTAGTAAAGATTAAAAATACAGAAAAAAACCCCTTACATATAGCAGAATGGTGGATTTTCTCAGCTTTAAACCTTGTTATAAATAAAACCATAACCACTGTACTATCTAGTAACAATATAATCCTCACCTTCATTTTGCTTTCTCTCAAATGATAAATATCTCTGCCAGTCAAGTGGCAAGCTCAAGTTTAGAAATTCCTGTTTTGTCAAAAGTATAGGATATGATCTTGTAGCAGAAACCAAACTAAATTCCACTATTATTGTTTACTTCTTCTTCTGGAAAGAACAGCAATTAAGTAATCAATAGGTCTGATTATTTTTTTAAGTACCTAGACGGAAATATGACAGAACTTAATATACATAATTTCTTGTATTGTTTTCACCAGGATAAAGAACATAGTCCCACTCAAAACATCATTTTCAGTCACTTTTTAAAACATAGACAATATTACTAAACAAATATGGTTTAGCCTACTTCCAAGGAACTTGGGGATTTTTGTTAGTTGTTTCTTATTTGGTTTTTTTTTTAATCACAGCAGAAAGCAACAAAGCATTGCAATCAGACTTCTATTTTTATGAACATTAATTAGCTGTAGGTTTTTCTCCCTCCCCATTTCAAGTGTGTCTTATCTCTGCTTGCATTACTGCTTTCTCTTGTAATTCATTTATTCAGTCGAAGGATAGTTTACAGCAAGCATGCAAATGATTAGCTAATGGAACACTTGTTAGTGGCTTCTGTCATGCATGTTCAATTTAATAATCTCTTATGAATCTGTCAGCTGCAGAACATGTACAAACTGCAGATCTGATGCAGCTGAGACAAGAAGCTAGATGAACTAACAAGTAAATCTTGAGAGAAAAAACCAAGTTTAATATTTCTGCAGTGTGACAGAGAAGTGTTCACAATGAAAAGCTTTTCAAAATGGTTACCATCTGATAGTCCATGTGAAAGAAAAAAAAACCTCTCCTGGTTATCTATGCACTACTGTCCCCACTTCTTCTAGCACACAGAACAGCTCCACATTATCTAATATAAAGCAAGATACTTCATGGTCTTTTTAATCAGAGACCAAAAATGGACAAACTAGGGGTTTGTTTTGACTGTCTTAAAACAATTCCTTCCTGGGAGCAATCAGCCAAGAGTTTGCATTTCACATTGCATTAAACCATATCTCAACAACACAAATCCATTTAATTCACTGAGTTCCAACAGTTACCTCTTCATGACCCTTGTCCTTCTGTCTTGCACAAATTTACCACAAGGATTTTTAATTCAGGTCAATAGCAAAGAATTACTGTGCAATGCTGCTAATAGGCAAGCTATATGGCTGACTTTTATTCGCAAGGATTTAGTTTTCACTTTTGCTGAGAAGATCAAAGGACCTCAAGCCCTACCATTCACTTGTTCTTATTTCTTCATTTTGGTCTTATAACTACACTTTGTTTAATCTTGGTTGTTTATAGTTCAGACCTTACCCATCATTTCACTTCTTTATAACTTTCAAGATCAAGTGGGAAAAAAAAATCAAATGCTGTCTTATAAGGATTTATGTTTCACACTAAAGAATTATTTGCTTTTTGTTTTTAGCTGTGGGGTCACAGCTTCCTGCCTCTCTTTTCCACTAAACTAGTTAACCATAAAGATTAGAACCCTCTGGGCAACACCTGCACATTCACTTCAAGAAAAACAAATGGAAATTGTCCTGTCCTTTCTGAGCACAGCACATTTATCTATCAGATATTTAGGGGAAAAAATCGAGTTGATTCATGAGAACAGCAGTATGAAGTGATTTTTTGGTAAAAATGTATGTATTTTACCATAAAGTAGCTGCACTTTAAGTAAGCACTAGTAAAGCCCTTAGATATTGCATTGCCAGTGCTGGTTCTAAATCTTGAGAAGAGACTGAAAGAATACAGAATGAGTAAAACAATTAAAAAAAAGAAGAATTAAATAAGAAAAAAAAAATTATCCTGAACCTGGACTTAAACACTGCACATTTTGGTTGCTGGTTTGTGGTTTTTTGGTTGGTTTTTGAGGGTTTTTTTGTTGCAGGGGGGAGTGTTTTGGGTTGTTTTTTTTTTTTTTTGGTATTTGTTTTTTTGTTTTATACCAATACAGTTTCTTTCTTCATCTTCTCTCTTTCAGGCAGAACAGAAATCATAAGCCCCAGTGCACTATGAGACAGACTATGGTGCTCAGAAAGTGAGTCTCTGCTCCTTTGTTTAAGCCACATTGATCACATCTAGTTTGGTATGGCAGTTGTACTGCCATGGGTAGATTTAGGAGTATTCCCTTTTTCATTTGAGTGATTTTGGTGCTGTTTAAGCTTCATTCAACCTCCTCTCAAAGTCTGAGATGGTATTTTATTGAAACTTCAGTTCTTACAATTTTGAAAGGAATCATAGTCATACTAACACATAAATATGACATCTTGTGACAGAATGGCTAAAAGTATTTGTATTTTGTAAATGTTAATGTAAAAAGATGATTTAAGTGAAAATACATACTTTATCTGAAGTGAAAAAAAACCCTAAAAATAAAGACTAACTACTTATAAAGAGAAAAATTCTTTCCAGCCATTGTTTCCCTGCCCTGTGGGTTCCTTTTGAGTTTTCAAATGGACCATTCTATTAGGAAAGAAAAAGATAATAATTAAAAACCCCTACATCACATATATTTCCCGAACCAGTAAAATACTGCCAACAATAGAGCTATAAAACTTTCACAGTTCTGAGTTTTTCCACTGATCTTCCAGAGATCATTAAAATGCTCGTTCTCCGGAGAATGAATGTGATGAGTCAAATAGAAAGACTCAGTTTTTCTTTTCCTTTTGAGGAGGAGGAAAAACCCATCAACCAGAACCTCTACCAGTAGACTAATAATTTAAAAGAAATAAAGTTATGGAGGGATTTAGAGAGCAGCATATTGAGTTTAGATGGCTTTTACAGAATTGATTAGTAGAGAGAAAGTCAGAAGAAAGCTGGTCTTAAAAAAATGCCGTTGTGAAAATCCTCTATTTCTACATCTGGCACAAGTGAAGATCTGCATTATTAAACTTTTCCATTTCAATATCTTTAAAAGCTCTCTTTTGTCTTTCTAGACTCATCTGCAATTTCCTTAATATTTCAAATGCTGTGGTTGCACACAAACAGCATCTTGGAGAAGTGAACACCTAACACGGCACTTTCTCTCAAGCAGAAAGAAATCTTAACCATAGAGACAAAACTCACAGAGTTCGTACATCACTCCTTTCAAATAGTCCAGCAATAAAGACTTGTAGCTTGATGGACAGCTTAAACCAGGCTACCTAACATTCACAATATCTCTTGGTTTCAGGATATTTTTAAATATTAGAAGCAGCTAACTTGGGTTTATTAATTATATAACATCATGTAGAATTATGCTAATGGACTTCTTATAATATAATGAAACAGAAAAATACTCAGTTATGCATTAAAAATTAAAATTCATAAAAAGCATTAAAATACATATTAAAGTCATTTCTGTAATATTCTTTTTGCTGGCTTAAGGATTCCTCTGAAGAGGGGAATCTTATGCTTGACAGTTTACATATATTAAAAGTGCATTCAAAATAAATCAGTCATAGAAAATCAGTTGGTTTTGAAAAGTGACAGTCTAAACCATAAGAAAAGCAGAAGAGGATAAATTCACTAAGGTTTTGAAATGCACAAATATGAATGTGTCTCTGAAAGGTCCCCAGAGTTGAAATATCTGGAGGCTGGGAAAATATTAGGGTTTTTTTTTCCCTCACTGACCAAGACAGCATCCAGCACTAGCTCAGGCTTTTTTTGTGGCATGGAGGATCATCCTCTGACTGCTGTAGTAAAGTGCATTGTGTTTTTATAATAGAAATATTTGTGGGGTTTTATTTTCGAGGAGTACTCTATTCTGAATGACATTTGCTTTAGGGAGCATTGACAGAGGTTTACAGGATATTTCCATCTTTATGTCTATGGTTTCCTGGAATGTGCCATACTTCTGGGAACCTTCCAACTGAATAGATCCAAACTTTTTTGAAGACACACCAACACACCTCCTGGACAAGATATTTAATATTCAAAAACCACCTTAAATAAAGGTGTGTTTTCTCAAAAAAAAAAACCCCAACAAACAAACAAAAAACCCACAAAACCAAAAAACCCCAGCAAACTGAATCTCCTTTTATTCTCCCCTCTTTGCTCACGTTTAATCTTATCTCCATTTTCTTCAGTATCTCTCATCTTCTCATATATTATCTCCCTTCATCTTTGCAAAACTTCCTTGGCTATTTCTCTGTCTGCAGGGACCAGGCAAAGTTTCTGATAAAACAGCTGGTGATAGAACAAGAACACAATTCCAGGGCAGATTTTACTCTTCAGACAGTGTTTAACAGTTTATTACATCTGCAGAGAATGGTTTTGACAGAAAACCACCAAAAAAAAAAAAAAAAAAAAAAAAAAGCAGAAAATCTACTAGAACACCAGTGCGATCGTAAATAGATTGCATTGAGAAACCTACACTTACCCAGCATAAGCTACTTTAAAAAAATAAACCAAATATAATCATTATTTGCAGGAAAGCTCCTGAGGCAACAAGGTCAGCCTCACCACCTTTGCTATTATTTAATGTATTTGGTAGTATACACTGGATTATGAGTGGAAACCCCAGTTTAGAGTTCACCTAAACTTAGATGCTATTGTGCTTTACTGTATTCACTGTTATGTAAGGTGAAAAGGAGAACAAAACATCTTTGGAATACAAAATAATGCTGCACCTTTGGCAATTAAGTATCTTTGGACATGAGAAAAAACCTCAAAGTTTTCAGTTTACAAACAGTAAATCTGCAAATACAGTGTCACAACTGAGTAATCTTTAAGTAATTTATTTCAAGTTTCTTATCTCATCACTTTTATATTTATTTTTAATTGAAATTCATAGATTTTTGTAGCTAGGCCCTCTCACATTAGTCAAATAAGAGTATAAAAAGTCTGAAACATCACTCCAAAGAGCTTAAGAATTAATATAAAGTACTTTAGGTTGGATTTATAGTACCCATAGCATGATAAACTAAGAATGTGAGGTAATTTTTTCATAACTAGACATATAAAATTTCAGGCTTGTTGATGTAACCTCTCTCCCAGGACTTGATTTGCAGTCAAGTCTAAAAAAGTAGAAAAAGGCTAAGTTCATTTTTCATGTCATGGAATGCTAGAGTTCCATTCCCTAGCTCCATGGGAAAGATGTTCTTCAGAGGACCTAATACCTAAACTCCAGTAAGTGGTTATGTTGCCACTAATTCAGCATTTATTTACATAGTCATAATTTCTAAATACAATAATTCTCTAGTGATTTTTTTTAGTATTGGAGGATTAAAGCTGCATTTACTTTGCACATGCACACGCAGCTTTTAGTACCATACACAGAAATTATAGTGACAAATAAGAAAAAATAATGATGGCCAGTCAAATACAATCAGGAAGCCATTTTATGATGCCACTTAGACGTTTATCTGCTACTAAGCAAAAAAGTCACACTTTGAACCAAAAATCAACCTTTCCTCAGCCAGTCTTAAGTTCCTAAAAGCACAGGACTTAGGCATACATCACCTAGTTATCTATTCAAGCAATGAAGCACAGTTGTCAATCAATTGCAGAGTAGACTGGGTATGTAACTGGAGAGAAACAAAGCAAAAATAAGATTATCAGGACAGGTCATACCTCTAATCTCTGGCCTTCTACAAAATAGGACAGGAAAAATTCAGTATTTTCCAGCTAGAGATGTTAAATATTCAGATAAGTCTTGCTGCCAACAGTCATGATGGCAATGAAAAAAGTGCAAAAGATGACACTGAATCAGTGCACAAAATATATGCATGTTTGCATTTTTTTTTTTATTTTTTGGTCTCTTCCTCACCTTATCTTTTTGTATGAGGAATTTGCAGTACTAAATATCAAATCTATAACCCCCCTTCAATACAGCCTGGAAAAGTGAATTAATTTGCTAGCAGTACATTTCTCAGTAATCACGGTGCTGCCATGAAATCATGCTTTCTAAATCCATTTTTAAAACCATGTTACACTTCCCCACCTTCCTTTAGGCTTTTATGCAGCATTTTGGTGTAATAACATTTATTTCTCTGGCTTTCTCATCTGTACTCTTAAAGTCTCAGGAGGATATTGTGCATTTTCCCTGGACAGTCAGACAGCAAATAACACTCCAAAAAGCAACATTTCTATGTGCATTTTTCTGACTGCAACACTCAAATAAAATGAGCACCTTGATATATGGTCAAATTTAACTTGCTATTTAATATGTTAGGAGTCAGATGATTAATAACATAAGAAGGCATATTACTTATTATTATGCAAATAGATACATCAGTAGTAACTTGATTACTATACAAAGTTGAGGGGAAACGCTGTGGCACTCTCTTTTCATTTTAAAAACAGCCTTATTTTGTATTCTTTGTAATTCTGCAATTAGTAGTAGTAATTAGTAGGAAAATTCAGCACTTTGGTAAAGGGATGTAAAGCCACTCTTGTGGACTCTGGGACTGTCATCTGCTGGGTTGGGACAGAAGAGCTTGGAAGGCTCACCAGGGTGCTGATTTTCCCACAGCACTACTTGCTGCGGCTGCTGCCTGTTCTGTCCTGCAATGCTGATGGCACCCACCTGGCCCATTTGTCCTTCTGAAGGGCACCAGAGCTGAGAACAGCCCTGGGAGAGACACAGGGAGAAGCTCTTATTCAGAAATTGACCAGAAACTCTCCAGAGAATCCCTTTTCCAGTCCTTGAGATGCTTGTTCTGACAAGGGAAGGGGCCAATTGGTCCCATGCAGGAGGTTCTGCAGGGCTCCCATCAGGGTTCTTTGAGCTCCTCATCCTCTAGCCGCCTCTCCAGGGAATGAGAAGTATCCTGTCAGTTCCCTGACATATTCTTTAGCCTCAGCCAAGGTCTCATGCCTCAGGATGTGCTTGCAAGTCATGTTTCCCTTCCACTGGCATGGGCTGAATTCCAATGAAATGCCTCTGGGAAAGCCGGAGCATAGCCAGCCTTTTAATTAGGATCATATTGCTTTGCAGTCCATGGGTGGCATTCATGTCCTTCAGAGGAGCTGAGGGCATGAGGTGACCTTGTTTGTAAACTGACCTCTTTCTCTCCATGCAGCCCTCTCCAGGCAAGGCTTTGTCCTTTGCCTACTCCTGCCTGATATTGCCACTGTCCCATTATACCTGTCCTGCAGTCTCCAGTGCCTCTCTCACAGCTACTGCTACAGTGACACAGTACTAAAGAAACCACCAAAATTTACATCCCCAGTTTCTGCACTACCACATCACAGTGCAACTGCACAGCTGATGAGGAAGCTGAAATTAAGGTCAAGTTCTCCAGTTTCCTGAGGTGGAAGCCTTCCAAAATATTCCAAAAGGGTACGAGTGGCACCACATGAGCAAAGACTGAGATCAGACATACTTCAGTGGGAAGAGGAGAAGTCTGGGCTGGATTGTGAGTGTATGGGTCTTGTCAAGATATAGATAAAAAGAGTCAGCACTGATCAACCCAAAAAGGAGTGATTTAAATGTAAGTGTTTAGAACATCTTCTTTATGTTTGATAAAATGTACTGATTATAAACTACTATATCCACCAGTGTTAGACCCCTGCAAAGTCACATTGAATGGTGACTGTTGACTTTTGGCAATAAGGACAAGTCATAACTAGGCAGTCTGGCTTTCCATTATTAGTTCAGAATTGCAATCTAGGCTTTAAATTAATCACAAATAAATCTTGGACTTATCACTATGTGATTTACAGGATTTGGAAATTAAAACGTATTTTCAAATAGTTTCTTAGTTAAAGCACATTTGTCCAAACTCTGCACTCCACAGGTGCTAAACTACTTCATGAAGAAAATATGAATATTAATTCCAAATCTAACAATAGTATATTTCTTACGCAAGCATCCAACATAAAATAGGCAACCTTCACACACTAGATCCCACTGCTTGTGGGTGTCCTTAAGGATATCACTCTTCTATGTCATAAGACTAAAAATCTTGCAAGGGTTCAGTACTGTGGTTGAAATGCAAATGCACACATAAACAAAACAGCAGGGCTTCTAAAAAATAATATTAAAGTTTAAGATCCTATTAAGAATTTCATGCCTAGAGTCAAGTAATAAAATTAAAAAGTAAAAACCTAAACAAAGAAAAATCCTAAAGCAAAAACACACACACTAATTATACCACTACCCCTTTCAAGAAAAAGAAACCACAAATCCAAAACTTTAGTCTATGCAAAACTGCTTGCAACATCATTTAAGTACTTGGCTGAAGTCACTTTGAGATTAATTCATTACTTCTCTCACTTCTACTTTGTTCCTCCCGTGCCATTGCTTTTCTAAAACTGTACGACTTTGTATACGTACCATTTTTTCTGAACCTGTTTTTTTCTCATGTACCAAATACTGTATTCACCCTATTTCTCTTTTGTCAATCCCTTGATGCACTATGACTGTAGTCCATCTTCTCTTTTAGTGTAAGCTTAAGCTTGAGCTCAACAGATGTTAATGTTTTCAAATTCATACCAGTTTTTTCCTTAATCTCTCATTTCTTCTTTGATTTTTTTAAATGAAATGTTACAGAAGCATTTTAATGGAGTTCAAGAGCTCAGGCTAATGAGCAGTTATGAACAATTCATAACTACTTTTCCTGAAGACAAACCATTAAAGAAGGTTTTCATCAGGTTTTCAGTTTTGCAAGTGCCTGAGGATAGCAAAGGACAGTAGGGACAGCTATAAAGGGAATCATGTATTCCCTATTATTATAATGTTTCTGCCTGCTAATTAAATTCACCCAGGGGTAAAGATCTTCCAAAACCATTGCATCTTAAACTCTTCCATAGATTGTCTAAGCATGATGCCCCTTGGAACCTCAAATCCCTTCCTGCATGTACCAACACACCTTTGTACACTCATATACTGGCTATGGATTTTATTGTCTATGTGGGAAAAAATCTAGGCTTAAAGAGGTGATAACAACCTTTGGAAAAAGATTAAAGCCACAAGTCAGGATCCAGGTTTCTATACAGCCCACATTATACAAAACAGAGTTTGTTCCCACACTAAATATATTTTTTAAAGTAAAAATCCATTAAAACAAAATCCATTTTCAAAGATCCCATTTTCTACTCTCTGGATTACTTTGCTTTTTATATATTCAATATTTCAGACAACATTTAAAACCTAACAATATTGAGTACATTAAAAAGTTTATGTAGCTATTTTTCTCAGTATGCACATCAGAAGAGTTACGTAACAAAATGCAATGGGAGAGAGAGAGATTTGTAATACAAAAGAAAATTTATAAAATGTTGAAGTCAAAGTTTTCCTTTTAATACCATTTATCAGTATACCTATGTCAGATCATTGTCCAAGTAGATGCAATTCCCACCTCCTGTTGCCTATAAAATGAATTAGTGTTGGATCTTTCTTAGATTAATACAGGAGAGAACTCCTTTTGACTAAGCCAAATTTAGCCTTAAATAAAAGGGTTGTACTGCCTTCTTAATTAGCCATTTCTTGAAAGAAATAAGTATAGATAACATTCAATCATCCTTATGTTTCAAAAAAATTATTAAAACCGCAATTATGCTACAGAACAAAAGCATTTTTATTAAATACAAATCAGTTGGATATTATCAATAATGAGTCTCATCTCCATTAAACTCTTCATACTATCACAAACACAGGTGTGAGTACTTTCCCATTCATATTCCCTTTCATTACCGATATTACATTTTTCATTATATGAAACAGCAAGGAAAAGGATGTATGGGAGGAGGGGGAAATCAGTCATCACCTTTTCATTCAATGAAGTGATGAGAAAAGAAAGACCATTTATCTTAATTAATGTTCGTTTGAATCAAAGTCCTGCCTCCTGAAAGTAATACAAAGGTTCTCTAACTTGAAGAAAAAATTCTTTGTTTTATTAAAGGTACTACAAGTGATAAAAGACAATTATATAATTTTTTAGCCATATGATCCTTGACATGCAGTTCTTATATTCAGCTAAGTATGAGTAAAAAAAAAAAAAAAAAAAAAAACCAAGATGCCAAAGAAAACCTACACAAACAAACAAGGGACAAAGAAAATGGCACATTGTTACTCTAGCAGTTTTGGACCTAATCTCAAAGTGACAGATTAAGGCAGATGGATAAAGCAAAGCAGAGGAATACATATGTCCATTCTGAAAGTAACTGAAGTATCTGCATTTAGCAATGAACGGAAAGGATTTTGTTTCAGTGGAGCCTTTGGAAGGTATCTGGCCCAGAACAGTCCTTACTCAGCAGTCTAAGAACTCTCACAGCCATAAAGACGTACATCTGGGAACTGCGAGAGAAGAGACCTGTGTGACAGACTTGATCAGTCCTGAAACCACCTCCTGGCTGATGAGCAAGCTGAAACTGAAAAGCAGCTGTCACCTGAAGAACTCACCAGAGGAAAAAAATCCCATTTCTGGAATGCCAAGTTTTTTAAACTATAAATACTGCAATGGTTATGACTTCCCTGCCTTCTTAAGATACAAGTATTTCCAGTGATGTGTTGATAATAAAAAAACCTGAGGTTTTCTTCAAGTTCTTCCCTTCTTCTGGCTCTTTCTGATAGACCACTGTGGGGAGAAAACCTTAATTTGCCTGACAGGAATGGGATGATTTTAGTGCTGCCCTAGGATACCAGAGAGAAGTCAGTGCTCTTGTTCCAAAAATGGCTGAAGCAGGAAGTTTCTGACTTTCCCACATTTCATGCCTTTTGTATAACTTTAAAGGAAATCAGTCACAAAGTACCTCTCTATTTCTCTTGAAGTGCTCAAAATACCTAAAATCCTTCCTCTACAATACTTTGTTTTAAAAAGGAAAACATCAGGTCAAGTAGAGCCTTGCATCTTGGTATCTTCGGATGCCTTCAGATATCTTTTGGGACAAGCTGGAGCCTGGCCTTTGTATTTTACCACATTATTGAGTACCATTTGTGATCTTCAGTCTAGCCACAGCAGATTAAACTGGTCAATCAGTCTGACCCCTCACCTGCCCTTTGGCCACTCAGAACAGTAGGCTTAAGAAACTCAACATTAAGTTATATTATTAAATGAGTACCATTAATCTTTATTGTAAAAGAACAAAAAACCAGGTTCTTCAGCACTTTGTTCTTTTCTGTAATGGGGTAGGAAAGTAGTAGCAACAGGCTCTACTGAGCCTGTATTACATACAATTTGTAGGATTTTTTTTATGTTCATTTTGGCTAAAGCTCAAGTGGTTGCTTCTTATTATTGTCTCAATTGCATATCTTCATCACATGAATTCAAGCTGTTCTAGTAGCAATACCTCTATAGCCTTTTAATATCTAGGAATATTCATATTCTCTTGTAGTCTTTAAGCTCTGTTAGTTGATTATTTTATTCACACTAATGCTTTTAGTATAGTAGTTTAAACCCCAGAGAGAGCATTCTAGAATACCATTACACCTTTTTGACTGTGATTTCTTGCCTTCTGTTACAACAGCAACTATGCAAACAGATCAAAATGAAGCTAGGTGTTCAAGCCAGTGTGTGAAATTACATGCAGAAGTCCCAGGTATGGCCAAAAGTACCTTTTGGTATTTTTTGACTTGTTGCTCCTTTACCACCAGTTGAAAAAACTCATGGCATTGTGCATTCTAGCTTCCCATATCACAGTAAGACTGAGAGTGAAATTAATATTGTAAGTGATATATTTATTTATGGCAGTTCAGTAATCTTAAGAAATTCTGAAGTAACATGATAACTACTGTGAAGCAGCATCTGAGCTTTTTGGCAAACCACAGAATGGCAAAATACCATACTGTATGAATCATACTGTATATTATAGGAAAGCAGATCAGTTTCTTTATCATAGTCTGAAAAAACAAGGAACAAGAGGCTCAAATTCATTCTGCTGCTGGGCTTTGTTATCTCACAACTGAGATAAAAAGCAATGAGGTTAAACATAGACTTTAAGTATGAGATCTTAAAAGCATAAATATTTTCCCTTAATTTGTCTGTGAGATTCCACTTTTCGCTCCAGGTTCCAAAAAAAACAAAAGGAAAAAAAAAATAAAAAAATCAAACCTAACCAAAAAAAAAAAAAAAATCAATATTAAGTCTAACATGTCAAGAAAGAATGAGAAGAGACCCCAAGAAAATAGGAACCACTTTCCCCCAGTTATTTTATAGTGAGATGACAAGCTAGAACTGGAGTGCCAAGGAATATGAACATTTCACCAGGAAAGGACATTTTTCATTGTAAAGTTTCTGAGGTACCACATATCACAGTGCTGAAAATTCAAACCAGCTCAGACTGTATTGCATCCAATGTACTTGTTGGTTGTAGTTCTTGGGTATGTAATTTACTTGACAGGCAGAGTTTAAATGCTTTAAAATAAACCATTGTACTAAGAACAGATGCAGTGGAGTAACAGAGCTTTAAGATTTTTTTGGCTTTTAAATGCAACCAATTTGTTAGGGTGAAATCTTTAGAGAGGAACCCTAAAATCTGTAAGCAGAAGAATCCATTTGCATTGCCTTTTTTCGCCCTCACTGAACCACTCAAACCTTTTCCATTATTCATATTCAGAGGCTCCTGCAACTTATTTTCTGTATTGTGGAAGCCTTGGCCTGCTGCTGTAACTGCAGCTTCTATGGCTAATCTAACTCTGGAGTGAGCATTGACAAAAACCATAGTAAGCAAAAGATTATGCTGAATTCATCCAAAGAGATTAAAATATAATGCTGTCTTTTTATACCTGCCTATCCCATCCTCTATTTCTTCTTATACATTAAATAATCTAAAGTGTTTTGAGGTATGTTTGCTCATTGCTATTTTCATTTTTATTTCACGAGTACTTTAGATATTACTGTATCTTTCAAACTGTGTGATGAAGGCTGCCTCATTTAAACAAAAGTTGTATAAATACATTCTTAAAATAAAAGTCAGCACCAGTCAAACATCAGCTTGGTTCTTCTAATTCAGATAAACATCTTAAATTTTTGTTTCAAATGTATTACCAACACACTATTCTCACATTGAAAATGGCATATTCCATTCCACATTTCAAATATTTCAACAAGATCAGTTATGTGAAACAACTAATTATTAAAATAAACATATTACTGTATATTAATTCTAAAACTGCAAAGGACAAACAAAATGGGAAAATTACAGTCAGTGTAATGAAATAAAAAATTTCTATGAATATTTTGTTATCTCACAACAGAGATACACAACCAATGAGGTTAAACATCATCCTGGTTAAGTTTCCTAATTTTATATACCAACTGGACAAAAAGATGGCAGTATCAATTAAATCTTAGATTTCTCTAATATATACTTCATAACTGTTTCCTTCTCTTCCTTGACTTGCTGAGACAGACTTTGTAAATTTTTTTCTGTTTGTATTTCAGTTGAGTTGACGATGATTTTCAAGGTTACGTATTTCTCTTCTATTGATTAAGAGCGTCTATTGATTAAGCAACCACTCAATTTTATTGCTAGATAAAGTTGTGGGGTTTGCATGACTTTTTTTTTAATTCTTAGAATCTTGATACTTGCAGACAATCTTTTTTGAAAGCTTATGTAAGGTCTAAAAAGCTAAACAGAAATAATGTGAAAATAATCAATATTTTCAAGTACCAAGCAATGACTTATGCAGGAAAAGTCAGCTATTAATTTGTAACACAAACACGTGGAAGCCATACAGAAATCAACAAACAAAACTCATTAAATGCAATGGTTTCTGGTCTGTTGGAGGCCAGCCCCTGGCTTAAAATAGAAGGCCTCAGAGGTAGAGTTTGAGGGGAGAAGGTGAATGTGTTGTTCAGTTCCCAACCCTCATTTAAATGGGACTCACAGGTTCTGCATAACCCTCTAGAATTTTATGGAAACACTGGTGTAGATCAACTGCAACATTTAACTTCAGTAGTCACAGTGAAAGTACATGGGTTCATGAACATATTAAAAATATTGAGATGAAATCATTATATGAGAAGAAAGAGATTATGATATTTTTAACAAATAAAGTTTTACTGCAAAGTCATGGTCTTAATAAAGACGCATTTTCTTGTTAATGCACTTTCTCATTTAAAAAGGTGTCAGACCTATTAAGAACTCCAGTTCTAAGGTGGATGAATTAAGTATTCTTTGCGAAGAAACCTGCTCTTCTACTCACAAGCAGTGGAAATCATCTAGAAATGGGTAAGAAAGAACACTCTTTCTAGCAGACATCTACAGTTTAAGTACAGAGATAATCCGAAATGCTTGCATAATCCCTCTGTCTTTGCCTCCAGAATAGGCCAAAGCAACACAAATGCAACAACACACTGCAATTCCCTGCTTAGGTCTGAGAATGGCAACTTGTATACAAATATATGCCAGGTAGTCAAGGCAAAAAGCCCTAGAGATGGAGCAGAAATCTCTGCTAGCAAGCAAAGTCATGTGCATGTAATGGAGGAGTCACAGCACTTGAAATGGTAAGATTTACACTGGCCATATAAAACAGAGCATATATGGCCAAGGACAGGAGTCAGGAAGAAATGAGCACAAGACATCCCTTTCATGTACAGAAAGGAATGACAAATATTGAATGGAAAAATAAATATACTGAATTTGAAGAAACTGTTTGCTTTGGCTCCTGTAGATTTTAGATCAGGACCAGATAAAAGAAAATGAAGACCTTTGGTGAGATGAAGAAACTACAGTTACTTTAATGGATTTAAGCAAACTTTTAATTATTCAGCAGGTTCTAGTGTAAACATTAATCTGGAGAATTTAAAGCAGGAATTGGTGTATTCTCTAAGAAAATAAAATCAGGGAAATGTCTGCATCCATTTTGTAGAATAAGATACCATTTCCAGCAACATTCTGTGAAACCCAGAATTCCTTATCCTGGTGGAACAGCTTCCTGGTGTCCTCACTTAAGTTAGTAAATACACCAGCATATGGGAATAACTCCTTATATCCCATTAAGTGTATAAAATCCTGTATGAATTTTAATCCCCTCAATTCATAATCATACTGGCCATAAAGTCTAATACATGCTGTATTAGGAGGTCATACTTCTTTTGCTGATCCAGTCTAGCAAGTGTTTCTTGTACTAAGTGTAAATGTGTTTTACATTGTACCTTACACTTTTCCTTGCCTTGCTTCACATATCACACTACCTGAACAGCTCTGCAATTTCTTAGTAACCACAAGACTTTGCCACCTATCTTTTCCTTCCCTCATGTTACATTCCATCAGTGACATTTTAATAACAGATATGCTCAGACCCAAATATTTATGACTAGTTGTGGGTACAAAAAGATTGTTGCTTCTTAGGTAAACACTTGAAAGGGATGCTTTAGTGAAATCAATAGTGCTTTACAGGAGGCATAATAAACCTGAAAATGATCACATTCTAGTCTCAAACCAGAACAGATTAAAACCTGGTACTTTTTTTTTTGTCAGTAATGGTGGTCTACAAGACCTAAACTATGCATCATTTACCTAATGAAAAAGTAGTTTTTCAAGTTAACACAGTAGACAGTTTTTTCAAGATATCACCCTTAGATCCTATTCATTCTTCTTTAGGACTCTGTAGTACTAAGCTGGTCTTAGATAAGAAGTAGTCAGAGGACACATGAAGGAACCACAGAAAGAATCGATAAATATTTTATTTGAAGGGATTACATTTTTATTACCAGAGTTCAAATTTCTATGGAACTGATATATCAGAACCATTTGTAAAATGTGCTCACAAGATGTATGCATGCCTGCACATTCACCCTTTGCAGAAGCACTAGTCTCTGCCTTATCAGTGAATGTTCCAATGAAGCAAAATTTAGGGATTCTCCAAACTACTACAAGACAGAGGAAGACTTGGCTTTTATTCAGTAGTAGTCTGAAGTACTGACCTGTACTTTTTAACTTAAAACATACATCTATATCTATATTAGCTATCTATATAGTCCATCTGTACAGATAACTTGCACTTTCTGTCAGAGGACCTGAAGGCAACTAATGTTGACTATCTAAGAATGTTATTGGGAAAAACACTGGTAGATTCCAAATTCACTGCTGTGTGCATTTAGTTTTTTTTAGCAAACTGTGTAATTTTCTAACATGAGAGAACCCATCTAGCCCACTCTCAGTGTTGCAAGTTCCAAAATCTGTGATGTCAAGGGAATGAGACATTTAGGATGCTGAGATCATTTTCAGATCTGACAAAGTCTAAACTTGATCCTAGCCATCTTTTACACCATAACCTAAGATAGTATTACTTTGTATATTTCTATGTCAGGGAACCACAAAATAAGCTAAGTTGGAAGGGGCTCACAAAGATCATTGAGTCATCCTCCCTGCCCTGCCACATCCCCAAGAATTACAACATGTGCCCAAGAGTATTGTCCAAACCCATCTGTCCTTCTCCTTCCCCCAACATGTCCCACCCCCCACTTCAATAGAGAAAGGCATTGATTTGTGCCCTATCAGCTAGAGAGCAAAGTGCAGTACCCATCTTCAAATAAATTTAATTATCCTCTAATATGTTTTTCTTTCCTTCTCATGTCTTCCTCTCAAGGACCAAGCACAGTCAGAAAAAACCCAGAACACTTCAAAAAAGGAGTTAGAGGGTTTGCTTTCTCACAGTTCATCAAACCAACCAAGAACTGAAGATAATGTACCTGTGATTGAAGGTAAGATTTTAACAAGCAGGGAAATGAATAATTAATTTTCAATGTGATCTTTGGACTGGCATCCCCTGGTTCTTCTCAAATTCACTACTTCAGAAGAATTCCTCTGAAGAGATTTCACATGACACAAAGATTCTTTTGTACTTGTCAGAGAGTCAAGGTGGCCTCCCATCAACCAACATGGCTTCAGGTTGATTTTCTTTCTCCTTTTCAGAGTCCATTTCCCTCCTCTGAATACTGATTAGGACCAATATCTGCTGTGTTCCTGTAGCTTTTAACAGAATCAAATTCAACTCTGTGAAGACAGTGACTGGAAACTGTTTGAGGCAGGAGTATGTGAGATCTCTAAGACTGAAGGGATTGCCTACTTCCCCACACTCATTTTCACTGCTCTGTCTCTCACAATTGGTATGAATAAGACACATTTCCCCCCTTCCCTGAAACATCTTGTATACACTGCAACAGTTGTCAAAAACACCCTGATATTGACTTTTTTGTTATAAATCTCTTTTCTTGTCATTGCAATATACGTGGAAAGCACAGTCAAAATAATATATCATGGAGGGAAAATTATAGACATGAAATAAAATACTTCAAAAAAGTGAAGTTCTTGGACATCAGGATGTACTGACATTTCAAGGTATGCACTTGACATGTTCCTATATTGTTCATGTGGGAGCACCAGCTGCTTTTTTCAATAGGAAATATACTTTAGAAAGTATTTCTTCTGCTTAATTTTAAAAATATATCTCTGATACAGACCTTATATTTCATTTTCAGAACAGTAACAAGGTCTTCTAGGAACCCAGAATTACTTGTTTTCTTACCAAGTGTGCTGAGTTTTTTGCTTATCACTATCAGAATGGCAATATTTAGAAGAGAAGGGGCTGTATTACCTCTATTTTCTATTTGGGACAGCAGTAGGACTTAAGATCAGAACACCTGGAGGAAAGGCAGGGTTTTCCTTTTTTTTTTTTTTGGTGCACTTTTCCTTTGTGCACAAAAGCTTTCCAATATCCCCATCTTATGGCCCAAAACAAGGAGGAAAGGAACACAGATGTTTGAGGGGTTTTTGCCCTGATTTAAGTGATTTATCTAGCATATTAAAAAAAAAAATCCATGGCAGAAAAAAATTAACTAAGACTTTCTCCCAGAACTAGTATTTACTTTTTTTGATAACTGGAAATGCTCTTAAATTTTGGGAAAAGTGAGCTCCAAAAAAAACAGGGAGATGACTCTGACTGGGGAAAGAATCAGGAATCTGTTTGTAGAACAGGCATCTTCCTTCATTACTGGGATCTTGTTAGTATCAGAGAGAGTTTACCCTGAAAATCTAGTTAGTCAAGGGGAACAAAAACTGGTAAGGCTTAAGAGACCAAGCTTCATTGATATTTTTATATATTAGGGAGGATTTCAAAATAATTTTGATTATTAAGCAAGTACAGTCCCACGCTACAGCAAGACAGAGTCCACGTTAGCTGAACATTTTAAGGACAGTTATGAGCAAATAACAGAATAAACAAAAATACCTTTACCCCTACACACATTTAATATAAGATCTTGAAATTAAAACAGCTAAGAGCGCATAAAAGCAGATATTTTTTATACTGAAAATCTGTAGAAATTGATAGCACAGCTTAATACAAAGCTGAATGTTACCAGAAATGGAGTAAGATTAGATTCACTCTACAAGTATAAAATTAAGAATAAATATTTTCAGAGATTTGCAATTCTCTCAACAGAAAAGAAACTTCAATTCTAATATAGTCAAATTATTGCAAGTTTTCCTACTAAAGAGAAATTCATACAGGCAATCACTTCTGCCTCAAACTCTAATGGTATTTAGGATTAGCAATATGATACTGAATTCAAAATATTCTTCACTCTGATAACTCCTATCCAATTCTAGATTTATGCAGAGAGGAGAGCACAACAATTAGGGAGGACACAGAGAAAGCTGGGTATTAGTGCAAGGACTCCTAAGGACTAACAAAAAGTGTAATTTTGCTATTTATTTTCTGCACAAAATAAACATTTCCTTTTATCTCCAACAGAGAATTCTCCAGTGTCAGCAGTGAAGTGAGAATTAAGATCGGATCTCTTGGTCAGTCCATGCATGTGTTCTTTATTACACACTAGATTTTCCAAAAAAAAAACCAACCAAAAAATCAAACAAAAAACTACAAACAAAACCCACCAAAAAAACCAAAACAACAACAAAAAACCCTCAAAACAAACCACCAAAACTCAAAACAAACACAAACAAACAGACAAAAAGGACTACTAAGACAAGTATTAACTTAGAAGTCCATGGTTTTCAAAATACCATATATAAATATATACACACAGGCATACAGGCATTTATTTCTTCCACAGCACTTTTTGGAAAGCTGATCAAAAGAAATAGATTCCATTTTGCAATTCACAGAAACCTACTATGTAACAGTACAAAACAAACTGTCCAGAATTTTACACACATCTTCAACTAGCACATCTGAGTTTGAGCACATATCAGCCTCCAAAATGGAATTGGTTAGACAGTGTTTGCTCCTCTAGTCCCTAAAGGGCTACAGACCTATTTCCACATCAGTAAATTCAGAGGGAGCTGACTTGCTGACACAAAAACTCAAACTGGGACACTAGCAGGCACACTGTAGGCTACAGCATGACTCTAGACAGAGTTGAGAGATATGGATAGTATTTCAGCTACTGCTATTACTGTCCAAGAGATATTTATATCAGGAGTCACTGTAGTCCAGAAAGACACGTCAGTATCAATTGTTCTGTCCTGTTTTCTCAGGACAGACTGTTGTTTCAGAAAGGACTCTTGGTAATTTACCATTGACTCCATCTAACCTCAAACCAATCTGGCCAGGAGGCAGGACCAGAGGCAGAAAAACAAATATTAGAAACGGGCCCAAGTTGGAACAATTCAAATTATAGTGTGATATGGTGGGTCAGGACATTGGGTACGTGAGGACTTGGAAGGTTGGTATGAACCTATTGTGGAGAAAGACTGCAGGAGCTACATTATGTTCTATGTATGGATGTGAATGGTGGGTAAACTCAGATTCTGGAAATTCAGTCCATGGTTTATGTTAGTTTGAGGTATTATTTCAGCACAAGAGCCATCCTGCACATATAAGAACACTGGAATTTATCCAGGTCCTATGAAAGCAAGGCACACTTCAGTTAACCCAGCAGGTTATGTCTTCTTGAAGATCTAAAATGGACAATTTCTGCTTTTTAAATCTGTCCCCTGTGTTTCATGAGTCTCCAGACATATCTCATGCCCTGAAGAAGCATAACTACACTGCTATTTTGTTTTCTTAGGGTTTTTTTTCTCATTTTCCTCCAGAAGGAAGTTAATTACATCCAAATGTACTGTCATATAAAATGACTCAAATAATACAACTATTGAGGAAAAAAATTATTCAGCTGCAATACAGACAGACTAAACTCTGCTCTTGAGCCAAACAAGAGGGTTTTGTCTCACCTGCATGCTGATATCTAAAGTGACCCCAAAAGTCATTCATTGTAAATTGTACTAGTTAAGGAGTACACATGTGACGTGTGATGATCCTCACCTGGGCTATCAAAGCCAGAGTCATGGGCTCACATCCTAGGAGAAACAATACAGGCAGTGCTAAGCTGCTCCGTTACAGAGGATGGAACACTACTTTAAGTGAAAGATGATGTTAATTTTTCTGCAAGCAGAACATAAAGGCAGAATAAAACAGCAGATCACACAGCTGTGAGGAGCTGGCCCTCAGTCAAGCTCTGTCTCTTGTCAAGGTCTTTCTCTACCCTGGTGTTATTATTCTGTGTGTCATCCTCCTGAGTGCAGCCTTCACCTCTTGTTTCTGAGACTGTAGAACAGAGGGTTCAGCATGAAGATCATCACAGTATAGATCACAATGGCTACTTTGTTTTCATCCACTGACAAATGGGAGCTGGGATGCACATAAATAAAGACAATGGTCCTGAAGAACAGGCTGATCATGGTCAGGTGGGAAGCACACGTGCTGAAACATTCAGCCAGCCATCAACAGAGTAGATGATAGCAAGGCTGATTGTCAACAGTTGAAGACTGTAAGTTTAGAAGATGAAGACAATGATGATGCTCAGGATGCTGAGCATGAAGGACAGGGTGAAAAGCACCAGCTTGCTACTGAGAGCCTAAGCAGCAGTGAAAGATCCCTGTGGAAATACTAGAGAAGTGGTAGATCCTGCTGGTGGCATGTTCCCCAGCACTGCTCATTCCCATGCACACAGGGCTCTGCTGGTAGCAGAGTCCCTTATCGCCACTCCTAGGGCTCTCTAATCTTGCTGCTCCACAGAAAGCTCCTGGCTACAGCACTAGTGCCTACATGGAACAGAAGTGGGTAATGGTTACTTTGAGAAGTTTGAAAATTCCACTTGAATACAGCTTTTGAAACCAAACACTGAATTCAGTTTTTAGCACTTTGGTTTTGCACCTAACCAACAGTAAGTATGAAAATAGTAACTTCGCTTCTCTGAAAATGCAATTTCTCTTCAAAGTACCTTAAAAACCCCACAACTGGTTTTCACTTCTTTCAAGTAACTGACCTTGTCTTATGTCCTTCGCTCAAAGTTCCTTCCATCCTTGTGAGGAGATGGGAAGTCACAAAACAGTCAAATGCTGCATGGGTCTTTGAGCAATCTGGCCTAGTGGAAGGTGTGCCTGCCATGGCAGGGGGTTGAAACTTCATGATTTTAAAAGAACTTTCTAATCCAAAGTTTTCTATGACTCCATGAAAGCTTTGTGAAGAGTAATATGAGTACTAACAACATGGTAGTTAGTACTACGTAACTAGTATGGGTTAGGGAAGAACATGGTTAGGGAAGAACCTCCACCACAATTTTCTAACATTTGTTTCCAAAAAACAAGTAATAGGATATATCCTGTGTGCTGCTATACTACTGTCAATCAAGAACCTCACTAAAAAGCATAGGGTAACTGTAAATTCATATAGCAAACAGTAGATTTTTATCACAAAGTTAGTTCATGTTTGTATATTTTCAGATAATGGCAAATAATATCTTCTACTGGCAAGTGTAAGCAAACTATAAACAATATATATGTTCAAGAATTAAATATGTTTTTTTAAAATTCTTTGAATAGGTTTTATATATTTGAAGTGTGCATTAATAAATTGTAATTATACTCCAGGAGAAATATAGTGTTATTCTGATGGATCACAGATAGAGTTAGGAAAGCCCAGTCTGATGTGGAGTTAATCCTGGTAAGTAACGCAAAGTGCAATAAGAAAGGATTCTAGAAATACATGAACAGCCAAAGAAAGGGCATGGAAAAGACTGAGACACTCAATGTCTTATTGGCCCATCTCTACTAGTAAAATCATCTTTCTGGAATCACAGGCCCCAGACACTAGAGGGAAAGTATGGAACATTCTATTAATGTGATTTATGCTCAGAGAAAAACATCCTAAAGCATTGTGTGTGGAGAAGTCCTTTGTAAAACTCAATACCACTTTGTTTTCACTCCAGGCATTTCAAAAGAGTGACATCTAATGCCTCTCTTGTAACTCTTAATTATTTAATCATTTAATTTAAAAGTTTATTTGTTGCATTAATCTTCACTAGTCAGGAAAAGAATCCTGTTTGTTGGTAGGAAAAACATCTATAAGGCTCTCTAGGTGTAAATCAGAGGTTAGAAAAAAAAGGATGCATTTTATTAGAATGCTTTGTATTTAACCTAAGTAAACTGGAAATGGAGAGAACAGAGGTAACACCCGCTCAGTGCCATTGAAAATGTTTGCAGAATGCTCAAGGAACTTCTCCACAGACCTCAGTTAACTTGTAAGACACCATGATGGGATACATATTGAGAGAAGTTCCACATCATAGTAACACTCAGGAAAGGCTCAGAGATTTTATGTAAAACAAAAACATCTCTAGATGTGAGTTAAGATATATATACTAATCACAAGAGAAAGCTCCTTGAAAAGGAACATTACCTGTAGGGCATATGTCCTTGAGAAAGTAGTTATATAATTTCCAGCATCAAATGAAATAATTTTCTCTGAAATGGTTACTACTTCTATTTTAAGAAAAGGAGGATAGTCCCACACTCATTTTTGCTTATTCCCTAATCGATAGGATTCATCTGGATTTACAGCTGCAAGAGGGAAATAGCTTGTCTAGTACGGAGAATTGAACTATCACCATGGATATATTAATTTATGTAACTGAAAAGGATTATAAACATCAATACAACATAATGGCAGCAGCAGCACCTTTTCTTCCAGTACTAGTCCTCTAAGTTATCTTGCAAATATACCACACATTAGTGCAAACTAAAATCTGTGAGGGCTTTGTTAGCTTTAACAGTTAATATTTACATTTACGTTTGCACTTAAACATGCCCCATGTGAAGTATGAGGGAAAGACCTAAAGTTAGAAGCTTACACGTAGCATTTCCCTCAAGAATTCCTATACCAATAACGTAGAAAATGAAGCATGGGTAAGTGCATATTAAACATTTCTTTTCTAGTTTCCCCTTCATTTCTTCAGATGGAATCAGACACAATAGTCAGAGCCTATCCAAACAGATTTCACCGAAGGAAATCCAGCAAACTACATTTCTTAGCAGCAATATCTGAACGCTTTCTGGAAGGTAATCAAGCAGCAAGTTATTGCAGGGCCCTTGTTAAGGTGGGCTAGAATTTCTGGTAATTTCTGAAGAGGGGAGTCATGCAAAGGAAAAAAAAAAAAAGAAATCTAAGACACTGCTGAAAAGTGTTTGGGCACTTTTGATTCAAAGAAATGTTCAAAAACATTATTTTCATTCTATGGTGGAATGAAAAATAATGGCAAGACTTTTCAAGTTTACATGGACACATTCACTATCCTTAACCAGGCAGACAGAAGTCAAAGCCTGGAGAAGCTTGAACTTTTGCCCCCCCATCCTTCTCAATCTCTGGCTCTGAAAGGGTAAGGGGGGATCCCTTATGGGAACACTGATTTACTAGATCATGTAAATCATGTTTAAAAAAAAAAATCCCAAAGTTGCTAATTTAAGTTCATAAATGAAGAACAAAAGAACAAAGTAACTATAATAGAAAATTAAAGATAATTTACATCTAATCACAGTAAATATATTTAAGGTACTATAAGAACATATGACCAGCTTTATCTAATAGCAGAGAAGTGTTAATAAAAAAAGATGGGGTTTTTTTTCCCCTTGAAGTGTGCTGTAAATAAGCAGCAGCATTCCCACAGCTGAGAGAAGAATTGAGCATGAATTATTTATACTGCCTGGAATAGATTTAGATTCTTTTAGACACTCTGAGAGTTTTGCAGTCAAGATGCAATCCTTCAATAATTCAAATGTCATCAGAAAAGAATAAGAAGTCATGTTTGGAAACATCATAGTAAATAAGTTTGAAGTGTTGAAAATATGCAATGCAAGGACAAAATAAAGTTATTGTTTAGTTGGCATTTGAATTAAATTGTTTATATTATTAGGTTGACTACATGCTACAATATAAGGGGTTTTAAAATGATGTTGTCCTGTGGAGAAGTAGGATGAACTACCAACACTTGTGAGTGCCAGAGACAGATGTTCTGAATGTAAATGAGAGAGAATAAAACCAACAAACATCACTAAACTTATGTAGATCACCTTTTTGATTTTAATTCTAACCAGTTAAACCATGTTGTTTTTTAAAGTTCAGAAAAGTTAAGTATTAACTGGTTACTGTAAAGTCTGAGCATATAAAATTATTTACTGATTTTATCCCATAAATAGTAATTTTTTTGCTAACATTCCTGATGGTACTTTCCTATTTCCAGTAATTCTCAATTTTCCCTCAATAAGTATGACTTTGAGGCAGAATTGTATCATATTTTCCTTAAAAGGAGTTTAAACTAGCTTAGGTGTTCTTACTCTCTAAAGTTAACTCATATTATGTCTCAGGGAAAGTGAAACAAGAGACCTCTGCACAATGAAGATGAGAATTCATTGATGAAGCAGATAAAAATGTCCTCTCTGTCCAGTATTGCCTATCATCCTTTCTTCCAGTTCTATTTTTTAGTCCCGATACTTTCGGTGGCTTTCTTGGTTGAATTCTGAGTCCTCTTGAATCCTTATAAAAGCTTCATTTTTTCTGCCCTGTAGCAGCTCAGCTCTTGGTGTGCCCAGCAGCCTGTTTGCCTGTGCTGCTCCTGCAGTTGCCAGTTTGCCCTATCCCCCTCTGCATGCTCAAATCCACCCTTTGGGAATTTCCCCACCTTAGCACCCTCAGCTAAGAGCCTCCTTCTAAAAGACCCAGGGTGAAACTAGGAGAAAAGAAAAAGCAGCTTCATTCATTCTAAAGGTACAGTTACTACTTTTCAAAAACAACAAAAAAACATGCACTGTAGCCCATTGAAAAAGGCAATGAGTCATCCAATTGCCACACAGACATGCACTTTTATAATCATATTTAATGACAATTTATGTGTTTATGTAGTCTTTATTATTTTATTATTTAAAACCTAGCATATATTTATATGTCCCTACATATAGCAATAGGAACTTTGGAAAGAACCAAACTGCACTGCTCTGCAGAAAGAGGAATAGTCCAACTATGCATCAGTCTCCATCCTCCCCCTCTAGGTAGCAGGGCTGAGGTCTATATGATGGATCCAGGATACAAATACATCACTGCTGAAATGATGGTCAAGATCACGTTTTATCGTCACGGGACAGAATAGGGATGTTTTTCTTATGTGTTTGGCCCATTATATTTAACTTAAATAATATCCATGTTTCCCTCACTCTTCATTTAGGTGGCTGATGCTGTAAAAAGTTTTCAGTCTCAGTGGTAAGGTGGTACTTCCAAGTGGCAGACACGGAGTGGGCACATTGCAGTGGTTTTTTTCACCTCTGCCTCAGGCATCATTAACAGGAGTGAACATCTGCTGGGTTCCTGAAATAGCAGTACTTAAAACCCCCTGTCTCTCACAAGACTACAGAATGTCTAAACGGTTTTTAGAGAGATTCAGCTGACAGTCACAGCTGAGTGTTTTATCTGATCAGAGACCCTTGAATTCCATTCTGCTGTACCAGTAAGAGGTGGGAGGAGAATCTGATTCCAAACTAGTCTGTCAACAGAGCTGCTAGAAATGCCTCCAAGCAATGAGCTACACACACACACACACTTTCACAAATAAAGGCTAGAAAACACCATCCATTCCTCACCTAAACTGTTAGTCATGTCCATTTTTACCTCAGCTGAGACTATGCTTTACTAAGTCTTGAGCTAAAGGACTCTGAGTGCAACACAGACCAGAATGTACAGGGAAGGAGCTAAACAGCAGCATTGAAAAGCAGCCACACCTGGTGTCAGAAGTGTTTGCTCTGGGTAATCTTTCTGTCCTTGCACACCAAGGTCCTTTTAGTTTTGCAAGTGCGTTTTTCTCCACAATCTATTTTTTCCTCCTAAAATAAACTGGCTTCCACTGATGGAACTGCAATAAGAGCAAAATCTACAAAACATGTAGCAATTTCAACCCAATAGTTGGGGTTTTTTTCTTTATTGAGTAAAAGTAAATTGAAATATGTTAAAATAAATTATCACATAGTCCTCAGGTATAGGAAGTGCTAAATGGGAACATTAACTGAGTAGTGACAGCTTGAAAAAATATTCATTACATGGTGTCATAACAGTTTCTGTCACACGGTAGTGGAAAGATACACACTAATAATATCCTAAGGTCCTTGTAACCTCCTGCTGGTACGGGGCAGATTTAATAACCAGCTGTGGAGAGCAGTTATTTCTGTATTAAGGCATAGTCTCCTAATAACAGAGAAGGACTTCTGCTTTTCTTCATGAAAATTTTGGGTTAAAAATCTGGAGTAAAAGAGAAATTACAGAAAGGGCACACTAAACTACTCCAACATAAAGGAAGAAGTGACATATCAAGCTTTCCGAGAGACAGCTGTTTCTTTCAACACCAAAAGTTTTTTGAGCAAAGTGATGGAATCTGAGCAACATGTGCAGTGTTCTTCTTCCTGTCTGCTCTTATGTTGATATATACCTTTAGAGGAGAGGCGTATATTTCAATGTGGTCAGGGGCCTAAAGGCTTCTTCCTGTATCAGAAAACTATTAGGATTTTACTTAAAATACAAGGCCCACAAGAATGCACCACACAATATTCTTTTAAGAGACACTCCAATTCTGATTTGTGAAAAGTCTAAAATATTTAAACCTTATCACCTCCTCAGGCTGACCATAATTCCAGGTTCTTTCTGCTTTCATGGATGACATGGTAGACTATGATCCTACAGGTATTTTTCTAACCTAAATGAGTCTATGTTTTTCTGCCAAAATATTAAATTTTACTGCTTTAAAATAATTTTCCCTCAAGGAAAATTAGAAAAAACAAACAAACAAAACAAATAAAACCCAAAAGCTATCTGAACCTGTTTTTTGAAGTAGGCACACCTCTCTAAATATAAACTTTGAAGATAAAGCATTTGATGTTTGACACCCGTGGCTCTTCAAAAAATGTTGGCATACAATTTATTTCTATCTTTGCTTCTATTATTTGTGACTCCTTTCATTATTTCTGTGTGCCCAAGATATTTACAGAAAGGATAGAGTCATGAGGATCACCCCAAAAATAGTTTGGATAACTGTCAAGTGGGTAAAAGGCTTCCAGAAGTATGCTTATTTTAGCATTAGTAATGCTTCTATCCTCTGTAATAAACTAATGCTGGTGGCTTCCAGGTCCAATTTCATGAAAGGATAGGCACCATTTCATCCATTTTCATTTCCCCTAAAGGATGAGAGTAGGAAGGAAGTGAGAGAAGGACAAAAACATCTAACAAAAAGTAACAACAAAGACCAAGACTGAGAGGTTGGGTTTGAAGGGTTCTTCAAAATATTAAAACGCACAGGAAAAATCCCAGTGTTACAAGTGCAAACATAAGCATTTCTGCAGCACTCACTGTAAGTACATTCCTATGTGTTGAACAAGAATATGAATACTTTTGTCAAAAGCTTTACTGAGGCTCTCTAGGCAGTTATTTAATTTTCAACAAAATTTGCTATGAGAAGCATTTCTCTAGTTCTTATTTTTGTAGTTCTTATTTTTGTTCTGTTGGATATTTGCATGGAGGCAACTTCTTCTCATTAAAGTTTATTTTTTTACCTGGAGCCATAACATTTCCACTGAAAAATGACAATGATGTCACAGAGGCAAATCAAAAGAGGTTATTCAGTTTAAAAAATGGTGATTACAGGGTTTTTCAAAAAGTGAGAAAGAGGATGAATCTCAACAATTGTTTCAGAATGGAGCTTCCCATGTACTAACAGTCTTTAAAATAAAAGACAGACAGGAATGTTAGAATTCTTTCCTTTGCTCTCTATACACACCTTGCCTATAGTGTTACCCACTGTAATTCCTACAGATTTATGAGGCAGGGAAGCACACTAACTTCCTTTTACCCATACTACCACGAACAAACCCTTCTGTATTTCCCCTTCAACACCTTTCTGTAACAGGAACACAGACTGAACAGTTATTGAGCATTTCTTCAGGGTCACTCAGGGGAATCAGCAACTGAGATGTGAGCAATGAGCAACATACCCATCACTGCTACATAAATTAGGCCAAAGACTGAGACTAAACAGTACAATCATGACAAATAATAAAAGAAATCACAGGGACAAAGACAAGAAGATAACGTTGCTGGACTTTCGAAATTCCATTGGTTTAATACTATTTTGTTTCATAAGCCAATGTTTAAGAAATAACTATCAGAATAGGGACAAATTATGCTTAAAGTCAGATTGTGTCACAATTACTTTTTTAGCCTCTCCAAAGCAATAGAGAACAGTTGCAGTAGCCATGTTTAAGAGGGCTAGGACAAGAGTCAGTGAATAAAGGACATTAGTGAAAACTGCTACCTTTATGAAATTGCAGTGATATATTTCCAGAACAAAGAAGGCTGAAAGAACTACGCATACAACCTACACAGCACAAGAGTTTTCATCTAGGTCAGAGGAAGAAAGCAAATCTCAGGATTTATGCAGACACCTTAGAATCACAAAAGTTTGAATTATAATCTGTACTTTGTTCCAGAAAAGTAGCATTGTGAGGCTCTAAAGAAGTTATTTTATGAGCAAAACCTAGAGATCAAGTCATGCTTTTAATCTTAGTACGTCACATGCACCACAACATCAGGCTAATAAAGGCACCTTGAAAATATAAAACAAAACAATTTGGCAAGTATGGCAAAAATTCAGAAGTAAGTGTATTTTAGGGTCTATTCACATGTTTAAATCAAAGATGTATCTTGGCATAGTAATAGACGCAGAAAAAATCATATCCAGAGGATCCTGGAATATTCAGATTAGGTTATCTCTACGGCAGCTGGAAATATTCAGAGCAAAGAGAATCTTAGCAGGCAAATCTTACTGAAAATTGCTTCCTCATCTCTGAAAGAGTATTAGTCTTTTTGAGGATTTCAAGATTATGCTCCAACCCCTCTCTCTTTTTGTTTTTTCCTTCCCCACATTCTTACAACAAGCCATTAGGCAATTTAAAAGAAAGAAATAAAAAACACAGCAAAAATCAAGCAAACACAAAACAACAAAACAGAATTGATGAAGATTTGGAAGTTGTCCTGGTTGAGAGAAGGTACAGAGCTTAGCACTGCGTAGGCATGGCCAAGTTCTTGTTCTGTGCTGCACAAACCATGACTGGGAAGGGTGGTTGCAGGAGGAAAAGCTGAGTGCCTCTCCAGAATTGTGTGATCTTATTTGGAGTTTAATTTCTGGCTGGTGTTAAAGCTTTTCTTTCTGTCCCCTGAAGCTAATACACTTAAAATGTAACAACTTACCTTTCTAGTGATTCAGCCTTAATAAACAACAATCAAACCAAAAATTTAAAGCATGAGGTACCTCTGAGTCCCTTCTCCAATATCAACAAGCTATAGTCAGCCTTCTCACATGAATAATAAGAGTCTCTACCTCCTCTAGATGGATCCTTTTTATCTTCCTTCCAACAAGAATGCAGAATAAAGTACAATACCTTATCTTTATGGCGGGATATGTCTGTGTATAAGGAGAAAATATAGTAAGCTGTGGTATAAAATATTTATGGAAATATCACTTTAATGTTTCCTATTGTACTGCTAGTTGTGAGAGGTGGATAAACGAGCTAAATGGGATCCAATCCCATTTCCTACACTGCAGGCAAGTTTGCAGGCAGCTTAAGATAAATTGCCCTAGTCATAGGTCATCTTTAATGTTTATAGAGCACTTTCCTTGTGAATGATCACAGAGTGAATCATGAATGTTATAAACAAATTACATTAACATGCACAGTGGCCTGTGCTAGACAGAAATACCAATAAAAGGCATTCAGTATGCAAATGATACATAGAGTTTCTTGGCTAAATAAGAATTTTGCTTTCACAGACTGAAAAATTACTTTACAAAATCATAAATTGCCAAAATTTTATCATTCCCTACCATCTCAAATAGGAGTTAATATTAGTCCAAAAGAGTCCCTGGCTCCTGGCCAAGAGTCCCTATTTCTTTCCTTCCTAGCCTTTGGCAGAAGTTTGCAGTCCAGTTTAATCACCAGATACAAACCCGGAATTACTAGTGATCTTTAAACACCCTGGTTAGTCATGTTGGAATTTTTGACTAGTTACTACCAGCAAGTTGGGGCTTGTGTTTTGCTGTTTCATTTGTTGTTTTGCTGTTGTATGGTCACCTCATGTGTGTCTCCCCTCTCCCCTCCACCAGTTGCACAAATTTCTAGTATGGAATTGTCATATAGACACACCACACGACATTGACTTGGGGATGTGAGGGTTGGTGGGGTGCATGATAGGCTGTAAGGCACACTCTTGGGAGAAATGCATTTTCTTTCTATCCCCTCTCTTCTGAAAATAAATTTTACAGACTTAGAATCATTGTACTGGATTCTGACCAAGAGCAAAGAAGCAACTGTAGCCCAGGTTCAGTGTACACTCACGTAAGTTCCCTCCTCTTCAATCATGTATGCTGAGAAACCCAGCCATGAAAATTAAAGCCATATTTTGACTCATCCAATTTCCTGATGGGTACGTGTCTCAGTGAGTCAGTCCGTATTTTCAAGCTCAGACCAACAAACCTGGCAAGTCATTCAAGCTATATTTTTATAGTCCTCACACATTTGGTGCCTTTATGCCTTGCTACATCTGTTATCCTTTTCACATTCCTAGTAATGCTCTGTTCTAAGAGCCTTTGCAGACCAATTGATCATATACAGACATGTGTCCAAGTTCATTAATGAAATTCTACATTTCATAAAAGCAGCTCCATTTCATGTTACAACTTGGATGCCACATCCTCATGGGAAAAAATGTACATTATTCAAAGAGAGATCACTGTCACAAGGAAATTTGTTTTTGGAACTACTATTGAAGAATGAATTTTGGACTTTAAGTCATGTAATTTCCTGCATGCTTCCAGAGTTTAGTGTGCAACCACACAACAGAAGCAAAACAGAATTTCAAATGTTCTCCTATGCCATTTCTGTCAGATGTATAAAGGTAATGCTCTTGCTCAACAGGCTTAACTTTATACTGCAAAAAAGGCAAAAGTCAGTTTTAACAGATTTTTGTCAGTTGTAGCAATTTGAGCCTATTCTTGCTTAGGGAGAGGAAAAAATAAAGAGATTACAAATCAGGGACAAAAAAAATGGGGGGGAAAAACGTAGTTTCCATTTCCACTTTTCACTATAAAATTTCAAACATGCATTTTAACTTGTGGCTAATTTAACAGAACTAAATAGTAGAGTAATTCTACTCTTTCCTTATGGAAGTTTTTGAAGCTCATATAATACAACATCAGCATCTTGCATAGCATTTTCATACTCTTGGCCACTCATATTGAGTGTTCACTCATATTCTGGAAACAAGATTCAGTGCTTTTATTTTCTCCACCATTTCTGCTTCACAGCAGATCTCTGCTGGTTGCCTTAAAACCATCAACATTAGCCTAAAAGAGCAATAAGGAATGTCAGAGATGAGAGAGGGAGTTGATACAAAACTGTCTGCATTTGTACTCCTCTGCCTGCAGAGCATACTGCATTAAGTTTTCATCCATACAAACACAGAACTGAAGCATTTTTCTTTATAAAAACAAGACTGAAATAAAAGCAGAGCTGATCAGTATACATGAAATATTTTGAATTTGCACTACTTTAAATTGTTACTTTTCTGTAGAAAAAATTCTCTACCTGTTAGCACAAGACAAAAACAAGCAAAAAAAATAGCCTGTGTACCCTTAATTGCTAGGTAATACTGATAGTCCAAGCAAATTTTTTTCTTAAAATTTTCAGTGCAAATAAGTTTATTCAACGTCTGATATTATACTTTCATCCTAATTCAGTGAAATCCAGGAACTCCTACCTGCTAAGAGTAGATCCTTTTCAAGTACAACAATGTTGTTATTGTCTTAGAATTAGAGGATATATCCATATTTTTAAAAAAATCTGATACTAATTTGAAACAAGTTAAAATATGCATAGCTGAAAGCAGCTCTGGATATTATAGGTATTTTGCCTTCCAATTGTTCAGAATAAAAATAAAAAATGTTTTTTTCCATTTCTCAAATGAAACACAAATACTTCTGGGTTCATTTTGCCAAGTAGTATCACTCACAAAAAAGAAATCTCTCCTAATTAACATATGTCATATATCTGGGGATTATACTTCTCCAAAATACTAATTAATTGTATAATATTGTAATACCAACAGCAACATTTTCTGATTTTAAAATGTTTTAGCTGCAACAGCATGCTTCTTCTATATCACTGCATATTGCCTCTCTCCACAGTTTCAGCTGCATAAAAGATCTAGAAAATAATTTTTTTTAAAACTCACACAAAAACCAAATAGCACGGTCACTAGAAAAAAACCCATAACATAACAACTATATTACCTCAAGTTACACCTCCAAGAAGAAAATAAAGTGATCCAAAGTGAACAGACAGGTGGAAGATCAATCTCAGGGCAAAACACATGGAAGGCAGGAACAAAGTCTATATTCAAAAAACAACTTATAGCCAGCAAAAGAAGCACATTCAAAGTGGTAGCTAAATTCCCTAGTCAACAGAGGCACTCTTGAAAAGCTTCAATCACTACCTAACCAAATTGTACTAGAAGCTTCCCCACTAAAATACATTCTCATCCTTGAAGAGAAACAATAACCCCAAATTTGTGCTTATTTCAATGCAGACTAGAAGAGTAATCCCTAAAACCAATGCTAATTCAAGTAAATACTTTTTCCACTACTTCAGATGCCCATAGCAACAAAACCAAATGGCCAGCAGGCCTTATTAATGCATTCCAAAAAGCAATGAATTTTTAGTCGATGAAAATTAAACAAAAAAAAAAAAAAAAGAAAGAGCTCACTAAATTGACATAAGATTATACAAAAGCCAAGAAGAAAAAAAAAACCACACAACAACGAGGTTACAAGTACACAAACATATATTAAACAAGCAGTAGCACTCTCTTGATTCTATTTCTTACCTTTCTTGACCATTTTGAGGGTGCAGTGCAAATTCTCATGTGCATTTTGCTCTTGTTTCTTCTCCAAGCTGCAAAGACACTCCTGCTAGCTTTAGAACACTTTATAGTTTCTGATCTATTTTTCACTTCCTTTAAAGTAAAAAAACCAACTTATTGCTGTTTTAAGAGATTTATTAATGAATTAGTGACTCAAAACTCTGGAATATTAAAAGAAAACCAAATAACAATATACCAAAACCTTACAGCACTAAACATTTACTGTTGGCTAGACAGATGATTCCCTAGATAGGGCACACAAAGATTAAGGAGCACAGCATCATCCTGCTAGGTACAAAAACAATCTATCCTTTCACCTCTCTAGGTTTTATCCCACTAAAAAGGCAGAAGGAAACAGAAAATTCTCCCTATTTACATTAGCACATGAACCTAATTAAGTTCAAACACAAAATAATTTCAGTTAAGACAATTTAAACAATAGGGAACTGAAAAATACTGTGCAACTTCTCAGATGTTTTATGGTTGCTGTAACAGTGCTAAGAATTACCTGACTCTTGACAGCTGAAAGTCATCTGAGGTTATCAGAAGTTATCAGGACAGCTGGTCAGCAGGGAGGATACTAAGCTGATGCTAACTATCCAGAGATCAATGGATCACTCTTTTAAGACCCAGGGAATTGCTTTATAACACCACCCATCTGGCAGATAATGGTCCTGAAACTTTATTTGTTTAGTTATAACAAGGGTTCAGAAACATCTGTATACTGACTTTTCTTAAGTATTTTAGGATACTTCTGTAAAAATTGAATTTATTCATAGATACACCAATTCCCTTTTACTCCTATTTTTATAACAACACCAAATCTTGAAGTGAAATTCAGTAAAACAGGGTAGGCAGTGAATGTACTTCATCTATATGAATAAGATTGCTAAACTGTTGCAGGTGCTCCAAGAGTTTCAGACTAACAGCAAGGAAATAAGGTGCATTTTCTATTTGGGGTTTCTGGAATCCACTTTCCATAAAGGTATTTGAAAACTAGGATACTACAAGTAGCATTGATCATTATTGCCCTTAAAAACAGTGTTCTGGATTTCCCACATAGGTCAGTTTGGGGGGTTTAAGGCCTTTTTTCTCTAGTGCCAGTTTTACCCTGTAAATAGCTTCCTGCAGCTAAAAACACAATTATCAGAAGGAATTTATGTAGTATGATAAGCCATGATATTCATATCTTTTCCATATGTATATGGCCATCAAATCACAACAGAACACAAATGGATGTGAGGATATTCGTGAATTGCAGCTTCTTCAAAAAAGCCCCATTCTTCCAACAGAAATTAGTATATCCAAGCATCTGAAAATAATATAAGGTTTTGAAAAGGAGAGTGAACAAAAACAACAAGTTTTAAAAAATAAGAATTAATTTTGATCTGCAGGTTCATTCTAACAAAGACTGGTGACTTTGAACAAGTGACCTATGCAGGCTCAGCAAGCTGATACAGCTTATTGATTAATTAAAGAATAAGGTCATGAATGTAATCGAGGTCTATGTGTAAAAAGTGTGTTATGATAGCAGATCAGCCAACTATTTTAGTCACGGACATATGACAAAGGATAGTATAGGAAACAGTCAAACCTAATTGTTAAATGGAATTAAAAGCACAGTTAATTCTAACTGCACACCTGAAAAGATGCTTACCTGACAGTTATGGTGCCATTCACTGCTGCATGTAGAAAAAGCAGGATCCACCAGCACCACTACACTCTTTTTTCCTTGGAAGAATTCCCCAAATAATATTTTGGTTGGCCAAACTTTTCCAAACTTTTTGTTAAGCAGAAAGCAAATTCACATGGAACTAACTTACTGGGAAAGTGGTTTGGTTCAAAGCACCTCTCAGGAAAAGGAGGCATTTCTACAAACTAAATAGTATGACAAATGGAATTCAATTTTGAGGGATATAGTAATAGTTTCTCTTTTACAGTATGGCTGGAAACATAGAAGAATTATGTCTGTTAGCTTTATAAACAATAAACTTCATCTCTACAAGACAGGAAACAGACCATATAACAGATAATGCTTGTATTACAGTGAATAGGACATCTGTCTTGATAAAATAGAGGCATGCAACTGAGATGTTTTGACTCTGGTACATATTTAAATTAAGGTTGTCCTCATCTTTGTGTGCAAAACCAATTTTCACAGCAAAATAGAATGGCCTATGGATAAACAAGATCAGTGTACCCTGACAGTAATAAAACATGTACATGATGAAAGGCACTTTTTCTTTTGTGCAAGCTGACCTACTCATGAGCACAAATACCTGTAAATCCTGTGTGATAGTTGGAAATATATCAACAACACAGTTTATAGCAACAGATAAAAACAAACTAAACAGATAATGCTCTGTGTCATCTCTTCTTTAAGCAAGCCAAGTCTCAGGATATTTGAAGAACAGAAGGCTTATGTTGGTCTACTTAGAAATTAATATACAGAGCTGGAGCAGTACATAAAGAGCACAACAATGACATATTCTTTGCATCTAATTTTGAGAAAAGGGGATGCAAACTGCAGCAAATTTGATGTTTTTTCAGCCTGTTGTACAGCTGGTTGGATTTGAAATCTTTGTAACACCCTGTTTGATACAGGGAGGGAAAACAGTCTAGCTGAGGGGTTTGGGTTTTTTCATAAGTTTGGGGTACATAGCTATTTTGATTGCTTAAAAATCTTGTATCCATTTTTCTAATATAGATACATTAAATGGAAATGACAGTGTGCCTCCCCTTAAAAGCAGGCACATGATAATGACCCATTCCTCTATTTCCTGCTTCCTTAGGGAATAGAGATTAATACAAGAACAGTTTCTCCAGCAGTAACAGCACAAGGCACTTTGAAACATTTCAAATGTAGCTGATAATTAAGGACAGGAAAACCTTTCACTGTTAAAAGAAAACTTGCATCAGATAATGTGACTGTAATATTTACTTCAACCTTTGGGAATGTCAAATGCCTAACAATCAGATCTGTGAGGATCTAAAAATGGAAGTAAGAAGGCTGGTGTTCTCCATCGATGATTTCCCTTTCTCCTGATGGTAACTACCTCAAAAAACATAGCATGACCAATAAAAGCCCTGCTTTTTATTTGTATTGTGGGCAAAACAGAGAAGTCTTTTCATATTTATTCTCTGAGTCTAATCCATAAGCCTTTTAAGAGTTTAATGACTTTAACAACCAGTACTGTGTTTAATATAAAGTGTCACCAACTCATCATCTCTAATGTCCTTTTGGGGTGCACTTTATTCAGGTGAGAAGGAATTGCCATCCTTAATACATGTCAAAAACTTCATTTCTCCCTCTCTTTTTCTCACTCTCACTATATAAGCACATAAACCTAATTGGATTTCAAACCCGAGAGACCATTTCTGACAAAACTCCAGTCTCTGAGGGAGTTTGTCCACAGATTTCTCATTATACGATCATAAAGTAAAAAGAAGGCAACCCGAACTGTAAAACAGACCTAGAAGAATGTTTTATTTCAGATCTTCATGCACACTTTTGTGGGAGCAGGAAAGGAGACTTGGAGAACTGGTTACATAATGCAGGAGCATTTGGGAGCATCCAAAAATAACATAAATAGTGAGAGGAACATAGAACAACAGATCTTGTTAACATTCACAAAGCAAGGAATTTTCATTGGCTATTGGACACCTTTTTCTATGAAGTAAAAATCTCCACCAGCTAGCTGGGAAGAATTTGCTTGTTGTGGAGAGAAACTAACTGCTTTTAATAGAAATTTACCCACAAATTCTAAATAAATAAATCACACATGCATACTAGCATATATGATGCAAAAAATAACCTCAGAAAACACTCTCTCCTTTTCATAGCATTCTTAAGACTCTTCAGTGGGCAATCTGTTCACTAAAACTACACTGAAATACTTCACAGCATCCTTCGTGAGACATGCTGGCTATGTGATAGAATAGCAAAATGACCTATTTTCAAAGAAGGAAAAGCAACACATATCTTAATAATTCCAGTAATTTGCAAAGGCCTGGAGTTTCTCCTATTTGGCCTGCATGTGGGTGCAAATATAAAAATTAATATCAAAAATCCAGTGGAGTAGCAGAACAGCTAAGCCTATAGTAACAAAACAACCATGGGCCTTTGTTTAAAAAAACCAACTGTGGTATGTGTTTGCTACAGAAAACAGATGAAGGACACCAAAGGAAATCATATTTTCAGTCTGACTTTTAAATGAAAGATTGCTAAAATCAAGTATAGTTGGTCTACTCATATTCAGGAAATGCAAAACTTGTGGAAAAATTCCATATCTGGAGAATGGAAGCATTTCAGAGAAGGACTCTAAATTAAGTTCATTTGTTCACTCGGACAAGATAACATCCAGAAGTAGCATCTTAGCAGAAAATATTCTGAGAATATTACGTATTTCAGGTAAAAAAATAAATATCTGACAAAAATGCTAGTAGTTTAATCACAGTAAGAGTCAAGCTTTTTCCTCTTGCCTGCGCATTTTCCTTTCCTGCCTTCAGTTTCTGATATCTCATAGGCATCTCTGAATTTTAAAATTAATGAATCTTATATGTGCATCCATATTTACTTTTAGGGTTATATTTTCTTTATTTTTCCAGTGCAACATGTTCCATTTTTCCTGTGATGAATGATGTATTTCTTCACACTAGTTGTATATTTTATCCATATATACTACTATAACTTTTTTACTTACTGGACTGTTCCATTCAGATGTAGACATCTAGAAAAACAATTTTGTTACCTGGTTCTTTTCATATCACTGCTTCCCGTGCAGATCTGGCAGCAACTTGACCGACATAGTCATTTGCCTTTTTTTCAGTCCTTGGATCAGTGATGGCCCATTTGTGAAAGTAATACATTTTTGCAGATTTAAGAAACTCTGTGTTTATCTTCATTCTTGAAAAGGCAAACAAAATTGCCACTATAAAATAATGAACACAGTATCAACTTTCCCATGACACTAAGAATAGCAACAGTCAGAAGTTGGGAAATTAAACGGTTAATATTTTCAGATAAAAACTCTTATGTATGCTGAGTACAAGCATAATTTTAGAGCAGGCAATTAGCAGTGTAGGCACTCCTGCCAACCATTCCTCCACTGTCTCAGAAGGAAACATTCTTTCTGTTCCCTTACCTTTAAATACAAGCTTTAAATAGCAAAGTTTTTAAGACACCTGCTTATGAGAGAACAACATAGAACAAGGGAAAGCTGTCCTTATGTACCAGTCTATTGTGTCTATTTGTATCAGTCTATTGTGATTAGACAATCACAGATTTTAATCACTTTCAGGTATGTAAAGATAGATGAGAAAATGCATGTGTGCAATGTTTTTTAGAGGAATTATTTAATCACTCCAGCTGTTCATGTATGGATGTACAGCAGTATCACTGATGTGCTTTGAGCTATTTTCTTTTAGATGATTAAAAAAGTAAAAATGGACTCAAATTACCTCATATACATCTGCAAAGTTTAAGAGAGTAGCTCCATGAGACAGTGAAAAAGAGATAGGTGGGAACTACACCAGGGTCTGACCCCCATTAACACAAAAATGAGATGCCACTGCTATGGCAACTGGCTTTGATTACAGGTGGAGGTGGTTGACATTGTTCCTCTCTGAAATATCCCTATTGGCCACAGAAGAAGTGAGGAAAATACATCTTTTCTGGAGGTACAGATTTATGTTTCAAACCCCACAGAGCAATTTTATCCATCACGCAGCATTGTTATTCCCAGCTGGACACGCAGGATGTACACAGTGCTCACTCACACAGGCGGCAGGATGCCCCCCACTTGGAGGGCTTGCATTCATTTGTGTCAACTGCGATTTCCAGCCAATCTCCGTGGTTATTCCAAATCAAAGGGTAGACACTGAGTCCCTAAGCTACAATTAATTTCTTCGTTATGTCTTTTTAAAGCCTCCTATCAGTATTGAATAGGCCTTCTCTTTTTATTTTCTCCTGCACTTCATGAGAGGAACTCAGTAACACAGAAATAGTTGATAAACTCTATCCTACAACTGAGGCACACACACAGGCATCCATCTATCTATTATTCCTTTCTTGGACAGAGTTAAGTGTCCTGTGAGCTGAACTGGCTTTATCGTTGCGAAAATGGGCATATTGGAGTCTTAACCAGAACAGTAAGAATGAGTTACTTTATTCTGGAAGTTACTACTATGTAATTTTTGAACTTCTCCTCCTTAAATGCATTCACATCCCAGAGAGCAAGCTTGACAAATGACAAAAATTTTCACAGATGACAGAGGACCCTGCAATAATGTTATATTTTTGAATGCATCTTTGGTATTGAATAAAGCTGATTTTAAGTGTGAATTCTGGTTTACCACTTATAAAAGGGCTAATAAATTTCAGATTCCCTCTGTTAAACATACATACATTTCCTCAAAGTAACTAAATTGCTCATTAAAAAATGACTTCTGCATGATGCAAACTTTTTATTAATAATACATTTCAATTAACTACCATGTTTTTCAGCAAGATACATGTAACAAAAAACCTAGGTTTTCAAGAAAAAAAAATTATCTTAACCTAAGTAGTAGTAGTTACTGAGAAATAAAATTCAAAATTTTCTCTGTGAGAAACATTTTTTTCTGCAGTTTTTTCTTTAATATTTCTACTAGCATTTAAGTATTTCAGATGCATGAGGATTCTAAATGTAAGACCTAGTTATTTGTTCTTTAGTTGGTCCAAGATGCTAGACAGCTTAATGAAAGTTGTAATCTGCAGGTTTTTTTCCATTGTTTTTCATTTGGCAGTTCTTCTTTTATAAGGGTCATAAAGGCAATAGTCTGTAAAATCTGTTTCAGGTTTTCCTTCTCTGTTGTACCAATCTTGGTATCTTATTCTTTTTATCAGAGGCTGGTGTCTTTCCTTTTTCAATTAGAATTCTCTGAATGATTCTTCATGATGTGGAAAGTCTTCATCTCTTCAAGGAATCTGATTCAGTTAACCTAAAGTGACCTCAATTTTGAACACAATAGAAATAAATTGTTTTCTTTACCTCCACTTTTTAACACAGTCATGCTTAGATGATCTTTTCTGGTAACCTCAGTAAGAACTTAAAAAGAGGATTTAGGTAAAACATTATAGGAAGAGAAAAGCTAATTGAAATTTCAATAAAAAATTAATTGCCACATCCCACTACAATAAAGAGGTCAAATCATCCTCTTACGCTCATTGTGCACATTGTCAGAAATACTTTGATGCAGAAAAAAGACCAGTAATGGTACCATTGATCTTGCATTCATTTGCAGCTGGGAGAAGGGTAAAACAAAGCATTTATTAACCCTGTTCTCATCCCAGCCCAGTGAATTTACTTGGAGGTACATGGAATGTCCAGTTGTAAGCTATCAGATGTACTCTATTTTTTATATACTTATATAGTCATATAAAATGTAATTTTGAGATGCTTCACATTATGCATTTCTATCAACTAAGTCAAGAATGGTCTGGAAAACTCCCTGGAATTTTTTCCTGTATTTCCATCTCTTTTAGACACTGTATGATGGATTCTTTCTTCCTGACTATAGCTTCTCCTGCTAAAACACGTTTGCTCATTGCAGAGGATAGTTTCGGGAATATCTCCACAGTGCTTGCTGTTTTTCCTGACCTAAATTAATCCCACTCCCATGGTAATGTCAGATCCTTGACACTGCTGTTGGCTGCTGCTGTCAGGATTTCTGATGGATCTTGATACATTTTTCACACAGCAAATACAGAAGTGGAGTGTGGTATCTCTGTAATACTAATAGTCCTGTACTACTACAACCTGAATGTAGAACACCTGTGACCCATTTCTTATAACCAGAACAGGTGCTTTTTTTATTTTGTGCTAATAATAGAGTTCTATCTTTCATGCTTGATTAATCTGTTTACAATAAATGGAGGAACAACTATGTAATCAGTAATTTTCACCCAAGAATAAACTTTTCTTGAGTCTTAATGATATCAAATTTGTTGATGACAAATACAGATACAGTTCCTGTGAAACAGGTTTTCTTTAAGATCTTTTCTATCCAATGCTCATGTCTAGATAGAACTAAATGAAGTATATTAATTCATTTTCCCAAAATGTTATAAGAATCTTTACATATAGACTTGCATTCCACCTAAATAGTCTCTGTCCATTGCAACTATAAACTTCACTTTGTTGTTAAATGGAAAAAAATTAAGTTTCTAAAGTTATACTCAAATTCTTATGCTATCTCTGAAGACATTCTTCAATATATTTAAAAACCCTCAAAACATTGAATTTAAAAACATACCAGCTTTATTCTATACCCATATTTTATTGTTTCATGTCTTTATGCTGCATTTATATAAGATACATTTTGAATTAGTTTGTTAAATGTTTGGGTTTAAAACAGCCATTTTCTTTTCCTTTTGTATTTTATTTAAATTAGTATGTAACACTCCTCTAGATATTTTTGTTCCATAACGTTAGAAAACATTTAAAATTGCAGTTTATGTAATTGCTTCTTGCAGGGAATGTTTGAAAAGCACTGCCTAGTCACAAGCATCATGAATGCATCATTGAGTGGAGTTTCATGTCCTTGCACTAATGATTTCAATTTCCTTTTAGAATCTTATGAAACTGGCAAATACGAATCTCATGCACAAAGAAACTTGATCTGAACCATTAAGGTAACAGAAACTTATTCTGAATCTAACTGATGCTGAAAATTACACTAAGACTATACTTTTAATGTCTTAGAAATTTTGCCTAAATACCTTTGGAAGTTGGATGTGGCTACCTCTAGACTGAGGATAAAGATGGTCTAGAAATATCTTCTTGAAAAATATTGTACATCTTTTTGCACCCATGGGTTTTTTTAAGCCAGCAGAGTACTTTCAAACTCTTTTATTTGGAGAGTCAGTACTCACGCGATACACAGAAAATCACACATTTTACCTACATCAAACAGAAAAGATCAGAGGTCAGAGTGTCATGGCTTAATGAGAAAGGACCCATCTCAGGAGTCAAATAGAGCTGATTAAGAAAAGTATTTTCTTTTTTTTTTTTGAAGCGAGTCTTATGTGTTTTGAATAGGGTTGAGCTGAATACCATTGAACTAGGAGTTCAATGGTATTGAAATTGTCATGCCATTTCCAACTTGGCATTCAAGACTGAACCAGCAGTGAGTTGCCATCCCATGGGGAGGGCAATGCTGTGCTTTGTGGGCAAGAACTTTTCCAGAGCTAAAGAACGGGGGCAGACAGACAACTATTGCAATTAGCATGTGTGTTTATCTCAGTAACAAAGGAAATAGGGAATAACAAGGTGATTTTGCTGTAATCACTGGAAACACACTTTCCTGCTCTTTTTTCCTTCTATTGCCTTCCCTCACTTGAACAAAACCTGAAGACAGACATTTTCACCTCAGTCTGCATTGAAAAACAGCATGAAACACTGAAAAGACAATAACTCTTGTCTCATTACCTCATGTCTAGGGGAAAAGGTTTAGAAGTTTAAAAAAACCCCAAACCTGAATCAAATTCAGCATTGCTTTTCTTCCCAATTTGATGAAAGTAGATACCCTTCAGTTATTTCAAATTTTTAGCGACAATATCTTCCATAGCTAATAAGCCCATTTCCAGGAAAGAGATGTGGAATTAAAGTATAATTACACTTTCCCAGACAGAAAATCTGCCTACTGAATACAGAGCATGTTAATATTATTACCAGTATAGAAGGAAGTCTTTAACAGATTTCTAGATAGTGAGTGTATGAATACTAGGCCATTGTTCACTTCACTGGGAGCAGCAATAGAGCAGGGCAGAAAATCATACAAAATTTCAGATTCAGAGAATCAAAGCAAAAAAGTTGAAGAAGACAAAGAAGGTGAGGAAACTAGAAGGGATATATTAGAAGACTTTCTATAAATCTTTTAATTGCTTAAATCTGTTTATGATCACAACATGACATGAATTAAGAATGGCTTTAAGAAAGTCAGTCTTATACTACACTGTTTTGAATTTATCTAAAGCAAAATTGTGTCCTAAGAATCATCCCTTCTAAGGTTACAAAGAAAAAATAAATCTGTGTTATGATTTGTCGTGTAGTCAGGGATGGCCAGTGACTACCCAGATGTCAGCATTATTGCAAGAAACATTATTCACCATGCAAGATACAGTGAGCTGATTCATTTTTCTACTGACTGATTGCATTCAGAAATCCCAATAAATTTTAAGCAATTGCTTTATTTATAATTATAAATTCTTCAGAACTGTCCTGGATGTCAATACTTACCCTTAAAGAATATATGCACAATGTTACATTATAAGGAGACAAAGTGAGAACATGAAATAGATTTCCAGTCCCTTCCTATTAAAAAACTATCCATTTTTTGGTAGTATCTCTGCCAGTTCAATGGAACACTAGCATAACACACTATCAAGTGCAATAATGGTATTTGCTGACATGAATATTTTAATTATGCATTACAGAAATATAGTCAATTTTGGAGGATCTTTATACTTGTATTCTCAACTCATAATTATTTCAACAGTTCTGTATGTCAGAATTTGATCAATTGAAGGGCACAAGAAGACCTCATGTATACATTACAGTGATACAGTATCTATAATAAAAATGCAACACACAGCAATCTTCCTCACTGCTGCTTACAATACTGCTTAGTCTATGATATTAGAAATTATGTTATCTACCTATTGATAATGGCAGTCCCTGCCATCATTCCCTTACAAGGACTAACTGAATATAATGACCAAGAAATAAAACCATGAGCTGTCTAGAGGCATCAATTGTCATCCAAAAAGTTGTGCCTGCATCAAATAAGTTCCTCAATAGCACAGGACTTGGATTTCCACTAAGGGAGTCTGAAATCAGCAGTGTTTTTACAGACAAAGGGTCTTTCCATCTTGACTGTTCAGCTTGAAAGTTCCAGTGTAGCTCAACTGAACCTTGTCTATGTATTTTGCAGGGTCTTCTGTAGCAAAGAAAAAATTATCCTTGCTCTTGCGGTACTGGCTGTATGTTTATCATCGAAAGGAATGGAGGAGAGGTAATCTGCCACTCAAGTCACATTTCACCGGAGATGTGCAGGGCTTTGGAGCATAAACATGAATTTGCCAGTCTGACTTTGAGTTGGCAGCAGCACAGCAGTGACAGAAAGGAGACTGACAGCAAAAGGTGAAGTGCAACGTGAAGATCTAGAAGGTGTCAGTTCAAGGGTGGTATTTAGTGATACCATCTGTAAATGGGACCAGATGAGGTGTCCTGAGGACAATCTGTAGAGGATAGAGGGGGGAGAATGAATCTCAGAGATCTAATAGAAACTGAAAGTAGATAGAAGCTGAAAAGAAATGCCTCTTGGATAATAAGAAAAGAAAGAAAGCTAGCAGGGTAAACAATACTAGTCCAGATAAAAGAGCAGGGGCTTATGGATTATAGTATTTGAGAGAAAGATTAAGGTCATGATACCTGACAAATTTTCCCAACATTGTGCTACTATCTTCATGCATACTGATACAACTTCTTAGGGGGAAAAAATGAAGTATTTTTAAAAGAAAATTGAAAAATCAAAATTGAATATAGATTTGCAATGAAAAAAAACCAAACTGCCCATTTATGTACAGTCTTTCCCCTCCTCAGTGAAGATCAACTTGAAATGGGCTTCCATACACCAGACCCTCATAATGAATGAAGTTTTACTAGCAACACTTACTATGTGTTAGCATGTAACTCATTAACAGAATTCATGTGAACTTCATTGTCTCTCACAAGATCTAGGATTCTGCATTGCCTTTCCAGGTCAGAGCTGCTGCACTGTCTGTGAGCAGATGTTTTGGGTGTTCTCCCAAAAGACTGAGGATGTGGATTTGGCTCTATCTCTGAAAACAGAGGTATTAAATTTGTCTCACCCATATTCTCAGCAAATGTGCTAACTGGCAAATTATTATGGGAGCCTAAGACCACCTTTGTGCAGGGATGAAATCATCCAAGAAAGAAATCCAACTCCTGAATCATAATAGTTTTAAATAATTTACACAAACTTTGGGGAAGAAAAGAAGGAAAGATATATCCATATAGTCTGTACTTTTCATCTCCCTCTAAATGTGGAAGCAGCTTTAATGATGCAGCCCTGTTCATTAATATACAAAGGCCTCTTCAGTCTAACACAAGACATACAGGGTTTTTCGTTGTTGTATTTTAAATTGCAATGTAATATCAACTTAAGAACCCAATTAAACAAAACAAAAAGTGAATTCTGTATTATTTCTTAAACAGGTTCTTCAGAGTGTTAACAGATACTGTGACTTCAGATAATCTGTTTGAGCTAGGAGGTCTTTCCTTTTTTTTTAACTAAAAGTGTTGGATCAGAACTCAAAAATGTTTGTGTGTATGCTGGAAATAAAGCACATTTCACTATCCTTTTTTTGTTATTGGTGAATTTTGTACCATTAGAAATACTGCTGAAAATTAGCAGTTATGGGTGCATCTCTTAGAATTATTAACAAGGAAAAGAAAATGAAACTAAAGCACACACTGAAAGGTAAATTAAACCATTCACTAAGCATCACGAGACAGGGTTGTATTGCTGTTTTTCCCCTGAAAAAAATATTACATCACCCTTGTCATAGAGCTTTTACCTATGTCCTTTCAGTTCATTGACATCTTGATATAGAAGACCTATATCAGGAGCTAAAAAGAAAATGTGCTCTTATTTATTTGAATCAGCTGAACCTTTGTCCTATAACCAGTATTGAGGGAGGGGGGATGAGGAATGTATATTGCATTCAGATGACATCTGGTGAAAAGTAATGCTAAATTGAAAACCTCTTATGTTTATCAGTAGCAAAATATATTATGTACATAACCATATTATTACTGTCTTGTACAGTGATAGAAAAACACCATGGTTACTATTTTTAGTTAAAGATATGCTAACAAACATCAGTCTTGCTGAAAGGATAAAATAAACTACAGCATTGTATATAAGTATCTAGTAATGACTAAGTCTCAACAGGCTTTGTTAAGCACAGAGATGCTCATAAAACATTGTGCAAATCACTTTGATTTGGGTATCAGAATGAAACTATTATCCTTTAAAAAAAGAATTTTCCAACTTTGCTTGGACATCAGTGTGACCAAAGAAACATAAGAAATAGCCTACCTAGTCATGTTGCTATTAAATTATGTTTGGATTTTAGAATAAATATTTTCTCCATTCCTCTTAACCTCTTTAGCATCATAGAAGATACTAAAACTTTTTGAGTATAATGAAATGTAGGGCACTGTACTGCGGAGCTGGTTATACTTTGATGCAAAGGTATTTCACTTTTTTTTAAAACTTAACCCCAGTATCTTATACTGGTCTGTATGAACAAGATCCCAGAAGAAGTTTTTATATTTGTCCTTGATACCCTTTGTAACAGTCAAGTTATTTATCCTGTAGTGGATTATATCTATCTTGCAGTTATTTTCCTTTTTCTTTTTTTTTTTTTTATTTGGTTTGGTTTGGTTTGGCTTTTGTTGTTGCTTTTTTTGTTTGGTTGGTTTTTGTTTGGTTTGTTTTTTCCCTTAACTTTGTGAGGCTATGGAAAAACAGGAAAGAGGAAAAAATGCTAAAATAGTATTTGAATATGTCAGAAAGAGTAAAGTAAGACATCAAATGTGCTGGGGCAACTATGGAAGAGCCTTCAAATGCAGCTGTAATACAGATTTGGGACTGAGTTCAAACACAAGCCAAGCTCCACCCAAACCCATGTTTTACTGGCAGAAGAAACAACACTAGAGAAAAAAAAAGAAAAAAGATGAGCTGGAGCATAAGCCATCACACAAACAGAATTAATGATCCAGATTCAGATGGAAGCAATCCAAGTTCAAATTTCATTAAGATGCAAAGTAAAGTGATAGAAAAGACACATCACAGGAAATTTAATGGTACATTTTGTATAACAGTACAAAATGTTTACTCATCGTTACCAAACAATTCAGAATGTGCCTACTGGGGAAATGTCCCTTATTGCCACAGATATAAGTTTGAAGATATTAAAAATCACCCCAACCTTCAGACCTGGGGTTCCAGACCTCAAGGGATTTATTAAATTTTGCTCTGGAGAAAAAGACCTTAAGATATGTAGCAGTGACCCTAGCTCAGATGAGCCTGGGCGACCAGCTGCAGGGAGCAAATGACACCGAGGAAGGGCCCTTGGTGTGAAGAGACCTTTAGATAAGGGTGACAAAGCAGTGCACACCCAGGACACCTTGCGTCTGGCGTCCTCAATATGCATCGGACAACGAATGCATTGGCCCTGCACATCTCCCTTCCCCTATCCCATATTGAGCTAAAGGCTAGAAAGTTCTTCTTTGTTCCCTCTAGCCGAGTTTCCCCATTGGGTTTCAAATTTTTGTACCTTCCCTCCTCGCGTCCCCATTGCCTGGCGTCCCTGTCAATCCTGTACCCCTCGTGCTCCTGTTGGTTCTCCTGTGTAAACCCCTCCCATCCTGCTGCCTCTCTTAACCCCTTGCACGGTCACATTCTGGGCTCTTGAGCTCTGAGTCCAGCCCCATCTCTACCCTCCACGTTCCTCCCCAATCCCATCTGCCTTCTCCGCCCTGCCGTTCCTCCCAATAAACCCTGGATTCCGACCATGAGAGACTGCATTTCTTTCATCATCGCCTTGTCTCCTGCTGGCCTCCGTCCCTGGAGGAACTCCGCGCCTTTCTCCCGCAATCTTCACTGCTTCACCGGCCGGCGCGTGGGGGGTGGTGGCAGCTCACCCGCTTCTGTGTGGCTTTGGGTCCTGCCGCCTGACGCAGAGCGGAAGCCACAAAGATACTCTTATTACAGAATCAAAGAATCAATTAAGTTAGAAAGGCCTCTGAGATCATCAGGTCCATACTATAACTGAACACCACCGTGTTAATTAGGCCATGGCACTAAGTGCCACATTCAGTCTTTCTTTAAACACCTCCTGCATTCCACTACCTCCAATATCTAATCACCCTTTTTGTGAAGGATTTCCTCCTAAAGTCCAACTTAAACCTCCCCTGGTGCAGCTGAACACTGTGTTCTCTTGTCCTGTTGCTGGGTGCCTGGGAGAAGAGACTGACCCCCATCTGGCTACAACCTCCTTTCAGGCAGTTGTAGAGAGTGATAACGTCTCCCCTGAGCCTCCTCTTCACCAGGCCAAATACCCCCAGTTCCCTCAGCTGCACCTCATAAGACTTCTGCTCCAGACCCTTCACCAGCTCTGTTGCCGTTCTCTGGACACACTCCAGCACCTCAATGCTCTTCCTAAACTGGGGGGCCCAGAACTGGACACAATACTTAAGGTGTGGCTTCACCAGTGCCAAGTGCAGGGCAAGAATCACTGCCCTGGTGCTGCTGGCCACACTATTCCTGATACAGGCCAGGATGCCATTTGAAGATTTAAAAGGCCTTAGGTTGGAAAGCATGTTTTCAGGTAGGAGAGGACAATCTAAGAATTTGTGTGTACAACTGCAAAGGTAAGTCCCAGAGACAAGTCCAAAAGATGGTTTTGACCAGACTTGTTTTCCTCCTGTGATAACTACATAAAAAGAATGAAGGCTGCTTCTGGTTTGATATTGACTGGAATGTTTCCAGTTTTGTATGGGGAGAAAAGTTCCTTTTAGTCTCCTTTTCTGCTCTTCTTCCATCTCCCAACATATCCACTTAAACTTCTTGCCACTAAATGCATGTTGCCAAAAATTCTCTATACTCTGCAGTTCCTTGAAGAAAGAAAAAACAGCGTGAGGGAAAAAGAAATAGCATTCAATTGGCACCTAACAAATCACCTTTAAATTTCCACCTCAGCCTCCAAGTAAAACAAAGATCTATCTCTGTTTCTTGTCCTGTTGTCTTCCATCATATCATGTTTCATGCCTCATATCCTGCCTTCATTCTGTTCCTCCCCTCCGCTCTTTGGGCAGAACAAGCTCCTGTTCCCTTTTAAACAACTCCTAGCCTTCTTTCTTGGAAGAAATATTGCTCCAAATAGCTACTCTCCTGGGAAGTAATACGTTTTCTCACTAAATTGTCACTGACTTTCGCCCACGCACAGAGAAAGCCACTGACATTTCCTGCATATTTCTAGGCACTTTTGTCTGTCCATTCCCATTTACTCTGGGAAGCTCCTGGTATGGAGCTTCCCAGAGTAAATGAATCTATTCGTGTTTCATTTATTACTAATCTGCTTATACTTAAACTATTAATTATCTTAAATTTTTTCATTCCCCTATGCTATAATGTCTATAGGTAGGGGTATTTGCCAGTAAAACAAAAATGCAATTAAAAATTATTAGTTAGCAGAAAAAAATTGAAATATCTAGATTTAGAGCTTGTCCTTGCTTTGCTCTATGCAAACAGAAAACAGTAGCCACCAAACGGCACAACAGTACTGATTGCAAAGCACTGTGCTTTAGACTGACCAAAGAAATTTTTTCACTCATTGTTTAGATATTTCAAATTGAAGAAATTAGTATAATTGGCACTAACCCTTCAATAAAACAAAAGTAAATAAAACAGCTTTATAAATATTCTAACACAAAAATGTTAAAAATAAAAAAGAATACATTGGAAATTGTCAAAACATTTAAAATACTTTGAAAAAACATTTTAAAGCTTTATCTTCAGGATGTAATCCAAGGCAATGTCTATCTTGTCTTTTCCCTTTGCAAATGGATTTATCCTCCCTTATAAAGCTACCCATGACTTGACACTCCCTGGAGTATCCCTTTTGCAGGACAAAGAATAAGAAAACATAAAATCTTTTCCAAAATGCTTCAAATTCAAATCTCACAATATGAAAGCTGGTCTACCTTGGTACACTTAACTTGGGTGTCTTAGTGCTAATGCTTAGTTATTGCTAAAGGCCCACTGTTTGCAGCTCTGAAGCCTTTCCCTCAGCTATGGCAGCAAACTCTTTTCTACACCTCTGTGGCCATGGATCCCCCTGGGATTCCCATGCTGCTGCTCATGTGATGTTGGTCTCATGATCTTGCACCTGTAAAACCTGCTGTTATTTTTGTTGCTCTTCTCAGAAAGCAACTACCACTGGTGGTAGGTTGCCCTTCCTTTGCTTTCCTTTATCTCTTGTTTCCTGGGGTTTCTTTATATTGAGAAACATAAACACAATGCAAAAGAAGGCAGATAACAATCATTGAAACACTTTGTAAATATTATCCAATAATACATGCATACAGGAACTGAAGAGAAAACCAGGATGCTGTACTTACACACAGTTAGCATGCTCCTTCAGTGCCAACAGCCTCATAAGCAAGAATCAAGCTGTAAGGAGGTTAAGCAAGTCCCATTGGAAAGCATATTGCCCTAGGAAAAAAGCTTCACACAAAAACCATCATCATCATCATCTTCATCACTCGTCACCACCATTTCCACACGCTTCCTAAAGACTGTCTCCAGAGGATGACAACTGAGGACAGTGTTCCCTTTCCCTTTTCACTTTTGCTTTTATCCTATCCCAAAACTTCATTTTTGTGTACTAACATATGCCATCAGCTATAGCTCTCACTGTGAAATCTTTTCTCTTGCGAACCTGGCTCAATATCCTTTGAGTAGTAATAATACTGACAAATGGATATTTAGTCTTTATTTGGTTGGGGCATTCCGAGTGGTTTTTATCAGCCTAACCTGAAATAATACAGTAATAATGGCAGCGTGTCATTGCTTTGCCTCTCTGCACATAAATTGAATATAAACTCAAATATTTTCAACATGATCTGACTTTCAAGCAGTAGAAGGTTTCTTTTAGCTGCCCCCTGCCACATGCTTACTGCCATGAAAATTAATTTCAATATGTTTCTGGTTTCCTTACAGTAACAGAAGAAAGAGGCCTACCCTGAAGCTTAAGTCTCTCTTTGAAGCAGCAAACCATGCTGGAATCCATCCATTAATCCATCCATCCATCCACATGTACACACCCAATTATACTCTCCAGCATGTTAGTCATTACTGTTTAAAAAGCAAGATATAACAAAATCAGTTCCCTTTTCCCTAGAAATGTCTATTTTACATAGCAGTTATTTAATTGTACTGTTTCTTTAATGACTAATTAAGTTATTATAAATTTCATTTTAGGGGTGGGGTGAGAAGATTTTTTTCCTTTGGCTGCTGGGTTTTGTCAAGGCAGATGTCACTGTCGTAATACCTGTGGTCTGTGCATCATGGCATGACTGAAAATCCCCAGTTAACAGAAATTATAACATTTTGCAACTGCTGAATTGATCGGAAGCACTATTAATGCAATGGGCTTAGGATTTCTTTTGGTGCCAGATATTTTTCTAAGCTGTCTAATTTAAATACATGGCATGAGAGAAGTGAAGATGCCAGTCATAATAGTAGGAAGCAGACATGGCTTACCACTGTATTCTGCATAGGTATGTTAATTATGCATCATTCTTTGTCTGATTTTGCTACCCTTTATGGTCTGCTACTGATACCCTGATATGCTCCAGCTTTCATAAACATCCCTAGACCTTTAGGCCACCTGTTTGGATTAATATGGCCAGACTCTTATGGCTGTAACAGCTGTAAGTCCATTTTTTATTCTTATTCTATCAGGGAGAGAGAGAAACACGTAAGTTAGGCTTTTAGTTACTTCTTAAGAGAAAAAAAGAGAGAGAAGCTCTGTGGGAGCTTGACTAGAAAGCAAATACAATAAAACATTAGGTTTTATGTGGTTCACTTGCAGTTAATTATTTCAGTTTAGCTAGATCAGAATTAGAGAATGATCCCTTCTTTAAGTGTTTAACTTTCAAAAGAGGACTCAACTCTTGACATAAAATATTCACGAACAATGGTGCCTCTGTACTCTCTTTAAATTTTCATGTATTTATTTTCTTCCTTTGATTTTACATTGGCCTTAGTACTTTTTCAGCTTACCCTCCCTCCCCTTTTATTTTAAATCCATTTAAAGATTTTGTATAGATTTCTGAAGAAATTCTGATGTGAGTTTTGATGCCATCTATTTGTTGAAAAGAGAAATGCATTAAATAAAAAAACATGAGAAGACAAAGGACAGGGGGAAAAAAGGTCACTGTTAATGTAAAGAGTTTCCACTAATGCATGGGGATCTGAAAATGGTAGTGCCTTGATTTCTAACATTTGTATTTCAAGTTTGTCATTTCTCAAGAGCTTTGTTTATATATATGTAAGCAGTAAAGAAATTTTATTTCTTCTTCAAAACACTGTAAGCTAGGAACAAACATTCAAATATTTTCTGACTTACTAGCTGCAATTTCAATCTCTGCCACTGCTTGTAACTAAGTCCACATTTTCAGTATTCTTCATTATGCATTGATCAATGCACTGACTCGTGCCACCAGTCACACACAATTTTGTATTTAAATTACAAATCACAATGAAAATGCCTGCTAGCTGAATAACTAGCATTCATAGAACATTTGTGATCCATGCATTTTCACAGATTTCACACAGATGACTGACACCATGCAACAACAATTCAAACAAGAAAACAGCATGACAGAGAATGACAGATTTATTTTGACACAATTAGCTGGCTTGATGTCGAAGTTTTCCATATAAGCAAATTCTGAGCAAGCAGAATCCTAAAGGCTGATAGTAAATTTATATATTTCATTTCAAACACCTGTTTTGATGGTCATATTCATCTTTCTGGCCATTTAATGTCCTTTAAATATACTCCGAAAAGTCCAAATAACTTTGAAATTTTGTAAATATCGAAAATTTAAACACAACATAAGGATAAATACCAAATACATTAATAAACCCGTCTAACAAGATAGAGACACTGGAGACAAGTCACAGCTTCTCCTGAGCTAAAACTTTGGGTTTTTTCTTTCTAAATTATAAGAGTTTTAACATCTCTTAGAATTCACACAATGACTTTCCTTGTACAAAAAGGAAAGTCCTTTTTGGAATAAGGAATAAGATCCTTATGATCTTATTCACTACTACGACTTCTACTATGGAAACCATCATTGAACCATCATAGAATGAACTCAATTTGGAGTTCTCAGAAAATGCTTATATATGCAGACATTTTAGCAGAGTGTCAATAAGGAAGATACCAATGAATAGACATATAATTTTTCAACTTTTCTTTCTCTTGTCAGACTGGGGGTGGTTTGCAAATTAAATGTGGCATTTAAAGCCATAAGAATTTTCATTACTCTTTTCTGGCAAAATCCCAGATTTTTCCTCTAAGCAAAAGATCTCTTTAATTATCGTAGTTTGGACCCATTCCTGTGCATTTGAATGGCCTGCTTCTTTGTCTGGAAAAATACAGCCTCTAAATCTCAGGCAAAAATTATTTTCTTTCAATGCAACAGTGAAATTATAGAGACAGCAGTGTCACTACTTATGACCAGTGCCCTTTTACATCACGATAAAGCGTAGTAGAAAAGTTGAGCCAGTTGATAAAAATCAGACATAAAATACACCTAATGCCACCTAATTTTTGTTAAGGTTTGTGATTTTATGTACTGCTTACTCATTAATCCTAGTATGTTTTGAAGTACATTGAACTAACTCAATCAGGAATGGTTTCAGCTTACTGATAAGACATCCATAAAAATTCACTAAGAAATAAATAGAGATATCTATGTGTATCATCGGATTCATTAGGACGGTTAGATGTTAAAAATACAAAGACAACTATTAAAGCGAAAAGGATGTTAGCAGTACATATCTTTACAGTCTGAAGAAAATTTTAGGAGTCAACTACTGACTAATAAAATGTGTTTCCCAGCCATTTACTCTCATGCTTCCTAAAACATACATGACCAGCAAAGGCTGACACTTCATGTTTTTAACAGCATTTGAAGTCCTAAAATTATGCATTAAGAGTATTCCAAACAAAATGAAACTGTTAGGTCAATGTAATGGTATAACCCAAGGTGGCAACCAAGATCCTCACTGGTGCTCCACTCACCCCTTGCAGTGAATGGGGTGGGGAGAGAATTGAAGGAGTAAAACTAAGAAAACGTGTGGGTTGAAATAAAGACAGTTTGATAGGTAAAGCAAAAGCTACATTCACAAGCAAAATAGAACAAATTACTCATTCACCATGTCTCACTGACAGGCAGGCAGGTGTTCAGCCATCACAGGAAAGCACAGCTCCATCATGCAGAATGGTGACTTGGAAAGACAAACACCATCACTCCAAATGTCCCACGTCCTTCTCTTCCCTTTACATACTGAGCAAGGCACCCAATGGTATGGAAAATCCCTTTGGTCAGTGCAGGTCAGCTGTCCTGGCTGTGTCCCCGACCACCTCCTTGTGCCCCTCCAGCCTCCTCACTGGTGGGATAATGTGAGAAGCAGAAAAGGCCTTGACTCAGCACTGCTCAGCAGTAACGCTAACACCCCTGTGTTATCAATGCTGTTCACAGCACAGATTCAAACTTTGACCCATAGCAACTCCTGTGAAGAAAAGCAGCTGAAAGCAGCACAGCCAGGAACAGATTTTTACCTCTGTGTTGGTAAAAGAGGTCACATCCACTATTTGGATATTACTACTGTGCACAGCTCTAATGGAGAGGTGATCCCATGCACAGCTCTAATGGAGAGGTGATCCCATGAGAGGTTCAACATCCTTTTCGGGAAAATCTGATTAGTTTAACTTCAAAATGCTCTCACCACAATTTGCTTCTAACTGATCTGATATGGTCCTCTCCTCCAAGAGACCTTTGAAACAGTTACCTCTGGCATGTACAACTACTCTATACTCAAGAGTTTTTTAGGCCTTGAGAAGTTAGATAGTGTAGGACTGAACTAAGAATAGAGAGATATAAGGGTTTTAGTCACCATGACTAATGGAGCTCTCAGCAACATCGGCCAAATTTTGACAGTTGTTATGTTAAACTGAGCTGACAAGAATAACCTATTCTGTAAAAAGCATTGGATATGAAAAAAATATTACAGTCTTACATGAGCCATGATTATTTAATAACAGTATTAGAAAAACTAGCTTTACTGAAGGTAGGTGTTTCTGTTCTTTACACAAAGAAATTGTTAGTTTAAGTAGGTGAAAAACGTAAAACTGGGCACAGAAATTCAAACCATGATAGTGTTTCTTCCATACTGTACATATGTTCACACAGAAGTACCTGTGTGCAAATACACTGAAACACCCCTAAAATGTAGGTTGTTGAGAAAATTTCTTGTTGCTGTTGAGCCGCTAGCTGAGAGAAAACTCAGGTTCTCAGACAAGAAAAGAGAAAAGTGCGTTTATTATTTTGATTTCCATATATATACAGTTTTCAGAGGTCACCCAGATTGGTCAGCCAGAAACCTCCCCCTAGGCCAAATTGGCCAAGCCCGAACTGACCTAATCTGGAGACGCTGTTTGCAAAACATCCAAACTTTATCATTGTTTATGAAACGTAGCAAAAATGTTCTCACGAGAGAGACCTGTGCTAGCCACAATTTCTTTTCTCAAAGATGAGTCAATTGTTAGCGCTTTACGATGCATTTTTTAAAATGAAGAAATGTAGCATTATAAAACCCCAGTCACCTCTAAACAAAGTATCAACCTATCAGCTAAGGAAGTCACTTTCTGAAGCTTACATTATAAATGAGGAGCTTTGCTTGGTTAGTTTTTCTAGGATGTAAACGTGTTGGTGTTAAAGAGCACATAAACATTACATGGACACCATTTAACACAATGAGCAGCTTTGCTCTTTATAAGCATGGGTGCTGTTTCCATGACTGAGGATTTTACTAACTTAAAAGTTGGTATCAATGCTATCAGGTTCTTGAACTGTGAGAGATCAAATGTGAGAATGTGACCCAATCTTAACCTCTTTAAAAAACCTACATCCTGAGGCAATCAAAAACTGGTGTTTCAGAAAATCTTGTGTGATTTTTATTATGAGTGAGGAGTGCATGCCTGAAAGGTGCATGGCACATACCCTGTATTTGCAGGCTCTCTGCAGTCTGGGATATAGAGGAGGTAATTAGCAATTCTGGGCCAAATCTTTAGAGGTTTTAAGCATCTGCTAATTAGCCCAAGAGCTGTTAACAGCAGGAGACACTATAAAGTCTCAGCACATCCATAAAACATTGAATGAAAAGCTAGCACTGCAGTTTATCATTTTACTGTAGTGTGTCTTTTTGTAGTTTAGTGTTTTCTTGCTCATTGTTCTAATTTTTGCTGATTGTTTTATGTATTATTTTTACTTTTTACTGGAACCAAATATTCCATCATTTCAAAAAAGCTCACATCCATAGAGAAAGAGGGAGGAATTAATATGATGACCCAACCAGGATGCTGACAGTCATCAACTCTAATATTTTTGTCTGTGTGCAAGTTCTCAGCTACGTCATTACTAGAAGCTATACTCTATAACTTTGGGTGATTTTTCTACTATAGATAACACTTGAGGAGAACATTCCTAAAAAGAAGCACCCTAGCTCATAAACAAGGAACATCTTAGTCACCCATCAGATCTCAGCCCACACACTGAAAGGAATGACTCGTATGGTCATCTGATAACTTTTGCAAAACCCTTTCTTATACATAAACTTAAGATCCTCTTGGAAGAAACATGTTGTTCATGAAATTTTTATATAATTTTGTCTGATTTTATTTTGCATTTCCCTAATATCTCTACTTGCTTGTTTTATTGATTAAGCTTCAAGGAGGAACTACCTTTAAGCATTTGATAAAATTCTATTCACATAGGAATTTTGCAGAAAATGTCATGCAATAAAATCAGTCCATTTTTAAAAGTCTAATTAAAGACATCAGAAAGAAATTACTTGAGGGTAGGAAGCGCAGCTAATGGATGTTTCTTGTCAAAAGTTGTGAAATGTGTTTTGCCAAAGGGATTAAACAAACCCATTGAATTCATCATGCCACACAAACATCCATTATTTGCCAGTTCTGTCTATGAGAAGGAGAAATACATCCCCATATCTTGTAGCTATGAAGCTGCTACTCCTATGGTGACACATGATATGTCATTATCTATTTGAGAAAGAAGCCCCTCTAAATTAGGAGAGCCCAGTTCTATGTATCCCCTAAAATTCACAGGTTAACCTCCTCTTTGCTCACCTCCAGCCTTTCTAGGAAATCTCTCAAACTTCCCTGTTACCCCAGCAAGGAAAACATGATGAAAACCCCTTATTGATGGCAAGACAGTGCGCTCACTTGCTGCACATGCCTAGCATGCTGTGCCACGAGCCTGGAAGATAACTTGGTCTGCTGAACAAGGAAGGCACTGACCCACTAGGTATTCATGATTTAATATGTTCATTTCAAACAAAGGACAACATTTAAAAATGTGCGTTTGCTACTATCATATTTTGAAAGAAAGGAATTACTCAGATTTTGCTTTCAATGAAGATTTCAGGTCTACATATGCTAAACACGTAGCTGCCTGCACTGAATGTGTCCCCAGCAGTGTTTCCCATCATAACATTATCACTCTCAGCACCAGTTTGCTCTCACGGCCCCAGCAGCATTTAGTGGTTGCCTTTTGCAGAGGACTGCACTCGGAAGTGGTAGGACTGAGAGACCCTCAGAAAAAAACTGGGTGGAAAGAAGCAGATGGATCCATATGGGACCGAGGTTTCTTGCTCTGGGGAAGGCGGCAGGACCCCCGAAACCTCACAAAAAAGGGTTGCTGCAGCGAACCCTCCACGCAGTCTGGTCAGGCAGAGCCGGGGCACCGCGAGCACGCGGGACCGGGTTGTTTCCCCAACAGAGAAGAGCAGGAGACACAGCGGTTAGGAGATGCAGACTCTGTGCCTTAGAAATCCAGGGTTTGTTAGGGTGCAGCAGAGCAGCGCGAGGACCAGGGAGTCGGGGCGGGTCAGAGGGGAACGGAGCAGGTCTGGATCCGAAAGCGCAGAACGCAGAACGGACGCTAACATGGGGTTAAGAGGGACTGATGGATGGGAGGAATTTTGGTGGCAGAGCCAGCCGGGATGCTAAAGATACAGGATTGACAGGAAAGCCAGGGAATGGGGGTGCAAGGGAGGAGGTTGCAGAACTTTAAAAACCAATAATAAACCGCGGGTAGAAGGAACATTCTAGCTATTAACTCCAAAAGGATAAAGGGGAGGAAAACTCCAAAGCCCAATTGGAGTTTTGGTTTTTTTTGTTCCCTGATGCATATTTAGTAGGCTACCTGCAAGGTGTATTGGGGGACCATCTTTCTGTCACCCTGAGCTAAAAATCTCTTCAGACCCAGGGGGCTTTGTCAGGTAGGTCAGCCTCCAAGCTCATTTGGGCTAACCTCACTGCTACATGGGACCTCGCTGGGTTCTTGGCTTTTCCCAGTAAAATAAGTGAGAACAGTGCAGGCCAAGCTCATCCCAAAGCAGCACTGAGCATTGCATGTTTCACAGTTCTTGAGGCTGTCGAGACAATTCTGCACAAATGAGATCTCATTTTTAGCTAAAGCAGAAATGGAAATTCTGCAGAATGGAAACGCTAAAGTGATAATAATTCAAGTATTTAAATAATAATCGAAGTCTCATGGGGAAACTTAATGTTTAATTTTATGTATGATGTGGAGACTAAGTTTATTACTGGGTAGTGATTAATCTTTCTGTGAGATTTGTTAATTTTTTTCTTTTTGCAATGCCCACTGGACGATGATAAATCATTGCAATTAAGATTGGGCTAAATTAATCTTGTGGTTTCATTTTCTGTCTGTTTTATTTCACTTGGTTTTGATTATCAGCTTTTAAATTTGGGGTGATGGCAGCAAATAGGTAACATCACAGCACAGCTAGAAATCTTGTATAATTATATATTTCTTTTAATGTCATTTGCAATATGTGAGTTCGCTTCGTTTGATTTCTTTTGCCTGATGATTCACCCCAAAAGCTACTTCTAGGCATAGCAGAGACTTCTGCAGCTTCAGGACACTAATTTACAACTGATCTCTAGGAATCACTGACATGCAAGTAGAACTATCAGATATTAATTCAGGGAGAGGTGATCATACTGGCCACAGTATTGCTTCTGAATATACTTCTAGCCTCTTCCAGGGCCTCCATTCATGCAGTCATGTCTCTTCTTTTGGTAACATTACTCTGCAGCTTATTAAATGGCATAATGGCAGAGTTACCAGCCTAAAGATCTGGATACAAATCTTTTAACTGGCACCTTGTATAGAGAATTGTGCATTTTCTTACAGTTTTTAGACTCTGTTGGATCTTCTCTCCAGTATGTGCATACGTGATCTTTGCATCCATCTTCAAAGGTGTCATTGACACTTCAGAGGCTGTCCCAGAATTTTCTGAAAGCGTTCTTATCTCTTTGCACTTTGATATTTTTTATGGACTACAAAAGTCATTAATAGTTTATCAGTCATGATCTATCTGTCTACCATCTCCCACTAACAGTTTGACAAATATAAGAACTAGGAATTCTTATTCCTAGTTTTACGATGAATTTTACTATTCATTTTTAGATAAAATCCCTGTTCTTATTTGTTTATTTGTATGTAGGCTATTGAAAAACTACAAGGAAGCCAAACCTGATTTTGTTTAGCCTACTGTTCTAACACAGATGCAAAAACTATCAAGGTTTACAAAAGCTGGCATTGGCAGATCACGTCCTGATAGAGCTCTCAAGACAATTTGCTTCACCCAAGAATAAAAATAAAAAAGCCTTCCATTCTGCCCATTCCTATTATACATCTCTTTTTCCCCATTCATTTATTCTTGTGCTGCATCTGCTTAATAATTCCAAGCAGTAGATACATATCAGTAAAGAATGTATATCATCAGGATTTACAAGCAAATATTCCCAAACAACACTGCAGTTCAAAAATAGTCCAAGGTAAGAATAATTCATTATATATCTGGAACACATAATTTGTGATCCATTTTCTTAGCAATGTACTATGTTTTGTCCTTGTAGAAAAACAGCTGCTGGTCAATATGTAACACTCTCAAGCAAGAAACATTTAATACCAAATGGTATTAAACTGAATAAGAAGAATTAAAGAATTAAAAGAAAAAGAATTAAAAGAAAAGAAACCTCAAGAAAATCAGTTTTGCACAAGGTCCATTCTTACCAAATCCTTCCCGTCTTGATGGTCAGAAACAAAACACTCCCTCCAAATCTCCCCTCAGTAAAGTCTTTAGTGAACTATCAATACATATAGAGTTAAAATCTTGCATGCTTCTTGGCGATGTTCTTATGTGGATGTCACACATCTACAGGGCAGCAAGACCAATAAATGAGTTTTAGAAAAGACTGGCAACATAAGCCCTGAAAAAGCAAGTGTGGGCATAAAATGACATCAAAAAAGGGTGTTTCTTTTCAGATTCTGAAGTGTTTCAGATTTTTTTCAGGTTGCCCATGAACACTTTTTTTAAAGGGTATATGACTAAACACACAAAAAATTAAAGTCCAGTATGTATATCAGTATCAGCAGACATCCCAGAACCAAGTGGTGTGAATGGGCAAAGCAGATGAGTGGTTGTACACATGTTATGGCCTTTTAAAGACAGAATATGATAAATGAATGATAAAATGCTAAATAATACATGGACCAGCATATGGCTTAGTGATTTTGCAGCTTTTGGTGTATGTGTGTTTATGCATGTGTATACATAAACATATTTGCTGCTATTTTAGATGTGCTCATATAGGCAATAGCATCTTGACAGCTTGTTAGTAGCAGGTTATGTGTTTTTGCCTTACTAAATGTCACCATTTGATATTTAATAAATGCCAAGAAATCTCACCAGGTGTCAAATGTGCTGATGGGTAACTTTGCACTGGCTCTTTAACACATAACCCCTACTCTTTGGTGACTCGATTCTTATCTAACCAACGCATCATCTATTTTTGATAAACTAAGAGAATGGTTGTCAAGACCATTCTGGTATGAAGGAATGGGTTACTACTTTACTGAAAAATGGTCTACTGACTGAGAAAACCTAATTTCTTGACCAAGTCAACCATCTGCTTAAAGACAAACTATCCTAAAATGGAGTTCTCACAACATATTATAGCTAGTTTCTCCGTAAAATGTGACTTAAATCTAAATCAAATTTCTGCACCAAACGCTGGCCATGTTGAAGTATAGAGCCTAAAGAACTAAATTTTGTGAATTAATAGTCTTACTCTTTGAACAAAAATGCAACAGGAGGTGTCAGAACAACTGAGTGCCAATATAAGCAATTCTATGGGAGTGTCCAATTTCAATGAGTAGAATTTGATTTTAACTTCATTTCATTTTCTTTAACTGGAAACATTGGTCTTGCCTAGTAGAATACTAAAATACCAAGGACAGGACAGATTACTCATGGAAAGGTTATTAGCATTTACAGTTTCAAAGAACCTCTTTCTGATGCTCTAGGCTAGTGGATCACAACAGCAAAAGCCTGCAAAATGGGTAATTTGGCTTGCAGCTCTCTGTGCAACAAAAGAAAACATTAATAATTTGAGTTTGTCAATGTGATTATGTCATACAGTTATAAGCATTTTGAAGGGTTAACAAGAGTTCCATTTTTCAAAATCAGGAAACATCTGTATGAATACTTTTTTTACATTATTGCTCCTCCAAACAATAGTGAAAAAGAAAAAATCTAGTAAATATTAGACATTTTAGTATATTGTAGGCTTTGATTTTGTTTATTTTGCTAGGAATCTAAAAGAAATACATAACCAAAGGAATAACAGAGTGGTTAACCAGTCTGTTTTGCTTATTATTGAGCAAGAAGCCATTTTCATTTCCATCTTTGTTAGAAGAAGGAATATATATGCTTAGAGTATTCTGAGGAAATCTCAACTCATTCAAGGCAATTGCATTTATATTTGTTTAATTTATGTGAGCATTAAAAAGACTGCATTACTTGCCAGTTTTGTACAATAACCTGTAACATGCTTCAGAACTTATTGTTCTGTTTATTTGCAGGAAATAAGTATCATTTCATGTATTTGCAAGAATGCACAAGCACATGATGGGTATTCCGTGACTGTTTCCTCATACATTTCTCAAGTTGCCTAGGTTACATCTGGCCTTCTAGGATGATTTGTTTTTCCTCTTTTAATTGCTACTTTTGTTACAGTAGGAAGATTCCAGATAATCAGTCTTGGGCTGGAAATTGCAGTGAGAATTGTCAGGATTCCTTCTATGTCTTCTCCCAGGATTTTCTAACTGAATGTGTTCTTGTATTGAAGTTCATATTCAAAGCTGGGGGGACAGTTTTCAGTTTTGATTGCTCACGTGTGTCAGATAGTAATGCTGGCCAAATATTGGAGATAAAATCACTTAAAAACAGAAGAGAATTTCCACATTTAGAATCTTTGCCAGAAATTGTGATCTGTATTTTTTCTATCTAATATCATTAGGACAAGTTTTCCCTTCTTGGCTGTGGTTCCTTACTTCAAGGAAAATTTATTATCATACATTAATCTCTTACATCTCTTCTGCACAGCTTAGCTCTAGCCTTATCTCTTCATTTATATTTATTACCTGCTTTATTTATATAAGGTGAAGTATTGTGTTCATGGTGTCCCCTCCTAGAATACTAATCACTTCCTATAGTTTAGGCATTTATGCTTTTGAGTATTTAATTTAAAATAACTGAGTAAGGTGGTTTTGTTTGCATGTTGCTCCATCATTTTCAGAAGGATGCTCTGTGTTGAGCTGAGGCAAAAGAGTAAGGTCATTCAAATTCCAAGGTGACTCTTGCTTCCATGGAGGTAGAAAGCAAGCCAGAAGAGGAAAAGACCTGGAAAATCTTCTCCTGGGGTCTGTGTACATTGATTAACCTAATGTCAGAGAGTAAAAATTTATGATACTCTGGGTGAAAACAGAAGGTGATCTATGAATTTCATGATGTTATCCTTATTATTCAGCACTATTGATGAGAATTGTTTCAACCTCTCCCATCAGCAGGATTAAATCTTAACACCTATACACCTATACCACTGGAATTTGTAATAACTTTTCCCTTATTCCCACTTCAGATAGGCATTTCTCATTAAATTTTAAATTCTGTTTCATTCTACCAGTGAAATTAACATTTATGTAGCTGACCCTCACTTTTGATACATTTCAAAACTCTACAGTCATTTAATAACAAATCTAGAAAAAATATTTTATGCCACTGTAAAATTTAACTAAGCAAATGGAAGTCTGTTTCAAATGAATATTGCTTTCTTTATTCTGCTTAAAGAAACATTGCACTGCTTTCCTTCCCTTCCACTCTCACTGGTGAAAATCAGGTAATTTGTCAGTATATCCTCCAAGAGAGGCTAATGTAGCTAAGAGATTTTGTTCCATGACTAATTATTCTATGTGGAAAACTTTTTCTTCAACAGATTCCTATCACACAGAATGAAGAGCCCTTGATTAAGTTCATCCAGACAGGTTACTTTCATAAAGCATACAAAGAGAGTAGAATTGACATAAAAGGAAACCCCTTCTCAACTTTCCTAAGGAAAAGGGACAGCATACAACTACCAGATTACAAGGAAAGATATAGTGGATGCCAGTCAAATGACTTTGTAATGATATATGCTGATTTGCTGTGAGAATTTTAATTGCATGAGTTAATAAAATTTAAAATTATGAGGAATAGTAGCAGAAGCTTCTTTTCAAAACGCATCTGCAACCCTTGCAGATGGGTTGTCTCATGTGTTTTCTTTTTCTCATGGGTTTTCATTTTCTAACCTCTCTACAGACCCTTCCCATGTTGGTCATAGCAATTTACTCTTCATATTTTGGCATTGCAGGCAGCTTTTAATTAATATTCTCAAGTATTTCCACTCCACAAAGTGTAAGTGTATCCATGACCTCCTACACGAGAGTAGTAAGAAGAGGAATCCTCTCCCACAAGGAACAACTTGAACTACAAGAAAAATAAGGAACTTCCATGCAATTTTCCTTGCAGCAGAAGTTGTTGGTATTTTCCATGGAGATGTTCCATCTCCACAGAAAGGAAATCAATATTTCCTTATCACCCTTCCTTTCTTTCAGATGATTGTCCTTTCTCAAGACATCAAGTTCCCTGGGCAAGTTTCCATTCCTCATCTGGGAGAAGCTCTGGGACAGTGTGGGTTGAAGTTGCTTTGTGGTTACTGGTGCTGCAATGAGAATGGACTCAGCTGTGATGGGATGGATGCAGGACAGATGTGTCCAAAGGCAGCAGCTGCCATGAGGCAGCAGCCAGAGATGCCTTTCTTGCCATGTTGATGGTAGGCTGACAATGAACAAATGATATGGACACAAGCTGTCAAGAGGGGTGCAAATAGACAGAGTACAGATCAAATAAAGCAATGGTGATACTTACAGCACCCTGCAGTGAGTCATCATATAGATAAATGACCAGATATGGGAGCTGACAGATGGTGAATGACTCTTATATAATTGAAAATACATTTAAAGCCTGCTGAGAATGTTCCAGCAGCAATTTTATGATTTCATTCAGTTTTGAGGAACAGTGAATGACTGGAGATACTCATAAATTTCAGATTTGCTTCTGTCTTTTTCACAGCAATATTATAGATGTCACTGTATATTATTCACAGTTGTTACTTATTTCTAAAATAATTTTCATATTCTCTAAAGGGAACTATCAAATCTATTTTTTTAAATCTCATCACTATATTCAGTGAAAGTATAAATCTTTGCAATGATCATAGTTCTAAACATAACATCAAAATAAAATAAAGAAAATTTAAACTAATGATGCAGTTTTCAAAGATACTTCATCTTCTGTTTCCCCCAAACATTCTGCCAACCATTTAAAAAATAAATCCAGAAGAACCAGAGCATTTACTAATCAACAACAAGAGAAATTATACTATCCATTTTGCTTAGGGCAGTTAAACAAATCAATATCAGTTTATCAAGATACTTGGATCTAACTGCCTTCTAGACTAAATGTATTATAAATATTAAAATACTTGCTTAAATAAGCACTGAAAACTACACACTAGCTTTTTCCCTATGAAATTATGTATGCAATTGCAGTACGCAAGTAAAAATGTGTATTATGGAATTAGAGGGGATTTGATATGAACAAAATAAAATAAAATATTTTCAAAATATTTTCATAATATTCAAGGCTGATGGAAGATTTTTTTTTTTTAAAGAGAACATCAATATTTTTTAATACATGAGTGGAGAAAGAGTACCTAGTATTGACCTTGTAATGGAGGGCTTACAAAAGGTTAATGCAATGATCAGGGGCAGAACAACTTACTAAGAGTTGGTTTTACTTCAGTAGTTACCATTCTTTGGTGATCATGTTTTGTTTCATCTTGGATCTTCTGTCTGGGCAGAGCTGGTCTATCTGCCAAAAGTCTTCCTATTGCTTTACAGGAGTTTTGGAACTACTGTGTTTAGACTATTTCTCATTCAGTGGGAAAAATGTCACTGACATGTCTCAGAACAGCACTCTTGCTCTCCCCTGTTCATGCATTTAATGTTCACAGTTGTATTTTTCATTAATAGCTTCCCCTGTACTAGATGTGTGGGCAAATTTTATAAGACTGGTTTGGAAAACATCTGGCTTTAAACACATAAACAAAAAGATAACTTTCATACACTCTTTTTACTGTTGAGTGCTTCTGTCCATCTTTATCTAGTAAGAAATATCCTGTCTCCAGGATTTACTTAGCTACTGTGCCTGTCTGTGAATTTCTAGATATTGCTGCATAAATCTTACAAGCCAGACTTCACTAAGAATGTGCTAAATACAGTAGCCAAAAGACCACTTTAAATTGTATGTTTGTCCAAAATGATGGAGTTGGGAAAAAAAGTCAAATGGCCAGGTCCTGGCAATAAAAGTCAGGACCTTCCTCCTTGTGAGAAAACGAGAAAGATGAAATAAATAAATAAACAAACAAACCAGCATAGTTTAAAGAGTATAATACAGTAGGAAAGCACATTTAAGATCATCAGTGATTTTTATGGTGGTGTTTTGATCGGATTGAGTGGAACTTAGTGATAAACAAGAATAGAAACCCATACAAAAATGTTTTATATAGAGCAGATCGTGCTTCCACCAGATGTCTGAAGGGGGTATCTGATTTATAATCAGAGTTCTATACCTTGCCAAGAAGTAAAATATGATTCAATTGAATTATATTGTTGTAAACTTAGCAAAAAAATGAATTATAAGTTTATGTATTAGCAGGCGAGAAAACAATGTCCATTTGTGTAGCCATTAAGAGAGTATTCACATATTTTTGCACATGCATCTGAAAAGAACAGTAAATACAGTTGTGCTAATGGCAGAAACCCATTTGCCCCCAGATAAGCAAGTGCACTGGAGGTATGTGAAATAAGGTTGTTGATATTTGAGGTATCTGATTACTTGCCTCAAACACATCACGCCAATTTCTTCTTTGTGATGGGATGACAAATTTAGAAATTTTTAAAAAATTAAAGAATAATAGGTGTAAGACAGGACAATTTAAGCAATGAATTATCATTGATGATTCATGAATATAGAGTAATTAATGAAGATTTTGTGATTTACCAATTCTTGTTCAAGTTGTTGTAGACAACTGTATAAACTGTACTGAACCAACCTCAGTGTTTCTTTTCTTCAAATCAATAACAGGAAATATAGTGAAATGATGAGTTTGGGATTAATTCCTAATGCCCTATCAATTATGCTTGGAAGGAACAGCAAATGAAGAAAAGCAATGCAACACATAATGATGTAAAAAAATAAATGCGCCTGGCTCATGGATGACAAATGCAGATAAATGCAGACTAATGAGTTTGGATCAAAAAAAAAAAGACAGAGTGAACAGCTGCTAAATGGACAATGAGCATCAGGGCATTGACCTAAACAGAGATTTGGGAACAATTATAGACAAATTCTCAAACTCTGTAGCCCATTAGATGGCTAAACTGAAAAATATAAATGAGATACTGGGATGAACCTAAAAATGCACAATATAAATCAAAGTCTAAACTTATTTTAGTTAATGAAGCAACAGCCACAATGCTATTTACACTAATTATCACTGACAGACAGGATTTCATATCAACAACCAATCAAGATAACCTTTAAATATGGGGAACAATTGAATGTCGTATTTAGATCAAAGGGCAGGAGACTTAATATCAAGTGATGAGCAGTTGGCAACTTCCATTCAAGTAAGTTCAGTTGTCCTAATCCCATGCCCTGTACAGACAATGCACACAAATAAACTACATTACCTAATATTTCCAGGTAGAGATCAAGGCTTCATGAAGTGAACTAGTTGAAATGCAGATTTGGAGTAATCAACATGACTACATTTTGCACAAAATCATAGCAGATTTCTTGCTGTGACTGTGAGCAAGGAAAGCTGCTCAGATATTACTATTATGCACTGTTGCTTTATGGTTGCTGCATATCACCTCAAATTGGTCGTCAACATAACTGCCCATTATGTGTTCTGTGGCAATGGTTTTAGATATGTATTTGTATACATATGCATGCTATACACAGTAGATGTTACGCTATATAAAAGTATATCTGTATACTAAATCCTATCAAGATTTCTGAGTTTAGAATAATGATTCTGAGGAAACTGTTACTTTTTACAATGTATCTATTCCCCAAGTAGTCTGAAAAAACTATTTTCATAAGAACATTAGTGAGCATAAACTACTTACTTGTGGTATACACCTGGCCTGATGTCACTGTTGAGCCGCTAGCAGAGAAAAAGACCCGGATTCTCAGCATGGCATGAAAAGAGAGCTTTATTATTTTGATTCCAACTTATATAGATTTTTCAGAGGTCACCCAGATTGGTCAGTCAGAAACCTCCCCCTAGGCCTGATTGGCCAGGCCTGAACTGTCCAAATCTCGAGACACTGTTTTTAATAACATCCAAACTTTATCTTTGTTTATAAAACACAGGAGAAAATTCTCATGGGAAAGACCTGTGCTAGCCACAGCCTTTGATATGTTTTTACTCTAATGTTTTAATATATTTACCATTTTTAACAAAATGTATAAAAAGTGAGGAAAATACCAGGATTTTGGTACGAACAACTAGAAAGTGAAAGCTATTTCTCTCTCATTTCAGTCAAGCACTTACATTATAAATGCCAGAACTTCCATAAATATTTGTGGTGAGAAAGAGAAGTCAAAGTAGTAAAGAGTGCATTCCTCCTTAAGAAACTCACAAAAACAAACCTTTCTCTCTAGGCTGGAAGTCAGAGAACTTACAGAAAAGACTGTGAGGACTTTGAGCCAGAAAACTGCCGAATCTCACCTAACAGGTAACAGTAAGGATGAGTCTCACAAATATAACTTTACCCAAGATCAGGCTGAAGAGGAAAGGCCAAAGGAGGCCACAAGATGGTGGAGGGCCTTGAGGGGAAGCCCTGTGAGGAACTGCTGAGGTCACTTGGTTTGTGCAGCCTGGAGAGATCTCATTGCAGCCTAAAGCATCCTTGTGAGGGAAAGAGCAGAGGCAGGCACTGATCTCTTGTCTCTGGTGACCAGTGACAGGGCCCAAGGAAAGAGCATGAGGCTGAATGGAGGGATGTTTAGCTTTGATATCAATAAAAGGTTCTTCACCCAGAGGGTGGTTGGGCACTGGAACAGGCTCCCCAGGGAAGTGGTCACAGAACCAAGCCTGACAGAGCTCAAGAAGTGTTTGGACAATGCTCTAAGCACATGGTGTGATTCCTAGGGTGACCTCCAGGACTTGGAACTCGATGATCCAGATGGGTTCCTTCCAACTCAGCGTATTCTGTGATTTCTATAACTTTTCCAGCTGAAACAATCTCTGCTCCCTGAATAATTTTTTTCACAAAACAACTCAGTCCTGAATTTCCAAGTCCAGCATGTATCTTACCCGCTCCTCTCCACAGGATTCTCTTTAAGGACAGAGGAATGAATTCAATGAGCTGCCTTTTATGTCCCACTTTCAAATTTTGCATTCTATTTTTCTCAGTCACCTCACTTATCCATTTGGATCTCTCATCTGAGAAGACATGGTTTTCAATTAACGACCTTACTTTCTACTGTGATTCTAGGTATGTGAAATCATCTGCTTGGAGATCTGCAGCTTTTCCAACCAAGCAATGCTTCTGATCACATTAAACTTCTGTATTGATTACCATAATTGGCCAAGATTTTGCTTAATCTCTCAAATGAACTCATTTTATTTAAGTAGCCAGGATCCATATCTCTCCTTTTCCATGGCCATGATATAAATGTTAATTTCTTGTGACATGAGAAAAAATATTTGTCTTCAAACTTGTAAGTCGTCATTCATCAACTGGATGCTTCCAGCAGGCAATAGTTCCACTTCATTGTATTGTAGGATTATATAAGTAATATAGATAGTATTCAGAAGGGTAGCAAATGAAAGCAGGATAATGTCTAGAGGAAAATTACTGTGTTAAAAAACAAGACATTAAATATTTCTATTTATAATTAAATTTTGTCAAGTTTATAGAACTCCATTTACATCTGGTAGAACTCCATTTACATCTGCATATGTAAAAGGTGCATGTGCATGTGTATGGAGAGATAGATGCATACCCTAAATTACCAGCTAGTGTCCTCTAACATAGAATCAGCTTCAATTCCCATCCATCTATAGATGTCACAGTATATTAATCACTGAGATTGAAAAGAGCTATCATATCCCTAATGGGACATCTGGCATAATAGACAGGCAGGCGTATTTTCATTCAGCCACTGAGGCCTCAGCAAATTATATCTGAAGCTTTGGATTTTGAAAGTACTTTTGTCTAAATGCAGCCCTTTTTGGTAATGATTATATGTTAAAGCATAATAAAGGAATGTCTTTATAGTTCCAATAGGAAGTAAAATACACTATGTGGAAACATTAGAAGTATTCATCTCTAAATGTCACTCAACTACAAAGTTCAACAATTGCACAGACGGGCCCAAATGGCAACTTAGGGAGCAATACAAAATCCTGATATTGAACAGATTTTGAAAGGCATGTGGGGACAACAAAACCACATTGTAAATACTGTCTGACTCTCATCACACACCAGTCATAGAGCTCTCTGGAACAGTAAAAGAAAGAAAATTAAAATATGATGCATTTGTTCAAACAAATACGAGTTCAGAAAAGCACAAATGGTAGGCTGCTTCTCCAAAATGTACATCTTTACAGATCCACAGTCACATGGAGAAAAAGATAAAGCTTTAAAAGGACATTTACATAAAGTATTTGGGTAGTTACATATTTTGCATATTTCAACTCATCAAGCAAAATATCTTTATACTCACCCTTAGTTTTATACATTAATAGACCATCAGTTGACTTCTACTGACTTTACTTATATAGCTGAAGTTAAGAAAACACAGATATGCTTTCCTGAATTCTTTATTCAAGTCCTTATCCTTATGATAGGCCTCTGTATGTAAACTGACTTTTCTTTTTAAACTGGATTGAAACCAGACAACTAATGTAGCAAAGCAACAGCCTCATCATTATAGCTGCCATTATTTAGTTTCATTTTTCACACAAATGTCTCCTATTGATACTCAGTATCAATATTCCATGATCATGCATTATTGAGATTTAATATGAGTTCTGCAATTGATTTTAGCAGGGGAGGACCCCTGGTGAGAAAAGAAAACAAGAGTAGAGTGTTCTGTAGGTACCAGACCAAACTTTGTGCTGAAATCAATGAGGTTATAGGTAGTGTAAAGCCAACACAGAATTTAGACTACATAATCTTGAGCAATTAAATGCACCCAGACTTGCATAGTTTCAGTCTTTTATTGATTTTGTCATTGCCTTACAACGTGTGCTTTAGTAGCAATTATACTTTCTGGCAAACTTTTTTTTCTCTCTCAGCATCTAAATTGTTGCTTCTTGATTAATCAACAGGAAAAATCAATGCTCTATCCATTGCACTTCCAAGCTTTAATTCAATTACCATCTGTGAACTAATCAAACATTGATCTAGCAATGTCAATAAGCAGAAGGCAATTTTTTTATACCACTATATTTCCTTGTCATTAAAGGTTACATTTTAGTTCATTCATCCCAAGTCTAAATATTTACTGTAGCTGGAAAAAAAAATCTCATTTCAACTTTAATTTCATTTAATTAAAAACTCATAAAACCTTTTGCATCCTTTTACCTATTTTCTGCTATTCATTCTCTGCTAGTGCATGGTTATTTCCCAAACAAAAGTCCAAAGTACTTTTTCAGAGTGATTTTAATAGACTGAAACAAGAAAGAACAATTCCTTTTTCCTTGTTGTCAGAAATTACTGTCCATCATTTCAATTCTGTTGGCACTGACTTCCTCCTCTAAGAGTTGTCCTGTCTATTCATTTAAGGAACAGGGCTCTAGTTTTTCTAATGAGTAAATCCCTAGTAAAAGGGCTTTTTCTTCTGTGAGCTTTACTGCCACTACTTATACAATTTTGCTTACTTTATGTCTCTAGCTAAATGTCAAACAATTTTATCTTAAAAACAGCTAGCAGCACTTTTGAGAAAAGGCAGGGTTAAGCTCTTATTTACTGGCTCTGTGGAAGCAATTACCAAACAGTAAGTCCACTATTTTTATTGCCCAGCCCTAGGGCTATCGCAATTGAAAGAAGTAAAATAATCATAATGATCAACATTAGCACTAATAATATTGTAAAATTAAAAAGTGAAAATTTAAAGCAAAACAGACAACAGAAAAACAAGAACAAAAACCAGAAAAACCACAAAACAAAACAAAAAAGAATCCCAGGGCCCTTTAGTACCTTGGATTAAAAGAGTAAAAAATGCAGAAGTCTCTGCTCTAGGGGGAGTGGAAGCTGACTGTCTTGCCTGCCATATAAATGAACACTACAAAGAGCTAAAGCAAGAAATAAATAGATAGACCTCCTTTATGTGAGATAGCTTTGCCTTATGGAGACTAAATACCCTGAATATCTTTTAACAGGTTGTAGCTTAAAAATAATTCCTAAAAATCCAAAGATAATAGTTAATTAAATTATCTAGAAAAGGCACATAAGGCATGTAAGAAGTAGCCTTGAATCATGTAAGTCTTTGGAGAGCAAGAGTCCTGAATTGTACTGTCCATTTCTTTCCACCAATTCTTAGTTTATGCCTCTGCTCTGAGCTCACAAGATCACTGAACAACTTCGTGTCTCACAGTAATTGCTTTCTCTGCTATACTACAGCTTCAGTAATCCATACCAGCTTTACATAGGTGTTTTAAAATTAGTCTTTTGGAGTGATTAAAACTTTTTTCCTCGAAATTCCACATACCTTTTAAATATTAGCTGTATTTTTTTTATTCTACTCATTTAATATTTTGTGTAAGCTTTCTCATCTTATTTGGGTTTAAAAAACGCTTATTTTTCTTTTGTTTCAAGAAAGAAACTATTAGATTCTGATAGAAATCCTCTCAATTTCTGAAACAATCTTAACATCCTCTGGAAAGAGTTCTCTGGCCTTGCTGTGCTTGGAAGGAATTTGCTTAAGTGTTGCCAGGTAATTACTTTCTCCAGTTGGTATCAATATTCTTATATTAACAACTAGTTGTATTATCAAATGACCTCAATATATTTTTCATAAATCATATAAGTATTCATCTACAAGAGTATTAAGAAATTATTACATGAAGGTTATATAAAGATACAGAGCATTTACAACATGTCTTAAAAGGCACTTGTCATCTTAGCCATAAAGAAGAGCCAAAATTTATTATACTGAGAGGAAATATGAGTCAAATAAAAGCTAATTAATGCTTTACTGTGTTCTTTTATTGAAAATACTTTTCTATGAATCACCGGTCTTCATTTGTGAAAGGAATTGAAGCAAGTTCATTTTGTAACAACATTTACAACTCTAATGAGAACCTCAATACTATTATGTTCACATGTTCCTCTGTAGAATACCCTTACATTGTTCTACACTAAAGATATTTCAAAATCAATCTCAACCTGAGTTTTCCAGGTAAAAATAATTCCAATATTCCAGTTCAATACTCCCAAATGGTCCAGTTTCTGAGAAAACATTCCTTATTAAATGGCTTCTGAGCTTTTGTGTATTTATGGCTTGCAATTGCAGAACAGTCACAATAATCAATATTTATTCCTTATTGAACATAAAATAAATTGAGAATTAAAGGGGCATGTAAATTATGAAAATCTACATTTTGGGGTCTGTACAAAGTATGGTGTTTTATGATCTTGAGTTATACCTTCCTATATACTGGGACTCCAGAAACCTACTGGCATGTTCTAAACCAGTAAAATGACAACATGAACAGCTGAAGCAAAAATCTACATTAGTGTATCTAAGTATAATTTCCAGATAGTGGGAATATACAAATCTATCTCTCTTAAACATTAAAAATACTCAGAGAAGATTGCAATTACCTAATTACACAATCAATACTAGTAATTATATTAAAAATATATTTTCATATTTCAAAATAGCTGTGTGCTATTTTCATACCTCAAAATATCTCTGTGCTGTGGAATTTTGAATATCTTCAGAAAATTAAAAGAAGGTAATGAAAAGAAGGTAACTGAAACTCCAGTACCTTTGTGTGTCACTTTGTTCAGTACTTCACCAATCTCATAATGAAAAATATTTTTCACATGTAAAAGTACAAACTTGTCCTCTCATCTCTTCTGTGACTGTGATTATTTATTTCACTGTACTTGAAACGCCTGATCACATATCTTCCTTAGCTCCTAAGTACTGGAAGAAAACAATTAGCTGTTTCTACAGACTTTTTTTTCCAGGCTAAACAAATCCCTGTCCAAAATCAAGTAGCCCAAAACTGAACAAGATATGCTGGGTATAGTATTAAAAAAACCCAAGCAAAAGGGAATATTTATGGCACTTGACCTCTAGCTACTGTCTTTCTAACACAGCTCAACTGCTGTTGGCATTCCTTGACCCCAAAGGAGCATGGCTGGCTCATTTTTGAGATGATATTCTACATTTTTACACTTTCATCCACAAGAAGTCCCACCTGAAGCAGTCTGTGGGATAAAGGGAGCAGAAGAGAGCACTTACACAGGTGGAGTTACTAAGCTCAAAGGTTAGTTCATGCTTAAATGCCACTTGGAATGGGACCAGATTTAAACATTGGTGTACATGCCTTCCAAAACAGGTATTCCCAGGCTTTAATAGTCAAGGCAGATTCAATTAAATATTAACCTACCTGACCCTTCGTTCAAAAGAATTGAGCATATTTCCACTTGTTACACTGTGAAAAAAAATTTGACAGCACTTCTCTATTCTCGAGTCTGCCTGAGTAGCTATGGGATTGGAGCTGAGTGGCACTGTTACCACCTGGAACTGTATCCTACATTTGCTGCTCAGGAAAATCCCATCAAAATCAATGTGTAGAATGAAGCCCAGCATGATCATTTCCTTACATGACAATTAATACATTTCAAAGTAATTCCTGCAGAATTTGCAGTCATAAAATATAATTCGCTTAGATTTTTCAGTTAGGATTCAATGTAAATTTTAATTTGTTTTATATTTCTGTGGAATCAGCAAAAATTACTCAAATCAACATTATATAATTCATTTTATTACTTTTTCAGAGCATACAATGTTTCATTTTTATTCTGTTTTTAGATCATTGACTAATGTGATCAATTATGCCAGTCCTGGTTGAGGCACAAGGTAATCTTGTTTTTAGTTTTTGGGATTTAAATTTTAATATGCAATACTGACCTTTCTGCTTAGTCATTTTTTCATAAAGCACATTTTATGGGAAAAATTTACAGACTTCCTTTCATCCCAGATGCAAATAATGAGATTTTTCCTGTTACAATTTTTGTAATAGTGTAGCACACTCACCTCCCACCAGGCAGGTTATACAAATTACTACAAACATAACAGTAAATGTTATTTTAACACTTGGTTTGGACTCCAACATAGAAATATATTACATATTTTATTAGCTCATTTACCACCTACTAAGTTATATTATTAGCTAATTCATTGAACATGATATGTGTTGGGTAGATTTGGTCCCCCCTTTAGGGTGATTCGTCTCTGAGTCTGGTCTGTGCTTTTCTGAATCCACAGAATTTATTGCATCTAAATGTTTACAAATGAAAAATAAATCTGAGAGATGTAGGAAGCATAAAATGAAAGGGTAGGATCTGCCTCTGTCTGTCCCACACACCATACCTTATTATAAGTAATTGATTTCTCATTACCATTGTTCAATAGCTCTGATTCACAGCCCATTAAGGTTAATGAAAGAAGAAGACCCGTAAGTGAAACCTGAACTTCATTTAAGTACTTATTAACACTTACAGTGACTTTATAGGATTGGGAATTTGGTAAATATCGAAGTGGCAGAATCTTAAGACAAGTCCCTTTGGTCTTGAATTTTGGTGGGAATACACATAATCCAAAATTCCCAAATTCTTTTGAAAATCCTCATCACAAAAGAGATATCAGCTAAGACTTTTAATAGCCTAGTCCTACTGAACATTATTAAAGCTTTGTGTTTGTATAAGCCTGCTACAGTTCAGGTTGCCAGCAATAAATGAGTCATGCATGCTACTGTTAATGCATAGAGATTTTAGGGATTGTCACTTTTGAGAGCTTGTTCTGTCATAATAAAACCTGAGTTTGCTCTTTTAAAGAACAACACATATTTATCTGTCATATGAAAAGAGTTTGGGGTGGGGTTTTTTGCTGTATCTTAGATAAAGATTTTTTTATAATTCAATATAGCTTTTTTCATTATATCTAGCAAATATATTTTTAATAGTGCTATGGTCCACAAACACATCAGACCATGGCTCTAACCAGACATAAGAAACCTCCTGAGGATCTTAATACTATTAAAAATGTGCAGCAAAAAGCCATGGTGACTGGAGTGAGAAGAGAAAATGAGGAGCATTAGTTAGGGTAGGAAAGAACAAAAAACATATCAGAGAAAGATGTTTGCAATGGCCACCATCAAGCAGGAGGATTCTGCAGTTTTACAGTAAGAGGCAAAGACAATCCCATGCCATAAAGGACAGACAGCTTAATGAATAACACCAGGTCAAAAATAATAGAGAAAAATAAACATAAGTAAAAGTCAAAAAAAATTGAAAGCAGGAGGCTGAGGACCCAAACTCTGACAAAGTACCATGGTATCTAGAAAGAGGGGAGTTTGCTGACAAAGTGGAAAGAGAAGTTGAAGAAATGGTAAGTAAAAAACATTGGTGACATGATATAAAAAAGACGGATCATCCCTCTGAATGCATGAAGTATCTCTTATAGTAGGCAAAACTAAGGAATGAAGAAATAAAAGAATGGGAATCACACTTAGATCAGGACAGAAGGGAAAAAAATTGCAAATAGAAAATAAAAGGTAGGAAATACAAGAATGGACTGAGGGGCAATAGGAGGAACCCACCAACATTCCCCCCACCACCACGGTAATGAGACATAAAAAAAAAAAAGACAAAAGCAAAGAATTCTTATCTATGATTCTGTCTCTCGTGTCTGAGCATGTCCCATCTGGAGGACTGAAATTAGGCTTAAGAACTCCAGATAAACTCTTGTGTGACACAGCAGCATCCTTTTCTCTTCCAAAACAGTGAGAATTAATACTTCTTTAGCATTTTCAACTCTCCTATGAATTTAGCAAAGCATTGGAGGAAACATAGGTCCTATGTGGATTATTTTTCTCTAATAACAATGCTAATAAGTACTTAAGGGAAATAAGGAAAACAGAGAAACAATATACGAGAAGACAACTTAGCCCTAGAGTTCACCCACCTATACTAGAAGGGTGACCAGGTGTAGTTCATGGAATAAAATCTGCTTCCAAAGCTGTCTTTTAGCATGATTGACAGCCTCCAGCTTCTCAGAATAATGCTGCTATCATGACTATCTTGCACATTAGAAGCTAAAAAATCAACCTGACACAGGGAGACACATATTGTCTGCAAGCTGGACTATTGTATTTCCAATACCGCCACAGGAACCTAAAGATTTACCAGTTATGTTGCTCAAAAATTTTCATTAAGAAGTTTTGAGTCTTCAGTAAAGGCTGTGGCTATGGAGAAACCCATATGCTTCATGGTGGACATTCAAGAAAGCCACTTGGAACTATGAAAAAGGGCTGGGCTAACCTTTCCTTAATTAGCAGCTTATATTTAATATCAGTTTTAGTAATAGTATAGCCATTATATTGGAGCAACCTGATGGTTACTCAGCTGATTTTTGTTCATCTAACAACATTCCACACTTACTACTGGCATTCTTTCTGACAGAACTGGGTCAGGGATAGGGACTGAGAGAGCCAAGGGGTGTACTTCAAAGCTTTCTTCACGCAAAAGAATTAATTCCTGCATTTTGCTAGAATCTACCCATTTGTTTTGTGGAACACAGCAGAGTGTATTAGTGTGACCTGTTATCCTATCAGTGCCAAGAAAGCTTTACTTTTCTGTTTGGCCTCTCTCGGCATGCAATCACGGCCAATTGCCTTTTTGCCTCATAGCTTTTTCTACAGAGATGAAAGTGAAGCCTTACTGACACACACAGGATGGCAGTGTGATCACCGAAATAGCTTGGATCTATTGGTACAGGCATGATTAAGCTTCTCTCTTGTCATTTCCCTTAATGCATGCCAATTTGGCCTTGTCAGTCATTTTATTGAGTTTGACAGGAGCTTTCATCCAAAGAACATCTCCAGGAGCAATCAAAAAGCTCTATGAGTAGGGCTGGATGGGAAGTACTTTTTCTGTACTGAGTGCTTCTGTTCAATTAAAAAAAATTAAGCATTCTCCATTACTGAATCATAAAATCAGTTTGAAATTTTAGAAGGGATCAGCATGTCCAGAGTAGAGTAAAAATTAAAAAAAAAATAATAAAAAATGCAGTATCAGAGCTAGCCTCTTAGTCTTAAAAAAAGCCATAGACTTCCTTTAACTTCCAGGTGAAAAAAGAAAGGCGATTTTTTTGGCCAACAAGTTGCTCAGAACTGTTCGCCTTACTTCTGCAACAACCAGTCCCTGATTATTCTCTCAGCAGTGCAGCATGATATGTCTGTGAAGTATTTTTGCCATACTGCTAACTCATCTTCAGTGCATTCTGCTGGATATCACTTTGATAAAGATATAACTTGATTGCTGTACCATCAGGCAAATCTGTCTTTAGGTCTGTCCCTTCATTCCTCTTCATCAAAGCTTTATATACAGAGGGGAAAGTAAAAGTCGAAAAACCACCAAAACGACAGTTAGGAATGAAAGTGCTTCCTGGGTCAATTTTGCTGATGTTTCATATTTCATAGCCAATCTGCAAAAACTGGTCCTTTTTTTTGTTCATTTTTAAGGGGCTTAAGTTAACTGGAAGATTCTACAATTTATTTTCCTATTCATCCAAATGTGTTTCTTCCATAATAGAAATCCTTGACAGTCCAGGATATCAAGCATCAGGAAATCCTGGCTTAGATCCTTTCCAGATGCCTTTAATGCTCTTTTTTTTAAAATTAATTTTTAATTTAATTCCAATAGGATTAACAAAGGTCATGAAAAATCTTGGGACTTTTTCATATTGGGAATATCATACTGCCTTAAATATTCTCTGTGTTTTTGTCTGTATAAAAAAAAAAAGAGAAGTTCTTTAAATGGTAAGAATCATGGCTTAAGAGGATCTTTGCCTCCTAATGCTTTCTGGGGACACAGGCTGAAGACTTGAACAGGTAGTCAATTGTCTGGACCTGTTGCACTGCAGGAGGCAACAAAAGATATATTTCAGGGTTTATGACTTCCCCTGTTTGAAAGAGAAAGAAAAACAACTCATGGATCAGAAAGCAACCCCTTCAGGGAATAAAACAGGTTGGATAGTAGATGCTTTCTTTTTATTTTTACATTTTCCAGGGTGAATCTTAAGCAACTCTGAATCTAGCCTTTACAAGACACCCCTGGGGCTCTGAATGAAATACAGAGGGCAATGAATAGATAGCTGAGATGAAGAATTAGTCATAACTGAGTCTATTGTGGAGGACTAGCAAGAAGAGAAATCAGTTGAAGAAAAATGAATATTTTCTTGCAGAATCTGAAAAGTTTACTCATAATAGCATAGATTTACTTAGTTTGCTAATCCCTGTGACATTATTCATAATAAATAAGGCTGAAAATGCTGATGGCATGTCCTCCCTTTTGTGTTTATGGATATGCAGACATATCATGCTTACTATGCCTGCAAAGCAACTAAAATGCTGAAAAGCACAAGAAAGATCCTTCCTGTCTTTAACTTATAAAGGATGACAATATACCAAGTTCGATTTGGAAAGGAGCCTGAAGTTTTGAATCTTGCTCAGTGTCACACATATGGCTCTTGCTAAGACGATAACTTTGAATATCTGAATATATTCATTGTTCTTAATTAAGACTATAGTAATAGTGCAATTTCTTGGCCATTTTTAAAAGACTGACAAGCCAGTCCAGCATTGCAGAGCAAGTACTGATGTGCCTTCCAAATCTGAATGGCAGATAGTGTACTTGACTTTGTTTCTTAAGTATGCTTTGCCAGTATTATTTTGGCTGGTACTATCTGTCAGTTATAGATCAAATACTATTTTCTCCTTCCTGAGTTAAGAAATTTTGCAATTCTCCCACACCTTTAACAAGTCCCAACTAGATGAAAACATATTTAAATAGATTTAAGTGTTTGTGAGTCTTCTTTTCAAAAGGTTGTGGTCAATGTAAAACAAAGTATTATTTACATTTCAATGAAAACAGAATACTTAGGAGAATAAAAGGATTGTAAAACAATTAATCTGTCTTGCCATTCCCAGTGGTTACCTAAGCAAGAATAGATAACGTTTTTCTTTCAGTGTTGCAAGGCATCTACAGAGTAGATGATTTAAGCACAAAGCTGTTGCTGGAAAGTAAGATAAGAAAGTATCTGCATTGGTTTGACAAAGAGCCAGCATGGGTCCAAAGGATTACAACTGTACACAAACACAAAACCAGACACTCTTGTAGAATCCTCCCAGCAGAGTTCATAAACGTGTGGCTATGACATCAATCCATTATTGAACCACACTCTGCTCCTAAGCTGGCACCTCTGTGAGGTGATGCACACAGTTCTGTGCATGACACCTTGCAAATTTCTGCACCAATGGCTCACTACTTTGGAGAGTGTTCTCCCTTCCAAATTCACTGTAGTTCCTTTGATGATCCATAGGGCCAGTTTTTATTTGTTTATTGCTGCTTGTCTCTTGCCAAATCTCTAGCACCCACTGATGGATTTTCCATAAACTAAATACACTCTTGCAGGAAACAGCCATTCTACAGAGAGCACCCATTATGTCATTACAAGTTGGCTCTAGGCCTTCTCACCACCTACTGCTTCAGCTCTCTTGTATGGGTAATAGATAACCTCAAGTGACTTACAACATTTTCCATACCTCAGAAGCAGAGCTGGATGCCCACAGATGGAAATGGACCATGGAAGAGCCTTATCTGAGGATTTCTGGTGTCTACCAAAGTTCCACATAGCAAAGTCTTTTTTTTCCTCTGAGACACCATTATTAATGAAGAAAACTGTAAATCCTGTTTCTCCCTTCAAAGAAATATCAAGAGTCAAGTCTCGCCAAGTAAAAGCCTCTTCCAGTAAAGTAGCTTCACTGCTAGCACAGTTTAAACAAGCTATGGCTGGTAAAGAAGGAAATGTGCACATCTATATATTCTGTCATCTAGATGCTCTTACAGTACCTGGTAGCTAATTCACTGGAAATACTAAAGGGATTATAACAAAATAGTTACATTAATTTTTCAGGCAAACAAGGGGTCTTGCAAGGATGAGAGGAAAGATAATCTATTTGGTTTTGATCAAATATGCAAAGCTTTGGCTCCGTAATGGGTGTGCAATAAAGCAGATATTGTGTGTAGCATACATTCAAGAGAGATTAATGCTCACATTAACCTTTTGAAAAATGATGAAACAGACATATCCCTTTGCAATTGATGTGACAAAGTAATAAAAGCATAGTAAAATAGAACAGAATTCATATCTTCTGACCACCAAATAAACAAAATAATCAAAGATTTACAGCATGAACATGTGCATATAATATTTGACATTTCATCCAAGCAATGGAGAAGCATAATTAAAGAGAAGACAATAAGATGTTCTAAAAAGTGCTTGAAAATTTTTCCGAAACTTATTTCAGCATCAGAAACATTGGTGCCACTACCTTTAATAAAATGCATAGACACATCCAAATCAATCTCTTGGAAGGTACTAAATTAAGAAACATTTTTCACCATGTTAGTAATAGCCTTTTATGCTTGGCACTATTTACATACAGTCAAAGTGAGCTATTACGTGAAAGAAACTGATCAGAAAAAAAGAAATAAAAAAAACCATGTTCATGAATATTTTTGCAACTGTCATAGAATTCAATGCTTAGCTATAGTGTTAATTTCATGATCTTTAAAAACTGCCCACTTTTTTAGGTAAATATTATTATTATGGCCAGCTTGAAGATATCAATTTACTTTTTGATATAAGGACCTCAGAAACAGACAATTCATCAAAAACTGTTCAGAAATCAGTCTCTTTGAAAAAAACCATGTCAGCAGAATATCTAAAACTCATAAAAATCACCTTATGAATATCACTGTCAAAACCAAATGTTCAGAAAAGATGAAATCAGGAATGGCACTTCCGTTGTGTGTGCATTGCTACCTCCCATGAATAATGTCTCTGTCAGACAGACGCTAAAACAGGCTGGTCAGGAGAGCAGCTGCGTGGTCTGTGCACCTTCAGCTGCTGCACCCACATCCTTAGGCTCATTTCCACTGGACTGGATTTTCAATCAGGGGAACTCAAACTTATAAAGTAGTCTCCTCTTCATAGCCAGATTCTTACAGACTGCGTAGAATGGACCAACTTTGAAACCAAAGGTCTGAAAGGCCACAAGAATGCGAGTTATGTGCTGCACCTGGGAGATGTTTCACTGAAATTTTGAAGGCTGAAAGTCAAATGTCTGGCTGTGGGTGGTCATCTTGGCTCTTCTGTAGAAAACAAAAGACACAATGACCCAGAAAATGTGATTCCCCACTTTGTGAGTGTTGACTCAGCCTTTTGTGTCAAGTCCCATCCTAACTGTCAATGAACAGGAATGCACATGAAGTATAGTTGTTGATTTTGGGAATTCAAGTAACAAAAATTATTATTTATAAAAGTAGCTGTAGTGGCTTGACCCTGGCTGAATGCCAAGCACCCACCAAAGCCTCTTTATGACTCCTCTCTGCAAATGGACAGGGGACAGGAAATACAACAAAAGGTTCATGAGTTAAGATAACGCCTGGGAGAAATCACCCACCAAATACTTTCACTGGCAAAACAGGCTCACCTGGGGGATATTATTGAAAATATTACTAACAAAATCAAAGCAGGATAATGAGAAGCAAAATAAGGCCTTAGAAACACCTTTCCCTCACCTCTCCCTCCTTCCCAGCTCTTAAAGACAAAATGAAAACAAGATCAATAGAAAGAACATTTACATAGCAATGTATATGGTCTTGAAAAAACCTGATTTTTCTCTGTAACTTTATAATAGTCTTGTTACACTGGCATGCTAAAACTATGAGTAAAATATTTTTTTCACTATTTCTTGCAGAATTACACACTGAGTAGCAGTCTACTTGTAAAATATTGGCACTGCATTTCATTACTTCTCTGTTGCAATTAAAAACCCTCACAAAAAGGACCTCACAGGAGGTGATGAAAACAAGAAGAAACAGACTAAGTACCTTTACAGAATTGCATGAGATATTCCCAACAAAAGGGCTATTTTCCACAATGCTTGCCCCTGTTTCTTGTTCGACAAAAACCTCTGAAAATTTCCAAAAGTTTCTGCGTGGTTTTTTTTACATATTTTAAAGAATAGTTTGAAGTGTCTTCTTTCTTATGTCCCTTTGGGATAAAAACAAACAGTGCTGTAAAAAGCAATATGCTATTAAAACATAAAAAACTTTAGAAACTTCCATCATAAACTTACAGTATCACATAAGTGATCCAAGTCAACATTTTATGGCATCAGGGACTACCTATGGTTCCTTTCTGCTGATGATATTGTCACTAAAATGTGCATTAGTATTGATCAGTTATTCTACCATGGTCTTCTTGCAGCTAAGTCAGCAGGAAGATAGACCAAAGTAAAAGGTACCTTTTCTGAGAACATGACAGATAAAACGGAAATAATTTCTCATGTGAAATATTGTATGTAAGCCACTGTAAATATTTCCTAGCTCTTGGAAATATATATATTCATATATGTATATTCCTTAAAGAGCTAGTGAATAGCAATTTGCTAACTATCAAAACTATTATGCACATCATACACTGGGAAAAAAATTAAAGATATTTTTGCATCCATTTTATATTATCTGATAATTTTAAAACTTTTAAATTAAAATTTCTGTAAATTAAATAATTTCACAAATTTTAGATCTCTTCCATTGGAAAATGTCTGTTCTTAACTCTTGTTTCATCTGGATGTTTAACATGCAATAACCACTCATTGTCTTAGAAATTTTTCAGATGACAAGTTGAAAAGCTAAAATCTTTCCTTAGAAGTGTGGAAAGTAAGAAAGAAGAGAAGAAATTAACATAAGAATAGGGCCAACAAAAATCACTAGAAATTTAGGAAAGGCTTGCAAGGGGAAGAGATCAAAAACCCAAATACAGGATGGTTTTGCCTCAAGCAGAATCCTTGGCAGGTATGTCATGCATGCAGGAAATGAGGAGTCTGACAAAACCAGCACTGTCCTGAGCTCAGCACAGGGTGTTAAAGCTTATTTTCAGTAGACCTGGGCTTCAGAAGAGGTTGCATGCATCTTGGAGGCATCCAGGTGACTATCTTCTGTCACAGCTGAATGATAACTTGATATCATCCTTTGAAGGAAGGCACTGTATTGAGAATTTCCATTAAATCTCCACAGTAGCTAAATTCCCACTAAGACTTTTCAAATGATATTGATAATTCGAAGTCTTTTGAAAGAGATTATGACTACCTGGAGCAAACACCTGCTGTGTAATCCCATATCTTACATTATAGGTAGCACTTAATTATATGAAACAGATCAGGAAAAGAATTTAGTTTCTGCATAAAATACTAGGTAAAGATCTCTTCCCAGACCAAGCACAATTTACCAGAAAAGGAATGTTTTTCTGTTTCTCTGTCCCAAGTCTTCCTGTGAGTTTGTACATTTCATTTTGCAGATGAAGGAGACACAGGAGGATGGGAATTGTAGTACAGAAGAGGAACTTTTTGTCCTCAGCACAGAAAAGATAACAAAGACAATAGACACACTTAGTTAGCCCCCTGTCAATTGTGTATTTTTAAGTAGTGGGTTGGCCCCAGCTGGACACCAAACACCCACCAAAACCTCTCAGTCACTTGCTTCTGCAATGGGACAGGGGAGAGAAAGTATAATGGGAGGTTCATGAGCAGAGAGAGAGTGTTCGTTCCCCAAACACCTTCGTGGGCAGAACAGACTTGAATTGGGGATATTAACAGAACTTATCACTGACAAAATGAGAGCAGGATAATGAGAAGTAAAATATGTCTTAAAAACCCCTTCCCCCAACTCCTTCCTCCTTCCTGGGCTCTACTTCCTTCCCTCCAGCAGAGCAGGGAGACAGGGAATGGGGGTTGTGGTCAGTTTATTCCACATAGTGGAATTCCTGGTGTTCGGGGAGAGTCCTTCCCCTGCTCCAATGTGGGGTGCCTCCCACAGGACACAGCTCCCAGGAATTTCTCCAGTGTGTGTCCATCCCATGGCAACAGTTCTTCACAAACTGCTCCAGTGTGGGTCACTCTTCCCCAAGGTGCAGTCCTTCAGGCACAGCCTGCTCCAGCATAGGTTCCCCACAGGGTCACTAGTCCTACCAGGAAACCTGCTGCAGTGTGGGCTCCTCTCTCCACAGGTCTGCAGCTCCCTGTCAGGAGCCTGCTCCAGCATGGGCCTCCCTCCCACGGGGTCCCATCCTCCTCTCAGGCCTCTACCTGCTCCAGTGCAGGTCCCCTCCAGGGGCCGCAGGTGGATCTCTGCATCCCTGAGGTCCTCCATGGGCTCAGGGGCACAGCTCCCTCACCATGATCTTCACCATGGGCTGCAGAGGAATCCCAGCTCTGGTGCCTGGAGCACCTCCTGCCCCTCCTTCTCCACTGACCTTGGTGTCTTCACAGTTGTTCCTCTCACATATTCTCACCCCTCTCTTCTTTGGTCAAAATTATATCTGTATCACAACTTTTTTTTTTTTTTTAATCCTAGTTAAATATGTTATCACTGAGGTGTTGCCATCATTGCTAATTGGCCCAGTCTTGACCAGTGGCATGCCAGTCTTAGAGCTGGCTGGCATTGGTTCTGTTGGACACAGGAAGCTTCTGGCAGCTTCTCACAGAAACTGTTGCCTGGAATCAAGACACAAAACCTTTCCAAACAATATTAAGAGTGGTAAGATAAAAAGCATCTCTTAAATGACAGCTTTCAAGTGCATAAATATGGCTATATGCACATGTGATAAAGGATTTCTACAATTTTTATAAAGTTAATTAATTAGTATATCTAGCATGTATATCCAACAGGAAATCAGTTGCCCCGGAAACCCACCCTTGGGTCAGGCCCTTAGAGTTGCTCCAAGGGCTTCTTTGCCTTATTTCCTGTTATGTCTCTTCAGTTCTGGTGGAAAACAAGATGTCCTTTTCAGAAATCCTCTTCTTAACAATAGGATTAAATAGAATTTCAGGAATGTGTTAGAAAGGGTTAGCTAAACTGTGAGAGAGAGCAGGAAAAGTACTTGAAGCTGTGCTACTATATATAAAAAATACACAAAGCTACAAATATGATAAAGGCTAAAAATCTTTAAGCATCCAAAACACCCCTGTATCCCCTTGCTACCATAACATGACCAGGCAAATCCTATACAACTTCCTTCAGCAATTATTATATTTGGTAGTTACATGATTAATACTGTACATTACATAGTTACTGATCAATAAGAATATTTGGCTCTCTCAAGTAAGATCACTAAAATGTAAAAAGAAAAAAAAAAAGTGCTGGAACATTCACCCTGAGTTAATGCCTCTGGGCACTGTCCAAATTCACACTGTTTAAATTATATTATAGAATGGTTTGGCTTAGAAGTGACTTTCAAGATCATCAAGTTCCAACCCCTCTGCCATGGGCAAGGACACCTCCCACTACACCAGTCTGTTCAGAGCCCCATCCAGGCTAGCCTTGAGCACTTTCAGGGATCAGGTAACCACAACTTCTCTTGAAAATGTGTTCCAGTGCCTCACCACCCTCACAGAAAAGAATTTCTTCCTAATATCTAATATAAACCTACTCTCTTTCAATTTGAAGTCATTCCCCCTTGTCTCGTCCGTTTACATGCCCTCGTAAATAGTCTCTCTTCATCTTTCTTGTAGGCTCCTTTCAGGTACTGGAAGGCTGAAATTAGGTCATCCCACAGCCTTCTCTCCCCCAGGCTGAAAAATCCCAATTCTCTCAGCTTTTCCCCACAGGAGAGGTTCTCCAGCTCTCTCATCATCTTGGTGGCCTCCTCTGGACTTGCTCCAACAGACTGATGTCACTCCTGTGGCCCCAGAGCTGGATGCAGTGTTCCAGATATGGTCTCACCAGAGTGGGGCAGAGGGACAGAATCCCCTCCCTGGCCCTGCTAACCATCCTGCTTTGGATGCAGCCCAGGATACAGCTGGGTTTCTGGAATTCAAGTGCATGTTGCTGGCTCATGTCCAACGTCTCACCCACCCCCAAGTCCTTCTCATCATGGCTGCTCTTCACCTCTGTCAAGCCCTCTCAATTGCCAATATGAGAATGTCCATGGCTATCACAAATTTTTCTGCACGACTTACAGTTGGTGAAGAGATCAAAAACCCTGGTGATTGAACAGAGCTTAATCGATCCACACTATCACTCTTATTTAAAAATACATAAAAGCAGCTGTTTGATCAGTCTTTTATCTTCAGCCATTGACTCAATTTGGGAGTAATATGTAGTACAAATGAATGGAACTTCATGAGACTAAAAGAATTACTGGAAAAAAATATAGAATGTTAAGAGAAAGGTGCAAATAATGTACTTGGGGCCAAAGGAAAAGTGTCATTTGAAGAGAGAGAGATTCTCAGAGTGCAAACTTGCTGTATACAAATACCTAAGTTAAAGGAATATTTTAAGATGTAACACAAACTTTGTGATGAATTGTTGAGAATGAATGTTTCTGCAAATCTGCAAGAAAGAAGAACATTGCTAGAAAAAACAGTGAGCTTAAAGATCTGTGAGGCTATTGGACAATTCTGGCACATCTCCTGGTGCATTTGTGTCATAGCCAGCATTTGTTCCCTGGTGTCTGCACAGTGAACCCTATCTCCCTACTCTCTCCATGGTTTCCTAATCCTCTTGTCTCATCCATAAACTGGAACAGAAGGCATAGGGCAGAAGATAATGCTATTATGAACATTTTAATCTGCCACTCTTTTTTCCCACTGGGTATCCCAAAAAACCTGCCCTCTTTTCCTCTACACATTGCCATTGCATAGCTTCACTTCCCACTGCTTGGTATTTGGGGATGTTTATGTCTTTGCTGTCCCTGGAGCATACAGCAAACACGTGAATAGTTAATCAACTATTTTGATAGATATTTAGAAATATGATGAATGGATAGACTCTCTATATCTCCAAAGAAAATTTAGAGAAAGAGCTAGGAGTTGTGGGGACAAGTATGGAATTAAGAATTTGCTAAGAGCTTGGAGAAGCTGGGAAGGTGAATGAATAGGGTGTTTGAAGCAAGTAGGGAAGGAGGACAAAGAAAGAGACCTCAACTGTCAAGTGGTTGCAGGGTCAGGTATATTTTTATGAGTCAAAATAATCATGAATAACATGCAGAGTCCTCAGTTTTAACGAAGACCTTAAATAATTATTGAGCCTTTTCTTCACAGAAAGCCAAAAAATACAATATAAGAGAAATGGGGCTGACATTTACCACTGACATATTTAGTTGGTTCTATATGAATTTTTTTTTAAATTATTTTATTATTATTTAATTCTTTTAAAATTATGTGCATGAATGCACCTTTATATTTTTGAATAATGTTTCCGTTAAATAATTACCGTCTATTTTATAAACTTTCCCACTCATTTCCTCTCTTTTTTTTTTTTTATGAGTCAGGTGTTTATAGATTAGCTGGGATTTTTTACCAAGTGTACTGCTCCCTCCCTGTCTGTAAAGTGAGATGAGAGCTTGATGTTTATGTGGTTAAACATGATTTGTGCTTCCTGCCTTTGAGGCACAGCCATAGATCATGCTGTGTTATTTATCTTGCTTACTCTAGCTTTTTGTGATGAATTATTAAAATATGCCTGGAAGCATGGAGCCATTTGGAAGAAGGGTCTTACTGGAGAGTAGAACAGATAAAAGCACTGAGACAAAACAAGCAAACCTGTCACCAGCAGACGCAAGCAATATTGCAGAGAAGAAAGAGACCATTTTATCGGTCAAATTCTGCTTACAGCCACACTAGTGAAACCTCATCTAGCTCAGAGAACACAGTGGGCTGCTTGAATTCATCAGCTGCTTAGAAAACAGTATAGTGACTATCCAAAGGTAAAACTGCCACATGAAGCATGGAAATGTAGTTTACATTGTTAGTATACCTGTAGCAAGACTGCAAGACAACTGTAACAAGAGACTAGTCCAGGAAAAAGAAGTCCTTCTGTATCTGAATTCTTCATACAGTTTCTTTTTCATCTCAAGAGAGGTAAACCACTACAAGATTTTTCTCCTGGGGGAAGCACTTGAATCACCCTGTTATTGTGTTGGGTGAAAGTATGCCTGGCTTTTAAAATAATCAGGAAAGGATTCCTATGCCAAGTATTGTTATATGTTACCTCTAAGTTTATACTTCTCATTCATTTAATTTAATAATTATAACTAATTTTGAAAAACTTAAAGCAATGAAACAAAATTTTGCAAGCAATATGTCTCAGATTTTTAGACAACTCTCAGGCAAAAGTATTCAATTATTTGTAATAAAAAAACCAAAACAAAACCAACGCGGTTTTATGCCCTACTAAACGCTTAAAGTCACTTCACACAGAAGTCCTAAAGCCTGCAGCAGAACAGAAAACTTGAAAGAGGATCTGACTTTTCCAAGTTTCCTAAAGACTTTCCTATATTATACTGCTATTAAAAGGAAGTTTTCATATGCTGAAGTAATATAGGTCAGAATTCAGCAGTGAATACTGCCAAGATTTGCCTTTCCTGACTGTATTCCTGTACTGTGTAGGACATGCACAACCATTGGATTCACTGCATTCATTGTACTCCAAGAGGAAGATAAGTCCTGTGTTCACTTAAGGGAAGGGAGATGCTTTCTGTTCCCTAGATTCTCCAAATCACTTCTGGACTCCAGCTGCTAGGAGACAACTTGGTGCCTATCCATAATGGTAACATGCCTAGAGAGAAAGAACAGAGGCAGAGGCTAGAGCAGGAAGAAGCAAAGACAGCAGCAGATCATCAGACTGGGACAAGGTGGTGTAGAATCAAGAAGTAGAAGACATCTTGGGGGAAAAAAAAAAAAAGAAAACAGAATTAATAAAGATAGGAGGAAAGAACTGAGGAAATTTCTTGGATTTGGTTTTTTTTCCCCCAGCAATAGTTGACCATTACTATATTTTACATGAAACTGAGCTCTGCACAGGTCTGAAAAGGACACAGATATTTTTCCTGGCTGGGTCCTCAGGTGAGTTGGACAGGAAGATATCACTGTCAAGACACAAGAAGATCTTCCATGAAGTTGAAATTAGGGTCTATCTACAGTTTAGATCCCCTTGGGATTAGACAATAGCTCACCAGGGTTTCCAGGACCACAGTTTTTGATTTAACTGTTCAAGTGCTGTTCAAATCGCAATTTTGTCATCTGCAATCTTTTCTGCAGCCTAGCCCAACAAACCTTTTCCATTCAGCTTCTCCATAGATCCGAAAAAATGACAAAAGCCATGAAATTCTGAGTGTGATTCACAGTCTGGCATGTAGAAATGAAGGAAGAATTGGAACAGGACAGAATTCTCTCAAGAGAAAAGTTTAGAAAGCCTTCAAAGACCAACAATAACAGCAAAAAAACCAGCTCATTTTCAATAATTGAATGTAAAAAGGAAGGAAAAGAATTTTTGCTGGCTGTACCTTAACAGTCATGTGAACTGCACCTTCTGTGATTTGCTATAACATGTGCAGTGTGTTACACTGATTTGCAGCTTAGTGAATTATACATATTTCTCTTCTGTCAAAGGTAATAGAAAAACTGAATTACTAATTCTGTACAAACTGTGTTAACACCTTACTACACAGCTTTGCATACTATAGATTTTAGATACAATGAGGTACCCACATTAAAATATTTAATCACCTTGTGAATTCCTAAATGTTTTTTAAGTGTCTCTTTACAACACCAGCTTATGAGGTGTGCAGCTGGAGCTTGTTTAGATTGCAGAAATAAAGAGAAAACTGACAGGTAAATGAAACACATGCAGGTGTTCAGCAAAGAGACAATAACACATTGGTCACAGTGTGGCTTTCAGAATCTATGCAGGAACTCAGAGATGCTCTTTCTAAACTAATATGCTCTAAGTGAAATGCCCCGGAACCCAATAAATGCATTGCAAGTTTTGCAGTAAATTAGAGGCAAGTAACTTAGCAGGAACATTTAGTTTAATTAGCTAAATTCTACAATTTGTAAATACAGACAAAAAACTTAGGCATAATTTGTCTGCAAGGTTCACTGCAAAAATACGAATAATGAAAGCTAAGCAATTAGATTTCCAATTTAAAATATTGCATGTAAATCTTCAGTGGTATACAGATATGTAAGCAGTGCTGCTTCTACACAGCTAAGCTTCAAACATTTAAATACAGCTTGCTAGGATATGTTTGCTGCCATTATGATATTCCTCAAAAATGTGCTTTGAATTTCATTTTAAAACCTACTAGCATTCTATAGAGATTGCAAAGAGATCACATCTCAGAACAAGTATTAGTGCCCAACACTCTGAATTCACTCTTTGTAGCAATAGTGCTTTTCAATCAGCTCATGTAAGAAAATTGTGCACATGGAGAATCTCATCATTTTGATGATGGAGCTTTGAGAGGTTACCTTTACTAAAGTGGAAAATCGTCAATAAGTTGAAGAGATCCGTCTGTCAGCAGAATATCTACTTATTCAAAAAAGGTGAATCCATCCTTGGTTTAGTCAGGATTGATACCTGATATTGATACAGGACTGTTATAATGAAAAATATTTCATTCTTTTCTTTGAATGAAATAGAGACAGAAGAAATGGGGTGAAGCAGGAAAAATGGGGTGACGATAAAAAGGAGCAGGAAAAAAAGAAAGAATTCATGTGGGTTGGACAGAAAATCTAACATATATTTAGCTGATAGGCGCTCTCTCCAAGAAAGACACCCTGAGATACAAGATATGATGCATGTAAGCAGGATCTCATAAGGAAATCAAGCCAGGGTTCCCAGCAGATGAGAGAAACAATTATAATTTTTTCTGGAATATCCAGTTTAAACCTGGTTTCTTTTCCTTTCACAGTGATGTTTTCACAGACATTTGTATCTGTGTTGTCTATGCTTGGAAATGATAATGGACATTTTTTTGTTGCATCTTTCCTTAACTCAAACCCTATAAATAATTTCCAGGTGATGATTTTCCTCTTCCAGGCATATTGAGAAACTAAGAATAGCAGTCCCAGAGCCCAGTCTCACAGCACTCTGACATAAAGGTCCAGCGTACAAAAGAAGACTATGATTTTTATTTTTTTGTCAAAAGTCTATTGGATTGTATCTTCTATCAAAGGCAACAGGAAAGAAGTGGGGTCAGTTGCTGTCACAAAAGTTTTCTCACATAGAGTTAAATGTTTGAACCCTGAAGGTTCAAAGAAAGTTTTGTGAAGTGACTTGCTTAAAACAAACCTTTTCTGAATCTTTTATGTGTTTATATTTACTGAAAGATAACCTGGAGCTCTTGATTTGTGTTCTGTTTGTCAAGGTAAGGAGAGATTTCAACTTTTCAGGATTTTCTTTTTCTACCCTGTTTTGTGACAGGCAGAAGTGCATTCAAACCAGCAAGATTTAATTCAGTCACTTTCTGCAAAAGATTGTTTTGATGGTATATACACAACTGAATGAATAATTAGTTGTTTATATTTATCTGTTAAACATCACAGGACATGAATAGAGCAAAGCTGTAAAGCTGCCTGCCATTAAAATGTTTTGTTTGAAAGAATAAGTTATTTTATCACTATCTATATACTTCTATATAACTTGGAATAATTTCTTTTGAATTAATAAATGCATAATTTTATATTTTATTTGCCACCATTTTACACCCTATTATTTGTATGAAAGATGCAATAGGAAGAGGGTTTTGGTGGGTTTTTTTGATTTTTTGTCTTCTGCATTGTTAAAGATAAAATTCAAATTATGGATATTTTCATCACCTAATAAGATTCTGATCTTGCTGGAAGCAGAAATCTTTATTCTGGAAATCCATAACCATTGCTTTAGTATTATTCCCTCTGGAGGTTTTTACCTCTCAGTATACTTGCAGTTAGAGTTACAACACAAAACGATACAAAAAAAAAAGTCACCTGACATCCTTTTTCCTTCTTTTCCTTCAAAGGATAGATTGCATCTAAGAAAATCACTTCACATTTCCAAGTTGCATGTCTGCATTTTCATTTTCTAATTTGAAAACAAATGACCACAACTCTTCTGAATACAGAGAACATGAGAACATTTTGGGCATATATTCCCAGACATATTTGGGATATGTTTTTCACAGAAAGGGCAGGGCCTTTTCAAAACGCAAAAAAAAAAAAAAAAAAAAAAAAAAAGATTATAAGCAGATTGAATCAAAAACTTTAGTGAAAGGAGTATTAGAGAACACAGTTGTCCTACAAACCAGTAAGTTTTAGTAACTATAGAAGTTGCGTGTAAATATATTCCTTGCAGACAACTAGATCAGAAAAATAGGATTTCCTCTGTAATTAATGGAACTGTTTTACATAACACCAATTACGTTGAAAGACCAAATTTTTTTTTTTTTTAGGAGGTGTAGCACTTGGTTCTACAGAGTCTTCATTCAATGGCTTCTACAATAGTACTGGAATGTAATTGTTTCTGCCCAAGCAGAACAAGGATTGGTGGTATTTCTAGTGGCTTTTTCAGGATCTGATCAACTTTTAAAGAAAATTCAGGCCCCATTAAATCATTTCTGGATAGGACCACTGGTAACTTCATGCTGGAGTTTTACTTAGCCCTGATGGGATATTTCATTGCTGAGTTTGCTGATGCACCAGCAGTCAATAGTTAAATGTTATTAAAAGCTTCATTGATTTAAATAGATACAGGCTCAGAGTAAGGACTCAACCAGGAAGAAGGGTTGTCAGCCTACCTACCCTCTCCAAAACAGACACTTTTTCCTATATTTAATTTCAACTGCATTAATCTTCTCCAGAGCCCAGAGAAGGGTTCAGTGTTTAAATGCTCCTAACCAGTGATACTACGATCTCTCTAAGGCTGCAGTCAGGAAATTAGAGAAATAAACTACACCAACAAGATTTTCCCTCAGGAGAAATGCCTCCACATTTTCAAATTCTAAGTCAGTTCATATTTAAATATTCACTGTAAAAAATTAGGGGTAAAAAAAAAGCAACTTCAGAAATCAGCAGTGAATGGTCTCTCAGAGTATTTCCAAAATGAAAATATGCTGGTCATTCTCTTACCACTCTGAGTGGCTGTCAGGCTACTAGCTAAGATAAGATAAGCTAGCTAAGTAACCCCCTGCCAGGAAGCAGCAGCTGCTGTAAACCTTAATAGCCTCAGAAAAGTGGCCCCTGCTGCTCCATCATGATTTGACTGCTTACCACTTGTGGTAAGCCCTCAGTGGAAACAGTGACACACGAGATCCCAAACCTACAACTAAAAGAGGATGTTTTCCCTCTCCACCAACTCAGTCCAAAGCTCTTTGACACTATCATAGTATAAGAAGGCACTGTTAAGAATAATCCTCACACTGCTAAGAATAATCCTTAATAGGACAGGTAGAAAATGGTCTCTGTAAACATAATTTCCAGCAATAACATATTTGACTCCACTTCAAACCACTTTAAACCCTGTAAGAACATGTCTTCAGATAAGGTCTTCAGATCCAGTTGCTGCTCTTTGCTTGCCTACAGATGCAATCAAGAATATACTACAAAGAATTTCTTACACCTTTGTAAATATACTGATTTAATTAATTTATTATTACACCATAGTGATACACATATGCATGAAACTGAATAAACTACTGACATGAACTTTGCTAAGCATGAAATAACCTCAGATAGCAAAAATGTTTTCTTCATCCCTAAGTCCTACTGTTAAACACACTGCCAAATAATTTTAATTTTAAACCTCTAGTCTTCCCTTCTTAAGTCTGTGTTCCTTGGTCTTTACTCATGAAGGAATTGTTTCTTCAGAGATAGTCAATGTATTTGGCAGCTAAACATACTTCAGAACAACACATGTCAATACACTTCTACCTTTATTGAATCTCTCAACAGAAAGTCTACAAAGTTCTTTTTGTATCACCTTGTTCAAGTATTCATATCCTAGACATTCCATAATTCATTAATGACTCAATTTATAAAGAATACACAAGTGGAACTAAAAAACAGGTAAACCTCTTGTCCTTTCCTCCCATTCAGTTCTCCATTTCCAGAAAAAGAACAAAAAATGAAACCACAAAATAAATCCCCAGAAAAAACCAAACCCGTCAACAACAAAAACACACCTCTCAAAAAAAACCAAAAACAAAAAAACCCCCAAACATACCACAAAGCGAAAAGAAATCCAAGCATCAAACAAAAGGATCAAAACCCAAAAAAAAAAATCTTGAAAAGGACGCAAGTGTTAGGGATTCACAAGACTATTCTTCATTCAGTTTCATATTCACTGGGAAGCAATCAGATTAAAAAAAGGAGGGATTGAACATGCACCTTTTCAAAGCAATAGACACACCAAATTCTCTTTATCTTTGCTTTAGACTCCAAGGTACAGAGTAGAGTATGTTATACTTAAGTTTATACTGTAATCCAGCATCATGGTGCAAACAGCTAAATTTTTATTGGATGTTAACAGGAAAAAGCAATCTGACAGTGGGCTGAGAAAAAACCTTGTATTTCTTGGAATGACAGGACCATATTATGACACCACGATAAATATTATGCAGGGTTTGAATATTTCTTACTGTTAGGGTTGAAAAACTAAATAACTTCCCTACCTACTGATGGCACTCAATACTCATTTTCTTGAGTAAAGAAACCTGAAAAAGCATTTAAAAATGTTTGTCCAGGAAAATATGGAAAAGATATTCTGTGTGCAAATGTGTACATATATGTAAATTTCTCCAAACAAGTAGCTAAGCAAAATAGCAGACCCAAATTTATATAGTAGCACTTAAAACTTTTTTTCTAAATAAATCCTTGTTCAGTGGAGATTTTTGACTGAAGATTTACTGGTCCTAAGCCATGTGCTGAAGTTTACAACCACATGCCCTATTCATTTCAGTAGAGAACCCTTGCTTCTCACAGGAAACTGTCTGAAGAAGACAAAGAGCAAGAGGCACATCATATCTGTAACATATGGCTGAACTTCCAAATGTGCTGGCTGTTAGTTTGCAGCTGCTGCCTTGCTCAGCTTAAAAAGAGACATGGTCAGAGAACTGCTGACATTGGACATTAAAGGGAATAAAAGTATATGTCACTAACCAAAAAGTCCTCACAGTATGCTGGGTACATTTCTGAGGGTGTGATACAGTACATAGCCCAACCTGTACAAAAAGATGCAAATAGCCTGTAGAAACTGAAATAAATAATTTTTAAAACAATTCACTAAAGTTATAAATGAAATCTACGTCTCAAAGAAGAATGATGTGTGTTCCAGATTTCCAACTTTTAATGCAATACATCCATCAAAGCTTAAGAAATGGTTTCCCTTCTTGATCACAGCAGAAATTCTTTGTTTCTTTTTCATCACTGCTGAGGTTTTTTTCCCCTTTCCATTAAGAAAGCTTAATTCCAGCTTGGGCCATTTGATTTTTTTCCTAGTATCTTTAAACCTCTGTTGTAATTGAATCAACAGAAGTACTATCTAATCATATTGTTCTGCTATTTATGAAGGTTTATAAATCTCTCTGCAAGTAAATTAGTGTCATATCAAACTGCTGAGCCTGAATTTTCCTGGCAGAGACAGATGTAGGGCACTTTCCTTTATCAGGGAACAGCAAATCCTGTTTTAAAAATAATTCTTCCCTCTTCCCTCCTAATCTAGGGTATTCAGGAACAGGACTCTTATGTGGGTCAGCTACAAGATGAAGCCCTCTAAGCTGCAGTTTCACCTAGTATATGTCACCTATTCATTTTAAGATATTCATTACTACTAATTTTAAAGCTGTAGCATTTAAACTCTTGCTAATTTAATTATATTAAATCTTACTGCTTTTCATATACAGAAAAAAAAACCCATAAGCCCTCCAATTAATTTCAACAGAAATCAGCTTCGGTGAAAGAACCCTTAGTGATACCATAAGAACAGCAAATCATAATCTTTTCTTACATAGTGAAGCCAATAAAGGAATGTGCAATCCCAGATACAAAGATAAATTTGTAGTCAGAAGAAAATTAATAAAATAAAATACACTTTTACATACCAGATTTGTAGCATAAGTAAATCACCATAGTGAACTTAAAAGAGAAATGTTTATTTACCAGCCTTCTATACACATGGAAAGAAACACTTTACAGAGTGGCCAACCTTCTCAAACAAGCCTGTGCCTACTGTAGACTCTATAATGAAGATACTGATCACCCTCCAAAAGAAACAATGAGAAAGCAACATGTCTGGACATCAGGCCACTCTTATTTAAACAGTTAAAAGTGTATTATATGAGTAATCTTAAAGAAAATTAGTTTGTATGAATACATACATCTTAAAGGCTCAGAAGCAGGCTGTTCCCGTGAGCTAAAAGACCAATTGTCATAGAAGACAACCACCCTGGCTGAATAGAGAGCTTTGTCTGCAACTCAGGAAAAAAAGGGGAGTTTACAAGCTTTGGAAGAAAATACAGGACAGTCTGGACTACAAGGATGTTGTGAGGTTATGTAGAGAGAAAGTCAGAAGGGTCAAAGTCCCGCTAGAACTTAATCTGGCAACTGCAGTAAAAGACAATACAAAAGATTTTTTATAAATACATCTGCTACAAAGAGAGGGCAAAGGAGAAGGATAAGTGCACAAAAAGTTGCAAGGCATGAAGGAAAGGCTGAGGTACTTCATGCCATTAATGTCTCATTCTTTAATAGGAAGACCAGTTGTTCTCTGGATACAGAGCCCCTTGAGCTGGAAGGCAGGGATGGGAGCAGAATGAAGCCCTCATACTGCAAGGGGAAATTATCAACAACCTGCTACACCACTCAGACACACACAAGTCCACAGGGCCAGATGGGATCCACACAGGGGTACTGAGGGAGCTGGCAGAAATGCTCACTGAGCCACTTTCCATCATTTACCAGCAGTGCTGACTAACTGGGGAGGTCCTGGTCAACTGAAACTTCACAAATGGGATGCCCATCTACAAGAAGGATTGGAAGAAGCAGCTGAGAAAGTATAGTCCTGTCAACTTGACTTCAGTGCTAGGGAAGCACTTGATGCCATCTGGATGCCATTGCACAATATGTCCAGGATAGCCAGGAGATCAGGCTCAGACAGCAGGGGTTTATGAAAGGCTGGTCCTGCTTGATCAACCTAATCTCTTTCTGTTACAAGGTCACCCACTAAGTGGACAAGGGAAAGGCTGTGGATGTTGTCTACCTGGGCTTTGGTAAAACGTTTGGTGCTGTTTCCCACAGCATTCTCCTGAGAGTAGTTGAATCACCATGTGGTTTAGTAGTGGACTTGGCAGTGCTTGGTTAATGGCTGGAATCAATGGTCCTAAAGGTCTTTTCCAACCTAAACAATTCTGTGATCCAGGATTCCATGAACTACTCTTAAATAGCTCTTTAAACTTGCTATTGACATATAAGTATTAAATATTTGCTGTCTAAACCCTTCCAAACTAAATCCTAGGACTTTTTTTAATGTGATATGCAGTCAGACAATGAATTCTAAAATAATATTTTCTCAGATGTGCAATACACACAGTGTCTCCCAAACTACTTTCACACATGTTTAATTCACTTGTCTGTTGTAGGAAAACAAGAAGCTCAAATGGACTGGATTTGTAAAGAAATAGAATGTTTAGATTTAAGTTGGGTTTTAGTTCTGAGTCTTTATATTTGCTTTGTATTTAAATGTCTGCTAATTTTCTGGTCTGTTATGAGCTGTTTCTCTTTATATCAAGTTATGAAAACTCTACAGTCACTTCTGAAAGTACTTTGTCAGACTTCACATGGTGTGTATGTGTAATGTTTTGTCATTGTTTGTGCTGTTGCAATAGGCAGTGCTGCTTTATGTGGCTTTATGAACACCTTGAAACAGTTGCTGTTTTACAGGATACTTGAGAATTTTTCAGAGTACTCAGGTCCCCTGACATTAAAGTTTCTGATGAAACTTTGCCATCTTTCAACAAATCATCGAGACTGAGTAGTTAGAACAAGAATATTTATGAGTACTTCAAAATAGGGGCTGGAGAAGAAATATAACATTAAGAGACTAGATTGGCAGGGTTGAACAAAGTCTAGTAAACAGTGATTAAATCCCTCCTGGTTAAGAGGAAAAGACTAAAAAGATTAAATTTCTCTTTTTCAACTTTAAAATTCAAGCCCAGATCTGAATAAATTACAGATAAATTTGCCTGAGGTGTTAAGTTCTGTGACAAGGCTTACTAACAAATAAAATGTTTCTTTTTCTCAATACTTATAATTACAAAAAATTATTTTAAGGGGTGTAGTATGGTGATTGATCATAATAATAGCCCAAAGATTTTCTTTCAAGTAATTCCTGTTGGCAATAAATTTTCTTCTAGCATTTGTCTTCTGGGGTGTTGTATATTCCATATACTTCTTTACTACTGAAAAGATATTCCAGATCATATTCTTTCACTTCTCATCATAAAGCCCTTTACTAACATAGCACTGCATATCTGAGTTTTCCAGCTGTTACACTCATTATTCCACATCCTAATGTTGAGGGACATCTGTCATATGGAGAGAAATAAATTAGTTTATGTGTATGAATCTTAAATTGGTTTATATCTGATCTCAGGGGTTTTTATCTCAGTTAATGCCATTTCTTTGAATAAAGAACCCTGGTAATTATTTCCTTCAGTCTGAGCTTAACTAGGCTATCATAGGAGAGAGTTAATGAAAATCATGCTATTGATTTAAGGAGAAGGAGGGCCAGGCTTTGCATATTTGAAATGAGGCAAAAAATATCTCACAACACTACTAATTATACCCTGGGGGAAATTGCCACTGAAATCTATAGTCAATGAATTTTGCTTTATATTCCAGCCATTAAAGTTATGCTGATTAATAAAAAAATAAAATAAAAAGTGTTTGAACCTTGCTACAAAAACTTCAGCATTTCAATTACTTCCTCTCTATCTAAGTGTGTTTATGTGAAAGATGCACAATACTTTTGTTATTGTTCTGTTTGATGCTGGTGTGTTACTCTCCTCCTAGATCCCTGAGGGAGATTTCAAGTTTTGAGGTAAGAAACTTCACCCTGCTGTGTCTGCAACCCACCTCAGTTGGTAGGAAGTAATTTTATATGCTACATTTACTTTAATGATTATGAATTCTTAATAATATGAAAATCTATTCTATTTAGGAGATAAGGTGATTATATGCAAAACCAATGCATTAAATGTTTATAATTCTGTAAAGTGAAACTATTCCTTCAAGAGTACAGGTCCTAAAACAATCTTTTTTAGAAACACACACCATCTGTTTTTCCTGCCTGTAATGCTAGAGAATGGCCTTGCTTAAAACCTCTCAGTTTTGTTAGTCCTGAAGACAAAGACATAATTTCAAAAGTAACACTGAGCAGAGAATCTTTGTCACAAGAAGTTTTCTCTTGAAACTATTGGGTCTGTAACGACTTGGGTACTTCTGAGGCATGACACCCAAGAGCTACCTTTTATAATGAGGCCACCAAATCCAAAGAAGAAGGAAAGATTACAACAAAACTATGCTAAAGAAACTACAGGTTTTCATACAATTGGGGAAGACAGACACAGTGGAACCAGTCCTCCCATTCAGAAATTCAAAATGGCTCCACTGATAGCCAGGAAAACTAACAGTTAAGTGTCTATGATGCCTGATCATCCAACGCACCACAGTTTCTGATACTGAGAAATGGATTGCTAAATGCAGTTGCAGAAGAGCTGATCATCCAAAGTACAAAATAGTATAAATAAAGAAGGAAAAATGAGGAGTAAAGCTAATGTGAGAGATTATTAATAAAAAAACTAAGCAGAACACATAGCAACAAAGATGCAGTTGACCCAAGATACCGGAAATGATGTGTTACCAGCATGATTAATATAAGCTGAGAACAGAGTCAGCAATTAAAAGAATAATACTGAAGTTCAGTAATGACCCTCATGAAGTCTCTTTGTCCAGGACCAGAATAGTAACTATAACACACTGATGCAGAAGTGTGGGAAATTAAAGACTGGGAAGTTATATAATCTCTTCATAGCAACCTGTCCACTAGTTGGGCTCTTCTCAGATTGAGGAGTGCAGAACAGAGTGGGGAGATGAAGGTGAGCAGTCCTTCTCCTACAAGCCCTGAGAGCCTAAGGAGCAGGACAGTCAGACCACTTGCTGGAGTAGTATTCAGGCTAATGGGGAAGGAGACAAGTGGGAAATAAGCTGACCTTTCACCTTCCAGTGACTGTTTGATTGATTGATTGACTATTCAGTGAATTCCATAATCACACTAGAATGTTCAGATATTTTAGAAAACGCATACAGTCAGAATAGCTCTTTCTTTGCATCTATTTGCTCAACACGTGTGAGAGTGGAAAAGTGTTGCTCTTTGATTATATACTGAGAGTCTCTATCTCAAGTTTCTGGATGGGTTCTATGCTATCAGTTACTCAGGTATCAGTGTTGCAAGTCAGTGACAAGAGTTACTAATCAAAGTGCCTTTTGCTAGAATGTGTCATTCATCTTGAGTAAGATGGCTGTGGAAGCCAGGAGGTCGTGACACAGTATAGGCTCACCTAATGTGCTAGAACAGCTGTGCTGCTTCTGGTAAGCAGCCTGCTACACAATCCAGCTCCCTTTTCCTCAAATATTTAACGCAGAAGAAGGGTCATGGTGCAAACTACATAAAACCCGGCAATTTGCCTTAAAAAAAAGAAAAAAAACAAAACAAAACAAAATCAGAAAACAAATAAACAAAACAAAAAACAAACAAACAAACAAACAAAAAAACCCCGAACACTGACCAAGAAATCACATCTGTTTGCCAGTTTCACAAAGTTTTGTTCCATAGGGTAGTGTATATTACATTTTGCTAACTTATGGGGACATGCCATAAAAAGCACAGTTGCTAATTTGCAATACATATTGACATCATGGAGAATGGCAAATGTTCATCATCTTTCCAAATTCTCTCTGCATCACTTAATATTTTTGAAACTTAGATTTAATAAAAAAGTAAGAGAATATGACAATAAAATTTTATAACCTGGCCTCAATGAGAAAATAAACAAACAAATAACAGATTGAGCATAAGGAACTTGGGTATTTTAAGTTTTAGATTGCTGTTTACAATAATGAAAGCAGAAAAAATGAGGCAACATCTCAATTCATTGCATTTCAGAAGCTTTTAGCTTCACAGAACTTTAGAAGTAGTACTTGAACTTTATTCACCATGACACAAATCTGAGTTCACATGCTTCTTTATTCTTCATTCTCCCATTTAATCCTCTATTTCAAAAATTACATGTAATAAGCCTAAAAAAATTACTGTCCTTTCAGTTTAATTTTATTATATCATATCAAACCTTTATTACTTATTTGGTTGTGGAAGTTTGAATTTGCAATATTTCTTTCAACTGCAATTGGAGAAACATTTTCTGAAATCTGCATTTTCTCTGACTTCCTTTTAAAAAGTAAATATTCATTTAAAATTTTTCATTTCATTCGCCTAATTTTCAAACTTTTTCAAATTTGAGCTTCATTTCTTAAAAATTAGCCCAGCATATACAATCTGCAATTTATTCAGTAGAAAAATATGTTCTGCCTTTTCCAATCAGATGAATGAATTGAAAGCATAGCAATAATCCTAAATCAGTACTGTATTTAACCTCTTAAGCACATACAATTACACTTTCCTGAAAACAGATATTGTGTGCAAAACTGGGGACATACTAACTCATGATAATTCTTCTCTTTGTTAAAAAATTAAGCCTACATTACTGCTCAAGAAATGAAATTTAAATATCTTTCTCTTGCAGATGAAACAGACTTTAAACCATCTTTGTATAAGGTTATGGGGAGTTCAGCAGTTGCAAGGGGCCATGGATGTTCAATTGTCACAGTTCTTCAAAGCAGCACTGATCAGAGCCTGTGAAGTAATTTATCCATGCCCTGCTGATTCCAGGAGCAACCAGCTCAATATGCACCTCTTTTCCATGTTCATATGCCAAGATCTACAAGAGCGTTTCTATTCAGAGTAATCCACCCTTGTCTGTACTCAGGACATCTGACAACAGTTTAGACAGTATCTTTTATCTTAAACTCATTTATTCTCTCACTGCACAGAAAAGATTATGGTCATCCTCCTACTTACTAATGAAAGGTGCATTTGGGGGTTGGGGTTTTTGTCTTCCACAAGTATGTAAATGTCATACTGAAAGTCACTGCTCTCACATAACAAGGTTTTTCAACAAGGTATAAAATTCTTCTCTCTCCCATTGACAACTCTTTGCTCTTCCTAAAAATTCTTTCTCTGAAGTTTCTGTTCCTGTATAGCTTATTATTGCAGCCCAAATGCAGCAGTAATCTACTAGGCAAAAATTGGGTGCTAACTGATCCCTGCAATATTTTTTTTAGGCAAACTACAAGAGATTAAACAACAACAAAGAACAACAACAGCTGTGGCTAGCACAGGTTCTTCCCGTGGGAACATTTTGCTATATTTCATAAACAAGATAAAGTTTGGATGTTTTGCAAACAGTTTCTCCGGATTGAGTGAGTTCGGGCTTGGCCAATTGTGCCTAGGGGGAGGTCTCGGGCTGACCAATCTGGGGCACTTCTGTAGACTCTATATATATGGAATTCAAAACAATAAAGTTCCTTTTCTCCTCTCTTTCCTTGTCTGAGAACTTGGGTCAGTCCTCAGCTAGCCGCTGAACAGCGACAAACAACAAAAAAAAACCAAACAAAAAACCCACAAGGAAAAAAACAACAAAACAAAACAAAAACAAAAAAGAAAAAACACAGACCCATTTTAAGGAATACACATCATACATGCAAATACATAATTATAATTAAATTAATAGCCCTGCAGTAGCAATACAACACACACCTGTCAATCAGGTTTACTCAAAAAGGATGCATATCTATTATTCCAAAGGTGACAAAGATCAGGTGGGATTGCCACTTCATTTTACTATATTTAGGTCTGAAGCAAAACACCATTATCCCAGGAACCTCTTACAATTTCAGTGGCAGCAATCCAAACGTAGAGTTTGACCTACAATGAGCAAGTCTGTGTACCTTGACCTTCAGCATCTTCTCAGAAGTCCAGTGATGTCTTTCAGAGTCACAATGCACATGTAACCTGGAAATGTACTGCACGTATTGTCACTCATACTTTGAATTAAGTGGAAAAATACCAAGTTGTTACTAGACTTTTTCAATGTTGAGGTAAAAATTATTTTAATGCTTCCCAATTCTGTCAAAATGTTTCAGGAAGAAACTACTGCTGAGAGTGACAAATGCATTGATGCTGTCACACACACTGGGGAAGAAATCTGTAAAAGTTTCCTGTCCTTCAGTAGTTTGTAGGTGAAGACTGTTAATCTTGAAAATTTAAAGTACTGTATTTGATGGAGTGAACAGAATAGATATAGAACTGTCTCCTGAGACTTTCCTACCTTTGCAGTTTAAAGCACAGTTATAATCTTGCAGAGCACTCCATTTTGGCTCAAATAATCTCTTATCTTACAGCATTTCAAAGTTTAACTGACTAACAATAATCTTACAGAGTTCAAAAATGGCTGTGAGTATAAGGAAGTGAACACACTCATCGCTTCTTTCAACAGTAAAATGCCAAGCCAAAAATCAACTGTAACTGCGACTTCACTGACTTCCAGGTATGCATTTGATATGCTATAAAATGCCAGCATGGAGCTATCTAAGTTCTCTCATGACTTTTAAAGGTTTAGTTGATACTAGCATTACTAAAATTTTCTTCCCTTTTTCCTCATTAGGCATAGAATGTGCCAAAGATCACAAAGCATATCTATTTTATGAAAACCATTATATAGGAACCTAAAATTACATCAATATCTTAAAGCAAAAGTTGCCTTCAGGCTCAAGATCTCCCTTGCTGCAGTTCTGGAAGAAGATGCTCCATATTCATACCTTTTGCCCTGCCAGTAGGTGGGATAAAGCAATGCAGAGAGACTAAACTTGCCCTGTGAAGAAGATGGACAGATGTTGTCACAGATATGAGATTTCACTGATTGTTGCCCCCACTGTTAAACCTGGCAGTCAGGCAAAAAGTGAAAGTCAATTTGATCACTCATATGATCCAATTGGCATGATTCTGCAGTCCATATGAGTGCAAGGGTGGCAAACAAAAAAAGGGAAAAGAACTTGTAAATCAGACTGGCAGGTTTATTTGCACTTTGTGCTTAGACTCATCAGTGTAAGCATTTGCATAGACAACAAATCCTGGTTTTAACTCAGTCCGCTTCTAGAATTCCTCTGCATCTTTGCATTATACCTGTTTAATCTCACATACCCCTTAATAGTACTTAGAAGTACTTTACAGCATGGTTTTAGCATTGTTTGTGATGCTCCAAACTTCCCTTGACAATGACTGCTGTTGTTCCCTTGGTATAAGAAATTATTGCTCTATTTGTGTGCTCAACATACACTTGCATTAGTTAAATACAAAGCAGTAGTAAACAGCAGAACACACCTGAACAGCAAACACTGCCTGGGAAGGACAGACACTTGCAAGCTGCTAACAGAAGCAAAAAATGAAATTGAAAAGGAGAAGCTAGGCCAGCAGAATACCTGCAAAGGATAGACAGAGCTGTTGTCAAATAAGTTGCAGTACTGAAAACACACAGAAAACAATTTGATGTAATATTTTCAACTCAGCCACTCATGTTTCTCTCATCGCTGTACTGACGATAGATCTAAATGCTTATTAACCAGTTATCATAGAAAAAAAAGGAAAAAGTTGTTCTTGAGAAAAAATGTGGGAAAAAAATTTAGTTTTATGTGAGACCGTAAGCCCCAGTATACAGCTGGTAAATTAACGCATAACCATGAAATCATACAATTCCTTATGAAAAAAAGAAAAAAATTACCACATTTGAAATGCAATATATAATGAAATACTATAGTACAAGTAATTTATAGATACTTCTCTTCAGCTTAGAGATCAATAATTTTGAATGTTTCAATGATTATTCAAAATTTTAAATTCTCCTTTGATTTAGAAATGGGCGCCTCATAGGGTGTTTATTTTCCTTCACATGGCTGGTTGTCTACACTTTCTAAACAAAGCAAAGGACGTCCTGGGGTCAGTGCCATTGATGATGCTGCCATAGATGCTGCAGCATCTTTCAGAGGTAGGGTAGCTCCACTAAAAAAAGGCTTAGACTAAGCAAACACTTTCCAAGAACAAGACATCGCTGCCAGTGCTTTGGGACAATTCACTGGCTACCCCTAAAATGTCTCTTGGTCCACTGCTCTAATCCCACTTTTTCCCAGCATGCCAGGTCTGTCTGGCTTGCTCCTTTTCTGATGAACCTGCATCTAAAGCCATACTAAAAAGTCCTGACAATGTTGTTGCCATAACTGCCTCACTGCAAGAGAAGAATTTAAGGACATTTCACAGAAACCTGAAAAGAAGGGCCAAAAGGTTTGTAAAAAAAGTTTAGCTGGGAACAAGATCTCACCTAAGGAATTAGACTGATACCTTCAGAGTGTGTTACAGTAAAATGCCTTTGATTCTAACTGTGTGGCAGTGTCTTTTGATTTGCAGATTAATTACTTCTCTTCCTGTAGCTGTAGCTATGTATTTGCACACCCAGACTTTAGCTGGAAGTGAGGGTACTCAAAAATGACCTATGTGACATTTGCAGTAGGAAACTAATTTATTACATCAAGGTTCTGGAGATAAAACCTCATATTCTGAGGTGATAAATAATAATGTATTTTATTTAATTCAATCATCTTAAGGAAACAAATAACAAAAAATAATTAACTCCAGACATGAGAGGCTGAAGGTAGTGGGGTGAAAAATACACAGAGTAGGCTGAAGAGAATTATGTGTCATTACGAATACAATGAAAGATAAAAGCAAAGTATAAAGTTTGAATACATGGCATCACCGAAACATCATTCACAGAGCTTGCATTTTGACAAAGTGGACTGTAGAATATATACATGGCTGTCTTTATTTTCATTAAATTAATTTTTAAGACAGCAATCTCACTATAAAAATAACTGTCTTGAGAACATTGAAATATGATTTTGAAAGTTACAAGAGCTCAACATGATGCTAAGTGTTTGAACTCCAATACAATTTTTCTCTGTGATAATATTATTGCTCTTTTTAAGGAAGAGGAAAGCTTCTTCTCTTGTAAGACAATCAATTATAGTCCTCTAGACTATCTTGTTCTGCATCATACCCTGCTGGGATGAACAGGGAATGTTCTAGTCAATCACATGTCACTTGAATCCTAGAGGAAATTTCTGTCTTCATGAATCAAAGGATTAGTGAAGCCAGTAAGGACATTGAGAAACACAGACGTGAGGGGACAAATGCAATTCTCAGTAGACATAATCCACTCAACTCAGAACTTAAATTTGAGCTTGCAGTCCTTTCAATGAATAACATATATTTGATATGTCTATTACATTGTCAGCTTTTTTACTGCAAACTTTCTTTCATGAAGAATCTATATGGATAGATTATGATGAATAGGATGAGATGCAATGAAGAAAGGCTATAGTTAGATTTTGTAATTTGATTAATACTTGCATCACTCAATCAAAGTCCAAGGCATTTTAAAGATATTAAAGATGACAAATGGGTTTCTCAGGAGTCTGAGATGCTAAAAACAAGATTTAAAAATGTAAAAGTTTCTGCCTATTTTTCTGGTGATAAAATCCCATCAAGTTCTTAAACTCTGAGCTGGCTTTCTTCAAGAATATTTTTCTTTTTATTTAGATCAGCCAGAATATAGATTCATATTTTTCAGTCTTCCATCCCTTATTCATTTCCTGAGGTTTTTTCACATCTCAATTTGCAATGAATGCTTATATTTTCTACATTTTCCTATCCAGAAGTTGTTACATCTTTCTTTTTCTTAACTAGCTTGAAATATAAATCAACATTGATGCATTCATTAGAGTAGCTAAGACTCCCTGACCAGAAGTGCAGGCAAGGTTTCTACCTCAGGCCACCAATGTGACACAGGAGGGCCAACCCTGTCCTGAGGGCCATTGGGTACAGCATTGCCAGTCACGCAGGGGAGGAATTGTCCCACTCTGCTCTGCACTGGGTCAACCTCACCTTGAGTATTGTGTGCACTTTTGGGCACTGCAATATAAGAAAGACATTAAACTACTGGAGAACATCCAAAAGAAGGCAACAGAGAGTGAAGGGCCTTGAGGGGAAACCATATGAGGAGCAGCTGAGGTCACTTGGTCTGTTCAGCCTGGAGAAGAGGAGACTGAGAGGAGACCTCATTGCAGGTAAAACTCCTTCATGAGGGGAAGAGGAGGGGCAGGCACTGATATCATCCCCATGTTGACCAGTGACAGGACCTGAGGGAATGGCCTGAAGTTGTGTCAGGGGAGGCTTAGGTTGGATATTAGGAAAAGGTTCTTCACCCAGAGGGTGTTTGGGCACTGGAACAGGAGATCCCCATGGAAGTGCTCACAGAACCAAGTCTGGCGGAGATCAAGAAGAGTTGGACAAAGTTCTCAGGCACATGGGGTGACTCTGGGGGATGGTGCTGTGCAGGGCCAGGAGTTGGACACCAGGATCCCTGCAGGTCCCTTCCAACACAACATATTCTGTGATTCTGTGATTAATAGTGCTAGTAATACCTATAAGTCACATCCTCTTTAAGTAAGATTAATTAATACTAATCTTATATTTGCATTTTACCCTCATACATATCAGGTTTTACTAAAAAATAAACAAAATATCTTCTTTTCCCATGTTATTTAGCCTGTTAAACTGTTTATTAACATTTCTGATTTTACTATAAGCCATCTTTCTTGTTATCATCTTCCCATCATCTAGCTTTCATTCTTTATCCAACATAATTATAACCAATTATTTATACCTTGTTATTTGAAAAGGAGTTTCTACTTTATTCCCACCATCTCTTTCGTACTCTCACATGCACACACAGCTACGTATATGAAGACTTTAATAGGATGTGAAGAAGGTTAGAGCTATGACATACATCTAAAATATTTTTAGGCTCCCTCATAGACAACTCCTATGGAATACAGAAACAAGCTCCAGGAGAATTTATAGTTTTCCTTTGAAATCCATAAGAAACAATAAGCTATTCATTAGAGAGTTCAAAAATATAACCACTGTCAAAGTACACAGTGATTCAGAAACTAAAAAATAGGAAATGAATAAAACCTGCACAATCAAGTACTGCCCCAAAAATATCCACAAACTGTTTCTCACTCACTAGAAAATCATGCATCAAATTTTAGACACAAAACAACAATTTAACTCAGTAAAGTAGTAGGAGAGAGAGAGCATCACAAGCGTCTCAGGTTTTTCAAACTGTTATTATTTTCTATTACTTTTTAAAGAATTTCCCTCAAGGCTTCTTGTTTTTATTATTAGTACTTCATTGTATTCCTAAGCACACAAGGTCTTAGGCTGGCTTCATAACATGTTTCTTAGAGTTTCTCCTTTCTTTCTTGAGCATTTAGAATACAAGTACAGCTAAAATTGTAAACCCCTTTCTCTACCTTGCTCTACCGTGTCTCTGCAAGAGAAATGGAGCATAGTTGTCTGGCTATCAACAGGAAAAGGAACTACAGTAATCCAGCTGGATACGGGAGCTGTGGCAAGGTGTGACAGTGTTAGCAAAGGTGTGCAGAGTGTGTGAAACTTGACAGCTCTTCCGTCAGAGCTAAGGAACAAGAAAGGACACTATTAGAAATGGGGGAGTTAGATAGCATATCTGTGCTGCAGAAAAATAAATGTGCAATTAAAGAAGGAAAGTTCATTAGACAGGAAAAGCAAACCTGTCAAAGGAAACAGAAAAAATAGGAAGGAGAAGCTTCATAATATAAAAAGAGCCAACAAAACAGGAATTTGTACATTGCAAAAAAATTTCCATCAATTGAGTTACATTCCTGTAGAGACCATTAGAAGCTTTGATCTGGAAAAATCACAAATCATATATTTTGGAATTAGATCCTCATAGTGTGTCATAATTTTCTAGATATGTAAATTGAGGAATCAAATTATTTTATTTACAGATTCATCCTACTGTTGCTTATCTTAATATTTGTTTTGATAGCAGAAAACTAGTTAGCTTCAGTCATTTGAAGTATTTCAAAGTAATTAAATCTCGAGATTTCTCCAACAGCTACCAACTGTATTCACGTGCCAATTAAATACTGAAAAAAAAAATTTCTATCTGAAAAACAAATACCATGACTGATAAACTGGTAGTGTTAATTCAGTACCCTTTGGAGTTCAGCAGGGAAATTAGCCTTTCCAAATGTGAAGTCCTCCTTCTGTTGCTTCCTGGATAGAAAGAAAAAATATTCAGAGAGAAGAAATTAGAGTTACTTATCCATCCATGACAACAGCAATGTGTTAAGTTGATTTTACCATTTGTCAAAAGAATGAAAATAGGATGGCACCATTTTCCAAAGCTGATGATCTGAAAACTACTACTGGATCTCCCTGACTGATCACCCAAGACATAAATACACTCTAAAAAATAATTTATCAAATATAAGTGGACCTGAAAGAACAGACTGCAATGACTTACACCAGAGATTGTAAAAAGAAATACGTGCTCATGCTGGGCTTTATGCATTACCAGAACAATGAATGTACTACGGGATTTACGTTAAACCAATATCTTATAATAAGACCTTAACACAGCAGAATATTCCCTATGTTTCTGTTGTCCACAGAGTAATTTCTGTGGCAAACTGATAATTATGTACTAGTGATTTCCCCCCTTATCTCTAGCTACTTTAAAGAAGTTACATGTTGCTTTGTTTATTTTACTACTCAATTATAATTGCATAAGGAGTAATGTCAGCTGGTACCTGAGATGATCTTCCTACTAAGATGGAACCTACATTAGAAAAGATTTTTAAACCACTTTTGCTAATAGTATGCAACATGGTGGCAAAAGAATAAGACCCCAAAGACTCCTGGCACACCACTCTATCTGTAGGTTTCTGTAACCCATAAGCAACTACAAGGTATTCTTTGGTAAATTATATTTTCACAGAAAGACCGTTGAAAAAATAAGAGCTTTTTGCTTAAGCCCTTTTCTGCGGCAATTAACTGTGAAAACTTGCCACTTTCAAAAGGTTTGCTGACAAAATGGAAGAGAGAGGCTCCAGACTTCTTCCTAGTGCTGTCTTTAGATTAAAATACATATTTTCCTGTTTCCATCAGTCAAAGTGACACGCAGTGAAAATAAAAGCAGAGTTAACACTGCTAAGATGCCATTCCATAGTTGCTCATGCTCAGATAATGTATTCCAGAGAGAAAGAGTAAGATTAGAGAGAGATTTATATTTCTCTCCTGACTGCCCCCCAGGAGTAGGTATAGTAGACAAAAGATGATGAAATTCTATCAATTACAGGAAACTACATAAGCCAACCTTACTCATACAAAAAAAAGGGTATTTTCAAGGAATTATAACTTTGCTTTCTAACATATGAACTGAGATGAATAGCTGTAATAATACTCTGGACCTTGCTGAGATAGATTGTCTAACTTTTCTCATCTGAATTTTATCTAGCACATAAATGCTGATCATTTTAATATGTGACTTGATTGCAATGCCTCTTAATAACTGTATTTCTATATCCTGGATTATGCTTCACAATCTCTTATCTGTTGTGTATAGTTATGAAATATTTCACACAACCTTTCCTTCAGAATACTTCAGGTTGGACAGGCTTCTCAAAGCTTATCTGTGATTCAAGGTTTGTCAAGGGGAATAGAGTTATTTTTTTACTGGATTTCTGAAAACTCCTTCCAAATACTGTTTCCCACCAAGTCATAAGTTACTGGCAGAAACATCAGCCGAAATGTGTCAGCAGAGCTGAAACGTAAAGTTCTTTCACTAAGCTGCTTCTTAAAGGACCAGCCTGTAGAGAAGTTAAAAATAAAATGTATTTTTTTGTGAAAAAAATAAAATGTATTTATTTTTGTGAAAAACATGGAATTTGCCCTATTGACCATCCCTAGTGATTTAGAGCTGTTTATTTGGATTCACCTTTGTTATCTCCCCAATACTTTTTTTATGATACATATTTTAATAAACGTTAATAGAAACATATGAACAAGTTGTCCAGCAATGCCTTCACACAGATAAAAGATAAGCTTTTAAGTCCAAACAGGTTGAGTTAGCTGAGATGAAATAATACAAAAAGTAAATGAAAAGGGTATAGATGGGATTCTATCTTCCATTAAAAGACTCCAGGAAACTGTTTCTTTCCCAAAATAAAATGAATTACTTGAACTGCAGACTGAACTGAACCGTCAAAAAGGCCAGTTCACTCGCCCTTATCTAAAAGAGACTTATTTGCAAGTGTTTGAATCTCTGGTGAACAGCCTGATGCAGTACTAATCAAAAGGTGCATGGTTTCCTTAGATGTGAAAGATGGAGTTTTTCCTGAAACTGTCTGATATTCATTTCAGCCTCAAACTGCCAGTAATAGATTGCCACTAGCCAGTAAAAAGTTCACTATAAAGAATTATATGTCCTTTCTGTCCTTGGTCACAGTTACTGTGTTATCTACAGTAGGCAATTTTCTCATGTGTTCTTCAGAAGGTCATTCAAAACTCTCTTACTTGGCAAGATGATGGGGATCTAAAAATATTATGATCTCCAGGCATTTAGCTTTAGTTAAATTTCCCCATGTTCAAAATAAGATGAAAGTCAACAAGAAAGGTTAAATTCAAACAATCCGGTGCTTATAATTTACCTGCTATAACCAGAGCCCAATTTTGTAATTTTGTCAGGAGTTTGAATTGTCATAGTTAATAGAAGCACCAAGGATACAATACATACACTCCAATGAACTCCAATATATACACTCCTAGAATATCCATGCCTTATATATATATGTATATATAATTCTGACTGAAATCCATATAGTTTGTATTTTCTAGCTTAATTTTTCAGTAACCAAAAAAGCAAATGGCCTGGGAAGCTGAGTATTCATATTTCGTCTCCAAAAAGATGTCCTCATTATGTACAAATCCTACTGCTTCTGAAGCATGCACAATAACCTTAGAAAATTACATATGGAAAAAAAACAACAAACCTCCAGAATTATTTACAGAAAAAGGCCTCAAGCTGTGCAAGGTTTTATGAGAGGTTTGGTGAGTTTTTTGGGATTGGTGTTTTGGGTTTTTTAGACCAGGATAAGAATATATGCATGGTATAAAAATTTCACCAGCTGTCACATTCATATTCATTGACAACTTCTTTTAAATAAATATGTCAAATTACTCCTTGATAAATCAATTCATGTATTTCCCTATTTGCACAGAAATGGCTTACATCCAGCTTCCTTTTGAGCACACATGATTATTCAGAGCAAGAGCTTCGTACACAAGTTCCCAATTTACGGTTTTACTACCTTTGATAAGGCCAGCATAAAAAAAGTACCATAAATACCATAGGGAAGGGATTCTCACAAAGAATTGCTTCAGCGAACAAAGACTAAAAGAAAATGAGAAGGAAGGATTTGCATTTTTCCAGAGTCATCTGCCTATTTTTTATTTTTTTTGGCTATGAATGCCTTTCTGAAAGGAAGATTTTACAAAGATGTATTATTTGGATTGTGTATACCTGGTATGAAAAATATGAAGAAAGAGAGAAGATAAAAAACAATATTAGAAGTAAAAATTTTGTCAGGTGTAGCATATATAGCTGTTGCTCAGCTGTCAACAGCTATTACACACCCCTCCTCTTATTTGGACTCCTGGATTACAGTTAGCCTTTAATCTTCAGGAAATAGGCGTCTGAAATTTGTCTGACTGGAGATTTTAGGGTATTATTGGTCTATAATTTCGTTGGTTGGTCGCAAGGCAAGGTTTATTACCTATCTAATAGGCCCTCATAAAGCAGAAAACCTAGTAACCTCCTAAAGCTCATCAGATAAAAGGATTATAGACTGAAGCACTATCTTTCATGAAGCTCAAGAGTACTGAAGCCTTACTTTCTGTGATGAAAATTGTGCTTGGGCAGGGAACTGAGCCCTGCTCTATCCAGCCTCTGCCATTTAGAGATGGACAAGGGGAGAGACCAGGTTATCCAATGTGGTCATTAAACTACTGCTGTTAAAAAAAAAAAAAAAAAGAAGATGCTTGCAGGGTTTGATCAATTTATAATTCCTCTAGCAACATCAGTTGAAGATATAGTCCTATTGAATATTCCTGCTTTGAAACTAAAGTCTGTCATATTTTTCCCAGAATTGACATCATGCTGATGAAAAAACATCTCCATAGTTTAAAATTTTCAGCACCAACTAAGAAGTTAAGGAACTCAGTTAAACAGAAGTTTACAGAAAAAATTTAAATTGTGCATAGTACAAGACATGCCTGGAAATACTTCCTTAGGCCACTCACTCTAAGCTAAGAAACAAAGGAAGAGTTAAAAAACAGGAAAGTTCCCGAATACAGTCAAATTGAGCTGCCTGTGGCTGGACTTCTGAGTTACGAACTACCACCTCCCACTTTCCCAAGTGATCATGCAACGTTGAAAAACACTCTATTGCTAGATGAAATACACTCAGCTTTGACCAAAGCATGTGAAAAAAATGAGGTGATAGTGGGCAAAGGGAAATTAAAAAAAAAAACTGATAACTAACTGAGCATCATTCTTATCCAGTTCTCCCTGTCTTTGCTCTTCATGTCTGTTCTGCTCAAACTAATTTAAGCAGACTTTCAAGTATTGATAAAATAAACCTGTTGCAGCAGCTCCCCAATGTTTTTCATGCATTCTGTCCTGCTAAGATCACCACAATGAACCATACAATCATACTATTCAGACAGCATCGCCATAGCTCACTTTATTTAGGGAGATATTGTGAATATAGCAGTCAGAATACACTGTCTGCATTTCATCCAGCTGCCTGCTGCCTCACTGAGCCAAGTGACTGCAAGTGCATTCCCTAAGTGCTGGTCTTTCCATTATTCTCTGCCAGTCTTTCCATGGATTCTCAGTGCTTTTCTATCCTCAATTCAAAGTCTTAATTCTTCAAGTGATCCATGGATCAGGGTTTTAGCTACTCAGTGATAGTGATTTCAACAAAGCCTTTAGCTTTGTGATACAGTATAGCAATGATACAGTATGAGCCTTGGTCTGAAATTTAGGATTAGGCATAATAATAAAAAGCAATAATAAAAAGGTCTTCTCCCTTAAAAGGATATGAAGCATTATGGTGCTTTCTAAGGAAATTAAGCTAACTCATATCATGGAAGAAACAGTTTTGGCAAAAGTGTAGAACTATAAAAATTAAGGTATTTGTGTAAACTGAGTGTGTATTACCACAGGAAAACTGTAACAGAATGCCAAAATTCACAGAAAATAATTAAATATAAATTTATGACATAAATATTTAAAAGGAGAAGAGAAAAAAGAAACCAAACTGTTTGGAAGAAGAAACATTATTACTATGTTATTGGGTTATTGTAGATGAAAAGGTTTTGATATATTTTTATGGGGGTTTTTTAAATATAATAATCACACATAAGAAAAGCTTTATTTAAAGACGTTCAAGCACTTTCTATGGTTTTGCAAAGTTTCAATGAACAAAATATGTATGAGTGAACTAAACAATGCTTCCTTCTTCAAGTCTAGTTTCACAATGTTTAACAGCAATGACTATCAGTTATTTGTTGAAATGCTTCATAGGAAATTCAGGGAAAGAAAAACATATTAAATTTATTTTCTCAAATAAGATTGTAAAAAAATAAATTAATTCTTTCTCACCTATTTTCTTTTTACTGTACTTCAGCTGTGTACATAAGATAACTAAGACAATAAATAAGAGAGCTGCTCGTGTGTGCAATGAATATTTCCCATTAAAATAATGAGGAAAAGAGTAGGTCTCAAACCCTAAACCTTGGAGTATAAGAATCTAGAACCATGATAAAAGGTTTGTAGGTGGTCCCTCAAATGGCATTAAACACACAAAACCTTCAAATTTAAAAACATTAACAATGTAAATTCATGGGATTTGGGGGCTTATTTATATCAAGAACTCTGCCTACAAGGAGTCAACTGAAAGAAGCCCTGCAATATTTTAGAAGGAAAGGATCCTGCTTTGCAGTTTCTAGGTGACTGATGTGTGTCTCACTAGCAACATCAGTGATATCGAGTAGAGTGGAAATAACTGGCAAGAGTACAATGATCACATAATTATACAGGGATGAAGAATAATAATTTTTCCAGCCCATACTCATGAATACTTTCTAAGCATTCCCCTTGAAACCAAGTGCCATCATTTATGAGCTTACATTCAAATTGTAGATCTCGAACATTTCATTAAGGTCTCACAAGCTTCTCCTACGGGTGGAAAACACATCTTTCATGGGGAGTTTTCAAAGTGCTTCTAGGGGGTTTTATAGTGGCTAAACCACCATTCCTTTTGATTTTCATTCTCCAAGATAGGACAGTAATTTTTTGATTGTATTTGGTTTCTTCTATTACTATGCAAGTATGGAGATGGCAACTATGTGAATTTTCTTCATATTCTCCATCATATTTTTAAGCTTTAATCAGCAGCATTTCACACAGTTCTCTTGAGATACATGAGGGATACATGAAGAATTATGAAGCATAATCATAAGGATGATCAAACCAGAAATGTAATCCACATACACACATTATACATGAACTTTTGTTTCAAAAGAAGACACAGTGAACTGAAGCACTATTTCAGGCAAACAATGGTTTTACGGTTTTAGTTTTGTTTTGTTTTTAAATCTTTGTATCGGTTTCTTTTTTTGGTGGAAGATACTTGATGAGTGAAAAATTCCTCAATTCAGCATCCCAGAGATAATCTTAGAAATTCTGATGACCTTAACTCTGATATTATTTATATCAATGCAGGTCACAAACATAACACCTAGAGCTAAAAAAATCACACTAACGAATAAGGCAATTAGGCTCCACAGAATTCACTGAAAGTATGTAAAGATTGAATCTGTCCTGTAAGTTGGTTTTTTCTTTTATTTGTCATAATGAGATAGGCCAACCTGCTCCTACACTTGGTGTATCTTAATGTGAGAAATGACTGGCTTTATAGAAGAACCCAAGGAAAACACAAGGAGAACATAGCAGAAATGCTCTCACCAGAAAGACAGCTCACAGAGCAATAAAAAGTAGCTCTGCTGCTGTTGATTGGAAAAGTTCAGGGACACCAAGAAGCATCTTATCAAACTCCAGTCACAAACAGATTGTCTACACAAACTGGAATCAAAATAATCAAACGGACTATATTCCATAACTGTAGCTATTTCTGAATAATTATTGACCTTTCTGCATTAAGAAATCCAAAATAAAAAATCCACAAAGCCTCTTACCTTTAATAAGAGAAACAATATATATTAAAAAGACACACCTTTTCTCCAATAGGTACTGTCAAGGAAAGCCACACATATCAGTGTTATAGGCTGTACCAACTAAATGTTTAAGCTTAAAAAAACAAGTATTGAAACAGTATGACCCAACATGTAACTTCATATGCTGTAGGAATGCATTTTTAATCAGATTTTATGATGAGACGCCTATCAAAATAACTAACCTATGAGTATCTTCACAGATGATGCCTCCTATCCCAGTCAAAATACATTTAAAATAATTTATTATGAATCAATGGAGCAACCATCTCTCACTAGCTCATTCTACTTGTAACTTCACATACTTTGAAAGTGCAAAAAAAATTTTAAATTTATCATTGCTCATTAAACCTGCAAAAGGCTGTGTTAATTGGATGTCGCCCTAATTCACTTACGTTTCCTGACAATAAAGACCATATGATTTAAGTTCAACTGATTCTAAAGTCATTATTTACTGACTTCACTGAAGTTCATAGCCTGAAGTTGAATCAAGAGTGTTAAGAACTATTCCTTAGAAAGGAAAAGGATCAAAGAAACACAATTACTCTAAATTAGGAGGAAAACAAAGTGTAGATTATTCACTAATACCTTTAGTATTTTTAAAGCCATAATTCAATATCAACACAAATAAAAATCATGCAATGTTTAGTAAATCTCATTGCTATAAAAAAAAAATCACTCTGGAAGCAACAGTTCTTTTTGACAATTGAACACACCATTTTGCAGTAGTGAAGTACATTCAAACTCAAGCCTTCCTAAAGCATCACAGTTTAGCCCAACCACACGTAAGGGAACTAAAAGACTGATATTTTGATAAACATACTGAAAATGAGGGAATAGTTGAACTCTATCATATGCCATACTAATCAGTGATAAAAAGAAGATGCATATATAAATATACATAAAAGAAAATATTTAAAGCAATTAGTAAATTAGTTCAGAGCCATGGATAATGGGAGATATTACCAATAAAGTATTGCCAAACAGTTTAGAATTCTTTTGAGAATACAGTAGTGCAATATTTTTTTTAAAAAAAAGACCATTAGGTGTGAAAAGGATTGCTTTAACAAGCTTAAAACAGGAAGAAAAAAATAATAATAGAGGGAAATGTATGCCATGCTGCTAGAGATTTTACTGAATTAATCCTAAAAACAGAATCTCTCTCCAGCACAAAGCTAACTGTCAAAAATCACACCACAAAAATGACTCATGGTTTAAAGCTATGCTAACTTCTCAGTGGGTTAGCACTGCAGTTGACAAGATCCATTCTCTCTCTTTCTCTGCCCTTGGCAGGGAACAAAACCTCAGAATTTGCTTCCATATGTATGGCAAACTATGTACTTCGTTTTACTCATCCCCTGAGCATTAATAATGCTGAAGACTTTGGATGATGTTATTGAAAAGGAATCATTCAATCACTATTTTGTTTTACATTCAAATCGATTTAATCTGTAACATTAGACATACTATGTCTGAAATAAACAGAAAAATGGCCAATAATCTTTTGACTACCTGAATTTCTGAAAGAGAAATACAAGCTTTCCTTTCCACTCACCTTTCTTTTCACTCAGCTTTCCTCTCTACTCAAGCATTCCTTTCTCCTTTGCCAAGACTAATTTTTTTTGTTGCTTTACACAGAAAATCCAACACATGATTAATACATTTATAATTGCTCTATTTTGTATCTGGTCCCTAAGAGAAGGAAGAAAAGACATCAGAACAAGCACAAAATTTTGGATGATTCAATTCACTCTGGGTTACATGATGAAAACAGCTGACTTTTGTTATCTCCAGACCATACTTTTTTCCTATTTCAGCATAGTGCTTTATGGACTTGTTTTTCATACTTAGAAGAATAGAAAATATGTGAACACTCAATGATTAAAATAGAACAAGAAATAATATCACAATATAAGAGATCCCAAGAGAAAATAATGTGTTCTTAGAAAACAAGGGCCTTTTACAAAGCATGCTTTATGATATTTGCCACCAGCCTCTTGGTACTAAAAGCAGCTGTAAACGAGATGTTTTGCACTGTTTTGTTCATGCACACACACCCAGCCCTTCTCTAGGAAGTGAGTTGGGGGGCAGTGGGAGACACGGACTGAGCAGGAGTCTCAAGGTGGAGCAGGATGTTGGCTCAGAACAGCAATGCCCCACCTACACGGGATCCTCTCTTCCCATCACACCTTTCCTGTCACAACAGTCAGAATGTTTGCTTAGATCTGGTCCTCTACAACCTGTAATCACGTTACTGACACAATATGTGCATTACAAAATACTGATCTGACATGTTAGAAGCTCTACAAAGCAAACCAAACTATTTCCAATTCACTTTTAAAACAAAACAATTGAAAATATTAGTGAGATTTTCATTTTAGCAGCCCTGTGTTACAGAGATCACGCAAAACTCTTCTTAGATTAAGACATGCTGGAATCTTGACCATAGAACATTTATCTGAAAAATACTTTGGCCAATGAAAGAACAGTTTCCAGTGTGAGACAGATATTTAGAGATTATCCTGGATGCACTTCACTACAAAACAAGTCTATCAGAGGCAGCTGGGATATGATGCAAATGCATTGTAATTGTCTGCAGATATGTGAGTGACAGATGGGCTGAATTGAGTGGAAGGATAGAAACAGTGTATTCTGTTTGGGGGTAAAGGGAATACAATAAAAGTAGAAGTGTAATTTTTTGCAGCTGCAAAGGCTTTTTGACAGCAATTCGCTTCCAATCACTTTCAAGTAACACATGACTAGGACAGAAAACATCATTAAAATAATTGACTAGTTGTCAGGAACAATAAATTAATAGAATAATTTATTATTCACACCCATCTATTCCTAATGTAGACACCTAAAATATGTGGCTAGAGACAGCACTCTGAATGCTAACATGTCAGATGTGATACTGAAATCCATTCTTTACTGTGTGGATTAGACAAGGATTTTCAGACCAGAAATAGTACTGGAAAGAGCAGTGGCTGGAAAAACTTCAGTGGTATTTCTCAACCATTTGCCAATTAATTTCATCAGCACATTGTTTCCAAAACAAACTTTAGAATTAGTAAATTAAATCAGATGCTAACTTGAGGTATTGCAAGCATGATATGAAACCTTCATACACAACCTGTGTATTAAAAGGAAAATACCTAAAAGTAAAAAAAAAAAAAGCTTAAATCTAATTTTTGCCCATCCACAGGCATTTAATACATGGCTGCTGATGTCTCAGAGAACTGCTTAGCCCATTTTAAACAATTTAATAGAGCAATAATTTTATACAGGAACAAATCTATAGTCTCAGGGCAGTGGCTGTGACTGAAGTACCAGTGCAGCCCAGCCATGGTACTCCTCCCTCCTGTCACAGTGGCTTCTGCATACAGATGTGCACAGGATGATCTTTGGTAGCAGTCTATAAACCTGTCCAGCCCAAGGGACACTTAAATCCAGGCTGTTGCCTTTTTCTGTAGACAGAACAAAGTGAATGCCTGCTTGAGAAGAAAGTGCTGCAGGACAGTGGCATAATTCTGAGGTTGATCATAGACATCCTCACAGCATTTTCTTGCTTCTGCAGGGGCTTCTTCAGCACCAGCTGCCCACCTCTGGTGCTGGACAACAAAATCAGCAGCTACAGGCTGTGCAAATCCACTCTTGTGCTTTTCCCATTCTGGATTTAAAAATTAGCTGACTAGGTAACTGAGATTACTATAAAGGGATCAACTTGTCCCCAGCCCAATGAAGAAAACAAATTTGCATAATAATCTCCACATATGTTTAAAAATAAAATCTGTCTAGATAAAGTACTGATCAGCTATGTTATAAACCCTCAATAACAACAGTAAGATCAGAATGGCTTTTGAGGCTACTAAAGTATCATTAGCATTCATCACAATGAACTTCAAGCATTCAGGAGTTCAAAGCCTACAGTCTTCATTCACACTTTGCACAGACCATTGCAAAAAACAGTCATTGAATTCAAAGGATGGATGATTTAATAGAGGAAATTTAAAAGTTTTCAGGGACCTCTGGATTTTATTCTAACTTCTCAAAGGCCTTTTTGTGCGTGCAAGAAAATATTGGCAGTATCACCTTCTCATTATCTTTTGTTAAGCTTTAATTTTATTTAATTAATTATCTAAAGCAGAACTAAAATTTTAAAATATATACGCAAAGCCAAAGAAAAGTAAGGCATCATGCCTACTTTGTAAACCTATCTTGATTTCAAAATGCATACTTTGAGTACCTTGATCTCCAGTGGAATCTTGCCTGCCTATATCATGAATATAAAGTGGAAATTTAATCCCACATTTAAGCTATTAAACATAATTTTAATTAGTCTAGGATCACCTGGACATTGTGGAGCTTTATCACAGCAAAAGTACTGCTCTCATTGTGAAAAAGAGTTTGCGCTGTTCATTACAGAGGAACTCCCAGCTTCCAGACAAGAAATGCTCCTTATATATACATCTCAGAAGAGGTAATGAATTTATTCCAATAAATGAAACACTATTTTCACTCTGCCTTATTTATAAGAATATGTTTCCTCTACATGACTCAACTAGTTATATTCCCCAATACTGTGACACAAAGGCAAAAAAAATCTTCAATTTTTGGAATGGATTTTTCTTTTAAATTATCAAGTGATGATAATGAGTGAAACAAAAAAAAAAAATGCAGGCTTAAATTATTTTATCCAGCTGTCAAATATACAATAATGCTGCTCTCTATTTTTTCACCTGAAAAAAAAAATCGAAAAAGGAAAAATACATTAAACTTATTTGTGTAAGTTCATACTTAGGAAGCGTGAACAAAGGTCTGAAATAATTGTAACTTTTTTTTTTACATTATTAACAAGTGATTGAAGTGCAAAACAGACTTTGTTAGCCATTATGGTGGTCATCATTCCTACAGTAATAAAATTTTTAAAACATTACTTCTGTATGTATAAATGAATATGCAGCACAGTTCTTTTTAGATGTTAAGTGAATGAATATCAACTAAAAATTCTGAAAGGTATACTATAGATTATCTAGTGACTGTTCAATGTTTCACTATTATTTTTAATACAAAGCCCAAATCGGATAACTTCAAGCACATTCCTCTGATTAAAAGCCAGTATCACCATGAAATTAGTTTTTGTCATGCAAGCAAATCAGGTCAGTTATTTTTACATTCTCATGCTTTATTACTAATTTGAAATCTTCAATGTTTTAGAGATTTTGCCAAAGTACTTTCAGTAAATGACAGTTTATGGGATTATAATGAGAATTTGAGAAAATAATAATTCTACTTAAGAAAAAGAGAATAATTGAAGAATCAAAGAATCAAAGACTAACTTATTCAGATTGAAAAGCTTTGACTGTTTGCAAATTTAAAACACAGAAAACTACAAAGCAAAAACATGTTCAGTTTATTTTCTTGATAAATTCATCTAGAACACTAAGAAGTATCCAATAGCTAAATCAATATTAAAATATCAATTGGCTTGGAAACAAAAAGTATGGAGACTGGGACAGATAGTGCTATAATTAACCAGCAAAGTTCACTATTAAAGAAATCTGTGGCTGTGGATACAAGATAAATGTAAAATTCAATATAAGACAAATTTGCTCTGAAGAACAAACCCAGGTTAGGGGCCAACATCACAGACTGTGATTCTTGATACATGGTGTCTTTATTTCACAATCAGTATAGAAAAAGGAAAAATACATGACTAATTAAGTGAATACTCTCAAATCCTCTCCTGTAGAGAGAATATAATTTAATTAATTACAGCATTCCTATGAGCACATGATATATTCCTTGCAGGATTTCTGAGCTTTTAGATACACATTTGATATGACCTGGCCATCACAGGTATTTTCCTAATCTTCATAAACCTCAGAATCCCTGTGAAACACAAGACAATTAAGCTTCAAGTCATTTACCACACACAGGCATGAAATGCCATCTGAAATGCCTCCAGATACTTTGGAAAACCTTGCCTATCAACTTCTGAAGTCTACAGCTCTCCTGTAGGTCCTATGTTATATGTTTTCCAGGTACATCTAGATGTCCTAGAAGATCTCAGATGACATTAGACACTTCTGAGCTGGCAAGAAAAAAATGTGTGCTACTGCATTCAAGAAGCATGAAGGCTTCCCACGCCATTAATGTATTGGATACAAATGTTGCCAACACACTGCTCAGCACATTTGAGGGGAATCTCTGTTCCTCGGGACAAGACCAGGTCTCAGAGAACAAGTAAAAATAATAATTCACACAATTTATCGTTAAATTTTTAATTAGTATTAATAAAATAAATATGAGTCTGTCCTCACCTGCTGTTAAGACTTTTTTCACAACAGTGACAGACAGGGTATCCAGTGATATGGAAGAATACACTCAAGGAAGGTGAATCTCACAGCAGAGATCGAGGAGCAGAGAGTGATCTCCTTAGCCTTCTGTTTTGTCAGCAAGCACATAAGCCACCAACTCTCTGAACAAGTTATCCAATGCTGTATCAGCAGTCTTAGGGAGAAATGAGCAGGAGTGCCCAGGACCCCAGAGGAAATCTTGCTGATCTTTATCCTAAACAGTCACCAATTCAAATAAACACGAAAGTTCTGTCTGTTAATTCCTGCTTTTCCAATACTTCAGGTACCACCTTAAAACAGACTCCATGTAAAAATGTCAAAGAGTTAGTCATAGCTTGTTTTCTAAAAAAAAAAACCCAGTAGCAAACACACACAATGGGCTGCTCCTCATCTTCCACAGCAAGAGTTCTTTCGTCTTCATTGGCACTTTGTGAAACACACTTAGAGTGAAGCAGCTCCTGACTGCACAGTAAGACTATCAGATGCAAAGAGCTTTGATCTCCTCATTAAATTCTAGTTCTGACTGAGGTAATACAAGATAGATGGGAGCATACAGTAAATTTCATATATTACATGTCTAACACATAGACATTCAGTGTTTTGAAGTAGAGTTCTCTCTTGCTGCAGAGAAGTGCCATGATGTCTCAAGCAGGAATTACAGCTGCACATCCCTTCCCTGACACTTCAAATGCCTCATTTTCACTACTTTTAATACATTAGTACCACAAGATCCTACTGTAGTAAGCACTACAGTTAGGTGTGCATCGTTTTTTAATAGTGACTTTCAAAGTGCCCATGCCCCTGAGTTTTTGTTGATTTACTTCTAATTTTTTTGTGTTCTGTGTGAGTCCTCACAAGTCAGTTTCTCACGTACAATCTGGAGACTGCCAATGCACCTACCCTGGAAGATCTGGCAGCGTAACACAAAGGATATATAAGAATGGATTTTCCAACCAAACCTGAAATTGGTTTTGGAAGATTTGAACACAAAGAGGTGTTTCACCTGAATGGTGGATTTAGCAGCCCTTAAAAAACAGTGTAGACAGAAACCATCAATGAGAACAGATGACATCAACTGCTCTGGAGAGTAATCCCTAAATAAAGCAGAAAGAAGGTCAAATCAAAAAGGAAGCCAAAGCAAGACAAGGTCACAAATCAGATCATTGGAGATCTGCAAATGTAGACCTGTGGCCTGGCTTTTACATATCTAGGTCACACCAATTTTAAGTCAATGAACAGATAAACCAATTATAGGGTTTTTTTGGCATTTTGAATCATTAATTAAAGGAACCAGAACACAAAATCGATTTTCCTCAAGTAGAAATGTCACATATGGGGTGCCCTACTCTTTCCCCACAATTAGGTCACTAAAAATGCTGTGGCTCAAGACCCTGACATTCTTTCCTCTAGCAAATAAGAATGAGAACACCTTTCAGTCAAAAGTATCCAGCTTCAGATACACTACTTCTTTTTAAACAAATTAAATTTTATTCTGTAAACAAAACATTTTTTCAGAGTTGCTACCTGAAAATCCTCCTGTCTCATGATTTATCACCTACTGTGATAATTGTATTTGTCATACTATTGTTTGTTACTAAAATAAAAATGACCATCATCTCTGCATTAAAAAGTCTAAGACCCATACTTTTTCAGCCCTTGGAAAAGGCAGATTTATCTATCAATATTTTGCTCTACTAATATATATCCTTTATTCACCACTTTTTCAAAACAAATATTGTAAGTCTCAATAGTTCTTGCAAAGATATATTAGTTCATCTTTCATTGGCTGTTTCTAGTATGATTAGGTTTTGTGTGGATGAGGATTAAAAAGCAAACACATTTGTCCAAATATCTTTACAGAGCCAATCATCTCTCTCAGAGTGTACAGAAGCTTACATTATTTATATGTTAGTGGTCAGGGTCACACTGTCAGCACATCCCTTAAGTTCTCACTCTCTAAAAGAAAAAAAATTGAAGCACTAAATAATCCTGATATTATTGAAGAGAAATTGGAAGGCTTGTTGGGCAAATATCAAAGTAATCTAAAACTGGTATGTGTAGAAGACATACTGTGCAATGACATGAGCAGAGTTATTATTTTGGGAACACTTCTGCTTGCACTGCAAAGTTTAATAGACCACTGACTGTGAAATGAGATGTCTTACATTTTTCTTCCTTCCACCTCTTTGTAATTCTGAACCTTCCTCTTTTGAATAAAATTTATTAATTATTATTTGGCTTTACTGGCCTCCCAAGTGCAATTAAATAAAATTAATACAAATTCAAGGATAGATATGTGTTCAAATGATGTGCAAACACAATGGATAGATTTGGTGAGAACAAATTGCTCAAGAACCCTGCGCTTAACGGGCAGTGCATGTTTACTTGTAAAACAGCATAGCATAGTCCAAAACATAGTATTTCAAATCTGGATAAAAGGCCAGGAGGGAGGACAGCAATACCGTAATATAAAAGCTTTTGTTCTCATAAAAGATTATTCTTGATGGTTTTTAATGACATCCTTATTAGCGGCAAATTTAAATTTTCTTGGGGGAGTTATGGGGGGAACTATAAAAAGAAAGCAAGTAATTTTTAAATTATTTTTCTCTCAGCATTATGCTGAGTCTGACCTCAGATTAGACACTCTCCTCTTCTATGGCATGTCACTTGAAGTGTCCATGTGTTACTTTGCCTTCACCACAACTCTAATTGCAGTGTCTTTGACTTCACCAGTGCAAATAAAAGCACAGTTCAGGATATATAACTTAATAATTTTTCTTTCCAGTTCAGTACGATAGAAAAGATTGTGATAAAAGTGATCTTAAAGACTATCTAGTTCCAATGCTCCTGTCATGGACAGAGACACCTTCCAGTAGATCAGGTTGTTCAAAGTCCGATCCAACATGACCTCGAGCACGTCTAAGGAATCCATAATTGGCGATTTCAGTGCCTCACCACTGTAGGCTGTAACTCCATGGATTAGCAAAAGACAACCTTCTAAGTGTAAAGCAGAATGGCAACCTCACATAACCCCTAATTTTTCTTCAAGATGCTAACAGAAAGGCCAGCTGGCAGTCTTAACATTTTAAATGTTGTGAGTTCAATAAACTGTACACTTCAGGAAATTACTTCACTAAATTGGATAGCTTTCTGATCCTAATGTGGACCATCTCAGAAAGGAAAATATTAGTAGTCCTGTCTCATTAGTTTTGTAAAAAAATTGTTTGGTTTGGTTACCTTTAGCCTTCCAAAGAGCTTCAAAAATATCTCTCCCATGTTTTCTCTTCAATAATAAATCTGACAATAATAAATAGGCCCTGTTTGCTGTCTAATCACTGTCCTAGATAAAAATAAAGGTTGAGCTAAGGAAATAAGATTCTCAGAATGAAGTGAGTCTCATTATAAAATTAAGTAATGATACTTAGAATTCCTTTTCTTAATGTTGTGGAAGTCTCTAGCCCTCTATGGGAGACTAAAATAGATACTTATATCATTTCTTGAGAAGCCTTAATAATGTCTTTGTTTACAGCAGCTCATTGAAATCATGCAGCATAAAAGAGAATAATAATGAACCTTTTACTCCATATTTATTTCTAACCTTCAGGTATAGAGGCTTGCTACTGTATTCAGATGACTGCTAGTTTTATAAAGCTGTGCTAATGTGTGGTCTCACAGTGCTAAGAATATGACCCTGCGTTTTATCACTACACATTTTTCTGAATAACTTCAAATTTCCCTTTCCATACCTGGCTCCCAACTTTCACACTGAATTTATTATTTGAGTTTGGGGCCATCTAATTCCAGGTACTTTGAGTCCCGAAATTTTTGGCTACTGTGGAGGGAAAACAATGTAATGTTTTACTCTTAGAGTTATAATGCAATTGCACCTGGCCACCATCTGCCTCCAGCAAGTACTTCAAGCCTAATAGTAGCACCTCTTTCTATTAGTCTATTTAAGTTAAAGCTGAATGTCTGAAAATGAAGAGTTTTAACCCTTTGTGAAAGTATAAATTCATGTAAGATCAGCCATCTCAACAGCCTCACTGAATTGTTTCCAGACACTCATACCCTATCGTGCATTCAGGTAAGTGGAAAACAAACACAAAACTTTAAAAAAAAAAACTTTGCTCCTCCTCTGCCACATCCTTTTTTTCCTGTGAGAAGAGGCAAAAGGCTTCACATCTTTGAGGATTTAATGTGTGAACACAGACACTCACAAATCAGGTTTCACTTGTACTACCTGTGAATTTCAGCATCCTTACCATCAGTTGGTAATGTCAGCCCACATAACCCCGAGACCTTTACCCTCTTCTCTTTGTCCTTTCTACCCCCAGGCTACTCCCTACTGACTGACTATTTTCCATTAAAAAAGCATTAATGCACACATTATTGGGGAGATTTTGCCACCTCTGTCAGCTTTAGAGCTAGCAAAAATTAGAGTTCTCACTATTCATTATCTAATGCTTGCAACCTATTTTATCAATCTAAAACTCTATTGTCTTTCCAAAGACAATGAAAATCCATAGAAAACTCCTAAATGATGCACTACAGCATGCAAACATGTTCCCTCTGCATGGCAAAGAAGTTTTGGCATTGCTGTAAGACAGACCAAGTAAAAGCTTTCTTATAAAATTCTTATATTCTTATAAAATTCTTATAAATTCTTATAAAATTTATGAGTATTTAACATAATGGAACACTTATCAACACATGTTGATAAGTCTGTACTCTAAAATAGTCGAAGCACATAAGAGTAAAAGTCATAACTCTAATTTTACACTAAGAAGCAAATCAGCTCAGTTTAGACAGAGAGAGGTACCTACAGAAAGGTAAAAGAAATGTTAAGGTTGCATTCTAATTCTGTACAGATATCCATATGCACTATAGGAATCTTCAATAATACTGCTTATAGCTAAGGCTGTAACAACCATTCATGAAGTACAAAGTATTTAATATCAAAACTATATGCATTAAAAGTCTAATATCCTTTCTCTTCCCTGGTCATAATGATGTTTCATTGCATCACCATTTCCTAGATTTATTTTTCTTTTTAATAAGGAACATTTCTCTTCAGTTCTCTTCACTTTCTCTGTACCAGAGATACCAGAACAAAGAGAAAGAGCAGTTCTACTATTTATGGATCTAACCCTTACACAAACCATACAAGGTGTACCACACTTATTTCTCATGTAAGAACCCCTGTAAGTACGAAAAGAGCATTCTGGGAATAAAACAAGGATTGCCATTTTGAAGGAGCTGCTAAAATTAATAATATCACAGAAAAGCATCAATTTACAATCTCATAAAATAGGGAATGAAATGCAGATTGTTTCCAGAGTGCTTCTCAGTGTCTGGCCAAAAAGGAAAGTAATAGCATAGGAGAAAGTACCCCACATTCCAGATACAGGGTGAACACTACACTATAATCACTAAGGAATCAAACATAAACCTGTGACAAATTGCTACAAAGTTTAGGATTTTGTCTGAGAAGTAATTGGCATTTTAACATATTTTTTTTGAAAACTGATTTAAGCAAAGAAAATAAAAACAGCTTACATGTCTTCTAGCAGAAAAAAAAATAAAGCTATAAATACCTTCCTTTGGTTTGTGATTATTGCTCCACTACTGTTTAAAAAGTTAAATGAAGTCTTTTCAATCAAGTCATTTGTTTCATATACATGAACAGTTGCAAAGGATCATTAGGCTCATCCCAAATGATGAGGAAGTCTAGATCCTGTTAGAAAGCTCATGGATGTGACATATATGTTATTCCCTTGGTGTTATTTGCCACAGAATGACTTATTGAAGAGATACCTAAGTTTGCACATCAGTGTTTTCCTTCTCCATCCATGAATGCAACCATCCTGTATCATCAATTAATTACACATCAATTGTTCAGGGTACATGACACGAAGAGGCCACAAAAAGATATGAATTACCCTTTGCTCTAATTTGCACTCATGCCATCTAACAGTGATGCCCTGCACTGCATAGATTATAACATCTTTAATTTACTCATTCAGTTACAGTAACTCCTTTAGTAACATTAAGCACAAGGCAGGAGAATTAATGTGTTAATATTTCATGAAAACATGCGGTTAATTAGGAATTTATTGGTTTGGGGTTGGGTTATTTTTTTTGTCTCATCTCTGTGTGCAGGCTGCAAACAATGGTTCCTGGGAACCACACTCACTGCCAGTAGCACAGGCCGAGCAATAAAGGATACTGTGATGGTTTTGATGTTTATATAAGGCAGCTAGACGAAGTTCTTATGTGACTGTCCTCTAATCACATGTACCAATATACATGGATTACAACATTTAAGCATGATAAAGGGTATGAGCTAAATAAAGCTCCCACTCATATACAAGTGGCTACATTCTCATTCACTAAACTGCTCCATGATCCTTACATATCACAGGATAAGCCTAGGGAGCCCCAAACTATGGTTACAGAAGTCACCTGTCACACCCTCCCTAGCAGAAATTACTGGCTGTGAGTGTCAGTGATGCTGGGCAGAAACAAAAACCTTTCCCTTAGCTGCGCAAACACAGCTCAATCACTTTGCAAAATACTATGTGAGCACAGAAGCTTCAGCAAAGAGCAGCTAACAGCTGCAGTGAGGTCTATAAACCAGGAATACCCAAGAGTGTTCTAAGACTGTGTTACCGTGCAGCATCACAGTCCTTTACACAGACTATTGAAATCACTTAATAGGCTGCCTCTCTAAAACAAATAGTTGACTTAGTAGCCTTCTGATTTTTCTTTGCAATTTGTTTTCACTTGCTTATTCAGGCACTGTGAAAATATGAGCTCTCTGTTAAAGCTGTCATAAACAACATTTTTAGCCTGATCCCATTAATGAGCTCTACATTCATGTAAAAGGATTGTTAAGTGGTAGTGGTTTATCAGGAAGAATAAAAAAGTGATTTCTTTAACAGTTCTACAATCCAGCACTAAGAAATACTGGTGAAATCTTTCTCCAAAGTTAGACACTTTAAAACCCCAAAATTATAACAAAGGACATTTCTCTGTTTATGCATGTCTCTATTTGTATGCAAGGGTAGTAGTAGGAAATACTCTCAAGCACTGAAATATACATATCTAGCATGCATAAATTAATGTTATAGAGCTTTTGTGTACATGCCAGGAATGGTACAAGCAGGAAAAATGACATTAATATGTTTTATTTGATTAGCATTGGCATAAAAACATCACATTACAATTTGTTTCCTTTATGAAACTCAATATTTAAATGGAAATCTAACATAATATACTTACACACAAGGGAAGTAAATGTGCAACTTAGCACTAAAATAACAGTTACAATAAAAATTTTAAGAAAATACCTTTTACTTCAAAATATCATTTGCAGTAAGAATATTTGTGGGGAAAACTTTCAAAAAGAAGGGAAAATATGCTATCTGATGAAAAGTATGATTTTAATCTCATCTGTTTATGCAAGATGTCAAAAAATTTATTATACTTGAAAGAGGAATATAATTATTGTATTATATTATAATTATTCTGTTACTATTTTCCTACTCTGTATACCATTATGACATTTAGATACATACTAGATTATTTTAAGCACAACTAATATTTCGTACACAATTTTTATTTAATGCAATACAGAACACTAAATGCAACATTTCCTCCAAGTACCTTCTGAAAAACTACCATAACATCACAATAATATTCACAGCTCTGACATTCAGTATTCAATTGTTTAGATCCCTGACTCCTTTTCAGAAGCAAGTCACAGGCTCTTGCTATCCTGTATAACACCTTGAGCCCACAGTGACCTCCCTTCACTCACATGCCACCACTTCTCATGACCTCTGCAGTTTGTTTATTGCCATTTCTCTCCTATATGCTGGGCATCCTGTTGACCTGGCTACTCACCTTTCCAAAGGCTACAAAAACTCACCCACCAGACTAAGAAAAACCTGGCATACACTACATTCACAGCTCTTACACAATTCAGTTTTTCTTGCATGTAGTATTTTTTGCGTGCAAGTTTAGCCTTATCAAGAGAGCTCAAGAAGTCCAGTGGAAAATTCCTTCTCATCTTTGACATATGAAAGAATAAATAATTATGCCTAATACTTTTGAAAAGTGCAGCCTGTATACTAAAAACCAGTTGGATTTTAGCCACGTATTTTACACCTTTATTTTGCTGTTAATGAGAATTAGCATGGAGAAAAAAGAAAGGCTCATATTTTTAGCCAATTAGCATCTGACAGATAACACAGTAGGCATTCAGTTTGAGGCCCTAAATTGTAGCAAAGAAAGTGCTTTTGACATCAACATCCCTGAAATAAGCCTCAAGGCAAAGTTAATTTTTAAGCATAGTTGAATCAGATGCTAATATATAACACAGTGCATGCCAGACATTGTTTTTATTATTTTAATCAAGCTACTGTTCTGACAAAGAGCCTGATTAGTAAACAAGGTTTGTGGTTTAGAAATTCTAATTAAAATAAGAGTACTAATAGTTACACAGTGTATTTTAAATTCCTTTCAGTTATGCTGGCTAATACATACAGGGCTGAGTATCAACAAATTCTTTCTACAGGTAAGACAATTCATTTTCCCCAGAAAAACTGAGAAATGACAGGAAATAGAGTACAGACCTATATTATTCAGTAAAAAAAGGCACCCTAAAAGTTATGACACATCAGATGCCTTTATACACAGAATTATTCTAAAATAGTGCCCTCAGCTAAGGTGAAGGCTGGGGGAAGGAGAGAAAGAGGAAGATGAGAACACCAAAACCTCAAGATTTCCATTTCAAGAGAGTAATTAATTTAGAGGACACTATAAACACCCCAAAATTCATTACACTCAGGCCTCATACTAAGAAAAAAACGCCATGTAAAACCACCCAAAATATCTGGCTCAGATAAAAATTCTGATTTATACATTAGATCTCAGTGGCAGTGAAATTATTTTCATTGGGGTCAGAGGCAGTATTTTCATTAGAAATTCAATACTTTCTGTTTTCTACTTTAAAAATGGTCCAATCAAGTATGCATTGGGTTTGCATGGCCAGGGCTTGGTAGCAGGAGGCTACAGAGGTTGCTTCTGTGAGAAGCTGCCAGAAGCTTCCTCCATGCCTGGCAGAGCCAATCCCTGGCAGTTCCAAAGACAGATGTGTTGATGACTAAGGCCAGGCCAATTAGAAATGGTGGTAATGCCTCTGTGACAACCAGAGTGGCATCCTCTGGGAGCTTCTGGATTTCTGCTTCCCTGTGCTCCTCCATGGGCTCAGGGGCACAGCTGCCTCACCATGATCTTCACCATGGGCTGCAGAGGAATCCCAGCTCTGGTGCCTGGAGCACCTCCCGCCCCTCCTTCTCCACTGACCTTGGTGTCTGCAGAGCTCTTCCTCTCACGTATTCTCACCCTTCTCTTCTCTGGCTGCAATTCCATCTGTGCAATGACTTTCTTTTCCTTCTTAAATATGTAACCACAGAGGAGTTATTCTCATTCCTGACTGGCTCGGCCTTGGCCAGCAGTGGAACTGTCCTGGAGCTAGCTGATGTTGGCGCTGCTGGACATGGAGGAAGCTTCTGGCAGCTTCTCACAGAAGCAACCTCTGTAGCTTCCAAACCCTGGCCATACAAACCAATACAACACATTAGAGCAAAATCAAAACACAGTAAATGTTTGGATATGCCATTAAAAGGTTTCCAAGAAGCATAGCCTTAAGAACCATGTGCTGGGTGAGTGAACCCATTTTCCATTTTCTCCAGTGTCTCACTTCATTTTAGGGTAAATCAATAAACTATTCTCAGCTGGAATACTATTCCCGTGAAAGAGAAATCTTAAAGCATTGAACATCTATAGCAAAACTAAAATACTAAGTCTCTATCATACCTAAAAATGCAATCTTCAAGAGCTCCCAGCTTGTTTTCTCAACATGCAGAAACAATTTTCATCCATTCTTATTCTTAACCACATTTTGAAGAGATACACTACCTATCCACAGCTCAGTTTACTATTATGGTAGAGCATCACATAGTGTCATTTTATACCAGGAGTTGAGATCTTGTGTTTTCACTTAAATGCTTAATTAGAAGCCCCATCACTTCAGGGAAGGGTGTTGGCTTGAGAGAGAGTTATACAGAGATGAATTGAAGTCTAGAAACAAACACTTTTTTGGTTTGAGTAGGACTCTTTAGAGCAGTTTTTTATTTGTAATAATATAAAGGAGTGTACTCAAGTGGTAATTCATTCTCACAGCACTAGATTTATAGCTGTCTCAGTTTATTACCCTGTTCATAAGACCACTGATGAAATGGTCAGTGGTTTATTTGAATTGGGCAGCCCTTCTCAGTGAGGTACACATCACAAAAATATCATCTGTACTTCATTCAGCTGGTCTCTCAAGGGAGAAGTCATTCTCAGAAAAAGTTCAGAAATATTTCTTCCACAGCTTATGACCAAGGTGTAGTCATAAGACTTGATGAGTACCTTTGAAACAAAACTATGGATATTGTGGTCACAGATATAATCCCCTATGCTGTTTGGCTATCGACACTCTATGTCATATTCTGACTTAGAAGCTAACAGTGTTTTGTCACAGTTCCGTATTCTTTATTTTAAAAAATCATATAATTAAATATAGCTTCTAAATGCTTATGAAAACACAAACATTCTGGGGTAAGGCAAGAAAGGCAAAAGCTTAGTTAGGAATATGCACTGCATCTTACAGACACAGCAAACTTAAACAGGCTGCTATATCTGCCGATTTCATTCAGTTTAAATGCTTTCAATTGCTAAACAAAAAAACAGCATCTAAGAATATATACTGATAAGGTTCATGCAGGCTTTATATAAAATAGTTTGCCTCAACCATTGCAATGCTAACTGGTGGCTACAGGATCTCCTGTGGGTTGTCTATGAAAATAGTGAGGAGAATGTTAAAGAATATAGGCAGCCTGACATGTACCTAGACTACTGAAACAACTAAATAATCCCTCTTTCCTCTAAAGTAGGGACAGTTCTGAAAAACTCTGCTGCTTAGATGTATGACATTCACTCATGAAAACAAAGGGCATATGAATTACACATTTAGTTTTTCAGAGGCCTGACTGAAGAAAATCTCTGCCTCAGCTGGGCTGTCCTCAACACTCGGCACTAGAAAGCTCAAGAATGTGATTATGGAATCCAAGAGAAGTAATTCTTGAACAACAAATAGGAAAGAAGCCCACTGTTGTTGAAGTTCCCCTTGTCATTTTCCAATATTTGAATATTTTTTGGTCAAAGGTTTGTCTCCAAGACTTTTAAAGTGGCAAGTTTCACTTCCATTAAGCTCTTTGAAAAAAAATGGTTTACTAACAGTTTCATTAAATTACATTAACCATATGTAAAGTGAATGCAGACATCAAAACACTAACAGAAAATTATAGAAGTTTTTTACTCGCTTTTTTCAACACTGGAACTTGTTTCCTTAAACATGTATTTTCATTTTACAGACCATATTGCATATAGTAGTAAACAGCTATATACTGCCCTTAAGTCCATTCCTTTCTTGCCAATTCCATCAAACTGCTCAAGAAAATATGCAATATAAGCAAGATATATTAAGTTTCATATTGCCAGCAAAGCCCTTGCTCAGATGTATAGATGTGTATATTGAAAGGAAGAAACAGGATTGTCTCAGAACTATTCCTTATCTCATGCAGCCAGAGCTACACTTAAGATGATTTTGGAGGTACCTTAAAAAAAAAAAAAAAAGAAAGATTAGTCTGAAATCAACTTGGTGGATTACTGTAGGTTTGATTTTTTTCTCTTTACGGAGCTGTTCTGTGAAATGCAACAGCACAATATTCCTCAGGTTTGCAGGCTTGCACATCATAACAAAGCACAGAAGGGGTTTTCTTGAAATAATTCTCTGTTTGAGGGGACAAAACTGGGGTTGCCTAAAGCTTGAGCACCTGCTTCTTCTGCTGCAGTCAATAACTGCAGGTGTCAGTGTAGTGCTAGCAACAGCAGCTGTCAATTTCTCCATAAGAAGCCACAAATGAGGCAAAGCAGAACAGGCCAAAGCCAAAATCTGAGCAAAGCTTTAATTCTGCCTTTATGTGCCAATAGTAATAGCAGAAGTTCTCAAAAAGACATGTAAGTCCTAGAGCATCAGTAGCCCTGACTAACACGGGCGCAGCCCACTGGCCAAGGTAGGTGGTTCTTCCCCTCTGCTCAGCACTCACAAGGATACAGAGGAGATGGAGACAGATCCTTCTTGATAAGAATGGTGGTAGGACAAGGGGCAATGGTCACAGGTTGAAGCACATATTAGGTTTTCCAGATAGTTATTCAATCTCCATCTTTGGAGATACCAAAACCTAGAAAACAGAGCCCTGAGAAGCACAATCTGATCAGACCTCAGTTGGACTAGATGATCTGCAGAGGCTCCTTCCAGCCTAAACTTTGATTCTGTGTAATTTGTTAACAAAAAGCATGAAGACACATCACCGGTGAAGCAATCATTGCCTAGTAAAAGGAAACCCAAGATAAAGCAAAAATGGTTGATTTAGAACATACAGACATATTGTCAAAGATTATGTTGGGTGAGACAACATAATGTGAAAGTTAGAGAATGGCAGTTACCACCAAAACAAGAAGGGTGTTAACACACTGTTCAAAGACAGTATTTATTGAATAGAAGTATAGATAAACTCTTGTAGAGGACAATATGGAGAAAATAAACTAGCCAATGACAGTGGAAAAACATGGTTCAAAACTATCTGGTTTTACACTTCTGCAGCGCTGCAGCAATAAGAATGCTTGTTATTTGTAACCATCCTGTGACCAAGTGCAAGTTTGGTATTAGACTGCTAAAAAATCATTTTATTTGTCAGCATCTTTCCTTTAAAATTCTGCTTTTCCATACAATGTTACATATTTTTCAATTTGGGGCCAAAACAAGACATTTTAAAATTCTGATGTAGGGTTACATGTTTTACTTTTTTTCCCCCACTTTTGTTCCACTTCATCACTTATTCACTTTCTTCAAATAAAAATAGTGACTTTAGTAAAACCAATTTTTTTAAAGGGAAAAGAAAATCAAGGATGAAGAAGAAGTAATTAACAACAATAAAACAAAAAAAACGACACAGGTTTCTAAAGCATTCTTTAATCTCCATACAATAGTTTTTTGAAAAGTTCTAATTCTTAATATTTTCATAAACCATTTCTAACTCAGCCCCTTAAGAGAGCAGCTTTTACTGGAATCTCTGCTGCCTATGCATAACACATAATATTCAATCTTATAAATCCTTAAATTATGTTCCTGGACTCTTCTCATTGCATGGACACATCAAATTGTGATTATAACTAGGCAGCAGAATTGCAAATGTACTTCCTTTTACAATTTACTGTAGATTTTTACCAGTGCTATCAGAAAATTTAAGTCTGCCTGGACTTCAGTTAGACCATATCTACTTCTGCAAATGTTATTATGAGGATGTGTAAGATTATGCAATCAAGTCAATTATAATTACATTGGAGAATAATAGCACATGGCAATTTCAATACCAATAATATTTCAAAAGCATCCATAATAAATTTCTAGACATAATCTAAGTGATTTCCTGTCTTTGAAATAGGATCTTCTTCTTTTCTGAAGGTGAAAAACCTATTTCCATTTCTAAGGTTCAAAACTGAGTTAGACTGCATTTTTAATGTAATTTGTTTTCTTAGTATAATTAAACCAGTAACTATCTTTCAATAAATGCATTAAAAACACAAAATGAGAGATTTATTAACATCTTCATCTCCTTTTATGTTTTTCCAGCCACAATTTTTCTCCTTCTAAGTCATCTGTGAGGAAAATATATTCAATTGCATTTTAAAATGCCCCAAGGGCCAGCACAAATACTGGGGATCCTATTAACAAAAGCAGAACCTTTCTGTACAACTGCTTATTTTGGGATCCTGTTTATTGAATTATTCCAGTCCTACCACATTAAGGACTTGTAATTATAGTCTTCTTTGTATCTCCATCACACTCCCATCTTTCTGAATTCAGGTCATCGTCAGCCAACCCTTTGCCTACATGAAGAGGTCTCCACATAGAGAATCAGGAAAAAGAAATCAGTGACAATGACTTTGTGCTGGTTTTGGCTGGGACAGAGTTAATTTTCTTAATAGTAGGTGCTATGGAGCTGTGGTTTGGCTTTGTGCTGGAAACGATGTTTTGTAACACAGGGATGTTTTCCTTATTGCTGAGCAGGGCTTGCCCAGTCAAGGCCTTTTCTGCTCCTCACACCACCCCACCAGCGAGGAGGCTGGGGGTGCACCAGGAATTGTGAGGGGACACAGCAGAAACAGCTGACGTCCACTGACAAAAGGGATATTCCATACTATAGGGTGTCCGGCTCAGCATAGAAAGCTGGGGGAAGAGAAGGGAGAAGTGTTCAGAGGGATGGCATTTGTCCTCAGAAGTCATAATTACACATGATGGAGCCTGACTTTCCTGGGAAACCTGCCTGACCATGGGAAATGATGAATGAATTCCTTGTTTGGCTGTGCTTGACAGCTTTTGCTTTACCTATTAAATTGTCTTTAACTCAACACGTGAGTTTTCTCGCTTTTACTCTTCCAGTTCTCTTGCCCATCCCACTGGGGTGTGAGCAAACAACAGTATGGGACTTGGTTTCTGGCTGGGGTTAAATCACGTCAGACTTCCAGAGAGTTTCAGAGGTACATGTTCATCCATCTTGGTGATTTTTGCATTCAGCATTAGTGAGACAAGCCCTATGACATTATTTTATGTTTTGTGATTTGCAACAAGCATTCTGGTGTTTGCAGCACTAGGCTTGGCATGGACTACTAAAATCCTTGAAGTAAAAATACATATAACCTTTCCACAGAAAAACAGTCTGAAAGAATTTATCAAACTCACACAAGAACTTCAAAAAAGAAAAGGCAAGTATGAATAACTGATCCTCTGAAGTGTTGCCCAGGTATTATTTATATATTGGAAATGGACAGCAGAAGCAATATTGTCTACATGGAGAAGTCATTCTTTTACAGAGAATAAGCTGAAATTTTTGCCAACTATCCCGTATAACTTAATTCTCATAAGTGCTCTAGGAAAGCATAATAGGTCTTGTTTTATTGAATTCACTGGGTCTGCTAATACTGACTTTTTAATGATTTGTCTTGTTAATAACTAAAAGAAAAGCTTCACTATTTGTAAATTCTCTTTAAAGTTACTAACCATTATACAGAGCCATTTCTCCTGGCAAATGACTCTGATTCTCAAAGCAACTTATACAAAATTTTACATTAATTTTTTATCTACTTACATTGGAATGCCTTATGATTTGTTTTTCAGTCTATAACATGCTGTAATAAATATGAACGAGACCATTGGGATCACTGGACATCACAGCAGAACAGTTCCATGATGTATCAGTGTGCTGATCTCAAAATAACAAAAAAAAAATTATGTTCCCTTTTATGGTATTTTACTGAAAATAAAAAACTATTTCTCCAGCAATTTCTAAAAACCTGTGCTGGCTTTACAATGATGAAAGAATATTTAGAATAAAAGTGCCACAAGTGAGACTCCAAAGTGCCTTTGGATATCTGCCCAGCTTCCTAGATTCATGTTTCTGTGCTGTTTTGAATTATTCACAATACTTCAAGGAGCTGAGAATGCCAAGGAACTCTTTCCTATTCAAAATGTTTGTGATTATTTTAAAAATTATGACACAGAGACCTTTCAATCTTGAGGTAACTGGTAGAATGCTGAAAGTTTTCATTCAGTTAATATAGAAATCCAATTTTCTTCATAAGGAATTTTATATTGAGCCATTGACTCTGTTTTGCTAGTCTGTATATTTTCACATTTATTTTGTTATATGCTGATCAAGAGCCCTCTCTCTTTATTCTCTCCCTCACAGATATCAACTATGGTTTATCACCATTGTCATCTCTATTTTGGTGAGATAGAGAGACTGCATACATCAACAAGGTTCTTCCCGTGTCAGTCACGCTGCAACCATGGTGAAATGTCTTATAAGCACTAGAATTAGTCAAACTCAGAATAACTGTCATGCAGTAATCTATTACTGAAATTTTACAGCTCTTCTGAAAGTCAGGAGAGGTGTTGAAACACCACAGTAATAGAAAGTTTTCACTTATGCCTTGCTTCAACATTTATATGACATGCTCCTACATTTCCACAAAATTGTATAGGATTTGTGTATTGCTTTTGATCACAGGAGTCTCTTCTAGAGGATAAAACCACAATGTGCTGTTCTCCTGATGTATCTCACAGGCACCAAAGGGCAGACCATAGTGAAATGTGGAAGCAATACTGCAAGAAATATTACCATTAAGAAACAATGGGGCATTCTCTGTAATTCCGTGAGGTATCATGGGAGCTCTTTCAGCACAAGCTAATCTCAGACTGACCAAAAAAAAAAGCCAATTTCTTAGTAAGTTTTAGAGCTATCTTGTTTTTTAACCTAGTTCCACACAAAATTTTATTTCTTCCATGTCTAACAGCATAAAATTTATTCTTTTTATTTCAGAAAAGGATATCTCCAAGCTCTTAATCATTTGTTGAAAAATATTTTTAAAGAAGTAAGGCTTATGAGTAAATGTGTGCTCTGGGACAGTGCTTTATTTTAATAAATGAAAGGGGGAGGTCTTCTTTCTATGAATTTCAGGCAGGCAGCAACATATTGTCACTTCAAATTACTGCTATTCAAAGGTATTTACAGACTTCAATCTGAGTGCCTTCACACACTAAGCACATTACAATTGCAAGATTTTCTGCAGTATTAATAGTTATTCCCCAGGGCCTTCCTAATTGCGTGTATCAAAGGTAAAAGCTTCCTTTAATTTGCAACACACTTTTGAGTACTGGATTAAAACCACATCCAGTTCATGTCTATTTACAACCTATTCCTATTCACCTTTCTAATTTCTAACAGCTACTATAATAGTTTGTGCGTTATATCATGCTCCTAACATTTATTATTTTCAGCTGTGGAGGTAGGCATTGTCACCAGTATTTTACTTTTTATTTCAACTGCATTATTTGATTGAGTTTCTTAGTCTGTACCCTTCATTTTACCTCTGAAAACAAAAGGTATAAAAGGGATTTTAGGAAGGGATTAAAGTATTTAGTCTTCCAGAGAGTGTTAAAGGTAATTTATCACCTTAACTCACGTGAAACTCAAACAATCTCTCATCATGTCCCAAACCACAGATAATGACAGGAGGCAAAATTAAAAATCACCCTAACTACCACAAAACATTTTATCTCAAACTATATGTGGTGCAACATCAAAGGCCTCATCTACTATGTTATCCATATCAGCAACTAACTTAACCGAAGTGGCACCAAAATCCAAAGACTTTTCCACACAGAACCTGACACACCAGCCAGTGCCAGGACTACAAACACCATTTTCTTCAATACTATTGAGATGTATCTCTGTCTATTTTTGGACAAAATATGAATTTTTTACTACCTAGATAGCAGGATTGATAAGAAAAACTCAGGCTCTAGTTTGCTGGTTTGGCAGTTCAGAATGCTTGTTGCATGCCTGTTATCTTTTTCAAGTTTTCTATTTTCTTTGAAATTTCTTTTAGGAGTTTTTGAGCAATTATTCTTGCAGGAGATAGACTACATCAGAGGTTTTTTTAATATTAAAAACCACACTGAAATTGATTTTGTACATTCAGTGGTGAGTATTTAGCACAAGTCTTTGCTTAACAATAGTATTTCCTCCCCTGACAAGGAATTTGTTTTCTTCATGCCTATTCAACAATAGCTAATGGAAGAAATCCTGGTGGAGAAATTCTGAAAAATAGGCTCCTTAGCTGAAATCAGAGCATTTACAAAAACTGGATTATGTTGCAATTTAAAGTAAAAAAATAGAGTTCTCACAAGACACAAGCAGGAAAAAAAATCTGGCCTTTAATTGTCAAATCATGGTTTGTTCAATGTCACCAGCTTGTATAATAGCATAATAAAAAGTCTAAATTTTGACATACAACACGTGAGGTTTTTAAAGAATATATTTTGATTATTCTAACTTTAAAAAAATCTAGATTTTCCTAGCAAAAAATTTTAAAACATTAGGGCTTTTTCATTGGTGAGGTTGGAGAGGGCAGAGAGGAACAAACCAAAACACATTTCAGTGTCTTCATGTCTTTGCAAAAATTCTCTTCTCTCCATGTGTTTAGCCTGTTCTGAAGACACTGTTAAAAAAATTGTGTTAGGACACAATTCAAGCAGTGTCTTGGGAAGTGAGTGAAAGGAAAAGAAATAACAGTGGAAATGTCAGACAATTCTAGGAGATCAAGTAACACAAGAAACCATTTTTGAAAGCAAGAGCTGCAGTGAGGTTAATTGTGCAAGACTGAAGCATCACACATCGCTGTAGCTTAGCTTTCATTGTTTCTGGGCAGAAATACCTTAGTCTCTGGGAGGTACCTCTGCTGTAGTCTCCCTCTAAATGCCCTCTCCCTTTCCCAAAGAAATAGAATTTTTAATTCAGACACCAGCAGCTTTTACCTCAATTTGATTCACAAATGCCTCAGGACAAACTTGATGAAATAGACCAAACTTTCTGAGTCATTCTGGACACAGGTAGAAATCCACAAGGGAAATGACAGCACACAGACTTGAATCAAACATGGCTGCTGGATTTACATAAGGGTACAAATGGCTTGTGAAAAGAAATTTAAGTTGTTGAAAGATAGAAAAAGAATTGTAACATTGACATACCATCAGCTTTCAACATATGTTGAAAATTGTATTTCTAACTTAAACGTGAATCAGCTCCTTCTACAAACACAAGGAATTTCTTCTGTCAAGGTTATTTCTACTCCTTTATTCCTGACCATTCTTAAAGCAGTGGATAAAACTCAGCCACACATTTCGAACCTCCATATGGAGAAGCTGGGACGTGTGCTGACAGTAAAACACACAAACTGTAGAACTTACAGACTGGAAAACATGCTGAACACCAGACTTGTACTGGAACAATACTGACTCCACAACCTCTTGAGGTCCCTTCCAGCCCTGTTTTTCTGTTATTAAATATGGTCATGCAGAGCATACATAATTTTCCTCAATGCTTTCTTATGAAACTCATTGTTACTTGTTTGGGGCTGCAGCTGCTGAAAGTATTCAAGGGAGGGATGTGCAAACTCTTAGTTGTGTGCAGGGTGGGTTTGCTCCATATAACAACTGCAGCAATGAGTTCCAGACTTGGATCTACACCCCTGCCAGGGGCCTGCAAAGGCTGCCCAGGGACATCAAGGCAGGACAGCATTGTATGCAGACAGGTTCTAATCCTGGCATCCTACATTTCTTCTTCCAGAAAAACAAAATTTAAAAAAGTAGAGATGAAAGAAGTCCTGAAAGATTACACAGCCTATCTCTGCATCCCAAGATGGAGTAAGACACACTCAAACCTTTTCTTCCCCTAATGTTTTGGGAGGTTTTCTCCTCTTTGTCATCAATTATCCATTTATTTCAACAATCAATGCTGCTTAGTGGAAAACCTTCTACATCCTGACACATGACACACCTCAGTTTTGCAGGCTAGAGATCATTAATCACATACTTTTGCAGGAAAGAAGACAGGGATATTGTCTGCCCATATGGTTCCACTCTACTCTTTGGTGAAGTACAAACATGCTATGCAGCACATAAATTGCAGTCTGTACAAAGGAGTACAAAGAGAGCTGAAGCATCAAAGACAGATGTGAAGCTATACAAGCCCTCAATGACAAGATTTTTTTTTTTTTTGCTGATAGTTTTTGGATTTACCAAAAGCAAATAAAGTCCACACCTTAATCCTGTTGTCTGTATCATTGTAAATCTTAGATGACTAAGCTTTACTACACCAATGTTTGTTTATTTTAATAGGTGAGGTTCTCAAGAGAGCAGAAGACACCTCATCAGCTTTCTCTGGTGAAGCACAAAAAGCCTGTCAGAAAATAACCAAAGGAGCCTTCCAGAGGAATTCTGAGACATCTGAATAGTAGCCATCTAAGGAGGATTTTAATTTCTTCTAAAGTTTCCGTCTTGAAGAGAAAGAGCACAGCAGAAACCAGACAAGACACCTTTGAAGAGTATTTCAAAATGCTCCTGAAGACCTAATAGTGGGATATTCACAGCATAACAAAAAGTCTAAATTTTAACTACAGACCCATGTTTTTTTCAGAGTGGAGAGCTGCCAAGGTATCTGTGACTCAGTTCATCATGTCAGATGATAACAACTCACATGAGCCAAGGTACACACCTGTTTAAATGCCAGCAGTCACAGCTTCAAATTCTAAAAATGCAACTAAATATCAGGAAAATTTAATTTATTTTGATTATAATTAATTTGACATTTCTTCCAGCATGGAAAGAATAGTCTTGCAGTAAAGGCAGCAGGCTCAGCCACTTGGGTTTTATCGTTAAACAGAATACAGGCTTCCCATGAGATTTCTGATTGAGATTCATAAATATTATAAAAAAAGCTGCAACACTCACTCCTTAAACTCATATACATATACCTTCTTTATAACCTCTTTTGTTTAATTTCAAGAAAAGTCAGGCTGAAGTTAGGCAAGTCACATAGCAGGACACTACTGATGCTACAATCTAAATGCATCTCATTTTGTGCTTAGACTCTAAATTGTTTGACAGGAGATCATTATTTGGTCTTTCTTGTATAGTGTGTAAAGGGGTGAAATTCTAGCTGATGATAGGATGTTCTGCATGCCAAGAAATAGCAAATAATGAAAGTAATAATATGTTATTTACTGTGGAAATCTCAGTCAAGTAATTTTCACCATATAATTCATATTCAGTAGCCCAATGCTCTTTGTCTCCTGAACAGCAGGATGTGTTTTATGTATTTTAAATATACTTTATTTTGTGATTTGTTATTTATTGTTTGTGTACATCCTTGAACAGCAAAACACAATGAAAAGCCTACATATTATTCTCAGTCTTTTATCATGAACAGTTGTTTTATCATTCTATATTCTGTAAAGATTTGCATACTGAAAAGACATTAAATTCATTCTTGGCTTTTTCTACATATTATTTGTGCTTAGGGGGATGTAGCTAAATCCATGAATGCAAATATTAATATTTTCTAAAAAACTTCAGATAAGAAACAAGTCAGAAAAGGAAAGTATCTGGGGACACCATTCATATGCAACCCTCAGACAAAGTCTATGAACCAAAAAGCAGTTTGGGGCAGTAAAGCTGTGTGACCTTTGGTCAGCCTGCTGGGAAAACTGCTAAGATGACCAGAAGGAAGTTAAAAAAAAAAAAAAAAAAAAAAGGCTATGTGAGTTCAGAAATCTAAAAACACACAAAAAAAAGAAGTCTGGACATGGGGATAGTTAGCACTGTGAGAACTCAAGAGGAAAAATACTGACATTAAAAGGTTTAAAATGCTATAGAATAATGTAGAAGCAGAAGATGGCAACTCAGCAAGATCAAGACTCAAGCTCAATCTAAGAAGCTGAGATTACTGAACTCTCCTCACCTGAGCAGCAAGTGCTTGTCAGATATCTCATCAGATTGGTGAGTGTATAATGCTCAGTCTGGTTATACTAATCCTTACCCACAAGCTCACTAGTCCTTGCTGTCCACGGTGTGCTTACCAACAAATAAATGCTCTGCACTCTTCAGTTGTTTAAATCCTGTGCTTCATGTTCACAGCAAAAATAGCAAAAGGAATAAAAGTTGTCAAAGTGAATCAGAGAAAAAGGGTTACAAATTTAATTATATTAAAAAAAAAAAAAGACAAAAAAGGAAAAAGACTTCCTTAGAAAGAGGGGGAGGGCAGGAAAGTGAGTTATGGCTGCAGTACCATAAGCCTGGTAAGTTCTGAAGGCATTTTCATATACAACGTGCTGCGAGGAGCCTTTATATCCACACTGAAGGGATTATTATGAAATATGCCAACTCCTGGAGTTATTGTGCTCTTTCCATATAGAATCCATGCATAGAAGCTTTCACTCACAAAAATTATGGGAACATAAGATTGACATATAAATAGGCAAGAAGAAATAGGGTTTTCGTCTTAGAAAATAATCACACCATTGCAATCAAACTCAAAGGGTGTCCTGCATGGTATTGAGTAGAAGCTTTCTAATCAGCTTCAGCAGTAATGTCTATATTGCCTTTGACTTGCCTAGATTCAAGCTTCAATTTATCACAATGAGTGCTATGCATCAGCAATATGCATTCTGTAAGCCACCTTTGCCCCCAGGCTGAACAGAGTAGAATGCACTGTAGAGGACAGTCCCTCTGTTGTGCTGCCCCCACCAGTGCAGTCTAAATTGCACTCTTAGGCTAACATCCTGCCCTGCTCTCACCACAAGACTCTCCAAACACATAGAGGGAGCTGCAGCTCATCATTACAATGTCTGTGCTAAATCTGTTTGCAGGAGCTTTGTAGCAGCTGCTGGTGAGTGATCAGAAGCCTTTCATTAGAGAAGAACCCAAATCTGTTTCTTTCTCTGTGCTGAGGTCAAGGGCAACAAAAGTCTGTCATAACTTTCTGGCATAGGAAGGCACTGCATGCACTCCAGTGAAGGGATGTCTGTCCTTTACTACATTTTACAGGAGACAAGAGAAAAGTGAGAATTATCTTCTTGCCTTCTGCAGAGTGTCACCTGTGAAATCTCCAACATTGGCACATAATGGTTAAAATCCTGTTCTAGTTCATGAGAAGACATCCTCCACTCCCTAGATTTTGGTATTTTGCTCAGGTGAGTATGTAAAAAATGTATCACCATGTCACAGAAATAGGCACAGTCGTACAGCACATCTTCCATCCCTGTATATTTATGGCAAAGCTGATGCTCTTCACTCCTCAGCTGGCTGTCAGAAGGTGTTCACCCTCTAATCCACTGCCCATGGAAGGCATCTATTCAAAATTATCTCTGTGGTCATGCCAATATCTTCAAGCTTACTGTCCTTGCTTTTAGCCTCACTAGTTGAGAGTTTTCACCACAGGTAATGTGTCTGCTCCCACCATTGCTGGCATCCAGACTTCACTAATTTTCAAGCAGGTGCTGACACTGCACAGGGGTAGGAATGATGTGCAAGCTTAGCTGGCTACCTCCACTGGAGTGAATTCCACGCTATAACCCAGAGACCAGAATCTTGACAGACAAATAGCACATTTTGCTCTAAGGTCATGTCAAAACTGAGGTGGTGCATAGTCCTTCCCTATACTTCAGCTGAGGAAGTATAGTCTGAAATAACTGTGTGGTTCACCTTCAGCACAGTTTGTAGTCTGTAGGGGTAGAGCTGAAGTCTGACATGGTCTTCTCCCACCCACCACAGTTTGAAGCTCTTTTGTGATCCAATTCATTGAAGTTATAACTCATGGGAAGTACTAAACAATTTGTCTGTCTTTTTGGTGCTTAGACCTTTATCTAATGTATGTCAGATGAATGAGCCCACACTGGGCATACCACTTTTCCAACAGATAATGTTCTGAAATGAATTTGCTAAATATGAAGAGGAGTAGACAGTCTCATACAAGCTTCTGCACAATCTCTCTAAATTATAGATAGCATATGGGCTCAGAAACCATGCATTCTATCCTCCTGGCACACAAATGTATACACCCCTTTATTCAGAGAGCTAAAAGCAGATGTTTCACCTATCCAAGATAACTGTTTGCACACCTATGTAATGCACATCAGCGGCAATGGATGTAAAACTGGCCACACATAAATACCCATTATTTACAAACTACCCACATTTTCAATACTGGCAGAGCTGGCATTTCTAAGCAGTTTTCAGGTCCTAAAATATCTAGATTAATACAGCGTAAGAAAATAACATGTGGTCTTAAAATTCACATTGGCCCTTTCTCACCATCTCTGTAAATATTTGCATTACCAGCATCTCATACACATGCAAACAAGTTCAGAATTAAAGCACCACAAAATGCTTTCTGTGGATTTTCTTAAATAGCTGCAGATTTTCTAAAAAGAGTCCAATACATACACAAGTACTGGGGAAATATGGATTTGACTTACAGGTAAAACGTGTCTCAATGTGCATAGGAAAAAATTTGTTCTCCAAAGTACAGATGCCATACATAACTAATATCTTTTTAAATTATGCCATCTTCCTCAAAAGCATTTATTATGAACCGTGACATATGATTATAACAATCAGTTGGCACTAATGTATGTGCAAGAGCAAGCATGTGTTTTGGAATTCGTTCCTGCTAGGAAAATTTTGCATTTTATCAATAATAAAACTAAGTTTCCAGCTCTCAAATATTTTGATGCATTGTGTAGGTCTTAGTTTTCAAAGATGTGAAGAACATTATACGTCCACAGTGTATGTCTGATCTATGTTAATTAATGAAATACAATCAGAATTTGGGACAAATACTATATAGAAAAGAGCATTTAATTTTTTACATATCCCACGTTTATAAATTAAAAAAGAACTTGTAATCACCTTACCTCTTAACAGGAAGGAATCAATAAACATCATTTTCTCCTACTTGCAATAAACTATTAGGCTGTTACAAAACAATGAAAATAATGCTGATAGTCAAAGAAGGTAAGTTTTCCAAGGCTACCCTACTGATCAGAGTACTCTCTGTCATTAGATATGGCAAAAAGATTAAATAAAGAATATTTGCCACTTTTGGGGTTTTGAAATCTATGACTTTAAAATTCTAATTTAAAAAAAAACTTATCTCCCCCAGTTATGTCCACATAAATTATTAGTTCTGTACTATCACAAAGGTGTTTTCAAACCCTCTGCATTATTAATTAATTTTTTCTGTGGATGACAGTGCTGTTCCTGAGAGCAATTTCTAGCAGGTACCTAAGTGTTTTCCTGAGTAGAAAGGAACTCTTACAGATGTTCAGGTTTTATAAATAAAAGAAAGGAAGACAGACAACCTTTAAGTTCACTTGGGCGGACCGGATCACAACTGTCACTAACCTGAATGCTAAAACCAGAAGAAAAACTCAAAGTATGTCCCTGAATTTTCAAACTGGTAAAGCAGAAGTTGTTGTTTCACATAGACAGGATGGGAAAATATTTTTGTTCCTGAAATATATTAATATTCTAGATATTCTGACCAACTGTGATTTACTCTTTAGATGTAAAGTACTACAACCTAGTAACTGAGGGAGGAAGCAGATGAATATTATACATTATATGCCTTCTATAAGCTGGGATCTGCTACCATTCATTACCACTATATGTAACATCTGTCCTTTTTCCAGCTGTAGGCAGAGAAAAACAGATGCCTCATATGACAGAAATGTCTGGAAATGTGGATGGCTCTCTTTTGCTGCCACTGCTCCATGGTCCAGCATGGGGAAACTGGGCAACACTTGTTACTTAGAGAAGCAGAAACTTTCCCTTCCACATCCCTCCTCTGGGAGGGAAATAACAGCATGGATGTCTGGTCCCAGCCCTTCCATGGAAGGAGTATCTCAAAACCTGGCCCTCATCCTTCACCCCAGACAGAGACATCCAGTGTTTCCTCCATGGTAGCCTAGCCTAGAGCCATATCTAGGAAGGCAAATCTTTTCCAGTGGGCTGTAGCAACGTGGTGTTTTAGGATTCCATGTGCTCCTTTGTCCCTCTGCTTTGTATACCATTGGTTCATTTTAAAATATGCTCTGCTGTACCTCAAAACCTATTGGTGTGTAACCCTCCTGCCAATCTTCCCTTCGTCCTCCTGGGACTGGCTCAGAGAAAGCCAGCCCCTGCCCCCTCTTCTTCCCTTTAAAAGGCAGAGCCTGGATCAGCTCGAAGTCTTTCCATCTCTGGGCTGCTAGGATCTCCTCCCTGCCCTGTCTCCCTTCCCCCTTCTTCTTCCCTGCACCCCTTTTCCCCGTTACCCTAAATAAACCTCTCTAGCAGAACAGAGATGGAGTCCAGTTCTTTCCTAGCATCACTATATTCCTGCTGAATTGATGTGGTTGGAAGACTGACACCATGCCGCAGAACCTCGGGGGCTGCCCGCTCAAGATCCGGTAGAATAACACGGACCAGGGACCGCGGTCCGGGGGGAGCCGGCCTGTGCAGCCCTCCCGGACCGTGATACATCAGTGGGCTGATTTCTGACCTCTGTGAGTGAGAGACAGATAATGGGACTGTTGAAGCTGAGTGGTTGGAGAAGGAACAGGATGCCTAAACTACATAAAAGATAACTCCAAATCAAACTTGTAGCTGGTACAAGGGAGGCATAACTATGTTTAGTGAGCCTCTATCAATTTACATCATCCTAGTATAAGGTTCTTCGTATAGCCAATAAAGATGAACAGACTAATTTCCAAAGTTTTCTATGTGCAGATGCTGTCAAGTTTACAGGGTAATTTTCAAAGTGATGCAATGCTTACCTCTTAATTAGTTGTAAAATATATTTTAATAGTTTCCATTCAATCACATTCTTAAATAGGTAAAACAGAAGTCAGGATCCTGTTATGCAGAAGGCTAAGAAGATTTAATGCACTACTTACCAGACCTTACTTTCCAGTCCACAGGATAACCCTGAATCATCTGACAAAGCCAGACTTTTCAGGGTGAAACTGATGGAGTTTCAAAGACCCTCCACAGATGGGTCTCTCCCATCTGCCATCAGCCTGCTCTCCAATTGGATGTACAACCTCTCTTCATTTGCAAGCCTGAAGGCATTTTGAATGTTACAGTATTTGGTAAATCTTTAAAAAAACAGCTGGGACTCCAGAAATGGAACACATTAATTCCTGACATGTTTGCACATGCAAAGGCTCAAAGTGTAAAAGAGTCAAAGACTTCTGACAGTCCATCTCCCCTGACTCAAAGCCTTAGCTAGATCATGTTTTATTGTGATATAAAAGAGCATATTACTGGAGAAGAAGAGAGGTTGTAACATGAAGCAAACTTGCTGCTTGAAAACTATGCAGTGACATTTATTTTGCCACTTCATGTAAGAAAAGTGAGAGGAACTATGGGAAAAAAAAAATCTTTTCAGCAGGAAAGAGGAGCTCTATCTCAACACGGATGGGAAATAAAAGCAACTCTGTCCAAGATTTCTGTTTCACTTGGCTCTGAGGACAGTGATGGGGGGAGTCCAGAGAGAAAAATAACAACTGACACACTCTCTGGCTTGCTTGTCTGCATGTTATAAGTTTTCAGACTTAGAAACATTTGCCCCTCCAACTAACGGTATTAGATGGAGGAAAACACAAAGACAACATTTCTCATACTAGAACCAGTAGCAGTTTTCAAGGCATTGCAGCAATTGCAAGGCTGGAAGCAGGCAAAAGGTAGTGAGGAGACACAGCCAGGCTAACTGACCCAAAGTGGTCAAAGGGTTATCCCATACAACACAATGTCATGCTCAGCAGTAGAACTGGGGCAGTGGGAGAAGAAAGGGAAAGGCAGGTGAGCTTTCAAAAGCGACCATCTCTCAGAGACTGGCTGGGTATCACTCTGCTTGTAGAAGGTGGTGAATGATTGCCTTTGCATCCCTTGTTGGTTTTTTCACCTTCTTTTTCCTTCACTTAAACTGTCCTTATCTCAACTCATGGGTTTTATGAGTTTCACTCTTCCTAGTCTTTCCCCTGTCCTGCTGGGGTAGATGAGCAGACAGCTCTGTGGGTGCTGGCTGGGGTCAACCCACCACACATTACCTTCTAAAAAAGATTGCTCTTGTTTCAAGAATGAGATTCTGTCTGGGAAAATACATTCAAGTGCCTACAAAGATCCCACTGAAGTATTTATTCCAATACTTTCAGCTCTATACCTTTCATTGCACAGAAGGGAAACATACTAACAATGAGACAAAATTTTTAATATATAACTTGATTACACTTCCTTTTTAAAATAATTTCAGACCAATACCAATTATTTTAAGATTAATTTCTTCCTATAAACAGGTAAAATAGCTGACTCCCATTTAAACATTTGAAAAAAAAAATGCTGGAGTCTCAAAACCTATAGCTCAGGAAGAAAATGTCATCACAGTGGCAAAGAAGAAAACAGCACTAGCTACTCCCTAGTGTTCCACAGACCCCAGATTCATTGAATAATGCAGCAAAGAAGAATCTCCTTTTTTGCAGGAAATTACTCATCCTCTGATAGGATTATTTTTTATTATTAGAAGTAAACATAACATAGGCAATTTACATGTATTCATATGTTTACACAAATAATTTCCTATTGATCAAATAAAACTATTTAAGAACATGATTTACTGTGTATGGGGTTTCATAGTCATCATTCTTAGCATCAGTATCTATCATGATCTAGAATCTCACTGGAATTTGTTAAACATAATGTTTGCAGTAAATGTAAAATTTTGTTTCAGTTTGCTGTAAAATAAAGGGGATGATTTGTAACAACTTAATATTCTTGCTTTGCCCCAAGCTTTTCCTTCTTCTCTTTTCAAATCAGCAAAGTTTCTGCCAAAAGCTACCTGCTCTTGCAAGTTCCTCAACTTTGATCTGTAAGAATTTTCCAGACTATGGACTGTTAAATGAGATAAATATTACACTGCAAAAATAATTTAGCAGAAAAAGTCTAGCTATCCCAGACTAAACTGTTTTCCTATGCTTCAGCCAGTTATTCTCATGCAGAAGACTGAATACATTGGATTTTCACCACTGTCTAATTTACTTAGTGAAAGCTCTCCAAGCCAATTCTCGCTTATGATCCAGTTTTGTACATTCACTCTCAGTTTTTTTCCTGATTTTTCTAAGGAGGTCAAGGGCTTTTTGGCAACACGTCTCATCTTTCCCACACTCACCAAGATAAACACAAAGAGCACATTGTTTGTGGCCTGTAAATTCCATATTATCTCCCTTTTTATTGCTGTAAGCCTTTTCTCTGCTACTTGATGCTATTATTCATAGGAGAATCCTCTGTTAAAAACCCTAACATCACACAAGTTTCTTCGTGCAAGAAAATAGCCAGCAAGCCAAAATCACTGGGAACATGTAGATAATTAAATAAGTTGCTTTTCCAAACTAAGTTGTAATCAAGACAGTACTGAACACCCATTTTTGCAATAGATGCAAAACATCCCTTCCCTGGTTTAAAAGAAGTCTAAATGTATGAGAGAATTATTCATAATTAGGAAAAATCAGAATTCGGAAAGAGGGTCACAAGTTTTTGCTTTCTACTAAAAAAATTGGGGTAATTTTAGTGGGTTTACTAAATTTTTCCTCTACCCTGAGAAGTAGCGAGCAAAATTTAAGTCTCTTCCTGCAGTACATGTTTATTTAAAGGAATAAATAGGAAACTCTTTCCTTGAACCTTTCATGGGATTTATATCATATTGAGAGGGTTTTTTCTGATTGTCTTTTTTAGTGCTAAATTAACAATGTGTTTCTGAAAACATAATTAATGTTGTTTTCAATTACGAAATTCTCCAACGTGAAAAACCCGTGACAAAGATTTCAATAAGCTTTGTCTGTACTAGGAAGGCAGCTGTGCTGCCTAGGAAATAAACCAAATGTAAATAAATTCTTCATGGTAATTTGACAAGGTTATATCATCAATTTCAATACATAAAGTAATACCATCTACTCCTCCAAAGATTCTTCATCTAAATGCATCTTATTTTGACAGTCATAATGTTTACTTACTCCATTTTTATAATGCTTACTATTTATATGACTCAGGAATAAGTACAGAAAAGATCTAGGTAAAAATGAGCCCCGCTTTTAAGAGAATATTCATTTTCCCATAACAATGATTTATTTTTCAAGTTATCTTTGAAAATGCAGCTCAGAGCTCCTTTCTGCTTTGGCCATTTCCATGTCAGCTTCCCACTGTTACATATCAGCATGCACAGACACAGAAGCATTGGAGTGACTGACAGAAGCCACAATTCTGAAAAGCATTGATTCAAGACAACAAGGAGCCACAAGGTAGGTCCAGACAGAAAGAAAAGTGTTGAAAAAGAGACTTGATAAATATTCAGATTTTTGCTGTCTGTGATGCTTGAAAAGACAAATACTAATATTTTTGTTAGTAGCTAAATCTCTGCAAAAAGACAACAACATGTAGCTCAAAACCTCTTTAAATCTGTCTCCAGTGTGCCATCAGATATTGGTGGGTTTTTTTAAAAGCCTGTTTTAAGATTAAATAAGATTTAGTGCTCTGACAGTCTTATTAGCAACTCAGTCTTCACAGAATCAAGCAGAATTACAGAATAGGAAAACAGCTTAGTATCTTAAACTATTCCATCTTCATCTGACACAATTCATTCACTTTGGCATAAATGATTTTCAGCCTGAAATTAGAAGGATTTCCAAGCTCTCTTCACCTTAACTTACTTGTTCCCAAAGCTAATTGCAAATTTCTCATTGTCTATGAGATAGCTGTGAGTTAAAATCCATGCAAACCAGAAATATCTACTCTGCTTTCTAAAACAAAAGTATTTATTTATGAGAATGGTACTGTAAATAAAATACCCAGCATGAATCAAATTATTTCATTTTATATATAATTCATCACTGCTGTCAACATAATTAATTCTGGGCCTGCTCAGGTATTTTTAATTGAATCCTTTACTTTGACTTTAAAGACTGGATCCTTCTTCCTAGTGAAATCAACAGGAATTTTGGCTGAGTTACTGTTTCCATTGCATCAATTAAAACTTAGCTAGTGAAAATGTATATTCTAAGATCCTTTTAAAATATAAGAACCTCAGATCTTGGCTTAAGGACAATAAAATCACAGTGACAAACAGGAAAGCCTGGTTAATAGCACTAATTAAACAATAAAGGAAACAGTTAATATAACTTCCTAAGCATAGGAATTATTGCATGTGAATATACACCCATTTGGCAAAAAAAGTGCATCACAAAAATCAGCTTTAATCCATACAGACAATTCAGTATAATTCAGTGGGCATTTAGTTCCTTTCTATATTAATTTGATTCCTCTTACTGTAAATTGACACTTTAAAAAATCATTTCAGTTATCATCTTGTTTTGTGATACTCCATTGAAGTGCTAGTAAAGTTGATATATAGTAAATAATGAGGATTTTCTTGCTTTTTGCTTCAGCATTCTCTTCTTCCCAAAAGATTTTTTTAATCTTTATTCACATTGTGTACATGCCCAAAGTGCTTTGTTTTACTGCTCCAGCTACTTCATGGACAAAGCTGACAAAACAGCCACTTAAACGATTTATTTGACAAAAAATTCTTATCTATGCAGTCCATGAGAAGCCAAATCCTAGTCCTGAACATCCTTGAACTGAGAGGAAGTTTCTCTGCTACATTCCCCCAGTATTACTGGAAGGAAAAAAGTGTTTCCTTTCTTTAACCGAGTTATTATTATTAACTTTACAAGTCTTCTGTTCTGAAATTTTCCAATGCTTAGTCATACAATCTTAAAACATCCCAAACAGTCCATTATTCACAAAAGGCTGCAATAATACAGTGGGAAATCCACGTTTAAGCACCCACTTCTGACAGTTCAAGGCCAGAAACAGAACACGTCCATACTGCTCAGAGAATCAGGATGTGGAGATGCCCATGCTGGCAGTGCACTAGCTGATGTCTCTCCTGGAAGTTGCCTGTGGTGCAGTGTGATGCTCACCCTGCTCTGCTGTGTTCACTCTGACTGAGACAGTGATTTACTGGAGGACTAGAAGGGTAAAAAGTCAGCCTACTTTGTGAAGTAAGCTTAGAAAAGAACTCTATTAGCTTACTTCCCAGCATTCACTGAGACAAGAAGCTCCCCTCACACAAGGATTCAGGTTTATGTCTTTGCTTTCATTTCCGCAAAGCAAGGACTTGAATCTCTCTTCTTTCCCAGGTAGGCACCTTTACTCCCAGTTTACAAGTTATGTAATAGCTCACTATCTCAAACTTACTCATCAAAACATGCAAAATTCTATGAAGCAGTTTTGATATAGCAAGAGTTTCACCATGGCTTCACACATACATATATATATGGATGTTCATACTTTCATTCATAGAGGCTAGGTAAAACATGGTATGGCAAAAATATCAACATAAAGCTCGCCAACCAACCCCTGGAAGTGTGAAAATTCATCATAATTTGAAACACTCAGCACTGGCAAGATGAATCCTCTGCAGGGAATATTAGAGAAGCCCCTGCTCAATTGTTGTTTATGGTTTACACAATGGAGCAAAGCCAGGAAAAATGGCAATTATACATTGTGGTGAAAATGAAACGCAATAACACAGTTAAAAAAGTAAACACAATTTTTGTGTGAGCAAATGGTTCCTATGTCAAATACCTATTAGTAATGGTACTGGTCTTATAATAATTAATTTTCAATAGAAACGTTCTCGTGTATTTGTCCTTTCCTAACTTTAAACACAAAGTTTTACATGAAGTATATTTGCCTATTAATATACATTGACTTTACGTAGAATATATTTGGATGTACTTCAATATTTAAGCTATTGAACCCTTTCCACAATGAAACTACTAAAAACAAGAAAATATATTATTTTATAGTGAGGGAGTGAATAAATGACAAAAAATTATTTCAATCAAGCGTTTTTTATAATGTTTTTGCACCTTTGTTTCAAGAAACATTTTTGATAAGTGAGCTGTTATTAATAGCTGAGGTCAGGCTTGTAACTGTGCTGATGCAACAAAACACTTAATCATGAGTTTTCGATCAACAGTAGGGATGGCACAGCACTGGAGGTGTGCAGGTTCAGGAATAGGCACCAAGTAAGGCAAAAGAGACCTACTACACAAATGGGCAGCAGCAGGCAGCTGCCTGTGGGGATGCTGAGAGCACTTTTGGGAACATGGATATTAACATGCCTGGTATAAAAGCAGGAAAGTAAAGCTTAACAAAAGCTAGCCAGATTTTCTCTCCTCCCTCTTCCTATCTATACACACACTCAGTAGGGGACAGACAATAGTATCTCATTGTCAGCACCTACAGACAGACTACAATGCAATTTTTCTTTCTGGCACCTGGAATATACCCTCAGATAGCTCACTAACCACTACAGTCTTAACATGTCTAATGAAGTGAAAAACTAATATGGGAACAGAGGAGAGTTTTTTTCCCATAAGCCTAGGCAGAATTTTCCAAATTTAAAATTTCCAAACGAAAACTTAGTATTTAAAAAATTATTCAAGTTTGTTATTTCTGTAACTCAGTGATGTATATTCTATTTTCTCCTCAAATACATTGCTTGATTCTGCTCCAGATGTATAAGAAAAATTTGAAGTTGTACAAAAGAGATCAAAAGCCAGGGAAAGGAAAAAGGATGTGGGTGTGAGTTAACACTTGTTTACATTATTTTCAGTTTATCTCATTAAACTACAATGCAAGAACATATCACAGTTCCCCTGAGGTAAAATATGTTACAGAAACAGGAATTCAGCATCTTTCAGGAGTTGCTGAAGATTGGCTACATTACTTACAATAAATTCTGGCTCAGACCTTTAGCAGTTGTAATAACATTTTTGATCCTCTTGCAAACAGCAGAGGTTAAATACCTCAATTCTCAATATTAAAATTAATCTTATTACATCATTATTTAGCTCAGAGGATAATCACAATCTTGTGATGTAATTCTGCAATAGAAGACAATATCCTCATTTTTGCTCTGTTATGTTTAAATACAAGGTGATTCAATCATAGGTATTTACTTCAGAAAATCTGTTTAGTAGACGTAAAAGTTAAAACATGCTAAGACAGCTCTATGCATCTACTTCAACATAAACAAATATTAAAAACTGTATACAATGAATTTATCTCCTGGCCTCTTAGGCTGAGATGATAACATTCTGATCATCCACAGTTCCTTTAAATGGGAAAAATGTCATATTAATATTTTGAGCTACATTTAGCCTTCTGTTCTTTGAGTCATGTGCATGACTATGCCATCAGAATCCATGCACTTCCTTCCAACACAAACCATTCTGTGATTCTGTGATTAACTCGAGTATCTTGTCAATTCCTACTGAAGCACACGAGACATAAAGCTTCATTTTAAGTGAGGTATAAATTGCTCACCTTTTCTTTAATATATGCTTTATTGCAGACTGCGGGTGAAATAAGAAAATAGGGAATTCCTGACACTTCACAAATACAGCTTAAAATTGTTCCATGTTCTCAATAGCTTAAAAGAATTACCCCACATGTACCAAGCACAAAAGTAGCAACGTTTTTTGTACATTGGTTTGGTCAGAGACAGTCTCTGTCTGGATGCTACATATGTCCAAGGTGAAAAGTATTAGAGTATGATTAGAACCTATTCAAAAAAGAGGAAATTAATTAATGTTGATAATTTGCTGATAAGCCCAAATCAAGAAAGGAAATCAGGCAAACTGCCAGTTAGTGAAAGTAAGCACAATTCCACCCACAAATTTCATTTTGGCAAGGCAGCAATTTCATCTGGAAAAATATTCCATTGCAAAAACTTTTAGCAGAATGTATACAAAAATATGGAAGACTGTTCTTATGCCATACTCTGTTATTAAACACTGCCAACTGTTCAAGACTATGAATCAGAACTCTCTTAATCCCTTCTTCTTTACCAAAATGTAACATATAAAATTAGCAGGGAGAAAACCACTTTGGGTATCCATTTTCTATCCTTGCAATTAGGGTATTATTTTCACCAGAAAAGGTAGAGATTTACATTATTTAATTAAGTGGAGATTGCAGTGGAAACTGTCAGTTATAGCAGCTGGAGCACTGAAATTAATGAAAGACTGTCAACTAAAAGCTGAGATTTCTTTAACTTTTTGGGGGTTTTGTTTTGTTTTTTGGGGGGTTGGGGTTTTTTTGCTTCGTTGGTTGGTTGGTTTGGGGTTTTTTGTTGTTTTGTTGGGGTTTTTTTGTTTATACTCATTTTTAGAGAATATTTTGAGCAACAAATAACACTACAGGTATCAAAAGTTTGAAGACAGCTGCCTGCCAAACAAAAAATAAATTGTTTTGTTGGCATTGAATTGCTTCTTTACAAAGAACAAATTGCAACAATTCATAAACAACGTGGGATAGGAATGGCTTGGGGGGATTGTATGATTTTGGTTTGTTTGCATGATAGCACAGGCCTGGTGGAGCCTGAGAGACATACGAAAGGATACATACAGCAAGTTTTCTCTCTGACTTGCTTCCCTTTGGGTTAGAAACCATCTTTATAAGTATGATTTAGTATTTCATAAAGCTTCCAGTATAAAATAATCTGATCTGAAGATTGAGATGACTGATGAGAAATGCTGAGGTGCTTGACCTGCAACTTTTCTTTTCAAAATTCTGCAAGATTTAGGATAAAATTCAGGTGGACTTTGTGTCTGAAATTGGTACTTCATCAGATCATATTTTTTTTGTCCAGGTAGACAAAGACTTAATTGCTACTACTAAAATGAAGCAGAGCAAGTAATACTAGCAAGGAACATCCAGGCAAGGGAACAATAATAAGATATTTGATCTAGCTGCTTCTTTTTATCAGAGCAAGTATTGACCCCTTTTGGCACCAAAAAGCTAGTCTAAGCAGCTTTGTTTCATCCCTGAAGGAGTACTAAAGAATAAACCTGTACTATCCTGATGAAAATCTCATTACAAAAAGCTGACTACTAATGACTCAGGACAAACAAAACCAGAAAAGGCTGAAAGGAAGCCTTGAAATTAATGGTTTCACTGGAAATTAGTTTCACAATATCACATTATATGCAAAGTTATGAAGGCCATAATAATTATGAAAAAATACAACAAAGCAAAGGTTTGTTGCCCACTGTATTACAATTACCTGATCTGTAGTATGAGAATTATCCCAACTGATGAATTGTCTTTATCCAGCTGATGAAGAATTGCTTTTGATGATAAAACAGTTTTTTTCACAGGCAAAAACCACAAAATCAGGTCCCTTTCTCTAATATATCTGACCCACCACTGTTGTTCCCAAATCTTCCTCCCTAAAGATGCTCTAGGGAAAGTGCTTGGCTCATCACCAACACATCAGATGAGTATGGCAGACAAGGCCTGCAGAAGAGTTTGTTTGCATTTCCTCAATCCAGAGTAAACCTGGGAGTTTTCCCAACACCAACACATGTTGTAATTCCCAACACAGAACTGACAATACTACTTAGTAGTCAATCTGGCCCTTGCAGGAGTTCTCATATTCCAGAGGCATTCCTGATTATTTGAATTTTCCCTTTCACCACTAAGAGCTACATTTCCTAATTTGGAAACTTTCTTCTTTCTACAACACTTTTGATTAAAAAAGAATTTGGCTTTTTGACCAAAAAAATGTGCCTTTCATAATTTTTCCACTTCCAAAATTTTTGAAATATTTTGCAGAAAAATAGTTTTCATTTATTAGCATTATTAACACATTGATTAACTGCTATTTTATTTCAATCAACACATTTCTAATATGTTCTCTGTGTCCTCAGATATACAAGTCTACAGCATTTCTTCAGCCTACATACATGTCTTATGTTCTATTTTCCCTTTGCATGGTTCCATGTTAACAATTCTCATGCAGTCTTTTTTTTTTTTTTTTTAATTACCAATGTTATTTCTTATGCAGAAGTGGAAGAAGGTTTAATGCAATTAATGACACTACAAAAAATTAATTATCATCAAACCATGTCTCAGTAGAAAAAACTGAGTTCAGATTTTGGAAGAATGCTAAATTATGTTACTTTATCTATTCATACCACAGGGCTAGTAAAACCCTGATATAAAAACAGGCAAAAGAGGAAAGTGTAACAGGTTATCAGTTTTCAGGTTACCATGAATTTTACTATATTTCAGTGATCAATTCTCTCTAGTAATACCAAAGTCATAAAACGTAGATGCCTACGCTACCCAAATATTAACTCTGTGCCACAGACTCTCACTGAGTGATTTGCTACTTTTCAAGTTCACTGCAACATCCTTGTGAATCAATGATACTCCATTACAGATTCAGGTACATTCTTTAAATAGTTTTGTGATATCTGCAGAGCACAAGAAACTGACTCCTATTGAAAATCATTGGAAATTAGGTACATAGGATAGATTTTCAAAACTATTCCCAGAATAACTCTGTCACACATTCACAGACACAAATATTTAACATTTCAGCTATAATTTAACCAACACTTAATGCTCTTTAACATACATTGTCCTATTTTAAAATTTAATTTAATTTTTCTTTTTGTAAGGATAAATGGTACCTGAAAGTTGAATTCAAAAGTGCAAGGTAAATATAACAATATATGAAATACAAGATTTACAATTTAATTAGAAATACTCTGGACTTCTAGAATAAGCAAGTTCAAATCAGTTTTACTTATCTAGAGGGAAAAAACAAGGATTTATTAATGCATGTTTTTACAGTTAATTTAATACCCATAGGGCACGAAAATTTAAAATTCAGACATACAAAAACAAGCCTGAAACTTAAAAAAAAAAAAAAGCTATGGAAATTTCCAAAACTCTCTGCAGTTAAGCACACATTTTCACTATACATATTGGGATAAAATCTACAGAAATATATAAAGGGCAGAGTTAACAAAGAATTTCTTTGTAGTTACCAATAAAGAGAGGTTTTGATGAAATGCATATAAGTTTGGAGACAACCAGTTGCCACTAGTTTTTTCTACAGCCCGTGGAAAACTGTGACAACATTATAGTTGATGTATTATTGTTGACAGAACCAGTTTCAGGATTTAAATCTGATCATAAAGCAAAGTTTCTGCTTATATAATTCAACAGTTCACTCACACGTTAGTGCTAAGCAGATTTCTACACACAAGGGTCTCCAGTCTAAATGCATTGAAATACTCTGTGAAGTCCATTTTCAGGCTCTTTTGACTTGCCAAACCTTGGATAGCGAAAGAATAGGGGAGATGTGCAATGTATGTGTACTAGAATTCCAGAGCAGGCAACTTTTGTGATGAGTACTCCCGTGCTATATGCCCCAAACTGCATGTTCCCGTTCCACCTAAACTATGACAAGTTGAAACTGTGCATTTTCAAGTTGCAGCTGAAGGACTTCAACCTTTATGAAAAAGATGTCTTTTGGTTCAATTAGTACCGACATTACAATCATAACAAAATAGTTTGCAGTCTAAATGTTCTATAGTTTTCACAGAAGGCTATATTTGGGTTCTTCCCCTCTCTGTAATACTATGCCACAGAAACAGTTGGACATGTTAAATCTGCTACGGCATATTCAGTACATTTTGCAAACATGGATAAAGAAACTGTACAATTCTTCAGGAGCAAGCTGTATTTTTTCTTCTTCATTCAAACCTAAACAACACCTTTTGATAAATTGGTTGCTGCAGTAGGACACCACTCACATATGTAACAGTGGCAAGAAAAAACGTCAGGAATTTTGTACATCAGCTAGTTCTCTCACTTCTGGCTGATACATATGTAAAAGTAAAAAAATTAGGAAAAAAAGTGATTGGAATCTAATTTGTTAGCAGGGTTTATGTGTTGTATCCCAAACATTTCAAATGCACTGCAAACGTAATATTAAGTTATTCTGTACATGTTTGCAATGTCCACTTCTCTAATTTCATATGTAGAAGAAAATAGAGCATTTTTCAAAGACAGAGGAGACTTTTGGTGATTAATAATACAGCTCATGTAGCTCTGTGAAAGTTTTGTGTTTTTTCAATGGACAAAGTTATTAATAACATTTCCTGACCTAGCAAGTAAACTCTGCACTAGCAGATTCATATCAACACTGAAAATTGTATTCATATCTTCTAGCTAGAGAATACAACATAAAATACTATGCTGCAGTCCTGAGGGTGCTGTGAAAATTGGGCTCTTTCTGCAAGGAAGGATTAAGTCCTGCAGTAAAATTTCAGAAGTTGTCATAAAGATGAATATTTTTAAAATCTAATTTATTTCCTCGTAATCTTTTAGGATTCCAATTTTAAGACATGAGTGAATAAATACAAACAAATGGGGACTCATCTTTAATTGAAATGCAGCTTATCCACCTGGCATGTTTCATAGACACCTTTGGCTCTGCTGGCTGAGATCAGCACATATTAACTGCCTTGTATAGAATGATAAAAGTGTTTCCCCAAAAATACATGTCTTAAAATTTACAGGAGAATGAAAATAGTTATAAGCTATGAAAAGCCGACTTAAGGAAAAAATATTTTGTTTAAAGCCAAGATACTAATCAATCGCTTCCAGAGGAGACCAATAGGAAGTTATCTTGAAAGCTACTACTTGGCAAAAGCCTGCTGAGCTGCACTGCAAGAATTACACAGATGTACTAACATTGCACATACCTTGGAAAAGAAATACCTAATTTTGAGAGGACCCTGCAGTAAAAAGTCTCCTATGGGGCTAAAAAGCTAAAACACAGCTAGAGCTGACTACAAAGAAAACAGTAACATCTTTAAAGCTGCAGACAGGAACAAATATTGTTTTATGACACCAGTTTATGCTTGTTCACTTCTTCGTATTCTACACACCTGTGAAACTCACTCGACATCAGTTTCACAGTATGTAACTGAAAGAAGACCTCATGGGTAAACTAGACAAACAATCTATACTCTGTCAATAGCATATTAATGCTGCATGCAAATGTAATCTGTAAATAGACCAGCATGAAAAGACACCAGTAAGAATGTTATATCCCCATTTCTCTTGAGAAATTATTTTGTATCTAAATATGTGTAGCTGAGTAATTTATGAAGAATTTTCACAGTACCTCTACATTTCACCTTTCCTTTAATATCATATTGTTAAATCCATTTGAATCACTGCGGTTTTTTCTTCCTCATTTTCATTAACCTTCAAATATTTATGGGTTATTTTCATTCTTCCCAGAACTATTGTGGGAAGGCCATACAATTTGCCTTCAAAGTATGCAAGGTCAGGAAATGTCAGCTGAATCATGATGTCCTGGAGCTATGCCAGCATTGTTTGGAACTCGTCAGATTTCTAGGCAGAAGGTCTTATTATTGATCCACTTTTTAATAGTTTAATCAATTACTTAGCACAGTATAAAAATATTCTCCTGACATTTCTAAGTTTCTACATTTAAATACGGTTTTTTAGGTGTTTGGGAGTTTTGGGGATGGAATGTGTAAATATAACTCTTATTTGATATGTAATATTAATGGACTTTTTTTCTGGTTTATAATGGATGTCTCTCATGCATTTTAATAAACTTTTAATGGCTATAAAGGAACAGCTAAACTGCTTGCAGCAAAAACAACCCACATGGCACATCAAGTGAGATTTGTAGTTCTTTTCACCTCTGCTTCCAGATTGCTGCTACACTAAATGTTGTGAGTGATGAGTGAATTGTGGAGAGCATCAGCAGAAAAACCTATGTGTGAGCTTCTCAGAAATACTCAAAAATAGTTTTTTCCAAAACAGCAGTCCCTAAATAATTAATCTGTGAATACTCTTGGTCCATGATAAAAGTGCCACATCTGGTTTAACATGATCTATTTTGTAAAGAGTTTGAGATAAACCATTGTGGCACTTCTGTAGTTCATAAGCACTGTTATTCTAGGATAATTATCCAAATCCTTTTCACAGAACAATCAAGGCTAGAAGAGACCTGCAAGATCATCTAGTCCATCCATCAATGCAGCACCACCATAATTACCCCTAAATCATATCCTCAAGTGCCATGTCCAGATGAATTTGAACATTTCCAGAGACAGTGATTCCACCACCCTCCCAGGCAATTTATTCCAGCACCAAAACACCTTCAGTGAACTTTATTTTTTCTGATATCTAATTTTAACCTCCTTAAGGCCATTTCTTCTCATCCTTTCTCTTGAGAGATGGCAGAAGAGACCAACCCCACCTTGCTACAACTTCCTTCAGGCAGTTGAAGAGAGCAACGATGTCCCTCCTGACCCTTTTCTTCCGCAAGCTGAACAACCCCAGCTCCCTCAATCGCTCCTCAGAGGAAATGTTTTCTAGACCCTTCACCAGCTCTGTTGCCCTGCTCCGGACACACTGAACCTCGATGTCTTTCTTGTAGTGACAGGCCCAGAACTGAGCAATGGATTCAAGGTGCAGCCTCAACACTGCCAAATACAGAAGGAGAGTATCTTCCCTAGTTTTACTGGCCACACTATTGCTGATCCAAGCCAGGATGTCATTGGCTTTCCTGGCAGCCTGGGCACAGCTGGCACAGGCACTGATGTCTGGCACCCCCAGGTGCTTTTCCTTTGGCCACTTTCCAGCCATCTGCCCCCAGCATGTAGCACTACATGGAGTTATTGTGACCCAAGGGCATGACCTGGCACTTGCCTTATTGAACCTTTTGCAGCTGTCCTCAGCACATCAATCCAGCCTTTCCAGATCTCTCTGTAGAGCCTTCCAGCCTTCCAGCAAATCAACACCCCTGCCCACCTTAGAGTTGTCTGCAATTAGACTGAGGGTGCACTTGATCCCGTCATCCAAATCATCAATAACAATGTTAAACAGGACAAACCCCAGTAATTTGTCCTGGAAAACCCCATGAGTGACTAGCAGCCAACTGCATTTAGTTCCATTCACCACCACTCTCTGGGCCTGGACAATTTTTCACCCAGTGAGCAGTGCACCCATCCAAGCCATGAGCCATCAGTTTCTCCAGGAGAATACTGGGGGAGACAGTGTAAAATGCATTACTGAAGACAAAAGACAGATGACACACGCAGCCTTTCACTATTCTACTAAGCAGGTCATTTGGTCATAGATCAGGTTGGTAAAGCAGGATCTTCCCTTCATAAATCCATGTTGGCTGGGCCTGATCCCTGGTTGTCCTGCACATGCCATGTATAACTTTAACCCAAGTTATTCATCAAGAGAAAATAAGCCCTAAGTAACTGAAGTACTCCAAATATGCATGGAACAGAACAGTAACAAAGCTGGAGACAACTGAGTGAGAAAAACAGAAGAAACATCCCAGTAGCTACTCACACTTCAACAAACCTAGTCTAACTAGAGAAGCGAAGCACATGTAAGAAAAAAATTGAGAAGTATCAAATCCAGTAGATGAGTAAATAGAAAAACTCTGGAAAGCTTAGAAGATATAATTAAAGGAATACTGACGTAAACAGTACCACAATGCAAGAAGGGAAATGTCCAATCTACTTATATATGATATTTGGTTTGTTAGAATACTAACCAAGAAAGTTGAGATTTCAGCCTTGTTTCTTCCCTTCAGGATATCTGAACCACTATGATAATTGACTGAAACACCTGGGTAAGCAGTGCTTGTTTTTCAGTTTCTTCCTAAGATCTTAAGGGTCTAAGTGTAAATCTTTCACTTCACTTATGCAGAAGCCCTGAGGTCTCCCACCCCACGAGAGAGTGAGCAACCTGCACGTACAGATCTTCTCTCAACCTGGGCATCAGTGAATAAATTTCAAGGCTGAGGACTTTTACTCCAGTAGAAAGCAATAGCATTTGTGGGTAACTTGCAAACTTTAATTCTTCTTTTGGCACAGAAACACATCAGGTTTTCTGTATTTGAAATTCATCATACAGAAGAAACCAGTGCCTTAACATCCCCTTCAATGCCCAGCTTCCCTTTTTCCCAGTTTTGTGTGATGTTGTTATCATTGCTCAGACTGAATATTCCTGTGCATGAGTCTCAGTTCTGCTTTGTTTCTCTGATTGCTTCACATTTTCACTATTTGGCATGCTAAGTCCAGAAACATGAAGCTGCCATTCCAAAGTTACATTTCTTTTGTTTAAACAAAACTTCCTTCATTAACAGAAGAAGATTCTTTTTTTTGAGACCTTCCAGCCCATTTGATCTCTGAGGACCAGCTGGAATGCAGTGAAGTTTATTTTCTGCTAAATTTCTATACCTTTAACACAACTGTGGTTTGCTCTTGAGTATCATTGATAAGAGAAAGCACTGCAGCTCGGCAGCCAAGGGGCTTGGGCTGTCCTCCAGCCATGGAGGATGGCAGTCTGTAGAGAAGGAGCAGTTTTTCTCTGGGGAGGTGGGGAGTGTGCTGGTGACCAGACCCTCAGCCTTAGGGAAACCTGAACCCCTGGGACACTGCTGTAGGACTGCTTCTTAACCTTCACTCTCTTCCACCTTTAAGTCTTCTCTGAAACGGAAGTGGTTTGAATACAGGTCAGGGTGTCCAAAAAACATCCTTAGTCAAAAGGGGAACTTTTAAGATGTGGGTCTTTTTCAAGACCAGGTCAAGACAGTACAATTTGAAGGGGACAATGTTCGTGGTTTCTTCTATATAAATTAATGGGTTGGGAAGGTCTTTAATATTGTTCTGATTATAGGGGATGTGAAAATCTCTTTGTGTTTAACTCAAACACAGCTTGTCAAGTAGTCAGTCTTCAACTTTAACTTGAATCTAAAAATACCTTTGCAATCTTTTTTATTGCTGTAACCACAAAGTCTGCTGAGCTGTGAGGCAGTGCACATAGTTTAAGGACTCTGTAGCAATCAGTATGAAGCACAGTATAAATAATGCAAAAGCAATATAAGTTATATAAATCAAATACATAAACAGTTCAAAACATAATAGCAAAAGAAAAAAGCAAATGAACAGTAATTTGTAAATCTGATGAAAGTTTGGAAAGCAACATTCATGAAATCTGTAACAGCAGAAACGTTTCCACTTGGACTAGATTGACACCAGTTGACATATTTCTGCAGGTGTATAAATGCCTCTATAAATGATCAGCTGATGTGCACTGGGCAACTGAATATTTGTAACACAAGGCTTACATTTCCTGCCCATTTGTGTACAAAGGCTTGATCTGTATTATGAGGAACATGGCTTTCAAGAGCATTTTTCCAAAGTTGTCCAGGCTGGACTCTTGTAGCTTTCAAAATGTGGAAGAGTATTTTCACTGAAATCTTTTGACAAGAGCTCAGATCCAAGTCACAGTGGCCCAGCCAGTGTACCCTGCCCATGAAATGTATGGCTACTTTGAAAACAGGAGGGACCAGCAGTTTCTTTTGAAGGGAAGAGAGTGCTATGGAAACAAGTTTGGAAATGTTTGTCAGGAGAAAATTTCTAGCAGAAAGAAATGCTGTTTGATTTTTAAAAGAAAGGTTTGAAACAGCTCAGGACATGTTTGAAGCACAGAGCAGACTGAAAACTGTCAGGCCTCTGGGTGTGAGAGATGTACAGCTTGCTGAACAGATGAAACACTGTGTCTCATCTCTGAGTGAATTGCTTATGGGCTCTACATGTTTTTGGTTAGGAGACACAAATAAGATTGCATCCTTTGAAGATCCAAAAGAGCAACTAAAAAAGATGGTAGTGCTGAGCTGGGAACAATGGTCTGGTATAGGTACCTTGTGTGGTCTAGTAAAGTTAAACCTGATGCCTAAAATTGAAGGGGCTTTTAATATGAGAGAATTGTTACTAGCAGGGAGGTAAAACATTTTGATTCCCTTCTGGTGAAAAGGTACAATTGGTGGTTTATATGAGCCCTGGCTTCATTGGTCTGTGCAGAGAACAGAGGCATGTCTGCAGCCCAGCAAAAGTCTGGCAGAGAAGGCTGGCATATTAGAAGTCAGGAGTGGGCATGGAGGACGTGTGCCACAGTGCAGGTAATGAGCAAGAAAGAGCAGGGAAGAGTGCACAGGGAGTAGCAGCCATTGGCCTCTACTTTAGCTGCATCTTGTTGCACTAGAAGCCTAGATCTTAACATTGAGATGATCCAGTGGCAGAAACATCCTCTCAGGCAGCAGGTTGGTTGTCACTCATCTCTGGTAATGGCACCTCATCCCTCCCTCCCACATTTCCACCATGATCTAAAGCCAAATGGCAAAGTAAACAAAGCAGCTGTCAGACTTATAGTCTGGTTAGGAACTTGGAAATCTTTATTTAACTTAGGTGCCTTACCTATTTAACTTAGGTACCTTAATCTTTATTAACATTTAGGTGCCTTACCTAAGTGTTAATCAGGGTGTCAGATACTACTTGGCTTTTTGTTTCTCCAGTATCAAAGCTGAAAGGCAATAGAAGCCAAAAGAAATATATTCTAAAGTATTAGCATTTAAGTTTCAATACATTAAAATGTTAGTATCCTAAACATGTTTGCTGATGACATGAGAGCTGGTCTCATAACCTGCCGCTGAACACTTTTTCTTCCCTCATCAGCACAAGATCAAATACTTTATCACCAAGTCTCACATACAGTATTCATACATAGAGGTTGCCTAATAAAATGTGGATAAAAAACTCATACTTGCTCGTCTCCTTATCTCTGATTTGATTCTCTCTGACGATAATTGCTAATTTGTAAATACAAATATTATTCAAAAGAGATAAATAGTGAAGTTCAGCAGCTCTAACCTGACAAATCCTTTTAAAGTCATTTAATTAGTGCACTTTCATGTGCTTCTATCACTCTGACCAGACACAAGTGGATTTTCTTTTTATTACTCAAAAGCTTTCAGTGACAGGTATTGCTACAATCATCCACTGTTAACATTTAGACTGTAAAAAATTGACCCTAGCCTGTCAACCATTAAGCACCAATAATTATGTCTGAAGTTGTGAAAGTGAAGTGTGGCAGCCATTTCATACCTAGTGCTTTAACAGGTCTTATAACCCTCTGAATTACTTTTATTCTTTCTTTTCCATGTACCAGTCAAAAATATTATTGTTTTTAGGGAGAAGTGTAACGTTTGTACATGATCAAAAAGAGTGAAATTTCATAACCCTATCACTGTGAAAGAGAATTATCCTGAATTAGGTGAATGTTAAGTTGCCAAATCTTGTTTTTTCATCTGTAAATATACCTATACCAAGACTTTTTTTTTTAGCTAGATACAGTGACAATGCAAAACAAGGTCTTTGCTACACTACTAAGCAAGAATTAACAAACTGTATGAATGTCAACAGTGACGCACTAATGGAAATATTTTTGTCAACTGTAGGACTCTACTACCCATGTGATTTTGATCACAAGAGCAATTATAAATACCTCACCTAACTTCTCTGTAATAAAAAGCATACATCTCAAGTACAGTTTACGAGGTCTTTTAGAGCCAGCATATTTATTAAGCTGTAAAATCTCTTTGGAACTGCTTCTAACAATGCTTGTTCACGTTCTACTACTACCACTCCTGTGGTACATATTTCTCTTTTTTTTTTTTTTGTCTCTGGGCACTAGAAAGAAAGAGGGAGATAGTGCCTCAGTCATTCATTTGCTGCATTGGCTTGGGCCTGACAATGAAGCACTCCAGGTAAAATTCCTGGCAGACACTCCCAAGGAACTGCAGCAAGATCTCCACCTGCGGCAGCTCTATATGCCAGGCAATTACTAACAGCTGTTATACAGCATGCAGCTCTATGATTAAACTCCCTTTCAAGTTAAATGGTTAAAAACTCATCAGTATAGAAGAATGAAAATAATTTGAGTGTTTATAATGTGCTGCAAATCATTATGCAAAACCCAGACACACTTCCAGTTTGTTTGATTTTAAATTAGTTTGGACTAATACAGTTTATTTAGAATGACTGACTCTTAATGGGAGTTTTGCTAAGCATTTGAAATACACTTTATTTTAATGGTTGAAATTATTTTCATAACTTGACACGTCCTGTAAAGTCCTGTGCTGACCTAGTCATATATCTCCATCTTGTTTATATTTAAAAATTTTAGTGGCACAGAATGACAGCAATATTATACATGTGTAATGGGATATTTGGATTGCCTCTTTATGTGTATGGCACCTCAACATATATCTAAAAGTTGTCTTAGAGACTACTTCTGTTAGCATAAAAAACCACAGTGCTTCAGCAACAAGGAACTGATGTCTGAAAAACAACTGGTCAAAAAACTAGACACGATGTTCGTAATTTAGAACTCAGGAATAGTAAAAAAAGATAAATTTTTTTCTTACTTATTCTACAGCAAAATTCTTCAAACTAGAATGTCCTACATACTAGTAGAGGATCTGCCCCTTTAAATTAGGTAGGCATCATCCTCACAGAGTCATACATATTTGCCAGGAAATAAAATTGTCATATTACTAAATTAGTCTAGCCATCGATACCAGATATTATCCTCTGAAGACTATGCACAAAGCAGGAAAATTGCACTGCATTTATCTTTTCATCCACTCATATATTTTCTCATTTATTCAGAAGACCATTCACTGAAGGTCAAAGTCTCTGCACTACTTAAATGTCATTTATCTATTAGAGCAGGTTCCAAAACAACCCAAAGTATTCCACAGAAGAAAGCCAAGTTTAAAATCTGAGGTTTGAAAACTTACATTTTCTATTTTTAATAGAAAAAATAAGCATAAACATTTTTTTTAAATCTTCCTGGCAATGATTTTGAGTTTTAATCAGACATGGAGAAAGCAAAAAGAGAACCATTACAATTTTTGAAAGGTTGCAGTAACTTAAAAACAGCATTATGATAAGAGGTATCAATAGGCAAAGAGAAGTACCACCAGTATTGGAGCAAGGAGTAAGTGCTAGGAACAAAGCCATTAAGATAAGGCTGAGTTAATTAATTTGTCAATCCTCACTCAGAAAAGTTGAAAAAAGTTCAACATATTCAAGACTAATTGCAGGAATCACATGCACATGACAGAATAATTCAAGGTGAAGTCAACCTGTTATAAATGTGTGTATATGTATGTATATATATACATATATATGTACACACACTATATATATGTGTGTATATATATATATATATATAGTGTATTCTTTTATCTTATTTAAGATTTTATAGTACTAATATTGAGTGATACTCGCTAGAACACTGTTTGGTTTCATGAAACTGATTTTTTTTTAACCCTACCATATGTTAGCTCCTAAGGCAGGAGTTACCTTTTCTTTCAGAGCTTGACACAGTAGATACCTCCTCAACGCTAAACTAACATTGCTGGCTGATACAGCAACACTGAGAATATTAAAAAGACCTTTTTTTCCTTGCAATTTATGGGTGAGCATACACTTTAGAAAGAGAAGAACATATGGAATACTATTTAAAAGCTTTAGAGTATTTTTCAGTCTTTGCTGTCAAAGGTGCACCATTTTGTGCAAAAGACTTTGGTATTCATTGAAGCAAAGCCCAGCACCTACAACTCGCAGAAGATTATGATCTCCACCAGGCTATAGCCAGGCAAGGAAACAGTATGCTGGTATTTGAAGAAGTAACTACTTACTTTCTATTTTCATCTAAGAGTAAAATTTTAAAAATCCTTTTTCTATAGTGAAAACTGATTCACATACCTGAAACGTACCTGGAAAGCCTCCTTCCCCAGTAAAGCACTCATCAGTACACTTCATAAAGTTCCGGTTTCTCTCTAACATAATTCTGTACTTGTGGTCTCATTTTCGTTCTTTAAAAACCATTTTTCAGCAAATTATTGACATTGGGGGTGCTCTCCAAAAAGCAGACTAGAAGCATCTGGACGATATGTGTGTATTCCTTAACACTGTTTTCCATAAAGCAGTACAAGACAGGCACAGAGGTTAGTGAAACACACAACAAAACCCGAAAATCAGGATAAATTCCAAAGGTTTCCACAGAGAAAGACACATATTTTTATCTTGAGAAAAACCACTAACACTTATATCTGGTCTTCATAATTCTAATGCCATGCAGGAGCAAGCATCTGACCTAACAATGCTCTTGGTCATTTTATACTGAAACAAAAGGTAAATTAATATGATGGTTTTCAAGTAGAGTACTAATCATCCTCAAATACCTTGTCCTAAACAAACAAATAAATAAATAATATTTAGAATGGCTTTTAATAAAATAATTCAGGCATTCTGTCATCCCTATCCAGTATGCCAGTCTCAGATCTTTCTGTAGGTTTGGCCTTGGAAGATCCGGGGAGAAATTAATTGCAAATAAGTTTCCTCCAGTCAAGTAGAAGTTACTCATACTCTTCTCACTGAAGGAGAGGCTCAGATGCTCTAGGGCACTTCTGTCTCCCCTAGCTCAGACTTGGTAAAGTCCTCATTTTAGGGCAAATGGCAAAGACTTAGCGAGCCAAAAGAATGACTAAGCAGGGCAGGGGCACATCAACAGTTTATGGTCTGGTATTTTCACCTACATACCTTTGCAAATTATCTTTTCACAAACAACCTCCTAAAGCAAACTGATTAGCAGCAATGCTTGTCAAAGCAAGTACCAGCAGCACAGCAAGATCCAGAGTACCCCTCTACCTCTGACCCATTCTAGTTCATTTTCTTTTCCCATTTCCTACAACTTCTGCATTTCACCATCACTTATACCAAAAGATGGCAATTTGCAAGAGTCCACAAATATCTTTGGAAGAGACAAGCACACAGAGATTCTTCTTGGATTAAAAACCATCTTTAAATAATTTTACTTTTCTAAGGATATGTTCTATTCTAAATGGGAATATTATGTATACGAATATTGATTAATTTTGACATATTGCCTTGATTCCAAGTTGCAAGAACAACAATGTGAAAAGTTCCTACAAATAGTGCAGGCCAAACTTAGAGGAAATGATAAATCTTGAATTCTCTTTCCTGACTGTGTGTAGATGGGAGAAGAATATTTGCAAAACCCCTGTGAACTTGGGAGAAAGCTACACATTCACACACTTTATTGTGGACTTGAGTTTAGCTAATTTCACAACACTGCCTTCCGGGAAGCCAGATATCCTCATCATAGGCTATCAGACCTGGAGATAAGCAATGTCTGCTCCAGGAAAGGGTTGAACCATTTGGTACTTTTGGTGGGAACCCTAGCAATCATCTTTGTTTTAAAGTACCTCATTTTTTTCACTAGTCCTAATGTTCTTTATCTTCACTCTAATGATTCCCACAACTTTCGTCTCGTCTCATTATGAGGCTCCTGAGAGTTCTTACTGAAATATTCCTCTACATAGTACTTATATGGAGATTTCTGTTTTACCCTATCATTTTACAGAAGCTACCTTGGAATTTTAATGCCAACCAATGTGTTTGCTTTTGGTACAACATATACTTACACTTGAATTTTGAAGTCAATTTTGCTCCACAAAAGGAGTGGTGATGATGTAAAAGGGGAGGAGAATGTTGTACATATAATTTTGTTTGAACTTTGTGTAAATTTTGTTTAAATCCATGAACTCCACTAACATTTACTAGATAGGAAGAAGTGAAACTGAAATATTGAAGACAAAACTGAGAGTATAATGAGAACAGAAATAAATTAAGTTACACAAACAGAAAGGAAGGTGGGGAAAGACCTTACCATAAATAATTTGAAGTATTTGAAAAGTTTGTCTGTTTTGAGGAGATGTGTCTAACTCAAATGGATGCATGGGGTCTAAATTATCTGCATCTATATGCACTATACAGGAAAAGACTGAATAAGTGTATTGTAAAAAAAGTGAACAATCTGCCTTAAGGGTTACGCAAACTACTAGAGGATGAAGAATTTGCTGCAGTCTAACCATTGTGGATATCACTGCTGTAGTAAAAATGAGCAAGATAAAAAGAAAGACAATGTTGTAGCCTGTGCTAATCATAGAAATATAAAGGCTATGAATAAATAATAAGGAGGAAAATGAGAAATGAAGTATAAAAGAAAGATGTTAATGGTGAAATGAAAAATGTGTCTCAAAATGAACCAAGGAATCATTGTAACTGAAAATAGTATTAATGTAGCCATGTTGAGCATCTATATAATTTAGAGAAGTTTAGAGTTCCTGACTGATTTTGTGTCTCACTTGAGTTTCCAGTGCAGAAGTGCATGACCCAAACTTCCCCTCTATGTTCTGAACAGCACACAGTGCACTCATGCTGCATCCTGAACCTTCCCTCCTACTATGACATGCAAGAGAATCGACAGTTTGTCCATTCTCATTCTTGAAGTAACAAGCCTATAATAGGGGTGAAACAGTATGATATCAACAGAAAAAGCTAAAAAAAAGCTATCAATGAAATTAATTAAATGATGCATTTACCTGTGACAGAGGAGGACTAGATTCAACAGAAATTTCCTTTTTTACAGAAGTCCTTGTACTTATCCCAGCAGACTGCGGAAAAGGCAGGTGAGCAGGTTATAGAAAGCAGAATTTTCACTTCTGGAGTCACCAGGCCATTCAAAAGTGATTCAGTTTGCAATGTGGAAGTTCACTTCACTGTGTGAGGTAATGAACTTAACTTTTCCTTTTTACACTGAGAAGCCAGAGCATGAGATTCATGGCTGGCAGGAAGTACATACCTTCAAACATCTCCCCATAATCACACCCACAAACCTTTCAATAAAACCACAGGAAATCACCCAGTAGAATTTCACTTTCACATGGAAGGGAAGGCTAGTTACCCACAACCTGAGTTTTATTAATGCTTGCAGCATCACATTAAACATTGAAATTATGCAATCAAGATCAATATTGTGGGGTTGAGGGTTTTTTTCTGCCTACATCCAACAAGTTATCATTTCTTTTTCCACTTCTGTGGCTATTTTTCATTTGTTTTTTAAAGCATAATATCAGTAGATATTTCCATTCCAATCTTGCTTTCAGAAGATTTCTATCCCAGGTAGTCTCTTTAGTGAAACAATTTCTGTTACAAAAATACATAACAACTTCCAGTCTTTTATATTGGAAAACATGTTATATAGTAATTTAATGATGTTAGAAGACATTTGTATTCAAACCATATAATTTTTTAGGTACTGCTCTCTTCCTGATGCCTTTGTAAACTACCATCTTTAATTTTCCCATACACATGAACAACAATAACTTTTGTTACTATCTCAATATCTGGGGATGGGGGAGTTCAGCACTACTGATGGAATTAATTTTTAGGAATCTACCTACAACTAAGTGCGTCAAATAAACATGGAAGCAAATATCCATTGTAGCAGAACTCCAGATTCTTCTATCAGTATATTTTACTGGTTTTAAAACAACATGACTATTTCTATTATTTAAAATCCAATTTTTGTAATGACCTCAGGGATTCTTTATCATTCTAGGACATATTTGGTCTTCTCTACAGCAGCCTATTGAATAAAATTTTAGAGAACAATTTTATTTTCACAACCGTTGGTATTTTCCTCAAAATATTTTCCTCCCATTTCTATTGCATGAATATTTTTAACTGTGTGCAAATTTCTCTTTATTTTCCCTTCCAAGTTTATTTCTGACACTCCTGCCCACTGAACTCCGTTAAACTTACTTTAAATGGTTTCTTATTTCACGTAGACATTTCTGCCACTCAGACTACTACTACCTGTAGTAATACACAGATTCTTCTAAGTCCTGCTTTATCTCAGCTGCAAAATTGTCTCATTCTTTTCCTAAATTACAGCTAATTTCAAACTAAAAATGTCTTTTTTGATATTTCATTTCCAACTTCATTAGAACATCTTCTGTGAGAAAATGACAGCAAGAAGGAAACTGAAATATATATCACTATAACGTGGCCATGAGAACCAAAGAGTATTAAAAAGATGAAAAATTGTCAAAACTGTCCATAGCTCTAAAAATCTCTGTGCAAAAAGGATTTAGCATATGTATTTATAAAGAATGAGGGAAGGAGCTAGTTGAACAGAAAATTATCTGTGGTGTGGTAAGCAAAATCATGAATGATAGAAAGAAATCTGGTGTCAGAAAATTATTTTTAAAAAAAATCCAGTATCCATTGTAATAGAACAGAAGACCTGAAATTGTCCCTTAATGCTTTCAAAGAATAATAATGCTGCACTGCAGACTCATTTCATACCAATAATGAAGTCTGAGTTGCCAAAGAAACAAGCATTTGTTATATAGAGAGAATATAGCAGAGAAAGCCACTTGCTGAATAAACTAGGAATGTGCCATAAATCTACAACATGAAAAAGAAGATAGCAAACATGCTCTACATATTCATGAAATAATATCTATAGGACTATCCCAAGATAATACATGAGTAAATCTGAAAATTCATCCCAGAAACTGTTTATGAAGAAGTAATTGCTGTTTTGTAGAGTCTTTAGACTTCAAAAGTAGGAGCCAAAGGAGCTAAATCTCATACTTGCAAAGAAGTTTTTCCAGGCTATTAATAAGACATTAGCTCCAATGAAGAACTTAAAAACATCAATGAGCATTACATTCTGCTTCTTTCCCTTGTTAAAGGACATGAATATGTAATACAGAAATTGGAGGATACTTAACATTAGCAACATTAATTACTGCATCAGCCAATTTGGCATCTTAGGCTTTCAGAATATTTTACAAACATGAATGTAACCATGCAATGCCCTTCTCAAGTAACAGCTATTAGTATTTACTATTATGAATGGAAGATTCATGGAAGGCAGCTGACATTCCCAAAACTCAGCAGTCAGACAGCATAATTAGTAAAAGATACAATAGTTCTCCAACTAAACAGGGACCATTGAACTTTCCTTTTTGCTAACATAATAATCATTTTGATATGCTAAATGAAATAAACCATTCAGTAAGTCAATATAGCCACAAGCAAGAGATTCAGATCAAAAATATCAAGTGAGCAAAGTATTTATATGTATTGAAGAGAAACCTCTTTAGACTGCAGTCAGTGCAAGATTACGACAAACCAAATTTAAGTAAAACCAAATTTAAAATAATTATGAGTTAATGAGATTCTCATGTGTAAAAAGGCAAGTCAGATGGAGCATCAGAGCCACTAAGCAAGTCTATTAAAATACTGAGAACATATCCAATACCATTGTTAGCCATCGCCTTTCTTCTTTTCCCGCCTGCATGCTATTTTCCCCACTCACTTCAGCTTCTCCACCATCAGCCTGTGCCACTGCCTGGTAAATCAGACAGTGAAACTGATCCAGATTTATTTTTTAGTAAAATATTAAAATTCACATGATCCAAACAAAAAAAGAACAGGGATGGGAGCTGACATGGTTGCTCTTCAGTGGGACCAGCTCTTTTGCCCAGCTCATTGCTCAAGCTCACCAGTACTCTCCCCTAGGCAATACATACAGAAGTGAGAAATATGATCAGACAGAACCACATCAAGTATCTCTCCGTGGCCTCTCACCCATCCCTCACCTCCCACCCCCAAAGCCTGCTGGCTCTTGGTCACATTCATTGAGAAAAACTAAAACCATAGTCTGCCATTTGGGCAGCTCTGGCAGCACAAAGAAATCTGAATTGGCCACATCTTCGTCCTTGGGCAAAACCCTGAATTGTATCCATGCCACTTTGAGGTGCTGATAACAACACCCCCAACCCAGAGTGGGTCACATAAGCTCTACAAGTGTATGACTGGGTACAGCTATGCTGCTCTGATTGACCTGCCTACATCAACTCTGAAGCCAATTACAAGGAAATACTTACAACTGTTCGTTTTACATCTCACCTTGCTGTGAGATTTGGGTTCTTTATGTGTAGGTCAAATCTGTGAACATCTCAAAGAGAATCAATCTGAACAGTAAGGAAGTAAGAAACTCTTTTGTTATGTATATCACACATCAGTCATCACTGAGCATCCTAAAATCCCCCTTTTTCCCCTCGGAAAGTACCTTGAGGCTAGAAAACCACAGGATGGATTCACATGTGGAGAAAAAAACTAATAGGAAGTTTTCAGACAGAAACAGTTGCTTAAGAATTTAACTGTATAAGATCTGTACAAGGCCCCTGAAATTTAAAAAAGCAGATATCTACATCCTGAAGCATCTAATCATCACCTAAAAATTTGATCCTTCAGATTGGTTAACTGAACTCTGGGGGCCAAACTAGTTTTAGAAATTTTCACAGAAATGGAACTACAAACTTATTTCCACTTTTTAGTACAACTATAAGTATGATCCACTCTGTTATACTGCAGAATATGTCAATCAGCAAAATCAGATCATTTTGGCTGCTTCATAAAATTGATATAAAATAATACTGCTATCTACACACACTGCTCTGTGATAGACACAGCTTCTCTTAGGAACAGAACTTCTGAAACAGATAATCTGAAACTAAACCATACAGGTAAATTGAGTCTGATTAATTTTTTTATTATTTCACATAGTTACAGCAGTCACAGAGAAGTTATTGGCAATAATGTCCAGAAATTATTGCTCAAAGGCAATTATTTAAATGTGGAGCTTTCAGATGTGTTTTTCTTATGAATGTAACAATATCCTCTATAGCTGAACAAGCTCTCAACTGGAGGCTTGGAGAGGGAAAAAAAAAAAGGTCAGGAACAATAATATGGAACACTGTAATTGTGCACAAAATGTATCAGAAACCTTTTAGGATAGCTACATGTGCTGTACCTCTAATAGCTGAATGGAGTCAACAGCTTTCTGAGGAAGAGAAAAAATAATTTCCCATATAATTTGGCCATAGAAATATGTCACAAACCAGAGACACAAAGTCAAACTTACTGCTCAGTCGTGCAGGAAGTGCCTTTACTTTTAGATATGCACCAGCTGTGGTCTGTAACAATATCCCATAAAGTCCTTGAAAATGTTCAAAAAATAAGCACTTGAAAAACTTTCTTCAGCCTTTGGGGGTATTCAGAGACCTCCTTCTAAAGGTGCTGAAGCTGATTAGGACCTTCAGAAAGAAAGCCAGCAATCCCACTGCTGCTCCTTCAACCAGTTAATCCTTTTGCCTTGCTTGAAATATTGTCATAATTTTTAGACATATCACAGAATCACAGAACATGTCAAGCTGTAAGGGACCCACAAGGATCATGGAGTCCAGCTCCTGACCCTGCACAGGACATCCCCAAGAATCACACCATGTGCCTGACAGCATTGTCCAGATACCTCTTGAACTCTGTCAGGCTTGGTGCTATGACTACTTCCATGGGGACCCTGTTCCAGTGTCCAACCACCCTCTGGGTAGGGAATCTTTTCCTGATATCCAACCTAAACCTCCCCTGACACCACTTCAGTCCATTCCCTCAGGTCCTATCATTGGTCACCAGAGAGGAAAAATCAGCCCCTCCTTTTCAGTGTAGACAGATGCATAACCAGCTCTAATTTAATTTATTTCACTATCTCATGCATGTGTATAATCTGTAATTGAAATCAATAAACATTTATTAAGCAGACTGTCTATTGAGTCACAGATGCTCTTGCTGCAGTTCGTTACACCAGCTCATGTTCCAGAGTGCCCAGTGAGGGCTGGAAGGATAAGGTACTGCAAAGTAAGTGATAAATGTCTAATGCCTCCAGCTCTTCAAGGAGGAAAAGAAGAAAAAGTGTTACAGTGCTTGAGACTTAAGTTTACAGTATTAGTAAGCAGTGGTACTCGAACTCCAAGCTAGAGTCCTATCATATTTGCTATTAGTTGAAAAAGAATACAGAACAATAAATACAGCAATGCAAGACCAAAACTACTTCACAAGAAGAATCCACAAAATGTCAGAAAATTGAGATGTTGCCCTGAAACTGTAAATGCACTGCTGTATTGGTAGTCAGTGACAGGGCTGGCAACAAAGAAATATCATATGCAAACTTCAGATGTATCAGAATAGTTCATCATATACACATTTCACATTAAACATTAATGTGAAGCCTAATGACTTCTTAAAATGAGTGCTTTTACAGATATAAAGGAAATGAATATTATACTCACACTAAATAGGGTATTTAAATTTCCTCTAATGAATAAAAGCAGATAGGGGACCATTAGAAACAAGCCCAGCAGACTGCAGATGAAAAAAAAGTCATTATGTCCAAGTCCATTATTTAACTAGTAGCTGACAATCATATTGATTGAGAATATCAGAAAAACTATCATCTTTCACTGCATATGAATAGGTTTTTCTGTGAAAACACCTATGAATAGTTCAAAATAAACTGCATTTAAATAAAGAAAGAAAGAAATTTCCTTCAGGGCAGCAGTTATCCATTGAGACCACACACACTTGGTTCATTGCTCTTTGACAGAAAGTGCATGTGCTAGATGTTCCAGGCCATATATTCTTTCAGGAAAAGATGGACAAGCTTTGCCTGTAATGTTGCAGTTAATCTTTCGGAAATAAGGAGCTTTCCAGAGTTCTTGGTACTTTCGTCCATCCGGTATTCTAGGTAAATATCTTACAGAGGTTAGAAAGATATTCATCTGCAAATTATTTGGGTTAATATCCATAAGACCCAAATTTGGCCAATTAAACTCTCAGAAGAGAAGGGAGTGCCCACCACAGAGGCCAACACTTAGCATTCCTACATAGTACTGGTTCTCTTCCTCTGAACACAGGGACTCACATTAAGCTTTGTAAGTGAGGCTCAGAACTCACTAACTGAGGTCCTGTAGTGAGGTTCCATGAGGAGAAATGGCAGAAGTCAGCTGTTGTTGAAAAAGTGCCATACTACTGGCACTAGCAAGCCTGAAGGAGTTACTTGAACATTTACCCTAGCAGAATAAGGGGATGGAGCCTCAGAAAAGAACCTATCCCTTCACAAGATCAGCCAACAGAGCACTCAAGACATTTCACTCCTGACAGGTGAAGTTTGGCAGATGGGGAACAGAAAAGGTGACATGAAGCAGGTTTTGCTAGACAGTCACTCCCTGACCTCAGATCAAATTCACAGACTACTCCAAGTTCCCAGGCTAAGCACTTTTGCTCCTCTTAGATATAAAACTCGGCTATTTTTTTCTCCTTTGCTCTTTTCCTCTCTAAATGTGCTTAGGTTTGTATTTTCATTTTGTCTGTAGGGTTGTTCTGAGCAGAGAAGCAGAACAATAAAGCACTCCCAGAGCCCACTGCCAGGAGGTATTTGGATTAGTGGTGGGTTACAGATTTAAAAGAAAAAGAAATAAACATAAATATAAGTAACATATTTCCACAGAGAAAATACTGACATCCTTTTATAATTAAATCTAAAATGTTGCATTTCAACAGCATAATGTTTATGACAAACACAAATCTTCTCAAATTTAGATAGCATGACATAATTATAAATAAAGATATTAGCTAGTCCTTGAGGATACTCCATTAGTCTATTCTTTTTGCATATTTAAATTGTATTCAACCATCCAGCTAAGTTATTGCACCCAAGTGCATCACAAAGTATAGTTTGTGCAGTTTCATTAATGTATAATGAACACAAAAAAAATCATTCTTTGGATCCTAAACAAGCAGAGGAATAAGATACTCTCCTGCCACTATACAACTGTTTCTTAACTGTTCAACAGTTGCAGCATTTTAGTGGGAGATGCTGTGAATTTAAAATCTAACATGTTTCTAGCCTCTGGTCCCAGAAGAGCCTTCAGGTAATCTGAAGAGGCAATGAGGAACACACAGGCTCTATTTTGAAGGCTGCAGATTTGCCCACACAGAGAGGCTACATTGCACACTAACCTGTGTGAAACATGCAGTGCGCAAGATGCTTTGTGAGAATTTCTTAATGCAAACAGTTCTAATTTAATCTAAGCAAGATTACATACTCTTTTATTGACAAACATGCAAAGAGCATATCTACACCCTTCAGCAGCACACAGCACAGCCAGCCTGCAGCTATCTCCAACCAAGTCAGTACATGCACACAACATAATGAAGAGCTATGAACCAGCTCAAGCTAAAAGGAGCATAGCTACAACCTTGCCATCGCTTCCATTTCTGAAGCCAGCATGGGCAGTTCTGTGCTGTGCATGTTGGACACATGCTCTAAAATTGTCAGTGAAAGGTGTTAGTATAAAGAGAGGACTTAGAACAAATTACATTGATGAATATATTTTTTTTATTTCTTCAGTAATTCCCCTTTGTACACAAGTCCTGTTATTCCACAGGGTATGTTTAAATCCTGACTTGTATTAAACAGCCATGAAATTTAGTGCAGAAATCTGAAAAGCCTATATCACCCACAAAGACTAATGTCATATGGACAAAGAACTGAGAGATTTTAGTATTTTTCAAGCTTTGGAGGACGTTTCCTCTCCTTACCAGTAACATACAGTAACAGTCTAGCAGCTTTTAAGCATGGTATCCTTTGTTGTCTAAGCCTAGTTCGTGCCGCATAAGCAGGTGTAATCCTAAGTGAAGACCGTAAATTAACAAAGATTTTCTGATAACTCCACATTTGCTTCAGCTGTATTGATTGAACACAAGTCTGTGTCAAGTAGCAGAGTTTAGAAGCTGTCCCCATGGTGGGAAGAACATAAATTTTAATTTACAAAGTATTTCATGGAACAAATAAGGACACAGTAACAAGAAGAATTCTCACAGCAACATAGCCAAGAGAAATCCAACTTCTTGGAACATATGTAACTAGTTGATGCAAAGTAAATAACAGTATCAAGGAAGAGCTTTCAAAGCTAAGTGGGAACTTGAGAGGAAACAAAGACCCAATTCAAGGCTTTGCGTCGTGATAAACTCCGTTCTTTCATTCCTTTCTACCTAAAGAATAAGTGTCTCATTCCATTTATCAATTAGATAGATCAAGAAGGAATGTGAGTTATACATCTCTGAAGAGTGAACACCTTTCTACAGTCAGATTGGTTGTAGTTTATTCATGTGCTCTGGAAGGGAAAACTGTCAAGTTCCCTTAGGTACACCATGAATACCCTTTGCAAGAGATTTATGCACTCTTCCCAAGGGCAGCCACAGTAAAGCAGGGACCCACGCACTGAACGGTGCTCAGAGTATGGAATTCTTGCACCACCGTGTTAAATATAAAATCCCAAGCAACCCATGTTTCTGAAGGGCCCTGATTTTTCCAAGATCTCCAGTTCTGCAATTCTGGTCCATAAGAGAACCAAAGCCACCTGAGCCCAGGTCTCACAAACAGTAGTTAACCAGTAGGGTAACCTACAACACAGATCTCAAGTTTCAGATTCTGAAACAGGTTCTGAAAAACAGTGACCTTAAGACTGTTTGGGAATTCCCACACTTATTTTTTCCCCTCTTCCATTCTGATAGAAATTATGATTTTAGTTTGAATAGCCCACTTAAAACTAGCAGCAATAATACCTATCCCACCTATTCTTAATTTATAGGAAACAATACGGAGTACAAATAAAAATTTTTCACCAGCACTCACCCTGATTTCCTTCAAAAATTTTATACTATTTCCATCAAGAATCCAAACTACCCTCAGTGCTATACAGTACTAGCCAGTTAAGACAGAATGCACTTGAGTGAAAGAGAAAAGCACACAGCAACGCAGATTAACAGAGAAGGAGGGAGAGGAGAATAAGACAGTGAAAGGAGTGTCAAGCAGGTTTTATTATTTTTGAAGACTTTCAGCATGAAAGCCAGCAACTAAGTACCACAAGGCTGCTTGCTCACTCCCCCATGCCTACCAGTGAGATAGGGAGGAGAATCCAGAAAAAAAAAAAAAAGTAAAACTTGTGAGTTGACATAAGAATAGTTTAATAATTGAAACAAAGTCAAATATAATAGTAATAAAAATAACAATAATTGTAATAAAAACAAGAGGCAGAGAAAGATAAAAGCTAAGACAAATAAGTGATGCACAATACAATTGCTCACCACTTGCAGACAGATGACCAGCCCACCCCCAAGTCACCATTTCAGGTGACTCCCCTAGTTTACACTAGGCATGACATTTTGTGGTACGGAATATTCCTTTGGCCTTTTGGGGTCAGCTATCCCAGCTATGCTCCTTCCAGCTTCTTGTTCACTTCCTCACTGGCAGAGCACAAGACACTGGAAAGTCCTTGACCCAGGGCAAGCACTACTAAGCACCAACTAAAGCATCAGTGTGTTATTGACATTATTCTCATACTGAATCCAAAACAAAGGGCTGTACCAGCTACTGAGAAGAAAATGAGCTCTATCCCAGCTGAAATGAAGACAGAGGTTACTGGGGCTTTGTCAATCAGTACATAGAGAGACCATGTTCATAGCTGAGTACTTAGCTTGGTAAAGCTGACCAAGAAAAGCTATTAATAAAATGTGCCACAAAGGTAGTTGTTTCATTCACAGAATTCAAGTTTGTCTATCTAAATAAAACTCCTTTCACGCAGCAGTATACTAGGGCTGAGCATTTCAAGACCGATGGAACCTAGACTCCCATAAAATGCTTAATATCATCAATGCAACCTCAGAACCAACAACAAGAGTGTTCTGTATCAGGAGCTAGTGGAAAAAAATCTGGAGGTTATGAACACAAGATGCCCCTATTTAATTCATCCCATATTCAGGAAAACGGTTTCTATAAATACAGTGACATCAAGGAAACACATCTAATTTCTCCTTATAATTGAAACAAGCTTGAATGTTGTGCTGCTCAGGTCAACAAATGACAATAGTATTATTGCCTATAACACTTTCCATTTCATGTTACAACCTCTGAGGAGTAAATCCCATCATGGTGAATACCAACAACATAGGAACCTTGAGATTGAATCTAAAGAGGTCTGAGGCCAAGGAGAAATTATTGTAAGTTTGTTCTATTTGGCTTTAGCATGGTTCACTACTAAAGTAGCATATTATATGCCCAGAGAAGAAGTGGATGCCCCAGCCCTGACAGTGTTCAAGGCCAGATTAGATGGATCTCTAAACAACACGTGAAAGGTGACCCTGCCCATGGCACAGGGGTTGGAACTAGATGATCTGTAAAGTCCCTTCCAACCCAAACCATCCTATGGTTCTGTAATTCTATCTGTCCTTAGAAATTCAATAACACACCTGTAAAATGAACAATCCAAATACAGCCATGAGATCTTGAAAAAAGAAATCATATCCAGACAAAGACATTGGATTACACCTCATAAAGTAAAAATAACATTCAATATCAAATACCTAATCTGTTCTTTTACTTATTTTCTGAAAAAAATAAATAGATAATACTAAGCACAGGCATACAGTACTGGAAGATAAGTACACCAAAGGCAAATCTGAACTGAGCAGAACTTAATGTTGAACTCCAGAGGTTTTAACAAAAAAAAAACCAAACAAACAAAAAAAAAAGAAGTCTTCCTAGTGCAGGGCGTCCTTTCTCGTGGTGAAATATTTAGATAGGAATACAGTTTTTCAGGTGACCTTGGTTACCACAAGGCTATGCAGACCTGTCACTTGAAGCAAAATGTTATTACCTTTGGGGATTGTAGTAATTACAATCTATTTGCTGTGCTGATTGGCCAAAAATGTCTTTTTCAGCTTCTGAATTTGGAATACAGAGAAAGCTCCAAATGAAGTGAGTGAAGGCCCATAATCTGATATTTTAATAAATATAGCCCCAACACTGCTGAAAGCTTCATTTAATATCCATTTGAATTTTTATAGGCTCTGCTATTTCCCTCTTTTGCTTTCACCTACTGTGGCCCTTTAGGAGACCAAGCTTTCAGTGTCATCCAAAAGAATGAAGAATATTACTAGGATTAGTCTTTTAGAGCTACTCATATGAGGACCCAGAACTAATTTCAAAGTTCAGCTTTCCTCTGGTTGTGGTCTCACACCAGCCTGCAATATGGCACCACATTTCATTAAACTATGGGGAGGGACTGTTGTTTGACAGCTTCATAAAATAGTAAAAAGTACCATTTCGTTGATAATATATTATAAAAACAAAGATGCAAATAATTAAAAAAATAAACCCTTGGAAGCTGAAAATGTTTATGTTTTATTAATTACCTAACCATATCTGGCAGGATGAACTTCTTCTCTAATGATTGCTGTGTTCTCAATTCTTGTCTAAACTATTTTCAGAAGAAAATCTGTATTTGAGCTGATGATTTCCATGCCAGGTTTCATTCAACTGCAAACTACCCTAGCTGAGTTACACAAACCACTGAAAGAGACTTTAAAGCAAACTCTGGTCCTTAACTCTGGCAGTGCTGGTGGGTCTGTAATTACTGCTACATCAGCACTTCATTTACAATTCCCTAATGCCTTGTGTCTATTGTTATCAACAAATTATGGATTACCAGCCCAGTTGGTTGCTGTCAAATATACATTCTGTCTAGTGTTCAGACTAATAGCCTGCAAACAACTGACTGGAACTATGTCATGAAAGCCAAGAAAGGCATGGACCTGCTAAAACGAGTCCAGTGGAGGGCCATGAAAATAGTCAGAGAGCTGGAACACCTCTTCTATGAAGAAGGCTGAGAGAGCGGTGGTTGCTCACCCTGATGAAGAAAATAATCCAGGGAGACCTTAGAGCAGCCTTATAATACCTAAAAGGGGCTTATAAAACAGAGGAAGAGTGACATTTTACACCATCAGATAGTGATAAGGGTGACTGGCTTTAAACTAAAAGAGAGATTTAGATTAGATGTTGGGAAGAAGGTCTTTACTCAGAGGGTAGTGAGGCACAGGAACAGGAAGTTGTGGAAGTTGCCCAGGAAGTTGTGGATGCCCCATCCCTGGAAAAGCTCCAGGCCAGTTTTGATTAGGCTCTGAGCAACCTGGCATCCCTTCCTATGGCAGGGGATTTGGAACTTGGTGGCCTTTAAAGTCTCTCTCAACCCAAACCATTCTATGATTCTGAACACTTAAGCTGCTAAAACCAGAAACTGGATGAATATGCAACATGAACAGGGAAGACACCACTGTTGTTGCTGTTCTTTGTAGCATTTGCTACAAAGACAGGATGCCAGACTACATGAACATCTGACCTGACCCAAAACCACTCTTCTTACATTGTTATTAGTAGGTATAGGCATTCCAGATAGTTGTAATGATTACAAATTTCCAAAGACATATTGAGAATTAACCAACAGACACAGGACATAGGGATAAAACCTCAGTGTATCAGAACTGCTGTAATTTTCTTGCTGTCAAAATTGCCATGTTGATTTATATGTCTCCTTAAAGATCTGTTTGACAAAGTCTATTTTACCATGCTATTATGACAGCGTTTGATAAATAATCAATAAGGTGGAGTACCAAGCTATTAAAATTAATGGAAGTGTAACCTTTCGTTTTAGGGGGGAAATATTTGCAATGCATAATGAAGTCTGAAGATAAATGTTTAATTAAAAAAAATACTTTGCTAGTATCCTCTCATATTTATAGGCACATCTTCAGAGCCCATTTAGTAAGTTTTTTAAGCAGCACATTAATTTTTTCCACTACTACTTCTTGCTCATGAATTAATGCTACTAGTCCTGTAAAGACACTTCCTCTGAAATCATATTTCTTAAAAGCAAGAAAATTATCTGAAAATAAACTCCCCAAAACTCTCTATAAAAATTTTGAGAACTCAATTTTCACTAGAGTACTTAGAGTTCTCTTAACCAAGCAAGGAGCATATTTGGACAAATAATGATTATAGATTTTTTGAAAAGTCTTTTATAAAGTGATTTTTAGAACAGACAATGGCATATCATAACAAAGAGCATGCTACAGGAAATACATTTTGGTTTTGTGTTTGTAGAGAACAAAGCACAATAGACTCCTAGAAAACAGAAAACCTTCTAGGACAGGGCAGAATATCTATAGAGAACAGTCAGATACAGTTTATATTTAAATATATTTTTTCTTTATTTGAAACTGTTTCTCTGGTGTTTCCTTGTTTGCACCTTGAGGAGTAACTGCTGAAGACAGGTGGAAAATGCAAGTTTACTCCTTGAGAAGAATGATTTGTCAGAATCTAGTACCAGAAATTGGCAGATGAGAGCTGGCCTCATACAAACAAGGCCATTTCTTGACAAAAGCAATATGTAGAATGCTAGAGATAGGAGATTGCCAATGTTCTAAATACTGGTGTGATGTTGTAAGCTGATTGTCTACCACATGGGTCAGCTTCTCCATGTTTACAGGTGGAATTCAGGATTTAATAAATATGTCTAAAAAGGATCAAAATCTCCTTATCTATGACTCCCAGAAAAAATGACTGCTCAACAAATAATTCTCATGTAGAATTCTGTAAGTTGACAATGTGTTTTCACTTTCCTAGCCACAAGGGCACAAAAGATGAAAAGATAGTAAGTTTCTAAGGTATCCAGCCACTTTTGAAATGTACTGTGTGCATCCCAGCTTGGTAGCTATTGAAAGATTTTCACAACTACTGTCACACTTGTCATATCCTCTCCTTGCTATGGGAAGAGAGGAGTCTCTCATTGCTACCTGCATTCTGTGAGAAAAAAATCATACAGAACATCAGACTCGACCTTATGGCACTGAGAAAGAATTATTACCTCCTTGGAAATACTGACATAGTTTTTACAGGGGCTATGCCCCCTCCAGCACTGTCTAATAGTGATACTAGGGAAATTCTTAGCCCAATGAAGGATAAAATGATGTTGCAGGTGAAATGGCACTGCCCAGTTGGTGAGACTGCATGCAGATCCTCCTGAAATACTTTTGTACATCTGGGTTCTATACTTCATTTTGAAATTATAGTTATCAGCATACATGAAACTAAAACATGTATCTCCCTACTGGAGCCTCACATATGACTCAGTAGCAACTGGCTGGTTTGTATTTCCACGTAATTCCAGTTTTATCTTATAAGGAGACTCTTGAAGGAGAGGTAATAAAAACAGGGAGGAAAAGAAATGCAGGAAGTAATGGAAAAGAGAGACTACTGTCCTCATAATGGTAGAGTACTTAGAGCAGTATTTCACCTGCAGGAAAGTAACTAGCTAGTTGTCAGTGAACAATTTGCTTTCATCGATTTCTTGGTAAAATATTGAAGACATTTGCCTACAGGGTACAATGAATGAGAATAAATTCCTTAATCACCCTACTTTTTGTGCCTGTGCTTGTAAATCAACATGTGTTGCAAGTGGAAGACTGTTAAGGTTTTAAAGGATGTTCTAGGTCTGCCAGCTGTGCCTTCCAATTGGCCATGCCATAAACCTCCCACAATGATAACCCTGCTTTTCTGGTCTGATCTATTTTTTTTTTAATAAAACAATAATAAAATAATTTTAAAACTTTAAAAAAATAAAATATATATGTCAAAGTTGAACATGTGCCTCATTTTAACATGGCATTAGTGTCAAAGGCATGTCAAATTCAACTGAAGTTTTCCAACTAATATGTGTAAAATATTAAGATGATGGGTTGAAAAATATTCTATGTAGTTGTGTGGTCATATAACGAGCACAGGTTAAAGCACACAGTATACCAAACAGCAGGTTAATCTTTAGTGTTCCTTCTTTCTAGCCCTTTTCTAAGAAAAAAACACTTCTTCAAAATATATAATTAAAAATGGGTTAATCTTGTTATATTTTTCACTATAACTCAAAAAACTTACCTTCTTTTTCTCCTCACTGAATTCTGGGTCAGTTAAGCACATACAAGCCAAAGGCTCACAGCAGAAGCCCACTTAGACCAATATACTATTCAACAGTGGTCAAAAGTGAATGCTTAAGCAGTAGTAGCAGAACCAGATAAGTTTGTTTGCAAAGCAACCTTACAACTTCTTGTAATTTTAGCACACAGACTTACTGAGACAGATACAGATAACTTTCATTTACAGGTTAACTAAACTCAAAGGTTAACTGGGATCAGTTTAACTACATGTGGTCCTTTGCCTCTCTCTGTCTTTGGCAAGATACTACTGTTTGTCTATAAATTAATCCCCTCGCCTCAGCTCACTCTTATATGGAGTCCACCTTCTGGTGTCTTCATGGGATGTTCCTTACTTATAAGAATATCCATTTTTATGAAATGTCCCTCTTTATTTTTCCTAGGTAGTCTAGATTTTAATTATTCATCACATTTAAAGGATTATTACATTCATGGCACCACTTGAGGATCTTTTTAAGGTCTACATCTGCTCTAAAGAATGTTCACATTTGTTATCAAGAGATTTCATGTTCCTTGCTCTGCCAGCAGCACCAGCTGTCAATGTCTGCCTTTTATACACTTAAAGTAGAGGACGGGATGTTTCCAAAAGCCAACACTGCAAGCAATCTAGAATTTAAAATCCAAGGTGGATTCCTGTCTTCTCAGCCATCACACTGCTTGGTTTTGCTGCCCAATCTATATATTCGATCAAATCTGGGCAATCCATGCCTGCCTTAAAGAAGATAAAATAAGTAATATTTTTCAAGCTTTACTGACAGCAATGTAAAAACTGTACAAAATAATTTGTAGCTCTAGTTGAGGAGGGTTATCTCACAGACATTCAATCCACTTGTGCCTGATTTCCATAGAAGTCCTTGTGACTGAGAGGAAGTTTACCCTGGAAAAAAATGAAGGCGAGGTCATAATTCAGGTCTATGTGATATCATTGGTTCTTATAAAGATATTTAGCCCTGAAAAGCATATTATCTTGCAAACTAAAGCTCATTTTGTTTTTAGAAACTGAATTCTTCTTCTTGACTTCCACAGTTCCCTCAGGATCTGATGTTCATTACTAGGGGATTTAAATCATACATACTACACCTACAACATGCTAAATATGCCAAGTGTATGTCCTCTGCTGGTTTACCTTGTCCAATAAATAATATGGATCCTTTCAGGCAAACAATTGTCCAAGGAACACTCCCTAAATGAATAAGGCTCAGGAACCTTATTTCTTCTATTGAATGTAAGACTTTATATTAGTCTGGTAACACACTCATGAAAAAAAGCCTCAGCAATCTATTGCTTCATGTAAGACCACACCAGATAAATTAAGGCAGTTGTGCATGTCAGTTGAACAAAACCTGTATTTATACTTTAAATTAAAATTATTTGCCAAAAGTCTCTAATATGCTATGAATTTTTTATAGCAAAAAGCACATTTTAACTCCCTTTCTCTTCTGTATGTCCCCATTCTTCCTATTCACTTCATCATTGTCAGGCCTGGGTGTTCCTTCAGGGAAAATGGGGAACTCTGATTAAATTATGCAAAATTTTGTGTACAAAAAGTTAATTATGAGCACTTCTAACACAGTTAAAACCTTCAAAGTACCCAAATTTCATAATTTACTGCTATTTTAGATTCAGAAAAACAAATTGTTTCATCAAAGGACACCTGAAGTACAAAATCTCATCTTAGTTTATTGTCTCTATGCATGAACTGCAGGTAAATAGAAGGGATCTGTGCTTAGGGAGCAGAGTGTTTATGTATGACAGACACTAGAGAAAGTATTTAATAATGCAGGCAATATCATCTTGCTAGAGCAAGTGCTCTGGAATGATACCTTTTCAGACAAAATTAATGACTTAGTTCAAGCATACTCAGTCTGACAATTAATCAGTGAAGTCCTGTGAAAGACTGTCAAAGGAAATGGTGGATGTGAAACGCTTCAGGGATTTACCACACACTTAACTTCTGGAAAGCAGCAGGTTGGTATAATGGTCACATGCCTTAGGCTTGAAATCAGAGGTTCATATGGTTCTGAATGCATTTTACTACTATAATCAACAAAAAGTAGAGTATATGCAATAATAGAGCTGGTTTCTCTTTTGCTACAAAGGCATAATAGCTGATGTATGGTAATATAACTATAATTTTAATTTAAGTTAACAGGACTGTTTTATTATGACTTTATGCCACAGTTATTCATATATGGCCCACGAGGAATTATTTTTCATTATCTCATTATCATGTGCAAAACGTGAGAAATGGTAACATCAGCGATAAGCAATGGTAAAATACAGTACTTGGGAACTGTACTAAAGAGTTCGCTGACACAGGATTCAGTGAGAGCAAGATATCAATACCTGAAAGTACCAACTCCCATTTAACTTTTATATCTGGTTTTCATGCATGGCCTGAGTTAATTGAAAATTGCCTCCCTAAACAAAAAACCACCATTAACTTCACTGAAGTCTGGATCATACCCTTCATTCTTTGCAAACATTTAAATATATGACATTTTCTTCATATTCTGACAGACTAATGAAATTACAGTAATTGAAAACTTAATCTGTTGTTCAGTGTATCTCTGAGTATCAACTGAATATGGAAATACCAAAGAGCTTGTGCAAGTTCAGAAGACTCTCAACAGGAAAGCCCCAAATTGTTGTCCAATAAGCTCAACCAACTCCAGTGTGCTTGCTTAGAAAAAGAAAAAATTTCAAGACATAGAGAAAAAGGTGAATCCATTTTCAAAAAAAAATATATAAGAAAACTTGGGTCAAGATTTGATGTAAAGATTTGTATCAGAACAGTTTTAACCTGAGCAAGTCTATTTTGACACATCCAACATATTCATGCACACCAGGATGTTTCATTTACCATAACTTTTCTGAGACAATTTCTTTCCATTTGGAAAAGCTTAATTATTGCCTTTAGGCTGTATTAAGAAGAGTATGCTTTACCCTAAATTGAACTCTTTTATGACTTTGCAGAGGTTTTTACCAGAATAAGGCTCTAAAGAGCAAACAGATGTTGCTTTACAAAATCACTTTGCATATATACCACACTTCCACCTGACAGTCAAAAAATACAGCTCCTTACAGCAACATTCTACATAAAAATCATAGAATCCATCATGATTCTGACAAGATGAGTATTTCACACACTAAATATCTGAATAGAAGCCATCACAGATAAGATTTAGGTCTCACAAGATTGCTCTATCACTTCCAAAAGACTTATGGTACTTCAGTGAAGCTGAACCTTTAAATCATTACTATTTTTCCCAATTCAGTAGGGCTATTTATTTGTTTGTGAGTAGAAAGTTTTTCTGCAGCCAGTATGTCAATATTTTTTCATTAGACAGTCAATACAGCCTAAATTTTTCTACTTTTTAATGTCAGTAGAATCAGTGGACCCACATTCAAAACAGCATCTCATCAGACTCAGCAAAATTTGGGTGGTATTGCTACTAGATGCAAATACTGAAAATTAATATAGGTTTGGGTAGAGATCCAGAACGGAAAAATACTACAATGTTAAGTTAAAAGTCATTTCAGTTCAGAAAAAAAGTGTTATATTTCTAAGCAAATGGAACTGACTGTTATCTTTAATATTATTACATATGCTAAACATTTTGTGGCTCAGTACCGCACAAAAAAGGCAACCAAGATGTCAACAGCAGTGACATTGCTGTTGAAAGCCGAAAACCACAACTAAGCAAAAATAGAAAACCCATTAATAGGGAGGGACCACTCACAACAGCCCAGCAGGACCCTATAATCTATTTAACTGGAGAGTAACAGTTGTGATGAAAAGGGGTAAGGGTTCTTGAGAGAAGAGTTGACGGCAAAAGCATCCAGGAATCCATACTAGCCATGTACATGATTAAGTCATGGAAATGTATGTCTGGTCGAAACCATTACTTGACTCTTGGTGTAGAACTTGTATCTCGAGTCCAGATATGAAAGACTGTGTTTAACTAGTTCTCCTCTTCATTCCACATTTGCTCCTGAGAGCATGTATTTCTCAACACTTAACATCAACATCTTAAGAACATTGCATATGAAGTTCACAGGGCCTTAAGGCCATTCAGGCAAAAAGTAACATTACTCAGAAAAAAAAAAAAAATCGGCTAATGTTAATAACTTCAGTAGCAAGCTGGTGCATAATGAGGGTGAAAGGAGAAACACTGATTCCAGAGCAGCTTCTACTTTGCTGTACGCCCCACTCTGTCTCTTTTCACATGCAATTCTCTTTCACCGATTCTTGCTTATTGGAAGAGGATTGACAACAGAGAACTAGGTCACATCATGAAGTCAAACAGTAAGAAAAATTATGATGGACATACTTGGACATACCAGAATAAAGGCAACTTGATGAGGAGTGATTCAATTCTCACTGTACTGTAACCTTTCCAGCAACTTTTACAGGGGCTTTACTGAAATCTACTCACGAGAAAGAAGCACACATCCCTTTCCATGCTTGAGAAGAGGCCGAGTGAACAGAGACGCTAAAAGCAGACAAGTCACATGGTAAAATTCTTTTGTAGTTCTCAGGAAAGCCTGAAGAAAAGATCAGCACCTGAATTGGAGGCAGAGAAGAATTTAGGTAGTAAGATGGAGTGAATAATAAAATTAAATAAAGTAAATAAAATAAGTAATGTAAATAAAATAAGATTGTATGTTGTCTTTGCTATAAATTTAAAGTAACTCATGAAGAATTTACTCCTGCACTGACTGCTACCATTAAAAAGAAAAATTTTTCTGCTGTCTCTAAGGTTTCCTGGTGACTACTTCCTATCGGAAGGCATCCAGAGAGTTTTGTTCTCCTTAAGCTGTGGATAAAATTAATCAGAATACAGTAACCTCTATATACATAATAATAAAGTGGTTTTGGCCTCAAAATGGCCTGATCTATGACTGCTATAGGCAAAAGTGGCTGTTGGCACTGATTTTAACATTTTTTTAATACGTCACTCAGGATAAGTTCTTTAAAGAATGATTGTTCTGTCTACTGTGGTCATATTTAAATGCCAGATTCTGGCTGCCAAATGTGACTGGATTTATCAATGAGGCAGAATGATATGAAGGAAATTGAAAGGCTGCAAAACAATTTATTTGGAAAGTTAATTATAAATAATATAATCTCTATATGCAAATATTAAATGTGTTTATTTAATTAAATCACTGCAGATTTTAAAAGTTCTTTCTGTCTTCTTTGGCATGTCATCCCATCAGGCTGTTTCTTGGGGATATAATTATTTAGTTAAATGATTAAATGAATGCTGTTATACATATTAGCTGTTCTCAGCTTTAAGCATATAAAAGTGTTCTGTCAATATACTAACCAGAGAGCAATCTAATTGTGGCAGGTGCTATTCAGGAAGAAGAAAAGAGTCATTATCTAAAAAAGCAGTATCCAACAGTTTTTGCATCCCATTCACATTTTGAAGGTCATTTATAAGTTGCACATATAATACTATTGGGTCACTCAGATTCATTTAGAAGTTTCTCTTTCACTGGCTTAGAAGCCTAAAAATGATGGTTGAACCTCAGTCATCATTCAGAGAGGAAGAACGCAGAGTAATTTTTACTAATTAATGTTAGAAATCAGCAGGGATGAACAATCCACTGTTGGCACTTGACAGAAATAATGAGAAGCAATGATTTTAGCCATGTTTTAGCCACTGTCTATTAGCATGCCTAACTCAGCCCACATTTTGCGTTAAATTAGATGAAATAAAATATAAATTCCTAAGCAATTTATACATTTTCATGCCACTTCCTCCCAAAGGACAACGAACATCAACCCAACAAGCTATAGTAGCCACAGACTATTCATTCCTACCAGGAGAGTCATTCAAGTAGTGCTGCACAGGTGCAAAAGCAGGACCTCACACAGCTCTGCAATCTCCCTGCTTTGCTCCTCAGGGCCAATCACTCACTTTTGTGACACACCAGACAACCACTGCCAGGAGAGACTTATTTATGACTTATGTATTCACAGCATGAGCCTAAACCTCAATGTAGTTTTAACCTTCAGCATCTTATTCTGATGGCCCAAAACTGCCATGTAATAAACGTGTTGCTCTTTAATGGCCTGTCATTGTTAATTCACCTGGTTCACCATTTTAATTCTTTGGTCTCCTGGGTTCATTCAAGCATGGATTTGCAGATTATTCCAGCCAAGGCATCCCCTGCCTAGTACTTATAAGTTTTTGACAATAAGCCTAGATGATTGTACTCAAGACAAAACACAGTAAGGTCTTGTATTTTATTACTCTTTCAAGTCAATTTTGCAATGAGAAAAAAAAAGAAAACTTTTAATTAATAACTTGCAATGTCCTTGTAACAGTATAAGCATTTAATCTATTTTTTTCAGTGTTTGGCACTATCTAAATTGGGTATTTTTCTTGATATCTTTAATATTTTTCTTGTCACTACCAGTAAGAATGCACTGGAAACAAAAAGAGTAGGATATGTATCAAAACAATATAAATTCTTAATCATAGATAGCTCTACATAGTCAAAATTGCACTGCTATATTTGCTTATTTGCCATCACAGAGTGGTTTCTGAGATAAATTTCTTTTCAGTATCTTTAACAGCTGTTCAGAACAGTCACCATTAAGAAGACAGTTTCCTTAAAGGTTCTAGAAGTGAGGATTTCTTTCCCTACATGTCAGTAAACCTCTTTGGCTGTCTTGCAGAGAGCTGACTGATAAAACTTTTTTTTTAATGAATACTTAAGCCTGTATACTTCAAATACCTGTAAATGCAGGCATGAATTTTTGATGTATGTTCAAAACAGGACTTTTCATCAGGGTTATTAAACTGGAAGAGTACTTTTTGCTGCTTTTAAAAACAAACAAATAACAACAAAAAATTCTTGCATTTTCATATCAGAGATACCAGTCCTAAGAATATTCCTTAGTGAGGAGAACAGATTGCTGCTTTGTCAACTAATTCTGTATGTGTACTATCTCAAAAATTATCCCCAGAAGTTATGTCCTGTACATTAAAATCCAGACCAGCATAAGAACTGTAAAAACAACACAGCAAAATTCTGTTTTGCTAATTTATGTCCTTGCAAAAGATCTTCTAGTGAATGCCATGCACAATGATTCCATGTAACATTTATAGCATAGTCCCATATATAAATATATATATATGACCACTATATATACATATATATACATATATGACCCCATCTTAATTAGTATCGCAAATGTAGCTGCAGAAGCAGGCCCACAAGAGCCAGCAGAGTGACAGCAAGGTGACAGCATGGCTCACAGCATCCCCAGCTGCAGAGTGAATTCCTCACTGCCTTGCTTGCTCTAGGGACATCACACTGGGATGCTCTGAACCATTGCTCAAAGACACTGTAGGCCAGCACTCTGGGGTGTTCACATTTCATTAAGAGACTTTTCCTTAATGACTGCAGAAACACCATCATCATGAAAAGGAAATTTAGTGTCTTGTAATTTAGCCTGTAAGATGACTAATCAGTATTGATGTACAGATTATTCAGTAAGCATATACATCTAATATGATAAGAGTATGCAAGATTTTTTCTTTTCTGGAAACAATAAAGGGAACAATAAATTATGCAAGAGTCACTGCTGAGAAAAGACATATCAGTGTAAGTTACATTACAAACTCCCTTTGCCTGTTAGAACTTGAGAATCTCTGCTTTCATTTACCTTTGCATTGAAACACCTACATTCTCAGGAAAACACAGCCAAAACAGTATGCAAAGAGAGCATCACAATTTAGACAGCTCTTTTAGTATGTTTTACTCCCAGCTACAGTGACTACACTTTTTGATTTAGTTATTCAGTATTTACTACCTTACTACTTATTTACTATATTGCAAACAACAGTTGCAATATTTTTCTGTGGCTGGTGCTTTCTGATACATATTCCATATTTCCACATCTGAGAGAGATTAAGGTAATGGATGAGGTGAAGATAGAAAAGTATTTATGCAAAACTGAAAATCTGAATTTCTAGAAAATCAAAAAGCAAGAGGGATTCATATCTCTGGCACTGGATCAGGTATTTCTGCATTTCTTTCTACAGTACAGAGTTACCTAGTAATCCAGTCTTCTAGTATCATTTCCAGTAGATCAGTATGGTGAAACTTCACTTTTTTCCTTGTATGTTCCCCCTGGCCCCAGTTTTCTTGTATTCCTTTCCAGTGTGCATGTCTCCTGTCCATCATGTTCCCCTGTCTCTAAAGACTGCCTCCATTCCAAATGTGAGAAATGCCTCCCATATACTGTTTTCAGAACCTATTATTTTTCCACCCACATTGCCCCCAAGGATTTTTTCACTCCCATGATTTGTTAATTCCTAAAATTGTGACAAAGAAGCAAAAAAACTATAAAAGATCATTAGAAAGGTTATTTGTGCTCTATGCACTTATAGGACCTAAGGAAAGACATTGAGCCCTTAAAAAACACAACAGGAACTTTATTGCTAAATAAAGCATAGAGCAATCACTTTGGGGTTTATGTAATCACTGCATTCCTCTTTCCACATGAGCTGGGAAGCTCTTGTTTCCCTATTTGTTTCCTTTTTACACATTCAAAGAGCAAAGGTACTTTCTGAATACACAGCACCTGTCATGTAATGTTTATTTGGCATTTCTTATTAATCTATGTTCCTTACAATGAAGGACCCAGGAAGAAAGACTGCTGTTATAAACAGTGACCATTTTTATCAGATATGGTAATTTTTGTCTATACTGGAAAATAAATGAGATCACCAACACATAGGCAGTTTACAACTGGCCTTCTTTCCAAGTAAAAGGCCTCTTTTCCCATTTATGGTCCACTGAGCTGTCCATTCTTCTTCTAATTAACTTCTTTCTTAGCAGCACTTTGCACCACAACGACAAGCAGCAATTTGCATCATAATAAACCTTTAAAAAAACCTTTAATGAATTTTCTCCTCTACGAAGATTACATTACAAAGATGTAATAAATGGTGTCTATGAAGAATAGATGGAATGGGAAGAAACTCTTTCTCAATTTAGAATTTAATTGTAGAAGGCCAATTATAAAATTTTAATTTCCGCTGTCATCTGTCTTGAATATTTATCTTATCTAGCAGCTATTTTATTCATAATGGAAATCTTTGATGGCTTTTTTTGTTATGCTATTCTGAGTCATGGATAATATACACTACACTGGATTAAATTTGTATGAAAAATAGGCCATGGTGGTTCATGTCTGAAATTAGATACAGCTAGCTTAATTTTGCTGACATATAAAAGAAAGGGAGCTATTTAAAAAAAAATTTAAAAAGAAAAAATAAATAAATTCACTTAATCGCATGAACTATTTCACCTGATATTGTATCTGACAAAAGTATGAAATCTACAGGAGCTTAAACAGCAATTTACTGGAAATCAGAACAGGACACCTGAGGTATCCACTTTCTGCTGATTACAACTGCATATATTGACTATTTAATAATGATGTAAATTTAATGTTATGAGTGTTTAGTATAGTTCAAAAAGCTGCTTTTTTTAAAGCTAGAAAATTCACTCATATTTATCCACAGATACAAATTTCAACATAGTGAAGCAATCTCAAACATTAAATACTACCATCTTTGAAAAAGAAAAAAGAAGGGCATGGGTAGATAAGCACAGAGTCCCAATTACAAGGTTATTGCAGTAAAAGAGATTTGCTGAAAGATAAAATAGAGGATATACATATACAGCAGGGCAAAGAAGCCCTGACTTAATTACTGTGGATAAAGCAAAGAAATCACTGCTATTTGCACTTCAAAAGCATGACATTTGCACAAAATTGGAAGGGCTATAGATTGTGCAATACTAAGATTATCATTTGCAGCAAAAAAAATTATCAGAAGATCCAAGCCTCTAAACATGACTTTAACCTAATCATCAGTAATCTCTCATTTTGAGTCAGTTCGAGTTACGTGGTGGACTATTAACATTGAAACGTTAGCTGCATTTACTGCAAGATGTATTTTGATACTTATATTCTGTTGCACCACATTTTTTCCTCTTTTAATATATGCTTCAGGTTTAACTCCATCAGCATTTACATTCTTACCAATCACATTATACAACTACAAATGTGTGAAAAACACAAACCTGAAAGGAAAGAACCCTACTCCCTTCTTTCTCCCTCTCCTTGGTTTAGGCAGAGAGAGGAACAATGCGGAGAGCCAGCTGAAAGTAGGACCTGCAGGATTCACGTAGCAGGATCTCAGCTCCTAGTCACTGCAGGGCTTTAGTGCCTTTCCACAGCTCTTTTGCTCCCACATTTTCTTTCGACTTGAGCCATTGCAGTGGCAGAAAAAGCTTTTCAGTGCAGTTTGTGACAAAGATGAATACTTATGAAAGTGAAAGGAGAAAGGAGAAGAAATTACTTTTGAGATAAGACTGGCACCATCTTTCTTTCCCCTCTTTGGGCTGAACAAGTTTGAAATTCTGTGATTGAGGCACTAATGATATGAGTTCAAAACAATTTAGAAAATGTAAATAAAGTCTCTGTTGAGTGCATGAAAAATTCAATGAGACCTGCTACTGAACAACATGCATCAACTTCTAGGTCACAGTAAGACAAGGTAGGCCCTTTATGAGGCTGACACTTGTAACGCATCTTCGTGATTTTTAAGCAAGAATGACAGGGTGCATAGAGCCATGCATCACATCCAAGCAATGTTAAATGTTTCATGCCACCAACACTGCCACTGCAGTTTTCTTCAGAAAAATTCAAAGATGCTGATCACTCAGAATGATACAATCTGCTGATATTTGAGAAAGAGAATACTGTCTTACTTGGTGCAAAGTCACAACTGTCATGAAATTGGCAGACCATTCTGAAAAAACACCCAGAATATTGTTCATTCTTCCCAGTTACAGCGAAACAATGTAGAATTATTAGCACAAAAATAAGGATTAATAAATGCTTTTTGGTTTTGGTTTGTTTTTTTTTTTTTTACTGGAGAGAGTCATATGTCATAGAAGCAACAGAGATCTGAAACATGTATTGGGTGACTCTAGTGCTTGTTCAACAGCACTATATAACCCAGAGCAACTGCAGCCAAAATAGGTTTATGAAACCTCATACAGTCAGCATGGGATTTACCCATGTTCCTGCTTGGAAAAACAAACACATGACTTTGTCCACCTTTTTGATGATCTCACAACAAAAGGAAATACTACTTGCCTTTGCCATCTTGATATGTTCAGCCTGGCAGTGTTCCAGAGGAGACATCCTGAATCTTCATTCTCCACTTGGTAAGCTTTTTGTACAATGGGAACAGCTCAGATGTGCTTGAAGGGGTGCTATTAGAGCTCATTATTTTGTTTTTCTGAATGCACAGGTCAAGAACATTTGCTATGATGACACCTGATGAAGTTATTCACTAAGCCAATAGAAGCCTTTCCATTGATTACTGATGGTGATAGATTGACTCATTAGCCTATTTAACTCTAGACTGTCACCTGAAAAGTGGCAGCTGTTACACTGACCATGTAGATATAAAACACACATGTAGATATATAACAGCTTTGTTTGCACCAAAAATGTTTTGTTGCATTGACAGTATTGAGTTTGCACACTGAAGAATTCATCAGTATTCATTTCAACAGTGCATTTTTACTTACTGCCTTTAACTTGGAATGAAAATTAAAAACTGGTTAAATTCATAGGCAGAGAAGTCTGCCTGTGGGCAGGGTTCAAGAGACAGGCTTGCTGGGAGGTATGAAGAGGATAGAGTTTTCCACTTTTTTGTGTATTAATGGTTCCTTGCTACTTTGACATATTTTCCGTGGCAAAATCTACAAGCAGGCCTCATAGTCAGATCATGCTCTACCCACCTTTTGCATTGCTGTAACATGTCCATTCACCATGGTAGGTTAATAGATCTCTAAGTTGCTCATTTACACAGCAGTATGGGGGAAAGAGCTGGGTGAAGCCCAGTGCAAAGAACATCAAATCACAGTTGTCATTTGCATAAGTGTCTTGGTTTGAAAGACAGGTGTCTGCCAAGAGAGGTTGAACCCTCCCCAGGACAGAGAATGTGATTTCCTTTCCTCCCTCCCTCCGAATTATTCAATTTTGTAAATCAAGGGCTTTCAGGCAAAGGTATGGGAAAAAGGAATATCAGTTCTTTACTAGTATCTATAAACAAGCAATAACAATAATAGCAACCACAACTAGAACCAGAAAACCAATAGCAGATGGCTTGTGAACTGCTGAGCCTTTGCCCGTGTGGTGTAATCACGGTTGCAAGCAGCAGGGGCGCTGTTGAGCTCCCGGCCGGGCAGGGCAGGCGCGATGACTCCCGAGCGGCTGCAGGTGGCGCTGTGGCGCAGGGTCAGGTCAGTGTCCAGCAGCTGGTGATGGTGGGCAGGCTGAGAAAGCGCGGAGGGCAGCGAAACGGCTCGGAGCAGCGAGAAAGCAGGGCAGCAGGGCGGGCGCTGGCTCTCTCTCCCCGTCCAGCCAGCGGGCAGCAAGGATTTCTGCAGTCACAGCAGACGCCGCGGTCTCGTGCGGCAGAGGGCGGGGGGCAGGCAGCAGAGGCCACGGGACTCTCCCAGCAGCAGCCGCGAGGAAACGCAGCCCGGGGGCGGGGAACGTGCTCTTCCCCGTGGGGAGAAAAGGTTGAATCCAAGCTCACCCAGTCAGAAGAGAAAACAGGGCACAGTTGGATTCCCTCTGGTCCCAGCCGAAAAGCAAAGAGCAGCCTCTCCTCTCAGCGTCCGAACCAGGAGGGAGTGGTTCCAAGGCCTCCCTCTTCCCTTCACCTGCCTCGCCCAAGCCCAGCTTTTGTCTTTTTTACAAAAGGCTTGATTGCTCTAAACATCTAACTATTTGTTGCTTAGTAACAGGAATGGGAAGAAATTCTCAACCCCCCGACAATAAGCATTTGCAGCCGCCCTCAGGCTGTACTGAAAGTGAAAAATATTGAAAGGTGTGCCCATTGTGGCTTGGAGTGGATGCTGCCACTCCAGTGTCACTTGGCACAGCTGTCCTGAATGTTGAGCTGCCCTGAATGGGTGACCATGGGGAACAGACCTCTTAGAGGGATTAACCCTGCAATGAGAGCCCAGAGCCTTTCTCCTCAAGGGTTACACTGCAATGCCACTGTAACATGCTAAGGCAGGCAGAGGACCCATCCTCTGGGCTAGTTCCACACTGCTGGTTGCTGGGACTCAGAGCAAAAGCTAAAGTGAATTTTCTTTCTACTTGTGAAGCCAGAAAGGAAAACATGCTTGTGCCTGGGTCAGATGTTTTTTGATACAAGACAGCCCACACAGTCTGGTTAGAAGTATTTGTCAGCTCTGCATCCCACAGTATATAAAGACAACTGCAGTACACAAAGCAGAAGCTGCCAAGAGTACCTCTGGGTAACAAACTGAAGTATCTGCCAGCAAGGGGTCCCCCACAGTTTGACACAAACATACCAAACACAGTATGTCTGTGTTTCTAAAATGGTAACTCTGACAGAAGTCCTTCCACGCAGCCTGGCCACCTTCTTCCCAAGGCAGAGTGCACACCACCAAGGTGCCAATATTCCCTCCCACACACCCCTGGAAGCCACAGGCCCATGCAGCAGAAACAGCTTTATCAGGGTGGCAGACCACTATCTCACAAAAACCTCTGCTGTGACCACCCCATTCACACACTTTACACAGTCCCAAGCATACAGTCATACCCTGGAACCCCAAAATACCTCAAGAGCATGAGGCTCTGGAATTGTAGTGTATTTACTATAAAGACACATTAGATAAACACCACAATAGTGGAAATCAACATCTCCTTGTAGCTCATACATGTGCAAAATTAACTACTATGGAATCATAGAAGCATTAAGGTTGGAAAAGACCTCTAAGGTCATCAAGTCCAACCATTAACCCAGCACCACCATGTTCACCACTAAACCATATCATCAAGTGCTTCATCTGCACCAGTACAGTTACTTGCATATATATAGAAGAAATGAACAGGAAATATTAATAAATGTAAAGTAGACCCGTATTTGTCACTATGGCACTGGTTCATCCCCCATGCAGAGCTTGGAATTTTAGCATACTTTTTAAAATTACATACTCTATATGTTAATTAAAAATGTATGTATTTATAGAGAAATTATTTTAAAGTGTTAAACAAACTTCCAAAAATCAAATTATAAATAAGTTTTCTATTCCAAAGATAGGCTTCTTTTTGTTGGCAGATGGCCACTGTTTCTTCTTATTACAACTGAATTAATACTATACTATATACCAAATGTTGATGACTTTTGGCTTCCCTCATTTTTAAGTTTCCAAATTTCCTAGTTCACACAGCCATATTTGTCTATCTGCTTTTTAACATATTCTATACAGATTCTGTGTTGTACAGTTGTTTTTCTGAACTACTTCTTGATATCATAAAGATTATCAATAGCCACACTGTCACAGTCCAACCTGATCTAGTCCCTTACATTAAGAGATATTTAGTTATAGTTTATTTCTGTCACCCCTTAAAGGTGCAACCTCCTCCAAAAGAACTCCCATTTCAGTGCTGAACAGTCTATCTTAATTCTTCATTTGAAAAAGGGTTTTGCTATCATCTAATCATCCTTGTGAGGTGCAAATCAACTACTTTATCAGTTTTTTAATCCGTGATGCATATATCATCTACTGTTTCTTTGTCACAACCCTGTAAACACCTGAACACTGAAAGACCTTCAACCATTCTCTCTTCTTTTACAGATTTTTCTAGGCCAGTGATATCTTCCCAATCTCTACTCATTTTTACTCATTTTACTCAGCTCTCTTTAATCAGTCAATCTCTTGCACAGAGCTGAGGCCAAAACAGGATACTATTACCATGCAGCTGAATCCTTACCTAGACAGAGCCCTTCCGAATATTCACATGATACTCTTGGTTTGTGCTAACTTGTGATTCACAGTAACTCCCAGACCACCCTCAAGATAGCTGCTAATAAATAATGCTATGTTTCTTGTGACCATGAAATACCCAGATGGAAGGTGAAATTGAAATAAGAGCACTTAGTTCACAATATTTAAGTAGGCAAGTATCTTACCCCTCACTCATCTGACACACCTATGCACAGATACTTTCCAATTTTTCTATTAGTGCCCCACTGAACACATACCTTTCCTTCAGGACCATCCTTTTTTACGAGAACATTTTGACTTTGGATTTACAATTGACATTCAAATTGAAAAATAGAATTTTTAGTTTATCTGCTCTACTGACTGTTTCAGAGGACAGTATTATCTCTTAAAAATACCTTGATGATGTATGCAGTAGGCTTCACATTAATAAAAAAAAATCTGTCCATACAGTTTAGTAAAATTTAATTCACTTTTGATAAACTTCATACGTTAAAAGCAAGATTACTCTAAGAAACTTAATTGAACTTCCATTATGAAACAATTCCACTGTTTTGAAATCAGGTATAGTAGCACACAGAGTTATATTTCTGATGGCCTCTATTTTGTGAATCCAGCAGTTACGCAGTGTAAAAATATCCTTTTGTGGTTTGACACTAGTCCTAGAAACTACTTACATTTATATTCTTTCAGGTTTTGGTACTGCTGGAACTAACCCAGTATTTGTTCAGATCTGATAAGCATTGTGCAATATAAAATACTTCTTTCAAACACAAGAATGTGGCCCTGAAAAACAAAGTTATTTGTGTAGATAGGAAACTCACTGGATATGATAAAATTGATGCCATTAAAACAGTAACAATCAAATTTAAAACATCTATTTTCAATATAAGTTTTTATGTTGAAGCCATCATTTATGTTTTTGGATGAGTGGTGATAAGATGTTGATTTCACCACAGTAGTTGTTGCTCTAAGTATATATAATAGCAGCCATTATCAAAAAGAAGAAATGTGGTACATATGTAAAATTGCGGTATGCACAGCTCTAAGCTTAGGTCCTAATTCTGATGGCTACAGCTCCATCCTCAGTCTCTGCCTCCAAAGGGCTAGGACACTGCCATCTATGCAGGTCCCTCACTCCATCTGGCAGAGAGAAAAGACCAGTGCCAGACCAAAGCTGCTGCAGAAGTCATGAATAATCCAGAAAAAAGGGATCTCAGCTCCCAGTTGCTGCCTACATCACTAGTGAACATTGCATAAGTGGGGAACTGGAAGGAATAGTGAAAATTAAAATGTTTTTATTCATGGCTCTCTTCCCCCCACAGAAAACCCTATTCACTAATTCTGTCCAAAAGACTGAACAGCATGTACTATCTACTATTACTATCTTTTATTTGGTATCAGTCTTTTTAATCATGTAAGTGGTGTTTTCCATCACTGTATGAATCCCTTAAAGGGAGTTATTACTAACCTTTATTCCTGATGAATCCTGGTGATTATGATGGAAAAAACCCAAAGCACTGGACTGAAAGGGCTCATTGGTCATCAGTGTATTTTAAAAGCTAAGTCAGAAGATTCTTCATGAGGAAATTATCTCCTCTCAATCCCTTCACAAAACACTGTTATCGATTTGAATGAATGATCACAGTTTTTCAGCGAGCCTCCACTTTAGTAAGTATACAGGTCATCTAACATCACAATCCATTTTAAAAGACAAAGTATGAAATAATTCTTGGGACACAAAAAGTACCCACTGAATTTTCAGAACATGGCATTTCAGTATGCTTCAGATCTGTCAGAAAATAAATGCCCTTAGTTTCTCTTTCAACTGCCTTTTTGTTATGCAAAATCAGTTTTTACCTAATTAAATTGCTTTTTGAAAGTTTCTAATTCATTAATCTGCTAAGTCCTTGAGCCACAGGAATGTTCCACACCTCCTTTTTCAGACACTGCCCTCCAATGTTACTTTTAAGTTATTTATAAATACAGCTCTCCTGCAGCCTCTACCAGCAGGGCACCTTCACATGTTGGAATTTAATGAGGCTCAGGCACAAGTCATGAGTCCCTGAAGAAAAGTGTTACCTGATCTGCTTCATTTATTTCTACCAATAATCATACCATTACCTACAGCTTCTGTTTTTAATTAGTGGTATCTAATGATTAACACTGGCCAATTTGCATCCAATTATGTCCCCTGAAAAATTAGAAGTGGATGAAAAGGCTGAATGCAATTAATCATTCTGCAATGTGAATTTGCTCAAATATCAAGGATGAATCTGTTGTACTTTCCTAAATAAGTTTTTATTGAAAACATACACTGTCTGGTTATGAAGCAAAAGCATGATGCTTCCCATGACAGTACGAAATCTGGATTTTAAACACTACAGAATTACCAAACACATTCACACATATCCTTTTAATAACAATGAAAAAATGATGTGACCAAAATTTAATTACACTCTGGATTCACATGCTGCCAAAACAATTAAAAGCAATAAGCAAGATCACATTTAATAACAAATAGATCTTAGCATTGTCTGAGACAAAGTTTGGGTTTAGTATGCAATCTTTAGAATCTAATTACCACTTATTTTCTTCCATTCTTAAAAGGTTTGGCTTTAGAAAATACTCTGTTACAGCCTCAAGGAAAGCAGTCAGTGCTACTTAGCTATGGAATATTTTGGACCACTATAATATCTTTAAGAAAACTTGGCAATCATAAGAAACATTTTCTAATTTAAAAAAAAAAAAAATATCACAAAAAGACCCCAACCACAAAGAAAGAGCACCACCACAACACAAAACCCATTTATATGGTGTCTTCATCTTTTCCCCTATTTTCAGAGACCAAACTTGATCAGTCAGTTTCACAGATGATGTCAACAAAGTGCTTTCCATGAAGAGTTATCCCTCTTCTATCTGAAAAACTCTGAAGAAACCTCACATAAATAGAGAAATTCTTTTTCATCCATGATGGTGAAATTATTTTGTCCCTAGGATACCTGTGAGATAATTAAAATAACCTGACAATTCTTTCAAAGGTATAGCCACTAGCAGGTATATAACCCTCTAAGCATAAACTTACGAAACTACATTTATTATATTACATACAATCACCAAAATTTTTTCATTTAAAGCACCATTCAGCATATTGTGGAGATGTTTAAAATACAGTAAATTTGATAGAAACCTCTTGGAAGAAGATAATAATGAGACTTGAGTTTAGGACAAGTGAAGATCCTAAATGACATTCAATATATCTTTTCTGACTTTTAACATGTGAAAAGCCAAGCCCCTGGCTTGTATCACCTTATTTTTGCCCAAGAAAAATCAAAATAGTAAGCATCCAAATGAAGTATCAATTTCAGGGGTACACAAACTAAAGTTTCTACTTGCATTGCCCACCTTTTTCATATCTCCTCTCTTGTTCTTCCTCTGTTTCAGTTTTTCCAGTTCTTAGCTTTCTGGTCAGGCATTCCATGTTGCTCTTCATAAAACCTGAGGCATTACTTTCTTTTTATTATTGTACTATTCCATCCCACTTTCTGTCTAGGACATAGGCCCACTTTTAACCCATCAATGTTTTGCACTGCACTTTGGGAAGAACAGAATTAAGAGGGAAGAAAATTATACTGCAGGTGTTAAGTGCTTGTGGTTTGATTCATGCTTGGAAGAAACTGTTAGATTTAATTTTGCAAAAAATACTTTTCTTTAAAATGTTAAGCTCTTTTTAGCTAAGTTCTTGTATTCATTATGCCAGACATTCCACAAATAATTTGGTTTCAAGATGTATGGTGTTTGTCATCCATAACCCCAGGCAGCAGCTAAGCACCACACAGCCACTTGCTCACTCCCCACAAGCAGGATCAAGGGAGAGAATTGAAAGGGTAAAAGCCAGAGAACTTGTGGGTTGAAATAAAGACGTTTAATAGGGAAATCAAAAGCAGAGCACACAAGCAAAACAAAACAAGGAATGAATTCACTGTTTCCCATAGGCTGGCAGCTATTCAGCCAACTCCAGGAGAAGAGGGCCCCACCACAGGTAATGGTGACTTGGGAAGACAATCATGCCTCCAAATGTAACCCTTCTTCCCCCCCAGTTTATACACTGAGCATGATGTCACATAGTCTGGAATGTCCTTTTGGTCAACTGGGGTCACCTGTCCTGACTGTGTCTCCTCCCAGCTTCCCATGCAGCCCCAGTCTCCTCCCCTGTGTGGCAGAATGAAAAGCAGAAAAGGCTTTGGCTCTGTGTAAGCCCTGCTCAGCAATAAGAAGAACATCTCTATGTTATCAACCCTGTGTTTTCAGCACAAATCCAAAACACAGCCCCATACCAGCCACCGGGAAGAAAATTAGCTCTACCCCAGCCAAAACCATCACACATCTCTGCTTCCACTCCAGGCACAATCATCAAAAACAGATACAAGGTGCTATTTTGAAAAGTGTGGCTCACAAGGACAAGTGCTTTAATTTTGAACACCAGATTAATTTACAGAAGCTATACTGAAAAACATTGCAAAAATGCTTCAATTCTCATCATCTGAAAGGAGCCTGAGAGGTTAGAAATAACATCTAAAGAATACATTGGGCCAAATTTTCCCCCTCAAGGATCATCCAGTTTCAATTAGGGTGGATTCTTTATTGTGGAGCGTTGGGTTACACTTCATGAAACAACCTGCAGTGACTACCAGCAGACTTACAGACTATCAGTATTTTTAGCAGACATACCAGACTATCAGTATTTTTAGTAGGAAAGTTTTTATGATTTCTCCCTAAAGTTGTATGAATTCATAGTGTCCTAAATACTACAATACTAGCGCTAAAAAAAATCTGAAAAAAAAAATAAAAGAAACCAACACCTCTGCACATTTAGATAATTATTTCTTGATTAAGTCAATGGCTGCATGCTTGTCTAACCCAACCAATTGACTGAGACACATTGAGGCTCTTTTTGAGGTCCAGTCACCTAGCTAGTTTAATGTAACTCATTTAATTTCCCTATTCACCACCACTTAGAAAAATAAGTAAATGATTCATGCCTTTTATGAGGAAAGGTACTCAGCATTGCAGTATAATGGCAACATCTGTGACAAATAAATGAAGTTCAAAGACTGCAAGCAAAATATGTACTACAAGGCAATAAATGTCACCAACCTCAGAAAAATAAATCATGTTCTATACCACAGGAATGAGCCATGATTTTGAATTAAACTTCATTCAGCAAGAATCAAGACACCAAATCTTCCTTGAAGAAATATGTGATTTCTTCAAAGCACCTCCTTCTTTGAACACCAACGCAATGCTATGCCCAGTGGCTTTTAGGAACAGTTTAAGTTTCTTGGGGCTTGTGACATAAATAGGGAAAACAGCCCTAATACATATATTTTATTATTAGCATTATGGTTTACACACTACTGAATGTAAGTTACCTTCAGTCTTTGATCTACATGCATATTTAGTGCAGTGATCAGTTTTGACCATGTCGACATCACAGTGAACACAAACCACGAGAAGATTTTCACTCTTGGACAGAAGTGAAAGACCCAAGGACTAAAGGTGTAACCTTCTGTATACAACTCTCTCTTTTAACTTATCTCCATAGAATTCAAACTAACTGTAGTTTCCACAGTTCTGTTTTCCCAGTCCCACCTATTTAAAGTGTCACTCCACTTGCATTCACACCATTGCTCCCCTTTTCCAGCTATATAAAGTTCAAAAGTTGTTCTCTTGTTTTCAAATCTTTTCCTAACTCAATATATTTGCTCTCTCCTATTGCACTGTCTAATGTGCCAATATATTTAATGATGTCCATTCCTTACTTATGTTGCCAGATAAGATTTTGCATTGAGAGTAGCTCCACATTTTTTACAAGTCCTTTCACTCTGCAAAATTTTTATTAGGCACTAAAACTAAAATGGTGTCCTCAAACACAGCTATATCAATAATTGTGAACTGAGGAGCGAGTGACATCCCAGTAACTTCTTTAGCAAACTTCTTAAAATACACCTTACAGACTCATCTATATTCCTAAAAATCTCAAATTATCTACAGTGAGAGTTTGAGTATTGATTTTTCATGAGCATTTGATGTCTAGAAGAAATTGTCTAGAATAAAAATCAAGCATGAGGAGTCACTGTACCCAGGACTATAAACCTATTTAAGTCACTTGATCACTATGACCTTGCCTGCAGTAAGAAAATTAATACTGTTAATTTAGTATCAGTGCAAGCATCAGGCCATAGACAAAGCCAAGGTGGAGTCACTACTGAGAGGGCAAGCTTCTTCAACCTACTTTAAACAAACCCAGCTCTTTCTGCTCTTATTGTCTGTGTTCTTTTTATGAAGAATTTTAGTGTAAACTCTAAACCCCAGCACTGCAGATGTGCACAGCTGATGTGCATAAGCAGTAATAAAGTAGCCCAGGATCAGCAGGACTTTGCATGTACTTCTTTGTTTTGGAATGTAAGTGAGGGGCACGGAACAGATATCACCATCACTTAAAGGAGCTGAATAGCTGAAAACAAAGCAATAGAAAGCAGTAATATATTGCTGGTACAAGGCAATACTGAGGTATTAGCCTTCAGAATAGAAAGTAAACGGGAGATGGATTGTGTTGAGCAGATGTACTTTGGGGTTAGTACTTCCTGAGGCTATTTATGAGCAGTGCTTCACTTGCTTGGGGCTGTATTTAAAGTCAATATCTAGCCCGTAGGCAGCAAGGACTGGCTCTCCCTACATAATCAAACTTTTTTAAAAGCATATCAGGTTTTTATTTTGTTGTTTATAGATCCAAACGGGGCTGTGGACTGGGACTCCTTTAGAGATCAAGTACTCCAAAGCAGGAGGCAGCAGCAGAGCAGAGAACAGACCCTTGGCAATTCAGCCTCTCCCCTAGGCTCTGCCCCAGGCACTGGCAAATGCCTCTGCTCCTCACTGCCCTGAAAGGGAGCAGATAGGCAAAGGCTAGAGATGTCAGTCAGGATGTCTTAGCCTGCAAGTCAAAGGATTTAAGATGAAAGAACTCTTTAACGATTGTCTTTATTATTAATTAAAAGTAACAGAAGATTACTACATAGGAGCACTCCAGAGATGCAGATCAGCTGAACCCTGAGTATTCCCTTGGCACTGACAAAACAGATGTACAATTGAGCAGAGTCTGTATGATGATGTTTGCAAATGACATAAAACACTCCATTAATTAAGCTTTCTACTCTGATGTGAACAGAAGTCTATTCATTGACCTAAATGTTGTTCCCTTTTTTGTTCTTTTACTATCTTAGGAATTAGAAGTTGTAATTTTTACTGTTTTAGGAATTATGACTAATAACTTGATGACTGAACACCACATCTTACTGAACTCCACCCCTACCACCTGCCAGCCCCACCTGCCAGCCCCAGCCAGTATTACCACAGATCCCCAGATTAGACCTTCAAATGACATAAGGGCTTTCTCTGTAAGGTGGAGCATTCAGGAGAGTGTCTGACCTATACAGGAATAGTCTACAAAGCACACATGTGTGATGCAATGGTTTTCTAAGCCATGCTTAAGTACCTAAAAAGGCAGACAGGTGCAATTTTGGTTTTGTTGGCATTTTCAAAGCTGCTGACAAAACATACCTTGGTACACTATTTCTCCCCATCAGCCTCCTCAAGTTACCCTGAATACCGTTTGTATCAGGTTCTGGGATCATAATCAGAAATTATAACTTTCAATCAAATTTCCTCTTCTTGTTGTCCCTAGTAGTCAGTTGGTCCCTGAGCACCTCAGTAGCATTTTACTGGATGGGGATGTACCTGTCCCACTCAAGAGCCTGACAGTACAGCATCCCATATGGCATCTGTCAAACAGACCTCACTTGGGCATACAGACCGAGCACAGCATGTGAGTGGGAAAGTGTTCCAGTCAGCTAAGCTCACCCACCCATCTCCAATCCTGTGACTTTAGCCAAAACACCAGTCATTGAGACACATCTCTGATTTGTGTAACTCAGTTCAAGACAGTGTTCCCATAGCAGAATTCTCCTACAAATTGGCTTAAGGAGCTGAAGCTCTTAAGAGTTACCTTCAGGTCTGCATATTACCCTAGTAATCATTTCAGTTATTTTCCCTGATCTCCCAGAAATCTGAACAGCACGTTTATCTCCAAGCTCAGGACCTGATTCACATTTTGCTCAACTTCAGTGAAGCCTCTAAATATACCAGGAATCATTTCTATCCTTTTTCTATTTTCTGTCTTCCTTCTATTGTACATACAGGCATTGCAAGGATTTTTTTTTTTTTTTAATCCTGGTGTGTCTTTGCCATAAGTAAGCATTATTCACAAGGTAGATTGTTTAAATATGCAGAGGTGCTTCTCCTGTGTCTCCCACTTCCTTCCATCAAACTCTTCATTACATAAACAACCAGGCCTGGAATTTTCAGGGAGAAATATACACCACAGTCCCATCTATAAATGAACAGTATAAGTGGAAACTGGAAATATTTCCCCAGCCTACTCCAGGGGTTCTGCTCATGACATTTTGCTAGAAAGATTGTTCCTCATTTATTTCTTCCTCCTGCATTCAAACGGTTAGCATTCAGTTTTTTCATGTCGGCATTTTTGATCTTACAAACTTCGAATGAAGCAGTTTAGCAGTGTACAAATAACACTCTCACACCCCAAAATAAATGGCATGCTATCAAAAAAAAAAATTGTATCAAGAATTGAAAATGTTTCTTTTTGGTGAAGGCATGGCGGTATTCAGCATCCTTAAAGATGACTCTGTCATATAACTGCATATGACTAAAAGGCTTACCCAAACTTTACCTCTCTCCTACACTGTTGAGCCATTTTGATGGTGACCTAACACAGGAATACAACTGAGAAGACCACAGAGGAGTCGCCTTATTACAGCATCATAGAATGGCGGTTGGAAGGAACCTTTCAAGATCATTTAGTTCCAACCCCTCCGTGGTTAGCACAGGTCTTTCTCGTGAGAACATTTTGCTACATTTCATGGACAAAGATAAAGTTTGGATGTTTTGCAAACAACGTCTCCAGATTAGGTCAGTTCGGGTTTGGCCAATTGAGCCTAGGGGGAGGTCTCAGGCTGACCAATCTGGGTGACCTCTAAAAACTCTACATATATGGAAATCAAAATAAAAAAGACACCTTTTCTCTTTCCTTGTCTGAGAACCTGGGTCATTTCTCAGCTAGCGGCTCAACAGCGACATCCCTCTGCTGTTTGCAGGGACATCTCCCACTAGACCAGGTTGCTCAGAGCTCCATCCAACCTGGCCTTGAACCCTTCCAGAGATGGGACATCCACAGCTTCTCGGGACAATCTGTGCCTGTGCCTCACCACCCTCACAGTAAAGAACCTCTTCCTAACATCTAATCTAAACCTAAGTTCTTTAGTTTGAAGCCATTCCCCCTGTCCTGTCATTACATGCCCTTCCAAATAGTTTCCTTCCATCTTTCCTGTAGGCCCCTTCAGATACTAGAAGGCTGAAATTAGGTCATCCCACAGGCTTGTCTTCTCCAGGCTGGACAATCCTAATTCTCTTAGCCTTTGATCTGAGAGCCTTTTCCGTCTTCTGTCCACTTTGAGAAAGATAAACCAAGAGACCCAGCAGCATGTGGGGTGGTAACAGCACAAAATTGAAATTAAAATGTCTAAGTTCTGAAACTGTGAACAATTAGGTGGCTGACATTTAGCCAAGATCAGGACAAACAGGCATGCCAGATATTTTATTTAAGTATGCAAATAAATTTAAATTAAATGAATGTATTCACCTGAAGTTTAAGAAGTCTACAGTAAGCAAAGCTTATCAGGTAGATTTTAGAGGGGTTGGAAGAAGGAGAGGGGATGTTGGAAGGTAACTGTGGGAAAGCATGTTAAATTTCAACAGAAAACAAAGGTTTTAAGGTGATGGTTACTAAACTGCACATCCCTCAAGGGGCCTAGGAATTTAAATTCTTCAGGAAAAAGAGGAACTTTGACCCTCTGAATACACTGCTTGTCTTTGATACACAGGAAAAGAATATTTTATATTCTTATGCACTCCCCCACCCTTTTTTCTTTGTTCCAGTGTAAGTTAAAAACAGAGAAACAAAGAACAAAGTAAAAATATTACTTCAAACCAATTCAGAGGAACCTGAAAAGCTGTCAGGAATAAGAGTCTAGGGGCTTACAGAAGCACTGAACTGGGGGAGAGCAGAGATACAAGCAACCAACTTTCCTTTAATTCCTGGGCTTCAGTGACCTTGTGAATGTTACAAAATCTTTTATGCACAGCCTCAAACAGACTTTTTGTCTCATGATTTTTTTTTCACCTGAGTACCACTCACTTTTAGAGTGGAGGAGAGACTTGGGGTTTGATAAATGAAGATCTGAATTTAGCTTGCCACACACCACAACCAATTAAATCAGGTTGAGTAGCTCAAGAGACATTTTTCATTTTCTGCTGAATAATCAGAAGGTATTAATAGTACTTTGAACGAAAAATATGGGAAAAGTGTGCTCAAGGGAAAGAGAAAATTTTGAATTGATGGAAATTTAACTGAAGTGAGTGGTTTCAAGTAACTAGGAAAAAAAAATAAATCATGATGCAGAAACTCTGATACTGCTAGCCTGTGTACAGGGGGCCTGTTTCCAAAACAGTGCTTTATAAATGAGAAAACAAATGCAAAATTTAACAGAATTAGAAGCTAAAATAAGAATGCATATCTTGCAGTTAGATATCATGGGCATCCTAAAGGCTAAGTTCTCTGAAGCAGACTTTTCTTCAGCTCTATGTGTATCAAATGAGTTCTTAAGTCCATCTGCTGGAACCACATAAATAACTAAGAATTTATGAATAAATAAATTATTCCATAAACCAACCTGCTTCCTTCAACCCAGGCATACATACAAAGTGTGGAATACAAGTTTAGCCTTGAAAAAGCTTGAAGAAACAATAATTTTTGACTCTTCAAGGCACAGCATTACAATATCTAGTGTGCTGTAAAAAAACACCAATGAAAGCAGCTCTCAAAAGCAGAGTGTGAGGCAGTGAAACAGGAACAAGGTACTGGTATGCACTGTTGCATCTAAGATGTTTAACAACACACTAAAGTGAAAAGAGAAAGTGACAAGAATAAAGTTTCAAAAAGCAGACAATGGAAAGGAAACAGATAAACCTTCTATTTACAAATATTTTCCAGACCAGTGAAATATTTTTACTTCTCCAGCACAGAGCTTTTAATCACAGCTGTGCATTTTATGACAAAAGGCATGTTTCAGATGGAGCCATGTGCTGCTTAACAAACAGATGGAAATCTTCCAAAGCAACACTGTACTGCATGAAAAATCCAGAAGCTTCCCTCTGGCTCTTGAGAGGAAAGCAGTGTTAGACACTTCTAGGACCACTTACACTTCACAGCAAACATCATAAAAGGTTTTCAGATGAGCTATGGCTACAACAGGACAGATCGCACCTCTGAAAAAGGAGCAGGTCTGGGGAGTTCCATAGGGCTTGGTTATGCTCTAAGTCACAGGTATAGTTTTCACCAACATAACCAAGAACTAATTGATGCTTGCTTTCATTGTAGCCACAATGGCAGAAAGCTAACAAATCTGTTTCTATTTTTCAAGTACATTTTGCAGCCTTCCCTGCTGTCCACTCTGCTTCATTTAAGAAGTGCATCCCTGCCCAGCGAGAGCTTGGTACTTCTGTGCTCACACTGCTCATAAAGCACACGTTCGCTACAAGGAGTTATAGCCAACCACTCCTGGCGTTCCTCCAGAGCATACACACAGCATACGGGGTTTGTGCATTTGAAGTAGCAAAGGGAGAGACTTCTTTCTGAGTAAACTTAGTTATACTAAAACTTGTTGAATAGGTCTGAAACTTGCAGAAAATTTTAAAAAGCAGCAATTGCAAAACACACCCTCAAAAGGAGCTTTACAAAACTAAAAACACCAATAAAAATTATAAGGAAAAATAATGTATTTGAATCTATATACTGTATTTGCTGAAAGTTTAATTTTTAAAAGGGTCCAAGTCCAGGCATAGTTGAAATCAATACCACTTTATAGATTATTTATTAGTTATGCCAGTATATAGGCAGAAAATGTTTTGCAATTGGTTAATTCCAACTTCAAAACAATGCAATATTCATAGACACTTAAAATATCTGCTTCAAAACATGTTTGAAGTATCTGAATAATGCCTTTTTTCTGCAACTTGGCCATCATTTTAAATTAACAGCAATCATTTATTTGTTCTGCTCCTTGCTTTTTATTATGTCTATGACACTTCCAGCTTTATCCATATGAGAGGTAGAACCAAGAATCTCCTGTCTTTGCTGGAGAGCAGAGCTGACACATGATTATGCAAATATTTCCAAGCTATGCCCAAATGAAGACTCAGAGAAAACACTTATTCCTCTCATGAATGACCTAATAGTTCTTTAGATCTGCCAAGCTGAATATTTTCTACTTAAGCACTAGCTCTCTTATTCACTAAATGCCCTGCTATAAATTTAAATATTTTCAGTGGAGTGATAAGAAGGAAGCCTATTTGAAATTAAGAGAAAAGGTTCTATATATTCTTGATGTGTCAAATAAAAAACCCCCATGTTTTCTAAACAATACTGAGACCAAGAAAAAGCTTTTCCCTCTACAATAAAGAATTTTAGAAGCCTGCTCCTAACTAGTTAATTATTCCATCAATACCTTGCTCATTAGCTTTTTCAAACTCATTCTTTTCTGTATTTTAGATCCATGCAAGGGAGTTAACTACTGACTGAAACAGCTTATTTCATGCTACAGTCCTTTAGCAGAACCTCAATAAAAACTTAATCTGACTGTGGGCTTACTGTGTAAGGGCAGCAGGAAAATCTTACAGCTTTCCTCCATGTACAAAACAGGATAAAATAAAAGATGGCCTGAAGAGTCTGCAAATTCAATGCTTATTTATTCCAAATGCCAGCTCAGAGAAACAGTCAGATTCTGTCTCACAGGCTGCACAGATCCCCTTGCCATCAACTCCGGGCCCCTGCCTTGGCTTTTCCTGTCCCTGCTTTGCTGGATCTCATAACACTTTCAGGATCTCTTCCTTGCTCTCTACTCACAACACTCCTGGGACACTACAATTAAGGAAAGCACCCATCCTTCCTGGGGAGATTTTGTGGAGAAAACAGGGAGCCCCTTACAGAAATAATTTTGCTTTCTTGCCAGACTCCATGAACAAGACAGTGGGGTCTTCAAAAAAAAGAAGCCCCTTCTGATTTCACTAATACACCATCTGCTAGATCATTCCAGCCTATTTCTGGGTTTATAGGACTCCTAACATGACACTGTTTCTACAAGCCAGAAGAGAAGCTAAAACTTCTGAAACATTTCTTCTTAGGGTCCCTTTCATTATCTCCAGAAAGTAAAGGAAATAAAAAAGTGTCATGGGTCAAAATAATTCCTGTCAATGCTTTCTGCTATTTTTCATTGAACTGTGTCACTCTGCCTGACTGACCCAGCTTCTTTCCTCTTTCAGCCTCTGTGTGATGGAGAGGACTTCTTAACACTCCCAGGAGCTGTTTAAACTATTATGGTTAAGTGCTATTGCTGACCGACTGTGAAGTTCATTTCAGGAGCTGGAACCATAATTATTACTACTCCATTTAGACTGGATTGTCATTTCAACTACTCTCCTAGGTGCTTTATGACTATCCAACTTCACAATAGCCAGAAAAAGGAGTCCTTTTTCAGATGACCTGTTTCCATCTAGAAGCTGCAGTTATAATTGCGCAGGACTGCGGCAGTACTTTTTTTAATAGAAAAATTCTAAACAGTCAGAATTACTTCAGTTCTTAGTTTGAAAGATTATTTCAGAATTAGCTTGATTTGAGACATTAGTAGTCCCATTGATGGTATCAATGTTTTTTTCCCAAACTGAATAAAACATCTCTGTAGACACACACATTTGGCTTCTTTGCTCACAGAAGAAATAGAAAAACATCTTTACAAATATTTAATCAGTGACAAAAGTTTTCATATCTATCATTTATAGAGATAAACCCGTTTCTCCATATCCTTAATCACAACTAAAGTTTTGCAATACAGTGATGTAGTGACTGAATTTTCCCAATTTCTAATATACAATTTACATGACAATTAATTGAAAAAACAAAAAAGGAATTCTGCAAGCAGAATACCTGGAAAATTCTGCACAGAAGTGCATGGTCTTCTAATTCAGATTCTATAAAGACACACACAGTATAATTTATTGAAAACAAGAACACATTTTCTTCTCACTTGGATACGATTAGAGCAAATAGCATCATACCAAATTTGCTATTAATATAAATAATTATCTGAGTTTTAAAAAGTGCCTCATCATTTACCAGTTAAGAGTATTTTTTTATTGCTTTATATATGTTGAAATTTTCTAACTGTGAAATACTCTACCATTTTCCTGCTTTCTAGCTGCTTTGACAGATAACATTTGCAAGAACTATGTATGTACTTGGCAAATACCAGGTTAAGCATTATAATTTCCTGCTTTTGTATAATACAGATTGATTATTCCCAAATACAACTGACATTTTAAAATAAGTATTTACTGCAAGTAGTAAAGAAACAAGAGGGAATACTCCAGATCTCACTTTAAATCCAAGCTCAGGCATTCATTCAATGTGTGACCTCAGGCAACAGACTTGACTTCTTTCTAGTTCAGTCAATTCAGCTGGCTAAGAGTAGGAAATCATTGCAAACCAGATGCTGCATCTAAAAGCAGATCCTCCCCAGGTAAATAAATTACAAGAGAGCCACAGGGATGGAGGAATATAGTGTTTCTTACTGTAAGAGTCAGGATGGCATATGGATGTAAACTGGAAATAAGCCAGAGGTCTTTTAGCCTCAAGCTTTACTTTGATATCTGAAAAATAGCATTTTTAATGCGGTACAGACACTAAGATTTTTGTGCTATAACTAGACTGCAAGATTAGAGGATCTTTATTCAAATAGATTGAGGATTCAAGGTGGGGTTTTTGTATTTTGCCAACATTATTGTTCACAAACATCTGAACTATTAACACCAATGCCTGATCACATCTGCAATAATGTAAGACAATGGCCAAGATTCAGATTTCTAACAGCTTTGGGAACTACTGTAAATGAAGACTGGTAATTTTGGAACACTAGGAGAATTTGGGTTTCTTTTTCCTGTAAGAGGAAGAATGCTCACATCTTCCTAGCATTTCTTCCTTTTCCCCTCCATCCAGCTCACATCACACCACTTTAGACTACTGTTGTGACCGCCAGAGTTATGAGCAAAAATTCACATAAGCTTCAGAACAGAAGCAACGTATCACACCCTGTCCCACCAACATAAAATGGAAAAGAAAAAGTAAAGGTGGCAAGGTTTATATTTGGTTCACTCTTCCTGCATCTAGGAGAATGGCTGCTATTGCTCATCCAGATCTCTCACCCTTTAGGGCAAACTACTACCATACCCACACAGTCGACTTTTGATCTGAACATTGGACAAACACAATGGAAAATATTCATGGAGATTACAATCCTGCAGCTTGGTGGGATCACTAATAAATGGGCTGGAGGAAAGAAGAATCTGATTTGTTAAGTGTGGCTTTTAGATGGTATTAAAACATACAGGAAAGCTTCACAAAATGTTCAGTAACTGACTAGAGTAGGTTTTGTCTACAGTGATAATGCAGCAGGACATGGGAACTTCTCAACCCTCTTGACAACTATTTACACCCCATTTGTCCCAAAGATCAACCTACATTTACTGAAACCTGAAAGAATTTATATCTACCAGCAGCCTAGATATCAAGAACTTAAACATTTGTTTATACTTTTTAACTTTTACAGGAATGTAAGTCACAAATTATTGCATTCTAAGCATTATACATAATCCTATAAACATTTTAATGTGTTATTGGTTGGTTTCTCTGACATTAAACTGTTCTGAAAAATGTAAAATTTAAAAGCCCAAAGGTAATAAATTTAGCCTTTTTTAAAGATTATTTTGGTAGAAAAATACTTAATGAATCGATTTTGTTTATTTATGCATTCCTACAAAAATATCAACCATTTATAGCAGAACATTTACCTAAAACAGCTGAGAGAATAGACTTTGAAGGTAAATGAACAGCACATGGAAAATAGCTATAAATCAGCCAAAAATCACAATTCATTGATTTTTGAAAAGAGAAATTCAAGACCAAAACAAGCCATTTGTAATACTTGTAACTTATGAACTTTGACCTCAGACGTTATGTGTCTTCTGTTTCTCATCCCCTCCACTATTCAGAAAGGTTCTGTGCTACACAAGCAGTGGCTGTGCTTCTGTATAGCTACAACAGCTATCAAGTAGGCATGTAAATCTTCCACAGGAGTCATGAAATATAGAGTGACTCCAAGGAGTCAGGCTCTGTTACACCTGTTTTCTCCACATAAGTCTCTTGTCCAAAAGCTATATACCTGTAGGAATTATTTTTTGCCTTTATGATCCAGTGTCTTGGTAATTTTACTGTAGTTCAAATGCAAACATGTCTGTGCATGTGTGTGTACACATGTATGCATACACACATGTATTTTAATTAAGAGAAGAAAACTATTGCAGGAAAGGTAACATACTCACACTGAGGAGATCTGGGTACAATACTGATTCTGACTCAAACTTACTAGGCCAACACCAAACAAATTCCCTGGTTTGGATTAATACCTTGAAACAAAATTCTGCTAAGTACTGTTACAACTTTGCCTGGAATTCTAAATTCTCTATAAAGTGTTTTCTCTCTGCCTCTGCATGTATTTAGGAAGAAACACAGAAGGATAAAAACAAACATCATTTGAAACTGCTGATACAAGGGTTAACATAAAGCAATTCTGATCAATGTTGGCTGGTAGAGAAAGGACAATCAAAAAGTTTCAGGGAAAAAAAAATCACCTCTCACATAACAGAAAAAAATGGAGGAGAAAAAACGGAATTTGCGTCTTATCGTAAATAGATACAAAATGATAGACATTTTCCTGTAACCAAGACTGCATATAATACAAACCATTTTCTTTCCATATTAGATAATTCAGTAATGCCATTAACTGTTTCGTTTTCCTTTTAAATATCAGTCCTTGTAAAGAAGGTCAATACAAGCTTTTAAAATAACACTAGAAATAAATGACAACTTTAATACAGGCTTGCAGCATCCCACTTTTTGGAAGCACTTGATTTCCTGATCTCAATTAAGAAAAGGCAGCATGTCAGTGAAATGAGTGGTTTTTATATAAAACCCTTTGCAGCAAGGTCCAGAAATCAATTAGGCACCATGAAGATGAATTTTTGTAGCATTTCTATGTAAGCATTAAGCACTCTAAAACCTCACATCAGACATTCACGTTTCCTATACAGATTAGAGAAACAGGGATCCTGAAATAGAATCCCAATAGTCAGTAAAAAAAAGAGTATTAACAAAAAGAAAAAGAGGTAATACCACCTTTATTCTCTTATTTATCCTGGTTTGGTGCATTATTTCTTCCTTACCACCCAGTTCCTGCCTCATACTTGCTTCCATCTCCTATGCTTCATTCAGGGATTAAGCAAAGGGATATCATATGTCATTTTAGAAGTAAGGCCAGCTCCTTTCTTTTCTACACTGAGATCAAAACTTTGTTTTTGTTAAAATCCATACTACCCTTCCCCAGCAGAGCCCTCTTCCTGCTAGGCTGGGAGCTATTCTGGAACTATGAAACCTCACTGAATCTTTGATGTGAACAAGCCTCCAAAGACTTTATATAGCTGAAATATAAGGGAGTGGAAATTGCTTTTGTCTGCTAAAATGTAAAATGAGTTAATGAATGGCGAGGTGTTAATTCATTCTTCGTGAACTAATTTTTCCTTTTCCTTAATTTTGCAGCTATATTGTCACAACCTACACCTGTTCATGTATTTAATAAACCTAAAAGCATAATCACAAGATAAGCAACTTATAGTTATAAGGAATCAAGAACAACCACAAGTTGATGATGACTGTAAGTAACGTAAACTTTGATTTGCATTAAAGTTTTCCAGTCTTTTCGAGATATTGCAAGGAAGTAAAACTGTGCGTTCAATGTGTTTTCTCACAAATAAAAAAATAAGGGAAATTATCAATGAAGCCCCTATTCAGATTTGTGCTTTCAGGGTCAATCAATAACCAAGTTTCAGGTTTCCAGGATTACACTTTTGGAGTTAGGTACATACATTTCACCATTTTTTCCTAAATAATCCCTCTTCTTGTTAATTTACTGGCACTCAGGAAAAAAGATTAGACACTATTCCCATTCTTTCTTTTTCCCCTGATGTTTTCAAATCAATCATGAGAGAACCTTGTTCAAAGGAAAGCCACTGACTGAAGTCTCTCCTGGGTTGTACTGCCAGACATATTTGAAAAGATGTCAGTAAGAACTCTAATTTGTCACTGAAGAATAATGCTTGTGGGTACCTTTTAGTCCTGCAAGGTCTTTGAAACAGCTTTGCAATTTAGTGAAGGGGATAAGATGTGCTGGTTTTCAATTACCACAGAATAAGTTGAAGAACTTCCACTGCAAGATCCAAATCCTAACTACTGCAGAATGAAAAAGAACAAAAACAGGTATTTGGAAATAGTAAGAATGTGATAGACTCCTGTGAGCATATATATAGCAGGGATGTACAAGCAACAGCGTCAGGGCTCTGCAAAGAAAGCAACAGGCCAAAATCACAAGCAGTATTTCTTGAATGCCAGCACATTTCTCTTCATTTTAGACTGTATGCAAGCTGTAAAGGTCTATAGTCAAAACAGATTTCACAAAAGACAGTTGAACAGAGGCAGGGAAAAATAAAAAAAAAAACCAACCAGAGGTCCTAAATGAAAACTGTGGCATTTCACATTTCTAAGGAAAAAAAAAATCAAAGCCTAACTGAACAAATAAATAGTAGCAATAAAAATCAAAAGTGACAATCACAAGAACAATCACAGTGACTTAAGGCTATTTCATGGTCTCAGAAAATGTTATCAAATCATATTCAAGCAATGAGTTAAGACAAGACAATAATTGACCATTAAGAGTAACCTCCAAATTGTTTCAATTACTACCTAATGTCAACAAAACAGTAATTGAACTATGTGAAATGCCATTCACTTAACAGCCAGTTAACAGCTTGCATCAACAGCCATAAATCTAGCACTATCTTTGTACCAGATAATTAGTGACAACTATAAGATCTATATCAAGCTGCACATTAAGGTTGGCTTAAAATTATTTCTTATTAAAGCAATGTGGGTCAATTCATACAGCAAGTCATTTTGCAAGATAAGAAATGAACACACTAAATATTTCTATTTAATATAACAAGCTTAAAGACAGACAAAACAAAGGACTCATCTACAAAAATGTTCATCGATATTATCCAGACTGTTGTGAATTTCTGCAATGTGTCACATTCTGGTTCTAAAGGAGATCCAGATGCCACACTTGCACACTCTAGTGAATTTTAATACTGGTAGCTGCAAGAGCTTGGAAAAGATTCAATTTCCCTGTAGAACACTATGTCCAAATTCCCAACATAGGGAAAGTGGTACTTGTCCATGAAATCCAGACAGGCACAAATCTGCTCCCCAAAAATTATACATCTTGAATCTCAGAAATGGAAACATCTATTCCCATGCTATCACACTCTTCAAGTGCACTGCTGAAGCCAAACATCTTTGAAAGTATGCAAACTTAAGATATGTATGAACTATGGAAGAATGAGTACCTTTCAATCTTCTTCTGAATTCCTTCCTCAACGCAGGTACTTTTTAATTTAGTGATGGGAATAGTACATCTTCTTTCCTCTGCATAATAGAGGAAGAAATAACAATTTTTTCAACAATACCATCTGGGAAGGGATCCAATCATCAATTAATAACATCAATAACTATTTTAAACAATCAAATTAACTTTTCTGATTTACTACCTAATTGTCATATTTTCATTTTCCATCCAGCTCTATAATCACGCTGCCTTAACTGGCCTGAAGAATTAGATCATCTCTGCTGATGGATCTTATGGTTGAAACTTCCTGTCTGTCCACCCTGAATCCTCATATGTAAAAATAAAGTTGTAAGGTGAAAACACAATTCAGACCCTGACTGAACTCTTTTTTGATACAGTTTCAACTGTCTTCAAAATGTTATAGGTGAATATCTATGACATTCACCATACCATCAATTGTTAGCAATGTATTCTTTTTAAAGACATTGAACAGACCATTTATGATCACTGGATTTAGGGGGTGTTTTGAGAATTGATGTTAAAAGTCTTGCAGAATGTCACATATGACAAAAGAAAGCCACTATTTCCTATTTCCACTATAACCTAGATCATGCAGGCAAACAGCAACAACAGACAAAATCATCCTCATGCACCAGGGCTCTCAGACATCCCAGAATGAACTCAGTTATTACAAAACCAGGAGCCTGACTCCCAGTGTTTCCGTTAATGCTTTCTAATCTACTTATTCATTTTAAGGTTTCATCAGTTATAAAATCCAATTCAAACATCCTGTTCACATCCTAGGAACAATTACAGAAATGCCAAGCTTGAAAGTGGTAGCTGGAGATCATCTATTCATCTACTTTAACACTGCCTGCTCAAACCAAGGTCAGCCACAACAGGCTGCTCAGGACTGTGTACGGTCCTGTTTTGAATATCTCCAAGGATGGAGACCACACCAGCTGAGCAACTGGCTCTAATATTTGATCACCTTCATAGTTACAAAAAAAAGCTTTTCCTTATGATACTCTGGTATTTCAGTTAGCGCCCATTGTCGCTTTTTCTCTCACTGGACAAAATTAAGAGGAGCCTGGATGCATTTCATTTATTTACTCCCACCAGGTATTTATACATTTTGATGACATTCCCCTCTGAGCCATCTTCTTCCCAAGGATTAAGACTGAGCTGTCTGTGGTTCCCTGGATCCTCCTTTCCCATGGTGTGCAGGAATGAAATGAATACCTTACAAATAAAGTCCTATTTTCATTAGGAAGCTTATCTTTCTAAAATCTACAAGTACAAAGCCCAGAAGATTGCTACCAAAATTCATGCAGTTCAAGTTAATTTTATTGATAAACAACTGCAAGCTCAACAGGTTATGAAACTGAATCTGAACAGGCATATTGATTAAAAAAGTCCAAAAATGGACAGTGAAATGTCATTTAAACAAAAAAGTTCAGGCTAATATCAGTACGGCCTATTCCTGTTATAGAAGACATTCTGTCAGTACCAAGGCATAATGAAGAATATATCCATTTTCAGATCTTCCTGCAACATAAATATAAAATACTGAATCTTTCACTGGCCCAGCAATGAACAGCAATTTCACAAACAGCATGTTGTCCTCATAGTTTGGGAAAACAATAATGGCCAAAGGTAAAACACTCCCAAGCACAGATTAAGCCAATTTATCGTTTTCCACTGGCATCCAAAATACAGAAGACATTTAAGTCTTCTTCATTTAGTGTATGTGTGTATATATATATATATATACATTTTCAGTCTAGGCCAAGAAATAGAAATTACTCTGACATCTTGTAATATAGTTCCTAAGAAGGTACAGAATTGATTCAAATCTGCATGGTACAGGATGCCCAATGGGTACCCGACCTCACCACAGGAAAGCATTTTTCCAAGGCAATAGAGCATAATTCTCCTGAAGGCTTCTTTTACTCCTATCAGGGCCTGATCAGAACTGAAGAGGTCCAAGAACACCAGAAATCTATTTTTGTACTCTTCTTTCCTCTCAAAACTGTAGCTATAAAGCTAATTCAGCGCAGTACTTCAGTAATGAGTTAACCTTTACTTCTGCAGGCTGATTTGGCAAAGACTGTCACCATAAAGCACGCTGAACACACCCACAAGAGGATTCTCAACAGACCGCAGGAAAACATTGCCTACTACTGGAAATTAGTTTTAATTAATGTCTTGGAGAATCCATCTGTTGAGAAGCAGTCCTTGTTTGTATTTTATGCTCATTCTAGTTAGGATTCCAGGTAAAGCAGCATCCTTGTTTCCAGTGAGCATGCTTAAGTCAGAGGAATAAGAGGAATCCCTCTCATTTACTATGTATTAGTGCTAATACATTTTTCAACATTAATCCTTTGAGCAAATGACACATTGATAGTCTGGGACACTAATGGGATACATTAATTGCAAGTAGTATAAGAAAAGAGGATTACTAAAATGCATGCTGGAAACAGAAAATGAGATTAAAAATGGCATTTTGGTTAAAGTTCTTCAGGCTATTAAAAAATACAAGATGATTAGTCAAGGAGAAACTAGAAAGCCCATAAATGAAAAATGCTGAGGGTCAAGGAGAATCTGGGAGAAGGGATTTATGGCTAAAAGTGGAAGAGAATAAAGAAACTAGAAACTAAACCCAAACTTAAAGGGAGAGGGGAAGGGGGAAAGGATGGTATTTCTAATACTAAAAATCTTTATTCTTCAGAGAAGAGGGGAGAAAAGCTAATGCCCAGATACCACAGATGTTTAAGCACATGAATGACTGTAACTTAAGGAATCACATTGCTACAGATAATACCTACTTTCTTAAAAATATAGCCAAGCAGACCAGTTGTAAAAGAAATACCAATATTTTCATCAGACAATGAGAAAAAGACTTATCTTAGCACCATAAGAAGATTACTGCAGTCTGTGTGTGCACAACCAAAGGAATCAAGTCAGAGTTGTGAGGCAACAGTGACAGCGTAATCAGAACCAGAATAATGTATCTCACATTGTTAAAATTCATAAGAAACTGTTCATAAATTATCAACAAAGAACAATTCTACCACCAGAAAATAGACATTACAGAACATTTAGGAAGAGATACTAGAAGAACAATCAAAACCTAGTTAAGGGGGAAAGTATATAAAAAGTGGAAGGAAACTTTGACAGAGAATTATACAACACAATAGAAAAAAAGAAGTACCATTAGACCCACTAATCCAGATATTTTTAGAGTAAAGACTTTTAGAATGGTTTCCTAAACAAACCATTGATTTTCTGTCCTTGGCTATTCTAAAGTTAATATTGGACATTTTTGTAATACTACCAAGGACTCACCAGGGAGAATGCAACTTACGTGTATCCTGTTAGGAAGTCAGACTAATCATTCTTTTTCTACAATCTATTCAGGTAAAAATTATCCTGGGTACATCAATACCCAGAAAGAAAAATGAGAAACCTGCATGACTCATTTTATTTTTAGTAATTACAATCTGTGAACTCCCCAAGAGCTTCTCTTATTTGGTAGGTCCTTGGTACTGCAGTTATAGTTGACAGCACATCCACCAAAAAAACTCTTGGATATTTCTGCATTACAGTTGATGTAAGAAAACATACTATAAGTAGAATTGCAACTGGAAGCACAGGAAAGCTAAAAGAGAGCAGAGAAAGCACTTGATCTCACTGATCTTCCACTGCTAACTACATATCGCAATGAGAAGCAGGAAAGGTAGAAAGAGCATGGAGATAAGGACAGACACACATGACTGTGATAACATGTATTCTGCTACCATGGTATTGAAAATTCATGCAACAATTTGCTGATAAAAAGTGTGTATAGGTGTGTATATTTACACAACATACAGCAACCTCAGAACAGTCATTCAAAAACCACCCAGTTTCTTCTGCCTTTTGATGGCTTTGTGAACTAGCTGAGAGGACTTTTTCCAATGCACAGACTGAATGGATTGAACTTAGAGCCTTCAGCAAAACTTTGTCTCAAAAAACATCATCCAAAACATAATTCTGTGTGCCATAGTTGCACACCAGATCACATTATTTAGCTTCAAATGTACCAGAGGTGCATTTCATTTCTCATTACACTTTCCAATCAGCCATGCTGTGATTTGGCTGTACCCAGATGTACACTGTAGCCTACAGAGTAACACCTAGACTGTCCAGCTGTTTCACCATAGGACTGATTATCTGCCTGAACATTAGATGTGCTTGCTCGTTTTTACTTGTTAATCCATGGCTGTCAAAGGAAAATCATGCCAGGGAAAGTCCTGCATGCAATGACTAGCAGGATTAGCACAACAAAAGAAAACATACGTAATCAGTGCAGTGTAGATCCCTGAGCTGAAAACTTGGACAAATAACCTGTTTTTCGTACCTCTAAAACAACTCTCAGAGACCAGTAAAAATGACATTTTTAAATCAGAACAAAGAATTTCCATGTATATTGTATGACTTGAAGAAAATTGCTTACTGCAGAGTTTCTCCTGGACTTCTGGCAACATCTACCACCAAAACACAAAAATAATTAAAGAAATTGAACATTTTATACATGGTTTTAGTTAAGTTCTTTATCTACCCCAAGCAAATTTCTTCTTTCAAATCTCCATGGTTATCAGCCTATATCTCCATCTCTGTAGAAGCAGAATAGAGCTAAATTATTTAGGAAGAAATTTTGCATTAGTTATATTGGAACAATTCTAGAAAGGATTTTATTGCCTTGTATTGAAGAACTTAGATGACCCTCCTTAAAAAGGCGTTTGGATTTAATTCTACTGCAGTAAGTATGGAAGCTGGGGGGCAGGAAAGGAGGGTTTGGTGAACAAACCCTGGTGAACTGAGACAGGAGGTAGGCAATATGGGATTTAGTTATGAAAGCTCTAGGGAAATAAGTGAAGCACTTTGCTTTGAGCCATCCAAGAGTCTGACCTCTACCGTAGCTTGTAGAAGATAGACCAAGTTTGCCCTGCAAAGAACCCAAACACTTCTCAGCAGCTAAATGGTATTTTAAAACATTTAATTAAATTGAGACTTTACTTAAAAAACAAAACAACAAAACAAACAAACTGTAAGAGACTAAAATGAGTGCAATATTTTCCTAATCTGAACAAATGCAGTGAAAGACAAGCAAAAGAGATGTTTGCAGGGGAATCCCCTAAGCTACCTTGAGCATTATTCTAACTGAACTCAAACATTCCATTTCAGAAAACCTGCTCCAGATTGCATAATTTAAACAATATGATATATGAAATGACAGGGATGAGCAGGAAATAACTTGGGAGAGTTTTTATTGTCTTTATGGGTTTCAGTACTGTTGCACATTCCAGAAAGTCCAAAAATTCTGGCTGCTTTATCCCAGTACATTGAAATGATTAATAGAAGTTTACCTGTGGATCAATCAGAGCAACTAAAATCAGTATCTGTATATTCTGTCATAACATTTCCTGATGAATTATGGACATTTCTCACATGGCACCTCTTTGACATATTCTGCTACACATATCTGTATTTTTTCTATCATTAATTTAGTTTTTATTATAAAAGACAAATGACTGTCACCATTTCCTTGTTCTATCTCATGGATTATCTAGAGAAGTCACTGAAGAACACAGAAAAAATATAGCAGAGAAAAGCCTTTTTCAGGAAATTAAAGCCTTGGTATTGAAAGGACCTAATTATTTTTATTTACAGAGGAAATCTAAGCAACTAGATGGAACCTGAAGTTAGTTATTCATCTTCACTTTTTTTAAGGCAGAAAAAAATTCCTAGTTCAAGCATTTTGTCTGCTGTTTTAGCCACAGGATACAGCTATTTATAGAAAATCTGAAGTATTATGGATTTGTGCGATAACAGGGGTTATAAAAGCAAGTATTATGAGTACCACACACTAATTTAATTACTAGATATATCTGAAACCTCGATTGCTGGGAAGCCATAACTAGTATATATAAAACACAGCATCCTTAGTCCTCAATTCCACACAGTTTGATACCTGCATCCACAGATTAATTTGCAGCACATGCAGTTCATTGCACAATATGCTGTTAAGAGCTATGCTGTCGAGAAGGTCTAATGGAATCAAAGGCATTGTAAACTCACCAGCTGTCTGACAATTTTGGTAGCAATATTAAAAATAAAATATTTTCAATTATATTTCAAATTTCATATTTCCCTATTAAATATTACTGTTCATCTAAAAAAAAAAAAATCAGAGTTACTGAGGGTAATTGGAAAAATAAACACTGCAAAGAAAGTACAGGGCAGGGTCTGGCCTTTCTTGCTGTCTCAGTACAGGCTTTTACCCCTATTGGAAAAAGGATGTAGGATTTTAACTGAAAGTGAATTATTTTTCTTCCCCTTACTAAGATAAAACAATTTTTTCAGCCAAAAAATTAGAAAACTTGAAGAAACTGAAATGCTCATATCTAAGATGCATTGTGAAAGAAGATCAAACTCAGGCTAGTTAAATATTAGCCAGAAGTTAAACTTTTCCATTCACTTTAAACCTAAATTCTGGTGCACTGATATTTTCTGTGGCCTCTCTAGAAAACTGAACAAGTCCTTGTTAGTCTTTTTTACCTGGGTTTAAAGGATGTCATAGTTATAGAAGAAGCTGTATATTTGCACTCCCATCTGTGACAAACCTGGGATTCTGTGCTTTAATTTTTAAAGATCTATATAGGGCTTCTTCGGGCAGAGGATTCATGGAATTATGATTATATCTCCTATTAAATTCCACATGCAAGGCAATTCCAACTATTGTTCATGGCATCACAGTTGAACATTCTGATAAAATTTACAGTGCAAGTGATAGAATAACTCAAGCCTCTCCAATAAACAAGCGGTTTTATTTCTCCATCAAGTAAGAGTTATCAGGATTGCTTGCAAAATTTTCTCACAGTTTTTATCCCCATGAACTCTGGTAACTTTCATCATTTTAAAGGAGAAGCAGCATAACCCAATACCCATGTAATTATTCTCTCTCCCTCAGGTGGTCTTCACTTGCTTGCCTTCCTGCCTGTGCTCATTCAGAGACTTTTATGTGAAGATAAGGATCCTCTTTGATCTCCAGCTACCTCCTTGGGGGCCTAAGACATTCTTTTCTGTATGGAACCACCCCAGTAATTTTGTTCCCATTGATGGTACAGCTATAGTCTCCTCAAGAAACTTTACCTTTGTTATTTTTTTCTTACTCAAAATTTGCACTGGGCTATATTTCATTTTATTATATGAAGGTTACAGAAAATAAATTCATATTAAGGTTAGGAGAATGGAAAGTGAGGTATTTGTGTACAGCAATACTATTTCACACTCTGGTGTCTTATTGGTGCAAGTCTTCATAGAGGCAAAAGACACAGCAGACACAATGTGAGAGTGTATGCCTGTGTTTTGGTTCTCAGATATTTGCACGCTCAAAGTGTCTGACCAGGTTTCCTAAAAGAAGCAATATGCAACCTTAGTATTTAATTCTCCAGATTAATAATTTTTTCCCGATGTTTTACTTTTGGGGTCTCTTTTTTTTTTTATTTTCTTTTTTTTTTGGTGGGGGGGGAGCAGGGAATAACATTTAGGAAAATATTTTCACTGTGCATCCTTTGCCCAGTTCTAGTCCCAAGAAAAATGCCACTTAGCACATACCTAATTGTTTTCAAACAATTTGGTCCATTTCAAGTAATTTTCTTCACTCTAAGTCTATACCCATAATAATTGGTGTTTTATCACACACTGAAAGCATAACACTAAACAAAGATAAAAGTAGCCTGACAGCTGCACAAAGATGTAATTAGGGACCTCTACATTTACTTTAGACCATGGAATTGATGCAGAAGTATATGAATCAGATGGTATCTCCATAATATCCTCTCAACACTTTGAAAGTCGATTACTGTCACATTTATTTCAGATCATTCAAGAGATGTCATTTTCTCCTTCTCTAAAAAAAAAAAAAAAAAAAAAAGTCTATTTTCAGGGCCACAGTTTAGTTTAATAATTCATTAGCAGATCCTTGGAACTGATGCCTGGCAAGACTTTTGCAACTTTTAAAAAACTTGAGGTTTTTTTAGTTCTTGTAAATAATGGCTGTTTCAACTAAATTCAAACTCCACACTCTTATTTTCAGTCATCTCCAAATATTTAACCATATCAAGAACTTGAAAACTGTATGCATGCTGATTTTTAAAATGCCATACTTATTTTTAATCATTTTGTAACACCTTTTCTACAATTCCCTAAACAGCCATTGTGATGGATCTAAACTACTCTTTAAAAACCTGGTCAGTGACATAAGCACAGAAATTACTTGGATTATGTAGGCAAGAAGTAGTGTTCCTCTGTGGCACTTAGAAAATATTTTGTAGGGCTAGACAAAATTTCCTGTAAATAAAGGACAACCTCCAAAGAGTGGCCTGCCATAGTGCAAAAAGCCTACACATCTGTATAAAAAGAAAATACCAGACTTAGATCTATTTAAGATGTGATCTCAACTCATTAGGCTCAATGAACTCTCGGCCTTTGCACAAATATTTACATTTTCTAATCCTAAAGATGTTTTTTTCTCCCCTATTGCTGCACCAATCTCTCAAAGAAAAGCTCACCAATTTCAATTAAAATGATGCAATCACTAAATGAGCTACCATAGCACCCCATCCTACTCTGTCCTGTTCTTTCCCATTCAGTAGTTAGACTCTATCCTACCTTGTTTCACAGCAGTAGCACTCTGGTTTTGTCACCTCTAGAACTGCTGGACTACCATAGCATAAGTGACATTGACTACATCATATTTGACATCAATTAAAGTAAAAAGAGAAAATCCTGTAATAACTTCCTTCTGAATACTCACTCCTCCTATAATCCCACGAATTCTTGGTTGGGACAGAGAAAAGGTCAGTCAACAGTGAGACTCTTTAAGATGACATATTCATCTTCTAGATCACTAAATCTGAAATAGTTTTAGAAAGCACTTGTAATTGCTAATGATAAAAGGGTTTGACATGATTGGCCCACTGTTCCCATAGGACAAAAATCACTTCAAATAGTACATCAAGATTCTCTCCTACTTGAACCTACTTCAGATAATAGGATATTACAACTTTAAAGGGAGAGATTGTCAAGGAACACAGGAGTATGGCAAGATTTAATTATGCCCTTACAATATTTTAAATGCATTAAATGGGCTATATAGGCTGGATCCAAAGATTACAGTATTCTATGAAATTACTCCTATTGACACGAAAGGTGCTATGAAGCAATTATTCAGTTACTTGAAATTCTTTTCCTATTTGCAAAGCCATTCAGCAGATCTGTCACTTGCAAACTGTCAGCTCACTGTGCAAGGAGCAGGAGTTCAGCATTAATATATTTTTTTAAATTACATAGTCACACAGGAAACAGACATGATTTCTGCTATGAAAGACATCCGCAAAAGAGTTTTGATAACTTTGCAAACCATTTGTCATGAATGTACCATGAAAGTGTGGCAGCAGGAAAAACAGATTAATTAAGAAACCACAGTGTTATAAACCCAAGAGAAAGCAAGCAGGCATACATTCAATAGCCACAGTCAAAACTGTAAAATAAGAAATCAGCAAGTATGAGCATGTGCTCTAATTTTCAAAAGAAAAAAAAAATCAGAATACTGCATTATTAGATATATGATTGTGCCACCAGACGTATTCAGTTAAATAAAGGGCTCTCTTACAAGAGCATTTTATTAATTTGCAAGATATAATTGTCAAAAGTAGCCTTCCCTACTCTCTAACTGCATGTTTACCAAATTCCTTATCGACCTCAATGGAATAGCAGCACCATATTGCATTATAGCAATAGTTTCATTAACTTCCAATATGCAATATGCTTGATGCAGCCATCAAGCTGAGGATGGGGACTTTTTTTGAGGAGAGGGATGTTTTTTTGAAATTTGAAATTATTCAACAACTGAGAGAAACTGATAATTATATTTCATTAAGAGAACCTGACAAGGCCTTTTGGTTAACTCAGATTTTTCTCCCAATGTCAGATATTTTGATTATAACATTCAGCTGCAAGAGGTTTTGATTGAAGTAAAAGCCTTATTTAATCTGCTACAAATGGCAAATTACTCCTTTATCTATTCTTGTACTCCGTCGAGTACAAATTACTACATTTCACATTATCTTTAGAAATTTAAATAAAAGCAGTCGAAGTACAAAGAGAATTTTCTTGCAGTGTATCAACCAATAGAACATGGATACCTAAATGCCAGGTCTGTAGAACTGCCCAGCAGATGTCATTTATGCACCAGAACCAGAACTTGACAATTTCATTGCCAAGCATGGTGGCTTAAGGCTTCCTCCTTGTTTAAAAGGGTGTAAGGACTTAAAGACCCCAATTGCCTGACTCGCACTGTGACAAACTGTGTAAAGAAGCAAGTGCTCATCTCAGACCAACAAAGCTCAGCCTCCCCCAATTATGCCCCCAAGGATACCTGGAATTTGGACTGTAAGCAAAGCCACTGTGACAAGATAAATGTGGCATTATTGCCAAGAGTTACCTGAGGCCTAGGAGGAGATAAACAAAGGGTAGAAGAATGTGTCACTGAAAATGGACACAAAGAGTACCCAAGGAAAGCCAACTCAACAGCTGTACCAAAATCAGCACTGATTGCATAAAAGGCAATTCTGGCAGGGTGACCATGCAGCCCACCAACACAAGAAACCCACCGACTCAAAGGACCAAATCAGCATTAGAAACAAGGGAATTGTATAACCCACAGAATAAGAAAACTGTGTAGCCAACGATCTTTAATTCCTTTGTTTGCAAAAATGTATAAATAGTGAAAAGTTTTGAACAGCCTGGGGACTCCCATTACCAAAAAACCTGCAGTGAAGAAGGACCAATAGGATTCCAATAGGACATCCTCTTTGACATGGCTTGACTCTATTTTTAAGTTGAATACATTTTAGTTTGACTTCATGCTTCTAATACTGAGTTTGTCTCAATCATTGAATTTGAAAGTACAAATTTCACACTGTTAGGAAAAGTAGGAGAGCAATATTTTAATATCATGCTTTTAGAATAGTCACTGTAATTTTCACATAAACACTGCAAGTTGCAATTGCAGTAATACAAGTTCTCCTGTTAGCAGTTACTCCCAACCAGGAGCTCCCACTACAGAGCAAATTGCTGGATTGTTGAAATCTCTCCTGTGTGGCTTCATTCAATAACTGAAATGTTTTCCATTACTCTTTCAACCAAACCTCTCAAAGTTTTCTCATATCCATATATACAGAGTACACTCACCACACTGACAAGATCATGAAAAATAATGACATAATAAGGACACTGAGTTAAAGTCCTGAACTGCTCCCAAGATATTTTTAACAGTGGGTTTAAAAGCATAGCAGATCATTCTAATTATTACAGATAATGATGTGGAGAATTTTGTTTACTCTTCAAATGTATGAAGTACCCCAAATCATCCCACACTCAAATGAGGGGGAAATCTTTTAAAGAAGTTATACAAAATGCACAAAAGAGGACCAGTTTAATATCAGAACTTGCCAAGTTGAATATCTAGATGTCAGGCAAATAAATGTTTGTCCAAGATAACACAAATATGGGTTTGTAAGTCATAATTTTTAGCACTGCCAGAAAGTTTTTCAGAAAAAGTTTAACTCAGGTCCTTTTTCCACTGTCCAAGAGAAGGTTGTATACTGGTTATCACCTGACACAGAATTATGTGAAGAAAAAGATCTGTTACTGAGGGTATATGACATATTTAGCATTTGCTGACAAGGATACAAAAACTAGTAATTGCAAGTTAGAGCTTACAGAGTTAAACAGCAGAAAGAGTAAACTTTCCAAACAAATGGTGAAAAATTATTAAACGCTGAAACAGCTTACATCAGATAGTGCATTTATAATTTTTAAAGAAGAATTTTAATTTTTTCTTCCACTAAGAGTTATACTTGGATCCAGCTTTCCTGGGATAGCCTTTGGCCTACTGCTTAGGCAAGGAATCTCAATTCCAATCTCTGCCTCAATACTATTATGTCATTTTGGATAACAGACTGTTCATTTTACCCAAAATGGTGTCATGACCTTATAGGTTGTTAAGACAATTATAATAAATATTTTATGAAATCTCTATTAAGGGATGAGGTTATTTTCTGATCGCTCTCCTTTTCCAAAAATAACTCCTAGTAAAGGACTGCTGTGAGCATAACCTTTTCCCCACTACCATAAGCAACTGACTACAAGGATACTAAAGCAATTGGCTGTTTGGAATAGTCAGTAGAGCTTTTCTTCCTGTGATTAAATGGTGTTCCTGCTCATATATTAATATGTAAATGAGAAGGACATCATCTCATCTCTCTTGTACTAGAGCAGCATAGCAGTATATAGAAAAGAGGTACCTTTGGCATTCCTTGGGCTCTCTCAAATACCTGGTCTCAATAAGATTAGCATCCCTAGCAACGTCCAATCATCTCATTATGGATTGCCACTACTTCTAGATCCAAACAGACAAGTTTTATTCGCCTACCAGAGCCAGGGCTGGCAAGAAATGAACAGCTTTTGTCTGTTAGCTTTTGTCAAACATGGGATTATTCCTCCAACCAAAGGTAGAGACATCTACATTGCTAAAGCTTGGCAAAGATTCAGTTCCAGCACCCAAATGGGCTTGAGGAGTACACTCAGAGTGGTACTCAGTAATTCCACTAGCCAAGTCAAACTACACATTTTCATTCTTGGTAAATTAAGCACCTAATTTTTGATACTAAATCTTGGAATATTTCTCCCCTTTCCCTCATCATCCTCCCAGATCTGCAGCAATTGGTTTGTTTTGAAAACCATTCCTACATCCACTAAATATCAGAAAAGCTTCTTTCTGATAGCCTTCCAACAGAGTAGAGCAATGTTTCAAACTCGATGTCAAAGCATTTATCAAGACTCAGGACTTTTGTCCTGCTAGGCTGCCATGGGTACAAAATTCTTTTAAGGGTAGATTTGAGTAAATGGCTTTGTCACATGAGAACACACATTCTCAGCTAAAAAGCATCATGCTGATTTATATCATTGAGGAAGCAGACTCTTAGTGGGAAACTATAAATAAATTACTTATTAAAACTTCTAGCATGATTAGTAGGAATTTGACTTTTTATTGTCACCCTCACAATAAGAAAATATTACTGCTAAAAAAGGAATCCCATTTGCAGCAGATGCTGTAGGGATGTCAGTTCATGTGCAACACTACACCCATGCAAATCTTTGTGTGTTCCTAGAAACATGAACTAAGGTTGCAATGAAAATCAAAATGCTAAGATCAGGAGAGCAAAAGCATGTTATTGGCCCTAGCAATGAATGCTGATGAATTACCAATGACCTTCTGCTGACAGGTCTCACCATTTCATAAGAAACAGGCTGCATAAGAAAGATCTAATCACTATTCCTGATACTATTCAGATTTGTCCTGCTCCTTTCGTGTAATGCAAGTTGCTACTACACCATCATTTCTAAAGAGCCATTACACTCCCAGATCTGAAAGAATACCGTCAGTATTACTTTGGTTTCCCATAGCAAAACAGCAGGTGTTGAATGGACTCAACAGGCTGACATGGCCTTTTAGAAATATCTTAGTACAGCCAAAGACCAATGGAAGACAAGACCACAATACTGATTTACTAGAATACAGATATACATTTGGGCATCTAAATCTACAAGTTTTCTCAACAATTTAGACCTTTGTCAGCCCTAAAGGTTAAAGGAAAACAGCACATTCTTCTCATGTTTTCAGATTTTAAAAATCCTTTAAGAGGTTTTCTGGTTTTTCTTTGCTTTTTGATTACAGCAGATCTCTCTGACAGAGGCAAGAAGCAAAGAAAGATTAGTCACATCTTGCAGCCATAAGAAATAAAAAATTTCAAAGGCATAAACACATCAGATATCTAACATATTTTAAAATATCCCACTGTGGCAGATACCCAACACTACTTCTAGTTCTAAAGACATGCAAACAATTATTAAATGCTTCCTTTTAAAATCTAATTTAAATTTAAAATAGGTGTATACCGCAAATCACTAAGGACACATCACAAGCATCTAAACATACACGAATGTCACACAAGTTTAAAGTAGTTTCATCTTTTAAAATAACTTGGAGACAGTTAAAAAAAAAAAAATCCATCAGATATTCTCTTCCATCAGTTTAGCTCATAGGGAAGTTTACTGTTTTTCCTTGGTAGAATAGAGTAGAACTTGGTTCTTACAAGTCAGGATGCAATAAACAAACTATTTGGAACTGTATTTAAGTGGTTGGCATTGTATAGTTCTTATAAAGTCGACTTTTTCCTACAAATAGTTTTTCCTATGTTTTTGCACCTTCACCATCAGAAGTTTAGTCCCACAGGATTAAGCCCAAAGATCCAGCCGTGCTGAGCCTGTTAGCCAAAATGTTAACACTAGGCCCGTTATATCAGTGTATTCACATCAGTGCACAAGAAAGGCATCAGGATGAGTAGTACAACCTATTCAGCCTGGGCTGCCAGGCTTACCTGGAGGCAGCCTATCTTGCCAGACAGCATAACAAAGTCAGCTGAGCTCTGTCAGCTCCCCTGCTCCACAGAGTACAGATTCTGTACTCTGTGCTTGCAGTTTTATTTTCATTTTCCGTACTAACAGAGATCCCTAAAGCACTATGGAAATAAAATCGCAGTATTAATACATTAATACAAAGCATGTATTTAAAAGCTTTGCTCAATGCAGGTCAGAATAGGAAGTATATTTTAGGTTCCTTCTGGCATTATTGGACTGAAGAAAGGCTATAGGATCATCCTACTCCGGAGTTCAAATGTATCACTGTTACGGTCATTTTATATAGTGATTTCACTTTATGCTGTTCATACACAGCTGAACTCTTATGTTTTTCTCATCTTTAGCAGGTATGTTGAAAGGTACCATTGTGTGATGATGTTAATGACATATACTTCTCTATTTAAACATTATCTACAGAACAAAACTGCAATGGACTTCTCTTTAGAATTTACAGTAGTAAAAGTAGCAACAATAGCATTCTTCATGAGAGTTTTCTGGTTTTTTTGTTGGGTTTTTTTTTTTGGTGCTAAGTAATCATATAGTGATTTATAAAAATAAGTCACAGCCTTTGCCTAGAATCAGCTTAGTTACAGGAAGACATCATGCTTTTTACGTTCTCTTTCCTGTTTGTTCTCCCACAATAAAGAAATTGTATTTCTCTCACTTGAAAATGTGCAATTGTACTTTTCATATAATTTTGCTCACCTTTCTACTCCTTCTTTCCCTTTCCCCCTAAACATTAGATACCATCAAACTCTCTTCCTTATGCTTTGGAATCCCCAGTGCTGAATTCTGCCAAGCTGAGTATATGTGGTGTTGAGTTCCTCTGAATCATTTTCCTGACTACTGACATTAAATCTAAAAGCTGGCACTTCAGGATTTAGTTAAGACGGATTCTGGCAATGCACCCTAAATTAGAAAACAGTGTGCTGCAGTCTGAATAAAGAGTGTCATTAAAGATGAATCCCTCTCTTCCTCTCTAAATCCTTACAAAAACACTGAAAGAGAGGAAGACAGAAGCGGACTCAGTAATGGCAATTTCACATGATTTTGAATCCTGTTAACTATAAGAGAAAAGGTATGGCAAGAAAAGCTTAATTACAATCAGAATACAAAGATCAGCAGTTTTAAGGCAGTTTCTTGAAATGTGCGTTTCCTAAATTCCCTCTGCTTCCATCCCATTTGAGGCGTTAAAAACCTCTCTTCCTTAGCAAAGAAAATTTCAGAGGACATAAACGGCTTTGTATTTCTAAAGTAAATACGTAATTCCAGTGTAAATTTAGGATGAAAAATACATTAAAACTGTAACACTAGAGGTAATGAAGATGATGGCACACAGCAGTGCTACAGCAAGTGATATTCAAAACCATTCAGGTAAGTCCTAGGCCAGAATTATCCACTTCCTTGCAATTTTGATTAAGCAAGGGAATGCCACTAAGACGTGGTTTTCTCAGAAGAACCACATGATGGCAATGAAGGTTAATTAGATCACAGCTTTAATTATCACACAATAATGTGAAGGTAATCAGTTTTTTCTCACTCACTGTCCCTTGCTTAAGGGATGCTGTCAGTCATAGCCACATCTCAGGCTCCAGCTGAGATCACATGGTCACAACATAAAAGAGAAAAAAAAATCCCATCTGAACCAAGAACATTACATTCAGAACCTTATAAAATCACAAGCACAGACAAAACCAAGAATGAGAAAGTGCATGTCAGGAAGAGTTTTGAATGCACACACACATCTTTTTTCCATACAATATCTAGAATGAATGTTTTATGAACCTGACTTAAGACAAATCCAGTAAAATTCAACATGGTTATGATGGAGATAAAATCAATCCTATTTCTCTAAAACCTAAACTGTGTTTGACTTCCCTGGTTTCTCTTTACTACTTTCTCTCAAGAAATTCCTAGCTTGTAAAGAATGGCATGACGTTATTTGACAGCCTCTGTTCAGCCCCAGAAAGACTGAGACCCAAAGCTTTCTCTCCACCACAAGCAGTGGCTGAGCCTTATCCAATAAACCTCACAGCCACTGCCCAAACACAGCCAAGCTCTCGCTGCAGCTTGCACTTCCTTTGATTGGCCTCCCCACAGGCTGAAGATTAGAGAAGCCCCAAACATTGCCAAAATGAAATATTTCTCAAGATAACTCCACTGTGGAGAAACTTTCCATCTGTGTGATTGTTGCTGGATAGCTTACACATGGCTCAACAGTTGTTAGGAATAGGTTTGGTACAAAGTCTAAAGGTCCCAGTATCACACCAGTGAGCACACTGACCTGCTTTGAGCAAGTCACTGGTGTTGGCTGTTACGCATCGCTCCCTGTCAACAGCTGCCCCTTCCCCAGTACTGACTTCTGACTGCTTTACTTCCCTTGTCCCCAAACTGGCTTGTGAAAACCATTACCAGGGCATTACAATGGGCAGCTTTATTTTAATGTGACGATAAAGCTGTAGTGGAGGGACAGCAATTTGCTTAAGACCTCCTCAGTCAGTTCTAATGGCAGGAACTCCAAATTCAAGCTTGCAGTTTAGCTCAAATATTCACAGTAGAATAATGCTTGTTTACCATATTCTAACGTCATTAACTGGATTGTAACTCAGACTGGTGTTGCACATTGAACAGAAAGTACAAAGTTTGAAAGTAACTAGCATGCAGAATTACCTATAAATATTTTACAGTGTTAAAGTCAGTTACTCCCCTTATTTCTGTAGTCATATGCTACACTAATTTTAACAGCTTTATCTTCCATTGACATCAATAGCTCCCAGAAGATTAAAAGAGAAAAAAAAGACTACTCAAAATCACAATTCTTAAAACTGCGAGAGAAGTTCATTTAGATGGAAAGGCAAATGTGTCCCACATTTGTTCTCAATGCCATCACTAAAGACAATCATTATTGTCATATACTTTCACTGCAATACAATTTTCCTTGTATGAAAAAGAAGCTAAAACATCTGGGATACAATTGTATATATGCAGATACCTCTCATTTTTAGAACTAAGATAAACAAGAAAAAGCAAAAGTGCTATTGTCATAATTTGCTGCTTCAAGGCAAACTTCAAAAAAAGTTAATGTGTTCTGGTCAAGCAATTTTTCCATTTCATTTCTACATCCTACCCTGTAGATGTCTACCACAATGATGAATGCCTTTTAGGTAGTAGGGTAAGTATATCAATGGCTATCTGCAGACACAAGTCTGTCTGTGTAACTAGTTTAGCATGTGCAACTGTGAGCATTTAGAAAGAGCTCCTGTTTCTGCATATTGGGCCATTTAGTTGCATTTTGTCTTTTTGTGACAGTGACCAAGTCTGAGTACTTGCTTGCTCATGTATACTACAATTATCCAATCTTCACCTACACTAAGTTTTTTTGTATTTTTCACTCGCCATTTCTAATTTATCCAGGCTCTGATTGAGCAGACTGTGTCTCAAGTGAGAATTCCCTCAGAACTTTGTTTTCCTTTAAGACACCTGCACTTGATGAGAAGAGACAGCTGCAGTAATATTGACTGTAAAAGACATGAGTAGAATGGAGAGATGAGAAAAAGCTTATGTCAAATTTACATTAGCATTTTAACACCATCTTCAGTAACTACCTCCTAGCAAAGAGGAGTACATATGGAATATAAGAGGTCAAAAAGTTTGATCAATTCAGAACCATGATCAAATTCCAAGCTTTTGCACAAATAAGTTACATTTGACACTTCAGTGAGATAGCAGCTTATTCAGTTCTAAACATGATTTCCCTGCTCCTGGAGTACCAATTATCTGTGTTCTCTAACAGGAATGTTTTGGACTATGATTGTGAGAGCATGGATATTTAACTAACGTTCATAGAAGTAATATGTAAGCATACACTACATCCATTTTGTGTATATTAACCTAAAAACCAAATGGAGAAGTAGACTCCAAGAGAGGTTAAATCTGATAAAAATTGTCAGAGGCAAGAAAACTGAAATCACAGTTGACATTCATTCTTCAGCTCAGTCATAAGGTTGTGGATATTGTAGCACATCCACCATATAACTTGTTTTACAACTTGTAAAGCTTGGGCACAACAGGCTGCTTTCAGACATGTTTGTCAAAGAAATATTGAATTTTCTTCTTATTTCTCCAGAAGAAGGCTTCTTATCCAGTCTTTTATTGTATCCATTATTAATCCATTTATTTTATTTTATAAAGCAATAAACTGATATGGCTCTCCCCATTTAAGATCTGTTTTTATTTTTTGATGAATATCCATGAAGGCCTTGTTCATTCACCTTCAGGTAAAACTACTAGCCTCATTGATACAGCTCAGCTCTGTGGAGTGATAGCAGGGTTTCCACACATAGAAAGTCTACAGCAAAGATGGAAAGATGGAAACAGAACATTTCCTGCAGTAAGTCCCAACATTTACTGTAATAGCTTGCTTTATCTCCCTTTCCATTTTCCTCTTGGAGTATAGTATTATGAATAATTAGCCAGACACCAAATTTATGGAAAACATTGTTACTATAATTCTTTTATCTAACAACTGGCAATCATTTTCCTAGAGGCTTCTTCCGTTCATTTTTTTGGGCTCCTAATTTCTTAACAATGATTCATCCAGGAGATTCTGTTAGTATCATCTACTGTACTCACACAAGCTTATCTAAGGAACGCCAGCTGCCCCTAGCTGCATGGAGCAGCAACACAATACTGCATCAATTGCATATGATGAATTACATATTAAATTTCTGGTACTGGATAATATATAAACTAACACAGAATTACATTTTCACAACAGCAGACCTTTCTTAGTGGAATTCTGTAAAGAATATTTATTTTTAACCAACAGGTCATAATATGGCTTTGGAGCCCCTGAAAACTACCAGGCAAGCCACAATCCATTATTTCTGTTTATGGGGAAAGACTGGAAGGCTTTATTTTGTTATTTTGTTTAGAGCCTATTGCCACAGCAGAGCATATTGTGCTATGTGTACTCACTGGAGCCCACAGCTTCAAACTTTCCCCTGAGTCTCCAAACAGCAGCATTGCTCCCATTCCTACAGACAAAAAGACGTTTGTTCTAAGTACAATTTAGAATGGCAAGGGACGCCTAGTTAGGAAGGCCACCTTTCACATTTCCAGTGCACTTGTGTATATACCTGGCATACATGAAAATGGCAGAGTTTGTACGTGTGAATTTTGCCACGCAAGGCTTCACAAATTATTAAAAACACTGGGGTATTGGTTTGGAAGTTTTTAAGTAGCACTTCTTCTTGTCCCTTACCCTTGTGCAGCAAACTTGGGTCAAGAAATTTTAAGCACCATAAGCATTGAAATAAAGGCATTTTTCTTCTAGATCATCCATCCAATAAGCAAAGTGGTTCATTACTTTTCACTAATGATTGCAAGAGACATCAAATAAGATTCACGCAGTGGGTCAGAAAAGACAACCAAAGAACAAGCAAACAGAGTCTGAAAAGTAACACATATCAAATTTTTGACACCCTCACCCTTCTACTCACACTGACCATGTCTTCTCTGCTCAGTCACAGACACCATTACCAGGGTGACACTGATATGCACTGACAACACCCTTAACACCCTGTAAGAGTACAACACCCACCAACCCCCATGGGCTCTTTGCTGTGCTTAGAAGAAAGGGCACATGAAAAGTGCTGAGTAAGGGTAACAAACAGAATACATCATATTCTTTTTAAGATTTAAATCTAATGATATACTAAAAAATTTAAAATTTATCAAATGTCTAATTTATGGAGAAGAAATATTTGTCTTCATCCCAAGAAAGATAACCAGTAAGATCAAAATCCAACATCTGAGGCATAAAGTAGAGCACTGCACATATCAGGCTCACCAGAAAAACTTTGCCCATACCTGTAATGGCCATCTTAAGGATCAGCAGACTGGAAGAAAATGGATGGAAAGATCATTTGCTTGTTCCTTTGCTTTTCCTGGTTGGTGTAAGTATAGGTGCACTCAATGTGACATGAAATGGAGCCATGTATTTGTTCAGACTTAGAGCAGCTCCACTCATCAGCCAAATTTCCCCCAGGAACCATCCTTGCACAAATTTACTCTGATAAACATTTAAGAGACTTCCAATATTATCTCTCTCCCCCTACTCTAGATGTTCAAGGCATCTTTCTTCAGGTAGTTCCACACAGTAGATTGTGCTCCATGATGAGTCTATAAAAGGCCATACTTTACTACTGAGCCACCTTCAAAAATTGAAGGCACAAGTCTTACTTAAATCTCCTTACATAAAGAGATGAACTAAGAGTAGTAAAATTTCTGTAGGAGATCTTAATCTCAATCTTCATGTTCCCCAATAAAGAATAAATAAAAAACCAAAATTTTGAAGTTCTTTAGATAACAACATTTCTACCATGATACTCATTTATGAAACTGTCATCCTGTAGTTTTAAATAGCTGCTTTTTTTGGCTCACAAATCATGCCATTTCTGAATTCTACACTTTTTTGTCTTCCATGTTTTACTTATATGTATACAGAGAGGCAAAGATTTACATTTTAAAAAATCCACAAAATAATGAGAGACTTAATTAGGTACTTCATTAAACTATAAAATTTCAGTGAGACTGCAGAACTATTTAATGATGAATCACAGGTGCCACCAGTGAGTTAATCCATATGTATACAGCAAGGACCTTCAAAGGTAAAGGAAATTCACTACTCTATATCTGGTAGTTATAATTATAAGAAATAGTGTGTCGAGTAATTTTCCAGGTTCTTTGACAAGTTCTCTTCTTTGTGGCATAGAAATATTCACTTTTGGAAAGAAACTGAGAAATTTAGTGAATGGTTTCTATGGATATGGTTCCAATCCTTTGAAAAGCTGCTGCTTAGAAAATTTGCTCTCTACCTTACTCTAAAATCAAGTCAAGCCACAAAAAAATGGTAATATTGTTAAAGATTTTCAAGGAAAAACAGAGGAAAAATAGAGAGAACAAGAACTACTGCTCACAGACCTTTAGCTTATTCTCCTCCTGTCTTGCAAAGCATTCACTATCATTTGAGAAAAGTGGAAAGCTAAGTGAGAATAGGAAACATCTGGTTAAAAAAATAAATATCAAGCTAAAAATTGTTCAAGTTAAACAAAAAGTATATCTCAAAGTCTATTCCTGAACTGAGAAAAAGTTCAAAATGCTTTAGAACTTAAGAGGAACATATATTTTAGAAGGGTTAATAAGTTTGGTTCAAATTCATTGCTTCTAAAGACAACAAAAAGCATCCCAGAACCTAATTTTGAGATTGTCCCAAGTGAACAGTTGTTAACTGGTATTACACTTTTTACCAGTTAGCAGACTTAATGAATACTAACTAGTGAAAAATACAAAGCTCAGATAGGTATCATGAATGGCACCCTGTATACTCTCCAGGCAAAACCAAAGAGCTTTGCACCTGAGCAAAAACTCCTGAAAGCACTTGGCTGAGTTTTGTCTCAAGAAGAAAACCTTCATTAAACTAAGCCTTGTTCAGGTTGGGATTTTCATATAGCTTTTACCATTAAGATATTACATTTCACCCTGCCACCTAGGGGATATGTAAAGAGTTTGTCAGGCTAAGCACCTTATACAGACTGTAAGTAGGAGAGACTTAAAGGGGGTAGGCATTTCTACTTTTTATTTTTCCAGTCATAATCTGACTGCTAATTCTGGTTTACTGAGCAGCTCTCCACACAAATACATGAGTGGGGAAAGGCTGCAAAGAGATGTAAAAACAATATATGTGAGAGGCCTGCATTGCTGAAGAATAAAGATAGAAGAAACAACAACATATGGCGTAGCTTCCCTGCCCTTAAGAGAGGAGATGCTGCCCTGGAGAGAGCTTGAAAGCACTAGCAAGATTCAAATGACTGGGCAGGTGGTGTAGTTTAATCCCAGCTAGCAAGTAAGCACCATACAACCACTTGCTTACTCCCAAACCAGCAGGATCAGGGAGAAAACCTGAAGAGTAAAAGTGAGAAAACTCATGGATTGAGTTTGGAATATCCCTTTGGTCAGTGCAGGTCAGCTGTCCTGACTGTGTCCCCTCCCACCATCTTGTGCACCCTCAGCCTCCTCACTGCTAGGGTGGGGTAAGGACCAGAAAACACCTTAACTCTTGTGTTCAGCAGTAACTAAAACAACCCTGTGTTATCAAAACTGTTTCCAGTACAAATCCAAAACATAACTCCATATCAGCTACTATGAAGAAAATTAAATCTATCTCAACCAAAACCAGAAAAGCAGGTAGGAAAATAAAGGTACTATTTCAATGAAAATGTTTCAATGCAGAGAAGTTTATTCTGGTCTATATGAGGATAAAACAGGAATTTCCAGAAAGTTTAGCATAAAGTTAAGGAGATATTGGTGCAAGAGCAGCAATCAGTGTTTGGTCACTCACCCAGATCCAGATTTCCCATACCTTAACAACATTTGCTCCTTGACCAGAAGCAAAAATACAGATTGGAATCACCAAAATCCTTGATTAACACTGACACTATTAAGCCCTTTGTGATGAAAAAGCTTCCACCTGGAATTCCCTGGTGTTTTCTATATTTAATTAACTTCTTGATACCTTTCACAACATCATGGTACCATCACACTGCATCTCACACACATTTGCTTTCACTTATGTTAGCAAAAATATGACATCTTCTGAAAGGACCAGCACTCTGCCTTGTACACATCATGAAAAGAGGAAATCAGATTATAGCTTAAAAGAAGATACAATAATGACATGAGCACCTCTTCTTTGTTAAAGGTGAAATAAAAGGTCTAAATGCAAGATACTGCCCCTGTTGTCCATTCTTCTGCCCCATTATATGAGTGTAAAAGGCTGTATGACAAAAGCTAACCCTCTTCTGCTATTCCCCAATCAAGAGTTATATACATTACTAGCACTAAACATGTCATAAATTAAAGATGTCAAGGTAGTCATATCTTCCTTGCATATAAATTTCCTCATAATCGGTATTGGGCTTAATTGAACAATTTGTTATGCTTTGGCACTACAGGTTTTCTGAACAGTAAAAGTAAAGAGAAGCTTCCATAAGTGTAAAATACAGCAAACATGGTTTAAAAATTATGTTCTACATAAATTTCCTTTTTGACACTAAGATCTGGTTTGGCATTTTTCTGCTATATACATTGGTGAATGTTATTCACATCCTGAAAATATAAAGAACACAGCATTAGTGTTCAGTCACTGATCACAATAGTCAATTACATGCAGTAAAACTTGGTGGACTTTAACAGTCAGATATGGCCAATGTCAATGGAGTTTCACCAAGATAAATCTGAAAAAGCATCTTCATTCTACAAATATTATTTCAATGAGGAAATTGAAATGCATCTGCAGAGTTACTTTACTATCTAAAAAAAAATATGTCCAAGAAGACAAATATTTTAGTTAATGGACTAACATTAATTGAGAAATAAATTAGTCATGATACATTTGCAATCCACCTGCATGCATAAAACATAAGGAATATTTTGAGCAATCAAAACAACCATGTCTGTTTAATAGCTCACTTGTTCCAATTATAAGAATCTACCACAAAAAGGGAAGAGCAAGAAAATCTTGTTCTTGTGTACTTTAATATTTAGTGCTCAGCTAGGTCCCCCATTTTTTGCAGGTGTGCACAGCCACAAAATATCTTGAAATATCTGCAGCCATTTTTTGTTTCATACACAATATTCCTGAAGCAAATGCAAAAACAAAGCAGTGGTTTTATTGACCTTGAAAAAAATCCAGCACATTACTAGATTTATAAACAGCTCTTACAACCACAGCCTATCTACCATAATCAGGTACAAGAAGAAATGCTGTTATTGCTGTTATTTCAAACCCCTTTTTTTACTCTCTAATTCATTTCTGAGAATTTGAGACCATTTCTAACAGTGACCACATAAATAGTACCATTTTTAAGCTGTATTAGGAATAACACATGCACAAGACACCCATCTAGGGATATGGCTCTCAAATTTACCATCAGTTGTCTTACAGTAAAGAATATTAGTGTGCATTTTTAATACCCCTTCTCACAGTTTCAGACTTATTTTCAGTAAAAAGGGCACAACCAACTTCTTTGAATGCACACTCCCTTTCTTAAGATGATATTACCATGGCTTTAAGGCATCAGTGTTCAGCTGAGTTGGCTAAAGACTACTCAGGAGTGCCTTTGCATGTTGTAATTACAACCTGTCTCTGCAATGCAGACTCAGATATGAAATAAGCAATATGAACATGGTGCTTCCACACCTTGCCTCTAGCTTTTCTCTCCCTAGGAAGTATTTGGATCTAGTCTTCTAACTGCAACTCAAAATTACTCTTTTTGCAATTCTTGCACAAAGGTTGAAGATTATGTAATTTTACACCTCCTGCAGGCAATCCTGCATGTCCAGCACTTAATTTGTTCAGTCATCCAGAAAGATTTCAGCCTCATTCAACCTTATCTAGACCTCAGTCCCCTTTGCCATACCAGAGACATGTATTTTCATTACATGAGTTATCCCAGAACACATGGTGGCATCTGTGAATCTGAAAATGTGGGGCAAGTAACATGCAGCACAGGAGTTTTCTCAGATAGTGTTTGACATGGGAACACACCTGTATAATTAATTAATGCAAAAATTGGAGGGAAAAGAGTAGGGTGTTTGCTCTGTTGACCTTACCCCCACTCATAACAAAGCCAAAAGCCATTGCCATGAGCACTTTTGTGGAATTCTTCACCTATAAACACAGTGACAGATATTATGAAGGCAGGCATGTGGAGAAATGTGTAATTTCCCTACTTGTCATAATCATAATTCCATCCCCATTATAACACATTTCTGGAGGCTTTTTTTTAATCCAAAAAATGTACACTTTTAAATATGAAAGTATATATTAAATGTACATATAATATGCACATATTAAAATGTACATATTAAATACATATATGCCAAACATCCTGGGTAATGTACACTTTCACAAAAACTTCATGCACACAAAGGCAAAGTTTACAGGTGCAGCTTGGTTTTGTCTCAGAAGGGAATTTTATAGCTGACAGCTACCCTGTTTGAAAGAAGAAATTTTCTGCAGCAAGTGTCACCAATTATTCTTACAAGGCTTTGATCACCATTCTTGGTAATACAAAGAAAGATGCAAATCTTCTGATTGCCACACCTCTATTTTCAGACTGAATGAGGAATGGATTCCTCCAGTTAACAAATGAACAAGCAATTGGCAGCAGGTTTCAAGACTAATTCTTCTGGCAGTTCTACAGGAGCAGCCATGGGATGTCTCTCCTCTCATTTTGCTCGAACCACAGAAAAATAAGCTGCAAAACAGTTTCCTCAGATTGCCTTTAAAAATTCAATAACTTTGTGCAGCTTTTATCTTTACACTATGGAAACACTGACAATGCAACTAAACTGAAGAAATATGATGCTCTAGTTCCAAGCAATGAAATTGGCCTAGGCTGTACCTGTAACAGATTCTAAATATTATTTAACTGCTCTTTTATCTTTTTTCCTTTTTCTGCCATTTACTCAAGGTCTTCCCCAGTTTTCAGATTAATAAAGATACCTTTCCATGTGCTGCAGTGATTCTCTGAGGCAGGGAAGGTGAGTGTGCATAAACACCTGTCTGACTGAAGGAACTACTCCCTCTGTCTGGAAAACCCAAAAATGCACCACAACACCCAGAAGACAGTGTTTTTGAAGGCTCTTGGCAGTTAGTTCAGTCATCTTCAATCCTTACATCACCAGCCTTGTTTCTCCCTATCCTTTACATAACCAAACACTGGAAAAAAGAAGTTCTGGGAAAACACAGGGTGATATTTGAAGAATATTCTAAATTGCAATGCCAAGAATATACTATCTACCAGGGCTAAAGAAGAAAAAAAGCATGGTTGATTTTCTCAGCTTTTCTGAATTTTTTTTCTTATAAAAATTTCCTCTTTGATGAACCCTGGGTTAAAATCATTTTATTGGTTAAAGACAGACAAATGGGTCAACAAGCAGTGATTATGTGGCATGCTAATCTGACTAAGATTTTATTTACATACAGATTTATTAGCCTGATTTGGGAGCTTATCAGGGTCCAGTCAGGGCTTCCTCGGGGAACAGTCCAGGACTACCTGACTCTTGGTTTTCTTTCTAAAGCAATGCTGCCCCCCTCTGGGAGTACAACCTGGAATCTACTACTGCTTACCGCACTTGCCCAATCCATACGAAAATGCATTAATCACATGGATAAAGTGACTAAAAAGATATCTTTCAGCATAGCATTATTGAGAAATGCTTTATGGATCAAGAGAATTCAATAAAAAATTTATAGACAAGTGCGTAAACCCAGTGATCTGGAAATCAAGATTTTTTTTCTTACTGGATACATGCATACTGATTAAATAAAAGGTGAGTGTACTTTGGACTGTGTTATGGGTAAGCAATGCTAAATATTTTTTATTCCAAATTTATCAAAAGCAAATTCTTCTATGAGTCAATATCAGAACCAAGTTAAAAAAGCACAAAAAGCAATTACATTCGATAAAACATATATAATTGTGGTGTATAATCAATATAAAACCATATTTTGTGATCCATATTAGCATAATACACCAAATTCAATCAATGAAAGAATCAGATCATTAATGGTCTACAGAGTTGACCATTATTTTTCAGGTTTTGGTTTCAGTGCATGAGCATGACTCATTAACAGTTGGCATAAATGTTTACCAAAGATTTCATCAAGCACGAATTTATCAACTAATAACATACTTCAACATATGGATCCTAATGTTGCCCATGAACTTCATATTTCTTCTTATTTATGCCTTTTTTTATTCCCCTTACCTCAGTCTAAGAGCCATATATGTTATCCACAGAGCCACAATGAGTATTTGTAGAGAAAATGGTAGAAGAAACCCAGACTGGAGTTTTTTACAGTCTCTGTACCAGAGTCACACTGAAGATCTTTTGTGTTACAACTCCACATTTTACCAGCCAGACAGATAAGATTTCCAAGGAATGTAGAACAGGAGAACAAATGCAGTGCAGGCCTCATCAGATCATATCTCAACAGAGAGCTGATACCACCTACGCTGTTGCTGTTCCACCACAGGATGGGGCTGCCCCATCTCACATACAGGCAAGGCTTGGGCTGCCCTCCTGCCCCTCTTGGCCACAAAGCCTGCACATTTCCCAAGAGATGCAGATGTGCCAGATCACAGACTGCACAACCTGTCCCACTGCCTTCCCTGGGATGGATAAACATTGAGGCTGGCATATTTGAACAAAATATGCGATCTGACCAAGGTCTGTGTCTTTCCCTAAATCTGTTCAAAGTAGGATAATCACTCTGTGCATTAACTTACAGGAAGAGCTCAACTCCGTGTTGTTTGAAATAAGTAATTCATGCACTGAACAAATATTTAACTACCTGTGTTGAGCACAGTGTATACTGCATAAAGGGCCCCAAAGAAAATAAGGGAAAACCACAAAACCATAGTGGTCTCTTGCAAGAAGTGCATACAGAGTGAAAGATCAAACTTGTTACTGCCATGGTCCAGACCATCCCAAATAACTGCAGATTAAAAAAATGTTCCTTTACACTGACAGTGGTAAACATAGAAACTCTGAAACCATTCAGATACCTAAAACCAGATTTTCCCCTAAAACCACTGCCTTTGATGTATGTCTGCCATCTTCCTTCTGATACAGAAAGCTCTGACAGAACTTAGCCTGAGAACGGTCTATCCTAACTTGTGAGAATACCCATGGATAAAAGTAGCAATTTTTTGTATAAAACTAGACAGCAGAATACTACATCTTGAATATTTTATAGTCTAACTAAACCATTGTTAGAACATATTTCTTTTGGGTCTCATGAAAACCTAGTTTTCATTGCAGTATGAGTTCATTTACTGTTATATTCCAAAATCTACATAAAGTTTATGGCCTTTTTACTGATACTATGATAAATATTTGGTACTGCATTATAAAATAGCAAACAAATGATAATTTTACCTTCTGCTCTGTGCTGCTATAATTACTTCCCTTAGGAGTACAACCTAGCCTTTGTCACTTTGATAGCTCTGTTATTCTCAGACAGCGACAGCAGAGCAGCTAAAGGAGATGGATGCATATGTAAAAAGCTTTTAATCACAGGCATGAACATACGTAAAGCATCAGTGTGATTCCTCTTCCAAATAAGGTGTCTGTGGCTTCATATCAGACATAAAAATACACAGTGAGAAAATCTGAGTTCTGGCTCTGTTTTAGACCCCTTCAAAAAATCAAACACAGAAACCCCTCTAACATATTAGAATTGCAAGCATCAAAGAGCCAGCACCAACACAGTAACAGCTGGGAAAAGCAGCCTTCCATAACATGCAGAGTATATTTACCCCTTACTATCACCACTGTGAGGTCAAAGTTACTGTGAATATGGATAAAAATCAATGTCTTTTTCCTTTCTTGCCATTCCTCCATTCAACATTCCAATACAATCTACACTAATATGGTCATTACTGCCAATCTCTACTACTTAACTTGGCTTTAAAGGGGGTTTTGAGGAGAGGGGATCCATTTCAGGAGAATTAGATATCTCTTGATGGAGGTTTGGTACCATAAAATTACACTTTGTTAGCAAAGTAATTATTCCCACCTTCACCCTCACCTCCCTTTAAGTTACTGGAGAACACAGGAAACCACCAATGCAGGGCTGCCGGAGTCAAGAGAAAATTATCAATACAAATCCACTTTCCATACATACATAAAGTGTCAATCTTCATAATTTAACTACAATCATTTTATTCAGTCACAGGTTCATTTTATAAACAAGATGTAAAAAACTAAAAAGCGTCAATATAATTTTTTTGGGAAATAAAAAGATCCATTTGCAGGGAGTTTGTAAAAGATATCTCTATAGATAAGGTACATTTTTCCCCATAAGTAAGGTTTTATTTCTTACTTTTTTTTGATTCTATACATTACATAGATTTTTACATGTAACCATGAATTTTGAATTATACAAAGAACAAAGGCTTGAAAAAAAATCTGATCAATAAATTAGACAGCTAAACATCTTGTGGCATGATCTGAGACAGTACCTATTAATCTAATCAGGAACTGTTATATTACAAACCTACAGGACTAAGATCTGCCATTTTTGGCTTCTGAATCTTTATTATTATTTTAAAGTCAGCCATGCTGTTAACATATTAATAAGCAAAGATCTGACTTCACAAGTATTTCATCTTTTCACTGAAAATTTGGCTCATTGACTGTGGCTAGCACAGGTTCTTCCCGTGGGAACATTTTGCTATATTTCATAAACAAGATAAAGTTTGGATGTTTTGCAAACAACTTCTCCGGATTGGGTCAGTTCGGGCTTGGCCAATTGGGCCTAGGGGGAGGTCTCGGGCTGACCAATCTGGGGCACTTCTGTAGACTCTATATATATGGAATTCAAAACAATAAAGTTCCTTTTCTCCTCTCTTTCCTTGTCTGAGAACTTGGGTCAGTCCTCAGCTAGCCGCTCAACAGCGACAATTGACTACTTGGTTTAGTATAATATAATTACTTCTTATAGGAGGGTCTAGTAGATAAGAGATCGATTTGTTTCAAGCCCAAGCCAATATTGCCACTCATCTCTGTGGACAGAATTTCATCTTGGGTATGACAAATATTTTCAACAATTGTTAATAAATCAAAAGTACTCTGAACAAGAAACTGAGTACTGTAATTAAATACAATTAAATCAACTAAATTGATTTCAATCAATAAATAAATATAATTAAATGAAGTAATCTTCATGAAAGCCAAAAATACCAGCACTTGGGATCTCAGAATACTGATGTTTTATAACCTTTTGGGGGATAGTCTTTGGCATTCTGGTTTCTACTCTAGTTCAGTTTCCCAGAAGACAAGCATTTATAGCTAATTACCAACCTCAATCATATTTGCATATCAGTTTTCTTAAAACATCCTTTTAAACACTTCTTACAAGATGAAATTCACTTTTCATTTTCACCTTGAGCTGTAACAGTAGAGTGCACTTACAAAATACAGATTTTTATGGCAATGACTTGGTCATTTCTGATTTACAGGTCTTTGAATTAGAACTGTTATGAAAATATCTGACTAGACCATTGCAAGTAAGGGCATTCTCCACTATCTGCCACATTCTTTATCCCAAAGTATGTAAATCATCATCTTATATTCCTTTCCCTGAAGAGAAGCATTCTGTTATATATGTGGTTGCACAAGACCACACATATCCAGAGAATTGAATAAAATTAAATGCAATCCTTGAACTTTCTCCTCTTTAAATTCATCTTCTTCAAACATGCCATTGATATTACCTCATAGGACTTCTCAATGAATACAATGCTGTTTCTTCAGAACAACAAAACTCATACCATTTTTTCCAGTGGCTCAAACTGTAGTAACATGTGCTTAAAGGTACGCCTTTCAATGTGTAAAAACATGCTATGCAATTTAGCAGCCTTAAGATGCTTCCTCTACAAAATCAATTTATCATAGTTCAGAATTTCCAAGAAAATATGTTTTTCCTGCTATGCCACCACAATGAGATGGAAAGTGACAGGGTAGGATTCTGTTTGGAAAAGAAATTATTTTAAAAAGCCAGAAGAGAAAATGGTAAAGATATTAAAAGTTCTAGATGATAAATATCTATGCAGATTTTTAATGTATCTAAATGTAGATCATTTGGGGAAAAAAAAATATGATCATGATGTGCTCCTCATAAGAATCTGAAACTTTGGCGCAGAAAAGCCATCAAATAGGCAATGAAACTTCTGCTGAGTTACCTGAATCTGCAGTTGTGGGATTTTGTATTTATATATACTATCACCGTACAAAAATAATTGGGTGAGCCAGATTAGAGGTACATTACCTCTAATTATCATATCAGAGGATCAAGGAAACAGTGCTATAAAATTCAGGATCCCTTGGCTTTTCCTCATAGTCCAGAAGAAATTTTGTCCTCAAGTGGAAACTTTGAAATATTTAAGTATTCCAAACTGCACAGTTTCAAGCTTCTCTCAAGAATTAGCATGATATTAGCTTGATACTTTCTTTTTGAGTGGGGCCACTCACAGGCCAAATTAATTTGAGGCAAATAGAACTGCCATAACAATAAACAATAATGAAGAGAGGAGAAAAGATTTCACATCTGTCTCTTATAACTGTCATTTTTATAGGAGCACAAGCAGTTAGCCAATTTAGAACTAGCAGATGAAGCAGGTTTTTGTTGGTTTTTTTAACAGAAAAACAAAATATGGAAGAAAAGTTGATTTGGCATCATTTTGATATAATTGATTAAATTTTCAAAGCACTTCATTGGTATTTAGGAGGAAATACAGATGAGAAAAGAACACATCCAGTTAGCACTGTAATATTAGATACCAGCCTTAAAGATTACATCCTGCAGTATTTTAGGTGAAAGCAATCAAGAAAAACACTCAGTATAATCTTGTGACTATGATTTTTATATATTTTTATTGGGTACATAAAACCAAAATTACTTTTGAAAAGGAAACACGAGAAGCAGGGAAGGAACTCCATCTGTCAGGCTCTAACAAGCTCTAATCATTCCCTTCTTTGAAAGAAAGGAGCCTTGATAAAACAAAATGCAAATGAAAGTCGTCAGGCAGTCAGGGATAGTACCATCCATATTAAAAGATGTACCTCTGCAGTTTTAATCTCTGAAGTTTTGCTCAGCCCTTCACACTCCTCTCACATGGTTCCCCATGGGTAATGCTCTCTAGGGTAACTGAAGTCCCAGATACTCCTCTAACATCTCCAGTGGGGAAAAGTCACCAGGTGTCCTCAGGTTTAGCTAAGAAGGTCACATCAACCCTCACTATAGCATAGGATCTGACTGAGGTTTCTCCTCTTGTAACAGGAGTGACCTCACAACCAAGAATCCGAGAACATCTTTCACAAAGGGGTGTTTCAGCTGGCAGCACCACACACTAAAACAGTCCCTGAATGCCTTGTATTTTGGGAACGGCAAGTCATGAGGATCAAACATCTATTATGGGCAATCGGCACGTTTGGTATTCAGCACAGAATTTCTGGCTCAAACAAGGTGTTTAGGAGTGGCAGGCTGGCACGTTATTTCTAGAATGTGGAAATAACCATATGAAAGACCATAGAGTAATTTTAAGATGCAAAAATGCTTCTGTCTTAGACCAAGTCTTTTACTTTTCTCTAAACATGTTAATGTGTAGTAATTCTTTCTCACACTGATCCATGATAAATACTAGTTTTACCCTTTGCTTATTTCATTTATCTCCTTTCTGAAAATCTGACCTGTCCTAGAGTATTTCCTATATTTTCACTTAGTTTAGCTTTTTCCCTTCTTTATTTACAGCAGTTAATGTTATTCTATGACAGCATATCTTTCTGAAGTAATTTTTGGCTTTTTTTCAGCCCTAGAATACATAGTTTTGTTTCCTGAGGCAATCCCATTTAGCTCACAGACATATTTAGTAAGCATGTTCCCCCAGTACATAATCTAAGACACAAACTCCACTCTGGATCCAGTGTGACTGAGTCACACATCTTTTATCATAACTTTTATTACAGAGTATTGGTTTCTGCATAACTGGGCAAAGTTAGAAGCACCTAAGTTTCATTTGTTAGAAAGGTCTATGGAAAATTTCTCACAGTTACTATTCTTCGCTGCACAAAATATATTTTGTTCCTCCTCAGGTACTATTTTTACTTTCAGGCTTCAGTACACCTCTCTCACTTCTGACAGTTATGTGTCCAAAGTCTGGACACAGATAAGATAGGTCTTTCTTTCATGATTTGTGAAATCTTATGCATTATTTCTTACAAGCTTCTTTTAATTAAAGTACAAGCTCATTCCTAGGTTCAAAGATATCATTATTCTATTTTCCTTCCCAGTTTACAGCCTGATTTACTCCGCAGCATGCAAATTTTCACTGCTTTTTCCACATCCTGCCAGGATCTTCTGGCAGTCTTTTCTTACCATGGTGCTCCATTATAACACTGTTTCAATTAGGAGTTCCACCAATTTAGAAAACTTTGAGCAAGTCTCAAATTTTTCAAAATATTTTCAAAGTTTATACAACTTATTTGTTTTTTAAATCCCTCTCAGCAAATTATTTCCACAAAGCACAGCATCATTACCATTTCTTCAACACAGTTTGATAAATGGATTGTGTGTCCTTCTACTATTAAACATATCAGTTTCCATAATTTCACTTGCTTGAGACTACTTTTATTCTTGATCCCTCTCCAATTGTCTCCAATGATTCTTGATTAAGATACTCAAAAATTTGTTATTCCATTCTCTTTCCCTCCCACTACTGTTTCTACTTCCAGCCCTGATAATGACTAAAGAAAACTCTGAGTCAGAACTGATACCAAAAATAGTATTACTCTACCTACAGGGAAGCTAACATTCAAAGAGAATAAGAGGAGAAATTAATGTCTCTAGCCCCACAGCTGCTAGTGTTTCCATCCAGATTCTTCCTTGCCAGTCAATACAGACATAAATGCCACATTCAAATAAGCTTCCTTCAAAGAAAAGTGAGCCAGACAGGAAAGCTAAAAAAATCTGCTACATCTTTCAGGCCCTGCTCCAGTGCCACTCACCAGCACTGTTTGTGCAGCATGAAGGATGGAATATGTCTCTCATTTGCCTTTGAACTGATCTCAACCAGATGAGGAGAGGCTTTCTTCTGCTACAAGCCCTACCACCCCACTTTGCTGGTGCCTGTGCAGCCATCACCACCACACCTTCTGCAATTACACACTTCCATGTTCTTACAGAAGCTCAACAACCAGTCCTCAGCAATACATAATGCAAATGTCCTGTATTTCTACTTAAGATTATTCCCTCCAAGTTGTGCTCAGGAAAAAGCAGAAATGTCTTTTTTTTTTTTTTTTTTTGCTGACTTCTCACTCTAAGAGGGCATGCTGAGCAGTAAGTCCTTTTTAAATGATGTTTTTCAACAGACAGTGTCAGCTTTTCAGAAGAGAGCTGCACTTCAAATGTAGGTCAACAGAAGGTAAGACTGCATAGGAGGATCACCTCTAAGAAATCAAAGCAGACTGGGTTTTATTCATTGGGAATTCTAGGTAAATGCAAATATTATGTGAAATTATAGAAAATAATGAAAGGAACATTAAAAGTGTGTGGACTTCAAGCAATAGACTTGCTTATGCAGGAATGTTTCACCAGCAGAATGTCTATTCTATTAAAATGTGTAGTTAGCTACTTTTTTTAATCCTTTTTAACAGTCTATGTCGTTCAAACATCTTTTTTGCTGATCTCAGAGAGTTTAGCTCATCCTATTGAGCAGCACCATAGAAAAGAGGCTGCCTGCTCTAGGAAATATGAAAAATAGTGTCCCTTTCCCTATGAAAAATTGCAAAATGAGAAGGATTTTCATCAGCTTCCACCTACAAACAAGTGATAGAACTTAGCCTGCATAATCTACTTCAATTATTTAAGCTAAGGAATCAAGGAGCTAAGCAGATCATCATTAAAAACAGTGTCAAAAGCTAGCTACTTATAGGGACAGCATATCCTGTAACACTACAGGACACTGCAGCAGGATGACTCTGACAGATTTCTAGACATCCATACATTTTATTGCTACACTGGAGACAAGCAGGTAAAGAAATATTCCTGGGGGTGAACAACTTAATGATACTGGTCCACATCTGGTCTACAGCCTCACTGATTAACTCAAATATCATTATACACCACATTTCCATGTATTATAAGGAGGCAACAGTACTTTTCCCATGGTTTTCATTTTTCAATTCAATGCTATAACCTGAGCAAATACAACCTCTCAATGTATACCTACAATAGTAGAAAGTTAAAAACCACACAGATGTCCTACCTCTGAATGACATACAGAAATACATTGTACTGCTTTAAGCACATTCTATTCAATTCAAGTTCTCTTCTTTGTTATATTGCACTCACTCATACTGATGTGCTCACAATAAGGCATAACATGGCTAAGGCAGAACCATCAGGAAATAGCTTTGGCAGTGCTTTAAAGGGGGCATCAAGTCCAAATCCTTGTCCAAAGCCAGAAGCAAAAATAACTGAAGCATCCTGAGTTGCATGTCTAACCTCTTATATGCCCCTTATGGGTCCAGAGCTTCCCCAGACAGTCCATCCCTTTGCTACACAGCTTACAACATGCAACTCACCCTGTTGATTAACTCACACTCTCCCCACTTCAGTGTAAGACACAGTGAGGAAAAATGGCAGCTACACTGGATGAGCTTTAAATGTGAGTGCTTAGCTGACATGTGATTTAGGCAGTCTTAGGTTCACAACATTCAAGTTGTACACTCACCATGTGTCACTGCTACTGCAGATCTCAAGGCTTCTTGTATACTTGCCAGCCTGCACTTGCCTGGAAAAATGAAAAATTTAAAAATTAAGATAATTCATTCCTGAAAATCTACTAAAGAAATAATTAGAATCGTTCAATAGTAAAGCAGTACTATAAGTTTATAGCCCAGACAGCCCATCCTCAGCTCTGTATGAACTTCAATGCATTGTGCAAACTGAAAATAGGTCACAATAAAGGCTTCTTAATTTAGAAATTTTTACTGGAGCAGCTCAGAATCAAACGAATCTGCTTAGACTCCAAATGTTGCTGAAAAGAAGCTGGCAGAGATGCCCTGCACCAGTGTTTCTGTAAAGTAGTCTGTTGACACCTAGCATGTTTTTGCATGTGAGAAGGAGCAATCAAATCCAGAAGGTGTTAGTTGCTTCCCTTTGGGAAGAACTAATTTAAATCATCATGGACAGTGTAAAATGGCAGGCCAAAAAGAGCTTAAGCCCAGAATTTTAGCCAAAAGACGAAGAGAAGAAATTGATATGCAGTCAGAACTTGGATTTTGCCTGAGAAAAAAAAATGTAGCTAACGCTAATTCTGGCAGTTTTATTAAGTGTTATATACTAAAATCAGTGACATTCTTGCAGGTACTAGATATTTGTGTACACAGTTGTTGTACAATTGTTTGCAGTATTTTTTGTTGTTTTTAAAGCAGAATTAGATTTACCACTATTCCCAGCTCAGTTCTTGTACAAGCTGTATGGCAATGGGGCTTTCAGCATGGAAACATAAAACCACCAACAACTTTGTATGTAGCAACTTTAATCCACACAAAGCCAAAAATAAATTTTTAATTAGCGAAATAGCTTGAGAAATCATGTTCTTATACTATGTTTGTGATCCTGTGGAAGTTAAGAGCAAAAATACCATTGACTTTAAAGTAAATAAGGTTGAACTTGACATTCTCAGGCCCTTTCCCAACTAACTTACTTAAGGCTGCGTCTCAGTGAGCCAAAAACTCAATGTACTTTTATAGTCATGTTTACTCAGCTGAATGAGCGTGATATCATTGAAAAACACTGTTTGGGAGCAGGCTAGAAAGCCTAAAGCCACATTAGCTGACCGAACTAAAGAGGACACTATTTAATCATATTCAGTTCATGCAATTTTCCTCACAAGATTGAAGTACAGACTCCTATTTGCTTATGAAGACATACCCTAGCTGTTTAACAGTGGCATGTCATGTTAATTCATTGGAAAAGAGAGTAACAGAAAGGCAACACAGAAAGCTATGACATATATTGCATCCAGAATGCTATTCTAGCCTGTTATAGAGCCATAGATTTTTTTTCATCAGCATTTCACAGTGCACAGCAAAAGGCAGGCTGTGATGAATAAAGGAATCTATGGGTTATTTATAATCTTTGCTAAAGACTGAATTTCCCACACATCTAAAACTATAAATATTATGTCACTCCTAGTTAGTGGACTACCTTTATATCTCCATTTTGGATCAGGAATTTAAAGAGTAGCAATATGACAAAAAATAATATTTTAAGATAGAATAAAAGAAGAAATATAAGAAGAAATTTAGTAAAATAAGTAGCAGTAATACTCCCCAGCAGACAACCAAAACTCTATTTTGGTTCATCTATGGTTCTTGATCTTTGGTTCTTCTATTTACAGTTAAACACCCAGCAACTTCTGCAGGAAAAGCTGCTTGACTTAGAGTAGAAACCCCATGTAAGGAAAAAGAAAAGCTCTTTCCTGGAATATGTATTTTAGGTAATTCAGACCAAAAAAAAAAAAAAAAAAAAAAAAGCATAGACTGGGCAATTACCATTTAGCTGGATCTGCATCTGTTTTGCTTTTGGTAGGGTTTGGGTTTTGTTGGGTTTTGAGGGTTTTTTTAGTTTGTTGGGTTTTTTTACAAAAAAACCTCTGAAGTTCCTAGCATTCATTACCATCTGAGATGTGATATTGGGAACACTGAAAGAACTATGGATGTAGTAACGTATCAGAAAATCCTGCCCCAATCTTTCCCCTCCATTTCCTATCTATTAGAGAAAAGTGGGAACAAGTCCATAAAGGATTAATGTTAGGATTAGAATTATTTTCTCTACTTATCAGATAAAAAATAACAAAATTTTAAAAAGCAGGGCAAGGGGTCCAAGAGAAAATGAAGAATTTCCTTCTTCCCATCTCCCTTTCCAATCTCAAAGAAGAGAAATTGTAACAAATAAGTGAAAATCTTTAGAAAAGGCAATCTGGCTCTTGAAGTGAAGGGACACAACTCTTTTCCCCAGAGTCAATGAAGACTGTGGTCAAGGCACACTGAGTTGAGCCGCCTAAGGCTTTATCCCCAGCTTTGCTACAGGCATTTGTGGATGGATGCCAAGGCAATTATTTCATCTATCAATTCCTATTTATAATTCAGACTATTCAATAGAGTTTGCTACAGGAAAGTTTTAAGCCCTATGCTACAACAATGAACTTGCAGCAGTTGAAGAGTTGATGTGAGATGGATAAGGGCTGAGGTTTAGAAGGCTGTTTAAAAATAAAAGAAAAATGAAACATTAAGGAAACAAATACCATTCTACTGCCATTAAAACAGGGAACAGCAGGACTACTTAAATTGCAATTACATTTTAAAAGAAGGTACTTGTTTATCCTGTCTTTGTCCAAAGTAACACAAATAAAAAAAAATTTATATGGGCTTTTGTACTAGGATGCATTTAATTTTTTTTTTTTTCAGAATAACAAGGGAATGCTGCCTTATACTCTGGTTACACCAGTGTCTAAAAGAGTCAGTATATTATGTTAACTGTTCTAATATTGAATCAATGTACCCTACAAGACATAACATAAAATGACTTCTCTCTGTCATTATACATCCAAACCATCAATGTGGCAACTCATTCAACCAGTACAATGGTATTGCTTTGTGATAAGCACACTCAGTTTTGCAGCACATAAATGTTTTTGGTCCATCACCAGTCATGGCAAGGAGCCATCTTCCAGATGTTCATGGTTCCTTATAATCCATTGGCCACAATTCATTCTACTTCAGAGAAACAGAGAAGCTTGACTTCACAAAGCATCATATAGAGATTGCTATTAAATTATACTGATAAAGTACTTCTTATTTTCGTCTTTAAAAGATGAGAATAGAACACAGACAGTGGGATCAGAGAGAACATGATTCTTGTGCCAGGAAAGGGCAATTCAGAAGACAGTGATGTGTAATACACACTAGAGACTAGTTTTCCTCAGAGCCCTCACAACACAAACAGACCTGTAAGTCTAACATTCTTGGGAATAATGGTATTATCACACTTCTTGACATTATTTAGCATGACAAAGACAGCAGAGGAGATACAAAACTTTGCAAACACATACCATCATTAGTGAGAATAATTCCATTATTTCAAGCTTTAATGTGACAATTCCTATTATAGCAGTCTTTAAACAATTGCTAATAACATTTTATATTCCAGTCTATCCTACATTGCACATTTCCTAAAGCTTATGGTTTCCTTCAGGTAACAGCCCTTAAGCTCTAAGCTTGGGTTTCCAAGTCATGTGCTTAGCAGTTCCATTCCTCCTTGGGATCTACGTCTCTTCAGTAACAGTAAAAACAAGAAAACAATTCTTTCCTTTATGAACTTTCAAAGTTAAATATGTTTGTCCTGAAGTGATTAATAGTATATTATACAGTCTCTGTACATCACACAATTCATCAGCAGAAAAGTTCTTTTGTTTCCATAGCTTTAAAGACTGCCAACTCCATCACCTCCTTTTCGGTTGCTGGTCAAACAACCTCCAATACTGCATCTGTAGACGATACAGTAGTTTTGTACCGCATGGGGAAAATATAAGATGTTCCCTTCAAAATTAGCTGAAGATGCATGAAGTAAACAATAATTTAAAAAAAAAAAGTCTATAAATAGACTTCAGGCTAATAGTTATTACATTCAATAATTTAGCATGATATGCATGACAGCTTCGACCTCCAAAATAATTTAGCGCCTTGAGCTGAGATTAAATGCAGAACATTAATTTTTCCCTCTGGTTGTCAAGCCAACCAAGAGGCCCGTCAAATCTATTTAAATTAAGCCTGCATCATGTAATGATATTAAAGGGGATAAAATATTAATATGGGTCTGTGATAGAACATTGGACAAAATAGCTGCAGTAAGGCAGCTTTAATTTACTACACCAACAATCTGTCTTTATGCTGAAAGCAGGATTTAGAGGTCCAAAGGAATACATATTTGAATTTATACTATATGCTCATTTAAAAAATGTTACTGATTTTGAATTGCTGAGAATATTCAGCAGTATTATGTAGAAGAAAAAAAGTTATGGCTCCCAGTGTAATCCTACTGATGTAGGGAAAAATAATATTGGATCAAAGTCGGTGTGTGTGTGTGTGTGCGTCCCATAAGCAGATGCTATTTCAGCAACAAGCAGTATGGCTGCATGCATTTATTGCCAGAAATTAAATCCTTCAGCTAAAGGATGATAAATGTCATTCAAAACTTCAATATTTCATCATATAAAATTGGATTGAAAGGGTAGGTAGACTCCCAGACCAAAGACAAACAACTCTAACTATTTAGGCTACAGGTACTTTATGAGAACACTAAGGTGTCTGTTGTCATTACAGAACTACTCAGAGAAATAATAGTAAAATAGAAAAAAATAAAACAAGTCTGTGAAGCTTCCCATTAAAAAAAAAAAAAACCAACACCCAAAAAACCCCATCCTAAACCCTGCAGATTTAGATATGTTTAACTTGCACAATAAATGGGATTGGTCATGTTTACAAACAATACCACAAACATCCAGAATATATTCAATATCACATTCTTCCACTCCATTGCAGTTACTTTTGTTTTTTAACTTTCCAGATCATTTACTTTTCTAACATTTGGGATCCAAACAAGAATGCAGATTTGAAAATATATACTGTGTCAGCTAAGTTCAGAAACAATCCTGCACACTGCCAGTTTGCAAAGGCATTGCTGATAGATGTCAAAACTGGATCAAGGCCCAAGTTCACTTTATTAGGAATAAACATATTTTATTAATGTTTGTTCATATGATGGTGTGCATCTGCAAAATCTTATTTCCTAGAAGAACTTAAAAATTCAACAGCAAAGTCCTGATCTTAGTGCACTTTATCACTAATGCATTGAGGTCCCTATAATCACACATATGTGCACAACTGCAGTACAGTCACACAACTCACAAAAATAAGAAATTCATATCAATGGGAAACCTAAAAAAAAAAAGAAAAAAAAACACAGAAAAAAGGCAAATGAAAAAGAAATGTAGAGTGCGCTTTGTATAAAACATGGCTTGGCTCTGCACAGCAGGTAGGAAAAAGGTGGAGATTTGCCAAGGCAGAGTGGGCACAAGAGGATGTTTGCGTGGGGTTTGAAGGTATTTGTGGTATGGCTCCAAGTTATCTCCCAGACATGAAGTTTCTTTTACTAAGCCTGCCCATCAAGCCCAGTCAAGGTTGTTAATTGCATTAAATTCAAAGTCAGTAACTCTGGGAGACTAAAATATTGGGCTGTTGGGTATTCCTTAAAGAAATTCAATGCAAGCTCATTCAGCCTTAGCACATTACAGGCTCAGAACTGATAAATGAGAAAGCGCAGGGTAAGCTGAATATCTGACAAATTGTCTGCCCAAACGGCTGCTGTAGAATGATCCCAGTAACTATTCCACTAGATATGCCATGATCTGTATCAGTTCTCATACCAGCCTTTTTTTTCCTTTTTTATTGTTCATCAATAATGCACAGAACATGTGGCATTCATATGCCACAGCCATGCCACAAACTCTTCAACAAATCCTTTCTCACACACAAGAAGGACATAAATGGTTATGGACAAGGAATTTATTTATGTCTGAGCTTACAGTTTTAATCCAAATTACAATTTCTACCAAATGAGGTCTAGACTATACTAACATTCACGCTGCAAGACCAAAGCAGTTACAACTTTGACTTCTGTGTTCCCCTGACAAAGGAAAGGCTTAACACTGTTATATTTTGGAAAGTATTGCTTTGCTAGAGAACCATGCACTTCCCTCTGTTTCATGGGACAGAGAGGGCACAGGTTATAATTCTCTAAGGATCCTCCTTCAAGTTAAAAACTAGCATTTTAGCAGAAAACACATTGCTACTTAGGAAGTAGAGTGAAACTAAATAACCTGAATCCATTTTTCAAAGTAATTGTTGCCATTACAAGTCTGGTGAAACTGACAAATATTGAGCAACATGTAAAAAATACAGAAATTTTTTAAAAATCAGATGTGTTGGGACTTGTGGTTTGTTTGCTGACAACATTTGGTTGGGGTTTTTTTTGTAAGCTGACTGTCCTATCTTTTTGCCCACCTATCCACCTATATTTTGCATATTGGTCCTTTTGTAGCACTTAGCATCTTTCACAAACTAAAATTAAGTCAGCTGTGGAACATAAAAGGTGTTATGAGCATGGAGTGCCAGATATGCATAAATAAATAAACTTAAAAGAAAACTAGGAAAAGCAAAGGAATGTAGATGATACCTAGGAAAATTATACAAGGCACAACAGAAAAATCTAGACAGAAAAAAAAACAAACCTTATCAATACAAGAAAAAGACCAATGCAAATATTTCTAAGCTTTCAGATACAAGTTTAGGGCAGAGGAAAGACACATGAAAGACAATCTCATCACAGGACACATGAAAGACAATCTCATCACAGAATGACATCAGCCTTTTCCAAATATTTACTTCACACTCATGCTGAGGCAGAATCTGTTCCATAGATACTTTTAACATTATATGACCTTACATTCCACATTTTAACTCCTGTGTAAAGACCACAACACCTAAGTAGAAAACAAACAAAAAATAGAGAACTATTTGCTTGTCAATTTGACTTCATTGCTAACCAGTAGGTGAGAAGGATACTTTGAATTTTCTTTGGAAATTCTATTTAGCAATTTTTACACTGTGAGACTGTTTAACAGTTTTGCTTTCACTGAGCTTACATTTGAATACCAGCACTTGATCTCTGTGAGGGCTCTCCAATCCCAAAGCCATGCAAGAGGTGCACAAAGCTGACCAGTGTTTTCCAGCACACTTCAGTTTGCATCCAGGGAGAGTGCCAAGCCCTGTGCCTGAAAGCCACCAAAACAGGACTGGAAGAACTCAACTACAAGTTGCAACACACAGCACTTCGGATGTACAGAGTGTGGAATCAGCAAACTGTCAAAAGATTATTTGTTTAGTCTCAAAGTTTAGCAAATTCTAGAGTTTACATTTTTATAACAAACTACTGCATTGCTCAGTCTTGCAACATTTACAGAAGACACAGAATTTTTATCTGCACCTTCTTCTGGAAGGTGTGAAATAGGTCTTGTTATGCTTTATATCCTGGAAGATTTCTGGGCATTTTAGTTTGTATATTCAGTTTTGATGGCAGGTTTATCATTAGGGCACCTCCACACATTAAGAGCATTATTGACATTGCTATTGGTTTCTTCCTTAGAAAACAAGAGCTCACACTTAGAATTTCTTTTTATTAGACATTGACACCAGAAAAATTATTTTAAAGAGAAGTGAGTTTTATACTAGGATCTTAGAGGCAGTGGATCTGCAGGTGCTCACAATCATGTCAGCAATAAAGCCCATCAACTGTCCTCTTATGAGATTTGATGGTTTTGTCATGATCTACTGCAGAATTTTATGTCAGTTGGATACCACATCAAAGCAGTGCCTCCTTGGACACATTGCTGCTAGGTGCTTTGAAGAGGAAAATCAGAACACTGAATATGACCCCATGTCAGAGGGGTACCTGGGACAATATCTTCAGGCAAAGAGCTCAAATCATTATAAGGCACCAAAGGAAACAACTGCTACAATTCAAACAGATGAAATTTTTCTGAGCATACCTGAAAGCAACAGCCATCCTGAAGCATGACAGATTATCATTACTCTTTGTTCTATTCTTCCCTTCAATATGAAATTAAATACCAAGAGACCTGAAGCTGGCAGAAAGCCAAGACCAACTTCAATGGTGGTAGCTAAGAGCTACATCACCTGGATTCCTACAATGCCAGCATGGATAATCTGTCCTGCACATCCCTGTGGAGGGGATGAGCAAAAAATCAGAAGATTTCCTTATTTTGAAGGCAGAATGAAAGGAAGAAAGTAATATCTTTGTCTGTAACTTGAATTAGCACCACCAAATGTAAATAGTCTTTATCATTTCATTTACCCCCCACACATAATTCCGTGGTAAGGAAACAAAAAAACACAGGTAAGCACAACAACACGCTTCTGTGTATAACAAAGCAAATGAAACACCCTGTGTCACTTTTATAAATTTTTACTATTTAATAGTCCTAGAATATCAAGCTTTATATGATATTTAATAGTATTTATATACTATTCAGGCTACTGGAACAAAGTCTCTGCATTGGAGAAATAGAAAGGTTTGAAACAGAAGCACTGAAGAACCAGAATGGCAGTAACAGAGGGCAGTAGACACAAACAAACCAGAACAGCACTCCACATGTGGAAACATGTCTTGCTTCTAGCTAATCCTCTGTTTTTCTGACAACAAATAATGATCTAAACTGAATTTCCCAACTGAACTTCTTGAGGCTGATGCACAGTTGCTGATCAGTTTCTAAATATCTCCCTTAGGCCTTGATTCACCAAGCAATTTCAAATTTCATGTGGTATTAATCAAGGAATTATTCCAATAGCATTCTAACACTAAATATCTTTGGAAAAGGTCAGCAACAGATATGAAGTTATTCTAGCTGTCACAATTTCATAATGTCACCATTATAAAACTGGAGTCACTTGTTTATGATTCTCAAATGAGTGCATTCCCCAGATGTACTATCAAAAGAATTATAGCATATATGACAGTAAAGAAAGGATGGCTAATCACCCCTTACCCCTAAAATGGGGAAGAATATCTATTGAGTACAGTGACTTTTAAGCCACATTTTAATATTTATTTTAGTGCAGCAGAAAAGCTCTACCTACTCCATGCTTTACAAAACCTCAAAATCTACTGGTATCCACATTAGTCTATACATACTTAGATAACATTTTACGCTATTTCCACAGTATAACTAAATTATACTATTGTAAGCTTTGAGGAACATAAATTCAGACATTTTGAGTGAGTTATGCTCTTGGGGTTTTCAGTAAGACACCTGTTGGATCAAATATACTTCCCTAAAATACCATGATGTTACATGTTCTTACAGTCCAAGCAATTATGCTGTTATAAGTCATGGAGTCTTGGGTAGGAAGATGATGCTTCATGTTAATTTAGTCATTGATGGAATACTCTGAAGCATTAGGACTTTTGGATCTCATTCCCAAATGGAAAAAAGTGCTCTACTTCCATTTCTGTACAGGCAGTAGTAGAAAATAGAAGTGGTACACTTTGAAACCTCCCCTATATATAGCACTTCACTCAGAGATACATCACAAAGGTTTTGTATAAAACACAGTCCTTTTTCCCACCTTAGATATAGATTTCTTAATTTCAGTATTTTTGAGACAAGCAATTTTATCTTCAAAATTACCTTAAATACAACACACAGGATATCACATATACGGATAATTTCATTCATAAGGTGATTTCCCATGGCTCACTACTTGCAACTGATTAGGACCATCTACTAAGAGATTTCACTCTGTAGACTCCATATATTGCATTTTCAGTTCACACATTTCTTTAATGAGGCATTAATATGCCTTGGCTAAAGTATGCACTAAATGAAACCCAGATTTTTAAGCATTTTATACACCTTCAGAATACTGCATACTCGTTTGCTGTGTGTGGAAAAGCAGTGCTGCTTTTGTTTGATGCCCTTAAAATAGCAGACCCATCAAAGTAAAGACTTAAAACCTCCAAATTGCTTTCCTGACAAAAAATCCTTGATTTCATCTAACATTCTGCTTTCAGTGCAAAGGCAGGAGATCATCTCTTTCATTCTACACTTTTTTTAAAGCGAGTTAGTCCGTTCAGCCTTGCTTGGAAAACAATTAAAATCAGGAAGGGTTTTTCATCTGTTGCAACTGATGAGTGAAGGGGCAGAGTTATACCACCTTATGAATATTAAAAATAATCAATTTGCAAAAGGACTAAACAAAGACACACCCAAAAAAAAAAAAAAAACCAACAGATTAAAAAGACACCTCCAACATATTTCAAAACTGGGCACAGTAAAGCATGGCCTTTGATCTATTTACAGCAGCCAAGGTGACTCCCTCATACTAGCTTCATAGCCAGCATCTCCCTGAGGCACAAACACAGGCTCAAGACCCTGTCCTAAATATTTTTTTAAAACAAAGAAAAGATGATAGAAGAAAATGAGAAAATATCTCTCAGAACATGTCTTGCATTGGTGTTGCATTTGTTTTAATTGTCTGGAACAGAGAAAATCTAGACCAAATTTCTGCTTCAAATCTTACATAGCTGATTTTGACCCTTCATAAAACCACAGGGTCACATATCAAATGCAAATGTTACTTTTTAAACTACCTTATGGTAGATGACTTGGCTAAAATTAAGAGTTCAGGAATCCTATTTCAGGGAACTTAGCCTTCAGGCTGAGCTATAGAAGTGCAAGACGTGGGGAGTTAAATCAGCCCTCTGAACACATGACTGACAGCAGAGGTAAGATGGCAGCTGAGAAAATAGTCTGACCAAATACACCTAAGCATCTGGCTGTTTCAATAACTCATTTCAATGAGTTATTCAATCATACAGTAATCTATGATTTTGCTAAGATCATCAAACAGCTCCTTTCAGAACAGGTTGTACTGGAGAGTACCTAGTTATGCACCCCAAAACTGTCTTTCAAACTAAATCCACAAGAGTAAGTGGAAACAGTCAGTGGAATCACTCAAAAAAATCACTCTCTCCAAATCAAAATGATACTGTAGTGCAGCCTGCTATAATTAACTCCTAAATTTTCTGACCTTTCCATTTTTACCTATCTATAAAATGGAGGTCATCATTCTGCCAATTGAGTGAGAAACATTTATTAATGCCTCTGATGTTATGGAAGTGGAAGACAAATCACTCTTGCAAGACATTTCTTTTACCCATAGATATGGAGGCATTTCCTGCATTCTCATAGCCTTCCCTTTAAATTAAAAAGTTGCTGTGCTTTTCAATAAGCATGATTGTTTCAGTTGTATCAGTTACACTTTCAATACCAACTTTAACTGTTATAACTCCTTCTAAAAACAACTCTTTTTTTCTCCCTAGAGAAAAAAACTAATGAGCTTCTACAGATTTGGGTCTCATGACTGACTGATATTTTTAACTGTATTCTAACAAAGCAAAGCAAGGTTTATACAGAATAGTAATACTTTATTAGGCCAACAGATACCTCTAAAAGAGAAGCACAGTTTTGAGCAAACAAACCTGTGGCTAGCACAGGTCTTCCCGGGGGAATTTTTTTTTTTAAAAAAAAAAAAATTGGGGTTTAATTCCCTGGGGGGGGTGGGGGGGGGGGGGGGGGGGGGGGGGGGGGGTTTAAAAAAAAAAAACAAACCTTATTCAATAGTAAAGAATGCAAAGGAAAAGGCATGCCTTACTGTGATCTAAAAATTTTAGGTCATTATTAATAATTTCTATTTATGAACTCTCTTGAAAACAATAGGGCTGTGTTGACTGTGAACAGCCAGGTCCCTGGAACATTAAAAGGATGTTTTCATTGCTGAGCTACTTTAATGAAATTTGAAGGAAATCATTATCTTCTAGCTCCTCACCCTGGCAAATTATTCAGTCAAAATTCTGGTTACTTTAAGACTGCAGGTCAAAGAAAATCTCATACAAACCCCAGACAGAGAAAGTATTCATGACTGGATCAATTACCACAAATGTAAGACAAAAGTGTTACTGCTTGTAACATTTCCAAGTCAATTATATAATTAGAATCTGTACCAAAGCATATAAAATTTCACATCTCAAATTTCCATTCAGATATTACTCAAACGTATAAAACAATTTACAGTGTAGTGCAGTTAATTCTTAATATTGGCAGAAAATAACTAAAGTAACTGAAATCAGTAGTAAACTTCAGAACACTCTAATTCTATAGACAGTTGGGTCTGATTCAATACTGTTAAATCAGCAAACATGATTTTTGGGTTTTTTTGGCTGAGTAAGGACTACAGGATTCAGTTCTTTGTCACCTAAAGTGGCATTTTGAAAAATGATGTTAGTTTGGTTTGCAACCTCAGCTGACACAGGAAAACGCTAAGATGAATTACTAACATTTCTGCATGGGCTCTGGACAGGATGATGCAATATGCTGAAACAACCCAAGCAACAAGAAGTGGCCCAGGAGCAAACAAACAGCAAAAGCAGCCCCTGTAGCCCATGAGTGATTAACTGCCTGCTCTGATAAAATGGGAAAACCCTTTCAGTGCCATGTAGTTATTTACTTTGGAAACAAAATCTAAAACTTAACACTCTCAAACAGATTCTGCCTAATCTCCATTACTGCAGTCCATGTGAATAGGTTTGTCTGTAAGGCAGAAGGACAGATAAACGGGGACACTGCAGCACGATCGTTCAAAGACAAAAATATGTGAAATATTTCAACATGACTTTCAATACAACCAAGCAACCAATTCACAGCAGCAAATACCTAAGTTTCTCCTAAGAATATCTTGTGTAGCAAAGTGAGATGAAAAAGGAGTTTCCTTTTATCTTTTCATGTTGTAGATTTAACTACAAGTCATAGGCTTTGGGACAAATGTAAAGATCCTCCTGCCAGATCACACAAACAAGGAAAATGGCCTTGAAAGGACCTAAAGGTATCAACAGAGGATGAAAAAAATAAATCGAGGCAAAATAACAATGAACCTGAATTGATACTTAGGGCTGAAAGAAAAACAGTAGCTCTGTATGTCCAGAAAACACACAGCAATGTAGAGGGAATTTTGGCAGGAAGCTAAAAAGCAATGCCATTGTTTATCCAACATCCATTTTTAGGGGGCAGATTAGGTGCACCTTTCCCTAATAATGATAAGTGAAAAATTTTTCTCCAAGTTTTTCAAACAGGACTGGAAATCTTACAGAACTAAGCCACAATATGTCCTTCCTTTAAACATTCCAAAGATTACATTTTGGTTTAGGTGCGACAGAACTTATATAATTTGTGTTTTCCAAGAGCTTAAACTAACTTTCTTGCTGCACTTGTTTCACACAAATTAAACAAATAATTTGGAGTTCAATTTGCTGTCGGGTGTTAAAACAAAAAACAAAACAAAACAAAAACAAAACAACAACAAAAAAAAACACCAGCACAAAACAAAGTGAGGCATTATTATGTAAAATATGAGCTGCAGCTCTTGGATTTTTCCTCAACTATAAAAACTGCTATAAAAACTTCAACTATAAAACCCTAAATTATTATTTTAGTAAATCTTCTTTCACCAGATAGGAATTTATGTATCTTCTCATGTGTCAGAACAGCACTGCATTGGTTCTCCAGGGGTCTCGCTAAATGGTATGAAAATTCCAAATCACAGACAAGATTTAAGTTAGGCAAAGAGACCTTAATATTCCAGTATGTCAATTCTGGGTCTCACTTAACCTTCCTACAATACATATTACACAAAATCAAAGGAAGGCACTCTGAGAACATAAGTAGGGGTTTTTTTTCCTGTCATCACAGGAAAGAAGGTAATCAAGAAAGCAAGCAAGCAGACAGACAAAAAGGGATGCCTTCACATGTGGTTCAGGTCTACAGACATTACACACAATTTTTTATTGCCACGTTTAGAGCTGTCAATGGCAAGTAAAACAAATTAGGCTTCCTCTCTACATCAGACATCAGCTGGATTCAAGCAGATCAGTGGATAGGTACCTCATGTCATGATAAAAAGTTTCAATTGAATGAACTGGTAAATGAATACAGACTGAAGCAGCTCCACTAGCTGGCACACTAAAAGCTCAGACTGAAACCTGGTAAGTTTTACACCAATGTGAGTACAACACATCATAATTGCTACCACCAACTCTAAATCAATATGAATAGGGAGCTGTGCTCCAGAGCACACCAAAGATCCTGCTTCCTTCATCATTTGGATGATAGATCTTGCCAGAAAACCTTCTCCGTTTCCTTGCTCAGATAATATTCCTACACCCACATAGTTCAGACACACTCTCTAATAAGGTATTGATCCTTAACCAGCAAGCCAAAAAGCTCTAACAGACCTGTGTTTGCATCCCTGCCATATTCCCTTCTATTTTCCTTTATTGCCAAGCCATCATGCGCTATTGCCACATCAATACTACTCTCCCTTACATGATGATCCTTGTTTTCATTGCCTTCATCTATCTGTACTAATTGTTAATCAGTAGATATTAGGCTTCTCCTGCCTCTTACTACCACACTATCACATAAAGTAAAGCATCTCCCAACTCTCCTAGTGCTGTTTCTTTCCTGTTCATTTCACTTCATTTTTCACTTTCATTTTTCACCTTCCTAAAAGTGAACAAAAGCTCTGTAAAGCCACTTCCTTAACTGAAAACACAAGCCTTTCACAATTGCTTATGAAGCTGCCTTGCCCCATCATCTCTGAGGTATTTTTGGGATACAGCTTTATTCCATCTTGATTTCTCTCCTCTCATTTTATCCTGGTAAGTGCAGCAATCGTATTCTACCCCTCACTCTGTACCTGAAGTTTGCTGCAGGAGTTGAGAGTTTGTCAAAGATAGTTATGAAATTTGATAACACTTCTATGACTAATTAGTTGCTGTAATAAAGGCGAATATACAATAAAGCATAAGATTTCCCTGACACATGGACTAGTGTCTTTGTTCAGCCCAACAAGAATTTAGAACAAACATCATGCCCACTTCCAGATGGTGACAGCTGGCCAAGCTGTTTCAGATTTTGCTCATTCATGATTGTGTCAGGAAACTTGGCAGCCTAGGGCTTCTTGCCCAGCCCTCAATCTACTTGGTCCTTGATTAAAAACTCAGATGTGTTTCTTGTATCTGGCTAATGGTTTGCAGTGCTTCACTCCTCCTGAAAGCCCAGGGCAGAAGAGGAAGAGAACTGCAGTGGTAAATGAACTGAGGCTTAAAAATGGAACATCATCAGTTGTCAGTGACACAGTACATGCACATTATTTATCTCCATCATTTGTAAACTCTGAGCCCATCTGCTGGAAACACGGCATGGGTCCAAGTAGCAAACTGGTCCAGATCTAAGTTTCTCACTCCCATTTGTCTATCCAGAAGACTTCAGTCTTTAGACAGTGCTTAAAAAGGGAGTGTTTCTGATGTCCTTTCCTCCTACAAAGCACATTCACATTGATCAAAATAAAGCAACCTCTCTCATGGTCTGAGTGCAACTTGAAACACTGCTGAGAACATCCATCACTCATATAGCTCCACAGCTCCAATTCTAACAGTATCATCAAAAACACTAGTTTTTTTGTTATGGGGTGTAGTTTTAAAAATCTAGTAAAAGAAGTTTTAGAAAACTTGACTGGATTGCCTGCTCCCATTGACAGGGTTATCCAACTAATTCTAACTCTGTACATGACACAAAGAATACAAGTGATACAATGATAGCCACCCAGAAAAGGAAGATCTGGCACAGGAGTAATACACTGTGGTCTCACACTCCAGAGATACAGGGCTAGCTGAGGCCTACCTTCTTGGAAGCACATTTCCAAAGCATCTCTTTCATCTATTTATTACAATGCAACTTCACCTGCCAAAGAAACAGGCCAGAAGAGAGATACTCAGAAGCAGGTCAATGATCAGAACTGAAGAATGTCACCAGCACAAAGGTGAAATCCTCGCTGGTAAAGGAGATAAAGTGAATATCTACATGAAGAATGTACATGAAATAAATAAAAGGAATACTTCAGAGCTAATCTGAGTCATGAGTAGCTTCTAACAAAGTATTTTTAGAGCTCTAAATCTATCCCATGAGAAGGGTTTTGCAAAGCACTATAGAGTGGTATGCATGCCCCAATACTCCAGCCCAGAAGAAGGACTGATTCTGAATAGGTCCCCATTTACAGGTTTTGGCACCCCAGGGAAAGTCATCATCATTCTCTGGTAAACCTGCACTGAGCACCAGAGAGGGAAAAGGTTTTAAGGCAGATTAAATTGCAACATCAATATTTAAAACAAAGCATACCTTTGCTTCCTCTGGACATTGCATCTCTCAATTAGTAAGATATTAGTGATACACCAGCTGAAAGGGAACTATACTATGGCAGCAAAGATACAGAACTACAAATGCAGATTCACAAAAGTCTTGAAAATTAGGATAAATAATTTACTAAGTTCTCTGCTACAGCTTCCTTTCTTGAAGCAACTGATGAGGTGAAAATCCATTCCTCAGAGGTATTAAGCAGCTGTGGTATCAAAAAGGGCAGAGGAAAACATGGATTGTGATTTACTTCAGACATTACTGTCTCTGTAGTAGTAATTTCATGCCAATACTGAAAACAGTTCCATTTTTCTGGTATAGGACTACAATTCTAAATTTTTTCAAGGGGTGGTAGGGTTTTTTCCCCTCTTAAAAAAAAAAAAAAAAGTAACAGTATCTCTGTAATGGAACTTTTGAGCATCAGAATGACTTTTGCCATTTCTCCAAGCTGCATGGTAACAAAAGGTCACAGGCTGGCTCCAGCTCCCTTGTATTTGACAAAATAATGTGGTTCAGAACAGAAAAGCTCAGCTTAAAGGTCACAATAAAAATCTATTTTCTTCACTGGATCATTATACAGAATATTTCCTTAGAGTCGTATTCCATGCTAGAGTGAACAGGTTTCAGAATCTAGGTAACACATTGTACATGCTGTTTTCTAGACACTATCACCTTTGTCTCTTTTGGAGTGGGGAAAGGGAGGGCACAAAACTTAAGCAGTCAAAAAAAAATTTTTTACAGAGAAGTGCCAGAGCACTGAAGGGAGCTAAGTATCATAGCAAACCAAATCAATACCTGTGGAAGTCAGATACCATGACTTTAAAAACTTTAGGGAAGCAACTCATATATTCCTTGTTGGACTATTTCTAACAAAAAGCAATCAGTAGTTATAAAAGTGGTTATTGCATCGTTTCCAGATGCAAGTACAGATACAAGTACCAGACAAAACCAAACTTTTTTGCTTTTTGCTTAACTTCTCAACTGAAAGAGCACTGAACTGTTAGGTTCAACTTATTCCTTTTGTTCTGATCTTGTTTCTTTGCAATCAATTCTGAGCTACAAAGTCAAGAAGAGAATTACTGGAAACGGTATATTTTAAAGGTTTTCTACTGACTGAGGATTAGCCTAGACCTTTATTGCCTGAAGAAACCTTAGTGAGCAATGATACTAGTTGTGGCTACCATAGGGTAGTAGAGGGGGCCATGAGGTAATCTTATTCCAACCTTCTTTCTCCATTTGAAAAGGTTGCCACCCATAGAATGTCGTAACAATGCAACTAGAGAATAAAAGGGGTAACATGCATTTTTTAGACAAAGAAATTGATGGAGAACCTATTCGAGTCTTTGAATCCTTCCAGTTTACAAACATCCTGTGTTATTCACCTTCTTACTCTGTATACTTCCAAGTTTCAGATATACTATAAGGCACTAAATAAAGCCAAAACACCAATATATCATATGTATGAAAGATCTTTTGGCCTCTTTATTTGTGTAATGGTTTCTTCCTCCACTCAACCTTTAAAACTAATCTGTTTGACATGGATTGTGATTTAGCACCTTCTTTGAAGTGTGGGCAGGGGAAATCTCAGACCACAACCACAACAATACCAGGTACTCTATTAAAAAAAGTGCACATATATAAGGATATGCACAGAGCACAAATACACACACACATATCACCAGAAAGATTCACTTTAAATCAAAGCGATAAGAAGAGCAAACAAAAGAGACAAAACAACAATATTCTGATGAACAACTGTCCAAATGTGTGTGGGGGATTTTCATGTCTGATAAAAATAAAATACCTTTTATTAAGAAGTACTGACCTTTACAAGCAGTGACCTAATTGACAAAACATTTCAGAGCAATAACAATGAGCACAATAACTGAAATTTTATATAGTAAAAATCCTGCTAGTCAACACTATAATTTTACTGAAGAAGAATCAAAATTGTGGTCTGAACTTTCACCTTTCTTATCCAAATTAAAAGAAGACAGATCTTGCTATGAGCACGTAACACTATAAACTCACACCAAAGATTAAGAGCACTGATGCATAACACTGCTACATGTAGAAATGTACAAAATAAATAATGTAAGCTTGATTTTTATTTTTTATCCATAATATGTAAAAAACCAGAATGTAACCCAGAATTATCTTGGAATAAATCTAAATGGCATAAAGGAAATCAAACTTAGCTCCGTATAAGACATTTTATATTGCCTGGGTTTTTGTTTCCAGGAAACTGATGAAAACAGAAAAAACACCTGGTATTCCTGCTTTAAATGTGAAAAGTAAGTAATATTAAAGCTTTTCTTCCTTGAATATTTTACAAGTGTCTTTTTATAGGCATCAACACTTTTTATTCAAAACCAAATTTTCTACTAGTAACCTAGCTTAAAATAAATGTGCCTACATATTTGGATATATTTATCCTTTCTAGATAAATGAGTAGCCAACCTACTCAAATGTAAAAAAAAATTTGCTTACTTGAAGATTTTAACAAATCAAGAACAATTACTAAACTTGCAATAAGCTAAACTTTTTTCCCATCCGCAGAGGGCTGTTCCATGTTTACTCATGAAATTAAGGTTCCAGATAACAGTCAATATTAAAACACGATGGAGATAGAAACTATGAGAACTAACAACTGAACCATCCTGCAAAAAGCAGTGAGTTTTATCATCTAGCTTTCTGCTCAGCTATAACATATACACAGTTTGGGTCTCTTTAAGGAAGATGAATTGAAAAGCAAATATTTTTCTTCCTCCTCACACTTATACAGGATCAGCAAAAACTGATTGGCCTCTTTCTCCATGCACACTTCGTACTCAGCTCTATTTAGCATCATGCCATCTGGGCCTTATTTTTTTCCTTCTGACATCAGCAAGCTTCATAATGCAAAGCAAATTTCCTTTGATGCTAAGGCTAGATCAAGAAGAATGAGCAGGCCAGCATGTTTTTCCACATTTAGACAGCCAGATAAACTCCTACTCATCTTCATCACACACTGCTGAAGAGTCAAAATTTTCCTACAGAGGCTCAGTGTTTTAAAAGGAAAAACAGATGCAATGTTTAGGCATTGTTGTACAGTCAACAGTGGATAACTTTCAAATTCAGCAACTGTCAGCAAATGGATTGACCCAGCTCCTTTGACATTTACAAAGACTAAGCTATTCCCCTTGCAGGTTAGAGGGTTTTTTACATAATAATGCAAAGACAAAGTTTAGATGGCAGCCCATACACCACTACGTAAGACTACTTCCATCCTTTCTCATCAGCAGCACTGCTTATCAGCATTTTTGTGAGCATTTCATAAGATAAAGGCACCAGCAATGCAAGCTTTCAGCTTCTGGTAAAGCTCTGCCAGCTTCCAAGGTAACAGCATCCCTGATTATTGCTTGAGGTTTATGTTCAAATACAGAATAGACTTCTGAGGACAAGATTTAAGTCTTCCTCTACCTTCACCACAATTTTTTTTCAGTTGCCTGTAATTTTTCACATATTTTAACTGCTTGGGTCCAAGTCTAAAATATTGTCTGAATGGGTAAAACTTTTTTTTTATTTCAATGGAAACAATGCAATCACTGCTGAAGCTCAGGTACCTTCTCCATGCCAAAAATTGGACACATCAATACTCAAAATCTCAAGCACACACATGATCCACAGCCAAAACTTGTAATAACACAGTAACGGTCCTCTAAGACAAATTCTGCTTTTGTTTCCACCACCTGTGCACATTGAAGATGAAGACTAGCTAGAGATATGGTGTCAAAACTTTGACAGATGCCACTTGCACCAATCTATTTCAACATACAAATTATCAGGAATTTCTTTACAGTTGTATCTGGGAGCTGCAGTGAAGCAAAGAACCAGAACGGAGAACTTGAACAATTCAAAGGAACAGACACTGAAGCAGCACTCACAAAAACACCTCCAAGCACATTTCTGCTGTGGAATAAACGTGTGAGCTAAGGCTTGGCTATCTGAAAAACAGCAACAAAATACACCCCACCCTTTACCTGCATGTCTGAAAGGTCAGAGCTTTACACAAAGGGCAGGCACAGCATCTCTAAAACTGAGAATCCCCTGCCTGTCATCTCTTCCCTTTTGTTATCAAAAGGAATCTCTCTTCAACAATCCCACACACCAGATGACAAGACAATCACTCTCAAAGGTCAGCCCCAAGCTCTTCAGTTTAAACTACTGAAGACAGAGCAGCAAATTGCGTCACTCAGAGTGGAGCTTCAAAAAAGACTGCCTACTGGACAAGAAATGAATTCCCAAAGGCACCATGCCTATTTGATATGGTCTAGATATCAAAATTGGTATATTTCTACACACCAGTCTTGTAGTTACAAAGTGGTTTACACTAGAAAGTAGTTTCTCATTAGATTTCTCATTACATGCTATCTCACTATATGGTAGATGCGTAAGGCTCCAATACCACGCAAAAACAATCTCCTTGCTCCATTAAATAATTCTCTGAAAAAGTTCTTCCCAGCACTGAACAATTGTACTGTGAGAGCTCCAAAAATTTCAGGGCATTATTAATAAAGTATCAGCATTCTGCATTCCACATCACTATGGCTTTTCTTTGCATATTTTATCTTTTCTTAGTGGCATGCTCTCTTTGCTAATAGACACAATTTATGACATTTCTGAAGAGGAATAGCTTTCCTTCCTGAAAACAAGGTCTGCAGAAAGACATACATTTTGTTCCAACAATAATTCATCTTATCCTCATTCATTCTCACTCATTCTTGTCTTCTCAATTCTCACTTATTCTTTGACCAAATATCAATTCTATGCACCCTTCTTTTCAGTAGAGACTTTTACCTGTTCAAGCTCTCTGACTCACTCTTTTCCCCTGATGGTTTACTCCTTGCTCTTGTTAAAATCTGGGAATTACTGACAAACATACCAAAACACCTACAAAAAGGTAAAAGCTACCACCAAGACAAGACTGTGCTCAGCAGAGTGTTATCAAAGAAAAAGAGTAAATATTTTAAATTATAGGAAATTTGATGGGCATTTCAAGTGAAAGAAAGTGTGCAAAGAGGAAGATGTATCTTAAGTAACTTATTTCATGACTGAGAGAGGAGCTGTGAATATGACTTTGAGTTCTATCCATTGCAATGGCAAGGTTAAAAAGCATATTGAGCCACAAAATACACACTAATCAAATTGACAATGCATTGGAGTCATTCTTTATTTGTTCTGAAATGCTACTCAAGCAGAAATGACTGCTTTTAAGATTTATATCTGCAAATACCAGTATTTGTACAATCCAGCAGGGGGAACGATTCAAGGATGGTTACTTTAGCATAATGCCATGTAAAATTATCACAGTCACAACAGCTTTGAACACCTGGAACACATTAAAATTACTACTCAAGTGGCTGTCATCCTTGGCATACAAATAACAGAAAAAAATTAAAACTAGATTGCTTATTTCCCCACATTTTTAAATATACATTGATAAAAACCACATTCTTTATGGAAACCGAAATTAAATACATTTTAATATTAAGCTTCAAAGGAGGAAAATGACCCATTTAAAGTAAAGAGAAGAAGCAGAGTTAAAGGCAGCACACTGAAACCCTGAGTTTCTTCTAACTATAAATCAGTCCAGTTCATCACTGTAATAAAATCAAGACACAGTAATCTAGTATTTTTCATTCATAAGATGCAAAATCTACAGGAAAGTTTTCTCAACTGATAACAATAGCATTGCCATTTAAACTAGAAATGGAATACTTTGATTTTGAGGGTATTTAATGCTATTTTTAATATTAGGAGTGCTAGTTCTTTCTTGCTGTAAGGAACAATGTACCACCTTAGAGCCATAGGCCAGGGATTACTATTAGCAATATCACTTCTGCATCTTGCTGAGATGCAAGGGGTTAAACTTAAGTGAAATAGAAACAAAGCCAAGTAATCCAACTGGACAAAGAAGGAATGTAGGAAGAATTGAAGATGTATTACTGGTGGTTTATAAAGCCTTCCTGGTGATCACAGAAGGTGAAACCACACTGCGGAAAAACAATAACCATTACTTTTATTAGCTGTGATTCCACTTGAAAGGCTGTGTGCAGCTCTGGTAATATTCACCACCAGGCTGCAAAGAGTAGCATGAATGATAAGACTGAGATATTGATTTATGGCAAAAGATTAGGAGTTAAACACATGGAATTTTTCTGTCTAATAGTGAAGAGTGAGCATGAGCATCCATGAATATTTGATAGACGGAAATCCTAAGGAGAAGGAGATCTATCTAGTGTGACACACAAAAAATAGAAGTAAAATTATGAAGACCAGAAGAGAGAAACTTTTGAAAGAACTTCCTTATGGAGATCTTCCCTCAGTGAAGTAATTATACTGTGAAACTGCTTCAGACTATCACAGGTAAGAATTTCAAAAGTGGGCAGCAGTGAGCATTTTCACTTTGGCAGGGATACAGACTGGCTAGTACAGCCATTTCTCCTAGGCCCCTGGATAGTTCTGCTTAAGTTTGAAAGGACAAGCAGCAGCTTATGGGTTAAAGGCAATTGAGCCAGGATCTATTCTACTGTCTTACCTTTCCTTTCATGGGTATCCAGCTACCTCAGTTGCTGTTCATGCTGACTCCCTTTACATGCACATACACAGCTGCTGCTTCTACCCCTGATCTTTTAACAATGGACACAGACATTGCTACTGATATGTGGAACAACACATGTATGTGTCCATCCTCAGAAGAAAATCAATGCACATGTTAAATCACTTTGCAGCAGTGACAGTGGCTTGCAAATTAGGAATGAGAAGAAAAAAAGAAATCTACACGCAGTGACTGTGAGCCATAAGCACTGACTACAAGGATCCCATCAAGAGGACTAGCAGTGCCTTACTAATGCACATTTTCTAGGCTTTTGGTGCCTCCATGTGCATTTCCACATCAGCTGGATTCCAAATGTACTGCAGAGCTTGCATCGCTCTTGATACTTGTATCCCTAATGATGGACGAGATGAGTAGTACCAGGTATGTCCCAAGCCAAGCACAGGTAAGTAGCAGATACTGCACTTGGTATTCATAGACAGATCCTTCTAATGACAGAGCCTTTTTACCCCAGCTGCAACCATAGGAACCCTCACAATTCTTAGGCAAGTGTACATTGAAACCTTTCTTGGGAAAAGGCAGCTCTTGAGGAATATACAAGTTCACTGTGAAATAAGATTATTTGTTCAAACAACATCCTAAACTTGTCACTCCTGCTACGTACAATGTCAGGGTAATGATATATAGTAAGGCTTCCAAAAACATCTTGGTTGCATAGAAACCGTTAAGAGAAATGTTATTCATTTTGTGTCCTGCATCACTCGAAGTGACTGCTAATAATAAGGGATAACCTGTAATCAATATCGAAATGTGCCTACTTTTTAAAAAAAAAATACACCAACTGCCTTTTTAAAGAGTTAAAGCTTCTAAAATTACTTACCCAAAGTGGCCCACTTAAATGCCTGTCTTCCATAATCTATGTACAAAACATTTTGGTGAGGTTTTTTCCACTCATAGCAAACATTAGGTAAGTGGTCAGACACCTAAAATGATGAGCAATTTAAAAGGAAACAAAATCAGATATAACACTGCTATTCAAGTCAACTCTGGTTGCTGACCATTTCCTCAAAAACAACATTTTAAAGCCAATGTATGTTTTGGCATGTAGGTACCTTCATATACACTGATATGTAGATATACAATATATATAGATATCCAATATACATATGTAGAGATCCGATACAGAAGTATTGGAATTCACTCACATTTCAGGTATTGAGATGTAAGCCTCTGAAATCAAGATGATTCCCTGGTGTTACAGGGTTTTCGATTTTAATCTTATCACTCCTCATGCACATATCAAGTAGATAATCATGGTGTTTCCAGCTCTGTTAGCTTACAAAATAGACACCACAATCCTGTTAGGATAGAATTTTTACAGTGTGATTAATGTGTGTTACCTTAGTATACATTTCAGTAACGTGCAAAGATTACCTATGAAGATTCATTGAATATGGGTATTTTAGAAACTAATTTTAACAAGAAAAAAATTTAAAAGGCGTAACAATACAAAATTTTGGCTTACTAAAGGAAAAAGAGACTTCAGTGTGAAAAATGTGTCTACTTCAGAATTTTTAAGGTCCACAATCATCCCAAAAAGTGACTCTACATCAGTGGACAGAAAATACTGGAAAGTCTATTGCCCCTCACCTTTCACTGTCTAATGGTGTGCAGCTAGGGTGTTGCACAAACTCTGTTAGTGAAGAAACTTGTGATATATATTAGATGTATAAAAAGAACTGTATTTTTATGTACTGCAAAATAAATTTATGAAACCTACTATCACAGCAGTTCAGTGAATAATTCAGTAAGCTTTAAGAAAAATGGATATGAATATGATTCAATGTATACAGAGACACTCTACAAAACTTGTGAAAGGATAACATATTTGGCCCAAAAATGAGTCTCTACTCAGAGCTGATGGAAGTTACAAGAACAATTAAGTCAGATGCCTTAAGTCTCAGAACCAAAACTTCTTAGGAAATCCACACCTTTTTCTTTATGAGTTGGATCACAAGAACCAGAAAACTAAACTAATTATTATTGGTAAAGACACTTTTGTCAAAATCTCCTATACTCAACCATTATGAAGCACAGTCCATCAGAAAAGTTGTGTTTCTTTCTTTCCTGATAGGCTTACTCTTCATAGTTGTTTTAAAAAGAACACTGAAAGCACTGTCAGTGCTTTCACAGGTACTGAAACACAGGGACAGTCTTCCCCAATATTTATGTGATATTGGAAGGTGGAGAGGACAGTCCTTTCATCATTTAACTTCTTCAGAAATGAAAATGGGGACAGGAAACAAGCGTCACTGGAATGGAATTGTTTGGTTTTCAGTGGTTTATCATGCCTGAATTGCTCTCCTTCTAGCTGGATTTCTTCATGCATTTTCCCTACAGGTATACAAAAATTACGGTAAGGATCTCGGTATCTGATTTGCCCCAGGGAAGAAAGGGAAGAGCAAAGCATGTCTCTCTCTTTATTTCTGCTTGGCTGAGGTTATTCATACATTGTGCCAATTTGTTCATGGAGGAGAAACAGAAGAATAACAGTAGGAAGCATGCCCTTGGATAAATCTAATGGCTGGAGAGCAGCAGGTCAGGAGGTTTATTGCAACATAGCAGACAAGCTTTACAATCTTCCGTGAATGTCAGGTATCTGAAAACTAAGTAGCATTCACATATTATTCTACATTAAACATAAAGATTTATGCTGGTTCACAATAGCCTAAAAGCAGTTTTCCAAGGCTTTATAGGGAAACTGAGAATCTTTCCCACTCCTTACCAAACAGGAATTTTCCTTCCAAGGCAAAAGTTACCAATACATGGGAGATAAGCTATAAACCAAATAATGGATAGACACAGCTTCACCACATATGTTACAGTACTTTTGACATCATAGTCATAGTCAAAAGTTCAGTCAACATTTGTATAACAGCGTAACTCAAAACAGCCTAGGGACTCTGTAGTGTCATAGTGGCATCACTGAAATCATAGCCACAACAGGAATAGCATTTTTAATGTCACCTAATTGACTAGTTTCTATTTTTAAAAGTACAGCTCTGTTACCAAATTTCATTGCAAGAAAGATTCTACAGTGGAATGGGACCTACTTGCATGAATAAGTAATGGTATTGAACAGTAACAAAAGTACATTCCCCAAAGTTCTTTCACTGATGACTTCTTTTTTAGTTAAAATTTCTTCCCAACCAGATGAGTAAATTATACCAATGTCATATAATAGAATTTTTCCCCCTATTCACCAAAAGTCAGAAAAATACTGAGTCCAAAGTAAAAAACCAAATGCATCTCCCACTTGTATGCCAGCCAGTTGCAATTCTTAAGACCATTGCTTAATTTGTTCAACTAGTTCTTTCCACTGTGATCACAGCTCTCATTTCTTGTAACTGCAAGTAAACTTCAGTTTTCCCTAACACTTAACAACTGAAACATCTTAATGTCAAGAAATAAAATGAAATGACAAGCCATTTTTGCTGGAAGTCTTGGACAACAGGTCACATGATGGATTTCTGGTTTAACGTGCACAAAGCCTTTCCTGAGTAGCCACTCCAAGGAATAACAAATGTCAGCTGCTTGGTAAATCTGATCTAAACTATACAACCTTCACATGGTCACCTAAAACAGACAGGTCCTTCCTGGAGCACCACTATTTCTAAAAACTGGAATATAAACATACTTCTAAGTATAGGCTCAGGTCCCCTGTCTTCCTACTGTGATGTGGATTTTGTCACAAATTTTACATTCATCTACCTAATTTTGAACCATGACACCATCGGGGCAACTGCAAGATGAAATCATCAAGTCTCTGTCTCCTAGGAAAAAAAAAAAACAGGAAGGAAAAGTCACAAGGCCTCTTAAGGTATTAAAAAAAAATAGAATCACATTTAAATGCAGCAAAATTTCTTCCATTTCCCACTTCTCCACCTTCCCATTTCCAAACTGTAATCAGTTTGGAAAGCCTGACCTATATAGGCATCTACACAGACAAATACCAAAGTAATAAGAAACAACTCTGCAGCCTTCTGCTCCTTGAATTCCAATGCAGGTTTAGGGCACTAGGTTACAAACTCTTTGAAAGATATTTTCTTCACAGCTCCTGGAAAGCAGACATTGCACAGATAAGCAGGCTTCAGAGAATGGCACAGAAAATGCCTGAAACTAGTGTCCTCATTCTAGCCATTCAAGAAAAAGTGCTTTAAAGGCTGCTTCATTAGCAAAATTTGACCTGAATATAGTTGTTTAAAAAATATAGACACTTCCTGGGGAATTTTACTGGCCAGAAATGCGAGACTTGTCTACAATGCTATTATTACTCTGATATAAGATGACAGGGTAGAAGGATGTCTCTAAACTGGAGGGACGTGGATTTGACAAATGGATCACCCAGTGGATAAGAAATTGACTGGATGGTCACACAAAAAGAGTTGCAGTCAATGGCTCTATGTCCAAGTCAAGTGCCCAGTGAAAAGTGGTGTCCTCAGGGGTAAGTATTGAGACAGCTGCCATTTTATCACTGTCATTGACATGCACAGTGGGATCAAGGGCACTCCCAGCAAGTTTGCCAACAACACTGAGCTGTGTGCTGCAGTTGATATACTGGAGGAAAGGATGGCATCAAGAGAGGCCTGGGCACACTTGAGAGGTGAGCCTACACAGTTCAACAAGGCCAAATACAAGGTCCTGCAACTGGGTCAGGGCAATCCCAAGCATAAATACAGGCTGGGTGGAATGAGATTGAAAACAGCCCTGGGGAGAAGGACATGGGGGTATTGGATGACAAGAAACTTGACATGAAACAGCAATGCATGTCTGCAGCCCAGAACACCAACAGTATCCTGGGCATCAAAAGCAGCATGGCCAGCAGCTCAAGGGAGGTGATTCTCCCTCTCCATTCTGCTCCCATGAGTCCCCACCTGGAGTGCTGCACCCAGCTCTGGAGCCCACAACATGAGGAGGACATGGAGCTGTTGAAGTTCAGAGAAGGGCCACAAAGATTATTAGAGGGCTGGAGAACCTCTACTAAGACGACAGGCTGAGAGAGTTGGGGTTGTTTGGCCAGGAGAAGCCTCTAGGGAGACTTTTAGCAACCTTCTGTGGTGGTGAGGGTGCCTGCAGAAGAGCTGGAGAGGGACATTTCTGAAGGTCATGCAGTGATGGGACAAGGGGGAACAGCTTCAAACTGACAGAGGGTAGGTTTAGATTAGATGTTAGGAAGGAATTCTTGACTGAGAAGGTGGTGAGATACTGGAACAGGTTGCCCAGAGAAGTTGTGGAGACTCTACCAGTGGATGTATCAGACAGGGCTTTAAACAACCTGGTCTGCAGAAAGTGTCCCTGCCCATGGCATCCCCTGCACTAGATAGCCCTGAAGGTTTCTTCCAACTCAAACCACTCTATAATGTTTATTTAGCAAAATGAAAAGACACAAAGATTCTGCTCCAGCAGAGTTCGAGGTTTGTACATATAGTCAAGATGTTTCTATTTGAAATTATGATTTTATTTAAAAGTGTATGGCTTAAAGTATGTGCAGGATCAGGTGACTACTGATCCCGCAAGCCCTTTGCTATAAACTACAAACCTCCAACTAACTTGAGCAGTGTAGTGCAAAGTTCACTGTTTTTTATGATTTATCTTACAACCAGACCTAACAAGGGATAATATGCAGATTATCATCAAAAGTGTTTGCAGCACATCATCAAAAGTGCTCAAGGGAAAACTATGTATAAGATTATTATTTAAGTAACATAAAATACATTCTATACTTGACATTCCTATTTTTGGAGAGTTCAAACAAATCAGAAGGAACCTGTAGGACTTGCAAAATCTATGCATGAAGTCCTTTCCTGTCCAAATAGGTATAATCACTATATGAAGTGTATAAACAGAACTGAATGTATTATACAGGCAAATAAAATTATGCCAATTCAAAACTTATTGTACACCTTTTTCCTGTTACAAAGACAAGGTTGCTCTGCCCTACATTTTGTAAACGACTCACCCTGAGAAATGTCTGCATGTGCTTCACGTCTGATGAACATTTTCAGGAGGTGCAGTCCCACAACTTAAAGCCACACCTTAAAATCCAAATATTTCCAAAGAAAAAGGACAGATTCAACAATCAAACTAACACTTGTAATTCAAGTAGGAGAAACGGGCTTAGGGTATGCTGACATTTTAATTTCAGGAACAGAAGAGATTCACTGGATAGTGTGATTAGTTACAATGTATGATCTGAACACAAGTGCTACTATGGTCAAGAAAATGGTATAGAACAGAACAGCCTTATTTTCAGGAGGAGATTGAAGCTACCTCAGGGGTCAGACAGTCTGTGTTATTTTCCATCTTTGACTTAAAAAGCAACAGCTAAACAAATGATCAAACCAGCTACTTGCTTGAAGAGAATTAGAATTGTATTCAACACAATGCTCCTATTCTGTTCTACTTAGTCATTTTGTCACTTAATATTGAAGTAATTTCTTTCCCTTATAATAAACACCAGGGTATTTTACCTCCATGTCAAATTGGCTATCACACTTTCATCCAAAACATAGTCTCATCCACAATGATAGAGTTCTTATACACAGAATAAAAAGTTTTTACACATACAGAGACCTTCTGACTCACTGCTCACTTCCTTCCAACTATAAGCAACAATTAGAGCCTTGGAGTGTTACTCTGCACTCAGACCCTATCTCACACACAGTTCCTGCCCTTGGGCTTTCACAGGAAAGAAATAGGAACATGTAGATGAGAAGAAAAGCATTAATCAGCCACTTCCCCAAGGTGACATGATGCCTTAAAAAGCTGGTGAAAATAAGACGCAGACACCGCAGTATGGGGAAAAAGGGTATTACCTTGGTTTAATAGGATCCCAGGTGTGTCGCTGTTGAGCCGCTAGCAGAGAAAAGACCCGGATTCTCAGCATGGCATAGAAAAGAGAGCTTTATTATTTTGATTCCAACTTATATAGACTTTTCAGAGGTCACCCAGATTGGTCAGTCAGAAACCTCCCCCTAGGCCTTATTGGCCAGGCCTGAACTGTCCAAATCTCGAGACACTGTTTTAATAACATCCAAACTTTATCTTTGTTTATAAAACACAAGAAAAAATTCTCATGGGAAAGACCTGTGCTAGCCACACCAGGTGCACCTTCGTCAAAGGTGGAACCATGCCGACGAAGCACCCAGGTACCATGCGTATACAATTTTATGGACCTCCCAAATTAGTATATCTATCTAAAATTCTTCAGTAAGAAACTTAACAAATGAAGTAATTGTCCTCCTATTCTAATTATCTTCCCCCAAATGAGGCTACCACTTAGTTTACAAAAACATGTTCCAGAAAGGAGGCTTCGTTCAAGGTTGGTGCCTCTAGTTTCGAGATAAGTAGGAATGTTTTGTCTTCCCCAGAGAACCCCGAAGTAAGCTAATATCAGAGTGTAAGGGTTATAAACATGTAGGGCTGAGGTACAGGGAATGGGAAAGGGTATAAAGTATATAAAAAGGGTATAAAAGTATAAAGAAAAAGGACAAAAAAAACTCATCAGGCATCAGACAGACTTGGGGAACCAGGGCTGAAAAGCACATTAGCCAACAAACCTTCTTCTCCAGGCTGGACTTTGCCTACAGTCTGTGCAGAAACAGATTTTACGCCTCAGAGGAAGCTCCATCTTTAACAACCCCAAATTGAACTGACAATTCACTTTCTTTTGTGGGTTTTTACTTCAACAGAAGTACATAAAAGAGGGGAAAGCACCAAAACTGTCAGCGTGAAACCATCTGCCCAAGACAGACTGCATGGGCTTCTCTGGACCATACCAAATACAGCCTAGACCCCAAGTCCTCTGCTTCAGCCTGTCCCCACAGCTGCCTTCCTTTGAGATAAGAAACTACTCATGAGAGTGAACACAAAAAGGACTCCATAATCCTTCCCAAGCAGAGACAGTACCTGCAACAGAGGGGGTTCAGGCCTTTCCTTCACAGTACAGAAATATATCTGTGTTATCTTGGCACTATATATACACTAAAGCCTAGGACTTTACATTACACAATGTAAAAAAAAAAGTTACCCAAGCTTTTAGAAAAAAATGTATTGGAATATAAAATTCTTTGCAAATTTGTCAGTTACGTTATTTTTTTTCATACTATAGAAACCTTTATAAGAACATTCTACCATTTTGAAAGTGGCATGCTTCCTTAATCTTTAAAGTGTGTGTATATATATATATATATAAAATGTATATATATGTAGAATATTTTTATATATATAATAAAAACATTGAGAAACATCTGGCATCAAAATGAAATCCTTAAACCTGATGTTACTTAAACACTTAGGACAATTTTACACAGTAATTTTTTTCCATTCTGACTTACTCAAGATGTGGGGAAAAGTTTCCAACCTTATCAGAACCTTAAAACCCAATTATTTCCCCAGTTACACTCTATTAGTGTTAGTCCCCTAGTAACACATATTAGTTATGTCAAAGTAAGGAATCTCAGCGCATGCTACATGAGCCTGTAACACTTAAGGTTTCAAAACTCACTTGTGGAAAATTTACAAATGCTCACATGCTAATGTATATGGAGAACGTTCTTCCATGGGAGTCAATTTAAAAAAAAAAAAAAGGCACATTTAAACACATTAACTCATTATCAAAAAGAACTAGCAAGCCTAGACATTTTAGATTAAATCTGACTAAAGTGGATCTCCTTTGAAGAACTTAAAAATCAACTAGAAATGTTACAATACTGTCCTCCAAAACCAAAAATAAGATAACTGCTAAACCATTATTCTCCTCACAAAAAAACAACGCAACTGTAGTCCTCAGCAGGCCAGGTACCATCTTTGTGAAAATATTATGTTTGTGATTCTCATAATGGTTTATTGACTTGTCCCTGACTTCTCTTTAATTCCATTATCTGTGGGAAAATATTTTCTTATAATGTGATAGTTTATTGAGTTTTTGAATAATGAAGACTAGAGAAGACATAAGGGAGAAAGACCTATGGAGCTACGGGAGTAATTGAAGAGTCTCTTAGTAGAGGCAGGTTTTTCCCCTGAAATACTACTTGCTGAATATACTGCCTTCTGTGCTGATAAAAATAAACAAAGCCCCTCTGCACAGTGTTGTAATATTGTGACTCCTATAAGTAGCTGAGCAGCTGCTACCCTCATTAAATTAAAGACAGTAGCAAAATGCAATCGATCTTAATTTGTACAGTGATGAGCTCTGAATAGATTGCTAATTGTCCTGCTAGACATTGATTTTACGTTTCTCCTGTGATTCTTCATTTCTTCCCTAATCTTGTGACAGACATCAAGCACAGGAGACCACGAAACTGCCACCCTAGAATACATTTAGACAAATCTTACTAAATTTAGGCTGGTTTATTTTACATGCTATAGAAAGCACTTCCATGAAGGAAGAGAAACATCTCCATTGTTTTCATGACAATACTGCATTTATAACTCAGAAGTGTAAATTCCTTTTGACTGCAGCCACCTGTACTATGCCCCATGCATGAAGAAAGATATACTTTGTTGTTATTGCACATTACAAGTTAGCATAACTTATCACATACAAGTGATCAAATCAGATATCTAACACAATGAGGCCATGAGCACCTTGGCTTCATATAAGGTGAAAAAATAGCTGTGAAAAACGCAATTGGTATATGAGCAGGTCTTCCTACACAAGATGCATATTCTTCCAAAGATATGAAAGATATTATTCTGAACATATTCTGGGTAAAATGCATCATCTTAAGCCAATTCCTACCAGTTTCATTTGCATGGAATTTTATCACCATGATGCCTACATCAAAAAATGGTCAAGCCACATGTACCTCATCTATTTATCAACAAGCAGAAGATTGAGAAGGAAAGGGGAAAGATAAATAGTGACAATTCAGTACTGTTTGTATCAATAAACTTCCATCCATGCGCAACATGAAAATGGTAGAGTCACTGGGATTCAAAGAGCAGCAAGAGCACTCAACTGTTCAGAGTCCTCATGTAAAACTTACATCAATGTCATAAACCCTTTGCCACACTGACTTGCCACCATCTCCAAGGAATATGACGACAATCACACTGAGCACATCTGTGCACAGAACAGATAATGGGAGAGGGATGAATGGTTTAGCCCTTTAGAAGCAGAAAAAAATCTTCAGGCTTAAGAGGCACAGGTGCACCAGATCAAATATTAATTGAATTTAGGTACTTTGGTGTTTTAAAGAGCCTAGACATAGCAATGCTTACAACTGTGGTGCTCAATTTTTAAGCATCTTGAAACTACAATAAATCACGTGAGCCCCGCAGGGTTTTCATGTTTATCCCTTAACAACACAGGTGGCAATTACAAATTTCTAGAGAGGATTAACAAATCTCCTCACACAGACCAGACCACTGAAAAAGCAAAATAGATGCCTCTACCCTAAACCCACTTGGGAGTGCAATTCAGGCATCTTACTTTTACATTGCTAAAAAAACATGGCCTCCCCCATTTGAAATTCACAATCTTTAATTGTGAATTATGCTTTGAAACAGTTCAAACAAAAAAAAAAAAATCCATGCAACTCTCTTCATTTGAAGTACAGCTGGCAGGTGGTCTAGCTACTCAACAGCTACAAAAGTACAGCTTGCAGGGATCTTTCTTACCCACTGATTGCTACAAAATGCAAAACCCTTCAGTTGAAGCTGTTTCAGTTTAGAAGGCAATAATAGCTTCTACAAGACTAAAGCTAGAAGCACATACCCCAGACCTACTGATTAGGGCAACAAGCTGGATTCCAGTTCCTGCTTCAGTGCATGCTTTTGTTTAACTAACAAGGATCTATATAACCCGCCATCCACAAACAGTAACAGACATCCAGTCTGGGCACACACATACTATTTAGAGAGAAACAGCTTGAAACTGACATGCATAAAGCACCCCAAATCACAAACCATTAGTAACTTCACAATCAAGAACTTTCACTAACAAAGGGAATGGGATTATGCCCTCCATATTCAAGAAAATAGTCTAACCCCTGCTTGCCAGGCAGCTTCACAGAGAGAAGCGTGGGTTCTGAGCTACAGCAAAAGCACCCTGCCACATTCTGGAGCTAGGCAGCCCTACAAGGTAATCATCCTATTAAGTACCAAGGACAAAAATACAGCTGTTAGTCATTTAGTCAGAAGTTTGTACACCAGGACCCCACATTCATAAGCAGAACCCTCCCCATATATTGTACAGGATACCTGTGTGTCCACTTTGAGATAGTGAATTCCAGAAGGAAGCAAGAAGCTTTAAATTATATCACTAAAACATTATTATTATAAGAGCTGTGACAATTCAATCTTCTCATCAAGTGGAATGAAGCTTTTTTTTTTTTCAATATTTTAGAAATGCCCAAATATTACCTAGTAGCCCAGCACAAGCCTCATAGTATTGTTTTCCACAAAGGACTCATTAAGACCAGAAAAAAAGACAACTTTCTTTATCAATAATCAATTGTCTGACACTTAGAAAGTTTGGACTGCATATCCTACAGTACCTCTAACAAGTGAAGTTATGCATTTTGTGGGGAAAAAAAAAGGCAGTGTTTGATAGAAATGGCAACATTGAATGAGATCAATCTGAAAGGACTTGTAAATAAGTCGTATCACCCAAGAATCACAAATAAGGTGTAGCTCACCATCTCTGGCTCCAAATCAGGAAGATCTGGTTTTAAACTAACCAAGACACAAGAAAATATATGACTTCATCTGAAATCAGATAAAACCAGATTTTTCTAGTCAAGTCATTGCATCAGTCTTCTATAAAGCATCAAGAGCTTTTCTCTCACTGTGAACAAGCCATTGTTTTGACAACCTTTTTAGACACGCTGAAAAGCATTTTTTAAATAGCAAGGACATTTTAATTGTGGATGACATGAATCAACTATGTGAAAGAACAGCTGCATCTTCAGATGACATGAAGAAAAGCGTGATCTGGATGCAAAGAAGGGTAAAACATTCTTTTATTGTACATTTACTATTTTTCTGCAAGTTCTACTTCAGAAAAATATTTTAAAAGTTTTACCAAAAAAAAAGAAAAGAAGGTGCTAGGGACAAAGCTACTTTATGTGCATCTAGAGCCTATGTTAACCTGTTTCAAAGATTCTCCAGAAAAGTTAGTTGTTTTTTCTTCACAAAGCACACTGCATCCCTGAAGTTGGGGATGAGAGAACTCAATGTTAAATTACTCTGATTTCATGAGTCTAAAAACCGAGCCTTCTGATTTTATGCTTTATAATTGTAAGCAAACACTGGAGTACAAACAACTATGAAATTCAGTCTTTGCAGCTTAGGCATATTCTAATTATTCTTGTAGGATTACTACTTGTGTCTTATACAAAAGCTCTCAAATGCAGAAGTAGGACTCAAGAATTTAGACAGAAAGTGAGCTACAAAGCTTACCTTGAACACAAGAACCAACATCCAGCCTCTGGCATGCTGCCGTCAATAGCAATAGCGCTTGGTACTTCAGATGCCACAACAAATGCAAAACAAGAAGGCAATGTATGCACTCCAACAAATATTTGGTATTGTGTACACTGTTGTTCTAGCCACTGCAGCCATTGTTCTCTCCTAGGCAGAGAAGTGACATAAGGCCACCATTTCCCATCTTTAGCAAGTTACTGAGACACAGGAAAGGATTACAAGATCTTTAAAAGTTATTTTTGAATGTATTACAGTGCAATTTATAAAGCACTGAGAGCACGTCAAACCTGAAAACTCAGCACTTCCAGATCAATCTAGTCTGGGAGTTGACCACAGTACAACCAACAATTGTCTGGTGAATGAAAGCAATATAAACCAGTTCAGAGGTATAAAAAGAAATGTTACTCAAAGCTCTGTTAAATTTAAACTCCCATATAAAGTTCATATCAGCTTAAAAGATGGGAAAAACTCTCAGAAAATTCCCAGACTTCACCAGACAAGAAGCATTTTTAAGTGACTTTTCCTAACCCAAAATATTGCTACGATGTCAGCACATAAGGTAGACAAATGCAACATAGATAAATGGCAAAATAGGCTAATGGCATATTTTTGAGGAGAAAAGTATAAAATATCTCCAGGATTAAAGGAGAAGAATTTGCAAAATCAGTTATAAACAATAATTCTATTAAGATAATGGAGTTTATCCTCTTTCCTTTTGGAAATTTTCAAAATATTCTTATACATCACTCAAATCTCAAATTCTTTCATATAATATTGGATTCTCCACACAGCAACAGACATTAAGTAAACCATCATTCCAACAACTTTATTTATTGAAATCTTACTGCCAGTTTTGCAGGAACTTTTAAAACCAAGATTATACCTAGACAAAGTCAACTGACAATCAGGCAAAAGAGACTTTATGGAAAGCAGAGGCTAACATGGCTGATAATACATACAGGACCATAGTTGGCTCATCTTCTAGGGATATTGAAAAATAGAGAAATAAAATAAACTGACGGTGCAATAGTGAAAAATCACTTTCTGCACTGTTGCGAAAGTCTTGTCTAAAATGTTCAAAACACAACCAACTTCTAAATTAATTCAGCCTGGTGCAAGTAATCCATAACAAGTTTATAAGTGATTCTCAAGCCAAGAAAAATATACTATTCCCACAATCTGTATGCATACTATTTAGCAACCAAAAATCTTCATAAGCTATGAGATCAAATTTTCATAGCAGTTTCTTCCAGTGACAACTGATTTTTTTCCTTGAAATTTAGTTTCCAGTGCAAATCTCAGCACCCTTTTCCAGCTATGCACTCATATGGAAAATACAGATAGGCAAGAGGTTTGAATTTACATTTTCTGCAATTTCTTTTCATGGGATGAAATGCTGTTGATACGAATTACAGGAGGAAAATTACTAGATTAGACCTCAGATCTCTGAATATTTAGCACCATAACATTCCCAGCCTTGAAACTATTATTTGCAAGGTGGAGAAAGAAGCTTCTGCCTTAAACTCTAAGAAGATTCCCTTAAGAAAGGGCAATGGTGTCTAAAAGCTGCTTCCACCAAGGCAATTCCTATCAGTTCCTTAAAACAAGGGTGGAAATCCTATTAGTTGGCTTATGTTTTTCAGAGCTTCAAAAAGTATCCTTTGAAGATGAAAAAAACCTTCTGAAGTGACCAGTTACACAAAAAACCTTTTTAAATAACAGGTTATCATGCAATTCTGCATTCTTTCAGATATTCTGCGAATTGGGAAATAACCAAAAATGCACAGGGATCTGAAAAACTTGCCAGTGAAGTTAAGGTTTCTCCCACTTCTGCTTCAATACAATAGCTTTTGCTAAGTAAGCAGGAGCATTCAGCTGGACAGCTTTCTTCTGAACCATCCAGCACTGCACAGCACACTTTCAGGCTTTAAAATCTCCCATTAAGCCCCAACCGACTTCAATACCCAATGGATTTCAAGACCTTTCTGCTGCTTTCTGCAAGATTCACTTAATTTTCAGTCCCAGAATTACAGAGTATGCTCACTGCTCCTACAAGAGACAAAGAATAATTAGGAGAACTCGTCAGGCTTTCAGGTTGTCTCAGCAATATTCAACTATATCTGTAAATGCCATGGTGAAGCATACTGAAATATTATGTATCCAACTCTCTCCCCTTATCTACTAAGAGCAAACAAACCCAAAATATAGAAAAATCTGTAATCATTTAATACCTAATGAAATAAACAGAGAGCCACCAAACCAAGGAGGGGGATTTGGGAGAGTGGAGTGGAGGATGTTAAAATTTTAAGCTTCCCATGAAACTAAGTTCAAAATTTTGATGCAGCTTTATCCAAATCAAAAACTTCATTTGACATGATACTGATAGCTTACAGAGGAAGATTAGTAAAAATTATGTTTTGAGTAGGTAATTCAAAAATCCTTTAGAAGACTCCAGCAACACCTAAGTAAGAATGAAGGCAGGGTATAGGAAGTATTATCATAAACAGATCAATGCATGGTAACTTATCAATTTTGAAACTGTTGTTAATTTTCACGTTGAGTGAGAAAAATATTCGAAAGCATTTGACAATGGAACTCATTCAATAAAAAAATGTTTAAGTATCTCACACATTACATTCCTCTTACCTCCAGCACTCACATTTATTTCCACTCACTGTTGGCCACAATCCAGAAGTCTAAATGGAAATGTTTACAGTTTCTCACCTATAACACTCGTTCCTTCACTCTTACAGGCTCACACCCTGGTATATGCTATATTTGTCTTCCCCCACCCCACCCCCCAAAAAAGCAAAGCTCAGCTACAGAATCTTCTCAAGAGCATTTCACCACCTCTAGATGCTGCAGTGTCAAGACACTCATGTTACAGAAGTCAACATTGTCAAGGGGACAAACAGCTGGGGAAGGCTGAAGCCATCCCATAGGAAATCCTCAAAGCACATTCAACACACCACAGCCCTGGTAACCTCGGGAGCTGCAACACTGTCCCTCAAAATAACAGAGTTTAAAAATCCTGACATTTTACCAAGCTTGACAAGTCTAAGGTCCAACAACAGATAGCCAGCACAGCACCTCAACAGTCTTTCAGAAACAGATAGCTAGGAATCAGACACATACTTCCTTCTTGGAATAATGGGGGATTTGCAGCATGAAGTAGGGAAAACTTCAAAGCTCCTTCAGACTGGCAGTTTAGTTTTCTAGTGACTTGAAAAACAACCATAAATCCCTAAGACCCATGCACAATACACTACAGCCTGGAACAAGACAGATGCCAAGAACACATTGGCAAATCCCAAGTACACTCAGTAAGGTGATTAGTTTTCTAAATAATACTTTTATGTATATGTGCATCACCCTTACCTCCGTGATAGGTCTAGTCAGAGCAGAGCTGATATCTCTTCAAGTTTGTATGCTTGCCTCGTGCCTAACACAAGTCCAGTTTTCTAAAATATTACTGCAAGTTTCAGCCTGGAGTACCTGCCTGGGAAATATCTGGTTTTCTGAAACACAAAAGTACATTCATTTAGATCCTAATTCCAGCTACTTTGGGGGAGCACAGAACATGCATCAACCTTTCCAAACAGCTACTTGTCTCATTTATGTGATAAACACTCCCAAGAATTCCTGCACACCATAGAAACAAAGAATTTCTCTAAATTCATATGAAAAATTAGAATTTTAATTCACAATTTCCAGAATCCAAAGGACACTCTCACAAACATAACTCATCTTTTATAGGCAATATAGCCCTACATCTACCTATAAGCATTGGCAACAGACTATTCCCTCCATCTTTCTCACCAGCTCCATGATACAGACATGGCATTAGCCAGAGTTACTCTAAAAACATGGCCTGGTTGTATAAACAGTTACTTCAATACTTCAAAGAAATTAAGGAAATTCAAATATTTTCGATTGATGAAAATTTGGTTTATTATGTCATCTATTGAATTTGCCTTGTGAATATTTTGTTTTCTAGATTTAATTCCATCATTCTACAGTTCACCTTACTTGAACCAATCTCTGCCTCAGTTTTCATAATTAATCTGACTAATTTATATGACTTAATTCCTGAGAAGTTAACTTTTGCAGTTTAATTGCTGACAGCTTTAGAAAAAAGTACTTTCTAAGCCCATTTTAAAAGCAGTGATTTATAGCCTGAATGCAATAAAAACAAAAGACAAAACAAAAGCAACTGCAGAGCTAAGAGCTTTTGATGAATGCTAAAAGGCCATTAAAATGCTGTTCATAGTCTATATGATACAGTAAATTTTATAATTCTTTCTGTGAATGCAATTGCTTCCCCTGAATGTGCTGACAGAGAGGTACAAGTCCACAGATTGTTGGTGCTTGCAGAACTGTTTATCATTTTTAAATTTAGTGGAGTATGAAAAAACACAGAAAGCTAGTGTGCTTTACAAATCAAGATCATAAAAATGAACTTGTCTCTTAGAGGATTTTGAATCATGCCCCGGATCAGCCAGAAGGAAAAGGGATGAGGAACTTGTCTGGGACACAAACACTGAAGTTCAAAATATGTTAAACAATGATAGCACAATCAAGGCTTGCTCAACACAGAAATAAAGCTGTTTTACAAAGTGAAGGTGAGGAGTTCAACATCAGAAGAAACTGGCCGTACTATTTAAAAACAATATAAAACTGTCTCTCCTAGAACTTCTGCTATTTGATGATAAATTAATATAACCTTATTCAATCATTATCTGTCATCTCTAAAGGAGCATTTTCCAAGATCACCAGACCTGTAGAACTCATGATTTTGCTTTCATCTGTCTTGTTATTCCAACATATAATACATCATTTTGATTGTCCTATGAAAGTTCCATTATGCATTACAGCATTAGACATAGCAGCAGCAAAACACTGTCACTGCCTAAGAGTTTAGTTTAAAAAAAAAATTGTATTTTGCACAAAGCCACATGTAGACAATAAAATATACCCTGGTTACAACCCCAATAGTTTAGCTAAGGATCTTCTCTGAACTGAGAAATTTGGTTTGCTTTAACTAAGAAGTTATTCCATGTAATATGAAATAACATAACACAAAAGGAACTATAATGAGAATTTCAAGGAACCAGTGACTGAGACTGAGCTCCAGGTACAAGAGGAAAGCAGAACAGAGAAACAAAGGTCTGAGGAATAAAGAGTCCAAGAAGGAAAAGAAGAAAAATATTGAGATGATGTCCAAAGATCCCACAGCTATTCAGCATTCAGGCAGATATGAATATACTTCATGAGGAAGGATCACCTTGACCACCTGCATGGAAAGAAGCCTGAGAATCTGCACGACAATGCATACTTTTCACTCTTGGAATTGCAGGGCACAGCATTTGTTTGAATAAGGATTACAGAGCAGAAAAAATTGCCATAATTAAAACGGACTTTACTTCAACCTGAATTAACAAATGAGCACTATCAGAACAAGAGTGCATTTAGAAATTTCATTAGGAAAGAGCAGCCATAGGTAGCAATTGTCCACAGAAAAGAAATTCAGGTTTTGAGCATGTTCTGGGAATATTCTCATTTAAGAGAGAAAAAAGGAAGACAAAAATGAGAGATGGTCTGAGGAAAAAAATAACCCTGAAGCACCCCATAAACACATGGCAAGCATCCTCTCAGTCCTCCCCATCCCTGCCTAGTTGGAGTTTTTTTTATTCTTCAAGGACACTGAAGAACATTTAACCTTTTTTAGAGATTAACTTCCTGTCAACATTACAGAGACTCTTTATATCAAATGACAGACTGCAGTTTCTGGAGCTTCTCATCTGTTTTAAGGCTTGAATCTCAAAAGCATTGGCCAACAATAGGGGAAGTATGATATGCCCAGCACAGTAATACAATATGTCAAAACAAATATACTACAACAATAGCCACTAGAACAATAGGCAGGAGATGGAGTTGGTCCATTTAATAAGTCTCCACAAATATAAAATATGCTTTTTCACAAGTTTTCCAAAATTTTTTCACATGCAACAATTGTGGAGTATATCAAGCTAAGTCTGCATATTATGGGATACATAACACAGGAGGAAATTTTCATGCTTCAAAGGAAAAGGCTACATCAGGCAACCTCCCAGTTTCCCTGTCTATTGAGAGTGACAGAAGCACCTTCAGGCTGCTTTAGGAATTCTGTATCATCTCTGGAGCCACGTAATGACTGCAGGCAGATAGGCACTGTAAGACAGATTGATATGAGGGTCTTGCTTATCCACACCTGCTCTGATAACACATGTAGACGTCTGTTCTCAGAAGTGCCGATTTTCTTTTTATTACAGATGTGATTTGAACAGGAAGAAACATAGCACTTAAGAACAAAACCAAATGGAATAGAAATATAATTCTATTGCAACTTCTGAACATAAAATCTGACTTGCAGTAGGATATAGAAAAATAGCCTGATTTTTTTTGTTTTGTTTATAAAAGCAAGGCCCAGAAATTAAAACTTAATAGATAAATGCCCAACTTACTCTCATGGCAAAAGGCCAAATTTTAATCAAGAATAACAACAAAATGTATCTTCATCAGTTTGAAGACAACTAGATGCAAAACCAGCAAATTCCTTCATGTTGAATAGACAAACTTCAATATAAAGAAAGAAACACAACACATCATTAGTACCAGTTGTCACCACGCCTGAGAAGCATATTTTCTCCAGGCAATGACAAGAATAAAGGAACAATTTCACTTCTCCATTATCTTGTTCTGCCTTTAGGATCATTCCTTTTTCCATGCCACACTTGCACCAGACAAACATGTGACCTTGCTAGGAACAGAGGAACTGTCAAGGCCAGGAGAGAAAAACTCTTTTGCCTTCACTAAATGAAAATGGGTAACAAAGGTTGAGCCCTAGGAATAACATATGTCACAAATAATAGCAAGTACCTGCTTCCTGGGAGATTTACACAATAGAGTTCACACGTCAGCAACTGTTTGCCTATAATACAAATTCAAATTGACAAGACTGAGGTATTATGGAACAGCATTTATCTCAAGATTGTCAAGAGAAGTCATTTCATTTCTTATGATTAATTTCATTTATACGTTAGTGTATTAACTGGGTACATTACTGATCTTTGTTCCATCCAATTTCAGCTTCTATAGCATGGACAAAATAATCTGAAAAATATCAGTCCTCTTTTTTTTTTATTTTGAAACACAGGAATGTCTCATGCATGTCCAAGGCAAACATCTCACTGTATTAGAAATCCTATCAAAGGAACACATTCTGGAACAAACAACTGTTTTTGAGGAATATGTTAGTGTGAAAGTCAGCTTTTCTATAGTTTTCTTAGAATATCTAGAAAATTGTTGTTCTAGATACTGTGCTCTCCCCTCTACTTGACTGGATGAAAAGGCAAAGATGGAAGCAACGATGACAGCCCTTGTACACTCAAAAAACTAAAAAAGAAGAATAAAAAAGGTTGCCAATCAGAGTAAGACTGCTATATATCTAGGTGCCTGGGTGAAACCACCCTTCAAGCAGAGAGGGCTGCTTCAAACATATACAAGCCACAGCTGTCACTCTGCAGAGCCACACATCTTCCACTCTAAGACAGTATCATTTGACAGCTGCTACAAATCTTATGAGTATAATGGATGTCCTGTTTCTTTCATCTGACAGTCTCTGAAGCATAAGGCGCTAGCTATTACCAAAAAAAAAGGGGGTAGGTGTGTGTGCAATAACATGAACAGCAGCAGAAAGCACGCCAGGATGTCCTCCTAATGCTGAGATGGTCAACAGACATACAAGTGAGACTAGAATGCTGTTTAATTTTATTTGGATAGGCAGCAGGATTTGTAACTGTTTGAGAATCAATCTTCGTTCTTCCCCAAGATCTCTCCCATTTTAAGAATGCAACTAGTTTTAAACCCCTGCATAAACATACAGTAAACATGTTTTACATGCAATTGCTTCAGAGAGGGAGAGGTACAAATGACAGCATTCTACTTCTTTTGCAGCAGCTCTGATTAGGTCCAGCAAGATCAGGGCCTCACTGAAAAAGGCACAACATAAAGGAAGAATAGAAGTGTTACTTTCCCAAGAGCTTACAGTAAAGACAGTCAGAATTTGGTTACTCAAGTAATCTGCAAGCCAAAGGACAACTAACTTCACATCTCTGCCACTAATTGTCTCCAGAGCCAGAGCCAACACACTCCTAGCCATTTTAGCTTCCCACAGGAAAACAAGATACCTCTGATCTCTGCAGTAATTGTGTCCGTGGATGTTCACATCCCAGATTCAAACTGTTCTGTACTGCTAAGATCTTCCTGATCTCAGTGGCTGCTGCACACCAGTGATGGCTTGCTGCACATAGAGGGTGTTCTGCAAACACAAACGCTGCCAAAGTCAGCATTTTTCCTGGGGAAGGCAGCTCTTGGCAGAAACAATTTGCTTCTAATGTTTAAAATGGCTGATCTCACACGTCTCCATTTTCCGGTCTTATGCGATTTTCTCAGCCGTTCCAATATGTTACGATAAAATTCCCACTTTCACATCGTAAGGCCATTTTGACAGGGCCACTTTCCGGTCCTGCTGTCCCCAAACTGCAAGAAGCATTACTTGCAGAAATTTAACCCATTCACTGAAACGCGGGCAGCCAGGCCGTTCAGGCAGGACTCTTAATCACAACTACAACTGCCAGCCAAATAAAATACGGCAACATGATTTTAGCTGGAATCCCTATCGCGGAGCTGGAGCTCGCAGCCGGACACGCAGTGCTCACACGCCATCCTGCGGCCGCCGAGCGCCGCTGCGGACCTGGCTCGGCCGAGGAGCGCTTGCATTATTGGATCTGTTCATCGAGCTGTTAACCCTTCGGGAGCAGCTCTGCTCCCCGCGCCGTCCTGGGCAGACAGCACCGTGATTTTCATACTCACATTAAATCGATGTGAAATGATCGCTTCAAATAGGGCACTCAAACATCACAGAATGGAGATACTATAAAACTAAAGGATGTATAGTATCCCAGGCTGTACTGCAGAGTCTTGGAGAGAGTCACACTTTGTTGGTACAGTTGCAAAAACAGCAACTCAGTTAATTTTTTGTATTTACTGTCTCAATCCTTTGTCCTCCTCTCGGTCGTCTGAAAAGAAATATCCTGTAGTCCTTAGGGGAGAAGGAAACAGTGAAGTAATAATATTTACCTAATCTCCCAGTTCTTCCCGAATCAAATGGCTTTAGGTGTTTTTGTTCTGTTTGTTGTTTGGGGTTTTTAACACATCAGTGGATATAGCATGTACCAAGTTTAGGAAGAGGTAGTGCAGCTTCAGATGACAAGAGACATTAACAACAACCACATGCAGAACTTAACAATGCTTCATGAATTATGCAAGACTTGCACCAAATCATTATTGTTCTAAGCGTGCACAAAATAAACAAAGACAGAAAAGACAGAACTTTTTACACAGTAGTAAAACAGAGCACTCGACTTGTGGTTGCTAAGGAATATAAACAGAGATGCAGAGTACTGCCACATGAATCCGGCTGGGATAAGCATGCAAACAATTCTGCAGTAATTTTTGGTTTGTTTGTTTGAATAGGATGACACCATAATTGGTTAAGAGACCAGACAAAGCCCACAAAAATCAATAGAAAATGGAAAACCTTCCCTTGACTTCTCTAGGCTTTGGCCTGTGCCACATAATATAACACTGACAGCCAGGAAATGAAAAAACAGAATTACACAAAAAGCAGCTCAAATTCAGTAAGTCTTTCACAGCCAGAACCCCACAGAAGTTCCGTATCTCTCCACTTCCTATTTCACATTTATATACCCATCTTTCATTTTTGCCGGCACATCACACTATTAGAAGGCAATTACCTAAATTATAAATTCTTCAGATCATTAAAGCTATTAATAAAATTTGATTTTCGGTGTAAGAGCGTTCACACACCAGCTAGGGAAACAATCCTTCCTCACTGCATTACAAACTTGACAGGAACTCCATTTCCATTTCCAACTACTCCATCTAATTATGAAGCCTTTCAGCAGATCAAAATGCTGCATAAAATCACCCAAACTGAAAGGTGGGGGGGAAGGGTATCTTGTTAAAGCACCTCATCTTTTTTCTAGAGACATTCTGCTCTCATATCTCAGTTTTGCCTTCAGCAAGTTTTGGAAGGTTCCAATTAAAACATGCTTTGAGCAATGGGCACCATAAAGCCTGGTGATTTACTGAATTAAAGCCTAGAAATGCTCCAATGCTCGTCCCCATCCAGTATTTTTACTCTCCTGCCTCCAAGTTAACTACAAAGACCTGCTGCAAAGGTCTGCTGCAAAGCACAACTGATTTTGCCATGCCATGGCAACCTCAAAGTGCTGAAGTCCAAAGCCATGACTAGAAGATGACACTGTGCACCTTTCTAAGCAGCAGCAGCTATACCACCAGTTACATGTGTTGCACAAGCAACAGCATGTGACACCCAGCAAGGAGAGACATGTCACACTACCAACCTGCTTTTCCTTCCACTCATCCTACTCATCTGTGGGGAGAATAAATTACTTACCGATGTCCCACTTCAAATTTTAAATAAAATACTGCCTCCTTTTTTGAGCACAACGTTTAGTAGAAACATTGTAAAGTTGATTAAAGTGTGTGACCATTACCATTAGAAGGGAGGTGATTCTGCCCCTCTACTCCACTCTTATGAGACCTCCACTCTTATGAGCCAGAGTGCTCCCACGCCAGCACAGGGAAGATATTGACCTGTTGGAGCAAGTGCAGAGGAGGGCCGTGAAGGCTGGAGTACCTCTTCTGTAAAGACAGTCAGAGAGAATTGGGGTTGGTCAGCCTGAAGATTCCAGGGAAACCTTAGAGCAACTTCCAGTACCCAAAGAGGGCTACAAGAGAGCTGAAGAGGGACTTTTTACAAGTGTCAAGGGGAAACGGCTTCAAATTGAGAGGGAGTAGCTTTAGATTGGATACTAGGGAGACATTCTTAACTGTGAGGGTGATGAGACACTGCGACAGGTTTTCCCAGAGACGTTGTGGATGCCCCATCCCCGAAAAGTGTTCAATGCCAAGTTGGATGGAGCTCTGAGCAAGGAATTCTAAGGGAAAGCGTCCTTGCCCGTGGCAGGGTGGTTGGAACCAGATCATCTTGAAGGTCCCTTCCATGCCAAACCATTCCGTGAGTCTCCGTTTCCCACCACCCTCAGCCCCTGCTTCGCCCCGCCGCTGCCGGCGAGGCCCTGGCCGCCCCCGGGGCTGCCCCCGCCTCTCCCCGCACTGTGGGGCTCCAGCCCTCGCCTCACGGACACTACACACACAGAGCCGCCGGGGAGCCGCTCGTTTAGGGCCTTTAGCACGGAGCCGCACAGGACCGCTCTGGGGCCCGCGCCAGGACTCGCTGCCGAGCTGCCCGCACCGCGCAGGCGGCGGCTCCGGCCAGAGCCCCGTGTCCGCTCCCAGCCCCGCCCGGCCCGGAACAGCACAGCACAGCACGGCACAGCACATGCCCACAGAGGGGCCGCCGCCGCCACCCTCCGCCGGTAGGTGCCCGCGGCCGCCGCCGAGCCCTCCGGACAGTGGGGCCGCCGCTCGTGAGCTCGGGATGGCCCTGAGGGCTCCGTGCCCCCTCCGGAGGGGCTGCGGGGCGAACACTGGGGTGTCTCGGGAATCGCGCCCGGGGAGGGTGGCAAAGCGCTGCCTCGGCTGTCCCTTAAAACGCAGCCCCGTTCGAGCCCTTGCACAGCCAGCACCGCGCCTCTGCCGGGCCCAACGGGGAGCGAAGTTAAGGGAGGGATTCTTAGAAAGCACGAGATGGATTTTTAAAGCGGCCCTGCTCGGTAGATCAGTTCTAGTCACTGCCGCCACATGCGTGGTATTGTGGTTGTTCTTTGCCCTTCCATTTCATTCCTGTGCTTTCCTTCCCTTCGGGCTTCCTGCCGGCCTGTAGTTCACTAACCACTGGATCTCTATGGGTACCAGGAAAAAGGAGGGAAATCACTAACAAGAAACATTTAAAAGGCGTTCTTAATTATCCTTTCCCAAAAAAAAAAACCCCACCTCTAACTTGACAAGTGTTGTGACTCATAATGATGGCTTGCAGTCCTAAAAGCACTTCAAATGCAGTGCTTAATACAGCTAAATAAAGCTGGATTCTTACTAAATAAAGAAGAGCTGGTGGTTATTTAAGAGCCATCAAATCTTCAAATTTGTAATTTCCCTTTTAAATTCCAGAGCTGACAGTAAAGGGAGGGGAAAAGGGCTTTTTCATGATCACTGGCATACAACAAATTTTCCAGATGAAAGCATTAGTTGTGGGAGATACACATACCAAAAGCACACTGCAGTTCTTATTCCCTTTTCTAGCTTCATGTCCAACTAATTACTCTTTCTCCACAGATATGAATTACTCTAGGTTCATCACCACTGTGAGTGCAGCAAGAAAAGGATCTCCAATAAGACTTCTGAGTGAGTACATGTCCCTTCATCCCAGTTTCTCTAAAAGAGTATCATTCTGTGTTCTGGTCTTTGCTGGGGTATCATGGCCTAAGATTTATAAAGGTTTGAAAGAAAAACATGCTGTCAGCTGACAAGCAAGGCCAGATAACTTGACTTTTGTCAAGCAGAGGTGCCAAGAAGTATAAAGAAAAATAAAGTGAATAGCCTTGAAAACTATTAGCCATTTCAAAATAGCCATTTCAGAAACCCATCCAGACAGACAAATTAGTATTATCACTTTAACAAGTGTCTGAGAAGTCTCTGCCACTGTCTCTGAATCAGGGCTTTTGGCACAGTTTGCAGCTGAGTTTATGCTGGGTGTCCAGGAACAAGCAACTAATGACTCAAAATTCAGTTCCAGCATGTTTATGTCCACCTAGTTTTCCTGTAACCCCTTCACATCCATAAATGTCTCACCACCCACACCCCCTCAGCTTCCTTTTCCATATTAATCTATCTTTAGGCTACCACATTACATAGTGTTCCATGTGACTGATAGAAGAGCTTAACTGCCTACTTGTTTACTTGAAACCTACAGAGACCTGACAGAATCCAAATATGAGACTAGTTGAGCCTTCAGGGGTCAATTTCCCCTCTTGGTAAGGGGCTAGCATTTGCTGTTCTGCTTAAAATGCTTCATACAGGTACAGCTAAGTCCAATAATTCACTCTAGACAGTCTGTTTTTCAAGTGATACATTGATATGCATCATAACAAAAATATTAAGTAGCACAGTTCCTGCAGAAAGACACGTTTAGACTGCAGTTTTGATGACAAAGTAAATCTTTACCAGGCCAGAAGTCACAGGCACAACCCATATTGGTGAACTAACTGATAAGAGTTAACTCCCTGTGTTCAAGTCTGCTAATATGTACTGGGAAATAAAGTCGATAACAGGCTGCTTTCAGCCAGATCTGGTGTCATCTGTCCTCATGTGCCTGATGTAAAACTGTCAAGCCAGCATGAATGCCGTATTGTGAGTTCTTGGATTTAATGCAATCAAGTGCCCTTGCTTTATTAAGGTCCAGGCTGCACTGCATAGATTGGATCTGAATGATTGTGCAACTGTGACTTAAAAGCAGGAATTAAGATCTTCTTTGTACCAAATTACTTGCACAGTGCCTCTGCCACTAAAACTGGGCTGCCAGAAACATTTCCACTCCTTTATAGAAAAGCTATAATCATCTGTCAGTATAACTGCCAGATCAGCTGAAATGAGACTGAACGATAAACAAAACAAAAAACAAAGCCAATCATTTCAAGTCAATCTAAGCAGATCATTAAGACTTTAAATTCTTGAAGCTCAAAACACATCAGTCACAGAAGTTTTTATAACAGTAGAACAGTCCAGATTGTTTTAAAATAAATTACAAGTAGCTTTTTGAACTTAAAATGATTTTTTTGTGTTAGTCCATCCTAACAGTATCTCCTTCCCTGTGCCCCCCAAACACCTATTTAATCCAAGCAGAAAGATGAGTTTAAGAATTCCTGATAGTTAAACAAGTAAATTGAAAAATAGAACAAGTTCTCTGGACCATTATTAACTATTGATAAAAGGATATCATCACCGTTGTAATAATCAAATTGTAACCAAGATGTTTTACTTTTACTCTAGCTGAATTGATGCAGAGGTCTCCTCCATCTCTCATCTCTCTGGCTGGAGGGGTACCAAATCCTAATGTTTTTCCATTTAAGAGGGCAACTGTTGACATTGGACATGGAACTCCTATTGAGATTGGGGAAGATCTGATGAAGAGAGCTCTCCAGTACTCAGCCTCAGCAGGGTATCTGTCACAGCTGCTTGCACTTCACAGTACCACAAGCTAAGGATCATAATATCCTTTATTATTGCATTAAGGCACCTGTGTTTTTAAAATCTGTTCATAAACCCATTTTATCAAAAAATGGGTTCTTTCCAAAGCCTATGTTTTTTTCTATTTGCCTCACTATTTACATTTCAGTTCAAGTGGAAAATTTTGCAATGAGTAATGCAAAAAAAAAAAAAATCACCTAAAACCCTAATGCTAATAATTCTTAACCCAGAGCATTTCCTAGCTGCTAGTATGTGAGAATCCAGACTCCCAAATCAGATATTTAAAAAATACTGCATTACAATACATAGTTTCTGCATTCTGGAGTATTGTTTTTCATTTGGCACCATATACTAAAGTCAATATGTACAGCTTGTGGCAGTTGAGTGGAGGTATTTATAGAATTGTCATTTTTGGTACAAAAATTGCATATAATTACATTACTTTATTGCTCATGTAAACTCCTCAGCAGACAACACTGAGTCAGGTGGGGACAGGTTTGCAAAAATGCTTGGGTACCTACAGAGGCACATGGGGCATCAGTTCAGATTTTCTTAGTATTTAAATGAACCCGGCCATTTGTGAACATCCTACAAGATCTTAAGACTTTTTTTGGAAAATGTGTTTTAGAAATCCTTATAATCTGCAACTTGTTACTAGCAGCATTGAGAGCTTTGCCACATGCCACACTGGAGTATAGAATGATCAGTTCTAGGAGTGAGTATTGTGCAGCCTCCACCCTGTTTCATCCTTGACAAATAATTTCTGCCCAGATTTCAGTATGATAATTTGGTGTATGGACCACAGATGCCCATCTCATTTTCTTCATTTGATACAGCAGTCATAACAATTGCATCTCAGTGCATCTGTGTGACAGTTGAAATCAGACTCAGGACTGATGCTAGATTTGGCAGCGATTTAGAGAAACAGCCTAGCTTTGGCCTATATAAGGTGTTAGATACACCTTCTTATTCATGTTTCAGGATTCCAGAGCTCTTGTCTTGGCTAAAAGATTTCCAGCGGAACCTACATGATCCCCCGACAGCCAATTACAGCCCTGAGCAAGGACAGATGGAAGTGTGTGTCACAACTGGCAGCCAGGAAGGCTTGTGTAAAGTAAGACCAAAAGATTCATGTGTTAGAAGCATTTCATTCAGAGAGATGTTTATTCCTCCATCAGTTCAGCTATACTCAGCATTAAGTGCCCTCCATAATTATATGCAGGGTACTTTATTCAATGCATATCTGACAGTATTACCAATACAGGATAAGAAAAATGAAGCAAAATTGCAGTGGTATTCTAGACTGTCAGAGCTGCATGAAAGTTGGGGTAACCAAAGAAATTCGTGTAGAAAATACGCTATACATTACCTTATATATAAGGTAACATTTCATGTTACTCAAGTAGTGCAATAATAAGTGCATAGATGCTTTACCATAACTCTGTTCTAAATATGTTTCTTCTTTTTTTTTATTTCCTGATTTTTTGGGGGTTTTCACTTCCTGAAATAATAACCCTTTCCAGTACCCTTTCACTGCTGATTACTTGATCCTTTCTGTGACTGATACAGTAGAAACCATGCTTCAGAGCACTGTCTTTCCATGTCAAGTTGATATTCTCTAGTTGATAGCTTATCTTAATTTGGCTCTAAAGCAGATTTTTCATCTCTTCATTGCCTTTGTTACAGAAAGGATAATTATGTGGTATGGGAATTACTAGTACCTGATCAAGATTTTTAATCCCACTAAGAAATCACAAGTATGAAGCACATGTACAAAAATGGAACAATCTTAAAACAGGCTTTTCTTTTGCAGGTGTTTGAAATGCTCATTAATCCTGGAGACAACATCCTATTGGATGCACCCACATACTCTGGGACACTAGCAGCTGTAAGTATTCTTTAGCTACAAAACATGGTGAATGTTAGTTACATTTGAACTAAACAGCAGTTTAGTGCCTGATCTGCAGTCTTATAAACACTGTCTATATTTGCTATAAAAACATATCTAAGACTCAAGATTTTAGTGTTAAACAAGTTAAGTTGAAAAATATTAACTCATAGAAGGTTTTTCTACTAAAAGTTCTATAAAAGCTATTAGAAATTCCTCTTCCAAATACTAGTTCATTCAAGGGCTAAGATCACATACGGGGTTTGACAAAAAGCTATCAGGACCTAGTTTGGTTGAATTAAGTTTGTAACAAGTGGGTGTGTTAACATGTCAGCACATTTACCTGAAATATTTCATGGTCAGATTGTACAATAGCTGTAAATAATATAATATTGGAGCAGACCTGAAACATGCATATATGAGTAGGAAGATATGAATTAGAATTATACAGAAATAACAAGTTTACTTCTGAAAAGTCCCTTAATCAGTATAAAATTAAGTGTGAGCTCAAAACACCTAAGAGCTGCAAGAAGGGTTAGAATAAATACACCACAAATTCAGTTGTCTTCCCTTGGATCAAATTAAATTGTTAATTTTTGCTGTCCTAAATTTGAGTATATAGTCTAATCAGCTGTACTTTGTTAGGAATGTATTTTGACAATGCAGCAGCTTGCCATTTTATTTAAAAACGCAGAGCACTATGTGCTACAAATTGAAATTCCACAGAGGAGAGAAAACAAGCTTTTTCCTTGGAATTTGACATATAGTTTTTCATACTGCTGTCAACATGTCGTTGCAGTAGCATCATTTCATTTTCCTTTGTATTGCTGAATATATCTATTGAGAACAGATTCTTTGCCCTTTTTCAGTGAAGAGTAGCTTAAAGCTCTGGCACTTCACAAAGTGGAGTATAAATTGTCAATAGGAAACAAAGGTGCTGTGACCTTAACTATCTGTGGTGAGAGCATAAAGGGGTCCTAGGAGAACAGTTCAAGTTTACAAAATCCCTTTCTGCTTGAAAAACCATATCTGATTTCCTAGAGAAGAGCAGCAATTGAACATAGAAGTTACCCATTTCTTCTCAGCTGGCTTAGTAGGACAAATAAAGAGTAATGTGACAAGTTTGACAAGCCTTACAGCAAATTCAGGCAAACTTTTATTTGCCTCATGATCAAATGGAGCTTGAGATGGGTATAAAATCAAAAAGAAAAACTTTGTATTGATGAAATTCTACAGTGCCAATGACAAAAAGAAGACCTTTGAATTACACAATTATGACAGTTTTGTTCCTTCTATCCACAGCTGAGACCCTTGGGTTGTAATATAATTAATGTTCCTAGTGACCAACATGGCATTATTCCAAAAGCTTTACAAGAAATTCTGTCTGCTTGGAGCCCAGAAGATGTAAAAAATTGTAGCAATCACCTCCCCAAATTCCTGTATACTATTCCAAATGGATGCAACCCAACTGGCAACTCACTGACAACAGAGCGCAAAAAGGAGATTTACCAGGTATGGAGCTGGGGTCTTGTGAACCTTGTAGGTGGAAACAGATAAATGCCAGTCTTGTTTCAGTTGAGGGTACCCCATGTGTAGTATTTGGGCTGATTACTGGTCAATAGACATTCCTCCTAGAACTTGTTTCTAGCAGAATCTCTTTCACTACAACTCTTCAGAGGCAGACTGTGCATTAGATAAACTGTTTTGCAATGGCAGCCCATTGCTGGCTGGTACCTTTGGCCTGGGCTTTTAGGTGCACTTCCTGCAAGTTGCCTGCACAGTTTGAATGCCACATGGAACAGAGCTTCCCTTACATACGTGGGTCCTTATACTGCAGCTACCATGTCTGCTCTTCTAATTGTTTGAAATCTAAATTGAGCACTTGAAGGCTTCTCATGATGGGGGCTTTTATATAATGAAGGACCAATCAATAGAATCATAATATGGTCCTGGTTTAGAAAAAAAAAAAACCAAACTTGACTGAATTGACAGTGTCTTCACCTTCTTATTCATTTTGCTACTTTTTATTCATTTGTTTAGCTTGCAAGAAAATATGATTTTCTCATAATAGAAGATGATCCTTACTACTTTCTTCAATTTGAAAAGGTAATTTGTCTTTCATAATCCTTAGTAACACCTTATTTTCTGGAGAGAAACTAGGTTTTCAGGAGAGAGCTAAGGTTTGAACCCTAGACCTTCCAACATGCTCCTTGCTTATATGCTACCAAGGTAGTTGTAGGCCTCATAGTCTGTGCTTCTTTCAGTCATTTTCCTCTTTGTGGCATTTTATGTCCTTTTAGTTAGCGGTTCAAATTTCTCCAGCCTCATACAGGATAGAATTTCCTTCAGTAATCAGAAAATGACGAAGACTTTGTGTTCAGAGCAAAGCAAGTATGTCACTGAAGCAGCACTTGAAAATTGCCTTCTCTTAATGTTCCTTTCTTCCTGTCTCTTTGTTCATTCAGCAGAAGACTGCCTACTCCCCATCTACTATACCTCATTTTTATCCCTTTGCCTTTTGGAGAATCCAGGAGTTCTCCCAGGTGTCACAGGAAGGGGTACTGGATAGGCAGCTTCCCTTCTTCATGTAAATTTTCCCCAGATTTCTTACATGAATCTACAGTTGTGCAGTCTTTAAAACTACCTAACTTCAGAAATAAAGCTGGTCTTAGAAAGCAGTAAAACATTGGTAGAAGGTAAAGGTCAGCATTTTCTCTTTTGAAATATGTTTTTAGGAAGAAGACAATAAAACTGCTTCACTTACTCATTCAATAGCATAGTGTAGCTTTGTTAGACAGTGTAGGGGAGAAGGTGTAAAAGCAGAGTTCTTGATAAGGAAAAATTGTGCTGAACTCAGATCTTCACAATTCGGTCATATCTCCTGATTTCATTTTTTAATACAGCAAAGCAGAAAGCTGCAAGGGTCCATTTTAGAAATTGCAGTACCTCTTTACTCCCCAAAGACATGTTGGCAGAAAAAAAATCATTATTTCTCTCTCCTTTTTTACCAAAACTTAAACTGAACACTTGTATGCTGAATGGTGGGCTAAGTAAGCATCAAAAACTAACAAAGGTGATTTCTTGAAGACTTTCACAGAATATTGTACTCGCATCTCAGACAGCTAGCCGAAATAATCACTTGCCAGCAAGCTACTGCAATGTTTTCCTTGGAGTACACATTTGAGAAATTAATTGTGTCTTCATAGTAAAGAAAAGAATTCCATCATAACCCTTACTAGTACCTTGAATTTTATTTTTTATTTTTGTTCCAAGCCATGGGCTCCAACTTTCCTCTCAATGGATGTGGATGGCCGAGTTATCAGGACCGACTCTTTCTCTAAAATTCTCTCATCTGGGTAAGGCCAGCTGCAGACTACTTAGCATTGCCTAATCAGTTAAGATACAAGACTTCATACAAAGTGATGAAACATGTCATGGTTTTCTGATTTAATAGCTGTCCACTTCTGGAATTAACTTCTGAATCAACAGCTTTTCGCAGTCATAACTTTTCATGTCATCTCTTGGAAGTGATTTAACTCCAGATTCTGTTTCTCTTCTGATGCTGATAGTTAAGCCTCTCTGCCCAGGCAGCTCATTCTTGCAGGCACCAGCTAGGCAGAAAGACATGCTGGATTCCAGCTCTGTTCCTGGAACTCTTAGGAGCTTTTCTCTCTTATTTTTCCATTTCTCTTTCCATCTATCTCTTACCATTCCTGCAAGCTCCCTGAACTTGCAATACAGAAAATAAATAATCATTCTTCATAAACTGTTCTTAGGGTTATACTGATAATCTAGCCTTCCAATTCTTTCAGGTCATTTCCACATGCCTGAAAAAACTAGGTTGGCTGTTTTCCATTTCACACAAGTCAACATATTTGATTTTTGACTTGTCTTTGTCTATTATCCTAATAGATATAAAATTTAATGTGAATTCTGCACTGGCAGCTGGTGGATTATAACCCACCCTAGAGAAAGTGAGGAGACGATATAAGTTTAACTGTGACTGCATTTTCAGAAGTGACGCTGCAGAATGGCATGGCATAATATCTTTGCCAAAGACACATGTGAGTTTACTGGTTCAGTTTTTCTTCAAATAGAAACTTCAGCCAATCTCTAAAGACAGGTAATAAGAATTGAAGTATAAATAACCAACTAGTTCATCAAATCTAAATTCCATTCCTTCTGCAGTACTGAAAGGGAGTGAAAGAGTAAAGCCATTTGCCACTTCTTATCTGTTTGTCGTAAAGCCTGAACATTCGTGATTTTTCATTGTGGGAAAACCTACCTTTCCTTCCCTCTGATTCATTTAATCTTTATGGTTGCAGAGGATAGTTTACAAACAGATTTTGTTCTGAAGATTCATAACTAAGAAGCTAGTATAAGCATTAAAATCTGTTAAATGTTTTTATTTCATGACTTCGATACTCAGCTTCTGAACTGCGTAATCTTAGGGCAGTATTAAGATATAGATAAATTTTAATGCATATGAGATCCTTACACTATCAATAAAATGGTTGCATGCTTTCCCACATATAACTCAGACAAAGTATTAGCATGCTGCATTTCTATAGTAATCTTTTGTTTGTTTTCTAGTTTAAGAATAGGTTTTCTGACGGGTCCCAAGCCTCTCATTGACAGAGTTGTTCTACACATTCAAGTGTCTACAATGCACACCAGCACTTTCACACAGGCAAGTGCAAATCCACTAAATTAATTGTATTTAGAGAAGAAAACATATTCCAAGTTATAAGAAAACACAAGCAAACAGCTTTGTACTTTCACAGTTGCTCTGCACTTTTGCAGTTTTGTCTATGCATATTCATTGTCAATTCTGCTAAAGGAAGAGAGACCACCATAGAACTCAGAACCAGAGCCAGAGGGTTGTCTCACTGCATGGATAGTACAGCTGATATCCCTTAAGCCTCAGATTTCAAGTATCAAGATTTGAAATGCTCTATGTCTTCATGGTAGGTTCATTTGGAAAACCTCGATGTGAAGCATAGCATAGAAGAAACACTAATTTATTATTTTGTATTCTACTTTTCAATTAAAACAATATTGGCAGCCCACAAAGACATTACAAAACAAGCTGCCAACTACAGCCTCTTTATGGTTAGTAATAAGGAAAGGACACACTGAACATATCTAAGTATGGCTTCCATCTTCCAGCTCTATAGTTCGTCACAGAGGCACTATTAAAGCAGAGAGGCCAATGTGGACAGGAAGGTAAAGCAATATACATTGCCTTCCTCCTTCTCCCCAGTTATCATATTTAGCTCCTCATCCATTTTTCCCTCCCCCCAGCCTTTCTTCCAAATAACTGCCATTATCCTTGGAGACACCAGTAACGTGGACTGTAATGATCTGTTGCCCTTGGCATCTCTGTTTATAAAGGGCTCCAAGAGACACTGCATGCAATTTCATGTCTGGGGAATGTTGAATAATGTATCTGGCTATGGATCTTTTGATGATTGTGGAACAGTCCTGCTTAAAATGTGGTATTGACGATGTGTTTTATTTCTTTAGATTATGATATCACAGCTGCTTCAGCAGTGGGGACAAAAGGGTTTCTTGGAGCATATAGACAGGTAGGATTATGTCCTATGCTGAATCCCATCATCTGTATTTCTGCTGCTTGTTACCTGTATCAAGCATTCATCGTAGCAAACAAGCCAGAGGAGATGCATCAGTATTAAACCAAATAGATAAGGCAGGTCAGCAAGAATATTGGGTTCACACAAGAGCCCTGAAGAGATTCATTGTGAAGTTGCAGACATGCAGGTCAGGCCGTGTCACCTACCAGTACAGGCAGACAATCATCCACTCCACTGGCACAGACAATATGCAGCTCCCATCTGCAGGGAACTTGAGAGGATCCTGCAAGCTTCAAGACAGTCAATAAAGTTTTGATTCCTGCTTATGTGCTAGGGTCTATAGCAAAAGCTAAGATCTCTGAACACAAAATCTATTGAGAAAGAGTCAGCACAGGCCTTATAAAGGGAATTCTTGCCTCACTAAGTTTGCAGGAATTCACACTCTTGACATCCTTGACCTCATGATTGTGCATACTGATGGAAAAAACTCCACAGAACAAAGAGGTTCATCTACACACACTAAACATTGCCTTGTTCACCACTCTTAGAGAGAGAGCACAGGACTACCATTTAACTCTGCAAGGCATTTCTTGCATATTAACTGATACACATTTGCTTTCCCTTCATTATGCAGGAGGAGCATAGTTTCTTCTATCAGTGCCTCATTTTATATGCTGTACTTGAATGTCACTAGAGCCCCAAGGTTCCCACTTCAGTGGGAGTGTGCTACACTGTGCAAAGGCCTCTAACCGAAGCATGAGCAAAACACACAAAAAGTTCTTATATCTCACTGTAACAGCCTCTTCTGTCCCCTGATGTTCATACTGTAAAGAGCAATATTTGAAAAAAATCCCAAACAAAGATAAGTTTCACAGAGATACTTGGACCACACCTTAGCCCAACTTTCAGTAGTTCAAACAAAAAAGAAATCCTAAATGCATTTCTTCACTTACCTCTTTCTTCTAGGTCAAAAGGCAGCCTTGCTCAAGCCCAAAGGCTGTTCTTGAAGTAATGAAAATAGGGTTGCAGGAGAGCAGCTGCAGTGCTTTATAATCTAATTGATGAGGCCTCAAAGCTGATTGGAATGGCTTCCAGTTGATTTCTTTGTACAAGGGTGAGATGTTAGATCAGGCTTTGGAGTAGAAGCTGTCTGTTTTTTAGAGCAGCTACATTTTTGGGGAGGTTTTGTCTTACTAATGCTTATAATTTCAACATGTAATTAGAATAGTAACAGGTAAAAGCCTTGTAACAGAATTTGCAATTTTGATAAAAACTGCACAAAGGAGATTGACCGTTTCATACAGAATGTAGCAATAGGTATAGCTGGATCCCAAAACTGTGTAAGTCTCTGGAGGTGTTGGTGTTTGTGTATCCGGTGTAATAAAATACGTTCTGAAATCAAAGCTGTTGGTTTAGAGAATATTTTTAAAAATACAAATGTGCAATTATGTAAATTATGCAAATCACTAAGGATGTTTTCTCAAGACATGGGAACACATTTGCATCTGAATTATGAACTCAGTATCAGGCATTTGTCTTGTGTCTTCCATTGCACAGCTGTGTCATTTTATGTCAACAAAAGCCACTGCACATGACTTGTCAATGGTGAAACTTGGGTTAGGGTCATTGCTCCCAGTAAGAGATTAAACTATTTGAAAGGTTGAAGTTTGAAAGTATGAAGAAGATAGGTTCAAAAGTTTAGAAAAGGGGAAGCTGCCAGATAGTTATGACAGGTTTATCATACGATTTGCTTTTTACCTTGTCAAATGCCATTTCCATGTGTACCTGTTACACAAATTCAACCCAAACGCACAAATATCAAGCCTGTGCTTTTGCATATGTTTAAGTCCCTAATTTGCTTCAGTATATGTGCTTTATGCAATAAATACTGTTAACAAGGACTTGTATCTACTGCTATAATAAACAGAATGGATGTAATACATAAAAGGTTTCTATGATATATGTAAAGCTGAAGAAGCAGGCACACAGGGACTTCCTCTGTCTGGTTGATCAGTGCTTTGTTGGAAAGGCACTGAAGCATTAAAGACTTCTCTGATGTATACACAAAGTTTTATACGGATAGTAGACTCTGTTGTGCCCACCTAGGATATGCTTATATTTCTGTTAAATGTGCACTAGGGTTGTTCAAGTAGAAAAGCTTTGTTTCTGCCTTTGGAAACCAAGGGACTCTGAAATGCTATGAGTTCATGACTTTCAATTGATAATTTGCTTTCAGAGTGGTGGACTTCTACAGGATCCAGCGGGATGCAATGCTCACTGCTGCTGACAAGTGGTTAAAAGGTCAGAGTGCAACACAGATAATCACTTATCTTGTTTTTCTAGGTATTTATCATCTTTGTGCTCAAGAAAAATCATTTAAATTCACCTCTCGACTGAAGTGACAGATAAGCATATAAACAAATCAATTACATTAAATATTAAGCTTAGGACAAATTGTCTATTTCTGAGTTTTTATGCTTTCTGGTAGGACAAGGAGATAGGTGGTGATGGAAAAAACTCACCACATTAGTATTTAAAGCAATTTTACAAAGAGCATGTATTTCCCTTCATTATGTTCTTATACTTTTGTTGTTTAAAATGTCTGTCTTTAAAAAGTCTCTGAAATAGTGACCTTTATTTAAAAGAAGATACAAAAAAAATCACTATAGCAATAGTGATAATAATGTTTGTATCAGCAAATCAGAAACATTGCTGAATCTGTGATGAATCCATTAAAAGTGGGGCATAAGATTCTTCCTTGATTCCATTTTCTCTCTCTCTTTCTCCAGACTTGGCAGAATGGTACCCTCCTGCTGCTGGCATGTTCTTATGGATCAAAATTAAGGGTATTTCTGATACACACCAGCTGATAATGGAAAAGGCTTTGAAGAATGAAGTATGACATATGATTTAATGACTTATGATCTTAAAATGAAAAAATGGAGGGATAAAATATCTGTATCTATCCACACCTGCACACATAAAAAACCAGGGGAACTTGCTGTGCACCATAATTAAGTCTGCAAGTCAGGCACTGTGGCATAGTTACTCATTAACAAAATATTTTCATTATTCAGATGCTGATATTTAATCAGTTTACTTAAATTTAAATCAATATAACATATGGTACAATATGCCATGTATACAACATATATATAATATTAATATATGTACCTTTATGTACGATGGCTGTTCACCAAATCGTTTTAATGAAAGAAATTAACTTTGATTTTATTTCTTCAATTTATAAGACCCAGCACTGTGTACTGAGTGACCTACACCCCAGGTGCTCCTAAGCATTGTGATGGTATAAGCCAGACCTGGTAATCAAAACCTAAGAGCCTTTGGTTTTAGTATGAAAAGTCTAATTACAAGTTGCATATTTTTGTCTCTTCATTTTGAAGAAGAGAACATATTCCACCATGTTCAGATACAAGCGTGTAAGCACTAAGCTTTCTCAGATTTAATTTAACATAGTGTAGAAGTGGTAATAACTGTGTGGTTAATCAATTTTTCGTAGGTACTACTGGTTCCTGGTGGAGCATTCAATATTGATAGTTCAGAGCCTAGTTCTTATGTGAGAGCCTCCTTCTCTTTGTCTTCTCCTGCCCAGATGGATCTGGTGAGATTTTTTTCTTTTTTACATTTTTATCAAAACAGTTTCTCACTAATAATGCTCCCTTATTTTTATATGCTTCTCCTTATATTTTTTCTTGAATGTTAGTGTAGTGTTTTTAGTCTGTAGGTGATTAAGCAGTACTTTTGGAGCAGTATTAGCTCTTCCTTAAGCAAGATACTCATCTATGTGACCTGAAAGGTACTAAACTTTCAGGGCCACTTAGAATTTTTCTGTGTGTCTCATACATGCAGTGCCTCACACTTAAATCTCCCAGACACTATTTATAAATGCTTTACTGAAGTCAGAGTAAGTACTAAGTCCTGCTATTTGCTTCAGCATTAGCAGGCATCATGTATCTTTCAGATTTGCCATTCCCGAGATTCTGAGACTGAATTACCTGTGTTCTTTTGTGTGTGTTGGCAATTCTTTTTAAGAAAGAATATTGTTTTTCTTTCATACAATTTACATACATGTTTTATTTCTCAGGAGCCAATCTTTCATGTGTTTTAGGAGCATTTTTTATGATATTTGGCTCTATCTTTAAAATTAGTGGGAGGAAAGACAGGAGACATTTATTTGTGCAGATTTAATAATGATTTGATTTGAGTGCTTGAAAATGTTCATTATTTCTATTTGTACTTTTATGCAGTTGTAAAGGTTGGTAACAGATGAGTGCTTCTATCGCCTTTTTATTTCCTCTTCTGTATTTCTTCCATTCCTTCATTTTTCTTTGTAAAAGTAATTCATGACCATACTATTGACAGTCAAGTTGTATTTCTTGAATGCTTCCCCGCTCAACTGTTCTTCTTTTTCTTTCACTTTTGGAGTCTCTAGGCTGTTATATTAAGTTAAGAGATACTCTTCCGGGGATCACTAGTTGTGTTAAAAGTTACATATGAACTCCAAATAACCTTTGAACATCAATATTTGCATTTTTCTGTTTCAGAAATCTCTGCCTTTTATTTTCTATCAGAGAATGAGATGCTTTGTCCAGTCAAAGCCCATACATGATTTCATGAAAGGAAAAGATAGCATATCAACAGAACTTTGCATTATAAAATATTGATTGTATATGGCTAGGGCAGTTTCAGTAGCTTTACAGGTTTGATGTGTTGCCTATTTGTATTATGCTGAAATATAAATGTGAATCATATTTGTCATTGCAGGCCTTCAAGAGACTGGCGGACCTTATAAAAGAATCTTTGTGAAAAAGCTAAATAGAGCTCTTGCAGTAATTAAAATCATCTCCAGAAAATATTTATTAACATTTGGATTTCATCAGAACACATTATAAGCAAGTACAATACAGTGGATGTTTCCTTAGATTTTCCAGCTAAAAAAAAAGACAAAAAATGAAAGTGAAAAACAATTTTCCTAATTTTTTTGACAGGACATTACATTACTAAATGTATCCAATTCAGAAACATTTAAAACACTCAAAACCAAAATGCTTTATTTCCTGTAAAATCCATGGTTTTGTTAGATTTGAATTGATTTTTGTTCTGACTTTTGTTTTCCATTGTAGCTGGGAAACAGAAATCATTTACTTAGGAAGTTGCATTTGAGGTGGTCTGAGCCACTATTACATAGTCTGAACTGATACATTCCTCAAAAATCTTATTTTGGAATTGTCTCATGTGTCACTTACCTTCTTGTCCTACTGTATGGCATCTGATTTTAACAATTTGAGGATTAGTATTTCATTTCACTGCAGTTTTGTCAGATAAAACAAGGATAAAATAAAATAAATGTCAGATAAAATAAGGAAGTTTTCACATCTCACTTTCATAAGCATGTGTAGAAATTATGAAAACTCTGAGGTTGCTATTAGACAATTTTTATCTGGGGCTCAATCTGAAAAAATATTTTATACAGCAACAAATGGTTGTGTCTGTTTCATTAAAATAATATTTTTATAGAGGAGTAAATGTAAACATCATTTAAGACTTATTTTAATTCTCAGGTAAATGCTATTGTCATTGTCAAATAGTTTTGTCATGTTGTCATTCACACAAACCTGAATTAGGAAAATAATCAAAATATCATTATTAAGCAAGCCTTCTATTAGTGATGTGTTGAATCAAACACCTCCTAATTTTCAGAGATCTAAATGTTAATTTAGTTGAATGTAAGCACAATGCAATTCCATTTGTGCCACATTACCTGGTTTTGTTATCAGCTAATTTAATTTAGAGAGTTTTTTCTCCGACTGTGTTGAAGCCTCTTTAATTAAATTAATATCCTGAACAAAGCAAATCGAACAATGACAATGAAATCCTATATGCACATGCTGTTTCCCTGTACCTCTTAATGCACATTTTCTGGTCTCCTGGGAGAGAGCATTCACTGTTATTAAGTTCTCATGGAGAAAGCCACTTGAGACAAAAGGAAGAGGGTGGGTAACGTTCACATAGGAGGAAATGACATGGCAAATGGAAGTTTTGGTTTTCCCATTCCATTTCATCCATGCACCAGCAAATAACCACTCTCTGGGTTTAAGCCATCTGATGCAAGTGACACCATCTGCCGCTGGGGAAGGGAGGACACAGGAAGGGCAGGGCTTGGTATGCTGAGCTCAGCTCTGGTTCTGCCCTGCTGGGGGCAGGTGAGGAGGAGGTTGCTGCAGTGCTGGAGAGAGCTGCTTGCACAGGTATTTCCCTGCAACCTGGGCCCTACTTCTCAGTGAGCATTTAGCTGCACGTTCTCTTCTACCTGCACTCTGGTTCCACTGCATTTTCATGCTTTTGACAGATGAAAAGCACCTAGAAGTTCTGGGCCAACTCTGGACACCTAGAAATTCTATTTGTATTTTAAAAAATCCCCTTGTATTTCATTTGTACTTGTATTTTAAAACATTGTGACCAACAGATCCGCAGTTCTTTCAGTCCTGCCTTTGCAATCTGGATTGGGACCCACTGAGGCAAATATATAAAATAACTCCATTGAGCTGTGCTGTGCATGTCCTAATCTGTCTTCTTTATTACTTAATAACAGGTTTTGAGCAGCCCACTCTAGACAGTCTTAGGTAGGAATAGAACAATTGCAGTGTTTGAACTGTAATCATTCTGAATTAAAACTGCAAAGAAAAATACATTTTCATTCTTCTAATATTACTCCCAAGAATACCATGCTGTATCTCACTTGTCTGTTAATGATTATGGAAACTATTGTGTAACCCTGCAAAGCGCAGAAGACACAATGGGAGGGAGAAGAATAAGGGCCTTGCTGATTCTCTTTGAGACTTGATATCCCAGAAACCTGTTAGCAAATCTGATTGCAGCTAGAAGATTCCCTATACCTGTACAAAATTTGGAGAATACGGTCAGAAATATATTTTCTTTTTACTTGGAAATTATATGTGATCTGGATTGACGTAACAAGTGGATATGTTGTGATGTGGTCTGGAAAAAATTAACATGAAAGTATTTCAGTTCCTTGATGTAAATAGAACTTTGACCTTTTTCTACATTTGGCTAATAATGAACTTAAGATACTTTTTTTCAGTTTCATACCATAAACCAAGCATTAACAGAGTAGATAAAGTTCTTCTGACAATATCAAATTATTTTATTACCGTATATGGATTGTATCATTTAAAACACTTCTTCATTTAAAGCAGCCAGCATCACTATAGGAGACCAGCACTAACAGAAGGGTTACTATCTGGAATATAATATTGCCTAGATCTTCAAGTTATGCCAACAGGAGTTACGCCAAATTAATAAATACATTGTTTCTTTCTGTCTCCTAATTGGCATAATGTTTCCCATTTGCATCTTTTTATTTAGTTATTCTTACTTATTACCCTAGCAATCCTGTGATAAGCCGTAGATGTTAAATTAGTTCCCACATAATAGATGTGCAGAGATGACTTTTAGAAAGCAGCATTCATGGATGATTCAGACTCTGTGGATATCAGTCACATTTGCAAGTGGTGAACGAGTTCCAGGGATTCACGAGTTTGAAAGACAGAGGAAAGCATCATCAGCTTTATAAGACAGGCCATGCATTTTCATTACCTCTGAGAAGGATATCCTGTTGTGGTTTTAAGACTTGAAATGATGGAACACCCACCAGAATAATCTGTTGGATTAAAGAGCCCTTCATTACATGGCATTCTCTCCAGTCATGCCACTTGTATTAATTCAGCTATTTCCCTAAAGCCAAAAGTAAGGGATAAAAAGGATATATTTCAAAAGTCTGGAGCTACACTCCTAATTAATGAGTTTTCAAAAGATTTTCCATAATCCTAATCAGGGTAACGATACTTCCCTTTAAGACCAGAAAGTTTTGTAAAGTAGATAAAACAGTGGATAGGAAAAGATACCAATGGAAATAGTTTCTGTGTTGGCAAATCACTCTTTGCTGTTTGGTGTCAAAAATAATGAAATCATATTTTAGCCTTTTATGATTATCGTATTATCATAAACAACATAGGCATCTGATGTCAGGAGCATTTTATTTTAAAAGGCCATTGGATCTGCCTTGTTTTGGATCCTGACAATTCAGGTCTTGGGCTACTTTGTGAAAGTGGCATTCAGGAAACTAATTTGGAGTTCCTTATCTGTAGTACCAAAGCCATGAAGTTGGGATGGGGTAAAAAGTTCATACAATCCCCTAACTCATTCTGAAATTAAAACTGGGTTTGAGACTGGGTAAAGTATTTAGGGAGGTGAAGTCTTACTGATTTTTTTTTTTTTTTTAAATATTAGACTCCCAAATGAACAAGTTAATTTTTAAAATGGAACTAAAATTCCCAAGACCATTACATGTTTTTGATAAATCCCGTAAAAAAAGTTTCATGATTCAAAACTGTAAGGGCAAGAGGAAATCTTTGCCACATTCTTACAAGCTTCCTGAATGAAGTGTTCCAATGCTGTGACCATACATACACCCACACGTTGCCTGTAAGGTCTAGTAACAGTGAAAAATATATTTACAAACTGTTTAATAGTGTGCTCTGACCTTTCTTTTGCTGTTTAAAGTAAAATATCAGTGATGCTCAGGACAACTCAGGTAAGAAGGATGCCACTGGGACTAAGTCCAATAGCAGAGGAGGAAAGGAGAGTAGGACAAAGCATGTTGGAAGCACTTTTCCAATGTTGGAAAAGTCTAGTGACAACAGACAAGTAGAAATCTTCCCCAGAGCCACACACAAATTGTTGAGAGAGACATGCTCTGTTAGAGAGAGTTTTAATACTCATTCATGGTTCTAACCAGACTTTCTGATTGTGAAAAGGCCTTCTTTATCAAGGGACAAAATATTTTACCTCTCTAAAATGTGTATAAAATTTTATATTAAGGATGATAAACACCAGGCTAAAACAACCATATATCACTATGTAACTACTGGCACCTGGAAGAATCTCATAGAAAATATGGCTTACTCTGTTTTTTCCCCAGGCTATAAGAGAATTATTCTAATATCTTTGCTAACATCTTTGCTAACATCTTTGCCTCCAAACTAGGCATTCAATAGCTGTCACAGCTTGCTTCCAGTAGCAGCTTCACAGACCACAAAAGATACAGTATGCTGTGATGAATGAGTGACACAAATGTTTTGCCCCTGCCAAAAACTGAAACCCAAAACAAAGCCTTGCTCTTGCTCTTATGCAGCACTTTTCATTCAGAAAACCAGAATCAGAACTGTTTTATATATGCACCCAGCATCACAGCATTTGTAAGTATACAGGGATATGAAACAACTTCCATAAAGGATGTATAAAATGGACCAGGTACTGCAGCTTGGAAAGAGGTTGAAGGTATGCAAGACAGATTCACAAAATGAGCAACAGCACAGGCAAAACTCTTGCATACTAGTTGTGCACTGTTCTCATAGCAGACAACCAGTGGATTTAACCAGTGGATGGAGATTTAACCAGTGGATGCTGACTGAACAGGAAAACTGTTACATGCACCTTAACATTACACAGGATTTTGTGCAGGCTAGATATACAAATGGATCTGAAAAAGGGATTAAATCCAATGATTTGGAACAGCACCATAAAAGACTTCTAAACACAATGATCTTTGTGGTCCATACCAGGATTTCCTAATCCAATGATTGCCTGAATGGGGAAGGATATCACAGTGTCGCTGTTGAGCCGCTAGCTGAGAGAAAAAAACCAGGTTCTCAGACAAGAAAAGAGAAAAGTGTGTTTATTATTTTGATTTCCATATATATAGAGTTTTCAGAGGTCACCCAGATTGGTCAGCCAGAAACCTCCCCCTAGGCCTAATTGGCCAGGCCCGGACTGCCCAAATCTCGAGACGCTGTTTGCAAAACATCCAAACTTTATCATTGTTTATGAAACGTAGCAAAAATGTTCTCACGAGAAAGACCTGTGCTAGTCATATCACAGGATCACTAAATAGTTCTCCATTTTTCATGCTCTTGCTTTGGCCATTGCCAGAGACATTATACTGGACCAAAGAAAATTGGTCTAAACTAATGCGACAATACAGGTGTTTATGTTAGCTTGTCTCTGATTTTAGCAAGGACTGTTTAGCTAAGACATATTATTGCGTAGGAAGTGAGTGACAGTGAGAATTCAAATCTAGGCCCAAGCTCTAGAGCAATCCCCAATTAATGCATAGGTAGTGGGTCAGTTTACTGCTAAGTTCAAGCTTTTAAGGTCACATCTTCTTTGCAGTCTTGTGCCCAGCTCAAGGCAGTGGCTACATCATCATAGAGAGTCTATAAACAATATCTAATTTCCCAACTGCAGTAGAATACAGATGTACTGAGCAGCTGCATTGGAACAACATACTGGTTATGTACCAAAGAGAAAAAAATCCCGATGGTGTCACCGCATGGGCAGAGGATTGTAAAAGGGTTTTACCTGGACTTCCTTCTCCTGTCTGAGTAACTTCAAGTGAGTCCCTTTGGTCTATATTAGCCCCATGGGGATAATGACAGCTAACATCCTTTGTAAAGGACTTTGATATACAATGGTGCTATTGACATTTCCAGGTACTTACATCATCAAATTACATAGTAGAACATGACAAAGAATGCAAATTCATGTGAGATTATCTTTTTCATAGCTGCAAAGAGGGAGATTATCCATTTCATCTTTTGTTACTCAGAGAGGTAAAAATTCTTTTCTGAATTTACTAGTATTTGAGGACAGTGGAGAAAGAGGGGGAAGATAAGTGTATGCATCCTGTCTTTAAGAACCTAAACTAGTAGCCCTTCTATCACTTCCATGCTAGCAGGGTGATGTCTCCAGTCACTCTGTGGGCAGTGGAGAAAGAGAGGCGCTTTCAGATTAGGAGGCTTCATTGTTCTGAGTCACTCTAGCTGCACTGAAGGCAATTGCCCCATCTCTCCCCACCAAGGACACAGAGGCCTGGGAGGACAACCTCCTGACCCAGCCTCCCACATGGACCCAGCCTCCTGTACTGCACAGGTCTGAAGGCAGAAACTCTGAGATGCAGCTGAGGCAATCCTGTGGTAAGGCAGCTGGGTACTACATGCTTCCCAACCTGCCACAGTGGTTCTCACATGCTTAAGCAGACTGACTTTGAAGTGGCATTTGCCTTAGAAGTCTTACTATGGCAGAGCATCAGAGCTGTCACTGAATCACAGTGCCTGTCATTTGTAGATCCCTTCATACGCTCTTCCTAAAACCATCTCCCACACTGGAGCTATCGCAAAAACTGGTCCTGTGTTTTCATTTCAATTCCATTTGAAGCATAGGGCAGGAAATAGGGGAAAACCATCAATATAGTACCCCTCATAACAGTAATTATGAGGCGTTATTAATATTTACAAAGCTTTTTAAACTGGCTTATTACTAGATGCGACTCTGGGAACTCATCTACAAAAATGTCAATTTATGAAGGCCACAATGTACATATCTTCATCTAAATTATTCATGTTGGTTGATACAATTAATCTTCTCTATTGTTGAGGTTTAAAATTGGGTCAGATGAATTGTATTACTAAGGTTCCTTTTCCCTTCTGTAGCCAGTGACTCACTTCAGTACACAAGACTATATTTTAGCTACCACAAGCTCTATGAAAAGAATCTCATTTTTCAAAGTTTTTTTCATGACCTTACATTCTTCATGTTTCATGTCATGCTGCATCTCCTGCTAGAGATGTGTGTTAGTGGCAGCCTAATGGAAGTTTTAAGAAATTCATGCAATTTTTTTTTCTTCATTAATGACAGCAGATAATAGTAGGTTTGGTGTTAATACAGCTCACTCATTAATAACTTTATTTTTCCCTTCATGCCTTAAGCACCAATATTTCTGTTAGGGGAAGCTGAAGGCCTGATACATCTGCTATGTTTCCTCCTGGATAAGCACTGCTCCAAATAGTGACAAGGAAATAACTCCACTGTGTGCAGACAGCTGTGGCTCCCAGCACTCTGTAATACCCTTCTCATGGTACAACTCTATTCTAGTCACATTGTTAAACTCATACACTCAACCAGTCATCTTTGCATCTAAGGGTACCTTTTTACAGCAGGCCTAAAGAGTTCACTTTTCTACATAGCTGAGATTTATTAAGAATAAAATTGGGTCTTTTAACTTATCCCAACATTCTGATTATCAGCACAGTTCTACAAATGCAGACCTCAGAGAATATCTTGTCACTTTCTCACAGATGAGTACCAATGTGCCCTTCCTTTCCACTTATTCCAGCTTCACTTTCTTGCATGAGATTAAACAGGAGCAGAGTTAAAGTGCTGTCAAAAGCAGACCATCTGGAAACAATATTTTGCTAGTAAAGGAAGATTGTAAAAGAGAGAAGCCTTTTATGTTAAGTCTTATCAACATTAAGAATATGGTCCACATGGCTGTGTTAGAAGAACATAAATATGTAGAACCTTGGGGTGTTCATATGAAAAGATAAAATGGGCTAGAAAGCAATGAGTGGTCTCAAACTAGAGTGTCATTCATCACTTCAGTGAAGAAGCAGAAAGATAAAATATTTTATCAAGTCTCCAGGTGATAATATTTAATTAGAGCTTAGCCTGTAGGACTGCTGGCCTGCCTCTCAAAAAGTAGACAAGACTGCTGAGAAAGTATCATTCAAATTATTAAGGAGTAATAATGATGCTTCTTGCTTGGGTACCATTATTCCAACCTGTTAATGAAAAAGAGGCTTCCTGAATCATGTAGGTAGGTGATGGTTTTGTATTACTATATAAAGTTTTGATTCTCCGTTGCTGAAACCAGCATAGGTACATAAAACTCAAAGTAACAATAAATGTGGCATACTGCTGCTGAAGATGTACTTCCCTGGGTGAACAGGTGCATCTGATAACGTTTTTCAGGGGAAGGTATTTGTATTTATATTGTATTCTAGGGACCTATTTCTCCACTCAGTCTTATCAGCAAAATAAGATATTATTTTCTCCACCAGATAGCATCAAACCAGGTCTGGTTTGCTTTGGTTTGAGGTGGTAATAAGTCAATTGCTGAAACAGCTATGACTTCAGGAAGGTGATTTTGCACATATATATTAATTGCCTTCATTATTCACTGAAGTTATACACTGACCTATTTTAAGGACCACCTTATATCAGGGACTTTTCAAGTGAATTTACAAGCAGATGCCACTTTTTTTATTCTTTTCCTTGTCTGATTTTTGGCGCTAAGCTCTGACAAGAATCATCCGTTAAAGTCTAACAGTATGGTTTTTTAACCAGCATGCATTTCAGGACCCAGGTTTATTATTTACAAAATAAGTGGTCCTTTATCAGCGCATATCTCTGTTTCCAGCCCAAGGATTATGCCACTTTGCTATCTAGTTTATACAGACAGGTGAAGCAGCCAGGAAAAATGATCGAGATAAGAGTGAAGGTAATCATGGAAAAAGAAAACATCATTAAATGTTTTATGGGAAAGGTTCCAAAACATGGAGCAGAACCCTAGCATCCACTGCAGTATTTCTACAGGAGAAACAGACAGGATTTTTTTTGCCAATTGATTTGTGAGCGATGTATCAGGTTTATTGAAAATAAAGGAATAGTCGTCCTGTTAACAAGAGAGGAATTATCCTATTGAGAAAGAAAAAGAACAGAACAGTGAGAGCACTGAGCATCCAGGCAATGGGAAGCTTTGGAAACCCTATCAGTGAGACATAGCCAATGTCATGAAGCCTGAAGTGAGGCCATGCAGGATCTGTTTCATTAGACTGTTGAAGTGATGAGGTATGCACTCTCTAGGCTGTGAAACCAATGAATATGAATTTAAATTCCTGTTTTAACTCTCCAGAATATTTTCAGAAAATTTAGCAAATGCCTTCATGAACCTAAGGATTGGGCTTATAATAACATAATGAAATTTATTCCAGCTAGAAAGCAATACACAGGATGTCCAGAAAAATCAGCCAGATTTCTGCACCTCATGAATGCTTCAAAAATGAAAATTATCTTTTTTTGAAGTTCTTATGGAGAGCTATTGCCTTGCAGCTTTTGAGAAAGCAAGATGGAAAGACCAACTCAGGACACGGTGGGTTTATAATGCAATCTAGTTTAAATTGCACCATATCATAAGACTAGAATTTAAAATGTCATGAAAATTCATCCTTTTTGTCCTGTGCAAAAGTCTAGGTACAAACCACAGTGAAGACAATCTCTGAACAATGAGAGACAGTAGCTTGCACTGCTGAATGCACAACTTTCTCCAGCAAGGTCATGGAGACACTGGAAAATTTTGCTTCTATAAATTTTATTGACTTTCAGTTCCTGATAATGCTAAGTGAAAGCACACTGAACTCTGGCATTGTGCCACAAGAGACTATTTAATTCTGACAGCCAAACCCCACAGTTTGCTGAGTCACAGAAAACTTGCAGTGATAAATCTGTGTAAATGGAAGGCACCTTTTGTCATTGACAACTTTGTAATGTAACTTTGACCAGAGTTCAGTTTATTTTCTGTCCCTCCTGCAGGGGAATATAACCAGAATATAATTCAGACAGAAAAATACAGGTTCTGCATGTGAAGTTATTTGAAAACCCTCCAGTTTGCCTGGCTCATAACCATTCTTTAGTTTCCCTAGTGTGTGTATGGTGAAAAGAATTAAACGGCTCCAGGAGTAACCCAATTTAATTCCACTGCTTCTTGTTGGCAGTCACAGGTCACGCACTGTCTGTCCGTATGCTTTGGTGGAATGAAGAAAATGTAGAATATAACTACTTTATAAATACATTTTCCTTTTTGCTTGCATGACTTTGATTTCCTTATGACAGAGGGTGACCCAAATTGTATTCTTCAGTAGGAATAGGTAAGTACTTGCTTCTGGTTTTTAGTATTCCTGTCATGAACAATTTTTCTTTCAAAATGAGCAGTGTATTTTCATCTGCCCCAGTTAAAACATGCAAATAGTAAAACATATTGAAAGAATCCTTTGCTTCAAATATATTTTGGCAGTTAGAGGCCACACCAAGTCTGTCATTTACCACTGGTCAAATCTGAGCTCACAAAACCCATTTATACTAATGCAAGAATGAAATGTATTCAATCATATATTTCATGGAACCATTGAATGCTTAGGGTTGGAAGGGACCTTCAAGGTCATCTAGTTCCAATCCCCCCTGCCTTGGCAGGGACACTGTGCACTGGACCACTTTGCTCAGAGCCCCATCTAACCTGGCCTTGAACACTTCCAGGGATAGGGAAGCCACAATTTCTCTGGTCAACTTGTTCCAGTGCCTCAACACCCTCACAGTGAAGAATTTTTTCATTATTTTTTTTCTAAACCTACTCTCTTTCAGTTTGAAGCCTTTCTCCCATGTCCCATCACTGCATACCATATGAAATGTCCCTTTCCAGCTCTCTTGCAGGCCCCCTTTGGGTACTGGAAGGCTGCTCTAAGGTCTCCCTGGAGGCTTCTCCAGGCTGAACAACACCAACACTCTGAGCCTTTCCTCACAGGAGAGGTGCTCCAGCCCTCTGATCAGCTTCTCACCTTAAAACTCAGTTTCTCTGGAGCTCTGTTCCCACAAACATTAGCTCGGCATAGTGAGGTTCTTCAGTGCTTCACTTGACCATCCACAAAGATACAAAGTCAAAAAGGTTTTCCCCTCACACTATCCCAGAAAAGCCACCCAAGCTATTCTTGAGGCCATCTGGGCAATTTAAAAAAAAAAAAAAAAAAAAAAAATTAAAAGCCTGAGATGCTCTCTTTTCTCCCCATGAACATTGATGGTAAAGTGGTCATGTTCAATTTTTTTCCAAAATCATCTCTGCTGGACAAGCATAACTTAAAAACATTTTCTCTTACTACCAACTTCCAGAATTTGCCCAAGATTTCTGTACCATTCAAATGAGCAAAGAGCCTCAAGTCTTCAATAGCCTTGCTGAAAAATTCTTTTAAAGCTGTAATCTCATGTGCTGTATAAAGCAAGCCTCTCAACATAATTGAGATCAGTGGAGAAGCAGTGCTTCATTACACAGGTCTGAAAACATCTTCCTTCTCTGCCTGACACTGTTCTCCTGAGCAGTGTGCTCTTTGTGGGGCTTCAAAGTACAGTGGCTGATTTTGATAGTCCTTCTCCTTTACAACTCCTTGAGGAACCAAGTACTGTTCTTTCTCTCTTTGCCTAGGACTGACCACAGAATGGCCTCTTACTGATTGTACTTTAAAAGCAAATCTATAGATTTGTGTTTCTTTGGGGCTTGTCCTTGGCAAGCGGGCTTTATATTACTTAGCAATGGCAAACATTAAACTGACATCTCCTCTCAGTCTTACACTCCATGTGCATGACAACTCCTTCTAACCTTCTTCCTTAATTTTTACATGTAATGATTAATAATAAAGAAAATTAAGGCAGAGCTACTTCATATAATGTGCAATGTGCATATGATGAAATAGGAGACAATAATTTAACCCACAAAGATCCACTTATCACAAGGGCAGTGACTCATCAACTTCCCAAAAACATGAAATCTAGCTGTCTGATTCTAATGAAGCAAAATTACAAACTAATATAAACTGCTATTGATTATACATGTAGGTTTTGATGCTTTTTCTGTATGTCTAAACACAACACCAGAGCAAAAGTGGGAAAAGTATCTGTTTTCAGGTAAGAAAGTGAACTATCCCATGCCACAGCCCACAAGCACAGATGGATGCAACATGTTGGCACCCAGAATAAGGATTTTATTCTGAGATCCTCTTTACCAAAAATTGTGTATTTATGTGAAAGTTTAAATATTTTTATTCTGTAGTTTGGAACATTGAGACACAAACATAATGAGTTGTCCAAAGTTCCTGAGGAAGTCTGCAATAAAGAAGAAAACCCAGACTTTTTGACTTCCAGTTCTCTGATTCAGCCATAACACCTTTTGTTGGCACATAATCAGGGTGGTGCTTTACCAACCCAGGCCTACCATAACTTACACTTATAGAACATATGTAATGTACAACAGAATTTTACACTGCTTTTTATTTTACTTATTTTATTTAGATAACACTGTGAGAAACACTTATTGCCCAGAGGTGTGCAGCTCCATCACGAGATGCAAGCAGGCTGGACAGTTTCTCCAGTGCCCAGGTAATGGTTAGCTACACTTTTTTGCATCCCTTCAAAGCCAGGAATTCAATTAATTCATCAGTTACCACCAGTCAGCCACCAACTTTGTTCTTTTTCAAAGCTTTCATGAAAAAAAGAAATCAAAGCACTTGTGAAAAATGTAGTCAGTAGAAGCCCCATCTAGGATAGCACTTTAAATTGATTTCCAATGAAATGATGGCTGGGCATGACAAGGAGGATGGTAAGGCATTACGTCCCTGTGACTGACTCATGTGTTTTGCTGTTCTTTGAAATCAAGAGCATTGATTTTTTTATACTGTTACTTGGGTTTGCTTCCAGCATCCTGGGATTCCCCGGGGCCCAGAAGAATACAATACTTGACACACAGGGAAATTGCTGAAAGGTCAATGTGCTTAGTACACATTGGTAGCATCTGTGCTGCTGCTATGTTTGCCAAGATCCAAGCAAACTCAAAGAAGAAAATTATATTTGAAGAGCATTTTATCTGAACTTTTTCAGCCTCCTGAAAAATACCCATCATTACTCACTTTTATTTATACATTTGTGCACAGACAGTCCACATGAGTTAAAACAGGCTGGCATCTGAGTTTTTCAACACTTTGTTTAGCAAACTCACTCTGATTCTAAGTACAAGCCTAGCTCTTCCCCTAAATTAGTGACACCATCCAGATCCACATGTATGAACATCACAAGAATGCAAACTGGCACTGACACCCAACACAGTCTGGCCAACTCTGTGTAACCAGCTTGTCAGCAACATTTCCTGGCACTAGCAATGGAAAATCCCAGCTTGTGCTCCAACACTAAGATTGATCTTTTCCCCAGCCTTGCAGTTAAGCCCTGGAGCAAAAGGTGTCTCAAGAAGCAAATGTGGCATAATTTCTTAAGTCAATCTGAAACATGGCATCACCTTAGCATTGACTGAACATATATTGTAATTTAACCACCACCCTTTCACAGTGGGATATCCTAGCCTGCCACTGACCTGACAGTTGAAACACAGATCAGCTCTGTTTCCCTTGCAAACACTCCTTTGCCCTGGAGCTCTGTGAATTCAAGCCCTAACTCAAGCTCCAGCCTTTGCACCCCACTTCTTTTCCCCAGACAGAGTTTTGCCCCATTTCTCTTCCAGGCTAGATAGAAATTAGAAATAGGCTTAAGGTGGAGTTTGGAGTAGGTTTGCATGAATCATGGTTTTATTCAGTGTAGCTTCTGACCTTCATCCCAGCCACAGCTGTTCATAGCCTAAAAACTGCTTTAGGATCAGCTTTTTACCTGAAAAGCTTCCCCAGTAACCTGCTATGAACTCAAGCTTTGCCTTTTTTCTTTTATGTCTAGAGGTCAAACCCTACTTTACCCATGTTACCCAGTGATCCAACCTCCCATCTCAGAGCTTATTTCCCAATGACACTGGCTCACACCAACTCTCAGCTTAGATTAACAGGCCCTGTTAATTGCTATATGACTTTATAAATTTACACAAACAACCTCTAATTCCATGCAAAACCTGTTTACTGCCAGAAGGCTACATAACCTTAATTTGGAAGGAAATATACAGCCATGAGCACCAGCCTATCATATACGCCTATCTTGCAGAAAACTGTGTCTTTTATTAGGGCAGAAGCAGTGCCAAGAGAACTTCAAACAAGTTGAAGTGTTCAGAGCTTGACAAGAATCAGAGATTTTATTTGAATTTCTATGAAAATTAACTTATTTTTCTTGCAGTAGGGATACAGTGATGTTTTAGAGATGAGACAATGTCTGCTGTGCACATGTACTGTCTCATATTACTCTGGATGCCACATTTCCAATTAGATTATGGCATCAGAGGGCATTATTGACTAACTTAAAAGTAATAATCAGAAAGGTTTTATGTGGCAAGGGTATTACGATCTGATAACAAATTGCCCTTTTTTGTTTTATTTTCTTCCTACATCTAGCAAGACTAAATTATATCTAAGGGCAATCGGTAATAGCTGAAAATGTAATCCATTTGCAGCAGCAGTGAGCCACATAAGCAGATGAGGGAAAGAGGTGATGCAGCCTCTCCCTGGTTTTGGAAGTGAGAGTTTGCATATGTACATTTAGACACACGTGGAGCCAAACTGAAAACATTTAAATTAGCATAATCATCTCTGGATTTAAACTTACATGTCAAACTTGTGGTAACACCTCACCAGGCTACCAGAAATTAGCCTGACTGACAGAGAAGCACCCTTCACCTGGAGCACAAGGCCTCTCTAGAAGCACAGAAGGACACTACGGAAGAGTTGGACAATAAGGACTACACACAGATGAACTCCAGGACAATTTTCACACCTTTCTGAAGAAGAGAGTTAGGGAGATTTCAGGTGGGAGCCCATCCTGAAAGGGACACCCTGCCATGCATCTTCAGTGAGCTTCCCACAGGAAAAAGTGGGCTGGTCACCGGCAAAGAGCAGAGAACCTCAGTCACCCAGGTTGTCACAGATTGTAAGTGCTACCTGCAGTTCTACCAGAAGCTCTCAGACCAGTGTGCAAGCAGGAGCCAGGCATGTAAGCCCACCATCAGTCTGCAGTACTCTCAAAGCTGGCAACTCATCTGCTGCAGGAACATCACAGGGATCTGAAGGCAAATCACCCTCAGCTCTGCCAAGGGTTGTTCTGCTGTCTCTCTTGCTTAGTGAGGAAGTAAAACTGCAAACAGCAGGAGCCTCACAGAGAGAGCAGCAACTGAAGGAACCAAACTTTGGGTCACTCAGAGAATGGGAAGTGACTGCACTCTGCTACATTCACCTCTCCCTAGGTAAGTCATGGCTTTCAAATAAAGCATAAAACATAAGCTAATAAGACTTATTTTTTCTTTTCAAATTAAGATTACAGTTTTTGGCAGAGAAAATCATCAGTAATTCAAAAGTTCTGCAGCTTGTCCAGGAAAGAAGTTTTGTGCCTGTCCTGCTGCCTTGGGGCCAACAGCTGCTTGACTCAAGAGTAGCTCTGTGTGATAAGCAGTGTCTCAAGTGCATAGCTAAGGCAATAGTCTGCTGGTTTGCAGCCTGTGAGCTTGCATACAAGTAGTAAAGACTACAGTGGGTTTATTTCCATTAGGGAATTTTTTTTCACTTAATAATCTGTAGAGGTAATCACTAACTGTGGAGTAAAAATGTTATGCAAGGTATTTGTTGCTTAAACTTCTGGATTTTCCTTTTTAAGAACTGCAATAAATATTACAGCAATTTAGAAAGATTTCTAACTGCATCAAAAAACTCTGCAGTTCAGATTTATGTTCACAGCATAATTTTATTCAGATGTAATTATACAAGACATGTATGTTCCCAGGAAGTTTTTTGCGATGCTGTCTGTTTTATTTAAACAATAATTGCCATGCAAAATTGACTTGGTAAGCTGGGCTTTCCACAAAACACTTTAGCTTCTTTGACAATAAGCAGAAAATGGACAAGAATGAGGGAATAATAAGTATTCAAACAGCTGCATATGCTGATAATGAAAAAATTGATCTGTCAATGAGCTTACAGCCCACCACTTCTGTAAAAGTAGACAATAGCAAATGAAGTTAGCAGGTCCCCACTGAAAGGTGCCAGCTGCAAGTAGGCTGTCTGGATATCTGGAAGGACAGGGCTCTCAAGAGGGTTATAGCTTTCACAGTGAAATACAAGAAAAACTGGTACCATGGTTTGCTGCGAATATAATGGTTTAGAAGCAGGCTCAGATCACATAATGCAATAATGGAAAGAGGCAAAGAACCAAGCTGCTGGACTCTCCATATGTGTCCAGAGCATCTACAGCTGTATGCTCCCTTGCATACACACACACACACACACACACACACACACACACACACACTGCAGAGAAAAGGGTGCAATTAGTATGACCAATACCAGGGCAAATGAAGACAGCATTACTGAATTTCTCTGCATTTTCTGACAGTATACATCTCATAGTAATGCAGGATAAATATGCTTTTTAAATTATTTTAAAGCATTTACTTTAAAACAAACATTGATTAAGTTATGCTGAACTGCATACATAACTGATTTGGATTATCATTGACTGAAAAAAGGAACCCTAGTCCAGGGTCCAGAAAAAGAGAATTGCTTGGTCATCTCATAAAACATTGCTGTAAAAGAAATGTAAAAAAATACCCATGGTATTGCAGATGAAGTCTTGCCCATCTTGAAGGTACTTTCAGGATGACAATGTTGGAGAGCTGCAGGATCAACAAAACATTGATTTTACATCTTTTTTTTGCCAGCCTTGGCAGACAAAAACTGACCTTCCATTGGAATGGTTTCATGGATTACAATTAAGGAAACCTTCAAAATACAACAGCTGATCATGGAAGAAGACATAGAGACAGGGGTGAGTAAAAACTATTCACTCAGGAGAAAAAAATTATTCTTTAAGTAGTTTGACCTGTATTGTGAATTTTTCATATTCTGAATATGCTATGAGTCAAGTAAGTTTGCTTTCAGAAGACAATAAAATTTCAAGGGCTGTGAAGGGGAAATCACATGGTTACTATGATGATTTGGATCTGATCAGTTATTTGCATGACATTTCCCTTGGGAATGTAATATAAGAAAATTAATTTTAATCCATTCGATGAGAAGGGCATGGAAACGGTCCTTAAAATAAAGATAAAATAATAAAATATTATTATTAAAGTATTTATTAAAATAATAAAAAGAGAAATGCGTGTCTCCCCAGAATGTATAAATGCAAGGATGGGTGAATCTTTGTACTCAGGATTGTATCACTCTTTCGCCTTCAAGTTTAGCAAGACTATGGTGTGAACTTTTTGCAGTTTAACAGTTTCTACATTAAAATATGTGAAACACTAGAAGAATATGTTTGCTGATTACAGATATTGGAGACTATCCCAGGCAAGTAGAAGTGCTGCCCATTTCTCCCCCATTCCCTCAGACTGATTATTTGCTTCAGTTTCAGAGCTGAGTCATTTCAGACACTGACAAGTTGGTGCCTTAAAGTGTAAATTCTGGAGCCTAAGACTTCAGTCTCTGTGCTTTTCTAAACAAGTGAGTCAAGTCAACTGTGACTTGAGAGAATGAAGGCTCAAAATCAAGTGGAACATCATGGAGGGGAGCAAGATGGAATGTTTGCCCAGGGCTTTTAAAATGTATAATAACTCTACTGCCTGAAGTTCCTTACAAGCCCAGTATTCCAGCTTGATATTAGTGGTCAGTATGCTAGTTGTTGGTATTTGAATTAAGTCAACTCCAGCTTCTTTTCTTTTAAGACACCTGTTTTATCTGTTTTTTCCTGTATTTTCAACAGCAGGATTTTAGGACACTATGAGAAACTGTAGGAGAAATTGTAGGAAGAGATCAAAACAAAATTCTCTTGCCAACTGGAACGTTTTGAAACCTGCATTTATTGATGTGTAAAAATTATGTGTCTAATTTTACTCAGACACCAAAAAATAGTAACAATCTTAACTTCAGTAATTATTGAGAATTGCACAATAACTCTAAATAATAATACTTCGCACAGTACATGCAAACAACAGAACATCCAGAAAATATCTGCTGAAAGTCTCCCTGTAACCTAATAATGAATATACTACCCCTCTGTTAGAGGTGTATAAGCTGTATTTCAGGGCAAAGTGTTTAAGCAATTTGCTGAAGGATACAGCACACCCAACTGAGATCCCAGGAGTTCAGAGCATCCAGCCCCTTGGACATGTAACCTAAGACTATTATTGGCTCTTTGTGTGACAAAAGTGCACAAAGATTTTGTTTCCTTTTTAAAAAGTGTGTTTATGTTCATCAACAAACAGCCCAACAAGAAACACCAGCAGCTCAGCAGTGTCACTTCCTTGTCAGCCATAAGGTTTGTAACACTAAAGAACTTGGCTGCATAAACCCAGTGATTTCATATCCTTTTTACAGAACTCTGAGATCCTGAAATATGAAAGAGTAGACCCAAAATGACGAATTCTATATTCTCCATGTAAAATCTCAATGCAGCCTGCAGGCATCTAGCAGCACCTCTACGTAACTCAACACAGGACCTAAGGAAGTCTGATGCATTGGCCTAATATTCCATAAAGTGTTGCCAAAGTCAAATCTCTTTCACAGCACAGAAGGTGCTTCAAAAGAAAATGTAGTTTTGAAAATGTCTCTGTAGACTATTTACAAATCAAACAAACAATAGGAAATCCCCACTCAGATGAACTAAGTTTGCTTTATCTTTATGAGAATGAAGGGCATTTGAGTGAGTAACCATTTCATTTTTATATTTTAAAAGTCTCAGTGGACTTTAAAATCAATATATTCTACAGCTAATTCATTTTACCAAATTATATTTATAAATTACTAATGTACATATTTCAAATAGAATAAGAACATTTTTGATTTCTAATACATCTTCAAGTCCTATTTTTTTTAATAATGGGTACACTATCAAATAATTCTCTCACTTTTTATGCTTAAATACTGTTTTATTTTATAAGCTGTGTTGTACACATGTTAAGTTACTCTACAGACTATGGTATTTTACAGCAGTTTCATAAATTAGCCTTCTAAAATGATTAAGCTGTTCTCTGGACTCCAGAAATAAATTCCTCAAGCAAAATTATGTCTATTTCATCAAACAACAAACACCCACAGTGGAAGAACTTTATTTCTCCAGAGCTGCAAATACATTCAACAACTACTTGTCATCAATACATGAACTCTATATATATCATGCAAATAAAAACCAATTACCCACATATCAAGTGCAGTGAAGAGGAAGCCACGTGCTCCTGTTGCTGTTTCAATTATCTTGAATTACCTATGTCCTTGAAATGCACAGCTGCATCTCCCACAAAATACTTGATGTGTATAGCTCGAGTATATTTGCCTGACTGGACCTGTGAGGTGGCTGGACATGCCTCACACCAGCTGGCTTTATCTAAGATGACTCCTGGCCTCTAAGTGCATGAGAAATGGGGGAAAGAGCATCTCAGGATGTACTGCCCCTGCCACGGCATTGGTCCCCTCCAGAACATCTCCCTAGTAAACAAGAACTGACAGAGTCCCTCTGTTCAGAGCTGAGGGACAACTCATTGCTACTCAGCAGAAGTGCTAAAGTTGATGGGTATTTGGCATGAATGAAAGTAAGAGACAGAATATGTAAGAAACACAACATACACCCTGTTTGTTCTGCCAGTTGGAGTTACCTTTTCCTGACCATGCTCAATGTACTCACAGCAGTCACTCCCACCTTTGGAGCAGGGTTACTGGTGGAAGGCTGGGCAGATGGATACTCTGCTTTGCTCTTCCTGTTTTTCAAATATGTTTAGTACCTCTGTCTACTCTGAAAAATACATAGAAAACTTTCCACAAACAAGAATTATTTTTTTTAACTCTGCAAAAATTAATATTTTGTCAGTCTATGAGTCTTAGAATTTCTTACAATTTTATTTACTCTAGTAGATGATACCATCTTCTCCCGTCTAGGCAGTCTATCTGTTAAGATTTCTCCTAGAGTGTCTCATTAATGTAGGCTTGGGAACAATGAAAGTAGGCAGTAAAATCAACCTGTGTTGTAGACAAAAGGAAAGTTTTACAATGCATAAATATCTGAGTCCTGTGAAAAGGAAGAAGCAGTTTTAATGAGTGCTTAAAAACTATCAGAAGAAATAAAGGGGGTATGTATGAAAAAATATAACATGTGCTGAATAGGGTAGACAGTAGCTGCTCTTTCAGGATGTGAAATGCAAGGTAGGTGGAAAAGATTTTTTCCTACTACTGCCACATACACTATGATGATGTGACAGAAGAAGCTAAACCAGAATATTTTTTGTTCCCTTTAGGATTCAGCCATGACTGAAATTGTCCCTCTTTTGTTCAAGAAATACTTCAGTGAAATATGCAGAAATGTATTGTAGCTGGAGATAAAAAATAACCCAATCCACACCATTTGGTTGACACAGAAAGGGACATGGTGTTCATGGGAGCATAGAGCAACATCACAGTACCTCGTCCCACTCCATCTCACCCATCTCTCAGCCTAAGGACAAGTAGTTCTAGTTCAGGGCTAGAGCAGAAAATTAGAACTTATTTCACTGGCAGTCACCCAAAATACCCTTCTTTCTTGTCTTCTGATCATGAACAGCTCAAGCAGCTCCTGTGCCCTTTCCCTGTAAAGCTAGACCTGTTTATGTCTAGTGCAAAGATTCTTCTGCAAAGCCCAGAGTCTGACCCCACCAGTCCCATCTGTGGTGCAGCACCCTCTGCAGCACATCCCATTGCACTCCTAGATAAGTGATATCCTGTGTCTGGGGCTCTAAAACCTTGATATCTAAAACTTCCATCTATTATAGTGTAGGAGACAATCCTCCATGAAACTAAATAACATAAAATGGTTTTGAGCATAAATGTAAGTATTACCACAGAATCACAGTAAGCCTCTGAATGTGCCAAATTTCCTCCCTACTAATATATGGTGGGAATAAATTATTTTTTCGACAAAGGTAAAACTGAAATATTATTAACATCCAGACAATGTGCTGGTACCAATTACTTTTTTTCTTTTGATATCAGAAAGTAATACCAACCCTATTCAAAGGCTTTCCATGAGGAGGGGAGCTGTAAAATGACAATTGTAACAGAGAGTAGATAACAATTTTGGTCTTTTCTGCTATCAAAGAGAAAGTTACATAATTTCTTCCATAATATAAAGGTCTTCTACCAAGAAATATAATTTCTTTTGAAAAATAGTACATGGAGGAGAGAAAGCACTAATGAGACTTTGATTGCATCTCTTCTATTGCTATTACATGATAATCTTTAAAATTATTCACCCATTCACCTGTTGTATCTTGCTTTTTAATCTAGACTTGAAACGAAAACTGAAGCAGATACTTAATATACTTCATTTTCAAAGCTGTTTCCACGGAAAAGTCATTCTGAAGAAACTTCTGCTTGCTAATGCGGAGCTGTCACGGTTGCTGAGCTAGTTGTTTCTAGCTGCATTGCTGGCTCACCTAACCTAGCTCCTTCTGCAGGGAGCCACATCCAGTGACAGCATCCCAGATGTCTGGGAATGAGTCTGACCAAGCACTATGCCCTGCTCAGCATAGCTGAAGTTGCTGTTGGGTGTATTTGCTAGGACTGAACATATGTTAATATGTGTTATGCAACACATGTGGCTGTACCTGAGCTGGTGAAGTTGCCTATATAGTGATAAGGGGTACAGACCCCTGTATGGACATCTTTGGCTGTGAATCAATGCATGGCAGTTCAGCAAACTGGAACATAGCTTGCAGTCCTTGGAAACCAATGCAAGATGACTTATGAATTCCTTCAACCCTTTTATGAAGCAAACTTTACTTTACTCCTTTGTGTTGTGTTTTCTTTCCCTCTATTTCAGAGGAGATAATTTCTTGTAGAAAACTAAACCAAAACCCATCCAAAAAGAGGTATAGGAAGGGTACAGGTAAAAAGGGAATAGAAAGAGCACGACATGCAGTGATAATTCGAGATTGTTAGAGATAGCAGCTCTGATGCCTTTGAGGCAAGATGCTCCCAGAACCGCAGTGTATGTCTGACCACATTGCAAGAACTTCTTTCCACTCTCAGCTACACAAATGCACAAGACAAGAAAAACATGAGTTCTGCAAATTAAGAAGAGCCTTTGTCTTTAACTGAATCCAGTATTTCCAGATGCCAGAAGTCTACCAGTAACTTACAGAGGACAAAATAGGACCAAGTAGCCCCAGAGCCTGTTTCACAGAATCACCTGCAGGCAGAGATTGGCAACACAGACATATACACAAATCCTCTAGCACAGCTGGTCTACACTTGGTCTATCCAGATGCTTGCTTCTTTCTTCCCTCCAGATGAAAACCTGGTGATCTTGAGGGTACAGATGCATGCTCAACCAGAAATCAGACTCACACATGCAGAACCTCTCTGATCTACCAAAGCTGTGCACCCCCTTACTGCCCACTCCAAAGCTTTCCGATCATGCAGAGAACCATAGGGCCAGGGGACTACCCAGCCAACTTCCCTAGTCCTGGGACACCACCCAAAAAGTCGTGGGAGGGGAGGATGAGAGATCTGATAACTTTTGAAGGTGAAAATGTTGGCTGTCTGAGAGTGAAAAAAAAAGCACTTGTTTATTACATATTTTATCCCTTTCCATGTAACTCTGTGCATTTCAGATGCATGTTTCCCCAGAACAAAAGGGAATCAGCCAGTGTGTTTCAGAGTAGAGGTGGCCTTTTCTGTACCTCAAATTTGTAGACATTCCCATCTCAATTTTAATGACAAAAAACATTACTAAATATTTTCCAGTAGATGGCAGGGTTACGTTGCGCCAACGCTGAAAATCTGCGTTGAAAGGGCTCCTGGATAAAGGTTCAAGTACTGGTTAAGTAAATTTAATTAGTATAATGAACTAATATCTGAAAAAGCATAAATACACATTGGATTAACCGATTGAATGTGATGCCAGAAATGTATAAGTTATATTTTAAGGCAGTGAAAGCTTAAAGCTCAACATAAGTATTAAAAATGAATTTTGTTAAAAATGAGCTTCGTTAAAAATGAGTTTCATTGAGACAACCATTTATACCACAGAACTGACATGACACAAACCACAGTATTTTATGTGAGAAACCACTGAAGTTACCAGCCATAGAACACTCTCAGGAGAAAAGCAAAAAGCCCTTGCAAATATTAATGAAAATTATCACAAAAAGTGGCTTTCAGGACCAAAATCAATTCAGCTGGACAGTGTAGTGTTTGCATTTTTTCAGGGACTGTGCAAAAGTGAGCACCCCATTAAGGGAATTCCCCATTAAGGGAATAATTGCTTTTGTCAATTTGAGAAATCATGACCTAAGCAGGGTGGAGAACAGCTGCACAGGTTGGGACCCCCCACAGAAACAGCCAGGAGAAACGCCTGATGCACCCTGAGGATCTCAGAAATGGTTTTTTACTTGCCATAAACCAAATTGCTCAGCCTAGGATGACTGGGTGCAAATGGATGAGGTTTCAGTTTCTGAAAACTACAATTCTCTGAACTAACTTTTCCAACCAGGGCTATAAGACATGCCCCACTAAATTTCAAACACAGTGACTCTAGTGAGTGACTTCCCTTGTAAGTGTCCCAAGGTTGTATGGTTTTCTCCTCCTCGAAGAATAGATGATTTCCATGAGGTAAATATAAAGGTGGTCACTCTGTTTGTGTCAACATTGTCTGAGAACATTTGTGGACAACTGCTAATGTCAACCCTCTGTACACTGCAGGTGGAATGAAATGCCAGCAGGAAAAAATACCATCCTACATTTTATATGGTTTTCTTTAGCAGAAAATATTCAGACATCAGACACCCAACACTTTTACTTCTCATTCTGTGTGTGCCAAATTTGGCTTGCCTCACTGAAATTACCCACATATTTAATTTCACTATTCTGCTGTGGAATCATAAGATTAGTTGAAATATTTTATTTATTCATAAAAAGAAGTTACATGTTTTCTTTTGTGAACATCTAATAAGAAAATGCAGGGGTTGATGACACATGGTTTCTGAAATTAAAAAGGCCCAGCCTGGCACACCATCTCTGTCAGGACATATTCTGCATTTATTGCACCAATGCATCTCAGCAGTGCCACTCAACTGTAGACCATGCTGAAAAGCAGGATTCTCATTCCTAATGATAAACAGTATCTTCAAAGACACATTTTCTATTATTTCCTACAATAATATTCTCAGCTTCCTCTGGTAAGTGTATACCATCACTAAAGAACATAGCTTCAGACTACATCACTGAAAACAGTTTTGGGTTTTGCTTTTATTTTATAAAGTCCTTAATAGCTTTTTGACCTTTTTTTGTTTGTTTGTTTGTTTGTTTTCACATATTAATGCATGATGATATCACAATTCTTAAAAGTTTCATCCTACAGCCTATTGATGATTCACACCTATTGATTCACCTTGTTTCTGAATGCATTTGTTTCATAAAAGATACAAAACCAAAATTAAATAAACCCAGTACTGACTGATGCTCTAAAATCCTATTGTATTTTTGCAGTTGGATAAAACACACAAAACTTGACACGTTCTTGAAACTCTGACTCTAGTGAGAGAGTAACATAAATGGTAATATTAACATAATCATCTTGATCTTTTCCCCCAAGAATAACAGAACTCTAACTGTGCCAAGAACATATGTCCTTTCTCCCCCTTTCAGCCTCATGAATAATTTGGCTCATCTTTCTCACTGACATAAACATTGAATCTTGCTGAAGGTCATGCAACATTCCCAAGTATCTTTTCATTCAGTTGCAATCAGCACTGTATTCTATGCCTTGTATTATTTTACATTCATGACATGCAGTTGCAGATTGTTTTCATTGTGGTGTAATGCCTGATAGTTCATGCAGCGAATGGTAAACACTGATGTTTCAACAGCTAATTAGTGGTGAAGATTTGGTTTTTATTGCCCTATCTTAGTTTATTCAGCTGGAAAGCCACGGGCCAGGCGAGGTCAGCAAAGGCGATTAGAGAAATGATCATTGTTTCATACAACAGAAAGTTGAAATAAATAAGATTATTTTGTAAGAAAAGAAAAGAAAAGAATTAAGGAGTCTGAGACATCTGACATTATTAAGGTAACAGTTCTTAGGCCTTTGGCTCATCCAGCATCCCCACTAATCCTTTTGTTGTCTAATATATCTGTCTAAAGACAAAAGCCCTCTCGGGCTTTGACAGAGAACTGAAATTTTTCTATGCTTAGCTCAGTGACTTCATTTCCAGCCTTGAGCTTCATGTCATCAGTGTTCTCTGAAGCAATACTCTGTCTCCAGTTTTCAGTTGCTAGTAGGAAATGTACAGGAAATCAGGGGGCAGAGAGGTGGTACAAGATGCAGAAAAAGAAAGGAACCAAAACTCGTTTATCTGTATGAAGTGTTCTCAGTCAGCCTCAGCTTACGCATTTTGTGCTGGGCTAAGGAATGGGGATAGAGAGGTTCTCATGAGACCTTCTTTTATTTCTTCATGTCCGAAAGAGTTTGATAGCCTTTAAACTGTAGTGCCAAACCCTCTGATTCCAGTTCTGTAACATCATTGTGGAATTTTCCCTTCAGATCACAAGAGGTGTGGATTTCACCCTTTCCTCAGCTGCCAATGATTTATGCAGACATATCTGCCCTTGCCTTAATACATCAGCACAGCTAGACTTTCTGCAGCACACATCACTGAAGAACCTGAGCAACACTTCCAACACATCTACTAGCATATATACTGTCCACACACATGCTGTAGGACAGGGAGAGACCTCTCCATCAAGAGAATATACTGCAAAGCCAGGAGAACCTGAAAAAGGAAATTAAACCACAATAAGCTATTAATTTCAAGAAGAATCATATATGCACTTACATAAGATAACATTATAGTGACCACGTAATCAGTGGCTTTTTTTCTTTTTCAGACTCTGTCTATGACACAGTTCAGGAAGGAATTTCCCCCAGAAATGAGTGACAAAAGTGGATCACTGTAGACAAAGTCACACTCAAACAAGCTGAGAATTTTTCCTTCTCTGGGAGGAGAAAAGGGGGGAGTCACAGTAAAAGTATAAAAACAAGTTACTTTTGTAACCCCATGCCTTAAAAAATAAGGCATAAGGAGGAATAAAATGTAATTGGTCATTCCTGTTCACTTGTAGAGAATAAAAAAGGAACCACCAACAAAACTGGAAAGTTACAAGTCCAGAAATGCAAAAGAGAAATCGTTAGCACTACATGATATTATGAGGTACAGATCAAAACCACCAAAAGTTCATGAGCTTCATGCCTAATATTTTTTTATTTATTTTGAGTTATTTCAAAAGATAGGGAGGAGAAACAAGAACAAAACACAAGCCACAGTGCTCTGGGACAAAACTTGGAGTAAGACGTTTCTGAAAGAACTGATCCAAAGCAACATACCAAATGTGTCCTTGCTGCAAGGATGTATGCTGGTTAAAATAAATTAATAAATAAAGTGCTTTCAACTAACACCCCAGCTGTCTCGTTCAAGGTAGGAACACCTGTCCCCTCCTGTGTCACCTCCCACACCAGTCTGGCATGTTTGGTGCAGACCAGGCACTCCTAGGACCATACAATTTCTCCATCTCCTCCCCAACCAAGATCACTTGCAAGTCTTTCAGTTGTCCACATCTTTCCCAAAAAATGGGATGCTACTCAACAAAGAAAGCAGTGCTGGTCTATCTTGGAATTGCAGTCTTTCAGATGGGAATAATATGATTACAGATTACAGTGACTAAAGTAACAATCTCAGGTAACAGCTACAACTAAAACTAAAATGCTGTTAGTATTTCAGAAAACAATTTAATTGAGTTAAAGTAGCATGCTTAAGATATGTATCATAATAAACAAATCTAGTATTTTCTCATCATCTCATCAGTATTCTTGCAAGACATAATTATACTGGGGTCTAGAAATTTTTAAAAAGAAACAAAAGATTAATATCACCTTACAGAAACAAGATATTTTTCGTAATCAAAATTTCCTTTCTACTTGATAAGAAATATGGCAAGCTAATTCCTAAATGGAATATCCCCTCATGTATCTATGTTGACTGGCATATTAATACAGCTGGTTTGCTCAATACTATTTAAAAATTTCCTTTTTTCTTTAGTTTCTCTCCTGTTATCTTATGCTGTGTGGCACACAAGCTTGTCTCAGCCATTCCCGTATCCTGCTCCACCTAATGGATGGAGGGACTGTAACCACACAAAATGTACAATTTAATCTTGTCTTAGATTTTTAACAGCATGATTACAAGGCTTCCCTGACTATGCTGTTCAGATAAAGCTATTAGCAATACCCAAGTTCTGTTTGCTCTAAGGTAAAAGGCTGTCTTTTATTAAATGATGTTATCGTTTTATAGGAGTAGAACCTGGTCACTGCAGCACTAAGTATAAAATGTCAGCATTTATCATAAAAAAAGCACGTATCATTAAAAAAAAAGAACCCAACATTGCCAATTTTATCATCCATGCATTTTCACGTATATGTAATAATTTTATAGAATAATTTAATCTCAGGTAAATTAGGGAGCTCTTTATAGCTTAACTAGAGCTTGGGTACACATCCAGAAGACCCATGTTATAGTCCCTGCTGAAATCAGTGTGCCAGTCCTCTGCGTGCAACTGGTGCAAGCACTATTGAAAGGTGGGATGGAAAAATGCTTCACAAAAACCACATGCTCACTTGACAGGTGATAGTGATCTCCCAGGAAAGAGCATGGAGCAAATAATGTGGTGGCTGGCTCCAGCAACACAGGCTTCTGTTCACCGAAACCTGAGAAGCCTGAAAGGGTAACCCCTTTCGGATGGAAAGATGTGTGACTTTTCCAAATACAAAAATTCAACCTAATATCCCACACAGATTTGACAGGCATCCAGACACTGGCAGAGTGCTACCTGACTTAAAGGAGTTTGTAAGACTGGGGACTCAGCTAACTGCTCCATCATTAACTCATAAATAAATGCCACTCAATTGTGTTGGAAACCAGTCCTTCAAGATAGGAAGAAGGAACAAGTGCATAGTAAGTAGGGTCAAGCTAACACAAATCACAAGTCAGTGGCCAGCAAAGACCTATGACCTAAACAGCTCCTCCCACCAAGTAAATGTTTTGCTGGAAGACTGTTTGAGTAAGAAGCACATTCCTTGATCTATTCCCTCACTTGCCAAGTTTGACAACACCAGATGCATCTTCTTTACTGTCTTCCATTCTCTCCCCTCTGGAGACACTGAACACAGGAAGCCCTGGCTGTCAACAGCCTGATCTCACGAGTGCCAGTACCTCTCCCAAGCACTGGCTGCATCCATGTTCAACCCCTGCACTTCTTACATGCAAGGTGGTGGGACCAGGATCCCAGGCCATTGACATAACTAGCACAGCTCCCTGGAGTGGGTCTGCCTCTCTCTTTCTGAATCCTTTGTTGCTATCCCTCTTCAGTTTTCCCTGTGCATGCTGGAGACCTTCTTCAATGTACACCACAGTGCACTTCACATACGCTTCCCCCTGCAATGACATGCAGTCCTAAACCTAGCTTTTCTGGCAGTTTCAGCAAATGTTTTCTCATCTGATTACTCTTCCCATGAGCAGAGGAGCTTCAGCTACTACGCCCTGGCAGCAATCAGAAGAGGATATCAAGACCAAGGTCCAAGCCTGGCTATAAAAGCACTACAAACATCTGGAAATCTAGACCTCCATGGTTTAACCCACTGGCCTTGCCACTCAGTTGAAGGTCGCTCTGCATCCTCTTCTGATGGAAGCCACAAGGTCAGGGAGGAAGCATAGGGTAGTAGCACAGGACAGCATCAGCACACACCAGGTCCCTGCCAGATTCCTGCCTGCAGCTGTCCACATACATCCTAATCCATTTTTTGGCAGCTCCACAGCCTGCACAGGTAGCACCAACCACATTCAAGCAGTTTTGCTACAAGACAGCTTTATCCTGTCAGACAGCTGACAGGGCACTTACACATCTGTAGTCAGTGTCAGCTTCCCACAGGCTGGGACCTCATTAGACTGAATTTAGACTGGAGCTGGGTGCTGCAATCCCGTTAGGAATAAAGCCCTTGGGGAACGCACGTGTGCCATTCCTCTGAAGCGCAACATTTTGGTTCTCAAGATTATCTAGGCGTGCTGGGGTGTTACCCCTTTCCTGCAGCACTTGCTCCGCAAGCGTCTCTGAGAAGGGACACGATGACCGGCATGTGCATCCCGCCGGCCGGGGCGCAGAAGCCCGGCACCCTGCCTTCCCCACAGCGGCCCCGCCGCCTCGCCTGCGGCCGCCGCACAACCCCGACCTCGTCTCAACCCCGCGGCCGAGGGCTCTGCCACCCCCCGCGCCCCCCGCGGGCCCCGGGGCCGCCCCCGGCCCGGCCCCGAGCATGCTCAGTGCCGCCCTGACCTACTTTCCCCGCCGGAGCCGGCAGCGGCGGAGCGGCGGGAGCGCACGGCACGGCGCGGGCACGGCGCGGGCACGGCGCGGCACTGCGGCAGCGCCGCGCTCCGCCCGCCCCGGCCCCGGCCGCGGCCGCGGGCCCGGCCCCGGCCCCGGCCCCGGCATGGTGCTGCGCGGGGCGCGCTGAGGGGCGCGGCGGCGGCGGGCGCTGCCGCGGGGCGGCGGCAACAGCGGCGGCAGCGCAGCGGCATCAGCAGCGGCAGCGAGCGAGCGAGCGGGAGCAGCGGGTGGGCAGGTGAGCGGCGCGGGGGGCGAGGGCCGCGGTTCCCCGGCGGGCGGGCGGCGGTCCCGGGGAGGCGCTGCCCGCCGCCGCCTCCACCGCCCGCGCCGCCGGCACCTGCCGCGGCTGCCGGCGACCTGCGAGCCGGGCCGGTGCCGTGGTGGCTGCGGAGCTCCGCGGTGAGCCCCGGGCGCGCTGTCCCGCCGGCGGTCCCGGGGGAGCCTGGAGGGCCGGAGCATGATCCGGTGGCCGTGCCGGTGGAGCGCTGCAGCCTGGCCAGCCCGGCACGGCGCTTCTCCCGCGGCGGCTGTCGCTCGCGGCCAGCCGGCGAGGAGCACGGTATCTCCGCGCGCCACGGGAGAGGAGTAATGCTGTGTTCAGCGTGAAAGTTAAGGAGATTATTTCAAATCAGCACCGGGGCTTGAAAGAAAGTGGGTTTCGTGAGGCAAAAAAAGCTAATGATCCCGAGGCTTTACTGGAGCCTTCTAGCTCCTGCGCGCAGGATGCTCGCTGCTGTCCCGCCCTGGGAAGGGGAATGGGAGGTGACACCTCAGCATAGAGACCTCTTCGATGGAGCTGACTTCTAACAGAGGTTAAGTTGTGCTGCCTTAAATTTAAAATAAAAGATGCCTCCTCATATTTTGTTTTAATTACCCTTTTGCTTCGCAGGGTAGCTTCATAAGATAAAACTTAATTTCAGAAGTGCTCTGAGGGAACATGAATCTAAAATTTCGGAGTGGTCTTGCAATAATCTTTCAAATCCTGTTTCCTAATAGGGCCAATTTGAGCAGTATCAGACAAGAGAGCTTAAGAGAATAGAGAGTGCTACTGAATGAGCACTTTCCTAGTGCATTTGTCTGGAGAGTCTTGTAAGAGACTACACTTCCTAACAGCCCTCTTTCATTTGTTAAATTGAAGCATCTCAAATAGAGCTACCCTGATAACCCTGCTTGGGGAAATAAAAGCACCAACTGTGGCAAAATCCTAAACGTGACCTCATTTGGTACATATTTGTCTGAAGGATTGTAAAATTATTTCAAAGGAAAGAACACAAAGGAGTTAAAGCAGGAGAAATATGTAGCATTTTAGTTCTTTAGAGATATTAAATATATTGTGGAAGAGTTCCTCTCTTCACTGCAGTAGGACAAAATAGGGCAGATCTTTTTTCAGAGGAGATGATGTTTTGCATGGCAGGAATCCTTTGTCTGGTTTAGCATGTACAGTTAGCAACAGCAACATTGATATACTTGTGGTTGCTGTACTAGAAATCCTTTTTTATTAGAAATCCTTCTCATTCAGACTGCATTATATTAACATCAATGGATGTTGAGTGCAGCTTACACAGCTGGATTCCACGTTGTGCACCCATTTTTTCCTGAAGAATCTAGAGTTTTCAGAGGCCTAGACAAATAGCAGAACATCCACAACAAACAAAAAAATATATATGTTTTGTGTCCAGTCCTGAAAGTTCTGAAAGTTTAGAGGTAAAATCAGTTACTCTTAAAATATTTAACACATGGTGGGACTGTGGTAGTGAATTCTGAAGTGATCTATATTGTGCAACTCCAGTTGCCTTCCTGCCCTGTCCGCTTTGCCTGCCTGCAATTAAACAGGTCTTGCACGAACATGGAGGAGGAGAATGGAGTTGGCACAGAACCTGGCTAAAGTGCATTCATTGTTTTAACCAGGGGAACAAAAACCCAACCAACAAAGTCACATTTGTGCCACAATGGTAGGGGTTCTGGGGAAGGATTTAAATGAAACAAAATCAATCTCCATTTCACTTCTTGTCTACAAGGTTTGGAATGTGGGACTGGCATTCTTTTACGGTTTAAGCTTCTTGCTCAGTGTAAGGCACCAGTGAGGTGTGGATGCAATTTACAGTGGGGAGAGTGAGCTGGCCAGCACCTGAAGCAACCTGCACCAAGCTTTGCTAGCAGGGTCTTCTTTCTCTGTCAGCAAATTGCACCTTACTAGAAGTTTTTGCAGGCACAAATGCTTATGATCCTACTTTGAGATGTCCTAGATCACATTAATATGTCACCAGAAGGCTGGCATAAGACCAAGTTCCTGGATACTTCCTGGAATTTTTATTCCTGTGATTCTGAGCTGCCATCCATTAATGCAGACATAAGTGCTTTTGTAAATGTCTCTCTGAATCCTTTTGTTATTATAAATGTTGTTAGTTTTGACAATTAAACAGTGGCATTTTCTGCCTATATACAGACCCACACTAGAAATATAATTTCCAAGACAATGGAGAGGTTATTACTTTTCACCAGTTACTGTGATTTAAATCATCCATAGCAACATTTTAGAGCATCATATCTTCTATCTGCCAGTAAGGCTGTGAAGAGCAAGCAAAATTTTGTGAAGGGATAGAGGAATTTATACAGATTTAGTGATTTAGATTTAGCTATCTGAGAAATTTTGGTAGTAGACTCTCTTATTTCAAAGTAATTGCCATGAGTAGAATTCATTTATCAGAAATAACAGCCTCTATACAGATAAGTGTAAATACCTTATTTTGGAAAAGGATGACTATACATGGAAGAATTGCATTGAGAATAACCTACCTAGCTCAGACTTAACATTTAATTGGCATGGGTCTGCCCCACTGAGAGTTTTATTCCAAGAAAAGATCCTTGCTGATATTTTTAAGTCATGCGGGGACCAGGGCACATATATGGCCCCTCAGCTGCACAAGCACGTGTGGTCCCCAGACCTATGTGTGTGACTGTGTGGTACACACACAGTACTGGATGCTGAGAAGGTTATGTGCCTTTAATGTTACACTTTTCAATGCTACATCGACATAACTGGCACACAAGTCTGAAATTATAGAGGTTCTTTAGTAAACTCTTGAGGGTCTTCAGCTAAATTTTGCATACACACAGCAATATACAGTCATGCTTGGAGAGGCTGAATTGATCACATTTGGGTACAAGCAAGACTTAAGCTGCTGCATGGTGCAGGGCTTGTTTGAATCCATCTGCTGTCCCCTTTGTTACTTGTGGAGGAAAGAGTTGCATACACTTTGAACCTGAAATGATCACTTTCCATTGCAATCAGTCATGAGTGGTTAGATTCCTTTAAATTCCCCCTCTGACAAGGTTAATCCTGTCCTAATCATGGCATCCACGTGTAACCTCTTTGCCCTGTATCCCAGCAACCAAGAAACGTGAGAGCCAGTCATTAAAAATTATATCCATCATACAGTTCTGTAGGGATAGAGAAGAACTAGCCATACTCCAATCTGTTTTCTCCTATTCTTTTTTTCCTTTATGTTCCAACTAACATGGCAGCATTTTGTTAAAATAACATAATAAAAACTATGCCAATGCCTTGAAAACGTTCAGTTGTTCAAAATTTAGATTTTAAGTAGAATTTTTAGCTTGCAAAGTCCGGCATATCTTTGTGTAAGCAAAACTAAATTTTTAATTTTATGTCTTACTTAAATGTCCTACATCTGGAATTTTCCTTCCTCCTTTGGAAAATGAAAACCACTAGATGTGTTTAAGGGATAGTTAGCTTTGACAAGCAGAGCTCAAAGGAGGAAGTGGAAAGAAGTGAATTGGACCCCATTCTGCATTGCTGTGTTCTTAGCAGAGTCTCATAAGGCTTGTCAAGAGCATATGAGATCTGTTGCATTTGCTGACTTTTGTTCTTTAAACTGTTGGCAGAATAATGCTTACAGAGTGCTGGAATAAATAAAAGCTACAAGGTGCATAAAGAAATTGAAAGATATGTAGAACTTGATGAGGCCAGGAAGAGCGCAGATGTACATGGAAGTGTGGGAGAGATTCTCTGTGTGTGTCTTCATTGTTCCTCCTTTCTCAACAGAGAGAACTTTAAAGAATTGATCCATCTGCATTTACTGCAACAGCAAACCATCACCTATGCTGAAAGTTTGCAAGGAGTTAACCAAGGGACTCTTAAAGTGATATGAATGTTTCTGGAATAAGAGCTTTGTATACAAAACTGTATTGAATGGTAATTGTGTATTTCACAAGATGTTCATTTGATACAGCAGAGGTGCTGGAATTACAGGTGCTATAGCATCAAAAGGGAATTTTCCAGAGGTTTGGCATTCTTAAGGTACTTTTAAATAACCTCTCCAATAATTACCCACCAACAGTCTTCATTCATTCTTTTTTAGGTTAGTGGATTAGCATCTCTGAGTGTTCATTGACACCAGGAGAGTGCACATCAGACTATTCAAAGACATGGTTAAATTAATGGGTCCATTCAGATATTTAAAGTGAAGCTCGAGGATGCCATGTGCTTGCTAGTTTTGCAATATTGAGACATGAAGTAGGATAAAGAGGAACAAAACTGAGGAGAAATTTACAGTAAAAAAATTCTAAAACATTTACACACTGGTAAAGGCAACATGAAAACTCTTTCATTGTACCACTGCTGAATAGAATGGCATATGCTTCTTTCACTAAATGAAAAGTCTGGATACAGCATTAATTTTCAATTACACATATAAAATATCTAGTCACCTATTGCTTGCTGCTCTCTTGCTGCAGTGTATTGTTACACTATAGAACCCTGAAACTAACACAATTGTATCTTTATGGTGCTTAACATTACTTTTTTGCCTACAGTGTTGTGTGTGTTAAGACCAAAACAATTTTAGAAAACAAAAACTGATTATGACTCAGTTTTGCTCCAGTCCTGCCACTAATGGTAGAATAAGCTACAGCCCTTGATTTTTCCATTTTCTTTCTTTCTTTCTTTCTTTATCGTCATCTTACAAAACACATTAACAAATGCTTTCCTGTAAGAATTTACCAATGCCTGCAAAACATACAATTAATTTATAGGCTTCCTTGTTATAATCCTTTTTTAAGACAGGAGTGCTAGAAAAGGGCTCCAGGTTGCCGTACAGACAGCCCTTCCTGTTCACTGCCCAGGGTCATACACTCAGAGGACAATGAGTAAACAGATGTTAAGTCCCCCCATCCATCATAAACTGTCATAGTCCATGAATCTGTACTTGTAAATTATATACAGTCTCTCTTCAATCTTCATAGATTCCCAGCCCTTATTTTATCCTGTGTCAAGAAATTGAGACAATCACCTTGAGAGAGATGATTCTCCCCTCTACTCTACCCTCATGAGACCCCACCTGGAGTACTGGATCCAGGTCTGGGGTCCTCAGCACAAGAAAGATGTGGATGGGTTGAAGTAAGACCACAGGAGAGCAACAAAGATTTGTGTCTTCCTTAAATGACAGTTACCTTGGCTAGAAATACGTCTTCTCTATATGGTAAAGAGGAGATGTACTGTTCTACTTACTTACCATGTAAGTACAATGCAGAAGGCCAAACACATCTTTTTCAGGCTGCAGTCAACACTCTCAGCCTGTCTCATCATTCTAAAATGCTGCTAGTCAAAATATTACAAAGGGGATCATGAAGAAAATTACCCAGCATCCCATACAGCAGTTTTCAAGATCAGACATATTTTTTCACATTGACTTCCTAAAGGCAATTCTTGTATTTGTGTGTCTGGATTATTAGAGTTTCTTTACGTTGGGGGGACCTCTGGGGGCCATCTGATCCAACAGCCTGCTCTCAGCAGGGCCAGTGTATACCAGCTCAGCCAAGTTTTGAACTTCTCAAAGGATGGGGCTTCCATAGCCCATCTGGGCAACCTGTTGCAGGGCTTGACTGACCTCCTGCTTAAAAGTTTTTTCATAATCATAATTTCTGTTGTTGCAGCTTGTGTCCCTTGTCTCATGTCCTTTTACAGCACTTCACTGAGAGGAGCCCACATATTTCTTCTCTATACTCTCCCATCAGGTGGCTGAAGGCAGTGAGTGTGACACCAGGTGGCTGAGCACACACAGCCAGGGCTCAACCCTGTTGAGATGTTTCCTAAAGCTCCCAGGCAGCTGAAGGCAGCTGAAGAGACTAAATAAGCATATAGTTGGAAGCTGCTGCTCAGGTGGGAAGCCCCAGTCTAGATGTGCAGAAGGAAGCTCTTCATCTTACAAACATCACCAGCAGGTCACGTATTCAATATAGCCAGGGAAACAGAAAGCCACAAAGGACTGAAATCCCCCACTCCAAGAGAATAAACAGAGCAGCTCTTCTGGAACCAAGCATTAATATTTTATCAACCGACAAATGAGTAGAAAAAGAAGTCAGAAATTTTCTGCTAGTTGTAAATGAGTGACATTTCTTTTCATCTGCATGTCTGGACCCTAATAATTAGAGCTGTTCAGTAGGTGGTTCTCACTTACAAGCCTATGAACTGGCAGTGAGCTTCTCACCGTCTGTGTTGCCTAAGTTCCTTCATTTGCGTTCCTATTCCATTAAAACATGTTAACTTTTACTTTTGCCCACTCTTCAAAGATATTTCCTGTGGAAACTAGGAAAAGTAGCAAGTAGTTTTTGAATAATAAAAAACCTAGCCTTAATTTTGTTTTGTAGCATTAGTCTTTATACTTATTTTAGACAAATGAGAACTAAAATGAAAATAATTTCAATTTCTTGGGTCACGTACAAGCCAAGGAAGATAGCATTGGGATATTAAAGCTATAGGAGCACAATTTATGCATTATGCAATAAGCTGGCTTCTTGTGCTTCACTTCTGAATTGAACAACCTCACAGTTAATAGGATTACACATTATTCCAAGAACAAGAACAGGCCAGTTTTACAGAAGTGAGTGAGCCAGGAAAAGGTATGCATCATTGACCTCCTTTTCTGTTCTTTTGTGCTCTGTCACCATGTTGTTCTGCATTACAAATACAGCATTTACAACCATGACCCCACAACCATAGTCATTTTCTTTGGTAGCAGTAGTATGGGAAGCAAACACATCTATGACACAACCAATAAATGGTTGGTCAGAACATGTCTCTGATTAATGTTCCTAGTCAGTTCTAGCTGTTTCTTCTGTTTAGACTGATGCTTGATTTTGGACAGAGAAGTTGTAACTTTTGTCCCTGTTTCACGTTAATTAGGAGTAAACCTATCACGCTGCAGCTCTGCTTTTTCTGGAGCACATTCCAGGGGACTTGTCTGGATAGAAATGCATAGAGAGCATGCTGGAGCTGGCTGTCATGTAGCTTAAAAGAAAAGCTTGTCATGTGCTCTCATGTGGCTCAAGTTTTTTAGCTTCGAAGTTAATCTCATGAGCAGTAAATCTGTTACTTTAATATTTTCAATTTACAACATGTGGATTGGGGAATTAAAAAATGGAACTATATAATCTATGGACCACTGGGAAGCATTGTTGAGTGGTAAATACTGCTCCAGATATAATACAGAAGGAAAGTTTCCTTTATGCATGTTCTAGGTGCTGGAGGAGAGTTTGGGGATTCCTCTTATTCCATCTTTGGAGGTAAGCCTGTCTCTGTCCCACACCTTTGGATGGCAAAGATAGCTCAGAATAGCCAAGGGGGTTTTTTTTCCATTTCATGCACCACAAAAGTAAAAAATGTAGAAGTAGCAAAAAGAAAAAAAAGTATGTGTAGCCACATTAATTATATAGTGTTTTACTTTTTGTAATTCTTTTACAGGTAGCTCATGTACTTTGGGGATTACATTCTTTCCATGACCAGAAATTAGCTTTTTGTTTATAGTCACCTTTTCTTGGCAAAAAAGCTCTGAGAAACTCAATCTGTTCTTACAAAGCGATTCTCAGGATTGCAGATGTCCTTCTTTACATTACTGTGTTACTCTCAGTCCCGAGGAATTATTACAGGAATCTTTGTTTCAGTCTAGGCAATCCAGCTTTCTCTGACTTAAGTCAGAATAAAAGGTTACAGTTTTGGCTGCCTTCATCAGGTTTATCATGGGTCACAGCTAATTGCTGCCTCTCGTGGCCAAGATCCTGGGTGACAATACTGTACCCACTTCTCCAGTATCTGGATTTTCTTGTTGCTTTGCCAGACATCACTAGCAGTCCTATTCTGGTCTCAGTCTTCTCCCCATTTAGTTGTGTGATTAAACCATAACTCATTACATCACTTATGTTTAACAAAGCAGCTGGCTCCCAGACGTGTTTTCCCTGATACCCTCAGGCTGCTCTTGTGCCTATGGCAAAGCAGGAGGACAGGAACTCTTAGCAAATCTTTCTTTGCATCAGTGTCTGGTATGAGCATATTCTCTACCCTTTCAGTTCTCTCTCTGCTTCTTCCTGCTTTCCTAACCTGACTCTAGCATTTTTGGGCTTGCCCAGCAGGTGGGCAGAGGGTTCTGGACATGCAGGTCCTAGCATGGACACCCTTGTAACCAGTAACTTTCTTGTGTCAGCATGGGCTAAGAAAACCTTCTTTGGTTTCTTGTATCTCTTTTTGTTCACTAACATTGGAGAGGATGCACACCAAAAGAAAGATTGCCTACTGATTCTTAGTTGCCCTGGGAACATTTGTCTATACTTGCATCGTAAAACACCATTCTTAAGAGACATCTGTCCCTGTCTCTTCAGACATACTCAGGCACTTCTCTGGATGGCACATGAAAGCAGCAGCCTCCATTTCCAAACACTCTGCTTTAAACCTACTGCCTGATTACTCCTCATATTACCCATAAAACTGTATTCATTTCAAATAGAAATATATCTACAGAGGTGTTTCGTGTTTTCTTAATATTCTACATTCCAGAAAGACACATGAGAAAGTACATTCCCAGGAGTAAGGAGGAGCAGGTAAAAATCTTACACAGTAGACATAAATGATTAGTCTCCATTTCTTAAAATTTACTGCACGTAATTATGGTTCAATTCTATGCCAGAATGGGGGAGTCAGTGTTAGCTTCAGACAAGTAATCAACCCTTTGGCCATATTCTGGACCAGTCCCTTTTGCTAACACTACACAAAGGTACAGTTTTTGCTTTCATATGCTCTGCATTCAAAACAGGTAAACATAGAGAACAGGCAACACCTTACTGCCATCACACACCTTCCAAACACCCACCCACTTCCCTGTGCGGTAGGGAATCAGTGAGCCATCAGCTGCCTTGAGCCTCCTCATACACTGCTGGATGCCTCCTTACAGGTTTTCTGTTCACCCTTTTGGGAGCATTCCTTCTGGTATGCAAATTGCTCTCCATGATAAACACCTTTTTTTGATTGCTACCGATTCTTCTGCTGTAAAAATATAGGATAGACTAAAATACAGTAATGACAAGCCACAGACAGTAATTAGAACACAAAGCCTAATCGGTTTATATTGTTCTTTTGCCCTTCCCATTGTCTTAGTCCAGGCACTCTTTGTCTTTGCTCCCTTGCCAGGAAGTGTGATTTTGGCATTTCTGTATGGTGCAATGCAGATCTGTGACACTGTACAGAAACATTTTATAGACTGAATATATGTAATCATGAAGAATGTCAGTCTCCAAGGTTAATGGAGTAGTAGAAATGAGATGTAAATAGTTACTGAAGTGAATAGGCAGAACTGAAGGGTTTTTTCCAAATTGCTGACTCAGACAGTGTACCTATACAGATCTTCAAATGCACAGACTCTACATGCTTTGCATAATTGGAAATAGATTTCTGAATTCATTGTTTATATAGCTTTATATGACAAATGAGATTTGCATATTGATTTAAAGTTAAAAATTATTCTGTCTCTTCAAGAGAAATACTTCCACATTCAATAATTATAGAAGCAGAGAAAAAATAAGGACAGGCTTGAAGCTGGGACAGACCTCTACACCATGCATGCAATTTATCTCAGAAAACATAGTTTTTCATTTCTGGTAATGATTCATCCTGTATAATGGAAGAATTAATTTGCTTTTTCAATAACAGTTGTATCTATTTGTATGAAAGCAAGCTCATTGCTTTACAGAGAAGAGGGGATGGATAAGAAAACAATCTTAAGTCAAATATTACCAATGAAAGTTAGTAATATTGCTTTCTTTTCTTTTTGGATACAGAAGAAAAGAAAGAAGGAGATTTTTTTTTGTTTGTTTCTTTTTATTTTGGTGTTCTCTTTATATATGGAACTGGTCTAGGGAACGGATCTTGTCAGCCGTTGTTTTCGATGCTAAGGCAGATGAATTACCAGGGATCAAATGTATATATAAGAAAATACAAATAGTTTTGAAATGGAGATGTTCATTTGGAGGAAGTTCATTAGATAGTTTCCCATATTTGGATTCCAGATAGATTCCTCTAACTAAAAGGTTTCGCTAAGTTTCAGTTACTTACTTAGAAACATGTGAGTAAAACCAATGTAGTTGGATTCTCTGACATGAATTTAACATGATTTGTGGCCCTCAGACTCTTGAGAGAAATTTTCCAAGGTGCTCATTTTGAGGCCAACATTGTGCCCTCAGTCAGTACTGAATGCCAATTGTGTTCACTGGGAGCATAATGAGGCCAATAGAGAGCACATTTGTAACCCCCCGCCTCTGTCCAGAAACTGAAATCACTGCTTTAGAAAGGCCTCATTGTGGATGATTAGTTGAGGGAAAATGCTGTAGGGAGAGTGTGCAAAAAGTACACAGGCAAAATGCTTAATGCCACGTAAGGAACGGAAAAGTCCTAACTTCATTTGTATCTCAAAGGAACATTACCCATAATTATGTCACTAGCAAGTACTCTTTACGAATCTGTTCTAAAAATAATAACACTGAAATTACTTCATCAAGCATGAAAGTCTCTCTCTTAAGAATATTCTTTCCTGCTATGTTTTATTTCAAACAGCATGAGCTTAAGAAAAGTGAATGGTCTGAAATGTTTCGCTGTAGGTGCTGTTGTGTTTGGGAAAAATTGTGTATGTCAAGGATTCCAACATTAGATCCAAAAACCCTTCCTGGAGCAGTTCTTTCTTACACCATGTTTCACAGTTTGCTTAAGACCATGCACGTGACAGAGTTGCAGCACCAAACTGGTAGTGACAGCTTTTAATGTGGTGCACCTTTGTTTTTCCTGTTGATTTTCCAAACATGTAAAAAAACAAAAAAAGAAAGGAAAAATCTGTTGAACTTTTGGCATAAAACTGTAGCTGCTACTGTAGCTAAATTGCTGCTAAGTGTCTAGGTGATAAAAGCCTTCTCCTACGCCTGCCACTCTGAACAACACCATTGTCAGGAAAATGTATGCATCTTTTTCCAGTAAGGATAGGGACTGCAATAACATTAGCATTTAGACAAGACACTGTGCTGATGATTGTGAAATGCATTAATGGATGTGTCACTATTTTAAAAGAGCACGTCTAATGGATTGTTTATATATGCCATCTCACTGTACTTTATTTATTTATTCATTTATTTTATAGGATATTTTAAACGTCAAATTGCACAGATCAAAGTAGAACTCTCCTGTCACCTGCTCACCTCAAGGACTTGCATTGAGCTGAACCAGTTCCCAGCCAGTGTGTACACCACTGAAGAAAAATGGACATACTGAACAGCCACCACTTTTTGTACTTTCTGCCTACCACACACCTTGTCATCTTATTAGCAGCTTTGAGCACTGCTGAGGATGTGAGTAACAGCACTTTCAACCGCACTGACACACACGCAGGGGCCGTGCCTGTGGTGATCTCCCGCATCGACCACATCATAGTCAAGGAGGGCAGTAGTGCCTTGATCGACTGCAATGTCCAAGGGAGTCCCAGCCCTCGCTACAGATGGTACAGTTCCAATGGCCGCCTGCTCCAAGAGGAGGAGAATAAAGGTAAGATCTTAGTAACAGCACTGATGCAGCCTGTCCAGAGACACTTCTAATTTCAGCAAGTTGAAAAAGAGCCTGAATTTAATGGCCGGGCTATGGTATTTTCCTGTGTGAAAATAAATGAAAGCCTGATGGCAGTTATAAATTTTTTATGCGCACCTTGGAAGAAAACAGTAACTTTTTATGTGTTATTTATAGCAACACATAGCAAGAAGCTGAAGCAATTAACAGAGGGTGTAGACAGGCTTCTTTTCATCGGAAGAGGTCGGGTTTGTTCCTGTTTCTCATTCTGTCCTCCTTTGTTCTTGTCTGGCACCAAAAAAAGATTAAAAAGCTGTTCCCCAACTCAAAGGAGGATTCACATGACATACGAGAATAGTTTGTTGGTGTGAACTCAACACAGCTAACTCCCTGATATGCCTGCTGTCATGTGTAGTGCCATGGTAGTGCGAGAAACAGGAGATGCCCTAAAAGACCAAGTGTAAAACCTATATAGGGCAGCAGTCAGAAGGACAGGCCAACCCTGAGCCTTCCTGGCTTTACTTAAGACTCTTTGGTGGCATTTGCCAGAGACCTTAATTACACATGAGCTTATTTTCCTTAAATGGAATGTTTGGGTGATAATCCTAGTTATACTTTTAGGGAGTGTTTGAGGGGAGTGTGGATATATGAAAGGTGTTTTTCTCATGTAATCCTTCCATAGTGACTGCTTTGTTCACAGAGTGATGAAATAAACTCTTAGTTGCAAGGTAGCGTGCCTAACTAATGGCTGACCTGACAAAGAACTCTGTTATGACAGGGGTAACGATTGACCCAGCTTGATGTGCAACAGCAATGTTTATCTGTTATAGCTTACTGCATAACTGGTTGTTTTACATTACAACATGTCATAATTTTCTGAGTAAAGCTAGAGAAAGGAACTACTTGAGCTACCAAGCAGACTTCCAAATATGATTTGTGTGGTTGTGGCAACTACATGATATGGTGATTAGTGTGCTGAAGTATTTTGCTAAGGTTCACTAACAGAAACTTTCCCCTTTAGTTAGGCATCTAAATTTAGGTCTTTGTGGAGTCAGCTGAGAGAGGTAGCTAAAACAAACATTTAGGTAGGTGAGCCAAAACTTTGACCAAATTAGTAAAAATTGCAGATGTAGTCTTAATACATCACTTTAACTTAGAATTTCAACAGTGCAATACCTCTTTTAAGAAACTGCCTTTCTGTAAGAAATGTTTCCTAGCTTGAGACCTTTCTTTGTGATATTAAGTATGTCATTGAATAGTTATCAAAACCCAGCAATGATACCTTTTCTAATCATTGTTTTCTTATTTGGCTTAATAAGTCTGTCAGGATCCACTGGCACAGACCCAATCATTGAGTCACAGTTCAATGCCATTATGTCATTTATAACAGCTGGAGCCAGGGTACATCACAAGGCGTCTTGTTATTTCACAATTAATAGAAACCTACTTTGCAAAAAGAACCAGCATTGCAATTCAGAGAAATACTGAGCAGCCAATACTCTGTATTTTTTGTTATTCTAGAGGTGGAGGAAGAAGTGTCATCTGTTACAGATGCTAACATTTCATCTGTAAAGTTTTCCTCTGAATTTGCCTTATTTAGCAGATTGGGGTGATTTTTTTTTTTTTTAATGTGAAGGTCTGATTTAGACTGAGATTTTTATTTATTCTATATTGTCGCTGTTGAGCGGCTAGCTGAGGACTGACCCAAGTTCTCAGACAAGGAAAGAGAGGAGAAAAGGAACTTTATTGTTTTGAATTCCATATATATAGAGTCTACAGAAGTGCCCCAGATTGGTCAGCCCGAGACCTCCCCCTAGGCCCAATTGGCCAAGCCCGAACTCACTCAATCCGGAGAAACTGTTTGCAAAACATCCAAACTTTATCTTGTTTATGAAATATAGCAAAATGTTCCCACGGGAAGAACCTGTGCTAGCCACACTATATTTTTAATTTCAGGCAAAGTGATTCAGCTGTTTTCAAGAATTATGCTAGGGTAAAAAATAGTGTTTCAGTTAAGTTAAAACTTCTAAGTAAGTGGATAAAAAGATGTAATTAAGAGCTGTCTGTGCACATTAACTGAGGCAGGGATCTTGTGGGAATACTTTCTACATAGGCTTCTATTGGAGATGATATTTTAAAAAAACAATTTGGGTAAGCCGTGTTTAATTAGAAAAACTTTGAACATGGTAAAAGCCCATAACTATTCTGAATTAAAGGGGATTTTGACTAATGAGTTTCAGAATTGCCCACAGTTTCTTCCTTGAAAGAAATAAAAGAAAAAAAAATAGAACAACTCTTTTAACAATGAAAGAACTTCCGTGAAAAGGATAAAATAAATGTAGAAGCGAGGTATGCACCAACCTGTGGCACGACTGCAATTGTGCCTTGTGATTTACATGATTTCACAGGGATTTTGTGCAGGTTCTGTGTCTTTTTTCAGCTGCCTTAATAGATATAAATAGCAGCTGGTTAGGTTAGGTTTAAGGAAAAAAAGCTTTCTGATGGTAAAACGAGGTGAACACCTGACGTTCCTTTTTGTGGAAGGTTGTTGAAATTCCATTACTACATTCAGCAGATATCTGTCAGGAATGGCTTGGGATTATGTTGCAGAGACTGAAAACAGTTGAGTCTTCCTCTGAGCAGTAGTATGTACCTGCTGATCTTGTTACCCTGTATCAGCCTTTGTCATTGTTACAAAAGGAAATTTTCTGTATGACATCTCCCTGTATGAAGTGTTCAGAAGGCACAGGCACTCCACTTTCTGGCTGTTCTCCACCATGTGAACACTTTCAGGAGTGGGTTTATACTAGGAAAAGAATTGACGCCAGGCTTTCCTGTTGGAGTTAACTTATGTCTTTTATAACAAAGTTGCAATTATAAAAGTCATATGACACCAAATAAAGAAAAAATATATGTCCTCAACTTTAAATAATGTCGTGATATTTGAATAAAAATGTAGTTCGCTTGAGTGAATAAAAATCTTAATTCATTACCAATATATAATGGCAAATACAATAACTAGCTGAATCTTGAATCACTTTAGGAGTGACAAATGATGAATTTTAACATGTTTCAGATGCAGTTTCATACCTCAATTGTTCTGCTGTGCCAAGTTCAAAGAATAAGTGTTCATGTACATGAAATGTACAAGTCCATGCAGCCGACAAAATTATCAATTATATTACACTGATAGAAATTACTTTTAAAGGTAAAAGAAGTTCTGTCAGGGTGTGTAGAGTTCTTACTGACAAACAGGACGTTCCTTGTCATGGCTTTTCTCCTTCCCATCTATCTTACTCCTGCCATCCTACTTTCCTTTCTTTAAAGTCATGTTTCAGAATCAGATTCTCAACACCTAGAAGGCAGGCAGCGAAGTATATGATGTCTGAAATGTTGGGGTTTTTAAAGTTTGCATTAACAGAATTATATGAGATACTGTAACAAAATACCAAAAATAACCCAATTATAAGCAAATGCATTGTCAGGGAACAAAACAAGGAGGGTTTAGTAGGTTTTTCTGCCTTGCAATCCCATTGATCCTGTTCTTTGAGGAAGTGTGACCTGTGTGTGGGAGGCTCTCTGGGGTAAGTAGTCATATCTTTATAATTTAACTGACCACAAGATTGAGGTAGATGTCATGTGTATTAGCATTTTTTTATGAGGCCCTTTTAGGGCATGCTCTGACTATCCACAGTTGATGTCAGGGATTTGATAGTAACACAGCTAGGATCTCAGGCCTTTATGATGGTAAATTTTTGTCTTCTTGTAAACATTATTTCCTTCTTCCAAAACCTGAAAACACTTTGACAGATGATGTTTAAGACTATGCTGATGGTGTGAACAAAATCCTTCTAAGTTACTCTGTTTCCTCTCCAACAGGAAAATGGTGGTTTCTTGACAATGGGCTACTAAACATTACCCGTGTGTCATTTGAAGACAGAGGTAAATACACATGTGTCGCATCTAATACATACGGCAGTGTTAACAACACTGTGACGCTGAGGGTTGTTTTTACCTCTGGAGATATGGGAATCTATTACATGATTGTCTGCCTTGTAGCTTTTACTATTGTTATGATACTGAACATTACTCGGTTATGTATGATGAGCAGTCATCTGAAGAAAACCGAGAAAGCAATCAATGAATTCTTCAGAACAGAAGGGGCAGAGAAACTTCAGAAGGCCTTTGAGATTGCGAAGCGTATCCCAATTATCACATCAGCAAAAACGCTTGAGCTTGCCAAAGTAACCCAGTTCAAGACCATGGAATTTGCTCGCTATATTGAAGAGCTTGCTCGGAGCGTACCTTTGCCACCTCTCATCATGAACTGTAGGACTATAATGGAAGAAATTATGGAGGTTGTCGGTCTAGAGGAGCAAGGACAGAATTTTGTACGGCAGACGGCAGAAGGCCAAGAGACCACTGAAACAGATGAGCTTTATATGATCCCAAATGCTTTGACGCGCAGTGAATCTCCCACAGCTGACTCAGACGCATCATCACTGCATGAGCCACCTCAACAGATTGCAATAAAAGTGTCAGTTCACCCATTGTCCAAAAAAGACTGCATGGATGGTCAGTCACAGGAAAGCATGCAGTTGGACACCAAGGAAGAAGACACTCCTCAAACACCAGCACTTCCTGCAGAGCCCCCTCCTGAGCCTTCTGCTGAACTCAGTTCAGATGACACAGCATTGGCAAATGACAAAAATACATGCGTTATATATGAAAGCCATGTATGATAGTTACTCCTGAATCTATGCATAGCAGGAAAATCAGGTGGAGCTCTTTTAAAAATACATATTGTACTTGCCGCTAAGCCTTACCTGGAGACTATCATAGCAAAAGCATGTAAGTGGATTATTTGGCACTTTCTTCTCAGTTTGAGTTTAGTTTACCATGATGTATGGCAGAGTAATTGCTATTACATTAATATTAATTGCTCTTTTTGATTAGGAGTATTTCCAAGAAACATTTACCTCAGCATTTTCTAGGTTGGAGTCACCTGTAGTGGCCTCCTGGAAGTCACTGGTAGTCTTTGACGTAGGACACTTGAACTTACTAAACCTAAAACTGGTTTCCATTTTCCTCCTTCACTCTCATTTTTTCCATCTATTGTATTTTTACAAATATTAACTTGTGAATTTGAAATATTGCCCAAGAGGCAGCACTGCAGTAGCCAAATAAAATCCTAATAGATCCCATTTACAAAGCCTGTTTGCTCAGCTGCATTGTGATTTAGAGGGCTATTAAAGAAAGTTAAAATGTTTCCATTTCATTTGAGACCACACTGCTTAGCCACATGGGAAATAGTTTTCCTTTTTTCATGAAATGAAGATGCCAACAATTGTTTGTTTCGCATGGAGAAACAAATTTGAGGTGTATATTACAGATGGGAAAGCCCATAAACATATTACAGGAAGTTGCAGTCCAACAGCGTTGCAGGGGCTTTTTGCAAATGTTTGAGCATTTTCTACCTTGCCAGAAGTTTATATGGCAAACAGCTGCAAATATGTGAGATGTCTTGTTTTGAAGTAATTTGGAAGCAGTAACAATGTACTACCTTACCAAAAAATAAATATGCAGGTTCCATAACAGTCCTGCAAATGACAGTAATCAGTTGATGATAACTCTGAAATGGCAAAATACCCTTTTATTTGGCTTCTTAATTTTGAGCAAATTGATATTCTGAAGATCAAGCCTAAATTCATATATAAGCCTCAGTTTGAGAGTGTTGTATCCAAACTGAAAGAAAAAATATAATCAAGTGTCCTATGAAATTACAATGACAGTGATGCAAACTGTTCAATGTGATATAATTGCATTGGTATTTCAAGAACCTCCTACGTGTAGGATGGTCATTGCTTGAGTACATGTGACTCTATCCTAGTAAAGCTTTAATGATCACAGCAATTGTGGCGTTAAAAAGGATCAACATTTCTGCCAGGAAATGCCAGGAGTGGAAGGGAAGTGATAATTTCTCCTGGAGACAGACAATGAAAAGGACCTTCTCTGCAGTGAATCTGAAAAGAAGGCACTTACAAGGAGTTGGTGTAGGGTTGATAGCATATTACTTAATTACCTGACACATTTAATTTGGAACTAATGAACAAAATATCACCTTATAGTCTTTAAGAAGGATTGTAGTGTAACTGGAATCAAGTATATTTTAGAAAAAGAAGTCCCTTAGGTCTAACGGGAGATGATGCATGGATAGCTCTCTGGACATTTCAGTGAAGCAGCCACATCTCCTTAAGGTGTCTGTTGGGGGAAGTCAGTTATATTAACTGCACAGGTAATCAAGACCAGACAAAGTCAATGTTGCAGGTACCTAAAAGAATCCTTGATAATAAACTGAGGTCTTATGTCCACTTCCTCGTGTTAAAGTGCAGAGCCTCACTAGCAGCGTAATACAGGAATACCCCATTACTTACATAAGTAATGCAGAGAAGGCTCCATATTTACCTTTCTGTGGTTATTTAAAAAAATAGATGTTTAATAATGGACTTCAGATTTTACAACTAGCTTGTGAGAAATGGCAGCATTCAGTTGTCTCATATTTTTTTGTGCTCACCACAGTGGCAGGCTTCTATACAAAATGCATTTGCACATTCACAAAAGGAAACATGCAAGGGCAAAGTCCCTTCAGGAATGTCACTGGAAATATGTGAGTTCCAGCAAAGCAATATAAATGTAGAACAGCAGTTAGATAAGGAGAATTCCATAAAAAACCTCACTTCTGACCGGTGTGATTGACAATAGTATTGATGCAAACTGTAAACTTCTCATCTGAATCCAAAAGACATTTCTCTTGAGTGTTCACATCAGTTTTTCAAGTTAATTGATTTGCTTCTGATATGAAAAAGGACAAGGGCAGAAACAAAAGCAGGAACTTGCACTGAGCCTCTTTAATTCACCTTAATCTCCTAAGAAGAGGCATGTTTGTTTTTCTGCCTGTCCAATATTTACGAACAATGCCCATGCATTCTTAAGTTACCCACCTGGTGCCCAACTAAGATTGCACAGATAAGCAAGGATGTTCTCCTTGAAAGCATAAAAAAACTTTTTAATTACACTTTAAAATTTTAAAAAATATATATTTATTAAATGACAGTATTTTAATTTCATTAAACTATGAAGTTTTTACAATAGAGATCAGACCCCTTCATGTATTTCTATGGTGTTTGGTACCAGGCAATTCTGACCCTGACTGCTTCCCTCAGGCTGTCCTTCAGTCTCTTTATTAATTATTTATTGAGAAACATTTGAGAGCAAGCAGTCCCCATAGATTTCTTCAGTATCACTGTGGAAATTTCCTTGAAGACACAGATGATGTTTTTCCCCAGAGGTTGCCCACAAAGGGCACGTTTGAAGTACACACAAATGCACATTGCAAACCACACATAAAGCAACTGGTGCTTGGATTAGATACATGCAATACATGTAGTGCTGGATTCCTGCTGTTGCAAGGTTAAAGGAAACCTTTGAATTTTCTGGAACTGGAGCCACTCAGAGCTGAGAGTTCACAGGTAGGATTGCTCCAACCAGTCTGCTATAAGTTCTTTGGACATTTAGCTTTGTGTTATTATCAGAATAAAAACTGAACAGCAACGTAGCTGAAGAAAATACAGATTTTTTACCAAACCAATGGTTCTGGTTTATGTGGTTTCTTTGTGTTTTTATGTATGCTGCTCAGTATCTTATGCATCCGTTATATGACACTTCTAAGCCTAAAGCTTTTTATACGCTTTCAGAAACTTCATTTTTGGAAGACAGATGGGAAGAAAGACCCAAACCTGTCTTTCTTGTTCCACACTTTCTGGCTGCGCTATTAAAAAGCAAACAATTGTGTGTTGCAGCATTTCTTAGCAAATGGCTACTTTATGGTCCAAGAACACAATTAAAATATAAAATTAATAATGGCTCTAGAAAACATTAACATTTGCTTTGTTATGTATTTTCATGCACCTTAAGCACTTCAGGGACATTAATCCATTCCCATCATTGGAATATGCACACCTTTTGTTACATTGTTCTATTTATTGTACCTCCAGACACTAATGGTTCTTAAAACACTTAGAATCTGGAAAATCCAGTGTAATTGAAATTGCATTCTAAAAGCAAAGGAACACCAAGCCAGGCTTAATAAGGAAAAGGGATTTGCGCAATATATTCACACCATTTTCAAACATTTTTGCCAAAACTTCATTAAAGATTACTAGATTTCTGCAGCAGAAGAAATCAGTGTTTGATTTTTACACTTTTTTTTCAGTAAATGGAAGACCATATTAATCAGACCACTTAAACATAGTATTCACTATCAATTTGCTCAACATTTTCATTTTGAGCAGCATTTTTTTACTGCTGATTTTTTTTTGTTCTCTGATTTGAGCATGTTCTTGATGAAACCTACCCTTCAGTCATTTCTTGAGTCTGTCATACAAAAAATTTAAAAGAACCCATAGATCAGCATTTTTGTGCAGGTTTATTGGTACTTGGTAAGGCACAAAAGTATGCTCCCGTGCTTAAAAATTACTGTATAATCATAAGACTTGCAAAATGGCATATACGGGCAGATGTTGATTTTTTTTTAAATCAGTGCCTGTTTTATCCTAATGTACATACTATGTCAGTTCCTTGATTTGCAGTTATCTTTTGACAAAAGTACTGTAACATATAACCAGGGCTTTCTGACTTTCAGTTTGGTCAGATTAACTACTTCTAGAAAATGTTAACAATGTCGAATTTTAAAAGTTCTCATGGGATATCTTGGCAGCATGCTATTTTAAGAGTTGGCCTCTTTACGCCATATGTAGTGGGACAACTGAAAGCTTCTTAGATGCAAAGGAAATGCTTGCACTAAAGTATTGTAAGTTACATTTCATTTATTATGAAATCCTTTTTGATTTTACAAGAAATGTATGACAAATATGAATGTGTTCTTTTGAGAAGCAGTTACTGTATTTTGATTTAAATAACTGTTATGATTTTAGAGCTCACAGCCGTAAACCACAAAGAGAGCAGTTCATGCTGAAGTGGCAAAATGAAATGTGATGTAGCTTGTGCATTGATCATTGTTTCAATAAAGAATTTGCACAGAGTATGCTGAGTTTGTACACATTCAACAAGATTATAATTTCCTAGTAAGTGTATGCTGTGGCTCCAGTTCAAATGGAAGTAAACTATGTCTTTCATTGTATATTATCTAAAATTCCAGAAACTTTGATTAGGAGAAACAGTTGTTTGCCTGGAAAGGAAGTTTTAATAAAGTTCTGAAAGGGACCTGTTGTCATTTTCAGTATATAGAATTGCTGGTTTCATCAATAGCCTAGATTCCATGTGTGTGTAGCATCATTTGGAAGCATGGCAGCACTTCCATGTGTAATGCAAAGGACTCTTTTACCTGCGGTGTCCTTTCTGCACTGTGTCTCTGAGCATTGCAATAAATAAACATCTCTTCTCCCAGAGGCACCGTAGTAACAAGATAAAAGTGGATTGCCATACCTGCAAGCATTTCTTTACCCACCCTAAGAGGATGAGGTGAAATGAGTTTTCTGTCCCACAGCAGTTGGGCTGTATCACTCCCTATCTTCAGTGAGACTCCGTTGAAGCAGACACTCAAATACCTAGTCCTGGCTCTGCTGGTGCTACACAGCTAGCAACCAAAGTCAGTCACTGATAGAGATGGAGTGGGGGCCTGGGGGTGGTTGCCCTTTCACAAATGAGAGACTTGCTCTTGCCAGCTGCCTGTTTTAGACTGAAAAACATGGCCTGTGACAGGAAAATTATAACTATTTCATGTTTTAACACTTCTGTTCAAGAGGGTTCCAATTTTGAAAAATAATTTCAGAAGCATTTTTATTCAATAGTTTTAGTTGAGATAAACTGAGATGGCCACAAATTATTTACAAATATCAATGAAAAGTAGTTTGGTTGCAAACTGATCATAAAATTGGAACACAAGCCCAGAGCCATATGCCATTTTACTGTCTTAGAATGGGACCCTGTCTTGTAACTGGGGCAGTTTGATATGCCATGCCTGGGCTTTTTTATTCAGAACACACCTTTCAGGATGCTCCCTTCCAGCATGCTGAACTCCTCCAACAGGTTTGTTGGAGCATTTTTCATGAAGGCAGAGTGCCACCAAACAGTTGGTCCCAGTAAACTACACACCTGAACATACTGAAACAGGCTGCCCTCAGTCCCAGTACGTATTGCAATATTTATCACATGGAGGAGACTGCCCTACATCACTACTACAAAGGCACTCCACAACTAAAAGCTGCTGGTGGGTACTGTGTCCACAGAGTCAAAGAGGAGGACAGTGTTCTCCAAGACCAGAGCCAGAGAAAGCTATGCACAGCTCAGAGCTGGTACCCCAGATATTTGCAGTGCCGCACCACCACTTTCCCACAGAAATGGATACTTAATAGCCCACATCCTGCACCAGTGATTAGAACAACCAGCTCAGACCTTTTCTGTGTCCATTTGTTCCTCTCCCTGTCTTACCTTCCTATACTTTCTTCTATCCCCAGCAGCTCTGCTGTGCCACTTCTCAAATGAGAACAGAATGAAGTTAGTTGTCAGGGCAAGTGTTTTTGCACCCCAGGCACCTCTGTTCCAAACTGACCTTTTATAAGTCCCCAAATGGATTTTTTTCCCCAAGCTGTACCAGGCTCTAATGCTGTGTACTATATTTAGCACTCTGGCTCCTGGGCCCAAACTGGGTCATTTTACTCTTACAGTAAAGGCTGACTTGTTAGTCCATGGTATCATGTAAGTCTATAAATTGGGCAAAGACAGTAATGTAAACTGAAGCTAACTTACCAATTTCTTACTCGAAATCAAAATGTATGGCTGCAAATGATAAATGTGGCAGACTTAGGACACTCAATTTATGTAATGAGAAGCTATTTCGTATCACATGACAAGGCAAAAATGAGGAAAGTCAGCCAGTAGAGCATAAAGAATACATGTAAAACCTTGCTTATGATTGAGTAGAACTTCAGCATCACTATCAAATCATTTTGCCATTCTATAGCCAGTTTCTATTTTGAGAACAGATTCCTGTTATACCTACTCTAACCAGTACCTTTCCTATGGTGGATAAGGACCTTAGGCATGACAATAGTACGTGAGTTATCAAAAAGAGCCTTGTCTCCCTTATCTGCCATTTTAAAAATCATTTTCAGGACTATTTAGCTATGTATCAAATGGCATTCACAGACTACCACCCTGTCCTGTTTGGAGCCACAGAGTTTGAGATCTCATGTTGAAGATGAAGAAGCTGGCCCTTCTGAAATATATTTGCCTTCTTTTGCATAGACTTTGATTTTACCACACAACAAAGCATTTGTGTTTATTAACAATTCAGGCCCAGTCATTCTCAATTGATAAACACATGGAAGAAAAATAAATCCCAGTCAGACTTCTCTCTTTCTGAAACCTCTTATTGCTTCTGCCTCAAGATTAGCCCTAACTGACAGACAGCTCCTGAGTTGTTTGGGTATTTTTTAACTCATTCCTGCTGGTGAACACTACCTTAGTCAGAAAACAGGATTCAAAAAAAAAAAAAAAAGCCAGCCAGAAAAAGCTCCCTTCTAAGGCAACAAGCATAGACCTTGCCTGTTTAAAATGCTTTGTTATCCTTCTCTCTAATACCTGCAGAGTAAACAGCCTCAGGAAAAAGCAGTAAAAAATAGAGAGAAATTTAAGAAGATTAACATGGAAAATTCTTTTCCTCACTGAAAACATCCAGAGGTGATTTATCTTCAAAGTATATTAAATTCTAACTTGTTTAACCATAAACATACTCAAGTGAAGAAAAAGGAGATTCCTAAAAACAATGAAATTTTCACACACCAATGTAAAAATAAATTATCACAAAACTATGAAACGTATTTCCCAGTCCTTCTCTTAGGATGCCTTTTATCAGGGAAGATATTTTTAGTTCTTTTTATGGTTCTGCTTAGGTGACTGCAGCTTCTTTATGGGTGTGGTGGAAGTGCTTTCTTTTCTGCTTCTTGGTTAAATATTCTCTACTCTGTGTGATCTCTTTTTGTGGATAAAATCAATATTCCATTGAAGATTTATCTTCTTGCTTGATTTTCCAAGTCCAAAACCTTATTTTATGGGGTTTTTTACTGCTTGGATTTTGTTTTGTTTGCCCTAAAATTCTTCACATTTTAAAATAAATCAGAGGATTCTAGTGGTTTTTTCAGTTGCCTGTTTTGGGGCAGGATCACCCACACCCAATTGTGTAATTCAATTTTAATCAGCCAGACATACAATTAACTTCTCCCAAGTTAAAGCATGATGAAGTAATCAATAGACTGCAGATTTTTTGCAGAACAGCATCAAGAGAAAAGGCAAATCCATAATTCCCTAGATACAAGTGGAACAAATGCCCTCATTCATTTGTGGGTCTACGGGCATGTTATGTTCTTTTGTGTGTTCACTTGAAAAAAGTAATATATGATACATCTCTGCCTTAACACATTTCTTTTTCCATCATGGATGGAATAGCACATTTGCATCATTCATACATCAGTTATCCATTACCTTGATTGGTTTATCTCATTCATTGGATAGATTGCCAAGTGCAGGGGCCTCTCTACATCAGGTATTTCTGAAGAGACTGCAGGCAGCTTCATGACACTTGATAAATTATAAGAGTTTCAAATGAATTGATAGATGCTTTTCCACTTTTTTTTAAACTGAAATGCTGTATTTCTACATATGCTAATATTTACATGCTAATGCAGTCTGTTTTTAACTAAAAACTCCAGTTTTCATGAGCATGCAGTAAAATGACAGTAATCTGCTGCTGAATAAAACTGCTTTTTGCAACTACAGTTTCTACATTTCATAATCCCTGTATAATCTCTGTTAAGCACAGAGCTCATACTTTAATATCTGCACCCCAAATGAGGTGAAAGGCTCCAAATCTCTGTTATTCATGTATCTGACTACTAGTTATTTTATTAGAACATATTATACACCTACCCGGACACTGTAACTCCTGTTGCAGTTACCAGAAATAGCCCCAGAGCATTAGCCAAATGTTATATGATACACACCACTGAGCACTATGTTTCTACTCTACACCAATTTCAGAAAAAAAGCTTCAAAAAAAATTGATCTCTTCTCTGCAGGGAAGCAGGGAATGAAAGCCTCTGAAGGACTTAACATTTCACATGCTTTTCAGGGGAAAAAAACCCCAAATGTAGATAATTATTGGGGGCCTTGTAAAATTGATGCAGTAGCTAAAATATCACCCAAGAGGTCACCTCCAGAGAGAAAGTGGCTGCAGCAGGGAAGCTCATCCCAATAGGCAGCTGTCAGTTGTCAGTAGCTACAGACACTTCTCAGGGTAATCCATGATACCGTCAGGAGACAAATGTTATCCTAGATCATGTAAATAAGCAGTGTCCAGGACACTATGGACAGTGGTGCAAGATGTATTCCCCAGACTGCTCAGGTGATTGTGCTGCATCTGAAACTCAAGCTCATTTCCTGACTAGAGATGGGCACTGGGAGCATCACCGAAGACTGTGCTGTGGTGGTGGAGTCAGACCCTTGCGTGAGACTCCTAGTCTTTCCTTTTGGCTTGATGTTGTGGCCAAAGTACCCCGCCTTCTTTATTTGCTGTAGCACTACCTCATAGTTGTTCTTCAAGGAGAACTAAACGTGGGCTCTTCAGTGAGGCAACTGCTGAAGACCTCGTGAATGCACAGAGGAAAGAGCTGTAGTGGCAAGTGTGCGCTTGCCTTTGTACCATACTAGATAAAGACTGTCCCAGAGGCCTGCCAGCATCCAAGTGGAAAAGGACTGTGATGCTGTGAATCTGGACAAACCAGGAGCAGACGAGAACAGGTGGGAGGGATTGAGCTGGAGGCAGACTAAGACAGTCCAATAGACATGGAATTAAGATGACAGTCCCACGCTTATTACTGAAAAACACTTCCAGCAAAATCATCTCCCTGTCCCTATCCCCTCTACTCTAAAGAAGTATGTCAGTTTGGCAGCTCAGAAACAGCTCCTTGTCCTGCCTATTCAGGCTCTGACCAACCAGTTTTCAGTTCTTATTGAGCAGCTACAAGGTTGTCTAATCCTAATAGATATTTGCTATGGCTCTTCTTGCCCTGTCTCTCCCTATTACTAATTTACAAGAAGGCATGGGATTCACTTGGCAGCACACATGTAAAAAGCCAGTCCTCAGAGACCTAACAGACTGACTATTCTGTTCCAAGGAGGATGTACAGAAGCTAAGCACATCAAGATGAATTAATAGATTTAAAGCCTCTTTCTGGTTAAGCCCTGTGTGTTTATTCATCTTCTCATTCTGTAATGGAAGAATGCTGGCCAGATGTAACAAAGTACAACATGACCTATTGCTGTGTTTTAACAGCGTTTTATATTTTTTCTTTTAACCTGTAAAAATTGAGCACTGAAAGGTTAAGAGAACACAGATTCTAGACTTAATCACAACATTTTCTTATCACCATGACATAAACTGTATTCTGTGTCTATTTGCTATTTCCAGAACAAATGCAGGATATCCTAGAAAAATCAATATTATCTCAGTGATGGTGGTTGTCCTCAGCTTGCCTCCAGGTAACAGGATAAAAGATTTTAAGAAACTGGCAATTAGCAGAATTGATAGCAAATGCTTTTGATCAGGTACCCTGTTTGAAAAGTAACTACACTGGGGATTCCCATTTTATAAATGAGTTCTGTTGACTTTATATGGACTTACCATATAACGGATTGTAAAAGGCCAATTTTACTGGAGCGGAATTGCACAATCTTTCACAAGTCTGGCCTACTGCTGCACATTTTTTCTTTTAACAGTCTGCTATAAGATCTAATATGTACTACAAAACTTTATTGCTCTACCCATCCAATTACAGAATCATAAAAAGTCTCCCCTCATATTTTTTCTTTCAAAAGCTATTGTAGTATGTATGTAGTTTTTGCCATGTTGTAGCCACAAACAATTGGACAGATGCTGATAACTCTTTTGTCCAGTTCAGCCTAGACCATGCTACTTCATAAGAGTGTTGAAAATTTGCTGGCTTTGGAAAGGCCAAAGCATGTATTCTCAAGGGGCTGAAAGGAAAATGTTCCACAAATGCCAAGCTGGAACTTGGCACCACGATCATTTGGCAGATGAACAGCACTGTACATAAACAAGTAGAGAGAGGGAGCTTAAATTCTAAATACCCTCTTGAGAAAAGATAGAAAACACTTCCTAGGAACAGTGAACAAAAGCTGTCAGAAAAACTAAGATCATTGATTTTTGTCATGAATGACTTATGATTATGGCTACATAGCCATATCTGGTTGGGATGGGAATGGAAGATTATGCAGTACAAAGTACTGTGTTCTCCAATCTCATGAGAGATTCCACTTACACTCATTAGATAAGGCACAGTGTCACATTTGTTAGATCTGTTGGACTCAAATACAGTATTTTACTCATTAATCAAATTATCTTCCTGTTTCACCATATCTTTAGATGATTATGTGTGATTATGATTAATGTATCATCATCAATTAATACAAACTTCTTCTACTTCCATGTATGTATGTGCAGAGGAAAATACACAGTATATAGAAGAGCCACTAATTTTCCACTCAGATGATCTGCTTCAAAATGAAGCTGACCAAGCTGCAATTTTATTTCCACACCTCTTATACTTTTATTATGCAACACAAAACATTAAAAATAAGAATATCTATGGCTCATAGCTTAGACTGCCAACTGGCTATCTGACAAAAGAACAGATTAAGCAAGGTAGCAGGATCTCTGATCCGTCAGATGAACAAACTTTATTCTGCCTTCTGCTTAGTTGCACTGTTCAGATCTGAAGGGGATCTGCTGTGACCTACATGTGCTTTACTTCTGCACTGCACAGCACTCAGGATATTCAGCAATCTGTTACCACACCCCACACCCTTGATATCTTTCACAGTCACCATCCAATACCAATTCAGGGTTTCATAATGCACTCTTACAAAACCTTTCAAAACCTTAATCTGCACTGAAACAGTAGGCATCCTCCTCAGAGACCAAAGTATAGCCTTGCTCTTTACCTCAGAAGGGCTTTAGTCCACATCCAGTCCCATTCTCTTAAAATACAACCAAAGATTAACACAAGGTGGAAAATGAACCTTCAAACTCCCCAGATAAGCATATTCAGTTTTAAATACTAACAATAAACTACTATTGCACAAAGTGGCATTCCGCTCTCTTCTCTTTTCCATGTCTTTTGCAGCTTTCCTTTATAGTCCATGACTTTCTAATTTGTGGGCTTGAACTACACCCTCCACCAGAGAAATCTATGTTTGTGTTCTGCTTTTTCTTGCACTTACTTGCCACTTGAAAGAAATCCAGTTGTGCAGTTAGGCCCAGATCCAGAAAAACACATGAGCACATGATTTATATTTATGAATAGCACCATTGTGCTGTATGCAGGGTTTTCCCCAATATTTGCCATCAGTCTTTTCCCTGCTATTGCTTCTTTGTTCCCCACTACTGCATGTGGCCTTCCTGTTTATTCTAAGATTTCCCTGTAAATTCAAAACCAGGTACAGTCTATGCATATGATCATACTCAGAACTGAAGGGAGTGGGATCTAAGATGAACTAAGACATGTTCAGCTAAGATGAACTAATACACATGCAACTGTGTCTAAAATGAGATGTCAGAAAATTCTCAGCATTGTTTTCCATCTCAACCAATTAACATGTACCAGAACAACAGCTGGATAGATTGCTAGTTCAACTTGAACTTTAGGAAGCTCATGCTGGTAGCTCGTTTAGTTAGGGAAATACCACTGCAGAAGAAGTAGGGAAGGTTTATGAGTTACAATACAGTTGGGACGGTTAAGTACAAAATATTCTAAAACAAAACTACTTAAAACTAAATAGTGTGGATTTTATGATATTGTGAACCTATTCCTTCACCTATGAGCAGTGGTGTATATTTCATGGAGAGATATCAATATAGTTCAAACAGTCCCATGAGTAAAATAAACATTTACAGTTAGGTATTAACTGAGATTGATCACTAACATGAATTCTCCTGGAAACAATTTCATATAATAAAGTAATTTCAAATATCATCATTTTGGCTACAGAATCTTAGAGATTCCCACATATTGAACCAGACATTTATAAGTGCTGCTGTGGTATTTACTCTGGAATTGCCAGATGTGAACTCTTTACAGATGTGCCCGACATGGTGCAAGTTCACACTGGATGATTTCAGTGTGAAAGTGCACCATGGTCTGCTATACTTCTTATACTATAAGTATAGCAGAAATACCAGTGCTGGTCAAAAACTTTCATGAAGTCTAATGGGAGTTATCAGCATAGCTCAGGAAGCATAGTTCATAGCCTTGCAGAGTCAAAGTGCTGGTATCACATAGCAGATTTCTCAGCTTTCTGAGATTAAAATCAGAAAAGAAAGTTGAAAGATCAATTTTTTTAAAATTGCATTGCATTAGTGTCTTGTAATGCATGCAACATCGCCAGTCTGGTTCTCAGAGAAAGGCATAATGGTTTTGGTGAGAAATTTTGGCTCAGCAAGGCATACGAGGTCAAGAACAAGAAGTTGATATTACTGTAAAAGTACACTCAGTGCTGTTGTCCTGATAAAATTAATTCATAGTTTCTCAAAGCCCTTTAATTAAATATTCCTGGGGTATTTTGAAAAAAACAGATGATAAGCTTTTGTGTTAAAGTTCATTTGAGTTGAATCTTAAATCAGCTGATGCTGTGGTGCTAGCAACTTACTAAATGTTTCCAGGCAACAGAAAGAAAGTAGCAAAAGGTAAACAATTAAAATATGCTAAAGAGGAACAGACTGATACAAAAATAAAACCTCCTTCTGTATGAAACTCCTCACTTCTTAGCAATGTTTACTCTTTTTCTGTTTCATGGATAAAGAGGAAGTACAGAGTCTCAAAAAACAAGGGTCAGTGTTTTTCAGAGCTTTTTCGTCATGTTATTTCCATGAAAGTTCCCCTGATTATTTTCATCACTTCAGCAGAAAATTGCTTCAACACATGAAAACCACTACAGAGTCTCCAAAGACTTGATAAAGTCACTGAGGCCAACTCTGAAAGTCTCCCTGTGCTATACATACTTCTGTTGTGTGTGTTGAGGGTTAGGTGTTTCCCTATAACCACTCTTCTGTTGCCTCCATACTGGAGTGTGGAGTCTGTATTTTGTGCCTTGTGATACTTATATTCTTTACAGCTCAGGCAAACTGGAGGTGCTGAAAATGCAGTTTGTGCCAGCTGACAGCAGTTGCTGACTAGTAAACTCCCCTTGGGGCAGCCTGAGTCCAAAAGTGCTCACCACTATTTTTCTGATTGTCAGTGAGTTCTGCCATCAACTCTGACCCATCACCAGAAAACCTTTCTTCTTCTCTAGACCCCAGTAAACCATGCTCTCAACCTGGATGGGCCAGCTACTGCCCTTTGCACTGCAAAACACACAGGCACTTGCTCCAACATCCCTGATGCCCCAGCCTATAGGTGTGATGACTTTAGAGGCACCACAGTTCTGGCTGTGGAATGTCTCCTTATTACCCAGCTACTTCGGAGTCACTCTTAGCACTAAGCAAATAAAAGATGCACATGAAAGCATCTTTCTACCTACACCTCTTTTTTCATTGTTCAGTTGAATAGTAGGCAGATTTTGCTTACAAAAGGTTCCTTCTTTCAGTAACACACACATCTTGGGTAAAAATAATTTAAAAGTGTCTTATCATGCTGGAGAACAATATCCTCTATAAGCTACCTCCCATATAAAATCCAGCCAGTGGTCATAAGCCGTATTTTTTTCCACCTTATCCCCAATATCAGTTGACCATTTCCACTTTGTTAAAATAAGCACAGTTTGACTCCCTTGAAGTGGAAAAACACCTCTTTGCTAGACAAGGTATCATGTCCTGTGCTTGACTGGCTATGCCTAACAGCATGTATTTGGTTTGCACAGCAAGGTTTTGGTAGCAGGGGGGCTACAGGGGTGGCTTTCTGCAAGAAACTGCTAGAAACTTCTTCTGTGTCCAATAGAGCCAAGGTCAGTCAACTCCAAGACTGGCCCACTGTGGATGGTGATAGTGCCTCTGGGATAACAAATTTAAGGGGGAAAGTTACTGTGCAATTTTAGCCAGAAAGAGGACAGAGAATATGTGAGAGCACCAGCCCTGTGGACACTGAGGTCAGTGGAAAAGGAGGGGGAGGATGTGTTCCAGGTGCCAGAGCAGAGATTCCCCTGCAGCCCATGGTGAAAACCATGGTTAGGCAGCTGTGCCCCTGCAGCCCACAGAGGACCCCACGCTGGAGCAGGTGGATTCCTGAAGGAGGCTTCGATGCCGTGGAGAGACTGCAGGCTCCTGGCAGGAGTAGCAGAAACAATATGTCACAACCCCCATCCCCCGTCCATCTGCACTGCTGGTAGGATAGAGGTAGAGAAAATCAAAAGCGAAGCTGAGCCTGGAATGCAAAGATGGGTGGCAGCAAGGTTTTTGAAGATTTGGTTTTATTTCTTACTACTCTACTCTGATTTGATGGGCAATCAATTAAATTAATTTCCCCAATCTGAGTCTGCTTTGATCCATAAGCTAATTGCTGAGATCTCTCCCTTTCCTTATCTCAGGATAAGGAAAGCCCAATAAATAAAAGCCCAAGAGACTTTTATTATACTTTCTCTTTCCTGTCCATCTGAAGAGGGGAGTAACAGAGCCACTTTGGTGGGCACCTGGTATCCAGGTAGGGTCAATCCACTACACAACCCTTTCTGTCAACAACGGGTAGTATTCTTCCCTTGTCCCTGTTGATGACTCACTACATGTTTCAGTTCAAAGCATTTCTCAACTAAACTTTATGGTCCATTTTGCATATTTGTAGATTTTTATCATAAAAAATAACTGTGTAGTTTATTACTAGCTTGATATGGCAACCATGATAATAATGTCACTGCTTTGGGCTCACAGTGGGTTTGGTATGATCTTTCCCATCTTCTTTCTTCAAAGCATCCTGTAAACTGACTACACTAAGATAGGAAGGCACTCTTCAGTAGGCTAGTTTTAAATTTCACTTCCTTTAACCAAACAGATATGCTCTTGCTCAACTTAATGCACTTTGAAAAGGAGTTAAGCTAAAAATGAGAGTCATGCTAATTATGGAACAAGAATACCCACATATGGAGTTATTCAGAAATAGCCATTCTTGAATAACAACATATAACCAAGCCTGGGACATATTTTTAAGGTTTCCTTCATAATCATGGCAAATAGAGCTTTAGGAATTTAGGGGTTTTTTACTGTGTGTTCCTTTCCAATTTTTTTTTGTTTTAATTGGGTTAGCATAATCTGGTTTTTGATAGTGGGTGGGCCACAGAGGTGGCTTCTGTGAGAAGCTGCTGGAAGCTTCCACCATGTCCAGCAGAGCCAATCCCTGATGGCTCTGAAGATGGACCTGCTGCTGGTCAAGGCTGGGCCAGTTAGAGATGGTGGTAAAGCATCTGTGATAACATGTTTAAGAAGAAATCAAAACAAAGCTTGTGGTGCAGTTGTAATTTTCCAGCCAGAGAAGAGCAGAGTGAGCATATGTGAGAAGAACCACTCTGCAAACACCAAGGTCAGTGAGGAAGAAAGGGGAGGAGGTGCTCCAGGCACTAAAGCCGAGATTCCTCTGCAGCCCATGGTAAAGCAGACAAAATTAAAAAGAAACAAACCTGTGGAACCTGTGGCACAAAATTTGCTTAAGAAAAATTGATCAGAAAGCACATGAATATTTGTACTTCCAGGTTCTATCCAAAATTTCAGTAAAAGACACCCATTACAATGCAACAAGGAACCAAGAAAAATTTTCCACATCCCTAAGAGCAGGAAAAGTGATAAAATTTTAATTATATCAGGAAATATTTATACAATACACAATGGGAATAAGATCCTGGTCCCTTATGTTAGCTCGGGTGACTCAAGCACCATGCCAGGATTTCCTTCCCTCTAAAAATTCTTTAATTGGAGTGGATGATGAGGCATCTGTTGCCACTCCTTTGGACTCAGTACAACATCTATGGAAAGACACAACTGTTTTGGGAAAAGGACAATGGAAAATCTTTTTGACAAAGTACAAAAGGCCAACAAACAGTGGAGCCAAATCCATTCCTGATATCCCTGAAGAATATCAATGGCATCATGGCAGCGATTATTATAGCCTACGTGCTGGATCATCTGCAACAAATTAAAAGCACTGGAATAAGCTCACAAACCTGATCCACAGAAACAGCTAGCTATTGGGACATCTGGCTGTGGGTTAGTGTTCCACTTCTTCTAGGAAAATATTGCCAGCTTTTTTCTTAGGAAGACAGTTGGCTATTTTGCCTTGCTCCTTCTTTCCCTGGCCCTTCAGAAAATCTGGGTGCATGTCCAGGGAACAGAATTATATTGTTGCAGCAATATTGCAATATAGTTATTTTTTCTGAAAAAAATGGGAAATATTTTGAAAGACAGATAATTTCATTTGAGTATCCTTTGTCCCCCTGTAGGTGCACAGAGAGTAAGACAGGGCAGACAGCAGGACAGGCAGCTTTTAAAGCACTAAGGAGCACAGAACAATCTGACCCTATGTTTAGTGCTTGCTTATTGGGAATATTTATTAAAGGTATGAAGTTATTTAACTTCCACACATTCATAGTCCAGTGATAAGCTAACTTAACCTAAGGAGGAAAGCTCCCCATGCAAGTGCATGCACACACCACACACCCCCCACCCCCAGGTACAAGCACAGAAGAGGGAAATAGTTCTAAGGGACTCTCTGTACATTCACTGTAAGAGCTGCCTTCCATTACCTACAACACACTGCAGTGCTGACCTTGCCAGGAACTGCTGCAGCAGCCAATTTACCAGCTCAGGAATCACTGAAGTGTTATTTTGCCAAGGACTCTGAAGCATTTTAAGGAGAGGTAAAATGCTTCTGTTCTCTTGTGTTCAGAATAGTCAAGAATTCACACACGCATTATGAGGCCACCCAACAGAGACTATGAAATCATCTCCCTGAGATGATCAAAGGTGCCTGTGTTAAAGACACCTTGTATCTTTGTGTACTAAAATATGAAAATGTATGCATTCTAGTGAAATCTTGCATTGAAACTTGACAATAAAAAAGGAAGAGGGGGAGTGTTGTAAGACAGACATATTTATAGACTGATTTGCTCCACATTAGATTTTTTCTGAATACAACAGTGCTGTTTGGAAACTGTATTAAAATTATTTCAGTAAGAAATTATAAAATACTCTCCAACATTTATTGGAAGCTGTTATAATCGCAAAGCGCAGTAGAAACATTGATGCCTAAAATGCTGGTAAAAATTGAGACGCAGACACCGCAGTATAGGGAAAAGGGTATTACCTTGGTTTAATAGGATCCCAGGTGCACCTTCGTCAAAGGTGGTACCACGACGAAAAGAGAGGGCCGGTACCACCCGTATACAATTTTATGGACCTCACCAATTAGCATACCTATCTAAAATTCCCCAACAAGAAACCTAACAAATGAAGTAATTGCCCCCTCTAATTACCTCCCTCCAAAAAGGCTACAACTTAGTTTACAAAAACATGTTCCAGGGATGAGGCTCCATTCAAGGTTGGTGCCTCATGTTCTTGAGATTGTGGGGATGTTTTGTCTTCTCCAAAGAATTCTGAACTAGGCTATAGTATAAGAGTTTTAAACATGTGGGGCTAAGATACAGGGAGTAAAAGTACAGGAATAGGGAAGTATATAAAGTATATAAAAAAGGTATAAAAGTAAAATGAAAAAGGACAAAAAACCCATCAGGCATCAATATACATAGAATTCAGGATCCTGAAATTGTAATCCTAAGGATTAAATCTTTCTGAAAATTCCTGAAAAAGCCTAATTTTAGCCAAATTTTCAATAAAAAGAGATAAACAGAGAGCAAAATAGGAGACAAAAAACCAGATCCATGCATAGTTTTCCATCACTACTGAGGGATTACACTGCATGGGATTAGACTGCATGGGATTTCAAACAGGAGAGGATCTCTACAATATTGTTCTCCACAACCCCCATTAGGAATTAATGATGCTGCAAGCAGGATTAACTCTTACAAATTTTATCCTGCTGCTGGTGCTACACAGCTGTGGCAACATCATGGCTTCTGCCCAGGCTCTGCTTTTAGTGGAAGAAATCGGCAACAAAAATAGAGAGGCACCAATTCCTCAGGGACATTTTACTGATCTGCACATCACTCAACTTCATTAACCACATATCTGGGATTCCCAGACTTTAACATTCCCATAGAGTGCTCCATCATCCCTAAAGCTCTGAGAGGACAGCAAATGTCAGCTGAACCTCATAAAACTCCTGCTTTGTTTCCCTTCCTGAGGGATGTTGTTTCTGGGGTACAGTGATAAATATGTATTTGCATAACCCTTTAATTGAGCCCATATTCATCCTGTCAGCAAAATATTTGGCTTATCAGAATAAACGGGTGGGAAAACACTACAGAATTAATGGAAGCACTCAACCTTTTCTAATTATACAGTGCATTAAACTTTTATGAGAGAAACCATATAAAGATGCTTTGCTATGAGTGTTTTCTCAGAGCACCTAATTTAGTTTGGTCAGTTGAAGTGATCAGGCAAACAAAAGTTTAACTCAACAAAGAAAAATATTCATGGAAGGGTGGAATCCCACATTAATCTCTGAACAGAACAAAAAAAAAAAAAGCTGAAAACTCATCGCTGGCTTCAAAAGGTAATAAAGAACATGGTGCTGTATCACAAAAAAAAATCCTAAGTTAAAACCAAAAGGTTGACCTAAGGCACTGTTTCCAAGCATACATGTTTGTCTTTTGCTCATTTTATTTATCTGCCTTTGATATAACAGCTGATGCTGGATTTTATTTATATTACAGTATTTATTTCTTCAGCTCCAACTCAGATGCATGTCCCTGCTGTGCAGTACGAACATGCACATAATAAAACATCAGCTTTGTTTCAGAAAGCAATGAATATAAGGGCTAAACAGACAAGAGAAGAAAACTGGCAGGGAAAAGGAAAACTCAGAACACCCATTTCACCTTGTGGAGTTGAGGCACAAGATTATGATCTTACACTGGTAAATGGTAGCAATGTTTTGTTACTGGCATACATAGGGATGGAGTTACATTTTATGTGTACCCAGGGAGACATGGAACACACATGGCAGAAGGGAGGACTGAACCCCAGTCTGCTGCACACCATTCAGAGGTGCTCACATTCTTTCTTTAACTGTTTACCAACACAAAATACTTTCCATAGAATCACAGCATCACAGAACGGTTTCAGTTGGAAGGGTCATTAAAGATCCTCTAGTTCCAAGCCCCCCGCCATGAGCAGGGAAACCTTTCACTAGACCAGGTTGCTCTAAGTCCTGTCCAACCAGGCCTTCAATATTGCCTGGGATGGGACAGCCACAACTTCTCTGGGCCACCTGTTCACAGAGAAGGAAGTGCCTCACCACCCTTACAGTAAAGAATTTCTTCCTAATATCTAGTCTAAACCTACCCTCTGCCAGTTTAAAGCCACTTTTCCTTGTTCTATCACTATGTTCCCTCTCCAACTCTCTTATAGGTCCCCTTTAGATACTGGAAGGCTGCTCTAAGGTCTGCCTGAAGCCTTCTCTTCTCCAGGCTGAACAACCCTGTCTCTCTCAGCCTGTCTTCACAGGACAGGTGCTCCAGCCCTCTGATTATCTTCATGGACCTCCTCTGGACTCACTCCAAGAAGTCCACATTCTTCTTATGCTGGGGACCTCTGGACTCAACACTGCAGGTAGGGTCTCACAAGAGCAGGATAGAGGGACAGACCCACCACCCCCACCCTTTGCCCTGCTGGCCACACTGCTTTGGATGCAGCCCAGGATACAATTGGTTTTTTGGGCTGCAAGTGCACATTTGCTGGCTCACATCCAGCTTCTCATCCACCAAGACCCCCAAGTCCTCCTCAGGGCTGCTCTAAACCGATTCTCCACCCAGCCTGTACTTATATTTGGGATTGCCCCAACTCAAGTGCAGGACCTTGCATTTTGCCTTCCTAAGGTTTGCATGGATGCATTTTTCAAACCTGTCAAGGTTCCTCTGGATAACATCCCTTCCCTCCAGCATGTCAATGTCATCAGCAAACTTGCTGAAGGTGTACTCAATCCCACTGTCCATGTCACCAACAAAGACGTCAAACAGAAATCCCAATACTGACTCCTGAGGGACCCTGCTCAAGATTTCATTTTTCCGTACTTTATCCCTGGCTCAGTCAATCTCCCTGTGTTCTAAGCTAAGGCTACCTGTTCTTGCTTCCCTGCTCTGTAGGGTTTCTTCTTGTGTTTGAGTTTATCCAGGAGCTCCTTGTTTATGCACACAGAACTCCTGGTGTTCTTGCCTGATTTCCTCTTTTCTGGGAAGCATCACTTTGTATGCATCTGGGACACATACTTTCATACAGAATAAGCACATGCATTACATATACACTCTATACACAGTATGGAAGAAAACATATTATTTATGACTGTATATGTAATTTATACAGTACAATATACATTACACAAACATCAAAAAAAATAACAAACAACCTCAGAGCCAGCAGGTTTGATGGCTGTTTAGTATTTATTAAAAAAAACCAGTATGTGGCTTTGCCTAGTAATTTGTACGTGTTAATACCTGCTGGTTGCCTTTTGAGAAAGAGACAATTTCATGTTACTGGTTTGTGACAGATGCTGGTAGGTTGGTGGCTGGGCAGCTACCCCTCTAGATCTGTGATTTCAGCTTTTGAGAAATAGGAGGTGTGTGCACTAGAAGAGAATGTGGGATGAGCTGACCTGACCTTCATAGCTAAATCTGGCACACAGAGAAGTGGCTTTGGAGTTAAGGGGTGTCCTGCTTTACCAGCAGCTATTGTCATGTTTGGCAGATCCTTTCAAAAGTTTCCCTGCTTGGCAGCTATTGGAGGAAAACAGCAATTGCAAGTGTGTGATGAAGACTGGACCTGCATGGAAAACAGAACTTTGCCTAACAAAATATGGTCATATTTCAAGGTGGGAAGAAGCCTTTCAATAATGTTATCAAAATTCTGCACAGGACAATTTTATTTAAGGGGAATATCCCCCTGCCCCTTTCTGCTCCATCATTTTTGTTGTTGGGGTTTTTTTCTTAGAAGATAAGAAAGAAATTGAAATAGATATATGATTCCAAACAACAACACAAAAAAAAAAAACCAACAAACTTTTTATTTATCGTTTTTTGGTTGGGGGGGGGCAAAAGAGGGGAGCCCGCCCCCTAATTGAAAATTATTCCTACCAATGGGGGGAAAAAAAAAAAAAATTTCTTCCCCCCCCCCCCCCCCCCCCCTCCCCTCCCCCCCCCCCCCCCCCCGCCGGGGGGGGGGGGGGGGGGGGGGGGGGGGCGGTCCTTTTTCCCCCCCCCCCCCCCCCCCGGGGGGGGGGGGGGGGGGGGGCGGGGGGGGGGTCTAAATATGTCAAAACTTATTTTTCAAAATTAACATAGGCAAAACTTGCCTTTCAAAGACTTCCAATGTCAGTATTACCCCGATGTCTTGCCAATCAACTCTAATAAAAATACCTACTGTTGTGTAATTCTTTAAGAATCAAAAATGAGAGGTGATCTATATACACATAATGAATAATAATAATTTTTCTTTGTAGATAGATATAGATATAATATCTTTCTTTTTTTTTAGCTGAGCCATATATTAATAAAAAGAAAACAAGAGCTCCAGCAAAATAAAGCTGACTTCTTTTGTGGCATGTGACTGACAAAACAAAATGGTTACACTGAACACTACATTAAGTCCTGTTAGTCTGAATCAAGATCTTTCACAGCATGTTATATTGAGTTTTCTCTGACTCCTACTGAATTCTTCTGTGGAAAATACTAATTTTTTGATAGCTTCAAGGTGTATACTGCAGCAATAATTTTAAGAGACATATATTGAAGCTTCAAATAATATTTTGGAATAAGTTATTCAGGATTACATTCCTAAAAGTCCCAGATCAACATTGGAAATAGTTTTAAAGAGATTTACAAATTTTCAAAGAGAAACTCTTTAAAGAAGGTCTTTAGATACAGCATGTAGAACCCGAGTCTTGATGGTCATATTTTCTTTTTCTTCATTAATATTCTATCTTTTACTGACATATCATGGTGGAAACTGCTTAAAATGAAAACAGCTGCTTCCTCATCGCAAACTTTGTGGTATTAGGCACAGTCTGAATTTAGTTTTGCAACAGCATGTGTCATTCTGTTGAGGGCAAGCAAATGATGCCACTTAGCAGTTCTTTGCTGCAAACTTTATCAATGAACTTCGGCGGCTCCTCTATGTGGTTTAAGGCTGCTGGCCATGCAAAATCTAAGAAAACAAGAAGTTTTCCTCTTCTGTACCCTACAGAAATGGGCTTTGCCTGATTTGCCTACATGCTCAAGTTCTATGGCATATAGTGCTTCATACTTCACATCCAGCAGCTGTGATTACAGATATATGCTAACCTTGCTCACGAAGGAAGGAAACACTTTACCAGCTGATAAAGTGTAAATGTCTACTTCTTCATGACCATTTAAGACGTTTTCCATGCTACCTGAATATCCAAGCACTCAGCTTGAATGTTGTAGCTCTTTCAGAGTGGAATACAGAGCACTGAACTGGAATTTAGAAAACCTGAGCTTTGTAACTAGTCCAGTAAAGAGACTAAACTCCTCCACTTCTGTAGCCGTCACCCATAAACAGGAAAAAGACCATCTATCCATGAAAAGTATCATGGTAAAGCACTTACAATATACTACTGACATGATATTGCAGTTCTTTGATTAACTGGAGTTAGGTCCAAGCAGTGAAGTGTGGATCCTAATGCTCCATTTGCAAGTCAAATTTTGCCTGCCTAATGTCATGTCTGAAAATACCCTGAGCACAGGCTTTATGTGTGGAAGGTGACAAACATACCATTCCTTTTCTTGCAAGGCTGGTAAGATTTTCTCCTAGGATTATAACAGTAGCTAGTGCTCTAGCTTTTACTGTTGAATTTGCTCATCAGTAATCCCTCATGAGTTCAGAGCAAGGGTAGGGAACTCCACTCCAAAGGAAAAATTTCTGAGCAGTTATGAGGTTCTAAAATAGAAGCATAGAAAAACAAGACCCTGGGTTTTTTCTTTGCTAGTCAAATAGCCATAGCAAAACCTAGAAGGTAAATAGTGATCTATGGGACCTGACGTTATGTATATAATTCAATGCTTTTATCTACTAGATTTTTTCCTATAACTGAGGCACTCAGTTTCTAGGGACAAACAAGTGTCATCCTGTTACACAGAAAGCTCCTCAGATAGTAAAAGAGGTTCTGCCTGCATCAGTACAGCAAAGGTTTATCCCAATTTCACATGATGATATAATTCGAAATAGAATGGACAAAGACTGAGAAAATATCAATCCACCAAATAAAAGAGTTTTCGTTACATTATGATGGTGCAATACCATTAACAGTAGACACCTCTTGTTCAATCACAGGTAAAAAATGTGGTTTTCCTCTATATCCAAGTTCATAGTTTTAATTGAGTCAGTAAAAACTATTTTTATATACATAAAATAATTATATAAATAAATGTTATTTAAGGACTACTTGTACAGTTTTAACATTTCCGTGACTGCAGTCCAGCCTTTAAGAACTTGCCAATGCCAGCAATCAGAGTTTAGAAGAGAACAAAATGTACTTTATGGAGAAATTAGTAGTAAAAGCAGATGAACATGTTCTGAAGAACGTTTCAGTATGTGCCCTTTGAAAAATACATGCCCCACCATTTACAGCTACAGTGAGTCAGAGAGGAGAACTGGGCAAGCCCAACTCCTCAGAGAGAAGAATGACTCACCAAAATGTGTTTAGACTGATCACCCTGGCCCTGACTTTCTTATAATAAGAAAAAACATTGTGGAAGACATGGAGGTGGTCAGATGAAGAAACATCTGCTCCAGTGGAACCACTTTTTCCTAGCCCTTTATCATCTTCCTTAGCTGATAACTTCATCTTCATATATAGAGCTGTAAGATGAGGAATTCTGATCTCACCGAAAAAGCAGGCACTTTTAGGGGAGGATAGGAACGATTAAAATGCAAGTAAATAAAATACAGATAAAATGAAGGACAAAGTTCCTTGAAAAAAATTAACAATTACTTGATGGTCTTAGAGATGGTCTAACTTAGAGAGAACAGAGTTTCATACGTGGCAGATTTTGTAATTATCAATCTTTTACTCTGTATGTGATCCTTTTTTCTCAGAAAGGCTAGAAGCCGCCTCACTGTGCTGCAATCAGAGATGGCCAAGGCTGGTCCTATGTTTCTGTCCCCAGCTTAGCAGAGAGACACACTCATGGAAAAGAGCCCTTCAAAAGCTTGAATTATCACAGCACTCAAACATAAGGAAGGAGTCCTTGTGGACTTAGCAGTATCAAAGAGTAGGAATGGCAGTGAAATAAAATGAAGAGATCATTCTAATACCCTTATCTGTGGAGCAGTGTAGACTAATCTCTGTAAAACGAATACCTAAAAGCCTCTAGGAAGCCTCTGGGAAGAGGTCTGGCACTGTTGTGTGGGTAGCTTGATGGAGGGACTGATGCCCAGGTGGGTCTTTCGCTAAACATTGCATCGCAGAGAGCTGAGCTGTCTCTGACATGGCACAGCTCTCTGAGTCAGCACAGGGGCTGCCCACAAGAGTAGAAAGAAGAGGTTCACTCCTTCCCAGGAAATACCCCCAGGGCAAACATGACCATCCTCAACATAAGTGGATTTAACCAGTCACTAGGAACAAAAAATGTTCCAAGAATTTTCATGGACACTTTTTACAAGCTTTTCATCCTATTCTCTGTCTATGATGAACCAGCTGTTGGATTTAATTTGTTTTATTTTAAATAGCACATGGTAAAAGTGTATCTCAGAATTGCCTATGAATCTTTCTTCACACTAATTTTTTTAATACTTTAGTCAAGGTGAAATCCCATTAATTCCAAATACCTCCCCCAAATATTTCTTTCTTGGGACTTTACTTGTGGGATTATGCCTCTCTATAGAAAAGATTTGACAGTAACCAGAGTGAAATTAATCCTTCCATTGTATAAAAGAGAATAAAAGTAAAGTTGTCATTCAATTTAGAGGAAGAATATTAGTGAGAGGCTTCCCTAGGCTCCTGAAACCCTGTTGTGCAATGAAATTCAGTTTAAGTTTATATGATCCCGGTCATCTTGAGAAATACTGCACATTTCAAGCTACCAGTCAGCCCCAGCTAAAACCCAGAACTGGCCTTGCAATGCACATGGTTTTTATATATATGAAATGTATTTATTTTGGGTAGTCTGAGGTTTTGTGGGGCTTTTTTTTCCTGCAGCAGTCAAAATTATGCATATGTTGCTTTCAGGGTTGACAGGCAGTTTATTTCACTATCAGCATTAACCACACTTCTTGAATTTCCTGTCATTTAACAGCATCCTAACTGATTACAAAAGAAGAAAAGAGAACACTGAGTGCCTCTGCAGGAGACTGTGAAAGTAATGACAGATATCTGCTGAATTTCAATACCTCTCTAAATAGGTTTGCACAGACAGTGCCTGAGGAAAGCAGAGGTCTGAAATGAAAAGTGTTTCTCAGCTTCTTGCCTAGTTAATCCCCTTGTTCAGAGACCACTCTATTCAGAGGTCATCTGTGATGCTTTTTTAAGTCACAATTAAAAAATTTGTTATATCTCAGTAAGTATTTTAATTATAAAACTGTTTTCTTTAAAAGACAAGTATTTTTTGACAATCAAGTGCAGTCTGCTTTAAAAAAAAGCGTTTCAATTTGTAAGCTCAGCATCTTTACCACCCTCAGAAGAGGGTGAAGAGTTGATTCTAGACCTGCTTTTGAAGCTGAGTGCTGTGAGACACATAATGTGACACATAAAGTGTCTTTATCACTATTAAACTTAATGCCAGTGACTCACACCAGGAAGCTTAGTGGGGAACTCAGCTCTTCAAACAGCCAAAGACTTAAGGGCCAGCTTACAGTCATCGTTTCCATGTATGCAGAACAAGAAAAGGCATTTTTGCACCATTTGAGATTGTCCTGAAATAGCGCTGGGAAAAGCTCCAGGGAAGCCAGTGAAATTACACAAGGGATTCATCTGTTTGACAAGCATCATCATCTCTGTAATGTTTACCATAGCAAACAGAAAGACACCCTTAATGAAAGCAAAAATATATTTCCGAACTCCTACAGTAAAAAAGGAAAATATTACCAGTCCATCAAAAAATAGATCATGAAATCTCAAATTTAGCAGATTTTTGATAGTTTTGTAAATGCCCTTCTGCAGTCAGGGCATTTACATTCATAAACTTTCAAGCTTTTCTTCACCGAGGAAGTTTCTTTCTTCACTGTTCCTATGGCCAGAAGCTTTCCTTAATTAAAAACCAACACCCCCAGGCTGTATATAAACCAAGTGGATTTTACAGACTGAAAGCTCAGCAGTGACCCTGGGGGGGCCTGCCTAATCCACACAGCTGGGTTCCACTGAAAACTGAAGCAGAGAGGAGAGAGTGCTATAAGGTCTCATCCTAGCATAGAGCTAAGGCTCCTGCACAAGTCCCAGAATTAGGAAGTTCTTCTCTCAATAATTGATACAAGAATTATTGCATCTGGTAACAAATCTGTTCAATTCAAATCTCAGTCTCAAAGCTGACAATTTAGGGAAATTATATAAGATGGTGATTTAAGATACAAGCTGACAATACTCAAAAGCACTATTTTTGTACAACATGCTTATGAAGCATGGACTGTGCTATGTATCTGTAATGTGGAGTCACTGTCTGGGAAAGTTACAGCCTTGCATCAAATTTGGGCAAGTAATTCCAAGTCTACCACTGATTATAAATGGCAAAATTAGATCAATTGACTCAACACCACTAACAAAACTAAAAAACAAGGGTGAACAAAAAAGGAACTAATAGATCATATTCTTTTCTATACTTAGACAAAACTTCAGTCAACTCCAGTGAAGAATACAAAACCAGAACCATGCTGTAGACCTTAGGAGATACACTAAAGCTGTGTGAAGAATTTACAGTCCTTCATTGTCAAAACTTTCACTGAAATGATCTTTCCAAGTGTCAGTTATTATAGTATTGCAGTGAAAAACAAGCTGTTTAAAAACAAAACAAAGCACCTCTGTTTTTCCTTAGGGTGCATTATATGCTGTTACTCTTCTTTCGGCAACCCATATCTGTTATTGCTAAATTTTGTGCATCGTTAAGAAAGCTGTTTATGAAAATGGTATTGCACAGCTTTCCATTTTGGTAGAGAATTAGAGTTATTTGAAAGACATGGAAATTTTATTCAATCACAATTTCAGCTATTGGTAACTGAAGTGTTGCTTTTATGTGTCCATCTTCTACAACACCTCAACAAAAGCTCCAATTAAAATGTTACAGCTCATGCTCTCTTCATCTATCAAGTAGCCTTCACAATTATATTTGCCAATACTAACTGGCCTCCTGAACCATCAACACTGTAAAATCCCACTTTCCTATACAGGCTGTTATTCAGTCATGATAATTCTTTTTGCTTTCAAAGATACATCAAAATTTAATGTGGAAACTTTTTTTTGATGAAAAGGAAATCTGCCTATTTTTTACTGCTCCTCTATTTATATTCTAAAACTGCAGCTACTTGTCCTGAGGCTATGGATGAGGTATCTGGTATTACTAAAAGTTAGCAAAGGGCTGTCACAATTTGCTCTTACTGATCTAAATAATTTATCAGAATAATACTGATCAGAAGAAAAAAAAATAACTGCATTAAAAAAATCCTTATTTGAATTCAACACAACTGCAATGATAAAAATACAAGATAAATAAAAAAGAAATTTTAGAAAAGGAAATTAAAGAAGAAATTATTTTCTTCATTTTTGGTAAATATTTTTCCTAAAATTATTGCTGATTTCCCACATTTCCTATATGTGAAACTACATCACTGCAGCTCTGTGTGTGGCAGCTCTGGTCTAGTTTGGATCAGCAGCAGCAGCACATATCACATGGCTGTGGCTGAACACCACAATATTTGCTTTTATCATAGTGAGTAAAAGCAACTTGACTACCTCTTACCCTTGACCTTAGATTTCTGCTCTCATCTTACTCTACAGAAGAAAAATGTATTGACTGAATATTTTTCATATAGGTCTTTATAAGTATATATGCTACCAAGTATTAGAGGTAGAGAAGGTAAGTATAGGAATGGAGTGTATAAATGCAGGGCAGGGAGATTTGTGTCAGTCTAATTTCAGCGGCCATTTAGTGCCATGTCTGACAGGCCTAAAACACATCTGACATTTAAACATAAGAGTTTTACCTACAGAGAGCTGCACTGTGTCAAGCAAAGAAAGGTACTGATGATGATCTTTATTTAAGGGTTTTAGTTATAACACAGATGTTGACTACCAAGGTCAAAGGAGTGATATAATTAAAAATTCATTGGGAATTTTACCAAAGAAAAAAGTTTGAGTGTGGCACCGATGATCTGTGAGGCAGAACACATTTCTAAGTAACATTTTGTACTTGGTGGTGCTTAAGTATGGCAGACCTCCCAGACAGACAGCACTGCTGTAACATGACTGAGAAATGATACAGGTGTGAATAATTGATGCCATATTAAGATAATGTCTTTTAACTACCCACTGAAAATACTCACTTGCAGATGAGGACAAACTCTTGGTTTGCTGAAGGATCACAAAAACCATTGTACAAAAAATATAATCCAATTCTCTTCCTACACTGAGTATCTTAGGCTATGCAGTTTGCTGGTCTAACACCTTTGCCTCTATTCCTAGTCCTGCATTTATGAAAACCAAATTACTTAAGTTATTCATAGCTCTCATTACTGTAAATAAGAATAAAATTCCACTTTATATGTAAACACGGGTGAACACACATCTGAATACAGTACTATGCTATGCATAACAGCCTCTCTAGTTACTACAGTTCAGACACAAATTGTAGTAATTCTTTCCCCACCACCCACCAAAGGCAAAAAGACACATAAAGGGAACACATTTTGACCCTCCTGCCAACAAAACAGCAACAGATGCACACTGAGGTAGGAACAAAATGCTTCACTTTTGTGGTAGTGTGCCAGTAACTAATCAGCTGTGCTATGGAACAAATTCTACAGAGCCTGAACATAAGCACTGGGAGGAAAAAAAGAAAAAGAAGAGAAACTTGATATTTAGGAGGACAACAATGTGACTGAAATTTTCCATACCAAGCATTAAGAGCCCAGCCCAAGTCTCTCTGAAGTCAATAGCAGAATTATCATAACTAAATGTTATGAAACAGGGCACAATGAGGTAAAGCCATTTTTAAGGCACAGTCCTCTTTCTGACTGTGATCCTCAGTGAAAGAGGATAAAATACAATATAAAAATGAAAAAATCCTGTATGAAATCAGTTTTGACAACATTAAACTGTATCTTCTACACATCAAATAGCTGATATTGCGTTCACCATATTTTGTCAACCACTATGCTAGTTAGGACTGATGTGTAAATACTCGCTTAAACATCTTGATTTCAACACAATGCTTCTATAAAAATGCTTTGGGAGCCAAAAAAAAATCTGTTCTAAGATGGTTATCTTGACTGCTTTTTTTAATTTCCACTTTTCTTTTCTGCAAAACTGGCAGTTCTTTAGGACTCCATGCTGCTGCCTCTCATATTCTCATCATTTATTGAAAATCTGCCTGAAGGATGAATTCACAAGCATGGCAGTAGCACTATGTATTTTTCAGCCCCTTTTACTCTGCTAATAGACTTTTAGCAGGAGTACAATCTAAACAATTTATAGTGAATGGAGAATCCTAGCTCTTCCAAATAAAATATGTGACTGAGAGCAGGTAGTATAAATGGTTTACAACCCGCTGGGAGGATGTGACTAACGTGTGGCTGTACTACTGCCTTTTGCTGGATAGAATTGAAACAGTCCACTTTATATCTCTGGGCCAGAAACTGCTGGGTATACTCATCACTTAATCTGATTTCTCAATGAAAATATTTCAGGGAATCCATCTATATATCTATCTATCTATCTAGTTTAGAAATACTTTTTCCCTAGGTCATTCTATTTCTGCATCCAGTGATACACAACAAATTACTTGTGCTTTGCCTGGAAAGAAGTCCCAAATGTTCTAAAGTCAAGGAATAGCTGATCAAGAAAGTTTATATTACTGTGTGCAGACACTCAGGCCCTGAGCACTATCGTCCTACAGAAAACTTCACTTAGCTGGGACTGTTGTGAATTATTGACATCCTGCTTTCTATTTTACAATTCAGGTAACCCTGGGAAGAAATAAAACCCTGCCCACACAAACAAAACCCTCAGAACCCTCTTTTATTTTTCCTTTTTCCTATTATTTGGACTGCTCAAAAGTCATTATAGAATACTCTGAGTTGGACCAGACCCACAAAGATCATGAAGTCCAACTCTGAGAATGTCTCAGAGAGGGATCAAACCCACAACATTGGCATTATTAACACAATGCTGAGCTAATCTCAGCAGAATATGAAAGTTTCCATACAACATCTATAACTTCCCCTCTATCCATGATCTCCTGTACTCTCTTCTAAAGCAATACACAATTTGAAATTTCCAGGCAACTTGAATGATTTTTTCTCCTTTTGTATCCTATCAACCTTCCCTGCATTTTTTTATTCAGCTAAGTACATGGTGTCATTTCACAACTTCGAGGTATCAGCTGGGGCTAACAATCTTCCCACTTTCTAGTTACTGCTGCTTTTTTCTTTCCATTAAACAAATCTGACACTGTCTGAATATTCCTTTTACTTATGTTTCTGGATTGGCTTTGTTATACTTTTCTTTTTCAGTGCTTTACATCACACAATCCAAGTTACAATTTCTGAAGGAATTCACATAAGCTTTCGTAGCTACAGCATACTCTTGAGAGGCATGTGAGACATTAGACTTGGTTTTGAAATCACAGGCAGGAATGGGTTGCCTGGATAGTAAATGTCACTAATTTAAACTGCATAAATACATCTGTATTCAAACATCATTTCGCATTCTATCAGAAAAAGGAGAAAGATGAAGAATGCCTTCACTTATGGGTTCTAGGTTGTATTCAAAATTTGCTCAGTTCACCACTTTTGAATACTTGATACCAGCAATGACAAATCTAAAGAAGGCTGGGAATCTGCCATCTTTAGTAAACCTAAATAAATATTCCAGTTTTGCCTTAAAGAATACCTTTCAGGTGTTTGGTCTCCAAGGCAGTGCAGATATCGCTGCCAGCAGGAAAATTTTTTAATTCTGATTCAAATTGAGCACATCATGGAGTTTTAGTTCATATTCACCCTTTCTCTGAAGAACATCTGCATCCAGCATTGTCTATCAAACTGCTACAAGCAGATTATTGCATATCTTAAACAGTAAAGCATTTAAAATAACAACTCTTTCCAAATAGCCTTTAGACTTTTTAGGTAATAAGAGACAATAGAAGGCATTTGTACAATAGCCAGAATTTCAGCAGCAATAGATGAAATATTAAAAATTAAATTAATTATTTAGCAACATCTGTTCTGTTTTCCTGATATCCCATTTTCACCTCCCCATTTTCACCTTTTCCTTATGTACTTCTGCTTCTTTCATTGCCAACAAATATTTGCTATTTGAAACACTCAAATGTGGATGAGGTGGAGGTGTCATGCTAAAGGTAAGGGAAAGGTTTGACTGTACAGCCCTTATAGTTACTGGTGATGTGGTTCAGAGCAGCTGGGTGAGGATCGGGGAGATGGAAAAAAAAGGAAGATGTAGTGGGTGCCTGCTATTGAGTGTTTAACCATGATGCAAGCACTGATGAGTGATTCTGTAGGCAATTAGGAGAAATGTCTTAATTGGTACCTCTGGTCCTTATGGGAGATTTCAGCTTCCCAGGAATCAACTGGGAATATCACACTGCTGTGATGAGCAGTTGGAGGAAATTCTTGAAGTTTGTAGGAGATAACTCCTTGCCATAGACACTCAGTGCACCAACTAGGAAAAGCCTCCTAGACTTGCTGTCAGGAATAGAGAAGGAGGATATGATTGTAGGTGGCTGTCTTGGCCACAAGGAACAGGAAATGGCTGAATGCATGTGCAGCAATGGCTGCACAGTGGGAAGAGAAGGAATCATTATTTCTGGAACAGAATAAAATTTCTCTCCAAAAATACACTTTGCCTTACAGAAATTACTAATTTTCCTTGCCAAGAGCACTCTACGTTAACAAAAGTGGAAATTAAACATACAAAAATAAATCACCCAAACCCAACTATATACACCTCTATGGGATATACAGAGCATGGATATGTATTACAACACTGAATGGCAGAGTTTGCAAAAGAAAATTAATTACAGACTACAGTTATTTATATAGTACAAAAAGTTACTCAGATGCTTGTGGCTTTTTTACAAATAAAGGGTCTGGTTTTCTTTGGAAGAAAAAAATGAATTTATAATATTTGAAATGCAGGAAATTGTTGTTAAAAATAATATTTCTCATCTTTAATCTGTACTTGGTATAAAATATTCTATCTACAGATGAAAAAAATGCATAATAAAATATTCTAGTAGGACAGCTGAAGCAGCAAGCTATTAATCTGTTCTTTTGTTCAGTTTAGATACTTTTCAGATTGCATATTAAAAACTTATTGTTCCAAAACTGCACTTAGAACAATCCATTAATAATAGGAGTATTTATGGCAAATACTGTCTATGTGCCATTTAAAGCATTATTCTTGTTTGTAAGTGTGTAGACAATTGTTTTTTCTATTTTGTGAAGTGTGAAAGAAACAGTTGCTTCTGTTATATTAACTCACAACCATGAATTAAGAAAATCAGAAAGGGACAGCTAATGGTAACATATTCCATATCCAGCTCCTTGAAAAAGCAAGTTCTACAGAAAGATTCCATTTTTTCACTCAACAGCCAAAGACAAACCCAAATCTAATACAAAATACAACCAGGTTAGAACTTGTTCCACATATTTGCATAAACCCATCACTGTTGCTCAATACTTTTTTGATGTTAATACACTGTCCAAGCTATAAATTGTGGCTTGTTTTTTAATTCCTTTAGACTCACTATTCTACTGAAAAGTAGTAATAGACATTAAGAAAGAGAGTGTTTCTAGCCCTCCTGAAGACCCTTGTGATTATGGCAAAATTTTTCTTCCAGTTTCATTGACCAAATTGGATTATTCCCAAAGTCAAATCATATTCTCCCTTCAGTTCATAGTGTCTATACTTCAGGGTAACAATGTACATAGTTTTAATATTCCTTTAGACTGTTTTTTATTCTGAGTGGTTACATTTTAAGGCAATATAGTAATCATCTTTGCTTTTTGTGATGACTGGCTGTAGAAATATTGGACACACTAACAGAGAATATTTATTGGCATTTTTAAACTCATACCTGTCTCTTCTTTTTTTCAGATTATTAAATTCTATCCAGATTATCCAAGTTAAATTTTAAGAGGCTTTCTCTTATAAAATCTGCAGTGAAAATCCTGTCTCCTAAAATCCTGACAGATTTTAGGAGCTTTCTTTTACAAATTCATAACCAAGGAAACACACCTCTGCAAACACTAGGACATTGCTACAAGCTAACAGTTTGTATTTTGTCTCTTCACGCTTGAACATGAATCTGGCATTCATTAAATTATTCAAATGTATCCTAATGATAAAAAATATCCAAGTGCCAGGCACTAGAAAACCACTGACCTGAAAAAGAATGAAAAAAAGAGGTAGTCTCAGAAAAAGGGATATGACACAAAAAAAAAATTAGTAATTCAAAACCAGTAAGCCATCAAAGCTAAAAAGTGTATGTGGGAGTGCAGAAGTAGTTTATATAAAATATTACTGAATTACTAGAAGTACTATGCTATGTTGAATTTAAAAAAAATTTGTGAGGTGGTAAATGTCATATCATACCAAGTTACTTACATTTGCACTGTTCAGAGAAGACTGTAGGAAAGTATAGAAAGACCTAAGAGCATCATGATAGTATAATTAAGTACTTAACAGGCACATTGAAGAGCATACACATTTAAGAGAAATATATAAGCCACCTGTGAAGTTTAACTGTATCCAAAGAAATCTGCATGTTATTACAGAAAGCCACATAAACTGCATTTTTTTAAAAAAGGGAAAAAAAAAATTCTCCAAATCCTATCAATACTGGAGTCAATGCCTTTATATATATAAACAGTACAGTCTTGTCTGGTGAATTCTCTGCAGCACTGAAAACCTACTCTGTAAAAATATGTATCAGAATCAGAAGTGTCTGGCTATTGACAAAGAATCAGTATGTGATGCTTTAAGGATTTGTACCTTACATCAGGAAGAGGAGTACTAAGTGACATCAAATATACAACGTGTATAATGAGTGGAACACTGAGCAGCTGTTGTCTCTGACTTGTGACAGGAAAATAAGGACATATACAATCAAACTAAATAAAAGTAGATTCCCAAATGATTAATTGTATTTTTACACAAACTCACTGCCAAAGGCTGCCAGATATCTACCAATGTGCCGAAGTTAGACTGAAAATTTGCATTCTACCAAAGGTATCAAGTGGTAGCATAAGACTGATAAGGATCTTAGAAAGTCATTAAACTGGCTACTTTACAGACTTGGCCAACCTGTAGATAGAGATCAGAAGTCTCAATACTGGAGTCAGCCAGGCACTTACAACTTTCCTTGAAGGACTTCACTCATTTGATAAATAACTAACTGGCACTGTGCCTAAATCTAAATTACAACTCTTGTCTTCATTGGTGGAAAACCAAACTTGATTAACTCTCTGAAATTCCTAATTCTGTCTATAAGGCACACCTACAGACTTGCAGTTTGACGCAAGTACAGAAGGATAAAAGAAAAGCAAGAGAAAGAAACAGTCACCAAGCAAATTATATGGGAGTTTGGAAGTTCTGGTCTGAAGAAAGATCTGTTTTAGGTGTACCACCAAGTCTAAAGGCCACAGGGTGAACTTAATTAGCATTAGATATTCTTTACTAAAAACACAGACAGTGGTCTGGTGACAAGGCTGATCATACCTTTTGTCTCAGTATTTCAGCTGAAAACAACACAGTTTTATTCCTGCAAAGACTGAAGGATCAAGTCCTCAATAATTAAGTACAAATATGATTAGGAGAGCATCTACATTAAGAGAAGAAGCTGTGAACTGTAGAAGATTCTTTTACATTTCAGCTGGCACACGGCTAATGGGGAATTATAAAGGAGAAGCAAGGTCAAACAGAGAAGCTGTGTGTCATTTCTTCCTGGACTAGTGCAATCCTCCAGCAACATTGTATGAAGGATTATCACCCTCTGTTCTTCAGATGATTTGTGTTTTGGTTTGGAATTACCTACAGAAGCCCAATGGAAAATACTTCAGAAGCACTGAAACTTTGAACATTATTTTAATTCCATGATGAGACTGATTGTAGTCATCAGTTTACAGTCACAACTATTTGATGTGCTTGTGTACCTCCTTCCAGCTGGCTGCATCTTTAGTTTGTTTCCCCAGTGGTTTTAGTGTTAATTAACAGAACACTGTGAATTTCTATGGCCTGTTCATTAATTTGACTTCTTCCCAGATCTTCCATCAGCCAGAGCCACCTCTCTTTTAAATGAGGAAGAGACAGTAAACCAAAGACCTTCAGTGCTCAATTGAAAAAAGAAAAACACAAAACCCCAAAACAAAACCACCAAAATAATTCAATGCCATCTTCCTACCAGCAGTCCAGAACTGGCAGCCTTAAGATGGAACAGTAAGTCAGCATACATAGGTGAGCCTATGCTCACACAATAGAAGGGCAATCTGTACTAGTGAGGAAACATACTTCAGCTTCAAACTCTCCAAGGAGTTTGCTCCAAGCAAAGCCTTATTTTAAATATTAAAAAACTAACCTCTTGATACTATCTTTTTCAAACATTTTGAAACAGCACCTTTACTCAGTGCAGCCTGAAGAGTATCAAAGAAAGCTTCTACAACAACCTAAGAAGGAAGTTTTCCTATTGTTACCTGGGACAGAAGGTACACTTCTTCTTGGAAAGCATTTAACACATGAAGATTAGGAATTGTTTGACACTCCCGTGGGTCAGAATATCTAGTGACAATTAGCAAAGCATTCATGAAACTATACTAACAAAGATATTTCTTCTGTAATCAAAACCTAAAATTTAATAGCAGAATCTATTTTCCCCTTTGTCTTCAGAAGTTGAAGTGTGATTTCTTTTCTGCGTTGGTATGATGACCAATTTTGAAACTTAATTTCTTTTAAAATGTATTCTGAATTTGTGAAATGTGTTCTCAGTGTATTAGGCACTAAATGCATAGATGCTATTATCTGTTATTTTATTAAGCGCATCTTCCAAGACTGAAAGGAAAAGTGAACCTGACTGCAAGGCAGTAAGATGCAGTCATGTAGAAACTGTTTTGTTCATGTGTTTCATCTTCCCACCTCAGGGAGTGACATCTTTGCAAAGATGGCTGCCATCATCCCTCCCATCTGCATCCTCTTTGATGAATCCCTAGAGAAATGCCTGCCACTTACATACTGCCTTTCCAGGCGAGAAAATATGCACTGGAATATGATCCCACAGTTTCACATGACAAATTTTACTGTTATCACCTGATGTGCCAGTATCAGACTAAGCAACCAGATATCTAGATGGGTTGATCTCATTGAGAGAAATGTGAAGATCAAACTAGAGCTCTGGGAAAAATAATGAACAGATCCACTCCATGAAATAATTTTTAAAACTTTTTAAAAAATAGCTCTAAAATCATGAAAAATCAGAACCCATTACAACTGAGAAACACACAAGATCTCCTTCCAAAAAGTGATTTTTTAAAATTATTGATTGTCACATGTACTATAGATTTTCATGTTTGAACTTGAATATTTTTCTGATTTTGGATAACAAATTATTCATCTTATTTGGGATTGCTGATGTTGAAAAGCTAGCTAATGGAATTCAAATAACATCTTTCTAGAAAATTGAAACAGAATGAGATTAATTATGAATATTCAGCAATCAGCTATCAGATTTATTTTGTATTATTCTTAACACCCACATTCTGTCATCGCTGGTTTTTCTACTTTTCTCTACATCTACCCATGACTCATTTGTCACTTGCAAATCTGAAGTATTTAATTTTAGACATTTGTCTTCTGAGAATCAGTCATAAATACTATAAGAGCTGACAGTCTTTTAAGACAAAAATGTCACCTCCCTCCAGGGATGTTCAGCCTTATTCTCCATGCTTTTATCTTCCCATTCTTCCAGTTATTTCTGCAGAGGTAGTCTTAATTCACATCAGACTCCATGAAGAATCAATTAGATAATTTCAAAGCTTAGCAAAGAACACCAGTTAACTAGGAGCAATGGATTCAAAATAATCATTTGTGCTGTAGTAATGTATTTTCAGCAAATACTATTTTAAGGGAATTTGCACCTCCTGCAGTAGAAATGAGTAAATGTCAGACCAAAGAGATAATATAAAATCAATATTACTCATTTTACTTTTTTAGAAGGAGAAGCAGACTTTTAAGCAGGGGTTATATGTGTATGATGACAGCTCCAACCATTTGCATCATTTGTCTTGTAAATAATTTTAATTTCTCCATGTTGTTTTCTTTCCCCTGCTTTAAAATTGAGCCAGTGAATTCTCGTATTGCTGTGATATCCAGGAAAAAACCTGCTGGGATATCACAGCTATTGTGGAGCTCTGCCAAATGAGTGAGCCCACACTAACTGGCACAGGTCAAATGTTACCATATCAAACAATCTTGACGTCTTTAAAAAAGGTACATTTTAATTATATTGCTCACGACAAATTGCACATGTGATTTCTTTGACTGTATATAAAAGTGGTCTGGCTGGGCCTGTCTAGAAGAAACAGAACTCCATGAAAACCAAGCCCAGATCCTATTCATCCTCACAGAATCACAGAATCAACTAGGTAGATAAAGACCTTTGAGACCATTGAGTCCAACCTATGACCTAACACCACCTTGTCAACTAGACCATGGCACTGAGTGCCATGTCCAATCTTTTCTTAAACACTTCCAGGAATGGTGACTCCACCATCTCCCTGGGTAGCCCATTCCAATGCCCAATCACTCTTTCTTGAAGAACTTCTTCCTAATGTCCAGCCAAAGCCTCCCCTGGTGCAGCTAAACACTGTGTTCTCTTGTCCTGTTGCTGGGTGCCTGGGAGAAGAGACTGACCCCCATGTGGATACAACCTCCTTTCAGGCAGTTGTAGAGAGTGATAACGTCTCCCCTGAGCCTCCTCTTCACCAGGCCAAATACCCCCAGTTCCCTCAGCTGCACCTCATAAGACTTCTGCTCCAGACCCTTCACCAGCTCTGTTGCCGTTCTCTGGACACACTCCAGCACCTCAATGCTCTTCCTAAACTGGGGGGCCCAGAACTGGACACAATACTTAAGGTGTGGCTTCACCAGTGCCAAGTGCAGGGCAAGAATCACTGCCCTGGTGCTGCTGGCCACACTATTCCTGATACAGGCCAGGATGCCATTGGCCTTCCCGAACATGTGGTCACCCTGCTGGCACATGTTCAGTCACCGTGGACCAGCACCCCCAGGTCCCTTTCTGCCTGGCCACTGTCCAGCCACTCTGTCCCCAACCTGTAGTGCTTCATGGGGTTGTTGTGACCAAAGTGAAAACCCATGAACTCTTCAAAGGCCCTGGATATGTGAAGTCTTGCAACCAGAGTACACTTCCATTTTAGTCACCAGTAGTGACTATGTTAAAGTTATAAAAGTGATGACCACCCAGTATACAAATAGGCCTTTTGTCTTTGCTCAGTAGTCAGGCACACTAAAGGCAGACTCAGACCTGCTCCAAATGTCTTTGCAGCCTCATGGGAATCTTTCCACTGACTCCAGCAAGAGCTGAATAATAAATATTGCACCAAAGATGTGCAAGGTAGGCTCATTTTGCAATATATTCATAACAGTGACATTTGACTGAGCTGCAATGGGCCATGAGTCATGTACTGCTAGATGTAACAGTCTGAAAACAAAAGATGTTACACACACAATAAGGAGAGGGAGGTAGGTTAGGAATGCTGTGCAGAATAAGTAAAAGTTACGTCTCCAAAAACTACAGAAACACATTATCTGGCTGTAACTGCACCTAAATGTCCGAAAGCAGTGAAATTTTAAACACTTAGTACATCAAGAATGCAGGAATTGCCCACCCTTTTTTTTTTGAGGCAGTTAGGAGATCCCTAACTATTCTAAAGTTAAGAAATGACAGCCTGATAAAAGCTTCTTGTTTTGCAATAGATTTGAGTATTATCTATAAGTTTGCTAAGTACAGTCCCAAAAAGATTCAATACTCTATTGCACATAACCAAGCATAGCTCTGTAACAACTCCTTAACCACAGACTCATGAATGTAACCATTAAACAAAATCTTTTTAGTTACCAGAATTGAACTACTCTACCTCAGATTTCTTCCTAATATTTCAGGGGCTGATTCAACCCATTATCCCAACATCTATGAGCAACATCCTTTTGTCCACTGGAACAGAAGCTGAATCCCAGTTTTTCTATCTCTTTCAGTGGACAGTTACAGCAGGGTACAGTAAGGGCTGGTTGCTCCCTAAGGGATGGGAAGGTGGAAGCCAAGCATGATGTCCAGCCAGCAGATCAGGTGCGTTGCCATCCAGATCCCAGCTCCACAGTACTCAGGCAAGGTGAGCAGGGCAGGACAGACCCAGAGATGGCAGCCAGGCTCAACCAAGCGTGCAGATCATCAAGGAAATTGGTGATGAGGCAGGTCTCAGGTCAAGCCATGAAATCAGCCTTCAGGTTAGGGTCTTGACCAACACAGTCCATGGCCAGGCAGGGCTGTGGCTGAGCTGGAAAGCAGCAGTGCTCTGAGATGGCTCAGGCAGGGACTGAAGGCCCTGGGCTAAGCTGAAATCAGGCTTCCAGGCCCATGGACAGAGGTGTAGACAGAGACCCAAGGGGAGGTTGGTCAGGACCAGTAAGGTCTAGTAATACCCTGATCAGGAATCATAGAATGTCCCGAGCTAGAAGGGACATATAAAGAACACTGAAGTCCAAATCCTGTTAAGATTCTTCACCAGCAGTAACCAACTGAATGATTCACCATGCAGTTAAAAATTGCATGCAATGAGCATAGATTAGTATCTGCTGGACACTTTTGGTCAAAGGGCTAAGAACGACCCATATCATTTCAGTTTTCATTTAGCAATGAGAGATTTTGGACCAGCTTTGTGACTATTATGAATTAGGAAGGAAACTGAGACACAATTCACATTTTACAAAGCTGGTTTTCTTGTGGGGCTTTCTTTTTGTTATGTGTTATAAAACACTATAAAATATTATGACTCACTACACATGAGAGAGTTGCAGGTTTTACAATAACTGCCTCTTACATACTGAAAGGTAATCTTGAATGTGTAAAAGTTTATATTTTGCTACTTCAGTTTTTGAAATAGAAATGCTCCATAAAATGCTGACCCTGTTAAAATCAATGACCATCATTGTAATTACTTTGGTTTAGAGTTAGGTTTTCAGTTTTTCATTCCTCAATACTTTACTGAAAATAGATGGTTAAAATAGGCAACTCTTTCTACATTGACATCTGGCTCAAAGTTTCATTAAAATATTGTTAAAATGTTCGACAGATGGATTAACTGAGACCAAACATTACCCCATATAAATTAACCCTACAAGTATAATGAAAGCCCTCTTTCACACATGCGACTATAAAGCTTTTGTTAATAAGAATTCCCCTTCTTGGATACTCAAAATGAAGTATTGTTCATTGCCATATGGCTCGCATTAAATACAAGGAAACAAACAAAAACACAGTAAGCCTTTGACATTTTAATGACTGTGGATCAGCTACTCCTACCAGAAGCTGCTCTATTGGCTAATTATACTCACTGGTAAAAACATTAATTTCAGCTCCTGCCTTTTTCTGCTAACTTTGAGTTCAAATCTTGGTGCTGGAAAAGGTTATATGCATTATCAACAGTCCTTAAAGACGTAATCTGAGATGAGGGTCCCTTTGGCATTTCATAATTAGAATATGAAAGAAAGCTTTTGAATAAGATTGATTACACAAGACAGAAATAGAGAAATGCTAAAAGTGAATGGACATCAGAGTATCTCCATTTTAGGATAGGGGATTTTCTTCTGTGGGGGAACAGGCTTTTATAGGATCCATGCTGGTGGTCTAGCTGGCATCAAGGGCTAGTCAATAAAATTTTGCACAAGCACAAGCTTCCCATTAATCTTAACTTTTAGAATCCAAGTGGGTTACTGAATGAAGCCAGCTCCTACTGCATCCAAAAGCATTTGCAGGTTTGCAGTAGTTCATAGACCTCTCTCCATCTCCATTTGAAAGGCATAGATTTGCTACTGAATATAGATGAGACAGAAAATATCTTTTCAGTACTGTATTGTGTTAAATGTAAATTATTTCTCTTTAGAAGGAGAGACATGGTGATCAGACTTTGGAAGCACCACCTGACTGAAGAAGAATTTGGCTCACACAGAATAGGAGTAATTAATTTCAGTACATGGAAGTTAAGCCAAAGACTGACGCATATGGTAAGAACCAAGACACCATTGAACTGTTCCCACCATGATGTCAGAGCACTACTTTGTACTAGAAGAGATGTCCAGTGAAATGAGGACAAATCCACAAAGCAATGTTATTATCTAATTGTGAACTTCCCCTAAGATCAAGCCAACCATGGCTGGCACCTTAAATTTTAGTCAGTCCCATATTATGTGGAGGGAAACTAATAAACCTTTGTGAATGGACAAACTGAGTTTGAGCATTGTGGAGTTATGGCAACATATCAGAGATATGAGAAATAGAGCACCATTACAATACTTCTTACACTGCAACACTATTAAAAGATAATATTCTAAGGCTCTAGGTGATCCCACATAAATATTTGGAAAGATGACAGATTCCAAGACAAAAAATACTGTGTTTTCAATAACTCAAAGCCATGCAAGCACAATTATTTTCCTAAATAATAGTGTTGAGAAAACAAGGAGTAAATGCCATGTGAATCTGATGGTGATGAAGATAGCAGCACAGACACATGGCTAGGGTTCCTAAAGGCTCAGACAAGGTAACGTACCAACAATTCCAACATGGAAGTTTGCTCCCATTGTTCTCTGTACCCATACATTCATTCTGATAAATACACACAGAGCAAAAAGGATCTATTAGCTGTCTTCTTGGTCTCTACTGAAAGATGATTTTGCCTGTTTTCTTCCCTAAATAGCTTATAGTACTTTAAATAAAACCAACGGAACTGGAAAAGATTAAAACTGTACTTCAGAAAGGTATTGAAAAGATAAGCAAACAACCCCAAGGAACACAATTACTTTCAGCACTGACTTGCTCTGCATGGAATATTACTTGGACATGATGAAGAAAACTAGCACAAGAAATGCAAGGTAGGTAACAAACAGGCTCAATAGAACATAGTGATATATACTGAAAGCAGAACTACTTATTTGAGGGGCAAGTCTTAAAGGAGATCTTCAAGGACCCATTTGAGGACGACTCTCTTCTTAATATTTTTACTGGTGACCTGAACATAAAAGGTACATGTACTAATTACTGTTTGCTGATGCAAAACTGTGAAGCAGCAACAGTCTTGGCCGAGGACCAGAATAGCATACACAAAGAGCTGTATGACCTTGAGGACTGAAGCAATAGAAACTGGATTAAATTTTAATACAAAATACAGTGTTATGCACTTGAGGGCTGCTATGAAATATAGACAGCTGGAGGCAATATAGTAAAAGGATGGCCATCATAGGATACCCAAGACACTCATTTGATACAGCTTTGAAAAAGACAACTGAAATCATATGATGTATCAGGAAAACTATTTCCAGCAAAGAAAAGAAAGTATAAATGCTATTGCATAAAGTACTTTTGGTGTTGCAGCACTTATAAGTGCAGTCTTACACTTCCAAACATCTATGTTAAAAAAGATACAAACTCGATCAGGTGCAGGGAATTCTTCAAAGACAATCAAAGAAATACAAAGATCCTCTGACTTTTGAGGGAAGACTTAGACTGGCACAGTGATACTAGGAAAAAGAAAATTAAGCCAATTATGACACCACATATGCCCACATATGGGCTTGCGTGGTAAAGTTTTGATGATGGGAGGGCTACAAGGATGGCTTCTGTGAGAAACTGCCAGAAGCTTCCTCTATGTCCAACAGAGCCAAGATCAGCCAACTCCAAGGCAGACATGCCATTGGCCAAGGCCAAGCCCATCAGCAGTGGTGGTAGAACCTCTGGGATAAAAGATTTAAGAAGGGAAGAAAACAAATCTGCAGAAAAACAACAGCCAGAGAGAACAACAACTCTGCAGACACCAAGGTCAGTGGAGAAGGAGGGGGTGGAGGTGCTCCAGATGCCAGAGCTGAGTCTCCTCTGCAACTAGTGATGAACAGCACGGTGAGGCAGCTGGGCCCCTAAAACCCATGGACATCCATGGAGGAGCAGAGATCCACTTGCAAGACCATGGAGAACCCCACTTCACAGCAAGGGGGTGCCCAAAGGAGGCTGTGGTCCCTTGGGAAACAGGCTTCTATCAGAACCTGTGGAACCATGAAGAGAGGAGGCCACAATGAAGTAGTTTTGCTGGGAGGACTTGACCCATGCTGGAGCAGTCTGTTCCTGAAGGACTGCACTCTGTGGAAGGGATTCATGTTGGAGTTCATGAAGAACTGCAGTCCATGGGAAGAACTCACACTGGAGATGATCATGGAGGGCTTTCTCCTAGGAGGGATCTCATGCCAGAAGGGGTAAAGAATGTGAGGAGTAACCACATCCCCCTGCACTGTTTTGGGCAGAGAGGTAAAGAAAATGGGGAGTGAAACCAAACCCAAGAAGATGGGAGGAGCTGGGGAGATGTGTTTTAAGATTTATTAAGATTTCTCATTATTGTACTCTAAATTGTTTGGTAATAAATTAATTTCCCCAAGTCAAGTCTGTTTTGTCTTTGACATTAGTTGGTGACTGATCTCTCCCTGCCCTTATCTTGGCCCATGAGCTTTTCATTGTATTTTTCTCTCCCTGCCCAGCTGATGAGGGGAGTAAGAGAGCACCTTGGTGGGCACTTGGCATCCAGTCAGAGTCAACCCACCACAACATCAGATAGCAGGAACGACAGCAAGGAGAGACCAATCTACAGTAAAGAATAGTGGCAAAAGGACAAATGGATTCATAACGGCCACAAATACTTAGGTCAGAATAAGGAAGAGGCTCCTAGTTTAATCAGTAAAATGCATTTTTGGAAGAGCCTTCCAACAAAAGCAGTGAGCACTGGAAATATCACTCACTTCAAAATGAATGTTAAGTTGTCCATAGAAGGGACTCTAATCTGTTCTATTATAGGATTTCTGAAAGCAGCTGGAGGTTAAAACTAGTGACACAGAAATCATTTCAGTCCTATTTTCCTATGACTATTCAACCATTAATCCATACATATGCATATGCTCCCCCTTACAGGAGAGATTATGGACTATGCTTGGCATCATAGTTGGTGTAGCCATGAAAGAAAGACCTGTGTGGCTCCTACAGCTTCACTTGACTGGTCAGCTAAGTGAGGTAAAAGGGTAAAAACTCCTTGCTCAACCTCTCACTAGCTGACATTTTACACTTGGTTCTTCCCCTACCCAGAAGTTTCAGCCTATTTCAAATCACATTATTGAATGAACACAAGCACACTTCATCAATTACCGTTTTATGTAGCTTGGTCACACAAAAGAAAATTACAGGAACACTTTGAAATAAATAAGTTTGGTGTGAAGGCAAAATCTTTCTAGTCCTGCATTTAGCTCACTGAACAGAAAGTTAGGTGACATAATAAAAGCTATTCCAACAGTAACATTTCATAATGACAACAAAATTAAATTACTACCTTTGTAAATTCAAAGGTTATTTGCAAGGTTTCACCAGCACCTTTTACAACCTTTACTCATGAAAATAATTCAGCCTTTTCAACATCAGAAAAGAGGGAATGAAAAGGCGGATGAAATTAGTCTAATTTTCATGTATTACCAGAATTTTCTTTACAAATAAAATTATTTCTGTTTAACTTTTTTGATGAAAAAATAAAAATCAGCTATTTGAGGAACATGCTTTCTTACAGATAATCTGTTACAGATGCAGAATATATTTTTTATTAATCTAAATCTGTTCTGGCCTTTGTGGTTCTGCTTCTATCATGGGATCTGAGGGCATCTGTTATTTCCTGGGTACAAGTGCATATGCCTGGGTCCACACCAGCATAAACATTAATCATTTCATGCATATTGCTTCCAAGGAGGAAGATATTTAAGGGAATGGCCTGGAGGACAAGCCTGGAACACTCCCCTCTTTTTGGCACCAGCAACCTAAATGTGCTTAACCTGGCCTTCCAATTTAGGGACTATTTCCTAATCATGGGAAACTTAGTAGAATCAATGTTTGCAAACTGTGGATTACTATACTGCTACTTCTCATTCAGAAATACAAAGTTTCTGTCATATATATTATTAAATTTAGTATATGTAATATATATTCTATTATTATATATTATATTATAATATATTATAATTTATTTCATATGCTGGTAGCCACAGAATCTGGTTTGCAGACAGAAGGGACACTGTCATATGGATCTTGACACTGTAAATGTAATCAAGTACAAAAGGGACTGAAAAGAAAATGGGAAGATAAGAAGCTCTAGAACAAATGAAGTTAAAAGAAAAAGTGCAATTTAACCTACTGTTATTGTAACAACACATACTTTCATCAGACTTTTAACCTTGCATAAGATTTATTTCCCAACTGGTATGCACCAGGTGTGTTGCAACAGTGCAAACCATGGAAAGAGGACCTGACTGCTGGCATACAAGACAACCAAGAATGATGATTTTTACTAGGACTGGACTCAACATTTATTTCTACAATTCAGAAGTGGCAGGGACTAGCACAGAATAGTAAAAGCAACAATACAAGAGTCTATTTCCTCCCACTGCCGTACTTTTGGGGCAGTGTTTATCTTAATAATTTATGGATATTCATCAATTCCTTAGATGTTGACTAAAGTTCAGAATATCCATGTCTCAGATAACCAAAGCATTAAAGCTAAGGCTACATTGCTAGCAAATTCCATTGGCAATATTGAATTCAGGGACCACCATAAAGTTATCGGTGCAGAAAGAATAAAATTTTATCACAGCTTTTTCAGATATTGACAGAAATAGTCTTTCAACTGTACATCATAATTCGTAGCTGCTCTAGTTGTATGAATTTAATTTAGCAAAACTAGCCTCTGTGAGACGAATATAATATTTCAAATATGACAGCATATCATATTTGAAAGCTGAACAAAGTCACAGCTTTCCTATTGATAGGGAGTTTAACAAATATGAAGTAAGTTGTGTCACTCCATGAGATATGTTTCTCCAGCATGAACTCCCACAGGATACTCCTGCAGAGCTTCCTCATTCCTGTATCTAATTCCATGAGCAAACAGGGCACCTCTTTCTAGAGTAATGGTCACCAGAAACTAAGACAAGGAATTAGAAGGTGTTGGAGAACACTGAGTAAAATTTGAATTTATGCAAATTTTGTTCAGTTATGATATGCCAGAAGAGAGCCATGTGAATTTTTACAAACACAATCAAGTTTGCAAGACACAAGTAAACAAGAGATTTCCGCTACACGAACACTGATGGAAGACACAAATTCATATCTCTTTTGGACAAATAGACAATACATTATGAGAATTTTTTCTTACATTCCCATCCCATCATAAGTTTTTCTTGAAGACCATGTAAAGATAACATAGGTAATATAAAATCCTGATCTTTATAAGGCAGTAACTGATTTCCTGCAATAAACTGATAGGCTACAGTCTAGGACTTACTACTGTGAAAAATATATAAGCAGTTCTTTCTTATCACCCAAATCATCTTGACCTGGTTTATGCAGAAGTGTCACAAATGCAATGCTTAAAATCTACACTCAAATTACATGTTTTCTTTATTCTCTACCAACACTTAAAAAAATGATAATTCTTTCCCAGTTTGTAAATAGATATGAAATTACCTCAGGACAACATTGAACACAGTGCTTTTTTTGGAAAACAAAGCTTAAGGGTAAGGGTACCCCTTATTTTTTTTTTAATTGTTGAAGGTTAACAATACAACAGTGAATACAGATAGAACAACTTTCCAAAAGGACAGAGTCTCCTTAAGATATGCAAACCAGTTCAGGGTTTGTGGTAGAAATAGTAGTATAGGTTTCCATGGTAATGATTCAGTCATTATATGATTGTGAACTGCTATCCTGCTCACATTAGTGAATTATGCTACAGTTAGAATAATTCAGTAGCCAGATCTGTCTTGGAGGACACTTACTTCATGGCTGAGCTATTACCACAATTTATATAGCAGACCTACCTGCTTTTAGTTCATTCAGATAACAAAGCAGTTTTTAAGCAGGTTTGTAACCTGAAATAATCATCCATTCTAACACCTAAACCTTTCATGTGCAAGACTAAATACTACATTGAACTCCTATTTTTAAGGCTCTGCTGAGAGTAATAAGACACCACTTCACAAACTCTAACTGGTTTGTGCTCCAAGGGGCATGCATTTGAGCAGGGATAGCACAAAACAGACTCTAAACTGATCCTGAGTTAAGGCCAAACAGCAGGAATCCAACCCATTTGTAGGTGAAGTCAAGAGTTAAATTTTCATTTGATTATGTAAATAGCTAGGGGTCTTACAAATGCTTTAGACATCCTGTTAAACTGCTTGTTCTCTTCAGAGACAAACACACCTGTACACAGACCAATGTTCTCAAAAGAGGAACAACTTGGCTACATTTGTGGTTGCACTTACCTTACACTCAACCATTGCACAGGTTGTTTCATGAATCTGTTTCGCTCTGCAGAAAAATTATTTAGGGAAGTGAAAACAGACTCTCTCCTCACTCTTGTGTGCAAAAGTGATCCTCCAATCCATATTTTCTGTTCATACTTGATTCTTTTTCATTCAGTAAATATCTATTTAAAGGAATATTATTTAGGGAGTCTTACAGAGTACCAACCACTTGAGTGGAACCACTGATTTGCCTCATGCATGCAGATATTTGACCAAAATTGCATAAGCATTAGCTTTGAAGACCAAATAGAGAAGTCCATTCTTTTGAAAGCCCTATATACCTATATTTTTAGTATTTTTGCTTTCAGAAGAAGGACATATTTACCAGGGGAACATAAAGGAGCTACAGTTCCTTCTCGACCCCATTTGCTCCGCACAGATTGATGTGCTCTCCTTGTCATATTACAGAGGATGTGTTGTGCTGTTCAACAGCACCCTTATTGACATCCTTACTGCATCCAGTCCTTCTTATAGCAGTACTGTGTGAACAGATTGCTTTCATGACAGTTTTGAAACTCAGAGGGAGCCAGTTTGAATTGAAATTTTATTTTTAACCATCCTACAAGGGATGTCTACAATCTAAGACACAACTGTCTCCAACACGATGCCAGTGTAAATAAGTGGATGGTTCTAAATTATTACCTTACATAACTTTAAAGGGCAAGCCATAATCCTGGAGAGATTTAGAGTCCTAGTTTGAAAAAACATGCTTTTTTTAAGCTCCCATCTTCTTTCTCTTGTGGTAAATACATAAAAATGTGATTAATTCAGGAAACTGCTCCAAAAACTATATGGAAGTATCTACATTCATCTTGAATTCTGGATTCCTGGATAACTAGAGTAGTATGACTCAGAGGACTGAATAAACTTCCCAATCATCGATTTCACAAAAGTACTTCAAGTACTTTTTAAACATTTTCAACTACAATTGTATGATTATTTTAGCCCTTTGCACTTACACTGTGAAATGCTCAAATTAAACAAGGCCAATTAAGCACATTCTTTTTGTACAGGATGATACTTATCTCAAGTGGTGTAATTGGCACTCTGGTTATGTGTATACTGTGTAATGCAGTGCAATACAGAGATATCCAGCCTAACAGGAAAGAACACAATCATGATAATTACAACAAGAGTGCAGACAATGTGGAAGGGAGGAGAACTTTGAGCAAAATTAACTTCCAGAACAAAACCTTCTTTAGCATCCACACTTGGGCTCCTCTAAACAGCTTCAGAATATTTTTACCAGTGAATAAATCAAAGTGCCATGCAGTAATTGTCTTTTATAGACAAGAAGAAGTGCTTTTATCTCACTACTGGATCCTACCACAGCAGATTTATTTTAATCAACCAATTCCATTTTCCTTTACTAGACAGAAGCCCAAGTTTTCCAGAATAAATGGTGACCTGATTACACAGTCTCTGGTGCCTTATTGCTCTGTCCAGGTAGTTATTATCCTATCAAGGTTTCCATGACAACTTTCTTTGGTCACAATGGCCATCAAGTAAAGCCATTCATTTAAAGTGATGGGACACATTTTGGTTCAAAGCGAGAAGCAATGAACTTTCACTTTCTATTCACTCTATCTATTCTGAAGGATACTCACAAGGGATTCCCAACTTCTTTAGCCACATGTTGTATTCTCCACTGGATTAAGGCTCCTACAAAGTGAAATCCACTTTTCACTTGTGGAACAGTTCAGTGAAATCCAAAGATGTGGTCAGGACTGAATAGGAGAGAGGAAATAAATGAATCACATGGAAATAAGATCATATGCACCAATCACATGTATGTAAAAAGTGGCAGATACCATGAAATTTACCTACTGTTTTGAAAAAGCACATGGACTCATTCAACAGCTGTGCTGCATCCCTCTGGAGGCAATATCATACAGACAGAAAAAACCACCATCCTGGAGAAGGATTTCTGAAAAACGCAAGGAGTTAGCAATTAGCTACAAATTGCTTAATTAATGAAGAATAAAATTATGACACTAATTAATCTTGTGATTATAGACTGATTTAAGACTTGCTGATAAGTACTATTATTAGACAGCAACGCAGCCATATCTTGCAGCATTTAATTTTGCTTTGGAAAAGATGAAACTATAAGAGGTTAATGCTCTTTCTGATTTATAGAAATTTAACTGCTTGCCTCCTGTTACTGTTAGTAGCCATGTGGTTAAATCACCTTGCCTCATTTTAAAGAAACAAAAAGAGAGATTTTTTAAAATTATTTCAATTCTTAATGTCTCTCAACAAAACTCTCTGTTTTGTTGACACCTTGGGTTTTGCCTCATACTGCAAAAAACATTTGGTTACCAATATCAGATTATGCACATGTTTGCTAAGATGATGAGTGTGCCATCAGCTGTAGGATGAAGACAGTGGTCCTTTCTGCATTATAGCTCTTTTCAGGTGTATGTACACACCATAATAACTGTGTAATAATACTGCCTTCTTCAAATTATGTCTCTGCTGGCTCACTTGATTCATCTGGATTTTTAATCATTTTTCCCCCAGAAAATGAGGCTGGACAGGGTTTTGAGTCACCTGGTCTAGTGGAAGGTGTTCCTTCCCATGGCAGGGGGACTGGAACTAGGTGACCTTGAAGATCCCTTCCAACCCAAACCATTCTGTGCTTCTATGAAAAAAATACTGTTGACCTTTCCTTTAAGAAGGTATAGACAACAAATGCTTTTCCACAGGGTTTTCTAGATGTTATTCCACAATTATTTATAACCAAGGTGTTTCATAAAGATCGTAGCCTATTTCATTCAATGGCTTAATGCCAGCTGGTCAGTGAAAGCCACAGGACTTTGCACAACTGAACAATGGGTCTTGGTAGAACCTTCTAAAAGTACAGGTGCCTACATTCTTTCTTGGACAATTAAAATAATTACTGATCATAACACTCACATACAGTAAAGTATATAATACAATGTCTTAGAATATATTAGAATTAACTGTCAAAACTCAATGCACCTTTCTGGGAAGTCTTCCTACATTGTGTAGATTTGAACATACATATGATGACAACAGAAACTGAGCACCTAATAGATACCAATTTGAAAAACTTGTAGTGCTTTAGTGGTGCATTGAGGTGTTTACGTGGGTAGGTGACACTCTGAAGACACTGAGACATTAAAAGGTTTGCATTAAAAAGGAGTGAGATTCAGAACATATTAGTAATCTCCAAGATTTTTTTTTTTACTTTTAATGCACCATGGTCCAATTACAATGAAAGCAGAATTAGTAGTAATTCTACAAGTTTCCACAAATACTTCTTGCGACATCCATCCCATGTGTTGCTCTTCAGTCCTTCCTTTTTCCTTAATTAGCTCCCTCTAGTTACACAGAATTATTTGAATGATAGAATCACTGTAAGAAGTCTTGCCATTCTTTTAAGCCAGCCTTGTCACTGTAACAAAATAAAAATAAAGACTTGCAACTTCCATATAAATTAGTTCATTTTCTATTATGAACTGCCTATTTTCTATTACGTCCCTCTCTAGCTTCCTCCTTTTTTCTTTTCAGATGAAATATTACACCTGTTATCTCTTCTGATAGGCAACAAATGGGAGAGCAGGTAAGTAAAAAAAGAAAATGGAGCAATTAAGGGAAAAATAAGGAAACTGTGCAGGAGAAAAGCAGTTGCATTGAGCTATATTGTGTTTTGTGGGGTACTACAAACCCTTTAAGCTATGTCCTACTAAAAATCCAAAACCTTAAGCCTTTTTTTGCATTTAGATCTGTTGAAAACTGGGAGCAGAAAGACAGGAGCTAAATGGCCAGGAAACAGGTACAGCTGAGAGCCAGGAGCCCATCAGCCAGTGCTGATACCTTGGTGAGAGCACACTATATAAGAGAACAAGCCTGTTAGGTAAGAAAGTACACAGCCTGTTTTATAGGGTTACAGCTTTTGGTCCTGCTTTGGAATTTTATTTTTTTTTTTTTTTTTTTTTGGTGACCTGCAATGGTAAGAATTTCTATTGGGAGTTATTTGTTTTCTTAATCTGCTGGCATGATTTAATAAGAGGATTTTGTTCCCTTTTGCTCTGAGAAAAGTAGAAGAATAAGGAGCTTGTCTTACAGTAGCTGGTGTATTTATCTTTTTGCTGAGAAACCAACAACTGCTGATTAGCAGAGGTACTAGCTAAGTTGTCTTGAGATCAAGTACTATGAAGTATGTAAAAAAAAAAAAGTCAAATATGAGGGAGCTGACTGGCAAGATCTGGGTTACCTGATTGAAGTGAAACAATTTGACTCTAAAAATAACACAAAACTGTTTGTGCTCTGAGGCATCTTATACGTAGTGCTCCTAAGCTAAGAATATGTTTTTAAATAGAACAGGTAATTATTAAATTGTTTTCTTGTGTAAATACAGAATAATATGCAAAGGGGATGAAGAGATACACTGTCCTCTAACTTTTCACCAATGTATCATGAATATTCCTGTGCTTTTTTTTGAAAAAAGTGGCGTTGATCAATTTAAGACAGTTATTTGTCTCTAAACTGGAAAAATCATTTCTCTGGATGTGGAGAATTGCATCTGTGTAGTTCTGCATGAAACTCTCAATGACTTTGGCTTTTTGTGTGGTATTGTTTGGTTGGTTTTTTTGGAATTTTTTTGTCATTAACTGGGTACTTTAAGGCTTTTTCTTGTTTTGGGTGTGATGGATTTTTTGTTGATGGAGTTAAGTGGTATTTTTTTAAAAAGCCATCTTGGCTACCCAGTACTAATAACTGTCACCTAAGGAGCCCTTAGGAGGACTGCCATATCAGCTTGCAAGACAAAGGGAATGCTTGTGTAATTTTGTCTATATTATGAGAAAGAGTGCTTAAAGCCTAGATTGTGCTGGTAACTGAGTTAGTAGCATGCAAAGCTGTCAGACTACTATAAGTAGGTGATCAAATGCAGTTTTTCATTATACTCAAGAAGAACCCTAATCCCTAAGAGCTGTGGGCATTTGTGGCTTGTGAAAAGTAGTACATCTCAACAGAGACAAAGCTTAAATTTCCAAAATCTCAACAGGGAACAGTGATGATGCTAAAGACATCAGTATTCGAAAGACATCAGAAAGAAGTATTCGTTACCTTTGGGGGCTATTTAGTAGGCTCCTTGAAGCTGAGGAAGCATGTCAGCCTCTTCCTGTGGTGTGAAAGGTCTGCTCTTTTGAACATATTGTATGTGCAGCTTCCCAATGGAGTCTGTCCTAATTGGGCAACTGCACTAAGGGCAGGTTCAGCCCTGTGAAAGGAGCAGAAAGTCCAAGACTACAGCATCAAGGGGAAATGCCAGAGGGCTCCACCCTCTCCCACCACCATCTCGATGAGGGAAGAGTTGTTCCCCAACACTGGGCAGAAGCCTGCCTTGGATAGAGCCATTGCACATGCTGTAGCCATGGGCCAGGGCTTTAGACATATTTCCCTGCTGTGGCACTTATTTATGGTAGCTTATAGTGACAAGGTAGATGAAAGGTGAATGGGACCACAGAAAACAGAGTAGGATATTTTCTCAGTGCTCCCTATGTTATGCAATAGCACAGCATAACAACTCCAGGTGAGCATCACAGCTGACTGGCTCCAGACTGGAAAGAGTAGAGCTGTGTTAGCTCAGTGCTGCACCTGAATTAATTAGTCATGCTTATAGACAGAAAGGGTAACTTATTTGGGAACAGACTGTGCTAATGCTACACAGCTCTAGGCACTGAAGCTGTTAGCTGGGAATGGCACAGTGAGAATATGTGGTATTTTGTGTTACTAGCTAGCAGAAGTTTACTGTGCTGCTACACTAGAAGCCATATGGAGTGGAAACATTTGAGCAGGTCTGAGTGAAGAACTTTAAATATAAACACAAGTCCAAAGTTGATGTTATACTGTAGTACTGCCTCTAAAATTTATGCTAAACCCAGTTTTTGTTCCTTTCAATGTTTTGTGGTTGCCAGGGTGCCCAGAAAAATGCAAGAAGAAAGGCTTCTTACAGAAGTAGCTAAATATAATTGGATTGTTCACCCTAAACCAAGTACTCAATCCTCAGATTTAGGGACTCTCACAGCAGTACTGACTACAAAAGTTAAGATTTGCAAATGGTTTATTGGAAAATCTAGACTACTGCCTGTCTGGATGTTAAAACACAAAACTGGACTTACATTGTCCCTGTAGAATCTTCCTTGTCAGTTATAGCCATCAATTCTGCCTCTCTCAGATAATAGGAATACAATCAATTCTCCCAGTTGAGTTGCTGAGTTCCTGACTCACTCTAGCCTAAGCCGAAGTGACTCAGAGCCACAATCTTCTACCTCCTCACCACATTATTTGTTGGGGGAGGAAGTCAAAGCATATGCACTAGATAAAACGTTCATACCATTGGCCAAAACTTAGTGGATGCATATTATTAAATTATTTGTATTGATTCTCACCCTAATACCCAGTTACAGCAGAATGTGAACTGTTCTCAATGTGAGAAAATTGTCCCATGAAAACAGGGTCCTGAGGTTCTGACACTGAAGACTGGGAGTTAGTGTGTACTAATACAACATGAAATACATGCCAGTCTTAGCAGTCACTAATGGTAAAGCAATGTATGCAGGGTTTGTCTCGCTGGTAAACATGTTTATCAAGTGATTTTTCTTGCATATCAGAAATGTGAAACCTCACAAGGGGTATCTACAAAGTAGTCACTCACTTAAAACTACTTGCTCTTAGACTACTTTTATTTTTATATATCAGACCAAAAAGTTTCATTTTGCATTTATTGCCTCCAGTGGCACCAATTTGTCTTCATACTTTATTTTTTTTTCTTACCTGTATGTAGCATTTTGTATATAGCAGGCAAGAGTTTAAGGTAAAAATCACAGATTAAGAGAACCAGAATATCCATACATGACAAAAATAACTGAAAAAAATATAGCGCCTAGATTGCCTGGTTCAATCTATCCTGGCTCCAATATCTGACCAGAAATAAAGCTGGATTAGACTTACTAACTCTATGGTATACTTTCACTAAAAAAACATTGTTTTGGATAGCTATTCACATTAACAGTTCTTTTATTGGAGTCAATTCTTACAGGAAAACCCTTAACTTCCTGGGATAATGCATTCAGATGAACTGTGCCTCACTGTGCTTCAAACATACATGGCTGTGTTTCCAATTAAACCAGGCAACTTGCAATATTACGTCTATGGCCATCTGTAACACTTAAGTGGTACTTATGGCAAATGGTCCTACATAAATTGCACTTCTGTACAACTACAGGACTAACAAGTAATTTAAATGCAGAATAGTGTAGATGAGTGTGTGGAACACAGAACATAATTTACGTGATCAGAAAGAATCGCCTATATTCAAAACAGAGCAGAAAAAAGGGGCTTGACTTGCAGTAAAATACTACTGCCACCATAAAATCATAGTCTAATCCTAGCTGCCAAATCTAAATAAACAGCAGCTCAAATACTGGATTAGAGTAGTATCAAGCTGTCAGTTTACACTCTTGTCAAGAGCAGTTATTGCAAGGCTCACTGAATTGATGCCTAAATAATATTAACTTCTCATCTGAAACACTTATCTAGCTTCAATTCCTTTGCAAAAAGACCACTGTGTATCTTCACCAATATTCCTTTTTAAATGTTCACAATACAAAGTATCCTGAAGCCTCTAGGATGTCTCAGGAAATACATCTCCTGCAGTATCCTGATCAATTTTCTTCCAGTTATGTGACTTTCCCCCCCGCCCTCTGTATTCTTTGATTTATCTGGGTTCATACAGCCTACCTTGCAGAATTGCAAGGGGAGCTGGCAGGGATCCAGGACAACCTGTCAGCACAAGCAGCAGTGAGGTGATGAGTCAGCAGAGGCACTGTGTGTCTTTGCGGTCTGCTGCAGCACTGCTCACTCCCAACCTTCCCAGAGGCAAGTCTTGCCTTTGACCTTGAAAAGTGTCCTCAGCTCCGGCTCATCCTTATTTTGATGAAAGGGAGGACGTGTCCTTCACTGAACCTGAAAATGTGGGGCTGCCCTACAGAAGCTAATAACCCAAGGAACAGAGGCTCTGTGTGATCTGAGGATTATTTGAGGCTTAACCTGAGAACAAGGCTGGCAATAAAGCAACTCATTAAGAACCTTCACATAAACTGAAATTTAAAACTATTTTAAAATAGCACAATTTCACTGCATTTGTGACACACTGCATTCTGTACATCCCCAATATGATAGCTGCACACAGAAAAATCCAACAGATGCTGCATACACTGTGATTATTTAGAATAAGACAAAATTACCCAGTGTTCAGAAATAAGATGTCTATATTGAAAGGACATCAATGTGGCCACTTGTGTATTCAGGTACTTATTTTGTCTTCATTCTTTATACTGCTTTTTAATAAGAAGAATTTAAATGGCTCCCTCTTGTGTCAAGAAAAATGCAGTATCATGTTTGTCAAAAATTAGTCCTTGAATAGAAATTGGAATATATCTACATTTATACTGCACAATCTAGTTATCAATATGTTGTGGTGACTGATGAGAAGACTGAACAAACCTATCCCTTGCTGCTCAGGGTACTCTTTGAAACTACCTAAAAAAATTACCTTAAACAGTTACTTTTCAGCTGCAAATGATGAAGGGTAGAGAAAAATAGCTTGTGAACTATATGTATTGCATGCCATCTAATTTGCTAATGTAGTCTAGGCTAGATAGATAGAATCATGTCTTGGAGATCTGTCCTTAAATATAAAAATCTGTAACATCTCAGCACCGAATATCTGGATTAGTGTATCTTAATTTACTTCTGGTGTTTTTCACAGGTGAGCAAATCTTCACCTTGTAAAGGGTGGGAGGAAAGCAATGAACTCTGGTAGAAAGCTGTGAGCATGAAAGACTCAGTGAATGGCAGTGAGGAAGCAAAAATCTGATTTCAGTTACCCTGCTAGTCTTTTCTTCTTTCTAGTACTTACTAGCTGATAAAGTTTTTGCTCAGGCTTTTAAATCATGAAAGCTTTCTTCACAATAATTAATACCCATAAAACTCTGAAAGTCAGAACTGAGATTTTTTGCATAGCATGGGGGAAGTTCCAGATATTAAGCAATAGTCTTGGAAATGAACATAGAAGAGGAAAAATGTTCATAAGACACACTAAAGTCTTGCTAACCTCAAGAGGTAAATAAAATGTAACAGGAAATAACTGTGTGTATACACAGGAAGTATTTACAATAGCTTTTGAGAAAGCAGGTCTGAAAAGCTTTGTTTCAAGACAACATACTTCAGTTCTGTGGTTTCTCACAAAATCTATTCCTGCATAGTTATGAATTAAAAAAACCAAAACAACCTAAGCAAAAAGAAACTAGGCCCACTTCAGAGTGGGACTAATCATACTGATGACTGGAAAGCTTGATAAAGCTACTTTGCAGATAATTATCTTCAGATAATCTCAATTTATCCTGATTCAGAAGTCTGATGGTACAGACACAGGAGGCTATGTTTTCTAGCTTGAAGGGGGAGGCTTTAAGATACTGTATTATGAATTCTAGTGTAGTTGTTTATCCTTTGTAAAAAGTCTTCCCTGTTACAGCCTTACAGGTTGTTAACAGAATGAATGGCAATATGACTACCAATATCAAATTATATATACTTTTCAAATCTTGGACTTTTTATCTTCCTCCAAATAATTTGTTCTTACTTCTCATACAGAGGGAGTTACCACTTGTTCACAGAGAGGAAAAAATTACTATGGTGCACAGAATAATCATTCAGTATCTTAAGAGTTTCTTGTTTAAGGGCTTCTATAGTGGCACCCCACAACCTATTTCCACACTTCAGAGGAGAACTGATGAGGGTAGACTCAACTCAAGAATAACTGAAACGGTTTATTGAATCTCAAATGTGTACTTAGGCTCAAAACTGCTGTTCTAAAAAGACCTTATCAGCTGCCACCTGGAACTAGATACATCTAAACTCAAAAATATTCCTTTTATCTATCTATCCAGCCATGTAAAGTTACTTTTCTGAACACAACCACCATCAGGATCTTAATGGAACTGAGCTACCTGCCTCATATTCCAAGCCTGACAGGACAGGATGAGGTAACTGGATACTTTATTACCTATTTCTTTTTAGGTACTCATTCTGAAATTGTTTGGAAGGTACTTACAAAAAGATTGAGTTGCACTACATACATACACACATAAACATATTTTTAAAATCACATTCTGTCTTAAATACAGCCAAACACTGGTACTTTTAACTTATAATCTAGTGGCTGGGGTACCTGCCTGGAAAAGTGTGAGAGACCAAGATTCTCAGATGGAGAGCATTTATTATCCTCCTCGTCCCTGGATTATGTGCTTTATTCTCTTCTGGGTTATTACCAAACTGCAGGCTCTTCTAGAAGGCAGGTGCTCTTGGAGTCTTTAATAGCTTGTGTGGAGAAAAGAATGAAAAAAAATCAATTGATCAATAAAGCTCATGAGCTGTATCTTCAGTGGTAAAACCCCTCCAAATTAGGCTTTAGAGACCTAGCACTAACATTGTTAGTGTAGGAGCATTCTTCTAGTCAGTTTGCATTCTTTCCAGCATAAATGTCCTTTGTAAGATATTGGCATACCTAAAGCAGGGCCACTACAAATTTATTTGATGCTTGCTTACATTACTTCTGTTGAAATGCTACAATACAAAATATTGAAAGAGGCTCCACTGTTTTTTTTCTTTTTACTGAAAACCTGTATCACTTCTTTAAATGTGAGAAACTTTGAAAAGCTTCTGTTTCCTTCTTGACCCAAAGTAAAAGTAGATGATTTCATGCTGACCTTATTTACTTGTTTTGTAGCACAAGACTAATGTGGCAGAATACACACTTGAGATACTGGGCTAAGTCATGGGACAGGCTTGAGCTATCCTTCCCATGTCACTTTTGCATTCACCTTGTAACTGTAATTGTGGAATTCAAAATGATTATGTGCAGGGTTCCTTTCAGTAAGCACTGAGAGGAGAACATGAGGGCATAAAAGCCTGCAAAGCCATAGCTTTTGGGTGAGGTTATTTAATCCTTGCAAGAGGGAAAAGGCTCATCCTGAAATTATTATGGGAAGCAGAACTTGGAATTTATTAGCTTTAATACTGAAATGGGACCTACTTGGGCCTTTGGTGTCACTGAATCAATTTGCTGCGTGAGGCTGGAATTCAGATAAACTAAGGTATGGCATATAAGAGATACTTGGGATGGGGGTGGAGGAGGTATGTTTTTATTCTAAAGTCAGTGAGAACACTTTTCACAAAGCCACTCAGGAAAATGGCATTCCTTTGGATGGCATTTTATCTAGCCTCCATTATGGCTAAGGTTTTGTATACTAGAAATTATGAATGAGACTCATATTCGAAAGCATTTCCCAAAGAAACCTCAAGCCAGTACTCTTGACACTTTTTTCTGAAAGAAAATTACTTTGTGGTTTCTTAGTAAGCTTTTGTACCTCATTCCTGCTTAACCTCAGGTGATGAAATGTAACCCAATCCTTAAACAAGGTTTGGACTTGAAATTTAATATTCCTTCCTTGTGTGTGCAGGATTTTGGTAACCAAACAATAGGTATGCTGATTTAAACAACAATTTTTCCATTAGAGGGAGGAGACTTTGATGTAGACTTTGTTCTGCATCTACATGATAGCAAACCTGGCTGTTTTATCTACAGGCAGTACCATCATCAGTCAGGATCAAGTTTCCTGTGACGTGTAACTCTTAACAGTGAATGCTGTAGCCTGACTTAACATCATCAAGCTTTTGACAAACCACCTGTTTGGTGGCTGAAACACCTGACAAATAGGTGTTAACACCTGTAAACACCTAACACCTGGTTGTTAACAATCTATACTACAGCAAATATTTACAACCTTAATGAACTGCAAGATAAAAAGATCTCACGGTATTTATTTCTGCCATACAGGCATCTTTCTTTCTGGTAGGCAGTGTGAGTTCATCGATTCCTGCAGCTTGACTACATAATGTTTCTTTAAATAAACCCACTGTGATCTCGCTTACTGAAACAAAAAAAGTGAAGGTTCATATATAACCAGCTTCCCACTGCCGCCTCCTGTGCCATTGGTTTTCCAAGCCCTCTCCTATGCACAGCACTCGAGCAGGGTAAGCGGATGTTGCATAATGTGATTACGGGAGCTCCGAGCTGAGGAACGTGTCCCACTTGCGCCTTGTGACACAGGCTGCCTCGCTTCTGGCATTGCAACAGAGGCTCTGACGCTGCTTTTATAGTCCTGGCAGCTGGCAAATGCTGAAGTAGAAGATTAGGGGATTGCGGCTTTTTTTTTCTTTTTCTTTTTTTTCCTTTTTAAATTTTTTTTCTACTGAAAGCTTCTATCACTTCCTCTCTCTTATGCCATTAGCTCTGAAGGGGAAGATTACATTTCAGGTCATGTCTTCCTCTGTCTAATTCCAATATAGCACCCTAACTCATATTACAGGACTTTGCACGCGTATGTAACTAGGATTTTAAAAAGTCACCCTCAGAAGTGTGTCTAGGCGGTGTATCTGCCGCTGAGGGAACGTGGCGGTGAGTTCCCGGCCTGTCTCCAGCAGCAGCCACACCGGGCACCCGGGCTGAACCGCGTACCTTCCCGCGCCCGCCCCTCAGCTCCCCGCCCCTCACGGGCCGCTCCGCGCTGAGGCGGGGTTGCGCAGGCGCGGCGCGCGCTGTGTGGCGTTGGGCGCGCGGGATGCGGGCGGCGGGAGCGCATGGCAGGTGGCGGGAAGCGCAGGCCGCGCGGCGCGGCGGGACCGGCCGGAGAGCAGGTGGGGCGGGAACGGCGGGACAGCGGGAACGCGGCGGGGGCGGCGGGACCGGGCCAGCTCCGAGGGCCGCGGGCCTGTCGGTCCTCGGGCTCCTTGCCCCTCGCTCCGGTTTGCTGCGTGGCTCTGGGGAAAGTCGCAGGGCCCCGCGTTCTGCTGAGCCGGAGCCGCTCCCAGTCCCGCGGGCATCTCCCGGGGACTGCCGCGTCTGAGGTGAGCTGTGCCCGCCGGCCGCCGCAGCATCCCGCCGGGACCGCGCTGGGAGCGGGGAAATCGCCGTGCCCCGCGCTGTCGGCAGGCGGCCCCGCCTCGGGGTGAAGTGTCCCCGCGTTGTCCGCTCCTGAGGGCAGGAAAGAAACCTGGTTGCTTTTTTTCTTCTGCCAAATAGGGGGAGTAACGATTCCTGCCAATTAATGGAGAATTGCTGGGGAATGGGTAGTTGAGACTGCTGTTTCAGCGGAGTGTTCTCGTACGGATCATTGCCTAGCCCACTTCAGTTCTCGTTACATCATTTTTAACAGCAACTTCAATTTTAATCTGCTTTGAAAATGCTGCGCTGAAAACTGCAGTAGTCATGATGTTGAATAGCACAGCAGTTTAGATAGTAGAGACTAGAAGACTTTTGCTGTGTTATTTAATCAAACATGACAAAATAGTATCCCTACTGTCTGTAAAACACAAACATTGTATGCAGTCAGCAGTGTGATTGGAAATGGTAATTTTAAAGCAATGTAGGATTACATTAAACTATGGGATTGTTTGTTCCTTTGCTTAATTAACTAGTAGAAGTTCTTCTGTTGGTTGTATTTACCCATTAATATCCAAGAAGTGATTTGGTACTTCAGACACGTTTAGCACGTATGTCTGCACTTTGAATGGATTCTGTCCAAAGCAGATGTTCAAGTCTGTATATATGCTGCTTTAACTAACAAACATGCCCTAATAGACTTAATTGTTGTTCCTCCATTAGTATAAAAGCTTTGTAGAATCCTTTGGTAGAGCTGACAGAAGGGAACTAAATTAACTCTGTTTTGGGTTGCTTGTTTTTTGTTTTTGTTTTTTTTTTTAATCTACAGAGTGAAAAAAATGGAGCTGTCAAGAAGAGAAGATCAAACCAGGCAGATATTCCTGATAGTCTTTGCCAAGAAGCAGAAACATGCTATCGGCTTAGACTGCCTGAAGACTTCTACCAGTTTTGGAAGTTTTGTGAGGAACTAGATCCTGGGAAACCAAGTGGTGAGGTTTTAAATTTTGCCTCTTCTAACTTTCACTCCCAAAAGCAGCCTGAAGGCAGGCAAACTGGCGGTGGTCAGATGCATTTTAGTGCAGCTTCAGTTTTTCAGTTGAGTTGGAGTATATTTACCTGAGTGTAAACTAAAATACTGGATATAATCACCAAGATGTACACTTCAGGTTTTCTAAAATGTAGCTACTGAAGTCGTACAATACAAAGGGACTAAATGTGGTCTAAATCTGCCTTTCTTGACGGTGTGTTTAAAATGCTAAGTGCGGAACTCAAGTTTCTTCATGGAAATTTCCTCATACATCATGGTTTAATTCCAGCCAACAACTAAGCACCACACAGGCACTTGCTCACTCCCCCCTGGTGAGACAGGGGAGAGAATCAGAAGGGTGAAAGTGAGAAAATGTGTGGGTTGAGCTAAAGACAGTTTAATAGGAAAAGTAAAGGCCACGTGCACAAGCAAAGAAAAACAAGGAATTAATTCCCCCCTTCCCATGGGCAGACAGGCAGGTGTTCAGCCATCTTGAAGAAGGCAGGGCTTTTTCATGCTGAGCCTCATGCCATATGGTATGGAATGTCCCTTTGGTCAATTGGGATCAGCTGTTCCAGCTGCATCCCTTCTTAGCTTGTTGTGCACCCACAGCCTCCTTGCCGGTGGGACGAGGGGTAGAAGAGACTTAAACTCAGTGTAAGCACTACTAAATCTGGATTTCAAACTCCTCAGGTTTATTACATAACACAATGTGGCATCTTTGTGTGTTCTAGAAATGACAGTATCTTTCAGCATCATAGAATGGCTTGGGTGGGAAGGGACCTTTAAAGGTCATCTAGTCCAACCCCCTGCAATGAGCAGGGACATCTTCAACAGGACCATGTTGCTCAGAGCTCTGCCCACCGCAGCCTTAAATGTTTCTAGGGATAGGTCATCAACCATGTCTCTGGGCAACATGTTCCAGTGTTTCACAACTGGCATCGTAAGACATTCCTTACATGTAGTCTGAATCTACCCTTTTTTAGTTAAAATCCATTACCCCTTATCCTCTTGCTCCAGGCCCTGCTAAAATGTTTGTTCCTACCTTCAGTACCTAAAGAACTGAAAGGCTGCAGTAAAGTCCCTGGAGCTTTTTCTTCTCCAGACTGAACAATCCCAACCCTCTCAGCCCATATTCACAGGAGAGGTGCTCTAGATCTCTGATCATCGTCATGACCTTGCTCTGGACCCACTCCAACAAGTCCATGTCCTTCTTGTGCTGACAACCCTGGAGCTGGAGGCAGCACTGCAGGTGGGATCTCACCAGAGTGGAGCAGAGGGGCAGAATCCCCTGCCTCACCATGGTGCCTATGCTGCTTTGGATGCAGCCCAGGACATGGTTGGCTTTCAGGGCTGCAAGTACACATGGCCAGATCATATCCAGCACCCTGAAGTCCTTCTGGGCAGGGCTGCTCTCAGTCTGTTCATCCCCAGCCTGTGTTGATACCAGGGGTTGCCCTGACCCAGGTGCATCACGTTCCACTGGTCTTTTTAACCTTGTAAGGTTCCTATAGGCCTGATGCTCGAGCTTGTCCAGGTCCCTCAGGATGGTATCCCATCCTTCAGGAGTGCCATCTGCAGCCCTCAGCTTGGTGTCATCTGCAAATTTGCTGAGGTTTGCTGATCTGGTCTTGTGTAATTGATAAAGATGAATATTAAACAATACTGGTCCCAGTACAGAGCCCTGAGAGACACCACTCAACACCTATCTCCATCCAGACATTGGACTGTTGACGGCTACTTCTGAGAGATGTAATAACTCTTGAATGAAAGCTGTCTGGAGAAAACAATATCTTAGCTTTCCTTGTCTAGTAAACACAGTGTTTGATTGAATTTATGGAAACTTGAAACCTGAGCAACACAGGAACTTCCTGGTCTAGATGTGCACCTGAATGTAAATCAATTCATGACTTGCTTTTCAGATGCACTTGTGTCAAGTGTTGGACTTAAGCTGGTTGGACCATATGATATTCTTGCTGGAAAACACAAAAAAGCAAAATCAACAGATGTGAACTTCAATCTTCACTGGAGATTCTTCTATGATCCCCCAGAATTTCAGACTATACTTGTTGGGGATAGCAGAACACAGTATCACATGGGATATTTCAGGTATTTTATTTCCTGTGTGCTGTTGCTCCACTATAACTACACATAGCTTTTGTCCTCTGCTTTTCCATGAATTGTGATATGAAAATTATGCACTATTACCAAACAAAAATCTTTCTTTTTTTGTAGTGAGATGTTAACACATGGCTTGATATCTTTTTATTAAAAAAGATTGCAGGAATGGGAGTTGAAGACTAGTTTAAATATTTATTAAACTGCCCTCTCCTGCCATCCAGAGCACCTTTGCTTACTAATCTTTAACTTTTGCTGTGATACCAGGAAGAAAATCAAATTAACAAAAGGGAATGTATATTCTCTCTGCAGGTATGAATGGTGAGCTCTTTTCAAGGCTTACTGTAAGATTTTAGAGCTCTAGATCTAAGGGCATTTCTTGGTAGGTTTCTGAAGGAGATGGCAGCATGGTGAGGAGGCAAATTCAGTTTTACTTTGAAATAGGAGGAATGGGCACAGCTTGACTATTTTGTGTGTACTTTTTCATCAACAGGGATGTGCCAGATGAGCTCCCAGTGTGGGTTGGTGCAAATGAAGCTAAGAAGGGTTGTGTGATTTCACAAGTTGGTGATAATGTCTTTGCTGCAGTCAAGTAAGGCTCATGTTTATTTTTATGTATAAAGAACAGAATAGAGAGAAACTGTTAATTGGGAGGTGTGATGTGGAATGATGAAGCTAACTTACTATATGTCTTTCTTGAGAAATCCTCACTTATTTTCTGCTGCTGCTGGCAAGTTTTAAGATTCTCTCAAAAGCCTTTGTAGGCTTTTTGAGAGTGTTTTCCTTCCAGAAATAAAATAGATAAGTGTTAATTATGTCATTCTTTAAATGTATTGGCAGTGACAGGCTCTGCATTGGGAAAATATCTACTGGGTCTGTTAAAATACTTTGTAAGTAAAGAGAGGGCATCTCAAACAACGATTAGGGAAATATGAATATCATAGTAGATGAGTAGCATCTGGCTTGTATTCTTACCTACATAAAAATACATTATTTTTGTGTATAAATAATATCTACAGGAAGTACCATTTCTGACCTGTGGCAGTATAATGTTTATATGGATATGTAGTTCAGTATGATTCATGGAGCTTTACATGCTCCTGCGTCAGGAGTATAAACAACTGATCTCATCCCTGCTGGTTAAAAATGGAAAGCTCCCTAAGGACAGACACATGTCAGTCAGTGAAAGCAGACTGAAGAATGGCTTCTGCAAAATAACCCTTGTGCAGTGCAGAGTTAAACAAGGACCTTTGTTTTGAAAGTACCATGGGGAAACTCATAAGTATGTATTTGTGTGCATGACGTGGATGACAAATGGTGTATGTGGCACCAAAGCAGCAAACTGAATTCTTAAGATAGAAAGATGAACAGCTACTGAGGCTGGGAGAACTTTCAGCACCTGCAGATTGCATAAACTAGATTGTAATGCCACAGATACAGATAAGAAGAGCCCAAGTACTGGCTGTGCCAAACTATTTTCTTTCCTCTTGTTAAGAGGCTTCCATTTTCAAGTCTCTATATAAATAAACTCAGGACTGCTAATCTTCATTGTAAGATCTGGAGGTTCAGCATTTAAAAGGCTGTTAATTTGTTTGGCTTTCTCCTAAGTTCTTAAAGACATGTTTCTTCTGTTTGCAGATTATTTTTGTCAAAAAAACTTAAGGAAGTGACTGATAAAAAGAAAAATGCTGTTTTGAAAGACATAGATGAAAAGCTAACAAGAACAGCAAAAGAACTGGGTTATTCTCTGGAACAAAAAACCCTGAAGATGAAACAGAGGGATAAGAAAGTATGACTTTCCTCATCCACTGGAGAGAACTAAGTTCTGTTAAATTTTTTTCATTTACTTCCTGTTTGTGTTTTTTCATCCTTCTAGTAAGTAAGGGTGCTTCACTAAGGAATTTCCAGAGGTAATCAGCTCTTTATAAAACTTCAAGAGAGGGAAGATTACTACAAGTGTCTTCCAAGTAATAGGATTAAATAAAAACAGTTTACTCTTGTAAATCATAGCTTGGCATTCAATTCAAAACAAAAAGAACAAACCACCACAAAAAAAAATCCCAATGAGCAGTCACCTAAAGATGAAAACAAATAGAGGATGTGGAGAAAAGTACTTTAAATGGAAGATTCTTGTAAGCAGTTGGATTGGAGCTATTAGAAACAGGACCATTAAGGATGATGTGGATGATAATAATAGAGGTTTTTTGCATACCTGTCAGAAATAATTATGGTAGAAGGTGACTAAACAAATGTGGTAGAGTGCTACATAAGTGACTACAAGGGTTCTTATATTTCAGATCTTGACTGAAATGGAGTTTCCAGTTATTTTCAACTTCAATACTTAAAAGAAACTGCAATGTAATTTGAAACTAAGTTGATGTCCTGGAGCCAGGAGACAATATTAGGTTTGACCACCAGCAGTCAGGTGTTAGTGCTTAATGAGGTGAGTGATTTTTAGGTCACAGTACTGTCTTACAGTGCTATGTTCCATTTCCTGTCTCTTTGTTCAGGTGGTGACCAAAGCATTTCACGGAGCAGGCCTAGTTGTTCCTGTAGACAAAAATGATGTTGGATACAGAGAACTTCCTGAAACAAATGGTAAATATCTTGTTTATTAATCCTTCTGCCTTTTTTGAAGTAAACAACCCTCAGTTATACTCTGTCAACAACAAACTGCATTCATATTTTCTACTTAGAGAATTTAAATGGTGGGGGTAAAAAGTAGAAGTCCTAACCATCACACTTGAGCTCAAAGTATTGTTGTTAAAGGAACCAGATGAGAATTAATGAAACTTGCTAAATCTGAAAACAGAATTCCTGAAGTAGTAGTTTAGGTGACCTTTTCTTTTGTATTGGCACAGCTATGCAGGAAGTAGATCCAAAAAACTGATCTACATTCAGGGATTTGTGGGTTTATTTCTTATCCACCCTCTTCTCCCAGTGTTGTTTCAACCAGAATCAGTTCCTTGATGCAATTTCACCACATAAGTGCTTGTCTCCCTCTATGAGGAACTGAGAGGGATGGGCATGGGGCGAGAATGAGTGTCCAGGGAAAGAAGGAAGCTTCACTAGCAGTTCAGGGTGTGCCCACTTACCTTACATGTCAGTGTGACACATAGATGTAGTTTTGCTACAGACTACTTCTGTGCAGTGTTAAATTTCTTTATTTAAACATTTAAATATCTGGTTTGGGTTTTGGTTTTTTTTTTTTTTTTGCAGCCAATCTTAAAAAAATTTGCAAGGCCATTGTTGATGCTCCTACAGATGAGGAGAGAGTGAAGGCCTTTGCACCCATTCAAGAAATGCTGACCTTTGTTCAGTTTGCTAATGATGAATGTGACTATGGAATGGGGTATGAACTGGGCATGGACCTGTTTTGCTATGGATCGCATGTGAGTACTACAGCAATCATACTTCACAAAATTATTATTTTATACATGGACTAGAAGTAGTTGTGTTGTAGATTAATTATCCCTAGGAATTGTAGAGGTCTATGAGAATATTTTTAATTAATGAAGACTGCTAAAAAGTCACATGACATCATTCCACATTGAATTTAAAATACATGTATGAAAGCCCAATCCTGCAATCCAGAAGCAAAGACTCCCGTCTGGGGTCTCTTCCCTAGTTCTCTTTTAAAGGTGAATATCATCAGTAAGGTGATTGAATAAATAGCACTTAGTTAACACATAAAAATTTTACTTAATGCTTTTTGTTCTGTATTAGCCACTGGCCTGTTGATGAAAAGGGTCATGGCTGTCATCAGTCTATGGTTAAAAAATAATACATGAAGTTTCAACATCAACCTAATATGAATGGATGGTCACAGAAGCACTCCTGCAGAATAGCTGCTTCTCGCAAAACTAGTATTGGCTAAATGGTGCTCTAGAGTATCATGTGAAAGATAAGTCTTGCAATACTAAATGTAGGCCTAAAAGAGCTGTGCTGAACACTGGTTAAAATGTTTAGCCATTGAAGTGAATGAAAACTCACTACTCTTTCCATACACTGTTTAATTACTAATGTGTTTCTTAGATTTCATGCCCTGCTCTTTTAAGCTCCATGCGGCATCTGAAAATGTGTGGTATTTTCCGTAGATACCCTGCTCATTTAGAACCCTTCTTTCAGAGACCAGGCTGCTTCACCTTCTTAAATCCTTTCTACAACTGGAAGGGCAGTGAAGGAAACTGTTCCTCCCATTTGTCTGAGTAGGTGGAGGCAAATGCTCATCTTTCATGCTTTGTGCCCCTCAGCACATGGGACTAACCACTGGTAAAGTCCTGCAGTGACAAATCATGTGTTTACAGTACTGTCATGTGCCTTGCCTGTCTTGTGCTGCAGCTTGAAACACCTGTAACTTTGCAGCTGTTTTCTAAAATTAAAAATCTTCATTTTCTGGTTTAGTTAACAGAAGAAACAGTGGTTTCACATGTAGGTTTTGCTACATGTGACAGCCCTGCTTGTCTTGGAGCTCCTACTTGGAGCTGTTTTCCAGTTCTGACTGGAGCCTTCCTGTCCCTTTGCTTACAGAGCCAGAGAAACACTGACACTTTAGCTATAGCCCAAGACATAGAAAAGGACTTAAATCTTGTCCCTTTTGTTTGAGAGGTACAATGGGCTTACATGAACAATAATCATTGCAAATGCTAAGTATGCTCTGACGTTTATACATTGGACATGCTTAAATGGTTATTGTAAGTACCACTGTAATGCCCTCAAACTGTGGGGCGGGACAAGACTGTGACAGCATAGGGGATTTCAACTGCAGGCTGGAGCTTTGCATGCTCTAGTGGGACCATCCTCTCTTGCACTGCTAACAGTCGGTTTCCATCTCTCACTGCAGCAGCTCATGCACCCCTGCCTGCCCTTGTGGCTGTCGCAGGTGTGGCATTAGGATGTGCTCAGCCGTTTTGGGAGCAGTTGAAGGGAGCAGTGTGAATGGGGCAGAGCCAGGAGCTGGGGCTGCTCCCGGGACGAAACAAAGCCACTGACGCTGCCGGGGCCGCTCTTGTTTTTCCCTGTCTCCTGCAGTACTTCCACAAGACGGTGGGCCAGCTGCTGCCCCTGGCTTACACGCTGCTGAAGAGGAACCTCTTTGCCGAGATCATCGAGCTGCACTTGGGCAACCGGCAGGAGGAGGACCTGGATCAGCTGGCGCCCTGAGCGGCACCGGGGCTGCAGCCGGGACCGCGCTTGTCTTTGTGTGTGTGTTGTTTGTGGGTCTTTTTGTACTCGGTGGCGGTGTCCCCTGCGGTCAGTAAAGGTTTTCCAAGGAATGCGGTGCTGGCTGCGTGCGGCGGGCCCGGGGCAGGGAGCGGGGAAGGGTGAGGTGCTGCGGGGCGGAGCTGCGCTGGGCGGGGCTGCGGCACCACACGCCCGGCTGGCCCTGCCCTGCCCCGGGAGCCAAGCCTGGGCCGGGCCGGTGCTCTAAGGAAGCACAGTAAGGGCAGGCTGCTGCCCAGGCTCCTCGCGGGGGGGCAGTGCCTCTCGGCAGGGCTGGGCCAGGTTGGCTCGGTTACTGCCTGTGTGTTCCGTGCACACCCGAGCGCCACAGGCTTGCTCTGCTGGTGGTTCTGCCGTTCATTTCCCCAGTTGTGTCCCACCCTGCGGGTAAAGCATTCCCGTCTGTGGCAAAGCACTATCCCTAGCGCTACACTGCTGGAGCTGGCTCACGTGGGAGAAAACTAATGGGATGAAGGAAATGCTAACTGATAGGAATTCCACTATCTTGCTAATCAGAAGCAGCCATCTCTGGTTTTAAAAACGAAACCCAAGCAATTTTGTACAAGGTGCAAATTACTTGTTTTCAAGGTCGTTGGCCCCCAGTTCTGTATTCTTGTTATTGCACTTGGAGGTTTATTCTCAGGCACCTGATTAAAGTAACAGTCCAGAAACAATGGCAAATAACATTTGCTCTTACTCAACAGACCTGCCACCATACATAGTGACTTGACTTCCATTGTAGCAATTCACATCATTACTAATGACAGTAATACTAACTACTACTGACAAAGATTGCAGGCCACTAACATAGCAACATGCTCAAATTTAAGTCATACTTTTTTTTAGCAAAGGATTGTCAATTATATGTTACTTTATGGTAGAAGGGAACGTTGGAGGTACAATGTAGGTTAGAGTGCTGCCAAAGTATCTTGAGTTTCAAATTAACAAGGTAATCACATGCCACAGGTACTTTTGTAAATTTGACAATTTCATCCCTTTCATTCAGCTTATAAATGTCCCATTTATTCAAGCACAAACATACATGCACTCTTTCATAGTCCTGGAGTTTTGTTTTATACATAAAAAAGTACTTTTTTAAATATTCCCTCTTATTTCCCTTTTTGTGTTCTAAATACAGGAGACCTTTACCTTAATGCTGTGTAAATCATACAAGTACTAAAAAAAGCAGAATCATGGAAAGGTTTGAGTTAGAGGAGACCTTAAAACCTCAACTTTTGAAATGTCAGTTAAAAATTAACTTAGATCTGCAAAAATGAGGACCTGAGACTGGACATCCATACTCATTTATTAAAGCCTGCTGGAGAAGGAAATCTGTTAAACCAACTGCAAAATGCCTAATGTGCTCTATATCATTAAACCGGAGAGGGACACTTCAGCTGGGCCTGCTGCACTAGGACAAGCAGTAGCAGTTTTAACTAAAAATGTAGATTGAGCTACATCCAGGAAGGATGTTTTTTATTGTGAGAGTGCTGAAACACTGTAACACAAGGACCAGAGCGGTGGTACATGCCCAATCCCTGGAACTGTTCAATGGATGGGATTCTGAGCACCCATTTTGGTGAAGGTGTCCCTGCCCGGGGCAGAAGGGTTGGAACTAGTTCTTTAAAGTCCCTTCCAACCCATGCCATTCTATGAAATATACATGATCAACAGCTGCCTTTCAGACAATAAAAGGATCATCCACTTCTCACTATTTTAAATCAGAAAGCCAACTATTCTATAATTAAAACAAAAATGTGTATTTTGGAAAAATGCTTCACCTAAGGCTGACCTGTTTGGGCTTGATTTGGCTTTTTTGAATTGTAGCCAAATGCTAGGCAATGCAAATACTGCCTTTCCTAAACTCCATTCTTTTCAAGTCTTCTTACTCGATTTGCATGTAAAATTCCTAGCTGTTCATTTTCTCTCAGGTAAAATAAATGCAAAAATCAGTACAAGCATTGTTTGTGAAAACAATGAGGAAACATGACAGAACAATAAATGGTCATACAGAAGTTTTTAATGTTTGATTAAATCATCACAGTAATGAGAATTTTTACTGTAATGATAGGCAGTTCTACCACACTATTATAAATAAAAACATTAAGATCAATATTAAATACAGCTCTAGGCAACATCACAGATTAACAAAGAATGCATTCTTCATGAACCAGTATCTGAATGATTATAAAATAAAAAAATGCTGACACTTTCCCTCTTCCATCCACCACCTTTTTTTTTTTTTTTTTTCCAAATTAGTAACTTGAGTAAGGCGCTGCAAGTTTCAAGTTAGAATTTTTTTGTTGCACAGCACAGGCACACATACTTCATTACCAGAACCTCTACTGTATGTTTACCAGATGACATTTTAAATGTCAACAGGGAAAGCTTAGCAGGTTAAGAAGAGTAAACAGAGATGCACACTTTATATGCAGCACTCGGGATCCACACAGAAATTATGAAACACAGCAGGAGTGTGAACTGTATTTTAACTCAGACAGTACAGTCTGTAGAATTAGGTGCACATTATTACAGTACACACAGCAGTGTTTTATGGTAACATCAGACATGGCAGAGATTTCAAAATCATTTTAAGTGATTTTTTTATGTGTAGTGAGTTTGTATTCTTCCACTGTACAAAAAAAAAATAAAATCAGGTAACAGAAATCAGTGTCACAATCTCCAGAGCTGCCTTCTGTAAACGGGCCAAATCCTGCCCTTTGTGAAGCTTCCTCTTCATCAAGTTTATGTAATGTAACAGGGCAAATTTTTAACCACTAGCATTAACTTCACCTGGAAGAGTACAGCTGGTTGTTGCCATGCTCCCATTTTCATATAGCCCAATTCCCTGTTTCAGTTTCAAACCTGTTTTTAATACAGGGCCTGATCACTCTGATCCGCCTGGCACATTCCACTTTCTACTGGTTCTAGTTGCTGCTAGATGAGATGATAAAACACAGATGGCAGGTTTTTTACTAAGAAAAATCAATTAGAACTCAACAGTACACTTACTTAAGCACAAACATTATTGTGCAGCTTCCCAGAAGTACCAGAATTTTGGTTCATTGTGTTATTGTACTTGAAATAAAATCATACTGAGTACTTTGTGAATAAAGATGTTTGAGGTAACTGTGATGAATGATTTAGAGATACTTAGATTATGTTAGACTTTTAGTGTTTATATTTTTGCCATTCTTGCTGTCTTGTGAGCATAATTGTTAAAAGGAAGAAATTTTATACAACCCCGTATTACAAAACATGATTTTTGTCAGCCAGATTTCTTAATTTTTTTCCTCCTTAATTTAGGCTTATAGCATATTGCCATTTTTCCTCTGTATGGAGTTGTGGTGGTGGTCTGATAAAATGAATAGGAAACAAAACAACCTACTGTAAAGAAGTTAGGGAACTGCCAGTTCACCTCCAAGTGTGTGTGTGTTGCTGTTGAATTTTGATGTCCAGCCAAAGTTTCAAGTACTGGATTCAATTCTGCCCTGCTGCTCAGGTGTGACTACATATAATTTACACCTCTATATACATGGGAAAAAAGAAGAAAAGAGTCAAAAGCAATCTAATAGTTGCTTTCTCCTATTACTTTTAAAACCCTGCAGGTTTTTGGTTTTTTTAAATAAAACCTTACTGTTCCAGTTATCTGCTAGTAAAGAAAAAAGGAAATCCAAGGTAATGGCAGTGAAAGTTACATTTGAAAATGATCTTGGATGGATGTTGGATCATAAAGAAGCCATTTACTTGAAACCCTTCATCTAGTTGTAAACATTTGCTAATCCTCCATTACTTGCAGAGGATTATGAATTATTCTATAAAATCACATTAAAAAGGTAATTAGTTATGTGAGATATTAACTGATTCATATTTAATAGATTTTTTAATCCATACAAATATAAATAAAGAATGGTAAAACTTCAAGAAAAATAATATACATTTAGTGCAAATTATGAGTTACATTTCTTCCTACCATGTCAGCAGTGGAATATCTTTTGTGGAGAAGAAAAAATAAAAATGACCATTCTCAAATTTTACGGGGGGGGGGGGGGGAAGATCTCCAGTGTTGTAGCATGCATTTTTTACCAGATACACGTGTACAGAATTGTTCCAGCTCTTAAACTAATAGAATAGCAGTATTTTTCCTTATACTGCACAACATTGGTACATATCATAGTGTTTTCAGTAATACAAAAATTGCATAAGACCAGGTCACATCATTGATAATTTCTGCAGCAAAACCAGTATTTTTCTTTGAAATACTAGTTTCATCTGATTTTAGTTTTCTCATATCACGACAGCACACGGGTTGAAAAAAGTCTCGCGTGGTTCTGGCAAGCTATTACCTGTTCAATCTGGTTTTGTTGCAGTGGATCTGCACTGCCCCAACCATTTCATGATGTACAAACTCACACATTTAATGGCACAAGAAAAACCTCCCTTCTTGTGATCACACCTCAGTAACTCACAGTACATCTCAATATGAGAAACAACTGCTTCAAAAGGGCACACCAATTTTAAAGAGGCTTTGTTACGGCTCAGGAGAGAGAGAAATAAAGCTCTTCTGGAATGTAGAAAGGTGACGTGTAATAGTTATTACGTTTCATGAGTTAACACAACAGTTTTCAACGGTAAAAAGGGCAAGACCTTTCAGTCTCCACAAGATGGCTCAATTCAGAATGATCCCTCCAGAAACAGGGATTAGTAACACATCTCTTCAATGCTGAAGTACCAGGCTGGGGCTGGAGAATGGCACCACTTTGCACAGCTCACCCACTGCACTATCATGGCAGACCTGATGTCTCGGGACGCATCCAGTGCAGGACAGCAGCTCTCCCTTCCCACACTCCCATCAGCCTTCCTCCTTGCCACATGCTTCCCCAGACTGACTCCTGATTGCCAGCAGCACTGTTATGCAAAAACCCAGCTCTCGTCTCTGATTTTAGAAGTATTCCCCAGACTAAAGTGTTGTGCTATTCAACAAATGAACCTCCTCTTCCGTTTCCTCTCTCTCCTCAGCTATGGGTTTCAGTTGAACATTATGGAGGCGGGGTCTTGGTTTGCCGTCTGGGCCATATGACGGAGGATATCTTTTTTTGTTATAATGCCAAGGAGGCGCCTGAAAAGGATAAATGGAAGACTGATATTAATCCAAGCAGGAAAATAATGAAACAGAACAAATCTGTAGCCAAGTCCTTTTTGTTGACAGGAATAGAGCAAAAGTAAACAGCCTGATTTTCTTATTTAAACAGAACCATTTTATTTATCAAAATGTTGAGGAACCACCAGTTTGATAAAACACAGCAATGCTGAGACACCGTATCAGATGGTCTCTGACAGCTGTAGTCCATTTTAATGAAATACAAGTCATACAAGTAGAGCCCATTACAATTTTTATTTAACTTTTTGTTTCTACAAAAATCAAATTTTGATTAGCATATGCCAACAAAAAAGTAACAAAGAGGGACAAAGAAAAGAGGTATGAAAAAGAAGTGATATTGATCCCATTTCGTGAGGGACACATGTTCCAACCTAGCCATCAGAAGTGATGTACCGCTGATGGCCCCAAATAAAGCAAATCAAACACCCCTTCCCTCCTTTTTTAAACCAGAAAGATCCTTCCAGTCTGACACACTGGCTCAGATTGAATGTATTCATAGGAGCACACTGTACTGGCCATGAAACTTTTGTAAAACAAACAACAGTTAATTAGCTTTTGGAGTTCATGGCTTTAGAAAAAAATAAACCGTGAATAATAAAAGAAAATTTTCATTTTCCAATTTAGATACTGTGCTCTTACGACAGGGTCTTTTAAAACTGTAACTGTGAAACATCAAATAGAGTGAGACTGTCCAAAAGGATAATGTCACAAGAGAAGCAAAGAGCAGAATGAATGAGCTGCTGCCCTTGTTTTATTCTGGTTAGTACATTTCAGTTTGTCTTATTAAAGGACGCATGAAATACTTGTGAAATATTAGCACAAAATGAGAATATAATTAGCATGTTTCGCGCTTAAGCAGCTAAACATGGTGGGTATGTTTAGTAGATATGTAACTAGCAACCCATGTCCAAATTAAGACAAAGTTTACCACCTATCTAAGGGGTTAGTTCACAACATCATGGTTAAAACCGTATCTAGATTCTGAAGTCAACAGTCAACAGAGTAGCAAGCCACTTGGTGGCTAAGGGTCCCACTGCACATTTTGTAAGGAGTACACTGACTGCTGTAGGTAACAGCAGCAGAATCACAGGACTTCACTAAAAAATAAGAATATTTTTTAAAAATCATGTTGATAAAGGGGGATTACAGGGAAGATCTAATGATGCAATTAAAACATGCTTGTCTTTGCTTCTCAAAAGATGTGATACGTTGCTATTTAACAACGTGATACGACAGCTATTTAACAACAATGTGATACAACAGCTATTTAAAGCTGTCCAGATCAGAAAAAGAAATTGGCATATACGAAAATCTTAATTTGCATTAGGCAGGGAATAAGTATTCCTAGCTGCGTGCTTTCCCACCTGGGGAATTCAGCAGATCAACCAGCAGATCTATGTGATCTCAACAACACAAGTATCAGAAAGTCTAGTTTACTTTCCTTTAATGTTGTGACTAACAGTAAGTTCACATTTACAGCTTCATTTCTACAAATAGATTTTGCACATGTTTTTTATGGTTTAATACAAATTTTGAGCGTAAGAAGATTTCATTATTCAGCCGATGTCATGAAAGCCCTGAACAGTTCACAAGTTTCATGCTTCCTGACTTCTAATGTGTCTAATTATGAGATCTGATATATCTAATCACCAAGGGTTCGACGTGCTGCTTTAGTTGCTCGAGATGCTCTAATATGTTCTTCTTTGTGATGATCCCCAAGACAATCCTGAAACAGATTATGTTATGCTAATAACTGTGTGTGAAATCAAATTAAAAAAGTTTTAATCATAATGAAAAAGGATTAGAGCAAAACTAAAAATAATAAAAATAAAAAAAATAAAAGGAAAGGAAAGAAAAAGAATGGTTGCAGGAAAGCTAATGAGATAATCAAATGAAAATTTATTTGAAAGTCAGTACCCTTTCCCAGATTTTGCTTTTGTCCTTTTTCTCCCAAAATGCTGAACACAATTGGCTCTTCATCACCCCAGAGTGGTATGTTGCTTGTATCAGGTACATACCAGAGTACCAAACTTTATCCCTTCTCCCTAAATTCATGTATTTTGGGATTTTAAAGGCACTGAAACTGAAATCTACTTTGTATTTCCTTTGTTTAATAGTTATTTCTCCTCACACATAATTATTCACATTTTAACAAGCCACAGTAAATGAACAAGGTAATAACTGTGTAAAGTCATAGCAATTGAGGTTTGAATCTGCCCTACAGGGCTGGGCTATCTGGTGTCTTTGGAAACAGACAAATTCAGACAAGTGTCAAGTTCATGACAGTACAAATCAAAAGCAACTCCATGGAATGGATATTGTGGTACAAATTTGGAAGAGTGAAGCTCAGTCTTCTCTCTGTCATCTGCACCAATTCCTGCACAATCCAATTTGGATTGGAACCAGTATGTTGATGTGTGTCTTTAAACAGGTATATTCAGTTTGCAGAGAATTTGCCAGCCGAAATAGAAAGTAGTCCTTGATGTCCACAAGGCCATATGCCATAGCTAAATACCACCAGTACTAGTATTTATGATCTGCTCTTCTTGTAATGGACAGTGTGCTCGTAGAATGTCACAAATTTTTAAAGTGAAGTTGGATAAAATAAATATTAAAGCCATCCATACTTCCTGCTGCTTTATCATAAAATAGTTAAAAATTTATAGAAGAGCCTGACATAGTTTTGCACGATCAAGCTTTCTTCAGAGAAGATTTTATCATCAATGTCAATGTTTGAGCAATCAATCACAACAGAAACTAAGAAAAAAATTATCATAGTAAATAATTTTCAGTGAAGTTCTATCAGTTCCAATTTCCCTCCCCAAAAAAAGAATAATGGCATGCCTGCACTAACTTCTAAGTGTCAGATCATGATGTCCTTTCCCCACCAGAGAAAGGTTTCTGCAAACACTACTTGCCATTCCATACAGAGATGCAATGAAAAAAAAAAAAAAAGAAAAAGGTAGGAGAACATTTAAAATAAATTTGTTTTAAAGTACATCTGAAAAACATAAACTTGGAAACCAATGCAATATTTAAATGTTTGCCACATATAGCAGCAGTCCTTTTGCTCACAGGAAAACTAACAAAGTCCCAGTCTTATTTCAGATTTCTCATAGCAAGGACACTGATCAATCCTAAACACATGGATGAACAGACAACATTTCATTCCCTGAGTGCCTTAGAAGACATGCTAAAGGAAAAGCAAGATACTGTGGTAGGAGCTGCAATGTTGCATGTCAAGTGTTTAATGCAAGAGATACAGGAAAGCAGAATGTCAAAGGAACAGCTGCACAGAAAAAGATCATATAAAAAAACAAGGAGCAGTTTAGGTAAGAGGCAATTACAATGAACATTTAGTTTCCATGCCTGGGGCTTATTTATTTAGTAGATAATCACAGGACAACTCCCAACAGTCTCATTTACAAACATTCTAAATCTTAAAATTACCTTCTTGAAGTATTTTGAATTGTAGAAACAAAAGTTACAGATTGAAGTTCCAGAACTAGCAGCAGTTTAGCTGTCAGTATTCCAAAAAACAAAAGCCTGGTGGTAATCGCCACCACCAGATTTCAGGAGATATTGACTGGATCATTTTCTCCTTTACTCTTTATAAACCCAGTATTTGTAGATGTTCAATAGCTGCTGATACACTGCATGTTGCCAGAACATAGATAAGAATGAGGAAGTACAGGCCTTAGACTGTGCAGCGCCAAGACTAAATTTCTGCAAGACAAGTTATGTCTCCTCCACAAGCAAGTTGCACAGACAAGCTTGCTGAATGGGAGCAAATTTTTAACAGAAGATTATAAAATTACAAAAATCATCTGCCCTCTTACTTGGAATACAAGGGAAATGTAAGAATTTCAGAGATGCTACAGCACAGCACATTTTTAATGAACAGCTGGGGTCCTCAGTTGCAATACCAAACTTACGGGTTCAAATATCATGATGCTGGTGTATATCCCGGTTCAAATCCTCTGATCCTAGAAGTGAAAATTACTGTATCTAACAAAATGGAAAGCAATGCTGCCACTTTACTCACCCATTGTGTGTTACAAGGCACTGCCTCAGACCCAGCTTCCGGAAAATATCCACCACTATTTCCATTGGTGTGTGGTCTGTCACGGTGAAAGGGCTCATATCAAGTATGCTTCTGAGCTTCAAAGGTCGAGGGCTTTCTGCTGGAAGCGATGGGGTATGCTGGGCAAAACATACCCTGGAACTGCCAACAATCCCTTCCTGCTTCTTTCTAGCACTTTCTTTAAGAAAGAGAGGGAAGGGGGAAAAACAGCAGAGGAGGAAGAATTTACATTCTTGGAGTAAGATGTTAGTGCAGACAGACAGATCAATCAACACTACCAGACACTTTCATATATTTCCATAGCCACTGCTTAATGCCCAGGAAGTGTTTGTGCAGAATCACAAAAGCTATCTACCATTCAGCTTTAGTCATTATTTAACTATTTTTCTCACTCCAATAAGTAACTTTTATTTACTATAAAGAGGTGGAAAGGCTTAAAAAATAACATGCAGGAAGCACATAGATAGCTGCAGAAGAAACTGACAGGAAAAAGCCAGTCTCAGTTGACAGCTCCCTGTCACAATTCCAAGGGTTGTAATTATTCTTGTTTGAAACAGAACAGGAAATTTCTGACCACTCTGAAAATGTTGTCTTCTTGTTTAAAATGGGTTTATTTTGCATTTTTGAGAACTGAATCCTCTTCCCTTTCATATGTTCATAACCTAGGTCACAACAGCATTCCCTCCCATACCCTGAACCATTTCACACAATCATAGAATCACAGAATATCCTGAGTTGGAAGGATCATGAAGTCCAACTCCTGACCCTGCACAAGACAGCTCCAAGAATCACACCATCTGCCTGAGAGTCTTGTCCATTTCCTTTTTAACTGTCTCTGCTTGGTGCTTGGTTGGCCTGTTCCAGTGCCCAACTAACATCTGGGTGAAGAACCTTTTCCTGATGTCCAATCTAAACCTCCTCTGACACAACTTCAGGCAATTCCCTTGGGTCCTGCCACTGTCACCACAGAGATCAGTGTCTGCCCCTCCCCTTCCGCTCACAAGGAAGCTGTAACTGCAATGAGATCTCCCCTCAACCAATTCTCTATGCTGAACAGACCGAGTGACCTCAGCCACTCCTCATACAGCTTCCCCTCAAGGCCCTTCACCATCCTTGTAGCCCTCCTTTGCATGATATCTAATGGCTTTATAACCCTCTGATAATCTGGCACCCGAAACTACACACAATATTCAAGGTGAGGCTGCCCCAGTGCAGAGCAGAGCGGGACAATCCCCTCCTTTGCCTGGCTGGAGAAGTCGCCTGATTCACCCCAGGACACGGCTGGCCCTCCTGGCTGCCAGGGCACAATGACTCTCTGAAGCCAGACACAACACAAGACTAAGCAACTTCCACTGTACAATCTCAGCAGCTGAAATGAGTCTTACCTGTGAAAGCATTCTTAGAAGAACGTTTTGCTATTCCCCCATTTACTCAAGTAAATGCAAACTTTAGGCAGAATGGTGTCTGTAATAATTTCCAAGTTTCGGAAATTCATTCATGTACATCCTACATATTGTAATACTATGGTATTCACAGCAGTAAGACCACAAGCAAAAAATTGACTAAAGTAAACAGTGTTATGTTCACAAAACATGTTTTTAAAAAGTTTCAGGAGATTTTTTTCCCTTTCTCAAGTGTCTCTGTTAAAGAGATACATATATATAAAAAAAAGTAGTTTAAGATGTAACTTCCACCACCGATTTCATGCACTAAATGTTACAGTTTTGTAACATTTTCTTACATAACAGTGTGTTTTTAACTTTGATTAAGATAGCAGCCTCAAAATCCACAGAATTTTTTTTGCCAGTGCAAAAAGCATTGTCACAAGTGTCACACAAGCACTAATACTTACACAGAGAAATGGCCCAAACAGGGCTTATGTGCTTATGCTCCCAGGGACAAATTTTCCATTTGAGAACAGAGCAAAAGACAAACAGAACAAAAAGCAGAAACCTAAAATAATTAATATTGCTCTTATCACTCCATCATACCACCTTAATTGTTATAACAACAGTAAATAACATACTGTCAGAAAGAAATACGATTTACATTTTAAAATTACTTGGACAGTGGTTCTCACAGAATACTGCTGGTCTAAAATGAGAATTACTCAATTTTGAAGAACGTCAGTGTAGCATCACTTGAGGAAATGAGATACTATCAAAAGCCACAAAAACTTAAAAAATACCAGATATAGATAATGTCTTGACCTACTTGAGTATGACAACTTTTGTTTTTACAACAAAGAGATGAGCATTTTCTTCATTTCAGAGCCTGCTGTTGAAGATACATTATCATATACTTAAATAAACCTGGAGTCTAGAAACACACAGAGTAAATTCTATTTTAAATATAAAATAATATAAAACAATTGAAATTGACACACATAATAATGCAATACTGAGATTTAGTTACCTATTGCAATAGTTAAATCTCTTCTTAGAGCAAAGCCCACTAGTCTCTGCGATTCTTTTGACATAATAACAGGAAAACCATTATAGCTGGTTTCGTTGATCAAGTTTTCTATGTCTTCAACAGTCATATTATCCTGCGTCAGAACTGCTAAAGGTGGGTCGCTTCTCCGAGGTCTCATCACATCAGCAGCCAGTGTTGTGTGAGTAAATTCTTCCTTTGCATCCAAGAAAGGATATCCATTCAGTCGGATGTGTGCTTCATAGATGCCTTCCCTACCAAAGGCATCTCCTACCCACTTACTGGTCATGACTGCAGCCATTAGGGGCACAATATATTCCAGCCCTCCTGTTAGCTCAAACACAATTACTACCAGGGACACAGTCATCCTTGTCACACCACCTGCAAGGAAAATGGAAGCCAGTAACATTTGAGTATCAGATAATAATAATTTAAGAGTTTTCTGCCTTCCCTGCTATATACAAATATAGCTTCTACATGAATGGTCATGAAAGGCCATCTTGACATGACAAACATCCTTCTGTATAATATCAACAGAACAGACAGGGAAAATGAGCACAAAAGTTCTAGAAGTGAAAAAAAAGAGTTGTAGGGAAAATTCATAGAAAGGGGGGTAATGAAGGGAATTGGAAATACATGCAGTTATTAAATGTAAACTAAGAATAAAACTGTGTGTATCTCCATACCATTTCACAGTTAAAAGTACTGTGAAATGCAAGGAAATCCAGTAAGATAAGAATTTGGAAAAAGAATGGAACTAATGCTAAGTAGTCAAAGGTAGCAAGTCACAGCTATGTTGTCCAAAGTATTAGGAATTTAATGCTGTCGCTTCATCATAAAAGATAAACAGAATAATGAGCTGATGAAAAGAAATCTCTTTCTTGGACAACAGGAGGACAGGGATTACATTTCTCTTTTGCCACCATTTAAGATGTGTTTTTTCTGCTAAGGTTTCTGATGCCATATCATCATTCAATAAAAGAACAGGTCTTTCAATGCATTCAAGAGTGATTCAAGTTGAACAATTAAAAACAAAAGAGCCTCTCCAAAACTGAAATTTGTATCACTAGTTTGTTTTATTGCCCAAATGCACTTTTCCTTAAAGAAAAGGTCTACTTTTGCAGAATCTGTACTAACATCTTTTAATTTCTAAGGCAACCAAGTTATAAGCCAGGACAGGACAAGACTTTCAAAAACACCTCTTGAAGTTTAGGTGCCCAACTTAAGCCTCTTCCCATGAAGCTGATTTTCAACAATCAGACTTGTTAAAAATACCTTACAGATTTTTAGAAGTTTTATTTGGATTATGAATTTCAAGAACAATTTTTGCAATTCATGTAGATGCGGCAGCAGATCACACCATTTCCTTCTAATAATTTTACCTGTACTTGACACTGTAAATGCTCTATTTCACACATCTCAAGAAATTAATTTCTCTGACCAATGTAGTAATGACATCTCTTGATAACAAATAGAGAAGGCAAACACTACTACTTCAATTTTTCTATTTCTCATCAAATTTAGATTTCACATTATTCCTCAGATCACAAGGATCTGACTGTCTTGTGTAGAGACAAGAATGTATTATTCTGGAGGGAAGTCCATATAAATAGGTGTTCCAAAACTCCACAAGTTTATATTTTCTTTCGTTTTTAATAGTTATTTTTATATATGAAGAAATTGTTTGTAATATTTTATTTACCTAAGCATGCAGCAGCACCAACCATGGCATAAAGACCAGGTGTAATACAGTCAGCTCCAACTTCACACCACTCCTTGAAAATGAACCAGTCATGATGGTAGTAAGCCAGCTGCTCCACTGCAATTCCTACAATCCTTCCTGCTATTGCTCCAATTGCCATACTAGGTATGAACAGCCCAGATGGAACCTGCAACAAAAACAGAACTACTGTCATACTGATGGGAACACAGCTGACACATCACTTAACAAGTGGTTTTGTTGGTTTTTTCCCCAAAGAGATGCAAATGCTCAAACTGTCGGGTTAAAACCATGTAAAGTGACCTTGGAAGTTAACAGAACTTAACAGAATGCTATTGGTATCTCTGATTGACCTGATAAGCAGAAACCATTTAATGAGCATGTTTGTTTATATCTTACTGTATTTAAGAGAAAATCTACCACCAATACAGGACCATGAACTAGACTCACAGTGCCAACAGCACAATTCTTACCATGTACATGTCCAGTGTGAGCTGTGCTACTCATACCTTAAAGTGTTCCTTCATGTTCCTCAGAGTCAACACACGCTTACTAAACAGGACTGCCTTCCTAAACTGGTGCCTGACACTGCTATAAATTAGATGGCTAACTAAACAGGTCATTTCAAAAAGAGGCTTTGTACTATTATTGCCGTTTCCTATACAAATGAGTGTATATAGAATGCTAAATACACTAAGAGAGAAAAACGCAATGTAATCCCCATTGCAAAAAGCAGGTTAACACATTAGGTTTAAAAAAAAACAAAAAAACCCCTCCTACTGTAATTTTAGTTACTTTAAATGTTTTTCTGCTATTAACTAAAACCTGAAAAGGCTACACAGCCTTGTCACACAACCATGGCTTAGTAAAATATTACTGCAAACTTGCTTTTATCAGCAGTTTCATATAAAGTAACTGTAGTGTATCTTTTCCTCTCCTTACAAAGATAATCTTTCCAAAAAACATACTGATACCTAAATGTCCCATTAAACTGTAAATGCCTGATGCTTCTTCTCACAGCAGTTGTTAACATCAAAATATTTTATACTGTAACTGAGGTACAGATGTGACTACAAAAAAGGAGTAGTATTTTTACTTTGTCTAAATGCACCTCAATCCATCTTGTCGAAATAATGTCATTAAAAATTCCATTCCTGTTGTAACAGGACACATCACGTAATTTTTCTTGTACTGTACAGCTGTGAAATTTAAGTATTGTACAATTCCAAAGCATAGATTTTTGCTTGTGGTATTCAATAGCTGGTACAGAAATGTATTTCAGAGCTGTTGTTGCTGTTGTTAGTATTATTACATTTTGTCTGTATTTATGGTTGCAAAGAAGATTTCTAACAATAAACCAAAGACAAGCAAACATAGCTTGTAATTATTATTACTGCTATATTTTGTCTATTTGTGGTTGCAAAGTTGATTTCTAACCAACCAACCAAGAGAAAACAAACATAGCAAACTTTGTGTTAGAAAGCCAGCGCACAGGTCTTGAGAAAAAGTTTAATAATCCTTAATTCCCATACTGAATTACCTAATATTTCAGTGTTGACAGAGGTAATATTCAATGCTATCATTTCAGTCTAGAATTCAAATTGTGCATTTATACCCCTATTTTTATTTCCCACAATTAATTATGCATCTAAGCCCCTTTCTAACTGTTAAAATGCATTTTTTTCCTGAGTGAGGTTCTTTCTTGGATTCTTACAGTACAACAGTACCTTGAAAAAATCCCATATTTCCAATATAAAAGTAACTAAATAAATCTTTGAAACTGCCTCAGATCCTGGTGTGCTATACCAGTATGCCACAGAAATTCACTCTCCACATGGAAATTGCATCCAAATTGCTTCTGGTCCTTTGGTATCATTAACTTCTTAATGCAGTAGCTCCTTCTATTCTTTCCATCATATAACAACAGTTACAAGTCTAACTGTAATTATTATTTTACAGCTCCATTTGTTGGCAGAAGCCCCTGAATCACAAATCACAAAGTGAAGAGGAATCCTGCCAGAGAAGTAGTATGGAAAACAGCGATGTTTTTCCTCTTCTCCACTTTCTTCTCCTGGGCTTGCTTTTGAGCAAGCTCAAATTATACAACAGAGAAAAAGATTTGTTTTGTGGTACATATGTCATCTTTGGAATGAGCAAGGATTATTATAGGGATACAACTTTCCACCTTTTTGGTAGTGCACCTGCATAGTAGTCATGTTCTGAGGCAACACTGTAACCCCTTCACACCTGTTGATCAGCATTTAGACACAGTAACAGGTCTGCTGAAAATAAGCAGCACAATATACGTACAAAAGCTGGAAAGAAGAAACAAACGCAAACAAACCAAAAACCGCCAAATCCCTGCCATATCAGCCTCCTGGTGATACATATTCACAGTAGTAATAGCAGCAGGAATCACTTTGCCCCACTGGCAACAGCTGGGTAGCTTTGCTCACCTCACAGGAAAAGAGTTCCTGTGGGGAAGACATGTGCTTGCAGACGGCTACAGCTCCAGAAACAAACCTGAAGAGCCCAGAGGATCCTTTATAATGATTTAAATGACAAAGTAATATATAATTTCTGCCCCCCATTTTGAATTTGCTTCTTTTATAGAGATAAAAATTAACGTGCAAGTAAGTAACATTAAAGTAGTAACATCCTCTTCTCCAGATGCTAGCTGACATTCTAACCAACCACATGCTTTAAAGCTTCCAAAAATTAATGTAGCACACTCCCATCAATGACAGCAACGTGAGTCCTTGCCTATTGGCAAAGTAATAAATATATTCCCACCACTTCAGAAAATATTTCAACCATGCTGAAGTTCTGAGAAAATTAACCAAACCTAAATGAAGTATAAGCTCTACCATTCTGTAAACTAGTGAACTTTAACACACAGTGTGACCTTGTGGTGACAACCCCATAAGAAAGAGCTAGATGCACGTGAACATGTGAATGGTAAAATAATGTCCTAGATATAAATGAAACACAGTAAGTGAATACAAAACTAAACAGATTGAAGCAATCACATCACAGAACAGTCTGAATTATGGACCTAAGGAAGACTAACATTTAAAATACACACTACCGATTCCTCTTATCTATCAACCAACATATGGAACGTAACTTCAAATAACAACCTGCAACATCTTCTAAAATATCAAGGCATGAGAAACACTCCATGACATTATTATCCTATCAGTCAGAGAACAGTCGAGGTTGAATGTGACTGCTTCAGACTGTCTACCTCTTCCCACGCAGGGTCACCTAAAGCAGGATACCCAGGCTTGAAACCAGTCAAGTTATGAGTAATTCCACATATGTTTTTGCACAACTTATTCCAGTGATCAAACATCCTCACAGAAAGGAAGTGTTTTCTTATGCATGCTGTTACATGGAACAGCAACTTAGACTGAAAAGTTAAGGCAAATTTAAACACAAACTTTGCTTAGTTAACATTCTACAGTAAGTTTGCATTAATACACATTTGATAATGATGTAGCTGCAAAAAACTGAAGGGAGCCTGAAAAGACAGAGAATGATGAAGGCACGACAGTTATGCATCATTCAGAAAACAGCCACAGATTGGGGAGAAGCTGAAGACACCTCCAAAACATATCTATGAAACGAGTGGGATAAACAAAAATTATGCTGCTTGTAATGGAGAAGAAATTCCCATTACAGTCACATGAACAAAGCCCACTTTCTCGTCATGACATGCAACACTGGAAAATACAGCAAAAGAAATCATCAATGTCTCCCTTTAACATCTGCAGTAATTACACATATGTGAACCATGAAGAGAGTGGATATAAGAACTACCACCAACACATAGCATAAGGGGTACAGCCTATTCTTCTTCAAAGTAACAGAACTAGGGAACCTGAGTGGTTATGCTTGAACTTTGCTGTGGGAAATTTTAGAATTATCCCTTACTACTGAATCAGGCTCATACAAACAGCCATCCATCCACACAGTTACTGCTCCCTATTGCATTTAGCACACGTTTCTATTCAGCTGAACAAAGGGCTGCTCTGAATTTAACTAAACTTAATACCATTTGCTACACGACTTGCTTATTAACCAAAAGTAAAAAGACCTTTTTCTATAAAGAAGTAACATGACAAAAAAATAAACAAAGCTGCTAACTTTGAGAGATGGAAAGTGAGAAAGGCAGTAATTAAATAATCACAGCAGATGACACAGCTACTGCATTCACACTTACCTTGATACCAAAGGTGAAGACTGTCATGATTATTTTAAATATGAGTGCTAAACACAACTGCCATATAGCTGAATAGACTCCAGTGCCTGCTGGACGGTCAGGAATATCATCTACTATTTTGCTTGCATTCATATCATTTCTGTAGTCACAGAGCGACGAGGATTCTAATGGCCCACAGTCTGTGAAGAGCTCCTTAATAAGCTCACTGGTGTTTAGCCTTGTATATGGATTAGGAAATGCAATGACAGCTGTTATTGCCGCAACAATAATAACCTCCAGGACAGGATACTTCCCAAATTTTGTAGATTTGCGTCGCCGACACCATGCAATATTGGCTCGGATGAAAAATGCTCCCCAGAGCCCACCAAATACTCCCAGAAGAATAAAAGGAAGCAGTTCAAAAAGGTACCAAGGAGTGTGATATTCCACATAAAAAAGAACTAGGCGGCTGTTACCAAAAGGATTGATGGACCTTAAAACAAATGCAGCTACTAAAGCAGCAAAAAATGATCTCCATAAAGTTTTCAGTGGGAAATAGTAACTGACCTGCAAAAGACAATACATGAAAATTATTAGTGATTCAATTATAAAAACCTGGAAAGATAGGTTTATGCATGCATTAGAGTATGGCTGCTCACATGGTTTAAGATTAAAAAAACCCACTTAGATTATCAATATTATTCCTATCACTTGGAACACTGACACTCCAGCAGATCCTACAATTTAGGAAAGTTCTACAATATCAGATTTAAAGTCAATACCACAGCAATGTTGAAACCACTGCTGTTTTAAGACCATTAGGAAATGATGCACTGTAATTTAGGCTTAGAAGCTGCTCTGTTTATAAGTGTCTCCTTTTAGCCTTCATGAGAACCAGGCTGTGTACTGGCTGCACTCTCAGATTTCCTGCTAATACTTTCATCTCTTTTCAACCTACATTGAAAAGTTTCTCACAGATCTGTTATTTTCAAGAAGTATAATTCAAACAAACAAAAAAAATTAACAGGCCTCAAAACAGAACATGCAATTGTATTCTTAAGCCCCACATGGCCTGATTTGAATTTCAAGATAGTTTTCTTCTGCATTTTTTTGGCAACAAAGGAATTCCTCAAAATCCTCTAAGAATATAACAAAATTATGCATGAAAGAATATTTTGCCTCCTTTTCAATTCAGAGATTTTTAGGGTTTTAGTTGTCTTTAAAAATGCCAATGATAGAAAAAACAATCTTATGTATTTTGAAAATTACTAATTGAAACTTATTTAACATAAACTATTTCTTGGAGAAGAGAATTTGGTTGCCTTGGAGGAAAGTTTTATGGCATATTTGCCCTTTTAATAATTACCATATTAAATTGTGTTCAGTGTCTGAAACTTTAAGTAATGTTTAAAACCTTGCTTGAAAAAAACCTGTCCAATGACTTTCTAAAGCCTTTTTCAGAAATGAAAAATAAGAGCCCTATTTCTTTTTTTTTAGAATAAACTCCTATTGAGAAGCTGCTGTGTCTCTGTCTGTACATAAACTGTAATTATTAACAGACTCAGCCCTTCTCCAGAATAAAATAACGGAGAATAAAGTAAAGCTGACATTCATTCATTTAAAAAAAAACAAAACCGTAGGAATTTGCTGGTAATGGGACTTCTGGCTTTGAAATATGGATCCAAGAGTAATTTCCTTCTTAGGAAAGACTCCACAGCTTAAAGGAGTCTGAGATTATTTAGACTAAGACAGATTTTTAAAAAACATTTATCCTTCAGTGCCATCTCTTGACATACCTCCTCCAGACTGAAAAGGACTCCACCAATTGGGGCACCAAAGGCTACAGAAACTCCTGCTGCTGAGGCAGCTGACAACACCTGGAAAAGAATAAAGGTGAGGGGTTTTTTTGCAGTCTGTTACATGTTTTAAACATGAACAGAGTCTCACTATAGCTGTCAGTTTCTTCTATGCTTCTGTTAAGGATACTCACACTTAATATCAGAAAAGCATGTGGAGAGTGGCCACAGCAGCCAGCAATCAAGTACTAGATGTGATGGAGCCAAGAACATTGCTTGAAATTCAGAGCTGAAACTGGCCAATGGTGTGTCAGATGAAAAGAAGGGCTTTTTAAAATACATTAATAGCAAAAGGAATTCTACTGGAAACCTTGAACTGACACTTGTTGACGACGGTCATCTGACTAATACAGATAAAGAAAAAGCTTAGGCATTTAATGTGGGTTTTGCCTCAGTCTTTTTAATAATACTGATAGACCTTGGGCTGCCTGGTCAGAGGACCACAAATGTGGGAATAGTGACTTGCCATCTGTGGACACTGAGATTTTAAGGGACCAGCTCTATAAGGCTAATGGGATTCTTCTGAGTACTGAAGGAGCTAGTGGATGCTATGGCAAGATCCCTCTCAATCATCTGCTGAAGGTCTTGGGAGTCTGAGGAGGATCCTGCTAACTGGAAGGTAGTCAGTGTTAGTCCAATCTGTATCAAGGGTGTGAGGGAAAACCCAGAGAACTGGAGACCTGTTGGCCTAACCTGAGCTCCTGGAAAATTACAGAGAAGATTATACTGGGAGCCACTGAAAGGCTTTTAAATAATAAAGCAATCCTCAGGCACAGTCAACATTTGTTCAGAAGGAAAGGCTTGTTTAAATAACTTGGTATCTTTCTATGATAAGGTCACCTGTCCAGTGGATCAAGTGCAGGCACTGGATACAGTTTTGCCGGATTTTAGTAAAGCTTTGGTACTGTTCCTCACAGCATCCTTCTGGACAAGATGGCCAACTGTGGGATGAGCAGGTTCACAGTGTGTGAAGAACTGGATGAATGTTAGAACTCAAAGAGCTCTGGTGAATGGGGCTACATCTGGCTGGTGACTGGTCAGCAGCTGTCAGTTCTGTTCAATACATTCATCAATGACCTGGATGCAGGAGTTGAATGCACCATAAGCAGGTTTGTTGATGACACCAAACTGGGACATGCTCTCCTGAGGGAAAGGAGGCCTTGGCGAAGGATCTTGATTGACTGGGGCCCTGGGCAACGATTAATGTTGAAATGCTGCACACCTAGGATGAAGTAAGACCAGGCTCAAGCCTAAATTGGGAGAGGAGTGGCTGGAGAGCAGCCCTGCCAAGAGGGATCTGAGGGTGCTGCACTGGCAGCAGCTCAGTGTGAGTCAGCAGGGTGTGCCTGAGGGGAAAACCCCATTCTGGAGTGCACCAAGCACAGCACAACCAGATAACCAACAGAGGTGACTGTCCCACTGCATTCAGCCTTGGGCGGGCTCACCCTGAGCGCTGTGTGCTGTTCTGGGCCCCACAGGACAAGAATGTGAAAATCTTTGGTTGCATCCAGAGTAGGCAAACAAAGCTGGTGACAGGGATGGAAAGAATGTCTGAGAACTAGTTTGGAGAGAAGGAGGCTGGAGCAGTTTGCCCTGCAGCCCATGGCAAAGCTCATGGTAACACAGGTTGTCCTCCTGCAGCCCACAGAGGACCTTGGCAGAGCAGATCTTCACCCTGCAGTCCATGCCACAGCAAGCTCCTGGGAAGGGCCATGGTTTGTGAAAAGGAGCCCAAGCAGGAGCAGATTTCTTGCAAGCACTGCAGCCTGTGGGTGAGCCAGGCTGAGGCAGTCCTGAATGGCTGTACCCTGAGGAAAGGACCTCGCTGAAACAATTTGTGAAGGACTGTCTCCCATGGGTAGGGCCCCACATTGGAGCAGAGAAAAAGTATCAAGAGGAAGGGGCAGCAGAGACAAAGTATACATTTGTGCCACTTGGGCACAGAAGAGTTCAGAGGGAAGCTGAGCCTTTTAACAAGGGATGGTGGGGCCAATCTATATTTAGTTTTGTTTTCATTTCTTACTATCCTACTCTACTATTGGCAGTCAAGCACCTTAAGTCTAGTCTGTTTGGTCTATAATGGTAACTGGTGAGGAATCTCCTAGTCCTTATCCTGACCTCTGAGCTTTTCATCTTACTCTCTCCTGCTGTCCTGCCAACACAAGAGGGGTGACACAACTGCTTGGCCGCAGCACCAAGTCCAACCCATCACACTCTCATTAACAGTATTGAACTGAAACAGGGCAGAAATGCTGCTGTCACCAGGAGCACTTTGTTCCTGGGTTCAGAGTACTCTGCTGTCCTCATAATTGAAGACACTCATCAATTACCAAAATGTAGAGACAACCACAGAGAGAATTAAAAAAAAATCAAATGGTCTCTGAGATAGAAGAAATACAAACTGACATGGAAATTTACCTTTGAGAATGCTAGGGATAATACATTGTTTTTAACATAATAAATAACTATTCATAATCACTAAACATTGTCCAAGAGCACAAATACCATCTTTTAAACAAATCAGTGTAAATGCACCGCAATTCAGTACATTCTAGAAATGCTTTTTCAAGAACTTACCTCTCTTTTTTTAGCTTCATTTGTACTGTATTTTGGAAAGAGGTAGGAAAAAATATTCCCACAGCAGCAGGCAACATGTACCAAAGGACCCTCTTTTCCTAAACTCAACCCTGATGCAACAGCCAAGACTAAAGTAATTGTTTTTATCATCAAAGTCCACTTCCCCAAGTAACCTCTGATGATGAAGCCGCTCAAAATAGTTTTTATCTGGAAGAAATGAAAAACAGTGTCTGTTACTGCATTCTTTTATTTTCAGAAAATAACTAATTGTATAATTTTAGCTGCAGAACTTTAAAGCCAACCTTTCCAAATTACTAACTTTAACCACACTCTAAAACACATCATTCAGATTGCTACACTGAGTCTATCTGCTTGCCAGAGGCCTTCCATTTGCAACTTTCTCTAAAACACTGGACAATAACATAAAACAACATTATCAATTACATTTAGCAGGAAATTAATCTGCAGCAGCTTCTAAGACTGGATTCATTACTTCATGATGTGAATTATGAAGCAAAAGGCAGAAAACTTCCAAAGGAAAAATAAACCTGCAAAAACCATACTCAGGGTCATCTATTGTACCAATGTCCCATTTGCACTAGTATCACCAGTTTTCTCTTTATGTTTTACCATCACTACATAAAAATTAATAGTAGATTTCTTCACATAAATATGGAAAAAATCAGCCTATCTCCACCAGAAAAGATGTGCCACTTGCCAAAGGTATTACTGTGCTTAACAGTGCTATATTATTAGCCTGGAAAATATACCCATGTATAGGAAATAATATAGTTATCAGAAGAACAACATGTCCATAAATAGGATTTACATAAAACACTGGGCAGCTGTGTCTAGAAAGTAAAGACAGCTAAATTTGGAAACCAATTTAAGATGAAATCTCTTCTGGAATAATGACACAGAACTACTCCAGGCTCATACAGGGGCAGGATAAAAAAAAAAGTTACAGAAAAACTGAATTTATTTGACCAGAATTTATTTGACTTTGGATTTTTCTTTCCCATTTGGTGGATAGTAGCAGACAGCAATTGTAAACAGTAAGTTTTTGAGGATGTTACACATTTTACGTTGTGACTGTCCATTGGTTTGTGCTAGTTAAGGCAACTAAAGCCATTGCAACAGAAGATTGATTGCTCTACCAAAGGACCTGTACTGTGTCAATGAATCACTGCTTTCTAATCACCATACGGAGGGTGTGGATTAGGGGAGATTTGGAAATCACTATTCAGAAGTATACTAAGCCAAATGCTTCCTTAAAAAGTGGTCCTGACAGAAGCAAAATCTACTAACCCAGGAGATTATTTTAAATCTGGGGTATTTTCTCAGAAACAGTTAGCACAATTACATGTTTTCAATTTGAATGCTTGTATTAATACATTTCTTCAAAGGTACAGGGTACTTACTCCCTCTTGCCTTTCCCATGACCCAGTAAGGCAGCAGTAATCTACACATTAATGCAAAACACTTATAAACACATACGTGTTAGCTAGACCTCACCTCAGGTATCCCTGAGCCACAGGCATAGGGAGCAAATACCTTCACCAGAGAAACTGCTAAGAAGGCAAAGCTCAATGCCCAGAAAATGTACATTATGTAGTTCATTATGTATGATCCTGGACCCTAAAAGCAAAATTAAAAGTCAGAAAATAAATTTTACATAGGAGCAAAATCACCACTTAAAATAATCCAGAAGTACTCTTGCTGCAAGTACATTTATACACACATTTTGAGGCATAATCATTGGCAAGTCAAGAGAGAGAGTTTTGTTTAAAAAGCATAAAGTCATGACACCTGTACATTAGCACAGACTGGGTTATAAAAGGTACAAAGTGTTCTAACACTTCATCTTAAAAAGAAAAAATAAATATAGCACAGCTGTATTTTTAATACCTATTAGCTGATAAAATCTAGTGAATACGAAGTAAATCTTCTTTATTAAAAAGTGTTAGAAAAAATAAATCTATTCTTAGTTACCAGAGAACACCACAAATGTATTTAATTTACATACAGCTATGATTTAGAAATCCGCATGTTATCAACAGTTCTATGCTCTCATAACTTCCTAACATTTGCAACACTCCAAGGCCCCTTGCGGTTCATTTAATACACATTTATTACACTATAATCTATTACTCAATTCAAATGCTGAAAAATGGCCCAGACAGTACAGCGCAAAACCATGTTTAGAATTCTGACCTTAAGACCATTATTTTCTTTCTCTATTCAGTCAAGCTGTTAAACAAGACTATCAAAGAATACTCACTTCTGCTTGCCCAATTATTAGTTCTGCCCATGTTTTCCACTGAGGACATTTATCTCTCTCTTCGAATGTAGTCTCATTTGAACCCCAACAACACTGTTCATGGTTAAACCACAGAGCACTAAGGCAAATGCCTTCCTTTAAGTCAGTCATCCAGTCAGCAGCTATGTCAATTAATCCTGCCAATGCCCCTGTTGTAAAAACAGTTTTGTATTAATATTCTGGTAAACAGAAATAACACACACAACTAAAATGAAGGAATGTGCTTGTATTAACTGATGTAAATTGTGATTACAGAAAACTTAATTAAATAGACATTTAATGTACTACTGATTTCCAGGATTATATCCTATTTTCATTATGGTGAAACTAGTATTTGCTGAAGAATTGAGTACATTGTGTATTTCCCAAGTTAAATGAGTTTTTTTCTTGCATTTTTTTTCCCTATGCACAGTTTCTCCACCAGTCCACTGAAACCAAGGAGGTAAGAACAAAAAGAGAACTTTTTTACTTTTTCTGTGATGGAGAAGTTTATACAGCATTCAGCCTGCTGGAGAGAGATGGGATTCATCTGTCTAAAAGGTGGAAAAGGATTCTAGCCCATGAGTTGACAAGTCAAAAGCAATATTTCAGTAGAAGAAAATTTCAACCAAATTATGAAAACACATAAACATAAGATCGCCTTGTGACTGAACTCAAGGTTGTACTATTTAAAATCCACTACACATACAACAGCAGGCATCTGAAACTGAAAAAAACAGCAACATTCAAGACCAGAATTTGCTCACTTTGTTGCTCAGAAACACAACAAAGCAATTTCAATAAACAGCAGCTTAAGGGGTTGAAAATGCTACACTGCATGTTCCCACTGAAATTATCAGAAACAAATTCCAGTAATTATGCACTCCTGGTTTGTGCATCCAGAAGTATATAAACATGCTACACTCTTCACATATATATTCATTTATATGCGATTTGTGAAAGTGATTATGTATCTACCTAAGCAGTAATTACACTGTTACCCTGCTTTTTAATAGGCATAGCCTTACTACACAACTAATTTTCATAACACTTTATGTAAAATGTCTGTTTGAAATGCTTTTTTAAAAAAAAACTGGGCACAATGTTTGTGACTTTTTCTTCCTGCACGTTTTGGTCACTTCAAACCATACTGACAGAAAGCAGCAGCACTGCCTGACAGTGGGGCCACACATCATTGGATGGTTTTAGTTGTAAAATTCATTCTAAAATACATTAAGAAGGAAAGAGAGAACTGAAATATAGGTCAACAAACTCTACTTGGTAAAGTCAATATTTTCTATGGAAGAACCTCTGTAAAGGTATGACAAAAACCTATAGCTAGACTTCACTCATACATAAACACATGCTTTACGAGGAAGTGTGCTTACCAAAACTACACATATACTAGAGCTACTTTTACAATCAACACCTTCAGGAGAAATCCTACAGGAAAAAAGTAAAATTTTACAGAAAGGGAAAACACACATCTCACTCACAGGATTAAAGAACAGTGATAGTTTAGTAGGTGGAAGTTCAAAAACTCTTGAGAAACTCTCTCTAAATTCAGTGAGGATTTTGGTTCCCCCACCTCAAAATGCTGAAGTCTGTAAATCAAGATAGTCAACTTTTTTTCTTCCCTTATGGAATTATAGTAGTAGCCAGCTTGTGGCCGGGTTGGTGGCTAACATCGACCAGGCTAAGAGCTGGATCAGTTTACTACTATAATTCCTATAAGGAATAATATACTTATATAGGAATTCCTATACTATAAGGGAAAAACACAGTAAATACACTTGCTGACAAACATAAGAACAGAATCCCTTATGTTTTCATTTACCTGATGCCAAACCAGTTAGTGTGACTACCAACCATCCTGACCATGCATCATACAAACTTTTTGTCATCTCCCATGCTGATTCTTTCTTCCTGCTGTTAATCTGCAAAGAGAAACTGTTATGTAGAGCTTTATTTCTATAATATGAATAATAGGAGAAAGGGAAGTATGACATACAAACTGCATGATGCAAGCTGCAGGCAAATACACCCTCTCTTGAAACCACAAGTGTTCTGCTCATATTTAGTGCTTTACATAGATAAAACAGCTTAGTTATTCAGACATCAAACAACTGACAGAAAAATATACACTTGCTTAATTTAAAAACCTAAAATCCAGGAAATGCATTATTAGGGTTAATTAGTACTTTATATAACACACATCTAAAACATGAATTGCAACATTATTTCCCTCCTATGTATTAAATTTTTTGAACCTCAATTAAACTGTTAGCACACTAATAATAAGCTATTTAATAGGATTTAAATTCCCAAACTTCTACTTCAAGTATAAACAGCTTCAGACTAAAAAACACATACAAGTAAATTAAAACAAGAAAGTGGATAACTACCCCATAATACTTCTAGAGAAGTATTAGTAATGACATCTAAAGTTACTGTAGCACAGAAGTTGCTATTCTTATTTTATCGTTATTTACCTTGTGCACTTAGCTGTAATATGTGCATAACTAGTTTTATGATTGAAAACTTCATTATGTAATTACATTGTATTCTACTATTTTTCTCATCCCATAAAAGGGGAAAGTATGTGCAGCAAACAGCAAAACAAAACCAAGCAAACCAAACAAACATAAACAACCCAAGAAAGCACAATACTAGACAAGGAAATCCTGAAAAAAATATCACCCCCTTCTTTTTACATCTTTGATGACATGGCCAGCTAGTTTCCTGTCATTCAGGGTATATTTATAAATTTCACATCAGCTCTGTGATTGTCAGCTCTGAACTATCTTGCTTGACTTTTCTGGTCTTAGGCATTAAGATGAGCAACAGCTGTGAGACTTCACTCTAGGTTATCTGTATCCAAGGAAGATCTACCTTGCCAGGATTTGGTCAGGCCCAGCATTCTATCCAACAGTACATCCACTAGCCACTAACCTACATATCTACAGTGTAAAGATGGCATTGTGTTAATTGCTGCTTAGACATTCAATTACGACATTAAGTACTACATGGAAACACCTTACTTCTCATTAAAAGCTTTCAAATAAGGTATGTGGTCACAGAGGATTCTGAGATTCTGTTCTCATTGTCCAAGGGTTTCTTTTCCTTAAAAAAGCACTAGAGAGGGAAATTGTGGATGTTTTGGTTTTCAAACTGTTGTAAGGCTGCTTTTTTTTAACCAAGTCAAAGTAAACCAGAACACACCCCGGACTTGCTTCTACAAAGTTAAAAATGGTGTTTCCAATGACAGCAGAGTAATGCTACAGTGTTTATGTGAAGGAACCTGTCCTGTCATCCCTCCATACAATTACAATTACTTGTTAACTATCCATTTTGTTCAGTGAAAAATTTTAGGAGAAATCATAATTTCTGGTTCTGGTTGCAAGGTTAATTAATGTAAGCATTTCAGAAGGCAGTAAGGCTCTAAACAGTGTATTTCTGCCTAAAATTCTATTAAACAAGTTTATTGCATGAATTACAGTATCTAGCGTATTATTGACTAATACAATTTGAGTCTGTTTAATGAAAGAACTCCTTGCAGAGTACACTGATAAAGACGAATAGCTTGAACTCTGAAGAGCTTCTGAAAAAATCACTAATGAAGATGAGAAAAGCAAGTTCTGTGACAGGAGGGAGGATAGTTACCATACATATTGAGACTGCTTTTTTGTTAAACATATATACACTGATGTAAGTGGTTTAGAAATGAGAATAATCCAAACAACAACAGCATCACATTGCAGTGGCACAGACACACTTGTGTCACTATAAAAGCAATATAATCAGTCTTCACTTTTCTGTACAAGTACCACCAAACCCAATATTGTGCTGTCACAAAAAATAGTACCGTAAAATAGCCTTAAATAGACTAGCACGCAAAAAAAGGCAGTACTGTAAAAATGTTAGTTGGGTGACAGGGACCTATTCCCACTCTATTAAATTACTGCTTCCTTTCCAAGTTATAATAATATTGCAGGACTGCAGGTGTCAATGAAGCAGTGCTTTTTTTAACAGTATTCCAGTAGCTCTACCTGAGGTAGCTATGTACAAATTTAAAGGACATGCATATATTTGTATGTGTTACTAGACCAGACCTTAACTCCAACACCCAACCAAAAATATCTTCCAAGTACTGTTATTTATTTCAAGTACCCGTCTATGCCGTTCTCTGTCTTTGCACTTCTCTCGAACCCAGTCAATGGTATGGAAGTCATCATATGTTCCTACTCCAGGAATTGGCTCATCCAGAAGGTCCAGCAAATGTGTTGAACTGTTGATATTTCCTCCATTTGTCATTGTATAATGAGTTCCTGCAGCAGAGAAACACATGAATTAATTAATTCTGCAATAAATGAAGTGTTTTATGTTTCTAACACAAAAATTTCTTAACAACCAATTAAGACACTTCCCATAATATGCATACTACGTTGTCATTTATGTCTCTCAATGTTGCAGGTCACTCTTTTTTTCTGTCATTCAGCTGTAAGTTATATTTGCATATTAGTGACTCTGCATTTCCATTAGTTAAATAGGAATGTACTAGTCAAATTATTGTTCTGTTTTGTGTGCAGACTCCAGAAATTCTTCAGTAGAAGCAAGTGGAAAAAATAGCAGCTTTGACACACATCTAACTTGAAGTTTATTTCAGTTTATGAACTACCAGAGAAAAACCTGTTTGTACAAAAAACAAAACCAGGATAATTAGCTAGAAAGTTGACAGCATGTTCATAAGTTACCAGCTACTTTTAAATACACATTCTATTGATTACCAATCTCTCCTACATATATAAACCAAACCTAAAATACATTATTAACAGATTATCAGTGCAGCTAAAAAGCAACAAAAAGCCAAACAAATACTTTTATTTTGGCTTTGTTAATTTTTTTAACGCTTGTCAAAGGGCCTACCTGTAAACTTCCAAATATTGAGTTCACCAGCCCAAGCCCTCACCAACAACTCTCAATTAGATTTACACATAAGTAAAATGTGCCTTTTCCCTTTCCAACTGCGAATTCTAAGATCTAGAAGCAGTGGGATACCTGGCATTACTCTGAGTGCAAAAGTGGTGCCTCAGTCATCTACTGCTTAAAAGGTCATGTTTATGCCTGCTATAGAACACACTGTTTATTCAGACATTTTCTTAGTGGTGAAAGACAACACACAAGAAAATAATACAAAAATCATATTAAGGCAAAATGCAATCTATAACTTTCAAGATACACAAATAACTATTGTACAAATTCTATAAAGATTAAAATAAAAGTACAGAAGACAACGTGAATGTAGCAGACAGCTCCCCAGTAACACCAATACCATTTTCTAGGTGAGCCTGGCTGCTGTCTTTAGCTTGATACTTTTTTCCCCAGTCTATGCCATACTAAATTCCCCCCATCTATTTCCCATAGCTAAGCCCTGTAAATCTCTTCCCAAAGCTGCTGCTAGTCTCTCTTAAGGCAGACGTAAAGAAGCATTACCTATGCTTCCATTAATAAAAGGCTAACAACAACAACAACAACAACAACAATTTAAATCAGATTTGCTAATAGAGGTGATTGTGAAAACCTTGCTTTAGGATAACGGACTACATTCTCTTGCCATTTCCAATTCTCATAAGTAGAAGTCTAAGATGCATGTCTGGCTAGCTGAAAGGACAAGCTGATCTCATGGAAGAGACAGTAACAAAATTCACACTGTAATAATTTGTTTAGCTCTCAAAATTAAGACAGTAACAAAATACATTATGAAAAGATTATTTTTCCATGAAATCAACTTCCTTTGCAAAACAAGGGGACATAAATTAACCTCACCCACAGCTTAATTATTAATCTCCTACAAAGTTACAATGAGACCACAGAGTTTTCTGAACCTGAGTGAGAAGGGTAGGGCAAAAGCTTGTGTTTGTCCTGGAGGAGCTGGTTTTATGCCCTGCTATATAGGAAGTGATATCAAACTACAAGGAACATGCAACCCTATGCCACAGAAGGCAAAGGAGAGTTAAGAGTTATAAATGTATCACAAACAGTAACAGATTATTTTACACATATTACAAGGTGCTGAATTGGAATTCCCCCCAGGGAAATCATCAGAGATGGCACCACATTAATCACACCAGACTCAAAGCAGAACTTGGAGTAGACTACAAAGGATGGTCATTGTCTAGATACAGTAAAAATCCCACTGAAAATATGTCAGGTTCCTACTTTGCCAACATTTGTTGGTGCACCAAATACTGGAATATAAGTGATTATTGTATGATGGGGAAGAGACACAGAACAAGATATGAAGCTGAAGAGGAGGAGGTTTTGTTGAATACAGAACTGCCATGAATACCTGATGCAACTGAAAAGCTGTAACCTTGTACCAAGAGAGAAAACAGGCAGCAGCGAGTGTGGTAGAAAGGCATCCCTACAGAGGACCATGAAGAGGACAACTCTACCAAATCTGATGTTCTGTATCTAAGATACAGAAGTCTGAGATGACATTTTCCTGCTAGTATTATGATCTAGGTGGCATACAACTATGCTTAAGGAGATTTTTGAGAAATATACTTTTACCAATACTCAACACTTCCAAGCTTTTACTTCCCTTTCTAACTTTCCTTTCTCTAGCATTTCACACTGCAAGATGTTCCTTTCAGCTATGAAGATAATGATTCTCATCAGCATAAACACACAAATTCTCACAATTTATTCCCAGTTTCAAAGTGTCACTAAAATTACTTTCAACGCAGTAAGTTTTGTTAAAACCCTTACCAGAATACAGACATTTCATCACAACATTCTAACCATCAGGCAGGAAATCATTATTACACAGATAAATTGTAGCACTTGGCAAACATTCAGAAAGTATTTCCCCTTCCTTTCTCTTCCTTTTCCCCAGTCCTGAAGTTTCAAGACGCTTTCTCAGGTTACACACTTTTCACCAAAACAGAAGCAGTTTTAGTCTTAAAAACCACAACAAGTACTTAGCACACGAGATGTATAGGCACAGCCTCTAGCTATGATAAAAGAACACCTCAGCTATTCACATGTAGACACCTAAGCCATTTTGAAACAGTAAAGAAAGTAAAGCCTTTTTTGTTACATATAAGTTTGCTTAAGCTTTTATGAGACTGGGAAGCTAATAAAAGTAGTATGAAGAACTTTCATTATTACTGCTATTCCAAACTAACCCATGTTACTAGAGAGAGAGAAACAGTAATATACTGATCCTCTCCAAGGCGTGTAAGCCTCATAAGAACCAACTCATTAGAAACCTTATAAAGCAAACACAGTCTTTCCATACTTTGTAAAAATAAGGCAAAATCACAGAATAGTTTAGGTTGGAAGAGACCTTAAAGATCATCTAGTTCTTGGGCAGGGACACCTTTCACTAAATGGGCTGGTCAAAGCCCCAGTCCAACTTGGCCCGGAACACTTCCAGGGATGAGGCATCTACAGCTTCCTGGGCAACCTGTGCCAGTGCCTCACCACCCTCATAATAAAGAATTCTTCCAATATTTCTAAATGTATTTTTCCAATATTTCTAAACCTACGCTGTTTCAAGCCATTCCCCCTTGTCCTGTCACTACATGCTCTTGTAAATAGTCTCTCTCCATCTTTTTTGTAGGCTCCTTTCAGCAGCAATCAGATAATCCCAACATCTCTTTTCCAGGCTGAACAAACCCAACCCTCTCAGTCTTTCCTCCTAGGGAGGTGTTCCAGGTCTCTGATCATCTCGATGTCCCTGTGCTGGACTTGATCCAACACTTCCATGTCCTTCCTGTCCTGTCTGGGGTCCTGCTAGGGACCAGAACTGGATGGAACATTCTGGGTAGGGTCTCACCAGAGTGGAGCAGAGGGACAGAATCCCCTTCTTCACCCTGGTGCCCACACTGCTTTGGATGCAGCCCAGGACATGATTGGCTTTCCTGGCAGCAAGTGCACATGGCCAGATCATGTCCAGCCTCTCATCCACCAACATCCCCTTGCACTTGGTCCTGTTAAACCTCATGACATTTCCACAGGCTCACTTCTTGAGCTTGGCCAGGTCCCTCTGGATGGTATCCTAGCCTTCAGGAGTGTCATCTGCACCACTCAGCTTGGTATCATCTACAAATTTGCTGGGTGTGCACTCGATCCCTTTATCTATGTCATTAATGAAGTATTAAATAACACCAGTCCCAATGCAGACCCCTGAGGGACACCACTTGTCACTTATCTCCATCAAGACTCTGAGCCATTGACCACTACCCTCTGGATGTGACCACCCAACCAATTTCTTATCCATCTAGCAATCTATTCATCAAATCCATCTCTGTCCAGTTTAGAAAGAAGGATGTTGTGGGGGCCTGTGTCAAAGGCTTTACAGAAGTCCAGAGAAATGGTATCTGTAACCCTTCTGTTTTTCACTGATGGAATCACTCTGTCATAGAAGGCCACTGGGTTGGTCAGGCAGGAACCTTGGTGAAGCTGTGCTGGCTGTCCCAAATCTAAATGTGTAACTGCTGTGAGCTGCTGCAATCACAGATTGCAAGCTTACAGAGACTAAGCTTCTGGACAATAAAAGCAACATGCTTCTTCAGAAAAAGGAAACTCTTTTGGGGGATTCAGTCACCATAGGTCTTGAATGAACTACCTTCTAGAAAGGCAGCTGACTTTTGTTATCCCTCCATGCATGTATTTCCAAGCCTAGGGCAAAATCCTTTCTCAGCAATCAGCTTTGATATTGCTGAAGAACTGCTTCAACTGAAGTTGTTAAGGGAAAAAAAAAAAAAAAAAGAAAAAGGCAAAAAGAAAAAAAACATTGTACGACATAAAAAACCCCCTGTAATATGCATTAACTTTAGCAATAAAACACTGTACTGGGACACCTGATGGGAATTAAGTACAGCAAAAACAAAAATGCTACACAAACAAAACCAGAATAAGAGAAGTGGATTCCAACACCATAAAAAAGCTTTTATCTCTGAAAAAGTGAAGGAATGACAATGTAAAAAATACAACGCAAAATAGCTTGAGAAGATACTATGTCTGACCAAAAATTAACTGTCCTTACCACACTGCTCTTCTGCATTCCTCTTTGGACATGAAGTTATACTCAATGGCTGTTGGGTCCCAACATTGATCCAACCTCTTGCCTAGCTAGCTTCTCCTGCTGGAACCACTGGAGAAAAAATTACGTAACTAATATTTTTCTATACTCACAGAGACTGCTTTATATACCACAGATTCCTCTCTGCCTTTTGTCCCTCACTAAGGCAAGGAACATCTCTTCTTTCATATTTCATAGAAGTGCCTCATACAAGCAGTATTCAATCTTGATTGATGGTGTAACTATGATAAACATGACAGAAAGCTGATTTATGTAGATTACACAGAGCATTCTTGAGGCCACGCACAGCATTTTAAAGGCTGCAGTACTCATGAAGCAGTAATCCCATACTGCCTCATCTTTTTGCAACTCAGGAGATTTCTTTCAAATTTGAAAGTCACCCTGGGCAACATACAGCTAATGAAAGGTGTGTTTTTAAAAGAAAAATACTTACTAAGTCTACAGCTAATTTATTTCACACATTATGCTCCTGATTCATGCATAACTGTTCAACAATCCTCCCCAACTCTTTCCTTGTAGGCAGTGTTCCTTCTTTTCTCATAAAAATAATGAGAAACATTAAGACTTAAAACAAATACTTCATCCTGGTAGCAAATGATGCATGACAGATTTTTACGTGGTAATCCAGCATGTGATTATCTGAACAATTATCCAGTATCACCTAGAGAACAAATCCTCACAGCTACAGCCTTGCAAGAGAATAAGGTACAGAAGTGAGACATGAACAGGCTTCCCAAGGGGGTGGCTATCAGAGTAAATAAGGGACCATAAGCTTATGATAAAGTTTAAGACCCCTGCTATATGCTACACAGTTTAGGATATCCATCTTCTGAATGTACGTCACAAAATACACCGTTGTGTATTCTCAGTTTGAGAAACTGAGCCTATATTATTACCTTATTCCATTTTAAGAAATGAGACATACCTCTCAGGACATAATTACACAGTAAGACTGAGCTGATCTAATTGACTGCTGCCACACAAAGAATAGATCTTGCTCCCTCTATTTGTCCCTGCAATTCTTGGTCACACACTCCCACTCTCACCCTTGGATCAGTTCTGTCACCCTTGATCCGACTGCACAGTAAACCAAGCCAACATACTAATCCAACTAAGCAGACAAAACTAACAACAAAAAAAATCTGCCATTATATGGAACTGCAATCAAGTTCCTGTGCTGTCAGAGAAGAAACAGAGCCAGTGCAAGGGCAAGAACTGAGAGAATAGATGGGGAGCAACAACAGCCCCTTCCACAGCAACAAACTGTCAGACTAGTTATACTGAAATACATAAATGCACCCTTGGGGTCTTGTTAGATTTTAATTATAACTTTCTGCTGGAAACAACTCAAAACTATAAATATTAATGTCCAGACATGATACAGTAACATCTATTTCACAGAGCTCAAAACTCCCAAAGGTTTAGAAACATTCCAGAGTTGCAAAGACAATAGATAAACAATGTCAATGCTCTATTCAATGGCAAAGCAATAACAGGACCTAACTTCTCAAAGGTATTTTTCCACAAGCCATGTAATTGCTAACTCTTACAGCAAGAATAGGTGCTGCTGCTCACACATCCCTTTTTCTGAACAGTGCACAACTACACAGCATTCCCCTCAGCCGCTGTTCTTATGGCTCACAGCAGTGCAACGTGTCTCATTTGGACTACTCCCAGCAGTGTGAAAGGAGGAGGAAAAAAAATAAATGCACCTCTGTGAGTGAAAATGAAGCTAGTCAGATTACAGTAAAGGCTGGAATAAGCTCCCCCTGACATGACCATCCAAATCTGCTGAGTGTTAAAATCAGCAGGGGCTGTAGCTTTCCAGAGGCCAGATACTAATCCAAGGCTTTGCTTCACCCGTGTGTCCTTGGGTATTAGGTGGCAAGGGGAGTGGAGGCAGGGAAGCACCCTGCATGCAAAGCACACCGTAAGGATCACTTACGCTTGTAACAAAGATTTGTATACACAACCTATGTGCTAATGCCTCAGCTTCTTTCTGTCTCCAGACCTCAAAATATAAGGCTTTCAATTAAAAAAGACAAGAACCAATCATCAGTTTATTTAAATTTGGCTGTAACCGCTCAAAAAGACTCATTAAGCACTATTTCCCTTTCCTGGCTTGAAGTAATTTTAAATTTCAGAACCAGAAGCACAGCACACAATGCCAGTGTTATTCGCTGCTGTTGATGATTAACAATGTTAAAGTCTTTGTAATCAAGTAATACATTCCCCTTCGTGTGCAACTATGGATTTTCAGCCTGTCTCTTCAGTTAGCCCTCCTAACTGCATCAAAGGCTTTCAAGCACAAATAAGTCTCTGCATTACAATCAAAATGCATACAAAATCGACCCAACTATACATACAAAAACTGAAAAAAATCAGCTGGAAAAAATCTGATAAATGGGACAAAAGCAGACTTGGAACAAGTTTTGAAGAACAACGAAATGAAATACAATGCTTTACCAAAGTATCGGATGATAATACCCTCCATTTCGTCTGCCCCCAAACAGATGTGTTTAAAAAGCAACCTTTGAAAAAGCAGGAGTCAAATCAAAGTTTAATAGTAGCATCTAGGAGTTAAACCAAGACTTGAAGACTTGGGTCCACCACAAATGGATAGGAAAAGGGGACCCCGCCCCCCCCCCCAGCTTTGGCTTTTCACTTCAGCTGGAAGAAACAAAGAAACATTTCTATTTCTATGATGCAGCAAAAAAAAAAAAAAAAAAAAAAAAAAAGGAAGGGGTTAGTTATTGTTATAGATTTATTTTCTTGTAGTCTCAAAGGCAGAATGAACTATGTTTATTTAATTATGTCTATGATGAATAGGGACTTCAGATATGCAAGTGAAGAGTTATTGAGATCCTCCCACTACTAAATTTACAACTTATATTTAAGATGAATAATGAGGGAGGAGATGAGAAAAATAAAAGGTATAAAAATATATAAAGTTAGATACCGCAAATATTACAAAAGGGAAGCTATCTATGATCTAACAATGACCAAGGCCGTAAGAGTCAGAATAACAGAAATTTAGATAATTGGATTTCTAAGAGCTGCTTCTGCATGCACATAAGAGCAACTTATTATATGTTGTTCTAGAGAGCAAAGACAGGATGCAACAAAAATAATAATTCTGCTTATATGACTATTCCAATCAGACCACATTCAGGACCAAGGAGGGCATAATGTTGGCCTGTTCATTAACTTCCTATTATCTCAAAAATACATCAAAAAGTTATTCCATAAATTGAGAAACGTGCTTAAAAGAGACCCTTACCAGTCACACAGCACATGCAGGCAGACAACTTGTAACTACCTATATGAACTGTAGTTACATCTCATGGTACTTTATGTTAATCACCAAAGTCAAATATGCTAAATTCATAATTGAAAATCCTTATCCCTCTTTTATACTAGGAACCTTAAAACAAAGACTAGCAGAAATTCAGTGCCATAATCATGCTGAGTTTCTCCAAGTGATGTTTTTTCTCAAAGTACTCAAAGTTAGAGAATTATAATAATCTTCATCACATTTTCTGTTGTGAACATGTAATTAATCTAGAAATTATTTTTTTAACTCTTCCTCTGCTACCAATAAAATTTCAGAGTCAAACTCTAGCTCTGAGCATGTGTACACAACTTTCCCACCCATTTACTTCAAAGGTCACTCTGGTAATGACTTTTGATTTATTACTAATTCTTAAACATAAGAATTAGTAATAATTCAGCAGAAATGCAGTCAAAAATACAGAAGTATAACTTTTATCACTTAAAGGGTCTGAACTGGCTCAGTATGCATCTGACTCGAAGTCTTACTAGGATATTATTAAATAATCTCTGCCCCACAGGTTAGAGTAACAGGTGAGGCTGCCGGTGGCTGAGAGGTTTCCCCAATGTTACTATTAGTATTGCCTAAGCAAGAGAAGTTGCACCTTCATGATCAGTGCACAATAAATGAAATTGTAACTTATTTTGTCTCCCAAAAAAATCAGGTTTACTTTTAAAACTAAGTCATCAATAAATCTGGCTACAGACTCAATCACAGATTATTACTGAAACAAAATTTCATTAATTTTGCTTGAGGACTTCCAAAATCTTAAATCTAAGATGTGTTTATATACATGTAGAAAATACCTGGGAGTCAACAATGCTTGTGCTTCCTGAAGGATCAAGTTTTGCTTGATCTGGTAGCCTGGGCATGATACATGTACTGCTATTGCTCAGATTTCAAATTTTTAAAGCGTAGTAAAATGAATGCTTATTTAGGAATTTTTAAAAAAAAAGGGGGAGGGAAGTGGGAAGGATCAAAGTGTGTGAGCATGTATGTGAATGGCTGGAAGACAAGCAAGATACTGGTCATTTTGAACTTTCAAAAGGGTCAAGGTAGTAAAAATGATGCAAAAATAAATACAAGGGCAACACAACTAATTTATTTACATGATGTATGTTTCAATATATATTTTTTGTATGAAAAAATCTTACAAAAATGTACATGTCAGTTATTTGGAGTATATGCAATCCTAAATCAGATTTTTTAAACCCTTTCTGAGTAGTATTTTTAACTCTTTTACTTAGTAGAGAAGAGAGCAGAAGTGAACTGTGTTTCTGAAGTTTTATTTCAGTCAGGCAGGATAAGTTGGTCTGGAATGATGCATTTAGTATCACATAATAGGAACTCTTAGGACAGCACAACTCAAAGGAACGCCTGGTAAGAAGTATTCAATAATATCTGTTTAGCTTTTTTTTTTTTTAAGAGACAGTAATGAGTAATCAACATAAAAATAAACACAATTAATAAATACGTATTTTTAAATCTTTCAATTTGATGTTTCACAGTGTATTGGCACTGAAAAAAAAATCTTCTTAATGCAAGCCAACGGATCAGGCCTTCAATAATAATGTACTATAATACTTTGTATTTCATCTCACTGGACATTAGTGAAGGCCGTTAATTATACCTCAAAGACCCCTGATGATTTAAACAGTAATTTCATAATTGCTGAGGTACAGCTACTTTGGGTGAGCCACTGCAGTCAATTTGCGCAACAAATGCTTTGATGTTACAAAGCAATTTTGCATGACGTGAACATTACTCTGTAGGACATAAGAGTTGTCAGTATGTGAATAAGGGAAAAAATTCCACAGCCTTTAATAATTAAATCTGCTTTCTCAGAATATCTTTACCCATGTTCTCTAAGCTTGTTATTACAATGCTCTGAAATCTATATGAGAGGCAAATAAAAATCTTTGTAGTCCACAAAGTAACATCAAGAATTTACTTTTAGTTTCTGGTTTTGTCTGCTAGCATTTTAAACTTTAATAGCTAAATCTCAATAACAGATTACTGTGGCATTGCAAACCAGCAGGAAATACTCACAAATTTTGATTACATCTGTGGAACAAACTGGTCTGGATGCATCTTCTTATGAGACATATGCACTTGACAAATTCAGACTTGCAAGAGATTACAGTGACACTGTTCAGGGTTTGTTGTTGGTTGTTTGGGATTTTTTAAATCTAAACTCGCTATAGCAAGCCCAAGAAGCACCAGTAACATCTATTTTGAAATACAGTAGCAGAATATGGGGAGCACAATCCCTAACAGAATGCAGTGAAACTGCAAAAATGACAAGTCACAACTGGGAATAGCTTGCTGGCTCCCAGCAGTTTCACCAAAATGGAAATACCTAGTTGAATCCTCCACAGTTTTCATTACAGTATTTACAAACATAACGTTTAACAGCAATACTCCAGTGTGGCAGACACCACTTTGCACTGTAAATATCTACTTTTTGTATTGTAAAAATCAACTAAAACCTGTTAATTTCCAGGAATATGCAGCTGATCACATTTCAATGTCTAACTAAAACTGCAGAGTCTGAAAGTGTCATGTTAGGGCTGTTCTGCAGTTCTCAAATGTAAATCTGTCTACAAATCTAAACTCACAGAATGGTTGAGGTTGGAAGGGATCTCTGAAGGTTATCTTGTCCAAGCCCCCTGCTTAAGCAGGGTCACCTATAGCCATTTTCCCAGGACCATGTCCTCACAGGTTTTGTATATCTCTGAGGAAGGAGATTTCACAATTTCTCTGGGGGACCTGTTACAGTGCTCAGTCAACCTCACAGTAAAAAACTGTTTCCTGATGTCCAGAGGGCATCTCCTGTGTTCAGTCTGTGCCCACTGCCTCCAGTCCTGTCACTGGGCACCACTGAGAAGTGCCTATCTCCACCTTCTTTGCACCTTCCCTTTGGGTATTTATATACAGCCCTGATGAGATCCCAAATGTACATTCTGCAAATCTTCTAAGAAAACACCAGCCTCAATTTCTCAGAAGTGGTTCTAAAATCTGACTTAGAGAACTATTTAGCATTTGCTCTATAATAATGACCTGGGCAGCGTAAAATTTGTTTGTCTAAAATAAACTGCATTGGAACTTGTTGGTGCTCTTAAGATATGCTGAAGAACATTCCAAGAATCATAAAAAGACAACCTAAACATAAAAATAACCTTCTACATAAACTACTAAAAGACAGACAAAATGTTAGATAAAAATAAATTATGAGCAAATTTATTTACAGAAATAAGAGTTTGCAAGGACTCACAAACCAATCAATTAAATGGAGAAAAAAAAATTTTCTGTTTACATCTTTATTCTCAGCCTATCTCCTCTCTAATGCCTTCGCTAGCAGCTATAAATGTTGATAACTTTCTAATTTTAGATGGGCCAATTTAAACAAAAGTAAGAATTCACTACATTTACTGTTTTAAACACCAAATTGTGACCATCCAATCCAAAAAAGAAAACATACTTATAGCCTCAGAATTTGAAGGTATAACTTTATTCCCACTACAAGTTCTCAGGACAAAACCAAATCTTTACAGAACATATTCTGCTTTAAATTAGCAGTAACAAACAAAATGTAAGCTCAAAAGAGGATTTCCGCCCCCCCCCCCCCCCCGAACACTGATAACAGTATTCTTTCTAAATCTGCTTCCTTACAAGCAACAGTGTAAAGAACCGACCTCAAACTACCAGTTCCTTATGGGTTCATCAATATTTGCTGAGCTGACATACTGCCATTGCAGAGCTTTCGCTTCGCATATCAAAGACGGCAACAACCAGTCAAGTCCAAAACCAGGTACGGAAACTTCAAAGCCAGACAAACACTGTTCCTATTCATGTTAGGGGAAGGCAGGTAAATATCCTATTATTAACTCTAGCTCATTTGGTCACAGTCAATGACAAACACAGTTTTGAAAGGGGTTTTCTGTGCATGACATGGCTTCATTGATTAAAAAAAAAGAAAAAAAGCAAAAAACCCCGAGAGAGAGCGAAAGGCGAGCCTGGCGAGCCTGCCACATATCGAAGATGGAGTCACAGGGCGATGAGATGTGAATCAGGACTGATCTGCCCGCAGAGAAAACAATCCCTGACAACACAGGAGCCAGCCAGAACTGAATTCTCCTGCTAAAAAAGGCATCGGGCAGGCGAAACAAAGCAGTGCGGTAATTAGCAAGCCTTTAGGTCTCCGTTTCGAACGCGGACAGCGGTCCCGCACGTACAGCTATGCAAACAAGTACCCCAAACGCCAATCCGGCATACCTCGTTTATGCAACTCCCGGAGCGGAATGCCGTCTCCTCCCCCTCCATCGTAGGGCAGATAGGGATCGGAAGAGGCATCCATGGAGGTGACGAAGGCGAGGCCCGCCTGCCGGCTCAGGAGGGCCGCGGCATCGCTCACGCAAGGGCGGCCGCGGGGGCTGCTGCCATGTTCGGCCGGGCCCGGCCTGCGCCGCCGCCGTGGCTCTGCAGCGCCGGGCTCTGCGGAGCGGGCTCGGCCCCGCCGCTGATGTCAGCGCGGGGCGGCCCCGCCACCTGCGCCTCCCGCCCGCCGCACAGATACGGCTCCGGCCGCACGGAGCGCCTGCCGGCAGGAGGGAGGGAGGCGCCCGCGGCAGCTCACGGGAGAGCCGCCCCGCCGGGGCCGCGGGGTGCCGTCCCGCCCGGCCGAACGGCGGAAGCGCTGCGCTCGCACAGCTGAAGCCGCCGAGCTGCCACCGTGTCAACAGGTGAACGGAGAGGGCCCGGCTCGGCAAAACAGGCGAACCGGCCACCAAGAGCTGCCCTTAGCTCGTGCACCTTTCTGGAGCCACACCTGCTGAGGCTTCTGAACACCTACAATCGCATTTTGTCTGGAAGGCAAGATTCATGCATTGCTGGGGGCTGGGAGAAGCCTCTCAGGCATTTATTTTATTTACTCTTTTCAAACATCAGAACTATTACCTCCGAGGAACAAGAACACAACCTGCCAAAAGCCAACCCCTCTGCTCCCCAGGATCAGCTCAGCTCACTTTCACCAACCCCCTCTCCCCCATTCACATAGACCTTTCAGTCCTAAGGCAGTGACTGACAGATTTGAACATATGCCATCAAAAATATTAAAACAAGAATTTAATTACATACCTAACTAAAATGGTGTGGTGTCTCTTTTTTTTGGCAATGATCATTCTGGTATTACAACTGTGTAACATCCATACTCACACTACAAAGCTTGGGGCGGGGGTGGAAGAAAATGTAATAAACACAAGTCCACGCTTAGCTTGCATTACTCTACACATTGACAAAATGGTCTGAGTCCCTTAAAAGTCACAGACTCAAAATAGGCAGCAACCCACATGAATGCTAACCAAGGCATTCATGTGATGCATCATCAAACAGTGGCTGTTCCAGCACTGGCAAAGCCCAAGCACTTCAAACAGCCGGTATCTAAAGACAGGAAATTTTAAACAGACTACATAATTGCTTCCATTTGAAATAGATATTATTACATATTGAATCCATATACAATTTTACATTTAATGTATAATCTTGTACTGGTCCTATCTTGCAACTGCTGATAAGAAAAATTGATAAGAAAGCTATTTTACATGAGATTTCCACAGTTGGTCCAGTTGTAATGAAATACATAGGGAAGGGTGTGCATAGTTTTATCTTTTCATCCCCTTCAGCAGGTAGCAAACTTAAATATATTGTATGCCTGCAGCACCAGGCCCAGCTTCAGTTTCATTGACACAGCAAACAAGGAATTAATTTTATTAGGTATGCCTTTGCACCTCTGTAAGTGTGACAGACAGACAACTGTTTTAGTTTTCAAATGCATTAGTTTCTTAAATAATTTTCCAAGTATGTTCTTATGGAAGTAATTCCTTTTATAAGCCTACGTTACAAGCTCTATGCTGCAAATTATCATCTTGAGGATGGAGTAGGACATAAAGAAATGTTCCACGTACTTCACAGGCCTGTAAATATAATAAAGGTTAAAAATATGGCTTCAATACAAATATTGAGAAAATGCTGATATCTCCATAGATGGAAAAACAAGTGAGAAATGGCGGGGAGGTAATGAGCATAAAGCAAAATATATTTCAAAACCTTAAATACTATCTTATCTCCAAGACAAAGGAAACCCTTGAACCACAGATACTCAATTCTAAAAAACAGACAACTCCATTTGCTATCATCTATACAAACAAATGGTTTTTTTAGACTGGCCTCCTACAACCTTTTCAACAAAAAACCAACATCTTTAAGATCTTGCATATCCAAAACTTTCAGAGCCATTATGTATTATCACCATTTATTTTTGCTTGTGAAAAAGCAAATATAAGCACCTCTTAACTTTAAATTATCCATATCCCTTATTTCCAGAGAACCACACCAGAAATACCTGAGCATCAACTCCTTACCTCAACAGAACCTGGAAATAGTCTGTAATCTTATTGTAAGGTGCTAAATAAAAAGTCATTCACAGAAGGAAGAAATACAACAGTTTCTGTAACCTGAAGCAAGAATTATTACAGAAGGAACCATTAGTGCATTTATTATATGTTGATTATAGATGACAACACTATAAATTCAACTTCATATTTGAGAGAATATGAAATAAAGGATATAAAGGATTTCTATGACCAAGTCTGGAAGATCACCTCTAAGAGTTTGATGTGGTTACTAAAAGTCTGGAATGTCTTAGAACTGATAATAATCACTAACAGTAAAGAAATGGCTCACTTGTTGGCCTAAACCTCTTCATTGGACTAAGGCACATGGAAAATTTCTGCACAAAACTGAAATCCAATTTGAGTTGGAAAAAATTAAGGATATAACTTGTTGAAGAGCATATCTGATCAACAGTGGATATGAGGGAAAGTCATGACAAGAAGTCTGCAGTGTAAAATAGATACGACTTCATATTTGCTACATGAAATTTCAGGAGTCCATCTAATATTAAATTGCAACAGCTCTTCAAAGGTCACTGCTTATAGACTGGCTGCTAAATACAATCCTTTGTCTACTCTTAAAAAGAAGAGCAGTTATTTTCCCTTCTCAGTTACCAGGAGCTTGTGTTCTCATTGTTCATACCCATCACCACCCTGTGTGTTCCCTTTCATACAGTAACATGAAAGGTAGTTTTTGTTTTTGTGTTGTTTTGGTTTTCTTAAGAGAGAAAGATACTATGCATACTAACCAGCCAAGCAGTCTTCCTTTTTTTTTTTTTTTAATCTAGTTACCTATATAATTTAATCTTTCCAAATTACTCTTTTTTTACCTGATCTGAAAAAGTGCCTGACTTGAAACGTCTGACAATTTCGTATTTCAAAGAGTATTCCTGTTATTTCTGTTGTGAAGTTCAGCAAATTCCAAAATTATAGTTAGTGAAAGGGTGTACATAGCTAACTATGTATTTTGGATATTATGGAGTACAAAATATTATGAACACTTGTAAGCCCTAAAGCAAGTTTAACAATAGCCTAATTTTAAATGGCTGAGACCCCTTTAAAGTGCCGATTTACCACACAGAACAGCCCACATGTATACAGCAGGTTTGTATAGCAGATTGCTTTCCAAATTTCATCGCAGTAATTATAGACTAAAGTCTCAATCCCAGAAATCCTCCATGCCTAAGTAACTTCACACATCTGAGTGCTCCCATTGTTCTCCACAGGCACATGCTGTGGTTAACCATAACTTAGATGCACCTGCCTTTGCAGAAGTCCATTGTTCTGAAAATACTGGAATGTACACAGGTGACACACCTTTAAGGCATACTAAGAACGACAAAGACACTTTAATCCTCTCTCCACACCTTAACTTTTTCAGTTTAGGGAAAGAGAAGAATCATACTCAAGACAAAGTATCTGACAATATAAGAACAAATCAGAGGTTATACAAATCAGATTCATCCAGGGACATGTGTTCTGAAGGGCCAAAACAAGGCCAGCAAAAAGAAAGGGAGTATCACAGAGGTATGACAGCCTGCTTACTCAAGGCTGAAGGAAGGACCTCAATTCTGAAGCACTTCCCACCATTTCCTATTACAACGTAAGCCAGGTTTAAAGAAGACAGCCAAGCACCTTGTTACATATAAAACAAACATGCTCTCACTTCCCCCAATTATTTAATTAATTTTGGTGACAGACTATGTAACTTTTGTCGCACCAGACAATGAAAATTAAAACCATGTCTTTCATGAAATTACAAATGGCAGTTTGGGGATGAAGAATGATTTCATCACCATAACAACAGATGCCAAAAACGTGACTGATAATTACAAATGTTAGTGTGACTGATGCAAAAGATTTTGGTGACTCTTAACAGTCATTTTCTTTCCTATTAGTATTCAAAACTAAGGCTTTGAAGATAATGTTCTCTTGAAAAATGCTACATATAGAGAACTCACCAAAGTAGTGATGATCTCCAACCATTCCAAAAAGAATTTAATTCATATGTGCCTTCTGTTGAAGGTTGGGCATGAAAGCATTCATTTACAACAGAGTGCCCAAAGTACACATAAAATGTCTCAAAACCTACTGTGCCTTATTACTCTTCCTTCTAGCTTTACTGTCCTACCTTTTCTCCCAACTTCTTCATTCATTTACCCTTTTCTCAAACCATGAAGCCAAATTAAGCCCATGTCTAATCCCTCTACCAGCTTGACTTCTCTTAATATGCCTCAGTTTACTGATCTTGCAGCCCCTTCAGCCTGACTTTGTTCATTCTGCATAAAATCATACAACTTGCTCATATGGGTCACATAGAACCTGCTGTGGGAATATGAAAAATGATAAAAAGAAAAGCACTGATCTCTCAGTTCTACTACCCAGACATAGTTCAGGATAACATAACAAAGATGCAACCACAGAAAATGGGGAGGGGGGAAAGAGAAAGAAAAAAAGTACAGTTATACATAGCTTCAAATTGATACACAGTAAAAAACAAGGATAAATTATTTTATAATCATTGTAAATTACTGAGTCTCAAACTTCATTCCTTCATTAGTAGTATGTAGAATTCTGTCCTTGATCCATGTAACAGGCTACATATAGAAGACTCTTTTAAGCTGTTACCATTGCCACCTCAGCAAAAGGTCTCAGTAAGGCAGACATGTAAAAACAGGAAAAATTTTAGACCAAATATAAAATAAAAGCAGAAGAAAACAAATTTATAGCATATGCTGTTGAGTTGAAGGCAGATGGGGTTTAAGCAACACAGAAATCAAAAAGAACCCAGAAGAAAGCGCACAGCAGTAATACACAGTAAGACTTTTCCTTATTTGCACTTTATTATGCAGGAAAAAAAACTCCTTAATCACAGTTTCTTTCTTCATAGATACTTGTTTCCCACAAATTAGTTACTTAATTTTGCTCACCATCATTTCACCCACCAGAGAACACTTTACTCCAGGTTCTCGCCTCATAAACTCACTTTTTCACTCACCAACCACAGATTTTTGAATTATACTCCTACAGTTTTATGCAACTTCCACTGATGCTTTTATTGACTGTCCAGACACAGAAGGTGGTAATTGAAGTCAAACCCAAGCAGCAAACAGAATGCAGTAGAACGGGTCATATAGCCACAAGCATGTTGTGTAATCAATTCTGAGACTGAATTCCCCTCAGGGTAGTGGAACCTCTGCTGCCAATCAGGGAAACTAAAGGCTCCCCACTGCCATGCAAAACTTTAGGGCAGAATAAAAAAGTTGACTTAAAAAAGGGGAAATAATAAAATCATGATGCAACGTTAACATCTAAGACCAAAAATAAACTGGGGGAAAAAAAAAAAAGTTTGGTCCCTAAAGACTGGTTTGACATCTTGGCCCAAAACACCGAAAGAAAGAAAGATGAGTGTCTCAGTTTTCTTTTCACTTCTTTCTGGGCGTGTCCATACCACTTGATGTGTAACCCAATGAGGTTTGAAGAAAATGCTTGACATAACAGACTACATACAGCTACCAGCTGCGAGAGGTGGGTGTTAGTCTTTGGTTTTTTTTCTTTTTTTTTAAATTAGGTAGTTTAATCAGATCAGTTTTACACAGACATTAGAAATATCTACTTCTACTGTACTAATCATGCGAGGAGGACTTGGAAGAAAAGCAAGCTATTTTGTGCAACAAGGTGCTTTCTCTGATTCTCTAAGAGTCTCTTAACTAACTTCTATACTTTTTCTGTACTTTTTGTTTACAGGATAGGCTTTTACTAAGAAAAAAGGTACTGCTGCATTTGCACCTTTGCATATGTGTTCTCACACTCCAATGTGCTAAAGCTGTAGTTACAAAGCATCAACAGGAAGATCTGGCATCCTTCCCTGACGTTCACTTCTCCCTTTCCTCAGACTAGCCAAAATTCTGCTACGCCGATTGCTCTGTTTTTCCTCATACCTAAATGCATATAAGGATATAAGTCTCATCTGCTTGATTGCCTTTACTCTGTTTTAGGGCTGTTTACTGTTGGCCACTATTACCAACTTGCTGTTCAAAGTATAATGCAGGGGATAAAATTATAGCACCAAGGTGTATTCCTACCTAGACATACCACTGTCCTGATTCTGACCGGGTCAGCAGGAGGGACATGACCAAGACATTATGTTATTCCTTATCACCTCACGTCATTGCTGGGGCAGGGAAATGGGACTCTCTCTCATTTCCAAACAGAAGGGTGTTCCCTTCCAGTTGGGAAAACACAGCTGCAGTAGGGTTTGGCCAGGTTGGGTTCTGAGGCGAGCATTTTTGCATGCAAATCACTCTCTTTTTTGTATACATTTGTTATTACTATTGTTGCTGTTACTGTTAGTTTTCTTATCTCATTGCATTTTCCAGTATATTGTTCTTATCTCAAGCTGTGACTTTTTGCCTTTTGTTTCTCCAATTCTCCTCTCCATCCACCCACATGGGGTGGCAGGAGAGGGGGAAGGTGGAGCAAGAAGTGTGGTTTGGAAGGTCTCAGTGGAGAACTAAATTGGGGAGTATCACTCCTAAACCACAACAGCCAGATATATGTTAAGCTTATCTTCTCTCTTTGAGAATATTACATCTTCTAAATAAATAATTACATAATAATTCTAACAATAATTACATCATCTTCTAAATAAATAAGCTTTGTGAACATAGTGCCAACAGCAATTTTGTATGTTGCTAATACATAATATTACACTATGTCAGGTATATTTGAATTCCATTAAACTATGGGCTCAGTACCTAGTAGTGGTCAGAATAAACTTATTCCATTTCTAGGACATGCCCACCCTCCAAATGCTGTGTGAAGTTCTGACCCCTCCCTTAAATTAGAGATATTAGAAAGGGTTCAGCCCTCCAGAAAGAGTGAAGAGGATCCAAAGGATGGGATAGCTACAAGGTCCAACCAAGCAAGAAAAACCTTAACCTGAAAAAGAGATAACTAAGGAGAAGAAAAAATAAGTAGCAATGGAAATAAAATTTTCACCATCTGTTCTAATAAAAGTGGCAGCACCATGTAATTCATGTGTTAATCCTTGTTAGTTTCTACATGCCTATGGCCACTGCATGATAGGCTTATCAGAGTATGTGTATTTGGCACAACAATCAAGTCATCCTAGTTTCAGGTCACCCTGTCCTAGTTTCATATCAAACCTTTTCCTATCAACAGCAGTTTCACTTCAGTAAGCTAATAATACCCCCTAAAACTTTTTGTATCAGCAGAAATATTTTCTGCAGCTACAACTATAGACGAAAATCAAAAAACACAAAAGAGAGCTTAAGCGTTTATGCTATACAAGGGTAAATGACAAGGAGATCCATGGGTCAGTCCATGCTAACGCATGGGCCAGTGTTAACCTAGGTAAGACTGACACTTTTATCGGCTCTTAGCAGTATTTATACCTGGATTTAAGTGCAAAATAAAGAAGATGGTGCTTAACATTAAATGTAGCTAAGCTATGAGAGCTTCCAAGGGATAGTTCGGGTGCTAAAGAATTTAGTTAGTGAGAAAAGCTCAGTTCAAGAAAAACACAATGGTGAGGACTAAAATTAAAACCCACCACTCAGATGACAGAGGCCATCAGCTAGACAAAAATTGCAGTACAAGTTACTCAGATGCCTATCTCCTATCATGTTCTTATTCTTCCTTACGCACTGACTTTTGACTCCTGTCAGAGACAGGATGCTGAGCTAGGTGAATTTGAGGTTTGACTCAGTAAAGCTGTTCTTGTGTTCCAGGGATATCATAATTTCCTCTTTCAGAATAATATTTCTGTTTAATCCAAGCAAATGAAAAGCTTTCACTTTAAAATGCTGGTAAGCAAGAATATTCTCAAAGGCAGAAAACAGGAGTACAGCCTGACATCAATTTGGTTAAAATCCTATACGCCTTCTCTGGCTGACTTGAGAGAACAAACCAAAACTAAAATGACTAAATGAAATATTATTAAAGCTGTAGCAAAAATTGTCTATTTAGTTCCTAAAGATTTTATAGACATATTATACTGAATTATTTTATTGTATATTTCAGACTCATCTTTCAATATATATGCTATCACACTTCCTCTGTTTTCATTCCTTCATTTTACACTATTCACACAGTTTGTCTGGGAGAAGGACATATCCATACGAACACTATACCAGGCTGTCAAGTTGGTAACAACTTCCTTAGCAGCATGTGTTGACAAAGCCATTGTGCTTTAAGCACTTCAGAAGAGCTGGAGAAGGAAACCAACAAGATTATACAATATCAGAGAGATGGAAAGAATGGATTACTAGTACTATAATTCATCTTCTTCCAGAGCATTAGGGTCATGTACTAAATAAAACTTTGGCAGAAAGGACTGGTGAGACCATGTTTTCAAACATTTAAGAGAACAAGAGACTACTTGGTTACTAAAACTCTGCCATAATTTCCATCCCTCAGAAAGCCTAATGCCACGCCAACCCATTTATAATCTGAAGGCCTAAACTAACGCTGTAACACCATTACAGGTTGTTCAACTACAACAATATCAAGTGATTTTACATTTTGGACAATAACTACAATAAAAAAAACAAACACTAGGTTTCAGGTAATCACTAGCATGATAAACAGCTACTCACTGAAATTCACTCATGCGATAATGACATCCCATAACTAAGATAAGACATGTTTTTCTTAACCTAAGAATCTTCCAGTCAGTTTTGGGGGGAGAGGTGGGAGGGACAGGAATTTTGAAATCCTTGAAGAAGAACTTTTTAATTAGCCCAGTTACCCACGTTAACATAATGTATAACAACCTCTGTTCCAAACAGGTGGACAAAATCAACTTCATGCATTACTAATAAAAAAGTAGAAGAAACCATGGTTTGGTACTGTCAGATATCCTGTGTCTACCTGCATTAGTAGTTTGAAGTACAGGCCAAATGTTGCCAGCCTAACTACGATCCAACAGAAAAAAGTAAACTGCAACTAGTTACTGACAATTTTATTTAATTCTATAAATTAGCTGTGCCTCATGCTTTCCCTTGTGATCACAGCAAGTCATGTGATCTCATACTTCAATTTGTATGGCATTTGGGGGTGAATACACTCCTTACTTAAGAATGACAAAGAGCTCTTTAATGCAAATATTGCTAACTTGGCAAATAGGTTGTATGTAACTTAGGAAAGAGCTATGTCAAACTGTCATAATAACTGTTCAGTCCAGTCACTTTTATAACACATGGATGGATAACAAAAACAATGCCAGTGGTGCAAAATTACTTTGAAGGCTCTTCTTCATATCAGCTATGAACAACAGGAAGAATCCGTTAATGCAATTTCCACACGTAAAGAATGTAACAGGAACTTGAATTTTTTATGTGGGAAGTAAGCTAGTTTATTCTTTTCTTTGTATTCTTCCTTTTCTTTATAAAGGGCAATAGCTAAATAAAAACAAGCATACATGTGAAACAACATTCACATGTTGTTGGAAAAGATAAACAGGTCTTGCTTGAAAAATTATCCCCCCCACGTGGTACAAACATCTTGATTATACTGAACTGCCTGCACTCACTGAAAGTTGCATTCTGCTTCTCAAATAATGCCATAATATTAGTTCACTAATATAAAATTTTTAGTGTCGGTATTTAAGGCACCAGAAATGGATTGTTTAGGAGTCTCTGTTTAGGCAAAAGTCTCCAAATCACGGGTGAGGAGGTTTTAGGAGAGCTGCAGTGTTTTACACTATGACCTGCTGGCATATTCTTTTCCTTTTCAGCAGCATTGCTACCACAGCAAGGAGATAGTAGCGGCTGTGGCAGCAGCTTTTGAATTACCAGTTTACAGGTTGTCATACTAAGGTTAAGTATTGCCAATTTTATGTTAACACCATATGTCAAATTGTAAACTGCCTCTACAACGAACTCACAATATAATCAACTAAGCTCCTTCAACTGAAGCAGGAATCCCTATAGCTACCAAAAAGAATACAGGCTCATTCAGGACTCAGACTCCCACAGAGAGATCAAAGTACCTCGAGATGTAAACACCAGTGAGGTCATTCGTTTGCAAACCACTTTTACTGCAAATAAGGTTTAATCATCTGATTTCAATAAGTGCCTTGAAAAAATTGCAGTCTGACAACAGTATAAAAATCCACTTCCTGCTAAGCTTACCCTACACTTAAATAAAAAAATACTGAAAACTAGTGTAAGTCCTCTCTTATCACATAAACAGCCCTCAATTCTGAGCAAAATTATGAAGACCTCTCAGTTTTACCTAGCTGGTTGGCTAACCCTGAGTCATAACAGGAAAAAGTCTGAATTTTTGAAGAGACTTATTAGACTCTTCAAGCCTCGCTAACAGTCAAGAAATGTGACTCTCTCAAACATTACAGAAGGGCAAGCCAAGCCACAGCTGAGAGAAAAAGAACTGATTAGACATTTCATCTTCTCATCACATTCCATAGTTAAAATAATATCTAATTATATATTTCCATTCTGGATATTTCATTTCTGTTTAGAAATAATTCTTTTTTCCCTCTGCTAAATTTATGGGAAACAATGAACAATCCTAGTGTAACATTTTGTTTAAAAATTAAATAGTATAGCTTTGTAAAATTTAAAACAGTAAATATTAGCTTATATGACTTAAGTATTAAAGAACTGATAGTTTTCCAGTGGTAAGTGTAATATGTTTAAATTAACCTATCAAGAAGCAGGGTAAAAAGTCTAAAAAAAGAATACAGGTAAGTCAAGATAAAAATTACTTCCACAAATTACATATATGGATGGACATTCTCTACACAAGTTCTGGTAACACATCCTCCATACAAAGAGGCACATACTTCCATTTCAGTATAAAATCACCACAGTCATTAGCCAGCACTGTAACAAGGAAAAACACTAACTTTAGTACTACAAAGTTTTGATAAGCAACAAAAGTAAGCTTTGTTCAAAGCTGACAGGCAGCATCCCTTCAAGGCAGGGCTTTGGTACAAGCTATCCAAGCCTCCACATGCACAGCAATGTAATTATTTAGCATGTTAAAACACACCACACTCAAAGAATTCACAATTTCATAATACCTACTTGTTCGCCATAACACTGCCACTTAAACTCTGACATTCATGCAAAGAAAACAGCTACTGGAGAACACAACAGGCATACTACAAATGTAATTACTATAAATATATACATATTTCGTTTACAATACTACACGATCACAATTTTTGTATTTTTGTCAGATGAGATAGTAAAGGACAGGTCATATACATGCTTTCAGACAGTGTTAAAAAACACAAGATTGTTGTACATCATTGGTTTTAAGATAATGGTGATTCCCCAACATGGAACTATTCACAACATTTCAAATAAGACAACACTAGAAAGACAAATCACTGTCAACTAAATATTAAAGAAACCTAAACGTCTAGGTGACAGGACTTTCTGATTACTGGTTTCAGTTAACATTCATTTGTTTCAAGGAATTTCCCACATAAGACAAGGAGTATATGAGGTTACCATTCTTTCCCAACATCATCCAATTTCCACATCTTTCAACAGAAGGCATATTCACCACTGTTTAACAGCTTCAATGGCTTTCTAAACCTCAGTAAAGTACTTAAGTGTGAGTGGTAACATGAATAGCAGTACTGCTGTGAATAGCAGCTTTATAGAATTGCTGTCCTGAGAGCCAAGGGACTGAGCAAGCCTAGTGAAATACACGGAGTTCTGTTAACTTACTGCCCTCTGAATGAGGGGAAAAGACTACAATTACTTTAGAAACTCCATATGGTTAGCCTTTTATCTATATAATGTATGTGCAGCTTATGGCTCCATTTTCATTATCTGAAAAAAAGAAGAAAGATAAAGACTATTTTCTTCTCATTGCACGGTCTTGATTTTTTAAAAAAAATCTGCAATTCTGTATTCTATTACATAAACTGTAAAATATTGATGTGCACTCTATTGTCTATAGCAACTTACCCAGATTGGATAAATTCATGTATCTGCTCACTTGTACTACAAGCTTACATTCTGCAGCTATGCAGCTTTAACCATTTTAACTACAAATTCATTATTGCCATTTTGCTCGTGTTGCTAAGATACCAGGCTTATAAATTCTTCCAGTCCCACAGGTTTAAACCACACACTACATTTTTAAATAGGGGTCCTGATTTTGGCAGAGTTCATCTGCTAAAGCACAGAGCTAGACCTAAGGCCTCTGCCTTCACATCATGCTCTGGAGAGCCTGCACTGCTGAGAAGCATGTGATCTTCCAGTTACTGGGATGGTCCTGCCCTTCCTCAGGAGGTGGGACACATTCTGTATTGTGAATTCATCTGTACTTAGACTTAACAGAACAAAAATACAGCTAAAGGATAAGAGTATTTAAATAACAGTAATAACAATACAAACAAACAAACCAAACAGTAGATGCTAAGTGAGTAAGAGAGAATTACAAAACAGGCACATGGAAGGAAGTTCTTGTTTGGTCTTGTCAGTGAGATTTGCTGTATTAAAAACACAAAAGAAAAAACACCTGACACATTTGGATGCCTAAGGAACAAGAAATATAGATGTTCACCTCCTGAATGCCAGTTTATGTGACACATTTTTTGAAGTATGTTCTTACCACCCTAAAAAGAAAGTTAACATCAGATTCTGATCTACTACTATGATATTTATTATGATTTGGTGTACAATAAAGCATTTTCCATGTATAGGGACACATAAATCACCATTCACTTAAATAAAATAATAGGGCTTATTACTATTGCTGCCTCTTACAGGGAGTCCAGAATTGGGGCAAGCAGACAAGTCATTAGCAAAAAATTAAGTTCCAGGAAAGAAAATACATTCATATTTATGTACCAGCCCACATTTTGATACTTTAGTGTTACAGCAAGATGGGAGCTGCAGGCATGTACAGCAATTAGCATTGATTTTGACAATGCAAACAAAACAACCACCTCATCTGTTTGGACTCAATTTATGGATTTGATTTCACAACAAGTAAAGGGCAGAACACTGGCTGTGAAACTATTTATTTTACTGTAAACTAATTTTCCTTCATGCTCGAAGTGATGGAAATTATTTATATGAACAATAACCAGAGTACCTTCAAAAATTCAGTACAGCTTGTAAATATTATGTTAGACAAGCAAGGCACTCACTTTTATTAAAAGTGCCAGATACTTCGAACAAAGAATTATATACAGAAGCCAGTTTCTGTATATATATTATCAGTTCATCTGATAATTTCCTCACTCTTAAGCACTGGACTTTAGCATGCTGCTGTTCCCCAAGTAATGTGCCAGAAGGAATATGTAGACTGAAGGCGTCCTGGCTTGTCGTACTTGTATTGGTATTCAAGTTAAACAACTGCACATTCAAGACATATCTAATTAGACAGAAGGAATACAGGTGAGAAGGATGCTCATAATGATACCACACAGCCATCTAGTACAATGCCAACATCCAACTGCTAAGTGCAGCAAATGCAAAACATCTGAAGGAAAAGACACTGCAGGGAAGGAAAACAACTGAATGCTAATGGAAGAAGAAAAGATGAAAAGGCACTAGTTAAGCAAAACTCAAGAAGCAGAGTTTGATTTTAAAGAAAACAAGAGGAAGTGACCAGAGTATAATTTAGCCAAGTTTAGTATCTTTAACAGAAATTATTTTCTTTCCCTCCTTTGGTTCACCTCTCTGACTATTGCTAAATTAATGCTAATGCTCTCACTACATGAACTGTTTTCTTCAATTTAAAAAAAAAGAGGAAGAGCTTCCCAGTTCTTTCTTCTATGTATTACTTCAGTGCTTTTATAGTAGAAAGTTTTCTTTGCAACTTTTTATCAAGTCAATAGTTCAGCTCATATTGTGTTTCTCTTGCTTCTAACAACACCTCTACTTTTGGGTTTTGCCTCTGTTTTACAGAGGTGAAGCTGAATGAAGCACAAACAGATTTATCTCTAAAGGTAATGATTTAAACAGATGCTTAATTTTTGCATCAAAGAAACATGCAAAAAGAGACAGCGAGACCTCCAAAATCCTGCTGCAGAGAAGACCAAGTAGCTGCAGAACAGCTGTCCTACTTGACAGCAAGCTTTACATTTGTCAGCAGCATGTTAATATCTGCCTCGTATCAGAAATCATCCCACACAACGTAATTGTTAGGCAAGCACATAGAAAGATGTTCAGCTCCTTTCAGGTTTAAAGCATCTCTCTGAAGGACAGATTAGCTTAACAGGAAAGGATCAGATTTGGTCATCTAAAACCTAAATAAAATAAAAACCAACAAAAATCCCCTCCAACACATAAAAATACAACTGAAATTAACTTACCAATGGATGCATCACCATCCAAGAGATTGTCATCCTCAGAGGTCTGAAAATCCATAATTACACCTGCTCCATCTAAAAGCTCCTCATCGCTGCTTGCACTAGTTATGCTGTTGTAACTGTTTCGATAGTAGCCTCTATGAAACAGCTGCTCAGACTCCATTTAGCTGCTTTGTAACCTGTATATATACATTAAAAAAAAAAGTTATTTTCTAATTGAATATTCAAAAACCACTAAAAAATTTACACAAAAATGAAACAAGAGTATTTCGTGCTTTGGGGAAAGCCTTTTAAGGTGACAATACTAAAATTTACGAAAAGGTAGCAGGAATACAGAAAAAATTAATCTGATTCAGGAATTATCAATTAAGAGAGAGAACTTCATTAAAACCTTAAATTAATCTACAGCTTGTCCATATCTCAAACACTTTACATAGCACGAAAAGTCCAAAAGGAATATAGAAGAGTTACAGGTTACAGAAGAGCACAGTGATAATGGAGAACAAAATAGGTTTCCTTCTGAAGGGAAAAAAAATGGATCAGGACTCTTCAGTCTGGGAAAAGGGGCAATGTAGATGAGGACACAATAGATGTCAGCAGAACCATAAGTGGTGTGAAGAAAGTCAAGAGCATCAGCTGTGTTTCAGTGGCCCCTACATGTCATAATGAAAAAGGTAAGGTGACAAGCAAAGGAAAAGGGACTGATTCTTCACACAGCATGTAGGGAAGTGGTGGAATTCTTTGCCGCTTTGCAGAAGAATGCAACAGTTCATAAGGCAGTGAGACAAACTGACAGAACAGCAACAAAAAAAATCAACATCAAAAGCTATTATAGACAACACCTGGTGGAAATGCTGCAGGCTTGGAGAGCATTATGGAGATGTGCATACGCTTATTCTCTTCCCTAGAGATCTGCTATGGGCAAGACAGATCTCTTTGATTTTACTCATTCTTATTTCTTAAAAAAAAATATTTACAATTTAAAACATACTCTCTCTTCAGATAAATTTCTTCCATTCATCTTCATGTGAAATTTTTTCTTGATCTTCTAACATTTTACAGGTACTGATAAAAGCTTAATGGACAGCCAGAAACATTTCACACTGACATATTAAGAAGCATATTCTATTTGAAAATACAGTTGCATCTCCATCGTTTTACCTAAATAAACCAGACCACAATTTATAATTAAATCAGAAGCTATACTTGAAACTGTTCAAAAGATAACAAATTTTCACACAAAGTAGTTTTTGGAATTCACAAAAAAATGGTACCTACAAGGAACACGTCTCCCAAAAAGTCAGAACACAAACTAACTGACTATTCCATTATTGTGCTCACAGAAAGTCCTGTTAGTATCACTTTGCCAGTACCAATGGGGTGTCATTTTAAATGGGAGCACAGCTGAAATGAAAAAATGGGACTTCCTAGAAGTATTTCCACTCACTTCCTCATTCGTTGCCTTTCTCCATCTGCTTCCTGCACCAAAATCATATTATAGACTCATCTGCCAACTGGCCTCCTACTCAAGTGAAATCTTTATTTTAAATTTATGTGAATTTTCCTACATTCTGGTGAGATTTGCAAGGAGACAGAACACTCTCCTACCTTGTCAATAAAAGTAGCACTAGAAGACAAAAAGCACAAGACACAAAAAAAGCCCTGTAACACAATGTATGGTTTTGTCTATTGTGTCCTTCTCCTATTGTAGACCTGCTTTTTTAAGTTCTTTTTTCCTCTAACTTTAACAATCTCTATGATTACTAAAGTTATCTCAAGTCTTCTATGAAAAGACTGTAAAGCAAAAAAGGTGCAAGTAACACATCACACTTCTAATACTAATGTACTTCCAAGGTGTCCTGACCCATCAAAATGCTTCTACAAAAGCAGGTTAACAGAGAAGCCTCTGCCACTAAAAGAATTAAACAACAACAAAATAACCAACCAAACGAGCAAAAAACCCCAAACCAAACTGAAGAATAGAGAACTAAGGCAGGATACCTTACCTGGTATGACTAGAGAGAGCGAAGAAAGTAATGAGGACACAGGCATAGTATATTGTGAAAAATCTAATTAAATACAGTGCAGCCAGTAACTACATTGGTAAAGGAGAACAGAGGACAAACAGCTACATTGATAGCAGAAAAAGTACATAAGGCTGTTGCAGTTTTCTGCACAGTCTGGCACCACAGGCATTTTTCTGCTCTACGTCAGACATCCTGCTTATCTTTCAAGCTCTACAATTAAAGGTCAAGCAGAGAAGCAAGTCAGCTGAGGGAACCACTTCTAGTACACAGACATGTCTATGGAAAAGACAGAGTAGGACATTAAGAAGCCAGATTTACAAGACATTTGTTGACAGCTGATCCAAACATTCAGTAATCTCCAGAATGTGCTCTGTTATCCCATAAAAACACTTTTCTGTATCTCAAAGGTGTGGCAGGAAAAAAAAAAGGCAGTTTAGGCTTGTTATTTCCCCAGAAGGGGGGTGGACTGAAAACTTAAAAGTACTCTTCCAGATTACAAATTTGCTTTAAATAGTTTGAAGTCAAAAACAACTAAAAAACCCTAACAAAAACAACGAAGAACCCAACACAATCAACTCAACAACCCACAAACCAATAAAAAACTATGATGACTGATCTTAACAAAAGAGCTCTTTCTCAAACTAAGAATCCCGATTAAAATATCAATGTAAAATTCAATTTTTCTGTTGAGTACTAACAACTAAAATAGAAGGTGACCGCCTGTCCTCTAACTCACATATATCTTCAAACAAACCCTACTTGAGGACAGCACCCAGTGAGAATGCTGTGCACCCATGAAGAAAAAGGAGATGAAATTAAAATTATCAATACAAGCTTTACACATAAGTTCTACAGTAGAGAAAATGCAGTGACAGGAATCAAAGAGTAATCTGCTGAAAAAATTTGAAAACAATATAGAATTTAAAATGGTTTGACTGTTAAGAACTTTCAAATGTAATCATTTGCTATAAAGTCGTCAGACATTCTATATATATAATCTTATTTTTAAGTATCCAACTACTGTGTACTTTAAGAACAGACAAATAATATAACAGAGACATTTCCCGCACCCATGCTTAAATTAAAATTTTAACATGTATCCATGTACTTACGGGGTCTATGTCAGAACACCTGCCCAAAAGAAGAAAGTAGAATTCAGCTTTTGTCACTGAATTCTAAACCTCCCACACTGCATTAATTTAAAATCCTGCACCTTTTTTTGTTTTTAAATAAACCTGCCCTACAGAAAGAAATTCTAAACTCAGAAATCACAAGAATTTTACAATAGTTCTGAAACACAGGCCATGTTCTGGCCACTCAGTCTCACCAGCGCGAAAATTATATTTCCATTTTTACCACAGACTCAGCATATCTACCTCTCATTTATTTATTGTCTGTGATTTGAAAGCATTTAAGCAAGATGAGAACATCACCCATCTTCAAAACTCCAGGTTTGAAAAATGGGTGAATGAATTGTGAGGAATTTCTCACTGTATTTTTTAGACCACTAGCAGATTATTTCTTCACAAAAAGGCTCAAAAAAAATCTTAACACTTGGAGTTCAGCTTCGAACACAAAAATTCTCCAGGATACTCAATAATTCAAACTGTTAAAATTTAGAGAATGTATATGCTAACCTTTACAGAAATACATATACAGATCATTCTCTGCAGCACTCAAGAAAAAAATCAAAAACCTTTTTTCTTTACTGTAAGGGTGGTGATGCACTGGACTGGTTGCCCAGAGACACTGTAGATGCCCCATTCCAGACCTTTAAGGCCAGGTTAGATGAGGCTTTGAGCGACCTGGTCTAGAAGAACACGTCTAGTAGAACTCTCCTCTCACGGCAGGAGGGCTGGAACTAGATGATCTTTAGGTCTCTTTCAATCCAAACCTTTCTGTGATTCTGTAACTGACCTCAGGAAAGGATCTTGGTCAATTTTTAGGTCATCTTTGGAAAAACAAAGTTATGAAGGAGAACTGCCAGTTAACTGAAGCTATTTGAGTTTAAAAATAAAAAAAAAAAATCTCTTTGAGTTTATGTAGTAGTTTCCTGGGTTGTCTTGGAATAGAAGATAAAAAGTCAGTTCCCAAAAATATCCATAGGTGAAGCTTAGACTAGTTTCATTCACAGCTGTTTCCAAAATAAAACTGACACTCATGAAGGAGACATACTCAAATATGAACAGAAACACAAAGACAAAACTACATGAAAAGAAAATACTTGTAAAGCACAGTCTTAGCTTTAAAACTGCAACAAAAAACCCCAGTATTCATATCTACATTCTACTGAGTCTTGCCTCTCTTAGTTAAAATCACTTAATATAACAACCCAAAATGTTTCTTCATTTTTATGATATATACCAGTATAGAATATCATCACTATATATCTGATATTCACAAAACCAGAATCTATAACAAATACTCATTCCAATAGTACTTTTTATCTCCTTAGCTTTGAGGGGAAAAAAGAAAAAAACAAAAAAGAAGCCAACAAAAAAAAAAACCCTGAATCATGACAGCCTAATTACCGATGAATACCAAACTCATGATTCTGGTCATATGATGCCAAACATTAAGGGTATTGACTTTAGTTTGTATAAAGTATTCAAAACCACTGCATCTCCACTCCCTAAAATGTCTTAACCAGAAAGGTTATGGCTACCCATGGTTGTGACAGCTGAAGAATTATACCCACTGGCATGAAGGTGTCAGCCTACCTGAAGGAAGGCATTGCTTCTTTCACATCCAATTAATAACATGAATACTTTTTAATGGCATTTCACATTCACCAAGTTACTGATGTGAATACTTTAATGGCATTCAAACAAACTGGCTGGATTAGCTGAAAAGTCTAAATTGAACTTACTAAACTAACCTTATTTATTGACACATTAGAAAAAACTCTGCTATAACAGTTGAAGACTCTCACACGGGTACAGTAACAAGCAGCTCCATGAGTGGTAAAGTCCTTGAGGGGTTTTTAGTCAACAGTTTAAATAGAAGGAGAGAAAAAAAAAGAAAAATAAAAGCTAAGAACAGAATCCCTTATCATGAACCTGAACTAAGTATAAAAGCAAGTACGACTCAAAAGCTTTAGCTTCACAGGCAAGTATTGATCCTTAGTCAAATCATTGTAAACAGCTGTGTCCATGCCTACCACTTTGGAGCAAGCCTAAAATACTTGTAAGATACAGAACTAGTTTCTAAACTAATGGGTCAGTACCTATACCTGGAAATCCAAGAAAGAAAAGATGGAGAGTTTTCTTGGCAAAAAAAAAGTCTCTGGTGTCCCTTCTGCAATCATATTCAGATGAGAAATAGCACTGCAATTCGTTAAGACAACTGAAAGGTAAAACCCATACTCCTCTTCTGAAGAGGAGGAACTGCAGGACCTACGACAATGCAGTTGTAGACAATGTAACTTCTGGTTTTTGAGTCTTAGGTCATGATGCTTATTTTCTGTTTGATGAAAAGACACTGCAACAGTGTCTCTTTACAGTTTTTAAAGACTTCAGCTCCTTTTTAATGTGGACTTGTGTTATACAATGGAGCAGAGCTTTTACTAATCACCAGAATGACCAGAAATCTTGTTAATTACATGAATTTTCTTTAACTTTTCAGAGAAATGCATACACAGTCCCTAACTATGTGTACAGATTCCTAAGTTCAGGGTCACACCGGAGTTGAGAATCTTTCAGATAAATTCGTTCAAGTTCAATATAATTCAGGATTATCCAACTGGAATCTGAAAAAGCACCACTAACCCCAGATTAAGCATCTTCTCAATAACAGAAGCTACCACAGCTTTTTAAGATCTGAATTAAAATTTCTTTAGAGACATGCTAAAGCCCTTGAGATCAAGGAAAAAAATCCTATAGAGCTCTCCAAAATACAGCACAGGCACAGGAGCACTGCTTGTGAAATCTTGTGGGGACCCCTGGTGGCTTCTGGTCCTTACTCTCCCTACTAACAATTCTCCAGCTTCAAAGGAGTGAAGAAAGTAACAGCTAAAGAGGAATGTATCCACTATACTCTGGTTAGAAGTGACAAGTCTTCGGCCACCGGAAACAAAAATAGGCTGGGCACTCCTCTTGCTATGTGCAACTGTAGGTTCCCAGAAGACAGGGGCTAATGTGTATGCCTCAAACACTGATAGCTGGATGGCTGTGGAGCCAACCAAGGACTGCTGGTACTAACAGACAAGGATTGTTGGTACTAACATGTCGTGAGAAAGAATAAGATGTGGCTGGCGAAGGGGCCTTGCAGAGTTAGGACAGCACTCCTCTGGGACAAACATCCTTGGTCTAGTTCCTGGAGACATGTACAACACAGTACAGTGCAAGCAGAGGAATGAGGCCAAGATATGAGCATGGACTGTAGAGAGGGAGCAAACTACCCAAGACACCTCCAGCCCATTTCCAAAAAGGTCTGAAAGAACAGACTGCACAGGATGGGTAAATTGCACAGAAAGCAAGATACCTGTCTTCAAAGTGAGGAAGCCTATCTATAAAAAACTACCCCCAGCAAGCCTGGGCAGTGCCCCCAGGACCCTGGACATCCCATCAGCTGGACTGATGCTGGAGTAAGGACTAGTGGTCTCTTTTTCTCTCCTTCTTTGATTAATCTCTTCCTTTCTCTTTTTCCTTTCACCCTACCCCTTTATCCAAAACCTACTGCCACGCACTTATACAGTAGGTTAGGGACTTAAAACAGCAACTTCCACTACAAGTGTGTAATTCACTAACAAAACTTTCTGATTGTTTGCTGACCCTCTGGCTCTTGTTATTCCTTTAGACTATGAGCTTTTATGAGTCTTGGGTGCTTCCTTCCCCCTTAAGGGAGGGACACCACAGTAAGAGTGATAAATTGAGATGCACTATGTACAGCTATTTAAACTACAAGGCCAGGAGCCCTGACAACAGGCTTACTCTGTTTCTTGGTCTGGATCCTCTCAAGCAACAGTGTTAAGGCAGAGAGGTGAGGAAGGGCTGAAGTAATCTGATCAACAGCTGGATCTGGCTCATGGCTGACATCCTTTGCTGGACTATACAGAAGCCACATCATTTTTCTAAAAACAGAACTTCCAACCATTACTGATGGCCATTCCGGTCATTTTCAAAGGAGGAAATCAATATATAAATTTGTTCAGAGAGACCTGTGAACCTCTGATGTTAATAAACAAGCCTGTTAATAGACTGTTCCTGCTTTTTAATAAAAAGAGATATTCTAACTAAAGGAGATTTAAAAAAAACATAAATAAAAGGCAGTGAAGCCCTAGATACACAAACAGCAGCAAAAGTGAAGTATTTACTAAATCAAGCGTGTTAGCAGTTCAGAATGCACAGCAAGTTCCCCTCACTTGAATATTCTTCTCTCTAGCTGCAAAACCTAGTTGAAAGGTTGGCAAGGGCATCTCCCAAAATTATGTCTATTTTGTCAGGGTCTACAAATGGCAGACAAGTTTCTGGCAGGAGTGTCTGGAAGGAAACTTACTGTTCAATAGTGGTATCAAATTGAAAACAAGACTTGAGGTGGGTATTTTATGGGGAAAAAATACACTGGGTTCATGTGAGATTTTTAATATTACAAAAAAACATCACCTATAGTTTATTAAAAGGCTTCTAGCTAACAGACTACAAAGCAGGTCAGTTATCTTAAATGTGTTATATAATCACAGAGCTGAGGTCAGTTCACGGAGTTCATAGATCAAATTTATTAAAAACAATCCATCTTCTACCTATCCAAAGAAACAAAAGATTCTTTAAATTCTGTTAGAAATAAACACTGAAATTTTTCTAACTGTGGTAATGATAAATAAATAAATACTTAATGCACTGATTGTTAGGTCTCCTCAGGTGTCTTAGAAGCTTTACTGCCTAAATTAAAAGAATATTCACATTTCAGCACAAAACAGAAGAAAACTGCTAAGTCTGTAAGACTGACAATAATTTAAAGTTGTCTGCAAGACAAGCAGCAAAAAGTCAAATAATAATGAAAGAAATCAACAATTTTATTTCCTAGATATATTCTTGATATAAATATATAAAAATATACTCTGGTTTGCTTTTCAAAATCAGAAAATGAATATGTATGGAAGCATATGGAGACCTGAACTTTTTTCCCACCACATACATGAGACAAATTAAAAGCAGAAAACTCAGGGGAAAAGCTGCAGTAGATCAAAAACTGCAGATAACACATCAAATCCAACAAATCTGGCAGAGAACACTAATTAGAAGATAAGAGTGGAAGGAACTCAAACACAAACTTATCTTTCAGGAAAAAGAGTACTTGAATTTAAACTGGCAGGATGTCAAAATATTAAATCACCCCAGTAGCTCTATCTGGAATTTAAACAAAGTACTGAAATGAAATGCTATTTTTACTATTTCAATTAGGAAATGTTTCTTCATTATACTTTATTGCAGTATGAACATGCCAAATGTGCAAGTACTTCATCTCTTCTGAACTTTTTAGAGAAATTTATCACAATATATCAAAAAGGAAAAAAAATAACAGTAAAGGTTATTTTTATCAGAGTCTGTGCTTCAGGACTGAACTTAATCTACTGTTTCATCTACTACTCCTCCTTACCCTCACAAAATAAGCACAGTCTACTCCTGTAACTAGAAAGCCTAATGAAAATCCTTAATGAACAAAACAGCTGAATGCCTACAAAGTTCAAGGGAAAAATACCTGTCTAGACTCTCTGCAAGTTATTTTTAATAACTGCTGGTACCCTCTATGAAATTATAAATTATCTTCTTTACATTCATTTCCAGAAATATACACTCAAGACTTACTACATAATACAAACTAATACTTACTACATAATACAAACTAATAAGGATACCCCAGATGTAAACAGATTTGCAATCATTTTAACAGCCTTGTCTAGAATCCTTTCTATTATGCATGAAGCCTAGGAATCACTTCATCAACTCTCTTCTCCAATAATAAAAAAATCAGTTCATTAAGTATAATTACTATCTCAAAAATTTACATTTTTCAGTTTCTGTGTTTCTAAAGAAGAGCACACCCCAGCAGAAAAAATTTTTATCTGTTTACAACCCTATCATAATCAATTTAAATGAACAGTTTTTGTCTAGATTTTATTCTTTCAGATGATTTTATAAAGGCTTTCAAAATTCAAAAACAAGCTTCAAGTTAACCAACTCTAAAAATTTTTAATTGTCAACTTTCTAGTATTCTGAGCATCTTCAGTTTCCAAAGTATGGCTTAAAAACAAGCACGAAGTACTGTATCGCAGAGCCTCCTCATTCACGAGCACAGATAAAAAGTTGGCCTTTCACCTGAACAGCTTTTGCAAGTCAGACAGCACAGAACCTGCACTTTTAGGTTATGGCATAAGAGAACAACTGAAACAATGAGGACAGAATTGGGAAGTTGCTCACAGGCATTAAGTTGAAATCTTAGTTTTGGGAAAATATGCAGGGAGAGTACAAAAGCAGTTCCATGCACATGATCATTGCCACTGCTGACAACCTTTGGAGTTTATTGGGTTACTGCTGCTGTCAAGGTGCCAAAGCAGAAATTTAGGAACATGCAGACTAGTCTGAGAATTAGGAAATTAACTCAAACTGGCACTATCACTTCTGACACAAATCTCTTAATCAGTAGAGCTTCTATTCTACTTTTTTAATTTACAACCAAGTTAAAAATATCCCTACTGCCAAATTATTATAAGATTTTACCCTGAAAAGCTTATCTGCACAGTTACACCTAACCATATGCACATGAAGTCAGCTAAATAAGAGCAGAAAAAAACCCGATCTGAATGTTCCTAGAATGCCTTTTGGCAATGGTTGTGAACTTGGAACAGTTGTCCCAGCTTAAGTGCTTACACTCAAGGAATGCAACTCTGCTGTCCAAGGTAAGACACACACAAACAGACCCCAAGCCAAAGTGTGGCAGAGGAAAAAAGCTAAATTGTATATTCAGTAAACAGGAGAACATATCTCACACAGCCAGACCCATGTATTCACAGAGTAACCAGAGCAGTGGATTTTCACTTGCAGGTTACGCAAACATCAACGTGCTACCAAACATTTGGTGTGAAAGAGAGTACAAGAGGAAGTATAAACATGGTCTTGAGAAAAATGCTGACAAATTCATAAAATAAAGTGGTTCAGAGCAATGCAGTCACAAAAAGCAAAGGCCAACAGCTTCAAGTATCTTTCCTGGTCAAGAATTTGGATAGGTTTGTTCTTATTTCAAGGAGAGAAGAGGAGGAGGAAAGGGTGAGTTTTACCCGGGATTACTTTAACTCACAAATATGCACCAGAGAGAGAACAGTGGAATAGTAAACCACTCAAAGAGGGCAATGTAAAAATTGGGGTAAAAAAATCTTGGAATACAACAAGTAAAATATATTTCTAGAAACATTACAATATACATAGTGTATGACATCTACTACTGTCAGGCAAAAAATTTTTAGGACTGACACATCACATACCAACACTAAGCAGAAGCAAACAAGAAGCAAGCTCCATTTTTCTGAACACCATGTAAATTCTGTTTTCACATGTGTTGCAGACAGATGCAGAGTCATTATGTTTCAAGTTGAGAGTTTCAAGCTACCTGCAGTTTTTCCAGAGCAGGACTCCTTCCCACTCTGACAACTTTGCAGCAAGTTTACATCTGCTTGCCAGCCAAAGAGACAAGACGTCAAATTTACAAGTTAGTCAGTGAAGGCATTATCTTAGGAAAACCAATAGTGACAGGTGGTGAGTTTTATTATGCTTCACAAAGGTATGTTTCCTATAATGCACAAATATTTTTTTTAGATTTTACATTACAGCATATTGCCATTTCCTTAAATAGAGAAACAGTTTTGATGACTATCTGCTTTCAAATCTGTCATACCAACACATCATTCAAATAGCTGTATCTGCAAAGAAGTATCACTGTTGCTACGGGATACAGAACACAAACCCCTTCACAGGTCCACCAAAAAGAAAAACATCTAAAAGCACCAATTCACCTGACAATTTCTTTCACAAACTGTGCACCAGAAACTTCAGAGGTCCCACAACCTCAAAAATGAGGTGCAAGCCATCACACCCAAATGACTACCAACATGTTGCCAAAAATACTTAGGCATCTATTCTAACATAGTTTAGCACCAGAAACCTTTTAAATTCGGTTGTAAGGCCCTATTTCACCTACTTTAGTACTTTAAAGAGTGACACAGCAAATTTACTATGCTACACTGAACATAGTACACCATCAGCACACCATTTTCCACTGTCACATTCACAGCAATTTCTTTTAGGTGAGAATTGATACACACTTGTTTTACAGCCATGTCCAGGTTTTTGGATAGGGAAGAATTTTGGACAAGTAGGGAAGATAACATGAAAGAATGCAGTCAATATTCAGTTTTAACCTCGCTGACCTGTACGCCCATTTAATTATGAGGCTCCAACAACAGCTCATTAGCTCTCTCCCTTGTCTGTGAGCAACCCTACCAGCCAAACCCGTGAGCCAACATAAAGCGAGCAACTCATGCAGAATAATCCTCGCAGCGCTGGTTACCTGGGGAGGACCCTGGCTATTCCCAGCAGAGGAGCCCCTCGCTTTCCGTACGCGCACGACCTGCCCGGAAGGACACCGGGATGGGGCGGCGGGGTGAAAACGTGCTGTGTTTACGCTGTGTAAACACGCTGGGCGTCCCCCCTCACCCCGGCCTTTCGGGGGAGGCGCACAGACGAGGTGAGGGGTCGGCGAGGAGCCACCCCGTCCGTCCCTTCCCGCCCCCGGCCGGCGGAGCGGGAGCCGCCTCTCCGGCGAGGGCGCAGCAGCCGCTCGGCGAGCGGGGGCTGCCCGCTCCCCTCCTCCCGCCGCCTCGGCCCCGCTCGCTCCCCTGCCGTGTCCCTGGGCCGCGGGGGAACCCGCGCCTGCCCTGCCCTGCCCTGCCCCGCCCCGCCCGTACCTGCGCGGGCGGCACCGCCCGCTGCTCCCCGGGGAGGCGCTGGCTCATCCTCCCTCCGAGACCCAGCGGGACACGGGCGCAGGCCCCCAGACCCGCGGCCGCTCCGCCGCCCAGCGCCGCCCCCTCGGCCCGGGGAGGGCGGGGATTTCCACCGCGCAGGCTCGGCGCCCGTCGGGCTGCCGGGGTCAGCATCACCGTCACTGCTGATTCTGCTTCCCGCCCTCCGCCCGGCGCGGGTCCGTCCCCGCTCCCGCCCGCCCGCCGAGGGGCGCGGCTTCCCGGCGGCCCGGGAGGGGCCCGCGCTGGGCTCCCCAGCTGCGAGGGCGGGTCGAGGGCCCGGAGGGAGGCAGGACAGCCCCGCGCTTCTGATCGGGGTGGAGGCGGTTTCCCAGGTAAAGGAGGCAGAGAGATGCTGGCTACATCGCGGCATGGCTCGGCTTCAGGCTAAACTGCGCCACCTGTAAATCCCAGGGACGGCGCGCTGCGGCACCCCCGAGAGCTTAAGGGTTTTTACCTGCAGAGAAAACGCAAGTGTCGGGCTGAGCGCGGAACTCCTGGGTGCTGAGCCAGTGTGGGAGTCACTTAACACACAGCGAATGAAGGCTACAGCAAAATGTGTCAAGTCAAGGGGTGGATTTTTTTTTTCCCAAGGAAAATGCCCGCTGGTCTGTTTCTGTGCAAGGCTAACAAGCCCGGAGGGCGCCGTGCCCTGATGAACGGGGTGATGAAGCGCGGCGCTCGGACTGAGAAAGCGCGTTGTGAATCACGAGGCTTTCTGCCCGTAGGTGCCATTTAGGCGCGCTCTGGAGTCGGGAACGGAGGAGCCGCAGGTGCAGCCCGACCCTCCCCGGTAAGCGCTGCGCTCAGCCCCGCCGGGCACTCTTACCCCTAGGAGCCCCGCCCCGGGCTGTCCCTGGGAGCACACATACCGCCGGTGCCGGGCTATGCGGTGCTGTGGGTCGTTCGTGAAACACTTGTAGCTGGTTTTGGGGTTTTCCCCTCAAAACGCTGACACCCGCGCGCGCCCCGCCCGTCACGTGACACCGGCCGCGCGTTACCAGGGTGAAGCGCCGCTAACGCGGAAAGGGCGGGCGGGCAGGGCCGCAGCTCCGCCCCTGGGCGGGCTCACCCAATGGGAGCCGAGCTACGGGGTGGGACCGCCAATAGGGGCGGAGAGGGCGGGGCCTTGCCAGGCGCGAGGCCAGGTTGGGCGGCCGTGGCCGCGGCGGGCAGGTATGGCGGGGTGTGGACGGGGCGGGCGCGGGGCAACCTGAGGCGGGGTGGGGCCGGGGCCGCCCCTCTGCGGAGCCGGGCAGGTAGCGGGTGGTCTCCCCCAGCCACCCTGGGGCGGGGGGCTCCCGGCCGCGCCTCTCGCCCCGGTGCTGGGCTTGCTCTGGCTGTGCGGGGGCGGCGGCCTGCGGGGCCCGCTTGCGGAGCGCGGCCCAGCTCGGCCCTGCTCTGTCCTGCTCTGCTCTGCCCTGCCCTGCCCGCCCCTCTCTGCCCTGCCCGCCCCTCTCTGCCCTGCCCCTCTGCCCTGCCCCCCTCTCTGTACGCGTGGCCCTGGCCTGGCCGTGCGCTCCGGGCGGTCGGGCTGCCTCGGGATGTGACTTGCGCCGCTTTCCTGCCTATCTGTGGTGGATGAACTGACTTACTGCCCTGGGCTTGAAAAGACAACGCTCTGTCAGCGCTGATGTCCTTTCTCCAGACGCCTGTTTTTCTCTTGCCATAGGGAAAAATAAGCTGTCTAACTCCCAGGAGATTATATACCCACTTTGACTGAACTGTAGCTTCTCGCCCAGAGGCTGGTTGTTGACCATTTTTATTTGCATGGAGCATCACGCAGTAGCAGCTCTAAGCTATGGCTAATGCAGCTGGTTTAACTGTAGAGCAGCACTGGTTCTTTCATATATTAGGGTAGGAAGAAAACTTAAGTAAAGTCATGCAAAGTTCAAATTGTGTCCCACCTGCTGTGCTTTTACTGTTGCCCAAAGACAATATCGAAGTTAACACCAAGTCTTTCATATCTTTAGAAGTGTAACTTTACATTAAACTGTCTTTATGTACTGTAAGGAGAAAAAAAAAACCACATCAAGACATTGCAGGCCTGTAATTTTCACTTTTTCCTTTCCTGGTAGTTATGCTTCGTCTTAGTAGGCTTTGCATCTCCTCTTTTGCAGAATTGATTACTTCAGATCTCTCTTGTTTTGTCTTGCTATGCCAGTCAAGCTTATTCATTTTAGTCTGCTTTCATGGTATAGGTCCTGTTAAGCAGCATCTTTGTCTAATGCATGGTAATTCTGTGGAAAAAAAGTATGATCTCAAAGCGGGGAGAGACCCCAGCTGAGACCTATGATGTGTGTGCAGTATGGATCTAAACTACTAGGATCTCCTGTTGGAAGGAAGATTGATACGGCAAAGCAGAAATGCTGTTAGTTCTAGCAACTGAGGCTTAAATGCAGAAAATCTTAGGACCCTTTTATCTTTTTCAGTTTATGGAAACTTCCTCAGGGTATGGAAGCTCTTTTTGCTGTGAAAAATATGATCTTTTAGTCTACTGTGAATTTGCTCTGACATTTGTCACTTTGGTCTTTGTTTCGCCCTTTCCCTTTGCTGTTCTGACACATCTGTATATTGCCACAGCCTCCACCTGCAGCTGCCTAGTGTCCTGTTTTGACCAAAGTATTTTTAACATAGAACTTTAAACACCATCAAAATTCAGCTGAATGCTCTGTTTAATCTGAAAAGGTAGTCTAAATGGTCAGATAGTACAGTAAAAATAGTGATTTGTGCCATTTTGTAACTATTTGTTTTATACACAACATGAAAAAAGTGTTTCAGTCAGAAAGGCTTCAAGGCCACACCTTTCTGTATTTAATAATGATTCAAAATGGGATGGGGATCTGTTGATTTCAATCAATTTTTGGCTTCATTATAGTTTTCAAGATACTGGATTTAGTGCTTTTTGAGAAACAACACATAGGGATTCCCCCCACCCCCATTGTATTTCTTCCAAGTAAAGTTGAATGAAAGATTAACCAGGTGCTATAGCTCTATGATGTTTGTGTGCCAGCTGAATCAGAAGCTTTGGCACTGACTGCTTGATTTATTTAAAGATAAAACAGATCCTTTTTAGCCAAAATGAAAGATGAAACAAGTTTTAGTAATGCAGCCCTTGTTGGCCCAAAGTGAGCCAACTGTACCAAATTAGCATTGAGACCAAGAGTAGATGACTTAGAGAAAAGCCACTGAAGAGACAAATGGATCAACATTTTCAGTTAAAAAAAAAAAAAAAGTGCCATGACCTGATCAGGCTAAGTAAACCTAATTGAATCTGGCTAGTGGGTTTTTTGTGTTTTTTTTTTTCCCCAGTACTCAAGTGAGGATGCCTTAAGACAAGAACTATGGATAAATATATCAGAATACGGAAGATTGGGGAAGGATCCTTTGGGAAAGCAATACTTGTCAAATCTAAAGAAGATGGCCAACAGTATGTTATTAAAGAAATAAACATCTCAAAGGTGAGTGATTATTATTAATAAATTCCTGATCTGTTATTTTTGTATTTCTGTTCTCAAAAATAATTTTTTTTTCCTATTAAAGATGTCAAATAAGGAGAGAGACGAATCAAGGAGAGAAGTTGCTGTATTGGCTAACATGAAACATCCAAATATTGTCCTGTATAGGGAGTCATTTGAAGGTATGATGAACTAATACAGTAGAGCCGGGAGTAATGCTAGAAAGTGACTGTCTGTGCATTACTTATTGCATTCAGTTTAACAGTCAGGGAGTCTTTTCTCTTTAATCAGTATTTTTCATACCTTTATAACTCACTTCAGTTATTTTCCTCTGTATTTTTTTCACAATTCCCATTCATGTTTAAAAATAATTGTAATTTAGAAAAAAGGGCAACAAATAAACAAATATTCATGACTATACCTCACATGTATTGATTTTGATTGATGCTTAAATGAAAGATATTCTCTTGTTACTCCAGAGCATAAGTGTCCTTGAATACTTGTGTATACCCTAGCAACTGGAACGCTTGTGTAGGTTAAATTTATGTAGTTTAAATTACAGTCTAAATCTGGATATTGATAACCTAGCAAGAGCAGTTCTATGTCCAAGTGTATTGCCTTAGAGTGCAGTCTTCAGTAACTGCAATCATATCATTGCTTTCAGAACTGGAAAAATAGATGGGACTGTTTACTTCATCAGACTATGAAGGAAGGAGAGATATAATTCTATGTTGTCTTCACAGAGAATGTCTTGGGAAATGGGCAAAACAGAAAAAAGATTCCCAAAACCTATCATAAAAGTTAAAATATTGTCAAAAGCCCCTAAATATTATTTGAAATACTGTTTAGAGATTCTGATATCTTCTTTCCTTCCTTTCTGCTGACTTCCTTATGTCTTTTGCCTGGGGCTTTCATTTTTTCTAGTCGCTAAATTAGATTTTTGTGACATAATCATATTACATAGCCACACTTCTGGTTTATAAATCCACAGTGCTGTCTTCTTTGCATGGAGGCCTGTTCTTTAAGACTGCTTCTTTTTCTTACAACTTAAATCCTGTAATCCATGATTCACAAGGCTTTGTGTTGCATCTTTCTTGCTAGAACACACTGACCTCGAATATACGGCATATAAAGTTTATAAAAGAAAATTATTTCAGCAGTAGATGCACAAGAAATCCAGACTCCTAGTATCATCTTTTGAAATGATACTTATTAATGATACTGATAATAAAATAACCATAAGGGTTTGATAAATAAATAAATAAATATAAATAAAATAAGGGTTTGATGTTTTGAAAGACAGATTTTAGAGGCATTCTGTGGGAGTGAAATTTAAGTGACATAGATGATTCTATTGATTTTAATTCAGAGTTTTTTAAGTACTGTGACTAACTTTTTCATAAAATAGGAGTTTTTTTCTTTTGAGCAGCATGTGACTGATTTTCTGCAGTTATTCATCTCTTCTCAAAATCATGCCTAGTATGTGAGTAGTGTAGTTCTTCTGGTTTTGGCTACTTGAAATTTGCTTCTGCCTAATCTTTTTTTTTTTTTGTCAGTAACTGGGAAAGCCGTAACTTTGAATGAAATATATTATATTTGTTTGTACCCCCTGCTGGAAACTTGCATGGGATTTTTTGAAATCTCCCCAAATTTCATTCAAAAATGAGAAAGTAATTGTTTCCATCTCTCATTGTCTGCTGAAAGTTCTCTTACTGTTCTTCAGACTCTGAAATTAACTGCATGTCTAGTATGAGAGCTGATGGTTGTCGTGTTCTGGCAAGTCCAGGTAAAATTCCAAGAAAGAAGAAGGCAAATAGGAGCAACTACCTAAATTAGATCTTAAGATCCCTATTTTTAGGACAAGGGATCTATAGGATGTTTGAAAGCAGTTTGAAGATTGGTTTTATATTGTGTTCATAAATGACACCTTTAATTTCATAGTGGTTTTGTACCCCATGTTGGGGCACTGGTTCAGTAGATGCAGTTTTTTTCTCTCCCTATCAAAATAATCCACTGTTACCAAAATAGGAAAATTAGGTTGTGAAATTCAAAATAATAAAAATAATTTTGCTTGACGTTTGAAAAAATGGACTAATTATATCTGAAGCTGCATGTGAAAAAGTAAATTTTTGTTGCTTTTTCTGTAGCTGTAGTGAAGATATTTAGAAAGTTACGTAAAGAAGGTCTTATTTTTGTCTTTTTTAAATACTTTGTCTTTTACTTTACAGAAAATGGCTGTCTGTACATAGTAATGGATTACTGTGAAGGAGGAGACCTATTTAAGAAGATAAATGCCCAGAAAGGAATCCTATTCTCTGAAGATCAGGTAACAACAAACTGCTGCTACAGTGTTTTGTTGCAGGATACTTTTTCATGAATTTTAAATTATTTTGGTTCAGGTTGTAGGTGTGGTTGCTTAGTATAAAAGCAGATTCCTCAAATGGTATTCTTTTTGCCACCAGTCAGTGTAGTATCTTAAAAAAACCAAACCAAAATACAATCAAAACAAAAAGCCAAATGCACAAAAACACCCAGAAAGAAAATGTAGCTGGAAGTCCTGCATATGTTATTTGAGATTTTGTCTGTTTGTGTAAGATGCTTTTAAAAAAGTTGGCTCTCTTATGAAGTAAACCATATCTGAGACATTAAAAATACTAAAAGGCAACATGAATATTCTTAAACCTCTGAAATAATGTTTTTAAAGATGCAAAGGTGTAGGATTTTTGTATTGTAATACTGATTTTCATGTGTTAGAAGTATACAATAATACGCTTTGTAAATACAATGATATGAAATATGGAAATATGAAGTTGGCATAATTCAAATATTTATTTTGCCATTAATAAAAATTGAATGTTTATATATACTGGTATACTTCCTATACATTTTCTTTTTCCACAAAACTGGTTATAAAGTCATTTGTAGTGAAAGAGAAGTGGGAGAGTTTGGAATAAATGAGAGGATTATATGTACAGATTTAATTAAATTAAGTAAATATAAGTTATGTAGGATTCAGGGTAGGTTTTTTGTTAGGACCGACGTATGTTCCTTTGTTTAATTGTTTCTATGCATTTGTGTCTGTGGTCCAGTAGGATCTCGATTTACCTGGGATTGGAAAGGCATGGCAGTATATTAGGTCTATTTATGGCATTCAGGAAAGGGTATTCATTAAACATTTGGGATATAATTTGTAAAACTTTTTCTCATTTGACCTCACTTTTACAAGAAGTACTTTAAATGGAAAAGTGAAAATTATGCCTTTCATTATGCTGTAATTTTGTCATGTATATACTTCTAAGTAGTGAATGTGAAAGTATTATTCGCATGGGAAAGTTCTTGACATTAGTCACTTCTTAAATTGTGATATTTGCAATTTACTGAAAAGGCGTTGTTGGCTTCTTTATAATCTTCTAGTTAGACGTTTGTTGCTTTTCTCATCAAAATCTACTTTGTAATATTTTTCTTTTTAAGGGAAGATACACAAAATTACTGTGTGTAAAATAAGTGCTTCTGTGAACATCAGTAGGGCTTTCTAGGACTCTTAGTCGATTAACTGAGTGCAAGAAGACTTGCATTGGTTACAGCAAGTACAAGCTTTTAATTTGCAAATTCCTCATCTTAGGCATTTTAGCCAATCAAATCCATATTGCATACTTCTGCTAGGTTTATAATATCTAATGAAAGTAGTAGTCTCAAGCTTAATATAGAATTTAGGTAATAAGCATCTTTCATTAAAAGGTTTGCATTATAGTGACAGTACTGTTAAGTTTTGAATTATTCTGTGGTATAAATGAAGAGGGTAAGAGGGGAGAAGTGTAAAATTCATAGCTGTAAATAAAAATCTGACTTGATAACATCTTGTAAAAGGAGAAGTTTTCAGATAAATGACAAAGTTGATGTTGCATTTTCTTTTATTAATAGATTCTGGATTGGTTTGTACAGATCTGTTTAGCACTAAAACACATACATGATAGAAAAATCTTGCATCGGGACATAAAGTCACAGGTATGTAGGTGACTATTTTTCAACTGAATTTTCTTTCAAAGTGGTTGCATTCATATCTTGCTAGTTTGTTTATGGAAACACTTCTAATACTGGAAACACTTCTTTAGTCTGCAGGAGATTTATGTATTTGTACAAACAGATGAGGCTATTTGATGAAACTAGGAGTGTTAGTCATATATTTATGTGTGGGGACAGAAAAGGGTATGTTTGACAATGTGTAATAGTGTTTCGTCATTTTAATGAAGTAGGACTTGAATAAGTCTGGTGTTCCATAGTAGTCAATAACAATTACTTCAGGGGGATTGAATGGCAGAAAGCTTCATTTCTAAACATGTAGAGAACAAAAAGTGTGCAATTGTATGAATATTTTAATAACAGAGTTCTTAACATTTCTATATCAAGAATATATTTTTAACCAAAGATGGAACAATACAGCTGGGAGATTTTGGAATCGCCAGAGTTCTTAACAGGTAACTCCTTTTTGATGGCTTTTTTTTTCCTCTGACTTAATTTAAATTGCTTTGATCAAGGAAAACACAATCTGTGCACTTCACGTAAGTTAACCAGTTAACATCCATCCTTATTTTTTTCTTAGCACTGCAGAGTTGGCCCGCACTTGCATAGGAACACCGTACTATTTGTCACCTGAAATATGTCAGAACAAGCCTTACAACAATAAAAGGTACTATAAGGATTTTGTTAAACATTTTTGGGAAGAGGAAGAAATTTACTTATTTTAGGAATCTAAAGCTGTTCTAATCAAATGATGGTGAACATCTGTTAGTCTCCTACCCAGGTAGGTACTGAGCCTCACTGTAGAAGTGGGACCTTAATAGGTCTGCGGTAGAGAGAAATGTCATGGAGAGATGACTTAGCTTAGTGCTTCAGGTTCTGGATCTAGCTGTGTTCTTAATTGTGGCTCTCCTTTGGCCTATCTGCACAGTGGTCGTACTGCCTTCGTTTATGGACTTCCAAAGGGAAGCTGTATTAAGGATGAAACACAGTAATTTGATTCTCTAAGCACATGATGTGCATAGATGGGTGGCTCAGCTTGCTCCCGATAATGAAGTCCACAGATACCTCACTTATACCTTTGCTGCTGTGGCAGCAGCCTGAACCTGGTAACAGTGTCCCCAGTGTAATTAAATGGATGTTAGTAAGTTACCCTTCCACTGCACTAAGCTGTTGCATCATTGCTGTGAATTCCTCAAACTGATTTCAATTGATTTCCTAAAAGATGAAAATTGTTACAATTCCTTGCCCTAATTTCTTTTACAGCAGATTTATTATACAATGGAGTTGGTACCAAATTATGTAATGAGTGGGGGTAAGGTTAGTCGCTGCTAAACAGAGTAAATTGACTTTGAGAATTGTATTTGCTGAATTAGGTGATGAGTTTTGTTTGTGTTTCATTTGTTTTATTTAAAGACCTCAGGCAAATGTATATATTTAAAGAAAAGAAGCTTTTGTCCATATGTTGTCTAATTTCTGTGGCTGAGGTGGTTCAGGTGAAAAGTTGTAAATTGGAAACCAAAATAGCATCATCTGGTTTTCAGGTTGGCCTTATTTTGATTGATGCATTGTTTCTTTGGGTTTTTTTTCCTTGGGGTTTTGCAGAGTCAAAGAAGTCCATACAAGGAAGCTTGTACACACTCAAAATCCACCCTTTCCTCTTCAAGGATAGACTTCATAGATAAAAGTTACTTGGGAACGTTAACCTAGAATTAATTTTTAAAGTATGTTCTCTTTGATTTAGTGATATCTGGGCCCTCGGTTGTGTTCTCTATGAAATGTGTACACTTAAACATGCGGTGAGTAGAAACTTTGTGTCTCTATAAAACAGTGATTTCAATCAGATTTTTTTTCTGGTGTTACACAGATATATTTTACTTGATGAAAGGGTTTGATGGTAGCTGTTTGAAAATTACCTTGAGCATTTTCATCTCTGCTTCCTGTGCCAACTGACATTTTTCACTGGTGTTTTGTTTTATGCCAATCTCTCAGATATCTTGGGACTTTTGTTTTTAATGGATTGTGTTAACTGAAAAAATCGTTAGGTGCTGTTACAAAGGATACTAGGAAGAGTGTTTGGGTTTTTTTCCTCTTTTTTTTTTCTCTTTTTTCAAGAAAGCTTAAATTCATTGAAAGCTTCATTGAAAGTCTGAATTTGGATTCAACTTTTTTGCAGATGGGTTAATGTATTTCTGTTTAGAACAGGAAGAGTGCTTAGAAAAAACTCCCAGTGTCAAGAGTTGCCTTTTTCCTTTTTTTCCCCTTCTCTCTGTGTGTGTAGTTTGAAGAGTATGTCTTCATCATCCGTTTTTCAATTAGGAAGAGAAGAAAATCCTTTTTTTTTTTCTGTCCTGTTTTGGATTTTTTTTTTTTTTTTTTTGGTGAATTTTGTTTTGTTCAGGGCTTCTTAGTAGCTAGTTTTATTAAAAGGAAAAGATAATAACAACATGAAAATAAAAAGAAAGATATTCAAGGGATAAGGATTTAATTTTACTTCAAGTCTTGTAATTTCTTCTTGCTTGGTCTTTTATGTGGCAACAGTGCTGATAATACTGAATTTCTGAGAGTTGATGGCAATAATTTGTTTTCTGTAAACTGGGTGATGTGTATTGCTTTCTTTTTATTGTACAAAGGAATTGAAATGGTGCCTTCTGTTTCCTGAGCTTAAACTGAAGTCTGAGCACTCCCTTGGATTTCACCCTGAATGAGTGTGAATACTTTACATTCTTTCATTTGAAATGGGGGTTTGCTACAAAGGGTAGAAGGCATGTGGTGGTTCCAAGTCTTTGGAAGAAAAGATCAAGCAGCTAATTATTTTTTCCTTAGTTATATATCATTGTCAGTCTAGATCTGGAGGGAAATAATTACTTGTTAGCACCATTTATGTCTCCATAGTATGAGATACCTGTATGGTGATGTATTTTTAATTAGAATTTTAATTGGAACACTTGGCAACAGATTATTTTGAACTGCTGGTGTTGACCTTGAAAATTTGTATGTTGAGGCAAAGGAAGGTTCGTTGTTAGTTTGTTTTCCTCATTATCTGAATGTGCAGCCTTACATGTGGACAGACAAGAAGAAATATGTAGTAACTGTTTTCTTCCTTTTGTGATACAGTTTGAAGCTGGTAACATGAAGAACTTGGTCCTGAAGATAATCTCTGGACCTTTTCCTCCTGTTTCTATGCATTACTCCTATGACCTACGTAATCTGCTGTCACAGTTATTTAAAAGGAATCCTAGGAATAGACCATCAATAAACTCCATATTGGAGAAAAACTTTATAGCCAAACGGGTTGAAAAATTTCTCACACCAGAGGTATGGAGTTAGTTTTAATTCTAACTTTGCTAAAAACATCATAGGACTTTCTTTTTTTTTTATTCTAAAGTTGATATATAACATGGAAAACTGGAGTAATGGTATGCCCTAGAGCTCTTATAGATATTGTTAGTCAGTTGAGGAAAAAACAGTTTTACCATGAAATGTAAAGAAAAGTATCAAATTATTGTTTGGTAGTTTCCATAAGTAAATCTAAATGGACATTTTCTGAAGTGTATTGTTTTGTGTGTTTTTCTATATCATGAGGAATCATGACTGAGATGGTTTGTTTAGATATGCATCTTTTCACAAAAAGCTGCTGTCAGTGATTTCAGCATTGTTGCCGTGTAGAACTTCTTCAGTCCATTTTTTGTGAATAATAGTACTGATGCGAGGTAAATATAGACAAAGGACATGGAGGAAGTGCAATGTAAAAAATTATAATGCATTCTAACTCACAACTAAAGAAATGTCATGAAGAGGCCATATAGAATTGGAATTTCTATTGTATTGGAATGACTTACTTCAGACTAAAGTCCCAAAGCAAGTTAAAATTCAGAAATCTTTACAGATAAGTTTGTTCTAACATTTGCAACAGTAATAGTTTGATCTGATTTTTCTTCCAGTAGCTAGAATGGATATGAGATGGAGTTAGTCAGTCAACGTATAACTAGTAATAGACTGTCTCTATCACACATGGTGATACTAATTTGTGCTAGATTGAGTATGAATACTTAGGCACAATTTTTCCAACTCTGCCATGGATGTATTTGATTTAGAGGTGCTATCTAACCTTAAAAACAACAAAAAGCAGCCCCACACAGAAAGCACCTTCTCCTAAATGTATAAATCACTGGTACATTCCTATTCAGCTGGTGGTGGTCATTCTGTGACACAGCTGTAAGGCTTGTTTTCTTTCAGTATCATCCATGGCTAATGCTGTTGTCCTCTGTTTTCCTTAGTCTAAGCTTAAAAACTGTTTCATAGTTGACATCTTCAAGATGTTGCAACAGTTGCTGAAATACTATTCTTAAATGTCAGGAAATAAGTCTTCTTGTTTCATGCAAATTCTTTCTTAATCTTCATAGTTACTAAGTTGAATTAAAGAATGAATCTAAATTAGCACCAATTTTTAAAAACAAGAGGGTATTCTTTGAAAGATACGCAAGAGTCAGGTTTCTTTTCTGTCAGTGAATGTGTTATCATGGAAACATCATACTTGAGTTGTTACAGCTAACTACTCAGATAAAAGCTTCAAGATCACTGAAATACCATTAGTAGGAAACTGTTCACATGTATGACTTCTGGCTTACACAATCTTTGATGCTAGACTGTACAGATTAAAAACTTGCTCTGCCATGAAGTGCAGAGTCCTAAGTGCTGCACTTTAGTTCTTGGTTTGGTTTTTTTTTCCAGATTTAGCTCCTTAGCATCCACTGCAACTGACCAGAAGACTCTTAAACAAATCAAAGGAATCTGGGTAGTTCAATGTTCTGTAAAGACTTTTCCTGAACTGACACTTTTCATTTATCCTTGCTGCTCTTCCTTGAATCTTTTTCATTTCTGCTATGTACATTTTGAGGTGTTTGGTTCAGAGCTACCTACAGTATTTAAGATGATGGCCTATTTGTATTTGCATATTCTTCATCTGGTCTCAAATTTTTTCATCCCAGCAAGACTGCTTTCCATATTTTATTGTGCTAATTTGATATGCCTGACAGCACACCATATATGCTTTTTCTAGATACCCACATATGTGGTCATCTTCCTATCTTGAAAAAGATAGCAACACTTTAAAACGACAAACATTTTTAAAGGACTGTTTATTTTAAAACAAGCTGAATGAGAAATTGAGGTGAACTTTTGCAACTACTCGGAAACCTACAATGAATTATGTGTAAAACTATGTTGATGTTCACATTAACTTTCTTATAGATTCTTAGCTAGTTCATAAATGAGATAACATGTGCCACCCAGCAGTCAGACAAAATTGCTTTTTAAAAGTATTTGAGTAACTATGCTAAAAATGTTTGAAAATACTCCAGCTTCATATTAGTGTTAGTGATACTAGATTGAATACATGAAGTTGAGTATTCATTTAAATTTAATTTACAGTAAATGCTGTTAGTTAGAGACTTACTGGTAATGGCACACTTGTCTGAAAATGAGTTCTCTCTAGCTTCAGGCACAAATACTGTTGACTAATTTTTCAACTTGTTTAGCTTATTGCAGAAGAATTCAATCACAAAATTTTCCTCAAGTTTGGACCACATTCTTCACCAGGTGAGTTAGTGTCTACAATGCTTCTGCTTTCAGCTCTGTCGACATAATGTATATAGCTTTGTTCTTTTACTGGTTGGGTTTTTTGGTGTTTTCCTATACCTGACTGTAGAATTTGCAGGAAAAAAGAGAGAGGAAGCAATTTCCTCCCCTCCCCTGGGGAGCTGGATGTATGTTGGGTACAAATCATGGAAATACAAACTACGGGCCTGTAATATATTAAGTATTCTTTTTGCTCTTGCAGTATGCTATGCTTCCAAATTTAAGGAGACAGTGTAGACTGCAAATACTGGAGCTAATTCATATGCTCTGATTGTATTACTTATTTTTACCCCTTACTAATGACACATAGCTAATAAGAAATACGATTTCTTTTTTAAAATGTGGGAGGTTTCATTAGAGATTCCAAGATAAAGCCCAGGCTTCAGCCTAATTCAGTAAAATTTCTGCTAGTGGTAACAAAGTAAATTAATTTTGTCAAGATGGTATTAGTTCATTTTAGTGTATTAGTTTGCCTTTTTTTTTCCTAGATTTCTTTCCCCATTATTTTAGTTCCCTGTAATTACTTGATGCACTGGCAAGTGCTGTGGTGTCTTTTGAGAGCGTTGCTGTCCTCTTATTCTGTAGTAAGAGAGCCCTGCTAACACAGAATCAAACCTACAATATTGGTGTATATTCAGGAACTCTACAGGGAAAACAATATCCCTGAAGGCCATTGAAGCTCTTCCACAACTCATCTTCCTCTGGCATTAGCATTGCAAGTTTCAATCCAGTGTTGCTAGTGGAGACAGGCCTGTCCCTCCATTCCATTAGGAAACCTTTTCCCCATGTGCATGACCACTGTACAGTAAAGCATGGCAGCTGAAATAAGGGTCATCTATCCAGCTTGAAGGCTTAAGATTTAAAAGCACGGGAATTGTTTTCTTCTGTTTCTTATCAAACATCAAATTTAGACAAGCTGTTTTGGGCAAATGGATATTATACATCAGCTCATGTGAATGAAATGTTAGCAGTTTATTATGGGTTCAGGAGGATGCCCATACACAAAAGCCCTGAAACCCAACTACTGAGTGCAAAGCAAATTTAGTTTTATTACTAGCAGTAGCAAGTAATACATACCAACCCCTGTATTCCTGTAAAGCTGCTGAGCAGGAGAAGGAGATGGAGCATGGTGCTCAGGCAGGAGGGGCAGGCAGGCAGTGCACCTTCAAGGTGTCCCCTGGATCCAAATGGTGTGCATCTCATCCTTCTCACCCCTCCACCCCAGAATCACTCCTCACATCTCCTCCTCAGTAGTGGAATTTTTCCAGTTACATGATCTCATGCATGGCCAGCACATGAGATGAGGCCATAACACCTTGTGATGCCACCTCCATGCTAACAACAGCTCCACTGTGCATTGTTCCTCTTTCACAGGTTAAGTTCCCACTGATTGACCAATACATTGTTTCTCTTGCAATGGTCAAGTTCCCACCAGTTAAACAATAAAGTTTCCTTCATTGTCTTGTTGAGGTGCACAACAGCAGACCAAATATGGCATGGCCCTAGACACGATTTCTGTCCCTGACACAAAGTTCACCCGTTTTTCTCCAGTTTTGCTGTTCTAAGACTTTAGGAAAGGGAAATATGATGCACTGGCCAGCCTGGTTAGCTCAAGTCCAGGGGTTTTTTGTTGTGGACTTTTTTCTTTTCAGCTAAAAGACCAGTTCAAGAACAAACACTGACTTCAGTTGCACCAGCTCAGAAAATTACCAAACCTGCTGCAAAATATGGAGTGCCTTTAACTATCAGGAAGTCTTGTGGTGCACCTAAAAAGCCTAATGAGAAGAAGCCATTGACTAAATCTAGGCAGGTAAGAAGCGTTTTGTTTCATATCCTATTTAAATGCTCTGAAAATAGTATGCCTTCCTTTTCAAATTGTCTTGGTATGTGGACACATGCATCTGCAGAGAAAGTAGAACTAATAGTTTAAATGCTTGGCTTGCTTCATTATTGATTGTTTGTTTAATGTGGTTTTAATATGTTTTTTATAAACTCCTACTTTAGGTTTGCTTTTTAATTCCACTGCTGCATTACATTTGTGTGTTTTCATTTGCTTTATTGGTGTTAACCATTTTTGAAAACATTGGAAGTCTGTCAGGTATACCAAGATCATTTGCACTGGATACAAATCTTAGCATCTTTTTACCTTGTTCCAAAATAATCTCAAATTTTCAAACTATGCAAACTTTTTCTAGCCATTTTACAAAGTGGTGTCAGCCAGAGAAACTGTAATTGGAAGAGGAGTTTCCCAGATTTAATTCTGTGAGCTAATGAGAAAGTTTTCTGTATACCTTCATAGAGTACTTTTGATCTTTCTTCCAGTTGTCTTCTCTGTATTCCTTATTATGTAAAACTTCTGTTCTCTCTCTCTTTATTCCATTAATTACTGCATGGTCACAAAATGTTTATGCTACAGCTATTTTTTATTTATATGCACATGCCAGACAACTAGCAACCAAGAGGCTGCCACTTCAGCAAGAGACCTAGTTCAGATTTTCTTCTGAATAAGTAATGTTGTTGTTGTTGTGGGGTTTGTTTTGGGTGGGTTTTTTTTTCCTTCTCCCTATGGCACTTCAGGGAATTTAATACTAAAGATCTCTAACCCTCTGTCAAACTTTTAGGTGGATAGAAAATTGTCCTTGAGATACAAATTGTCTGTGAGGTTCAACAGTTATCAGAGGTTTAGAGAAAGACTCATTGATCACACAAGCCTTGTTGGTTTGTGAAACACAATTTGAAGAAGCAAGAAGGGAGAGTGCAGACTTCTTGTGTGTCCTTATGAGATCACAAGGTTTATGTGTTTTAAGACTTGGCTGCCCAGCCATTTATTGGTCTTTGTCATGGGTTTCGTCAGCCAATACTGATCCAACTTGCCCAGAGACTTAAAGCAGCAGGGGAAAGACTGAGGAAATATCCTCTTCCCACATGTAAGGAATCAGTACTGCTGCTATTTTAAGATAGTCTTTGTGTGAATTGTACCTAGTGATAAGGGATAAGATACAGGGTAGAAACAATAGCTACAATTTAATATAAATTTTCTTTTCTGAGTCTGAGCTTTCAGCTGGCTTTTCAGAAGAGTGTGTAACAATCATCTCCTTTATTTAGCAATACTACATTAACATTATATTATTACAAGTCTCTAAAGGTTTCCAACTTCCGCAATACTTGATTTTAAAGTACCCATTTACAGGATTGTATGTTGTCAAAAGAAAATATTATGAAGCTCTGCGTGTTCCAGTATGGTCAGAAAAAAAAAGCTTTAAAAGTACCAATGGCTTTTTTGAGAAGAGTAGAGTAAACCACACATTTTATTATGTGTAGCTGCTTCTTTAGCAGGTATTCAGTGGTGACTGTGTTGTCATAGGTAACAAGAACCTTAGTTAAAGTTAGCACCAAGCAAAGAGCCAAGCAAAAGAGCCCTAGGATAACCTACCAAATCTTTTCTCCAAATAAGAGAATCTTAGTGTCTAGGCCCCCTCAAAAACTTACAATAAAGATAAAGGGTGTAATGAAGAGTAATACTATCAGAGAAAAAAACTAAGACAAAACAGATTTAAAAATCACTGCCTTCAGCTTTTGAGACAGAACTTTTAGTACAGGATGAACAAGTATCCCTAGATCCTAGCAGTGCTTTTCACTTCAAATCTCCTGAATAATCAAGTATTTTAAACCCCATTTAGTGCACATTCAGTTGTGATTTCAAGACATTTTTTTTCTGATAGAATTTTTCTCTCATTCTGGTGTCATGCTGTCTAATTTGAAGTTTCGCCTTTTATGCAGGCATTTCCAACTCCAATGAAGAAAATTTTTCCAGTAGAAGAAAGGAGGAAAATGTTTGAGGTATCATGAAATCATCTGTTTTCAAACTGAGCAAAAGCCAAGTCCATAGCAAGAATGACAAAATACAACCTTCAAACCTTTCCTCCTTATATTTTTTCCCAAACATTATATAGCAGTGATTTTTTTTTCTTTTTAAATCTTCATGGACATACACCAACAATTGGAGCAACAACCTGTCTTGACAGAGATTTGACAGAGTAATGGCTCAGTAATAAATATCAGATTATATGCTTATTTTTCAGGAACCTACAAAAAAGAAAAGGTTAGAATTGCCTGAAAAACACCAGAGAGAGCAGGTAGACAAGATTCTTCAGACTTTTCTTTATTCCCTCTTAGTAATTTTAATGAAATATCTTGTGGTGTGGTGTGGTGTGGTGTGTAAGAATATGCAGTGGTTTGATTTCCCAGTTCCTTAACATGTTTAATCCTTGCACCTTGCAGATCAGTTTACTGAAGGCAGATGAAATGAGAAGATTGGAAAAAGAAAGGGTAAAATATGTTTTAAATGTGTTAATAGTGAAGTTCAATTTTTACTTAGTGGTTCCTTGAATTTTGTTTTCCTGTATTGTTTTCTCCTTCAGATGGAACGAATAAACAGAGCCAGGGAACAAGGATGGAGGAGTGTGCTTGGTTCAGGTGGAAGTGGTGTTAAGGTTGGCAGCAGATGCAGAAATGTGGTGTAGTCTGTTTCCCTCACCTTTGATTATATGGAATGGTCTTCTCTTTTCAGAAAGATCTGCTCTTGGAGGTCAACTCTTGGGGCTGCCCATTATTAATCTATGGATAATTTAAGAAAAACCGTAATTGCTCCTCCCTGGCCTTTTGGAGATTACATGCAGTTTTCATTTTTAATGTTTTCTAAATTTCTGAATCTCTTCTCTTTCTGCCAGTAATGGTTTTCATGCACCACTTTCTTATTTCCACGCCTGCTTTTGCTACTTTTCCTGTGCTGAGTGTATGCATGAACAGCTTCTTTCACATTCAAGTTTGTTCTTGAATTTTTTTGTTTCCAGGTTTTCCTATTATAATAATGAACCTCTTTCCCTGTATCAAACACTTGTTTCTAAACATTCCTTGATATTTAGCAACATAAATGTTTCTATATATTGATAAGATGTTCAGGAGGGGGGTAAAAATTTCTGAGTAAATCTAATTTAATTTTGAATGCAGTGTGCTGTTTAGCCATTCACTTTGTGCATAATTAATCTGACTGCTCTGACAGTTTCTTTTTCCCTATTTGTGTGTGTCACAGTTTCATGGAAAAATAACTGTCCTAAAAAGTAGTCCCATCAAGTTAGTTGAATGTAAAGGTCTGGGTGTTTGCATCAGGCAGAGCCAGTGCAGGCATTTAAGTAGTGCTGTGGTGCAAATCTATCTGACAATAGAAAGTGAATTGAAACACAGGAATTTGTTGTGGTGGTAGAGAGTCTTACAAAAATACTCAGCATAAACATGTGTAGTAGGGCTTTTGTCAGCAAGCTCTGGGCAATAAAGTCAAAATGGATAGAGGTTTTATTGCTGTTCCTTCTACAAAAATGAAGAATACACAAACACTGACCAGGTTTCAGTAGCTGCTTATTAAATATTGGATTTCAAAATAGATATAATCTTTGGATGTATGCCACATATCATGTAAGTAAAGCTTAAATCTAAATGCAAACTTAAGCATACCAGACTTTAAAAACTACCAAGTGCTGATTTAATGAATATATATATATATATATATATATATATAAAATTTGCCTCCTATGTTGTCTTCCTCTCTCTCAAGATCAAACTGGCAGCACCAATAAAATGTGATGTGCGTGCATCCTCACATTTGAATGAGAGCTGCCTGCGTTCCTGAACATAGTGTTTCTGATTAACTTGGAGGGTTTTACTGTGAATATATGAAGAATGTTGAATATATGAAGAATAGAATATATGTTCTATTATAGCTACAGCTTCATTGTCTGTATTCCCAGTTAGCTGGGGAAACTGAGGTCCAGTGACTGTCCATTTTCACCAAGTGTCTGGTGTAAAACATCATGGCAGACAGGTGGAAAAAAATCGAGATGTCTTCGTCAGATTGGATATTTGAGTACAAATCTTACTGCAGACTGATAGTTCACCATCATTCCAGGTTTCCATATAACATTACAGTGTTCTTGATCTATTTCCTTTCTCCAGCGTGAAAGCAGTATATCCAGCAACTCCCTGACAATGTTGTTGAATGGCATTGTTCAAACTTTTCATCAACACAAGCCGTACAGCCTCTTATGAAGGCACAGCAGGGTCATGCACTGCATGATTCTGTCCTCCTGTTTTGTTTTTGGGCTGGTTGCTGCCATCTGTTTCTACGGGTTTGGCTTTGAGTTAGTGGTTCTAGCAGGGGCTGTAACTGTTCTCTAGACTTTAGATGAGCACCTGCTTAATATAATTTGCCTAGAGATTGATCACAGTATTTCTTTAGATTTTGGACACTGAACTCCAGCAATGGTAGGTGAAACCTTGAGTAGTGTTTAAAGTAAGACTTTTCCTTCTTTTTGTAGAGACTATAGTCTTGTATAGTTATTTTTATTCAGACCAACAGTATACCTACATATTTATTTGAATGCCTGGATAAATCCTTGACATAATATTCTCATCTGGATTATGGAGATCCATTTATGGGCATTGAACAACTGAAACTCAAAATGTGAGATAAATTCCATTCACAAATATAGTCTCTTCAAGAACTTCTAAAATGGCAATCTTAAACCTGTCTCATCTGCACTCACCGGTTTGAATTTATTTTAAATGCTTCAGACCACTCTGGAAGGAAGATTGATGCTGTTAAAGCAAATTCCATAGATTTACTACCATGGGCTATTTGACTGCTTCCCCCAGGCATAAAGGGAACATTTTTATGCATGTGCTGACAACCTTAACCTTGTTTTGCCAGTTTCACATTTTCTGCATCCATCCTTGGCTAACTACTGTACACAGCTGCTTGAAACATTATTTTTTTCATTGTTTTCACATGAAAATTCTGCAGTAATTCTAATACTTTGAGAATGACAGGGTTAATTTGCATAAAGCAGTAGCTTGTGGTAGGTGTTCCCCTGATCTGAGCTTTAGTAGAGAAACATCTCAATTCCAGTGACGGAAATCAATTTATAGTTCAGTGGCAATGATGATTCTCACACAAATCTGCACTTAGTGCCATTCAGCAAACTTAGAGCTGTGCTCAACTGTTTCCAGCTTCATGAAAAAATGGGTGTTTGGCTGCAAGTCACTTCTTAGTACTTCAGTTGGAATTGCATCACTTTTTTTGCTGAAACTTTGATTTTTGCCATGTAATATTATCAATCTCTATTTATACTTCAATGGAGTTGTTATCAGCAACTTCCAAAATGTGTGACAGATGGCTCATGTGTAACTAGACTATTTTTAGAAGAAGTTAAAATGGTGCTTTATTCTGGACTGCTACAGAAAAAGAAATTGTAACGTATCTGTCTTGTGATTCGTTAAAGTAGGGGCATGCCAGGGGTAAAACTAGGCCCAATTTAGAATTGTTGCAGAATATGTTAATGGTATTACTCTGCTGAAGATGTAAAAATTGGAAGGGCTTATTTAAACCAGTATTTGAGATTTCCACCCTACCCCTTTTGGTTTCCAGGCACCATATTATGTCGGTGGAGGTGGTGTTGGTCCTTTTCCTGTGTCTTCCAGAGGACGCTATGAACACTACCATGCTATTTTTGACCGGATGCAACAGCAGAAGGAAAATGTTAGAATAGCTGAAGAGAGGGAAGCCAAATTGAGGGCGAAACTACAAGACCGAGGTGTTGTTGAAAGGTATGGCTACCTCCCGATAGAAGTTACATGTGTCTTCCTTTAGGTGAAAGTAATGAAAGTTACTGTACGTATTTATCTACAGAGGAATTCCACCTGGAACACGTCCAGGCGTTCCTAAGGGACCTGCAGGTCATCACCATTTACCTGATGTTGGTGCAGTTAGGAAAAAAGTGAAAAGATTGAAGGAGGTGTCTAAACAAGCCAGTGCAAACAGGTTGGACTATGATAATCCGTGAATCTGTCCCTACATGTTAGATTCTTGTTCTGTGTCTGGTTTCATTTAGTAGTTGGGCATGTCTCAAAATCACTTCTATCCATTGGTATTGTGCTGTCTGTTTGTGTGTTAGTCCCTCACAGACCACAATTCTTTTAGAACCAATGGAGACCTTGGCTTCTCCAATAATGGAAAAAACAGTTTGCTAAGAGAATGTACTTCAAGTAGATTTCAGACAAAGTTCTTGGCTTAATGTGTTTGCAGATAGCAACATAAGCCTCCTCCTTTACTTTGTTCATTATTCCACTTTTTGTGTTACCTTCCATCATCTTATTCTTCCTGCCTTTTCTGCACCTAAGTGTTTGACTCTGTAGCATTGGAAATTGTCTAGAGTGATCCCAGAATTGTCAGCTCCTGTTTATTGATCAGTGGAAAACTTCTAGGAGCTTTCTTCATTGAAATGTGAATGCCAGGTGTTATAATGGTGTGCAATTTCTAATCCAGTATTCAAATAGTGAATTAGAAGATCTAGTTCTCATTACTGTAAACAGAACAGAGTATTTTTATTCATAAAAGGATTGTAAACAAGTACTGATTTTTTTATTATTTTTTTTATGTTTTCACTCTCACATAGCTTTTTCAAAACTTCTTTGTTCTCCTTCAGATGCATTAATATTTCCCAAAGAACTATGTTCACAGTTGTGACTAGTGAATGGGAAAATAGCATTTTTCTGGAAGTTTAGTACTGTGAGCATTACTAACTGAATTTTGTAGAGAAACAAATTTTCTACTGCATGATTTAAACTTCTGCAGAGCTGCTGATCTGTTCTGCGGAGGAAAAAACAAATGGAGTTAATGTGAGGAAAAGGAAGTGGCCAAAAATACCATTTGTTCTTTCAAACTAATTTAATTCAATTTTGTGTTCTAATATAATATGTACTTGCAATTCTAGATTTTTTACTATTGTAAAATTTGCAGCAATAACATATCATGCTTAACACTGATACTACTATTCTGAAAGCTATGAGGTTTATTTTCTATTCTTTATAGTAAGTTGGGCTGTTGTGAGAGAATCAAAATTCTTCCTGGTACAACCCAGTACTGGGAGGTATATTTTGCCAGCTCTATTTTAATGTATTTCCTCCTCTAGTTATTCTCAGTGCTTTGCACAAAGCACACAATCCCCACATCTTGCCTGGATTAGGAAACAGTTTGACTCATACATTTGAAAATATTAGATGATACTTGTCTACAGCTGGATAAATTGTTTTAAATGTATTAAAATTGAGAGAAGCTGTAGCAGAGTGCTGCAAATTATTAATAACATGGAGATTGGGAAGAAAAAACAATTCAGTATTTCTCAAATACATAAATTTGGAAGCATTCAATGAAAACACTATCCAGAAGTTTCAAAATAGGCAGAGATTGGGGGTTTTCCTGTTTATAAACTGGATTACTGTTAGCCTTAAATTTAGGTGCTGTTTCTTAGCATCTTAAACATGTTTAAAATTTGTTTTTTATCTAGAAACAATTTTATTATCATAGCCAGCCTAGCAGTATTTCTGTCCTGTACTTTATTCTTTCAGCTGTAGGCCAAATAAGAGTACATGATGTCTCACTTAACGAAAGAATTTAAATAACAAGAACTTTGTTAAAGATAGTCAGTTTAGAGCATATATTGAAGAAGCTGAGAAATCTTCAAGTTGAAATATTTCTGATCATACTGCCACTAATCTGAAGTGAAATACATTCAGCATCAACAATATTTAAAAATTGTCTTGGGCAGAAGTGCAGCCCAGAAGAAACTTAGTTGAAATATTATAGCAAAATGAGTCATTCAGCTTTAAAATAAGAAAAAACATTTTCATAAAATGTTCATAAAACTTTGAAAAAATACGTTCCTGTGAATTTGGTTTGAGACAAATAGAGCTGTCTGGGTTTGGGTTTTTTTGGAAAGCACCTCTCCTCTAACGCTGTGAGGTTCACGATGTGTGACAGACTTCAGCTGCATGACAAGGGTTTGCACAGATTCCCCTATCCACCAGTTGAGTTCATATGTAATTTAAAGGTAGAGTAGAAATCTTGTAGTGAGTTGAGTAAGATTAGCAAGTGTTTGTTATGTAGTGAGTCGAGTAAGATTAGCAAGTGTTTGTTTCTTTACCAGTAACACCTGTGTGGATTGTCTTGCCTTTTCAGAGCAGCTCCAGGGTTTGTTTTATTGTACCAAAGTGGTTTTATTTCTGTCTTCCTTTTAATGAATTGTAGCATATGGAAAAATTTTCCTTTCCTTGTTGCTTGGGGGTTAGAGAGGCAAAAAAATAAAATGCAAAGATTTTAATTAGCGTGCTAATTATTTATGAATTACTAGAGCTTTTTGTATTACAAAATTGTTCTTTCTCTAACTGCCTCAGCGTAATGGATTATTGCTATTCCAGTTTTTTCCTGACGGTTGCCGAACCCCCCATGCTCCTCAGTTAAAGGAGGCTCAGGGAACCTTGGAATGGCCTTATCATTCTACTACTTGTAGAATATCTTACACCATTTCTCAGAGTTTTGGGGTTTTTTTAATACGAATCTTCTCAGAGTCTATTTCTAACGAATTTATCAAAAACTGGCTCTCTATAATCTCATGAATGTACTCACAGAGTTGCAGGATGCTCAGTTATGGTAACCTAAATGTAGCCTTCTTGTCTACCCAGGCAGATCCCTGACCCGGGGTGAAACTTGTCAAAAAATAATCATCTTTTTATGGCTAATTCTAGGCTAGAAAAATTCCTGCACAGACCCTTTGGAAACAAACAAAAAAAAATCCCCCAAAATTCCCTAAAAGGAGTTGCCAGAACACTGTGAGAATAGTAGCACTGTACTAATTACCTAAATGGTAAAAGCTCTTACTGCAAATGTAGGACAGTCTTGAAAGGCTGTCACAGTATTGACCTTACTGATTGGCTTGTGATGAGTTGTTCCACATCTCTGAAGGGAAATCTTGAAGGAGTCTTCTTTTTCACAAATTATAACAGTAATGAAATAAGCTGAGACACTTTCAGAAACAATCGTACCAAGATTGTGTTTTGACATTCATTTTTGTTTTGATTGCAAGGATCTGGAAGTACAACAATACAATGTTTTGGGTTTGTTTTTTTTTTATAGTTCTTCTCACTTAGCCTGTTTTCCTCCATTTTGTGTAAGTCTGACTTGTATTTTGGCTGATGAAAGGCATTTTTTGAAGATGTCTTGCTCATATAAAGTTAATTTTTTTTCCCCGTGTGTTCTAGTTAGAGCAAGTGTGGGGCGGGAGAGTAGTGGGGGTGGTGATGTTTAGAGTATCATATTTCAGAGACTTTCATCTTGCTGTGTTGAAATTACTCAGGCAAAAAGGATGGATAGCTGCAGATAGAGCAAAGCAAGTTGAAGAATTCTGGCAACGAAAGAGAGAAGCCATGGAAAACAAAGCTCGAGCTCAGGGACACATGGTATGAAATCTGGTCTTCCTGTGTTTATTACTGTTTCAGCATGCTTTATGAGTCTTTGAAGTAGCATCGTAAGGGAAATGCTTACTAAATATTTTCCTTAAGTGTTAAAAAAAGAGAATAGGAGGTAAGTTTTCTGTATGCTTTTGCTAATTTTAATAAAATGTAACATAATCGTGCAGTACATTTCTCATTACTTTAAACTTATTAACAACGGCAATTATTTTTGTTTGCATGTGTCTAACTTGTTATTGTGAGTTTTAGAACATTCATTTACATATTTTTTTGTTTATACTTTGGAGTCTTGGTTAAAATTAAACCTCGTGTTGTACAGTACCTTGAACCTAAAATTAAGTTTGATTGAACTGATACAGCTAATGATCACACATAATAATGAGTTCTAGGAAAACACATTCTGCTTATTGAAAAGGTATTATAAAGTTACTCATATTTGTCAGTGTTGACATTTATAAAACCAGTACTCTTTAGAAATTAAGTAGAAGATATTGTCATAAAATGTTCTTTGTGCTTATGGTTCTAACTTCAATATCACTTTAGGAAGTTTGTTTAAAACATATATTGGAAATGACTGTGTGTTTTGGTAACGTGGAGAGTTTTACTTTTTGAGTGCTTCTCCGCACTATTCATCTGCTGTTGAGTGACAATATCTCTGTCAGCTGCTGAAATTAAACTGACTGTGCTGGAGTAGCAGTGAGATGAGACCAACTGCAGATTTATAGAAGCATCTCTTGAGTAATACCTGATAATCAAAGTATGATTTACAGCCAGATCTTAATGTCAGGGATTATTTCACTTACAGTAAGCAATTCTTGGGTACTTTGATTCGCTACTTTGATGGTGAAGTATCCTTGGATTAGTATATATGTTTTAAAATATGAGTCTTCCTTTCTAAAGCTATGGTTCAATTTTTTAAAACCTTCAAGACGTGTAAATAATTTTGAAAAAATGAGAAATGTTGTTAAGACTGCCTCTTATTGGACAAGTCATTAGTAGTAGCTGCTTGCATTTTGTTATTGACTTCAGTGGCATTGACGTAAATGTATGAGATCAGTTAATTCAAGATACCCAACTATTCAGTTAATGTTTCTCTGTTTTCTCTGATGTGTTCAATGAGCCTAAATGTTTTATTCCAAGAGGCCTCCTGTAATAAAACAAGGAGGTTACTAAACAGTTAAAGAAGTAACTTCCAGATGTTTAAGACCTACAACTTGAAGGCAGGATACCAAATTCATTACTGCATTTGCCATTGAAAGCAGAAGTTATCAGCAGCTTCCTTCTATTTGTGCAGGACAATAATCTGACTAGGTGGCACTTGCTGTCATATAGGGATGGGACTGTTGTTTGGACAATGTTGATCTGAAAGGAGCGATCATCAGCTAATAGCCAGCCTTTTGTCTGATGACTAGCACTAATTTACCCAGCTTCTATTAAATGTAATTGCTGTCAATTTTAATTTTCAACTGGCAGTCTAAAGTTTGACTCAGTAGTTGAGCTGATGATACTGTCAGACATCTGTTTTTTAAGACAGCTGCTGACCTGATTTGCTACTTCACTGTAGCTGTGTGGCATTGCAAAATATGAGTCCTGGTCTTTGAAAATTTTAATGTAGGCAGATGAGTAAAATTAACAATCTACAAGAAAGAAAATCAGTTCTCAAAAATCTTGCTTCCAATTTCTTTCTTAAGAGCAGTTATATAAATTGCCATCAGTGACGAAAATACCTAAAATAACTTGAATGCTAGAACAAAGAACAATGAAATTCCTTCAATAGTGCCAGTAAGCTTTTGTAAAGCTCAGGAACATGCATTAAAAATTAAAAAGAAAAACAAATATTTTCTGAAAATGTGAATATGGAAGATACTCCATTCCATTTTGTATGGCGTAATGCTTACTCTGAAACCAGCATTCATTGAATCCTCATGAATGTATAGGAACTACTCTTCCACAAAATGGTTCTTCTAATATGTTCTCTGATCCCCTGGTCACTAAACCACAGAAATGCAGTAATGTGCCATTTCCTTGAGCTATTTATTTTGCTCAATCTGAGAGTTTATTTGACCAGAATATTTGGATTCAGTCAATAACCTAACTGGAGGATTTACTTACTGATGGTTCTCTATACACAAACTTGAGAAAGCTAAAGCCCCTGATATTTTATGAGGCAGAAGGTCTATCACATGTATGCATACTGTCTTTATAGTATGTTGCACTAATAAATCAAGGAATTTTTAACCCATTTGGCAAATGTTTATGGTATATCATTAATAAAATAATTCAAGTATTTTTTATTTTAATCCAAGCAGAAAACATGGAGTTTAATGATTCTTGTTCTGTTTTGTACAGAACTTTCTTAAAGGTTGAAATCCTTTTGGTGACCGGTCACAGAGTACATCACATGAACCAAGTCTATACACTGCATGTGTATTAGACATTTAATGCAGCTTGCTAGATGTAATGCATGTATTTAAGTGCTTTATTCGATTTTTAAGTTGTCATTGTTAAAAAAGCTTAATCTGAAAACATAAAAAGATTCCACTTTTTATTTTAGGCTTGACTCAGCAATGGCAGAAATCCCAACCCTGTGCCACCATTTTTATATAATCCAGATGTAGAAAACTCATGCCCATCACAATTTAGGTTTTCTAACATAGCATGAGAATATCAGAATTGAAGGGAGAAGGCAACTATATTCTTAGAGCTCTTACCTCTATCTTTAGCTACTCAGAATTTTTAGTTACTGCTGTCATATATTTCATGTAAGTGAAAAGGGCTTAGCAGTTAATTTCAGAACATCTGCAGGTCTTTGATGGATTTGGTTTCTTACAAGTAAACAGTTATTGGATAAAACAGATAATTTTACTGCCCCAGCTACCTTAAATTTGATACCATTAAATGGCAAACAGGGTACACTGCAAAACATGGCAGATACCTATGGAGGCAGGCCCATTTCTGCAAGAGGAAGGAAATCCAGAAACAAGGAGGAAGAGGTATGCTTGCCGCATGTTTGCCACTTTGCTTATCACAGAAATAGCACTATTTTGACCTTGACTGTACCCAGTTTCCCTGCATGGTTCCATCTGTGTAACAAAATTAAAGGACTTTCTAAATTTCTAGGAAATAATTTACTGTAAAAAGTACTAAAGTTCGGGTGTGTTTCATTGTTCTGTTTTTTTAAATAATCAAAATAATAGTTGTCAACATCATTCTGTCTCAGAGAGCTTATTGAATTTGATACATATAGGTATCACTGTATCCTAATTGTATTGTGATAAATACAACCTTTTCTAGCTTTCAGTAATGTAAAATGTAGTTACAGTTAATACTGGGAAATGTATATTCCAGTTTTCTTTATTTTTGTTACATGAAAATTTGTCTGGAGGTTAGTAAATGCTAGGAAGGTGATAACAGTAGTGTTTGGAGAGGGGGGGCTCACCCATCTTTTTTTTTTTTGTGGAATCTGATCTATTTTAAGTTAACCATACTGGAGAGGCTTTCCACAGAGCTGAAACTTGTTTAATTTCTTTGCATTAGGAATATTTGGCAAGACTGAGACAGATCCGGCTACAAAACTTTAATGAACGTCAACAGATTAAAGCAAAACTTCGTGGAGATAAGGTTGGTTGAAAAATAACCTTAAATACTTACGGAAGTTGATCGTAGGGTGTATTCTTGTACCCCTGGTGGAAGAGTTTTGTTCTAGGCAGTTTTATATAGAGACATATATTTTAGACAGCACATAGGGTGAAAAAGACTGGGATTCTAGAGCATCAAACCTTACTTGTATACCTCGCCTGCAGAACATGAGGCAGTGATGAGAGGTGGCATGTGAGAGCCCAGCATTGTCAGGCCACTTTGCTTGCAACAAGAGGCACATTACCTTTTTCCTGACTTATCAAAGTTTCATTTCTTTAAAAACCAACCCTTCCTGCAAAACCAAATAAATAAAACCCGCACCAATCTCAGAGATGAAGTTCTGTGTAAGTAAACATTGGATTTAAACAGTTACTTAATGAAACTGACCCATGTTAGTCATACAGTCAATTAAAATATTCTGAGTAGGCACTCATATCACTCACCTTTTAAATACATGAACTGATCGTAATTATCTAAGGACTCTTACTTTGCAGAATGAAGCTGCCAGTTCTGATGGACAAGACTCTAGTGAGGAAGCAGAACTGAAACGCAAGAAGATAGAAATGCACAAGGTAAGTGTGGAGTGGGAGGAGATGGAAGTTACTGTTGTCAAATTTGTTTTATATCTCATGAATTTTCTTACATTTCATTTTTCTATCAATAATTTGTTCATGTATCCACTACAAGATATGGGGTGTTTTAAACTGTATTGAGGAAACAGCTGTGTTCAACTGTTTTATCTTGGTAATTTTAAAACATGCTGAGACATAGTCTACCCTTACAAATCAAGGATTTTCCCTATCCCAGCCTTTGAGATTTATCCCTAGGTTAGCTTTAGTTCTAAAGGCAATTTGGTATAACTAAAATAGCATTTTGAGACTGAAAGGGTAAGGGAGATGTACCTTGGACAACAGCTTTATTTTAGTTAAAGAACAAAAGAAGGCAAAACTCCTTGCATGGGCTGACATGGGCCATGTGTGGATTGGAATGTGAAACCCTGTGATGAATTACATTTAAAACAGATGCATTTCACAGAAATCCAATGTCTGATTAGAACTTTACTCTATGTGGTGGTTTTATATCAATAACTATTTCTACAATACTATACATAGCAAGTGTTACTCGTATCTATTCTATGATTTTCCCCCCATCATCTGCAAAGCACAGTGTAAAAACAAGCTAACCTTACGCCTGACCTGAAAACTAGAGGTGAAACAGCAAGTGAAGCTTTTTGTGTTTAAGTAAGTTGGTAAAATTTAAACTAAATATTTAATATTTTGTGATTAATGCATTTGTCTTCAAAGCCAATTTTAAGTAGAGATTCCAATTTTACATTACTGTGTTTAAGATTACTATTTACACTAAAAATACAATCATTCAAATCAAGAACTGTAATTAAATTTTGTGGAGTTGCCATTGTTTCAACATAAAAGATCAGTTATTATACTTGCGTCATGATTTTGTCAGTAGAGTCCTCCTTTCACAGTTTATACAGTAGTGAGAGAAAGGGAGATGAGTAATCCAAGAATATTCCTTCTTAAAATTTTCCATGAAATAGGTTGCTGATGATTTTAAGTTGATCTTTTTTTCACTTGTTGACTGTAGGCCCAAGCAAATGCTCGTGCTGCAGTTCTGAAGGAACAGTTGGAGCGGAAGAGAAAGGAAGCATATGAAAGAGAGAAAAGAGCCTGGGAAGAACATGTAAGAAAATAAATCTGTTATGTGCAGTCAAAGTATGTAGGGCTATGTCTTTGTATAACTAAAATCCTGTACTGTGATTTTTCGAGATGAAATAAGTAGTTCTGAAACTGAAGAGAATACCTTGTGTCAGTCAGAATTCCCCAATTAGAAGCCTAATCTTAGGTGTGCTTGCAGGAAGACTTCAGAACATCAAACCCAAGAATCATTAGGATCACCCCAACTATTTTATTAATAGTCTGTTAATGACCAAAATGTATTTTATCATGTAAAGCTGAAAAACTGATGTGCAGTGGGCAATTGTCTTTTGTATAAATGTGTGGCATCATTGCCCTTTTGTAGGGATTACATGAGCCTAATTGATAATACTGTGTTTAATGTGCAAAGTCTTGAATTAATTTTTGATTTAAATTTTCTTTAATTGAATCTATGCAGCTGATTGCAAAAGGGGTAAAGAATCCTAATGTGCCTTTTTACATGGAAGATACAGAACATAGTTTTATGAATGGACTACAAGAGCCTGGAGCAGCTCTTTCTAAGCCTCAACTTCCAGTGAAGCCTGGTGTACCTGTCATCTCCATGACTTCTGCTTTGAAGGAAGTGGGTGTGGTAGGTACTTTTGCTAAGAGGGTAAAATGAATGGAAAGGAAATAAATACTGACTGGAAAGAGAATGTTTAGAAAAAATTGGAACAAAATGGCTTATGATGAACCCTAGGCTGCAGTTTCCATTTTGATCAGGGCAGTCATGTGTAGTGGAAAAAGATATCAACTTCCAGCATTTTCATCAGCCTCTTGAAGAGAGGAGTTAATGAGTTGGTAACTTGGTGGAAGTGAGCAAATAAATTTTGAATGATAGGACTGTGTTATATTAATTATTGTTTCAGTGAGCTTGAATGTGCAGAATTTTAAAGAGTAGGCAAAGGTTAAGATTCTTGAATCTGTTACTGCTGTCTCTTCTTGTTGTCCTAAAAGAGCATCCTGATTTCTATTTTCCATACTCTTGGTCCTGATGTTCTAAATACTTACATGCTTACCTCAACTGCTTTATGTTACAGCTGTGAAACTGAGCAGATGAGTGCAACCTTGTACAATTTAAATTTTTAACACAATCTGTGTTAATTTGCATGCTAGCTTTTGTATTTTTACCGAAGTTGTTTCTAGATTTCAGTGTAGTGTGGTACTTCATAACGTATTCTACCCTGAAGGCTATGACTGTGGGAATATAGTGAAACTTATACTGAGGAGTGTACATAAAATGTAATACACTGAAAGATGTCAGTTGATAGCTGGAAAAATAAATCATGTTTGGGCAAATACTTAAATCATTAGCATATTTTTTCCACATGGACAGTTTATCTCACAGTAATGCAAGACAGTGACTATAACAGTCTATAGTACACAGAGCAATTGGAAATGGAGAACACAAACTTCGTACACAGATCATAAATTCTGTATTTTTGCCTTCAATATGTAGTTTGCTTATTTACCTATCACTTAAGTTGTCTCTTTTCCATTTGTTCTTTCTTCACAGATTCTCCTTGACTCTGTGCTTGCCACTTTTTTGGTTCTCTTATAGAATTACTCCTTTGTTGCATGGGAATTTGGTGGCATCTTCCTGTAGAGGTCATATCTGGCTTAATCTCTACATGTTTCATGCTCTGAAATCTCACTTGTCTGTTTAAATTGAGTGATTCATTTGCTCATCACTTTCAGATAGTGAATGGTTCAAAGAAGGAAGGTGCTCTTGAAATTCTGTTTTTGGGAAGCCCCCTAAAAACACAATAATCAAGCATTCTCTTTCAGTCTACCTGCTGTTGTCAATGGGAAGGTTTTAGGCTACTATGTCTATTAGTGTTCTCAAGATAATTTTTTTCTGACATGTTCTTCTACTTTCTATTTCACGCTTCTTGGACTTAAAGGATGAACACATAACTGCTGTCCAGGAATCTGAGGAGGAAATAAAAAAGACAGATTTTGCAGTACAGGTATGTCAAATTATATACAGTTTCATTTGGCTATCCTTTTAAGAAAGGCACTATTTTAAGTGGCATATGTTGGTCCTTATTTCAGAGTAAGCGAGAAATACTGAGAAGATTAAATCAAAATCTTAAAACCCAAGGAGATGAGAAAGGAAAAAAGGAGTGTAAAAATACCTTTGAATCATCTGGATACGAAGATGGTAAGGAGCAACAAGGTGACCAGCCGCTTCTGGGAGATCGCAAAAAATGGGAACCTGGGGCATCTGAGTTGGTCGTTCCTCTAGCTCAGTTATCAATGGAAGATTCGCTCTCTGGAACAGAGTGTAAGTACTTTTTTTTTGCCACCATGGTATTAGTAAATCAGTTTGCCATGTATAGTGTTTGTTTTCATAAAGCAAGTAGTCTTTATTATTATCATCTTGTTATCAGTTACATGTCATCTGCTTCTTAAAAGCAGGTGGTTATGTATTCCCTTAAAAAGGAATAAGGCACAGGCTGAGTAGTTAAATGGCCTGCAGGAGACTCAATACGTAATTTTATAATTTCAACAACAAACAGCTACCTAATTAAACGCATGATTACTTTCTTTGTGTCTTTTAAATAGGCACTAATTTAACAGAAAGAATCAAAAGCATTTAAAATATGTGAAATTTTCTCATTTAACTTGAAAATCCTGTTATGTTACCAGTAGAACAAAAAAAAGGGAGGGTTTTTTTTTTCATTTTATATCTGTTACTTCTATTGAGCCTTTCTTAGCTTTTTCCTTTCTTCAATCAAGACTGTCTTTCCAAATTTTCTATTTGCCTTCTCTGGTCTTTTGGTTGAAACCCCCTTTTTTCTGGTTTCAGTATGTCTTACTAAAAGTCTGTTTCACACTGTAGAAATAAATAATCATTGAGAATGTGACAGACTTGCTTCTTTGCATAGCAGTTTTATAGGGCTAGAATGTTAGAAGATCAAGAAACTTCTTTTTCTCTGTTTTTCTTTGTCACTTTATATCTTATTTTCCTTGGAGGAAGAAATAACAGAAATCAATGTCAAAGGTTAGCAAGGTGAGTCTTTCTAGTTTACCATTTCAGGTAAAGTTCAAGACCATTTCATGCCGGTGTTAAACATTTCTCATACTGCTTTCTTTTGGGGTGCCTGAATTTCTGAAATGAGCTACTGCTGCTAAGTTGCGTATGTCAACTGGTATTGAATAACTGCTGTAATTGATTTGAATTGGCAGAAGAAAAACTCTAGATGAGCACAGTCTTTAGTCTGTCTTACTTGGGGTTAGGTGACAAGGGTTCTGGCTCTGTAGCCTTTGTAGTTTTTAGTTCTGTGGAGGTTGGTTGTTTGTTTACTATATATTCACTATATAGAAAGTGAATAAAAATTTCTAATTTCTAAAAGTTTTTATATTTGTGTTTGTGTCCCAACAGGTCAAACTCTGGGGGAAGTAATTAAGTTAGATATTGGTGAACCTCACAGGAAAGTCTGGGGCAAAAGCCCTACTGATTCAGTTCTGAGGATCCTAGGAGAAGCAGAGCTGCAGCTGCAAACTGATGTACTTGAGGAACAAGATGAAATAAATGGTAAGCACAGTGGATAACTATCCGCACTGCAAGTGTAGTGACAGTTTATCTACTGAGAAAAATTTTGAAGTAATAGACACATATTCTTATATTCTCTCTTGCTTTCTACTTCTGGGTGTTGCCTCAGTTCTGAATGTAAGCACAAGCTGATACTGGAAGACACCAAAATATTTCAAACTCAGTGAAGTGGTAAGAAATTAACCAGGATGTACTGAAAGGGAAGGATCTTCATTTTGCTGAAAAGTCTCAGACTTTGCCTTTTAATAGAAACAATCCTATTTTTTAAGAGGACATCATTATTTGAATATTGTATTAGGTGTGTTTTACAACCTTGTTGTCAGCATGTGACTTACCATATCAGTCAATTTTTTTTCCTGGTCAACTCCTACCATTTGTTCTTCCTAAGGACAAAAGGACTTATGTTTATTCCAAATATAAATTTTTACTAATAATAATGTAACATACAAAATTTGAATTTTAATATTTCTAGCTTTCTTCTATATAATAGTTGAACTAAAAGCATGCAAACTTTTTTTTTTGTTTGTCTTTAAAGAAACAAAAATTCTCAACTTTCCTTATGAGTCACACTGTAGTTTATTATCCAAATGCAGCAAAGCACTGTTTAAATAATAGAATCATTTTCTGTTAGGTTCTGCAGAACTTCTTGGAGGAGATCATCAGGGTTCATTAGAGGAGAAGGAAGAGAAAGATTTTTCTCCTAATGAAGCTCAGCCTTCAGTACCAGCTGGTGTTACAAAGTCTGTCATGACTGTACCAGAAGAATCTCAAAAAACTGGACCCACCCTGGTACAGAGCAAACCTATTATGCTGGATGGTAAGTAATTTTATCAGTAATTCTAATTACAATCTGTTTATTGAATGCAATAAGGGAAGTAATGATCCTGTATACTTTTATATCTTCCCATAAGTAATGTGCAGTTTTTTATCAACACATTTTAGGTAGGACCAGGTGCTTTCTATGCCTGTGTTGTAAATTGATCTGGGAATGTATTTGGTAAATTTCCAGAAACATTTTTTTGTGTACTTATAGAAAACTTCAGAGTACAAGTAGAATTCTAAAGTGCTTCCAATTTTTTTGTTCTTAATTTGGTGAGGTTTTGGTTTGTTTCTCTCCATCAGTTCTGCTGGAATCTTTTCTGCTATATGATCTCTGGGGGTCTGCACCAGCACCTTTTTGATCTCTGAGGGCATATTACTTAGGTGTTTAGAAGACATAGTTCACTGGAACTTTAATATACTCTTCTGATATCAGAAAATAAAAAACTTTTCACTCTGGGATTACAAAACTTCTGCTGTTTCTGCAAAATCCAGAAAATTATTAAAGCTGAAGGATTTACGTGTAATCTTAAGATGTTTACTCGCCCATCTTTTTGCTTGGTTGGAATTAATTTTTAATAAGGTAAATGACTTAATTTTAGAGCCTGATGATTTGGAAGCAGAGATGTTGGAAGAAATGGAAGATAAAATGCATCAAAGTAAGGAGAATAAGGAGTTTCCTATCACTGTTAATGAAGTGTGGGTAAAGGAGAAAGAGGATATGTAAGTACTCTCTTCTGACCTCTCTCTCTCCAGTTCAAACAACTGAGCATTAACTCGGTTTTATTTGGATATGTCAGTTAGAATGTTACACTTAGCTAAAGCTTCGTTGCTTGCTGCTGTGTTAGTTTTACTGCACTTGGTGACTTCAGTAGACTAGTGACCATTTTTAACATGGTGTTGCCACTTGTTGTGATGTGTTATAATAGGACACAGGATGACAGAATGAATGAGGCAGCTTCAGAGAAGGTAGCTCTCACCGAGGAGGAACCACGAAAGGAAGCTCCAGAAGGTCAGTGGAAGTCTTGTGTTCGTGGCTGTCAGTATGGGGTACTTTGAGCCATCCTTTCTCACTTCATTAACCCCAAAAGAGCAAGTTTTTGTTTTCATTTTCTTCTTCAGTTCTTACTTCTAAAAAGGAAATTTATGATGGATTTGGAAGACAAATTGTGGATATTATGTTTGCCACTTGGAAAGAAAACATGTTACAACAAAACTACACTGTGTATATTTGAACAGGACAGTGGCCCATACTGATACTTAAAAGCGAATGTCAGCTTTCTGAATGTTGCAGCTTTTTCAAATGACCATTTGAAATGTTGTGAAATCTGATTGTTTACTTAATAGCGGTGCTGCTTTGTTTAAACACATCTCAAATTAGTATTCAGCTGCGGCTCAATGTTTTAAGTAGCTGCTAATAACAATCTTTTATCTTTATTGCATAGAAGAATTGCTTGTTCTTGGAGGTCTGGGAAGTAGCTTCAGAAAATACATAGGCAATACTGTCAAGTATCGTTGGTGATACTCTTGCATCTAATTATGGGTGGTTTAAGCAAACTGGGTGGGTTTTTTCATCCTGTTTGGGCAAATTATATTGAGGTAACTTTGAACAAATCTAGTATAAGGTAATAAGCAACAGGTGAAAATGGATGACATAATATCAGGCATGGACTGGATAATGAGAAAACAGAAAACATGAGAACAGAACGGACTGTAGCTGAGGGTTGTATATTCTCGAAAAGTTAAAATGGCCAAATTTCATATTATAATTGTATTTACTAACATAACCAAAATATTTTAATGCTTTAAAGTGTTGTCTGCGTTTCTAACTGTACAACAGAATTAGTTTTATTCACATTACTTACCTTTTCCATAAGTGTTTTGGGGTTTTAATCTAGTTAGATTTGTAACAAACTTTGTTTTACTACATCAGAAACTTGTTCCAGTGACTCTCAGCAAGCTGAACCCTTATTCCAGAGGGTAATACAGCCCACAGCTGTACCAACAGCCTCACCAGTTCTGTCAGCTCAGTCTTCACAGGAAGAGTCTTTTGTACCTTGTTCATGTTCCATATCACCAGCAAAAAATAAAGGCAAAAGTTCATTGTTGATTGGACTTTCTACAGGACTTTTTGATGCAAACGACCCAAAGGCAAGTTTAAAAATCTAAAAGAAAATACCTTTTTTTTCTGTAGTGTTATTCTTACTTTCTTATTGAAGTTAAATTAGGCCAGGACAGATGGCACAACTCTTTCAGCAGGTGTTTTGTATTTGTCTAGCCATGTCTGCCCTGTGGTTCAACTGCTCTGCTCTTGTGGTATCAGCAAGTCTCATGCAGCAGTGAAAGTCTCTGGTTTCACCATTCAGCATTCTATGTTCCAAGTGTTTGTGAAGGAATTCCACCAGTTCTCTGAGGGAGTTCGTGAAGACATTCCTAACTTGCCCTGTCTGCTTTCTCCCTTTTGTACAGTATTTTAGCATAATCACTACCTTTCTGTCATAAAAATAATCACTGAACAGGGCAGCAAAGATACCTTGTAATTTCTGGCAACCAAGTGATGTTTTTCCTCTAAGATTTAACCTATTAGCACAGATTCTGGCTGTGAAGCAGGAAGTCTGAAGAACAGTGAATGGAAGTAACTGCTTTCTTGACACTTCCTGACCAGCTACATAGGGTTGAGTTCCAGTTCACACTCTGAAACAAGCATAGGATGGTGGAATGTGGTTTTGATACAGATTTAAAATATTTTAAGAGTAGTTACAAAACTAGTAGATGAAACAGACTCTTTAAATTATATGCAATACTTGCCTGGATTCTAAAGTGGAAAGTGCATGAAAGATTTTGGAGAAACAGCAGTGCCAAGGTCTCTGGAAACTGTCATACCTGCATTGCATTCAGTTGCTGTGTAGAAGAGGATTTCCTAGGTGGTGGAATGCCACATAAGAAAGAATGCTTCTTCCTTTGACTCCCAGTCTTTTTTTGTGAGTACATGAAGGAAATTGCACTACTGACAGATAATTAAATACTGAGTAGTGGCTATTGGTTGATTGATTGTTAGGAAATGTAGTATCAAGGATAGTGCTCTTTGCATCTGTGATAAAAAATTCACAGATTCATATATTCACATAAATGGATTTATGGCTCTCATTTTCATTTTTCAAAAGTTAGTCTATTATCTTATAAACTTCATCGTTTATGAAGCTGTTCATCTGGCAGCTGGACATTTATTACAGAAAATATAACTTATGAGTAGGGGAAAGATGAGGTGTGTTGTTACTGCTGCAGCAGACTTGATGACAAAGAGCAACACATTCCCTTTCCTCATTTGGTTGCAGCAAGAGGCTATTCAGTACTTCTGGGCAGTACCTGCAAATGTAGCTTTCTGGAAATTCCCAAATACACTTTTGCTGCAGTTCTCACCCAGAAACTGTGGGAACGTTTAGCAGGGAGCAGGGTAGACAGAGTTCATGTCCTGTCTGCAGGCTAACTGAAATAAGCTAATAGGAACAGAAGCATTTTTTTAAATACCTGCAAACTTTCAAATTCAGGATAAGGTCAGTTTTCTAATTGTTCCTTCACTTTCACAGTAGAGGTCAAAATGGGCAGTTGTTCCTTTGATGGCAATGCTATGAAACTGCATTGAAATATACCATAAACAAAAGTTACTGTTTTCAGTGACCAACCTAGAGAAATAATAAAGTGTCATTTTAAAGATTATTCCTTTGTCATCTACTTAAAATGGTCCTAACTAGAAGTGACTGACACAAATACATTGTGAAAAATTGCATATATATTATTTATCTACTGTAGGGTTCCTTTAGTTAGCTGTCAGGGTGGTGAACAAATCAGCACAAAACCAGGAGCTGTATGTCACTTGATGTTCTTAGCTTTTCAGTCACTGTAACCCATAAAGGCAGGAGGAATGCTTTTCTTTTAACTGAGAAGTAAAATTCAATATCTCAGATTTTCAACAATCAGAGTATCTGTGCTGGACACATCGTTATTTTTAAATTGACCTTCAAACGAAAAAGCACAGAAAAAAAATCTCATTTTAAAGTATTTTGTAAACTCAAACTGTCTTTAATATTGTTACCAAGCAGGCTTTCTATTGCCTTTGTAGATGTTGAGAACATGTTCACTCCCAGATCTTTACAAACTGTACAGAACTTTAGTTGATGTTCCCAGTGTAGCAGATGTGCAGCATCAACATAATCTTGAAATAGATGATACGGAAGATGAGCAAGCCAAAGAAGGACCCTCTGATTCTGAAGATATGTGAGTCTATCAAGTTTATCAAGTATTGTAAGAGGCATCTTAGATCAAGAATGTTTTTGGTTAGACACTTAACTGTTATATGCACAATGCCAGCATGGGGTTTTTACATAGATTTTAGAAGTTTTATATTGAATCACTATTTATTTTAAGTCTTGTTCCAGAGAATTGAGAAGCTAATGGGATATTCTGCGTACAATAGCTATCCGAATTTCCGTTCCAAAATCCATCCAAGGTGCTATTCTGTCTGGTGTTTGCAACTTGCATTTTGCTCAAGCAACTCAAAATTGATTACTATTGCTCTTCTAGAAATAAAGATTTCTTGAATATTTCCTTTCTTTCTGTGTTCTGGGAATCTTGCTCATTTATCTTCTATACTGTTGTATTAGAATATTCTTCAAGTCCCTCAAATTCTTTTAGGGGCTTCAAAATCTCACCCTATTCCCTGCAGCTTGGATAGTCTGGCGTATCTATTCTGATTAGATCTAGATCTCTTTTTTTGCTCCAGACACATTTTACTCTGGATTGAAAATGTTGCATTTGCCAGGGTTCTATAACAGTGCACAAATACAAGGATTTTGAAATTATCTTACTAATAAAGTTGAATTGAGGATTTACCATCTTTTTTTGAGACTGTTGGGTATCTGTTTATTCCCTGTGTGTTGCAGGATATAATGGTATCAATGCTGTAGTCATGTTGGACTGAAGTCACAAATAGGTGGAGGGGTGAAGTGTATCTCTTCTTTTTCCCCTCCAGGTAGATTGGCTTGTCAGTGTGCTGCTTGCAGAAGAAATGAGCACTTTCTACAGGGTTTGTCTTGTAAAGTATTAATTACATAAACTTTATATCATATTCCTTTAGTATGTTTGGAGAGACAGATACAGATCTGCAGGAGCTCCGGGATTCAATGGAACAATTGCTTAGGGAGCAGCCTAGCGAAGAATTGAGTGAAGAAGAGGAGTCTACTTTAAAGGCTAATGCCATGGAATGCATAACAAATGGTACTGAGCTGGATGAAGGAGATGAAAATAACCCCAGCAGTGAAAGTGCACTTAATGAAGAATGGCAGTCAGGTATAATTTTTGTTATACCTGTTTTATAAGTTTCTTATTCATGTTAAAAATTCAGACACAGAATGTTTTACCTTTGTAAACTTAGAATGAAATAAAGCTCTAATTAATGGTTTTATATATAAGTTTAAAAAAATCAGATCATATTCAGACATTGTGAATATTAAGGGGGCAACATCTAAGCAACATTCCATGCTGCAAATTAAAGATTGGCTGTTTGTGGGGCAGTGGTGGTAAGTGCCTTTTTCTGTAGTTGTCTAAAACTTGGCTTCAGGGAAGATCAAAGACAGAGTGCATTGTATGTCTTGAATAATTCATGGCTGTAAGTGTGAAAAAGAAATAGTAATTGACATGGCTGGAGTATCTGGGATCCAGCTTAAATTACAGTTAAGTAATTTAACAGGCAGTCAGAAGGAACATGAAATTATTCACCTTGTCCTTAGCCAAAGTTAGGTATTAATGCAATCAGACTAAAAATGAGACAGATAAATTAATTACTGCTTTTAGCATTTTGCATTAGATATGCACAATGTCCTGAAGTCTCAGTTCTGTTTTTTAAATTCTGGTGGAAATAGAAGTATTTTGCTGAAAAATAAGTGCATTTAGAAATACAGGTATAAAAAGATGTAGGGGATCAGTAACTCATCTAAAACATAGCTTTTGTGTAATTTTGTTTGACTGAAGACTATTCTTAACAAATTGAAGATCTAAGAGTATACCTGTAAGATATTATCTATATAATACATTCCAACAATTATTTTAAGGTAAAATAAACTTAGTTAATGTCTTTAATTTTGTGACAGTGCTGATGTTATACATTGAAAACATACAATACAATCTGTTTCTGTCATTCTGCTGTTGTTGCAAGTGCTAGTGTTTAATGCCAGTGTTCTACCTTCTAAATATTCCACAAGAATTGCAGGTTTCATTGTTGGGGCAGGGAGGAAGGCATGCCAGCCTTCAAAAGGGTAACAGACAGAATTTGAGACAAAGTCTGCTCAAGATTTAGCCATTAAACAGATTAGAAATAACCTAATGGATTTTTAACCCATGTACAACTTTTTATTTTAATGATAATTTCTTATTGATTGGACTGTTGATACTTTAATGAAGGATAGGATTTGGACAGGACTATACCTTACACTAGCAGTATATAAGAATTATAAATAGTAGAGTTGTAATACTAATTCATGAAGTCTGTGATCTACCAGGGAATACCATTTAAAGGTTTGATAGTATATGCCCTGAAATCCAGTAAGTTGTGTATTTTTCCCTGGTAAACAAGTTCTTTCCAAATTTCAATGTTTATTTAAGAAAGTTTTTTTTCTTGCATTTTATAATGGGATTTTACATAGGGATTCTATCTTGTATTTTTTAGAAGATCCTTTTTGTGTTAAATTTACCTAAGGTTTGACTCTTACAAACCTATTTTTAAGGTTTCTCTAGCCTATAAGCAGAATTATCTTGGTTTCTCTCTTGTATCTTAGTGCACCACTTGGCATTCCTAATTTGTTATACTAAGGAGATGCAGTCATAAATGAATGAGGAACTCTGTAGCTAAAGTAGTACTGATTTTTTTAGACTTACTCCATGGAACAAGATGCATCTCAGGGCAGAAAGTAATGGATGTGTAACATAAGAGTCCTTAATTTTTGCTAGAAGACAGCTGCTTCATTAAGGAGCTCCTTTCCCTAGCATGGGACAGCTGCCAACCACTACATGAGTTTCACCTCAGAAATATATAGAGTGGTGGTATGGAACTTGACCTACTTTGCTAACTGAAATTCTGCTTTAAGACCATACCTTGTTTTCCTTTGGGCTGAGCACCCTTATGTCTGATTTTCAGAGTGGGGATTTAGAGGGGATAGCTGGATGCTTCCTATTTGGGATTTGGTATTTTTTTCAAGAAAGGGACAGTTCCTATTTTCTTGCATATTGTCAGAACATCTGCCAACATCATCCAGTGCTCCTGAGCTTACCTGTTTGGTTGCATTTAAAGGATATCTACTTTAGAGACTTAGAAACAACACCAAGAATGTAGGAAAACTGAGGGGGTTTTACTGTTGTTTTCTTTCTTTCTAGATAATAGTGATGGAGAGATTGCCAGTGAATGTGAAGAATGTGATAGTATCTTCAGCCATTTAGAAGAGTTGAGATATAACCTGGAGCAGGAAATAGGCTTTGATAAATTAATTGAAGTTTATGAGAAAATAAAGGTTTGTGGAACAAGCTCAAATGGAAATATTTTAAGAAGCAAGCACCTAGGACTGTTTGCTGTGCCAGTTAACTAATTGCTTGGTATGACTAGAGTAAAAGGTTTTCTCTGCAGTCTTTTAATCTGTTTGGCACACTAAAATATTAACAGAGAAAATGCCCTGGATTTAAGGATTAAAGAGAAAAACTTCGGGTTTAACCATGAATTGCATTTAATAAATTTGAACTACTAAATTTTATACCCATCTTAATTTTGGCAACGTGGTTTGTTCTTTGCCCCAGGCTATACTTGAAGATGAAGATGAAAATATTGATATTTGTTCTACCATAGTTCAGTCTGTTCTTGGAAATGACCGCAAACACCTGTATGCCAAAATTCTTCACCTGGTAATGGCAGACGGAGCCTACCAAGAAGGTAATCTCAATGTATCCTCGCAATTATGGTTTGTCTTAGGTTCTTTCTTGGTCACATACAATATAGATACCAATATGCTTTTAAAACATCAGAGTATCACAGAATATGGGACATATCTGTGCTTTGTTATATTGATTGGCTAAATTAATTAAACTTTTTCACAAAGGGTATTTTTATTCCTGAAAAAAAGGTGGCAAACTTTGCTGACCATTCTGATTGAACAGAATGTACATGTACAGTCAACTGTAACAATAACTGGCTTACAAAAGGTGCAATATAATTATTTAATTTCTGTAAAACACAGATGAGGAAAGTGGAAATCTAGAGCAAAACTTTCAGTAAAAACCAATTTTATCTTTAGAACTAATGAACTTTTAGCTAAAGTAGTATTATGCTTTCTAAAATGTTACTTTTAATATGTTGCACCATCACTCCTTTTCTGAAAATTTAATGGAGCTCTTTATCCTATAATTAGCATTTTTCAGAAGACCTTGATGTGTATGTACCATCCATCTTAGCTGGTGACTCAGTAATACATGAAGAGAATTTATTTTATTCTGGAGCCCTGCCCAGCTTAGCACAGGTTATGAGGCAGATAGATGGTTCCTCCATCTTTCAGAGTCACCCTTATGAAAAACAACACAGACCACCATCAGTGAGGAAATGGTTTTGGTTTTTTCCTTTCTCTCATGTCAAAAATTTAATTGCAGTTACATATTTTTAGGTTTCTAATGGTGAAAGTCTTTACTGGAGAGGGGGAAAAGAAAGAAATCTGAAATCTTAATTAGTTTTACAGAAATCAGAAACATCATACATTGCCTTTAGAAGTGTGTGTAATGATCACTATTTAAACATATTTCAATTTTGAAAAAAAATTCTAATGCGTGTTAACCAACATGTAATCTGCATCTTTTAAATTGTTTTACAAATGTGCTGCAATAGCAGTGCAAGGTCAAGTAAGTGTATGGCTTTCTATGACTTTTACATGTAAATAGTCGATGGTGGGGGGAGTCTTAAAACTAGTTATAAAAACATAATAATTTTTTAAAAATTCTAACACAAATTACATTTTCCCAATTTTTCTTTTCTACTGGTATAGAACCACTAGGTAAGAACAATCAGTTCCATGTTGTTTTCCTGGTGTGTTAGAGAAGTATAACAGAGAAATGTCTGAAAAATTTTTTTTTCAGCCACAATTTATTGATTTAGTAACAGATTTGGAACAATATACTGTAGTAGTTTTTTTCAAGTGTCCAAAAGACTGGCAATGTAGAATAATAAGAAAATGGTTACTATAGTGTTACCATTTTCTTTTACTTGCCACTCTGCCTTAAGGATATTTAAAAACTAATACTAAGGCTTAAATGAAAATTTGTTGAAATGTTGGTATATAAATTATAAGCTGTTGTCTGAGTGAATCCTATTAAAATGAGCTGACTTTCATCTTGCAAAATGCTGATTAACAAGTGGCCATTTTTAATAGATTCAGTTCTAATTCTGTATTTTACAAATCTGTGATAGCATCCAAAAATGCTAAGAAAAAGTAAGTCTTTATATTTCAGACACTTTAATTAAAAAGTCCTATGCTAATAGGGGTGAATAGAGGACAAGTGACAGACAGAAGGCTCTTCATGAGCTTCTGTCTCACAAGCCTTATAGTCTTCAAATAAGAAGTGTTGAGAAAAAATCTTTATTGCTCTTTCCTAAGAGGATTGTTTTAAGTGAAGCAGGCCACTTGAGGTGAAACTATCTTAAATTCACTAATCCAAGATGACATGATGTTCAATATTTGTATGTAGTGCTTTAAGGCAGCTTTGGTAATGGTCACCTCACTGGTGACAGACTTAGTGGATTCTTGTGTTATTGCTTACTAAATTGTGGTTTCTAGATTGTTTTGTAACTCCAAATTGACTGTGTCTATGTGTGTCTCTCCTTTTCACACTGTCTCTCCCCCTCTTCTACTTTTCACAGGTAATGATGAATGAACCCTACTCAGGAAATTCCTTAGCGCTTTCTACACATCGGTGTCTGAAGTCTGCACAGCTTAATAACAAATTGTGGTGGAGAATTTAACATGGGGCAAGAGAGGCAAGACTTCAAAAAAGAATGTTGTTTGTATGAAAGAGAGAAAAACATGCCTTTTAAACTGAGATACCTTTAGAGTTCTCTTCTGTGGATTTGCATATGTGTTCCTTATTAAGTGCCCAAAATTTAAAAAACCCCACACCAAAAAAACCAACAAGAACAAAAAAATCAACAAAACCCAAAAACGTCAACAAAACAAACAAAAAAACCCCCAAACCTGTAACCTCTCAAATTTCAAAAGAGATAGAGAAAGAAATACCTGCATATATTCTGATACAAAACTGAGACCTATAATTAAAACAGAATTTCTGCCATATGAACAGTTAGCTGGTATGGTTGAGCAGTTTGAAGCATTACCGTGTTGTGGAAATACTTCTAGCTGTTCACTTACATACTTCAAATAGCTTTTCTTTACACCTACACAAAGAAATTATTTTGTTTTTATTGACCCTTGTGGTTGTATTTTAATAGTCTCTTAATCTAGTGGTCCAGTTCAAGTATTTCACTTTTATTGTATTTTGAAGCTGAAGGCTTCTGTCACATCTGAAATATCTTGATGGTGTTTCTGAATCAGAGCAAACTGCTACATAAGTCACCACTGAAATGTCTGGGTAGGTTTTGAGATTGTAAAATCCATTTGGAGCTAGAATACTTTTTTTTCCAATATTTTTCTTCATCTTCTTCCCCTTCCCTATCCCCTTCCCAAAAATTCCAGTTATTTACCTCTCTTGAATTTTGTAATCTGGTCAATAATGATGTACTGCACTGTTGAACTGAAAGGAGTGGGGGTTTTCCAGTTTGACTTTGAAGTCTGACTTACAGTCATTGCTCCAGCTGCCACAGGGGAAAATGAAACATTGCAGCTACAAGTGCTGTGTAATACTTCACATCTTTTGGCTCCTGTATTGTATAGCTGGGTTTCCACCACCCTACAAGCAAAACCAGGTTTCTTCTGACACACATTTCCTCGTTCCTTATGTCAAAGCAGTACTGCACAGGGCAGACATTAGAGGTCTTGTTGTTCTCCAGTCATTGTCTTTGGATCAGCTTTACTGGTTTACCCATTACAATAAGTCTCTTGTTACGCATTTGACGAACTGTCAAACTTCCAAGTGCCCTATTGGGGAAAAATAGGGTTTGTTTTTTTTTTCAGCTACAACCAGTCACAATCTAAAACTGTCAAAAGTTACTTTTCCACAAAGTAAAAGCAAGTATATATATATATATAATTTAAGCTGTCAAAATATGTACATGATTTTTGTATAATTGTTTTATGGTGTCATTATTAAAATTTTGCCCTCTGAAAAGCGTTAATTTTTCTTAAGAAATACAATTCTTAAAGGTAGACGAAACTTACTCTGGTTCAGCAGTATCCAGGGAATCTGCAGTGAGAATAAAATTAGTAATAATTAATTTCCTTTAATAGATTATTTTTTTATATCCTTATTTCTTTGATAAACCTTCTTACTTCATCTGATGAGAAAGTATGATCATTGTTGGAAACAGTGCTGGTTCTGTACTATGCAGCTTCTCATTCCCTTTCCTTCTTTATTTCTTTTTTCTTGACTTCCCCCAGTAAACTTTTAACCAGGCTTCTCTTCCATTCCACCTTTCACTGCTGCATAATCCCATAATCATATGAGATCCTCATGAGGTACATCATCCATGACCTTTAGCAAATACACCCTAAAGGCTTTATTAAAGAATGAATCTGAATTACTTTCCTTTTTCAGGGCTGATATTTCAAATCATACCTTGCCCACCTTTTGGAGGAAGGGAAAACTCAAAACCTTAAGATTTAAATAATACAGAATAACTGTATGGAAACAAGAAAATATTCCAGCTGATATATTCTATGCTCCATGGTTTTGAATCCTCTTAAGGTGATACAATCTTACTGAAGTTAAGGATTGGGCCGAAATCATATCATTATTGGTATTCTTCATTTCTTATGCAGTGTACTGGCTTGCTTCAGGTAAGAAAAATGTACATAATCTGCAGACTTCAAGATATACAAACAGAGCTTTCTACCAATTAATGATTTGAAAAGTACATGTAGATTGTGGACAGCTTTTCAAGAATAATCTTCAAACCTGCCACCCAGACTGAATATCTTTGAAATCCCTCAAAAGCCGACTTAAAATTGACGCAGTAAATAAGGTTGTCTGCTAAAGAAATACTTTCATCTGAAATGTTAAATCCATATTTAATGTATCCTATAATGGCATTAAGGACAGTGTGGCTTCAAGATAATTAATTGGTCTGTATGCAGTTTGTTGAAATTAGTTGAGCATTTGGCTTGTCTGCATATTACATTCACCTGGAAGAATTTTCTGTTGCAGTGCTAGTAGCAAATTGAGATGTGGAATGGTATTTCTGGCACAAAACATACTCTGAAGTATTGTAACACTGATGCTTCTGTCCTCAGACTTGCTTCTTGACCCTTGAAGCCAACTGTATGTTCAGCTGAGGAATCTTTAAAAAAAAAGCAACCAACCAACCAAAAAACCTTCAGCAGAAGGGAGTAAGAGCCCCAGCAGTGAGCTGGTTTGAGCTGAACAGGTACAGTACTCTACCCAGAGCACTGATGCCTAAAATCTTTTTTGAAGAACAGAGCCAGAAGAGGCTTTTGGTCTTCAATTTGCTGAACTCTGATGAGTGCATAATTTGAAGTTACCACCACAAGGAACTTCAGAAAAATGTGTATCTGATTTGGCAACATGAAAACAGCATAGATTTTTCTGTGGTCTGGTAAGTGAATGACTGATTGAAATTGAGTTCCAGGGTCCCACACTCCCAACAAGGCTTAGTGCTCTTGAGAAATCTGCATTATTAATAGTCCTTACATCAGCTTTTACTGCTTCTGTGTCCCTCTTGCTCTCATTTGAGCATAAATGCTGTATGTTCACTCAAACACGCGCTCTCCACTCGCCTCGTTGTTCTAAAGCTTTCAAACTTTGCCCAAAGCCGCTGGAAGCCTGTGCTGGGGCTGTGCTGACCCGTGTGCTGTCACTGCAGCCGCCAGGGGGCAGCGAGCAGGCGAGCCCCGTGCAGGATCCACCGCGGCTGGGAAGGGGCGGCAGCCTGGGGCTGGGGGTCCTGCAGGGGAGAAACGGCGGGGCTGAGCCGGAATAGGAATTCGGAAGGCCCTGCAATTTATCGGCATTTCCTTGCACAAGGCCATCTTCTGAAAACACCCATAAATACAATTCTTTGTTTACAAAATGATGTTATTTGCAAATAAGAAAAGGAACACATAGGACTTACTCAACTGGGTAACAAGCCTTTGGATAGAGTAGAGTTTCTTAGCTTATATCAGTAATTAAATCTTTACATTCCTTTTCCTGCAGGATAGGAGGATCATAGAATCATAGAATACCCTGAGTTTGAAGGGACCCACAAGCATCATTTCCTGCCCTGCCCCTGAACAGCCACACCATGTGCCTGAGAGCATTGTCCTCCTCGGACACTCCTTGGACTCTGGCAGTCACTCTGTAACTACTTGCCTGGGGAGCCTGCTGTGGTGCTCAACCACCCTCTCTGGGAAGAACCTTTTCCTAATATCCAGCCTAAACCTCCCTAACACAATTTCAGGCCATTCCCTTGTGTCCTATCACTGGTCACCATAGAGAAGAGATCAGTGTCTGCCCCTCCTCTTCCCCTCACAAGGAAGCTGTAACTGCAATGAGGTCTCTTCTCAGTCTCCTCCAGGCTGAACAGACCAAGTGACCTCAGCTGCTCCTCATTCGACTTCCCCTCAAGGCCTTTCTCCATCTTTGTAGCCCTCCTTTGGATGCTCTCTAGTAGCTTTATGTCATGGTATGTCCAGTTTCCCCAAATGACTAGATGCAAATTTAAATAAAACAAAAGACAACACCTTTTAGTACAGTTGAAATATAGGGTTGGGCTCTGCATAATCTTCCCCTCTGCCAGAGGCTGGGATAGAAGCATGGCCCTGACTAAATTACTGATTTGAATTCCGTCTCCACTAAAAACACCATATCAAAGCTCAAATGTAGCTACAGTCTACAGAATTTTATAACCTGTGATAAACCAAAGACAAATATAGAAATTTAACTTTTAAATCCTTTTAAATGTTTTTTCATCTCAAATAACTGTGTGCTTTCTCAAATCTTATTTTACCATTTGTTTATTCATGAAACATGTGGACTCAAATTTAGCATAAAATAGAAATCAATGGTTGTCATTCCTAAACTTTTTTTTTTGCCATTTTTATCATAGCAGTTTAAATGGAGCAATTTGTAGAGTTTAAGTAGTAGTTTTAAAACCCATAAAGACCTTCCTTTAAATTAAATTTGTGAGTTAATGCAATTCATGCTTCAGATGCATTTCCAAGCTGATATGTTTTCCAGCTGAGCTGATGAGTTCATCAATTCAAATTGTAGCACTTAGAGTGGTTGGCTTGTGCAAGAGTCTTAAAAACACTTCTTCATCAACTAAAGCCTTAATTTAGCTTGCCTTGAGCATCTCTGATCTGGTGCACTCTTCCAGATTTTATTTCCAAGACGTTTTTAAACCAAGATGGGATTTAGCCAATTCTATTCATTCTCTTTTTAATTATACAGTTTAGGGAAATTGCAGAGCCAAAGACTTGGAGACTTTTTTTCACATGTTTGGCTGCACAACACAAACCAAAGCCATGGGTGGGTTGCACAGTGGGAAAACTCCAGCGAGGTAGCATTTGCTTAGTTTCAGGATGGCTATGATGGCTCTTTCGCAAGTTGTCCCTGAGGTTGACTGTATCAAGTGTGAGGCTAGGGCGTTGCATGATTCACTTCTGCTTGGCTGATGGATGTTCCCATAGGGACTGTGTTCAGCCAGGAAAAAATACAGTTCAGATTTAAATAGGACGGTGGCTTGAGCTTATGCTGACATGCTCTGAGGATAAGAGAACCAATCAGGTCTTCGACATACCCTAGTTTTTGCTGTATCCTGCACACAGTCCTGATAGTAATCTCTCCTCTAGAGGAAGGGGTGAAGTATGCATTTTGGCTGCATCCTTGATACAGAATAAAACTTCCCTAAATTCAAATTTTAGGCTAAAAGACTGTGGTTCTCTCTTAAATTTTTTTAAATCTCAAGCAATACTTCAGGGATGCCATACTTTCCTCCTATTGGTTTCCCCATCAGCAGTCAAATGTTCCCATTGTTGTTTGTTTTATTGCTGCTAGGACTATTCTGAATGCTGTCAGAGAAATTTTGCAAAACTAAGGTATGTAACCTTTTCCTGAAGTGATTGATTTTATGGGGATATAGAAAGGACTATATCCTCAGAAAACCTGAGGTGCCATTAATGATGAGCTAAAACTGTCTATTGTGGAGCTCTACCAACATGAGCGCTCCTTAAAACTGTTTTTTATAAACTGCTGTAGCTGTTGTATTTCCTCTAAACTCTGTTTCTTCCTTTGTATGGAAGTGTTTAAGAAAAGACTGGACATGGCACTTTAGTGCCACAGTCTAGTTGGCATGGTGATATTCAGTCAAAGGTTGGACTCGATGATCTCAAGAGGTCTTTTCCAACCTCATTGATTCTGGGAATCTGTAACAATTCTTGATAAAGATATCTGAAAGATAGAAATAAAATGCATCTAATTTGCCATTATTATAATACATTTAATGGATCCTTTCCCACTGATGTTAATTTTGATAACTTACAGAGCAGTTTGGAGTATTTTAATCCTTTTCTTCAAACATTGTAAGAGGAACCTAAAAGATGAAATCTATAACAGTTGAGCTTTTCAATAGAGTATATTTGGACATAACATTGGACATACTTTTATGTCTTTTAATTCTGATTAATATGAGTGTATTTTTTTAATACTCAACAGTTTTAAAGCCTTATTTAATAGATCTGTATTTATTGTTAGCAAACATATACGAGAATTATTTCAACAGCACTAAAACATCCCTGATATGATTTTTAGCTTAGTAATATAGCACTTTTTTCCCAGCAATCAGGAAAAGCCTGATTGCACTGAACTCAATATCTGGTTCCACTGTGGACTTTAGTACATCAGTTAATGATCACAGTGCCCAGAATAACTTAACTTATTGTATTCATTTAATTCACTGCTTTGTCACCTTTCCTCAGATGACCACTATTGCTTTCTCTACATTGAGCAATCCTGTTTGTCCAGAAACTTCAGTGAATTCTGACTCCACATACTATGAGCTCAAACATTGCCAGCTGGGAAAGGAATCACAGTTCAGTCCTGGCCCACAGCCTCTGTTAACCATGCAGTGATACTGTAGTAACTACTTTGCTCAGACCTGTAATGGGCAGACTTTCCACCACAACCCCCAGTATCTAACCATACATACAAGAGTTGAGTAGGGATGAGCACAGTCATAAGGCCCCCTTCCTCCCAGTAAAACTGAAGCAAGCTTGAGTCAGATCCCATTGTGATTTATTAAGCTTCTCCTGTTCACCATGGTCTGTTCCTTCCGTCTGCTGATGATTTTCAGGACCAGCAGAAGGAAATGTTCACCCACCCTCGTGCTTGGGCACGAAGCAGAGAGTCATTGATTAAACTGCTGAGAAGATGGGTGTGAGCCAAGGCACCAGACTCTGAGCTGCACTTGGTGAGGATATGAACACGTCTTCCATTCTGCTTATTCTGACACAATGAACACAGTCTCCATCAGAAGGATGGGATATAACAGATGGAGCTATAACTTAAACCACTTTGTAACAGTTCCTAAAGCTCATCTGTCAAGGATGGTGCCAGACTGCTTGTGCAGTGTTAGTAAGAGAAATTTATGTATGAACATACAATGTGAAATAGGCCTGCTGAGGAGCAAAAGCTGTGTAGCCTATAATGTTTATCTTGCATTAATCAAGTTGTAATGTATTTACTTAGCACTATTTTTGTTTTCACTTGCTGGCAAAACTCCCCACAGATGTTTTATTCTGCCTTACAGCAATAAAAAATGTGAGAAATGTATAATTGAAATAATTTACTAATTGTGCAATTCCCTGGCTTATCACACAATAAACCATGGGGGCTTGTTACAGGAATCACACTGATCCATAGTACAACACAGGTCAGATCACTTCCTACAGTCATTAGCTTTAACAAAGCTATCTATGATACCTAAACTCAGGTATTTTCAGCTGAAATTCAGAAGACTGGCAAGCCTGTAAGATGGGGGGCGTCCTCTATCCATCCATTCTGCATTTCTGTCCTAGTGGTGTCTAAAGATTATGCTGCTCACAGCTACACTGATGGTCATGGAAATTGCATGTACCTTATTTCTGGAAATCCAACTCTTGATGATTTTGCAGCCTTAGGGAACTGTATTTTCTTGCCATAGGATAACAGAGAGGTCAGAAGGCTTTGTGATCGTTGGCCAGAAGACTGTGTAGCATAACAGAATGAACTGGGGAGAAAAATGCAATGAAAGCATCTGGGAGTTTTTGTGCATATTAGACAATATATTCTACACTCATTTTCTGTGGCTAAGTTTGCTGTTACTGCAGCCTAGAAGTAGCCAAATAAAACAGCAGGGAACACTTTCTATGTTTCTTGCCTCCATTTCTCACTACCATTTTTACATTTGCTCACTCTTTTCAAAAGGAAGCTGGGGAGAAAGTGCCGAGTACAGCACTAATGACATGAAGAAAAACACTGAAGGAAGCAGGAGGGAGGCCATGGTTTCAACCACTCTCCCCCCTTGCCCAGGAAAATTTCAGTGACCTCTTGACACCTCCCATGGGAAACTTCAAGTTGACAAGAGTATTTGCCAAGTAAATACAAAAAAATGGCATTAAAATTGTATTGTTTCTGACTTAATCCTCCTAAAGTCAATGCAAGCGAACTAAAGCTCCCACAGCAGCTATAACACACTAACCTCAATCTTGATGGCTGGGTATGTGAATGTGTACCAGGACTGATTGAAAAACACTTCCATGCACTCACTACTAGTCACTTGAGAAACTGAAAATAAAAATGCTAAAAATTAACGTACAGCTTGTTCCTGGATTGTGCTGGTATCTCGGATAAAACTACTATATTTCACGTTATGCAACACTGCCTAGAGTCAAAACATTAATTTTTCCTATGAAAACAAAGAGAAGGCATTTCATGTTGATTATAACCTGATTGGTTATTCTGCCGTGGTTTTGCTGGAATAAGCTACTCAAGAATGATTGTTGCTACTCTTGGAAAATATGCTGGCTTTATTACATGCCAGTTGCCAATATTTCTTCTGAAATCTGATCATGAGGAATGGAGAAATACGAGAATACATTGCACCTCAAGTGTCTCCATGCCATTTCCCCCCACACCTAGAGAATACATTTGCTACCCAGCAACACTTGCTGGTCATTACTAACTCTGATCCTGCTTGTTAATAATATTCCAGGAGACAGGTCACTAAACTGGAAATCTGTGGTTTAGTACTAGGAATTGTTCCTTTGCTTCCTCCCCAGCATATTATTTAATTTATCCTGCAGAGATAAATGCATCTATGCCAGTCCTTGTCTCATTTGTATTACCTTCTCTTGTCTTTCCACTCTTTCTCCACAAGTTGCAAAGTCTTCCATGTATGAGGTAACCCTGCCTTCATGTTCCCCATGTCAGGCATATAGAAAAGGATCAGGAGAATAAATCCCATAAATGAGAATGCTTCCAGAAGACAATAGCAGAAGAAAATGCTCACCAGTGTGAACTAGCATGCAGGAAAGGACCATAGGCCATTTGCTGTCAGTTCTTTAGAGCACAGCTGCCTTAGTTATACATAAGGACTATGACATGGATTAAAAATACATCAGTTTTTTAGCATAGGTGTGACCTTAGAGAAGAACTGTGGTAGAACTGTATTAGCAGTTTGCAGGTTTTTGGCACATTTACCCATTGTCAGTGCACCAGTCCATCCACACACAGAGTTGCTGTTCGCATTTTCTGAGACATGCGGGAAAACATTACTTGAAAATGAGTTTGACTATAGCTCATACAAAGTGTCTATTTAAGAGGTATTTAAGGGCTGATCCTTAGCCGGGGGATGGAATCCAGCTGCCTGTTTTCTTTGGCCCCAAGAGCCAGTTTCATGTGATTTATATTTTCAAAGCTGACTTCACAATGAAAGAGTTTAAGGCTTGGTTTTGGGGCATGGCGTGGTTTTTTTGGGGTTGGGGGTTTTTTTGGTGGTGGGGCATGCTAGTGAGTAAATATTTTACAGCCCACATTCCTAGTTCCACAAAATCAGTGACTCCAGGCTGTGGGACAATATAAGTAAGCACAAAGGCTGGAATTTATTGCTAGTAGTGATCTATGAGATAAGATTTTTCAGTTAAGCCAGTACAGAGTTCTCTTGCCAGATGTGTGGGAGTGAAAGTGACACAAATCTTAAAAAAAAAAAAAAAAGAAATCTTTGGCAATCCCAGAGTGATTATATAGCCTTGTAGCACTAGCAGCCTCAGAGAATTAATTTTTTGTCTCAATGTCCTTATTGACTTAGAAGCCAAGTCTCAAGCTTTATAGAAGAAATCCAAAGTAGTGCCATGAATACTCCATAAGTTTATCTCACTTCCTTAATCTTATTTTGAACAAAGATGGTTTTGGGGTCCTTTTTCCTACATTCTTCTGTCTATAAAAACTGTGGTAGCAGAATGATAGTGACTCTGCAAAAAATCTCTGGGGAACTTGTTCCTTTACTCCCTTTCTTTTATCCCAATGTAATTAAAAACTTTCTTTTGGAGTCAAGCTACATCATAAATCCTTGGATTTTGCTTCCAAGATACCAGGGACAAAAGCATGGTACATGGATGGTATACTGATCACATCCAAACTTCTGCCTACATCCTTTCACAAGTGTACAAGAAAATGCAGAGAACCAGAGCCGTAAAAAGGAGCTTCTGTACCTTTCAGACAACCCAGAGGCCTAATTTGCGTTAATGGGGCTGCAACTTTCCTTGGAGCTGCGGATACATTCCAAAAATTGATACTACAGTCAAAGAAAATGCTTTCCCTTGGTATAAGGATACTGCTTTGACTAGTTTGGAATTAAAATGTTAGTGCATTTTAGATGCTGTAACACATTTTAATTTTTTGTATCCTAGTACACAAACTCTTACACAACCTATCTCATCACTTATGTATGACACCACAACAGAACTGTTCAAGTGTGGCAGAGATGTCTGAAAAGTAAACATGCTGATAATCCTACTTGCCTGTCACATAGCTCTGCCCAGCAGCCACTTTTAGTAGGAGAATGCTATTTTAAGGAAATAAATCTCTCTGAAAAAAAAACTAGCTGAGCATGCTTTTAAGAACTAACATGACAACTTTTTTTTTTTTTTTGGCAAACTATCAAACTGTTGCAGCACTCAAAATTCTAAAATAGCTTAGTTTAGAATTTAAACAAGCTAGCAAATTCTTCTTGTAGATTTTGTTCTAAAAACACATGAATTTCATGGAAATTCATGAAACCATGAATCATGAATTCATGTGACATGGAAAGATGTCACATATTTATCCTGGGGCATCTTACCAGTCCCTGCTCCTAAGTCTGAGACTGTAACACAGCTACATACTGTTCTGGGACAAAATCCAAACCAACTCGCTGCGGAGGAGATGTAGATGAAGGGATTATGGTACTTTTCTACAGATTTCCTGATTTGGACAGTAGGAGAAACTGCAGGGCTCAAAACACACATACACCACACTACAGACACATGATTGCTATACATTTTTCACACTTTAGCTTTCATGACCACAAAAGCACAAGCAGCTTTTAAGAGTTACTCCTCTGTAAATGCACTTCCAATAAGTTTTCTTAGAATAAGACATTTTGGATAAGGTGTTTGTTAAGACCTGCAGAAATTTCTGAGTTTTCAGTATGTTGTCACACAGCGACCCAAAGGAGAAATAATATCCTTGACATCACCTGTTGTAGAGCTCTGAGTGGATGTGAAAATTTCTGATCTAGAAAGACTGAAGGGAATGCTTAATATGTTCTAAAGATTCATTTTGTGTAAAATGTGAATAGGTCTGAGGTTCCACCCTATTAGTTTCTGAAGGACTCCAAGGCTTTGGCCAAGGATGCTCACCCTTGGAGGGTTAATTTGACTGAAGGACCCCTCTAGATAAAACAGCAGAACACTGTGAGTTCTTCTTTGTACATGAAACTTACTGATTAGCTTTGTCTTCTCACAGGATTTTAGAGAGTGAAGCTGTAGTGTGTTTCTAGAAATACAAAGTATAACAAAAGACAGAATCTAGGAACTGTAGACCTGATGTGACTGATACAGACATCTCCCAACACTCACGACCTCCTTCCCTCTCTGCAGTCCACATGCATAAGTGCCTCTGACTCTTCTCAGCAATTCGTCCTCCTTTCTAAAACTGGAGGTTTTTTGTTGTTCAAATAATATATGTGCTAAGTATTCAGTCCCCAGACATTCATCTGCTTTCAGATACTTTGATAATGAAGTGTGGTTATGAACACTAAATAAGCTTTGATGAATGTTGAATATGTGCCATGATTGTTTTGCTTATTTAAAAAGAATTGTTTGGGCTCTTCAACTCATCTCATCTGTGTGTTTGAATACATTTGGGTGTTCAAAGCTCCAAACACTTGTCACAGTGTTCCTCAAAGGTAAAACTGGACTTTAGTCATTCCAGCTCACTATCACTGGAAGTGGTTTATTACAGTTCTGCCTGGTCTCAGTCTAGAGTCATGATAATTTTACTTAAATATTTATATGATTACTAGTTTACTGTTCATATGAAAGAGCTTTACTCTGTGAATGGAACACAGCCTTTGCAAGTGGGGAAAATACTAATAGCTTTTTAATAGCTTACAATTTGCTAACAATATAGCAAACTATTAAAACAGCATGTAAGCATTCCAAATGTCTAGGGCTGTCAATAATTCTAAAACTACATCCTGAATCACTTACAACGTTTGAGAGACCAGATCTTAATGGGGCTGAGAGACACCTAGAGCAGGACTGAACTCATAATCTGGTATGGTCTCTCCCCACCAAAATCACCCCTGTGGAGACAGCACTAATTCTAGAGAGACGAAGAAGCAGTAAAACCAACTCTGCAGCCTCACAGATTAGGTCTATATCTTATCAGCTGCATGCAATGAAGGAAAAGATAATTTGATTTCAGAATAAACTTACTCAGAATGGATTCTAACATTTCTTCTTCTCTTCTAAAATCCTCACAGCTGTCAATCTAGCTTGATTTGTTTAAACAAGCATTCCCCTCTGTTTTTCTTTTAACCTTATTTTTAGTACAGGCAATTTCAAGCTTGCTGGTTAATGAGATACAAGCACTATGCCACCATCAGCATAACAAACATTTAAATCAAGTTCTTGACCAGCTACATAAGCAACGCCTAATTGGCATTTCTACAAGGTACAGCAATGAATGCTGCAGCTAGGCTATGGGGAGCATAAGCACCCATAAAACCCAGTGTTTTCCTGTGAGTAGCCCGGTGGGAATGTCTTGTAACAAAAAGCTCACCCAAACACTGAGCAGTTGTAACACGTTTATTCTTTAATGCCACAGACACTTTTTCTATTGCATGTTTCCTCCCTGTGACTCAAGTTATTGCAAAAGCAGCAATATGTACAAAGTTACAATCTCAGGTTCACGTTATCAGAGAACCAGTTTACAATAGGAACACACAAATGATACTGCATTCAAGAAAGCTGAATGCCTAGAACACAGACTAAAGATGTGTTTTCAGTACATTTTGGCTTTTGTTTTACAACTCATTTCTCCTGACTCCCCAAAAATTCCAGAACAGCAGAGATCCTTCTGGCAAGATGCAAAAGCCTTAGAAGTACATTTGTCATTGATGTAGTTAAAACTAGTTCACAACCCAGACAGTGCCGTAAGGACAGCACAAAACTCAGTTTGCCAGCAAACCAACTGGATCAGTACCAACCATGCTGAGCTCCTTGCTGCTAGAATAATTGCCAACAGTAACCGAGCTAGGCAATTTAAAGCTGGTACTAACTGAAAAAAAACCCAACAAAAAACTAAGACACCAAAGCAAAACCAAACCACAATTCCCCCTTAACTCTCTGAAAAAAACTGAAAACAGAACCACAAATGAAAAAGGAATGAAGTCATTGGAGAACATCTTTGCTCATTTCCACCAGAGACTGAAGAAAGTTGGCCATGGGCCATCCTTCATGATATGCTGTACTTGCTAATGTAAAACCACCAAGATCAGCCTGGCCATCATCAGTAAACTCTTACTAAAGGGATGTCAGTGGGAATTTTGCATGGCCTTTGAAAGGGGATTGCCACCATATCTCCAGGGGTCATTTTACACAGAAATAACATTAATGTTTTAGGTCTGTGCTTGAGATCTATATTGCATGGGAAAGACAGGCTAATGTGGGCATAACAAATGGAAAAACATGATCCCTTCTGACATAATAATAATAGTAATAATAAGCTTTAAAATAGTTTAGTACAAAAAAGTAGCTCAAAACAAAAACATGCTCATGAACCTACAAATAAAACCAATTCAGACTATGACTGCCATAAGACACTGCTGCATTTTTTTCTCATAGGACATAACACCTCTTGTTCCATTGAGTCTTATTATGTCTGAGCCTTTTGTAGTTATCTCAAGTTATTATGAATTTGGAATTCACAAATAAATTAAATATGGCTTCATATGCTTATTCTTGAAGGCCTGCATTTCTCTACCTGGCACTCACTCAGTTTTGTTTTATTATTTTAAATATATATAGTGCTAACATGACTTTTTCAGACACATCGGTTATCCCTGCCATCAAGGGTAATAACCTTCAGGGACATTTGTAGAATTAGAATGAAAATTGGACCTGGTGTTGTTCTTTAGTGCATTAGTGTATTTTAGTGCATTAGTTTACAAACATCTTTTTGTTTACAGAGATTTGCATGTTGACAAGTGTGTAATTCTGAAATATCCCATATTACTTACCAGTTAAATTTCCTAAGGAACTAGATGCAGATGACCACACACTGCATCTTTTAGCTCACCTTCCTAATAATTCATTGGCAAAAACCTAATGAAATATTTGTAAAGATATTAAGATTCTAGAGGTTTTATAGAAAACAGTGGTCATATTAAAAAAAAAAATCTAATATTGAATGTCCCTCCTACAGCAAAGGGTGCAGCAGATGTCATTTTCTCTTCTTGTGAGCTGCCACCTTATGAATTAGCCAGTGTTGCTCAAAGCCAGGCACAGTATAAACTGTCTCACATTTTAAAGATAGAGAGAGAACTAGGAGTACTTGGAAATGTGCTAAAACCAAGAATTATTGCAGTAAGATTTAGCCAAAATAGAAAGCGTGACTGTTTTGACAGAGTGGGCTGAAGACATGGGGAAAGGCCTTTAGGTGGGGTGGTCCAGAGAGGAAAAAGAAGATACTGTCAAAAGAGGAGTACAGAGAACACCGTGGGTTTATTGAATCAAGGATGCTGACACAGGAAAAAGAAACATAGGTGTTACCAGTTCTTTCTGCCACTCACAGCATCTTTTGCTCTTCTTCATATTGTCCTTTGCTTCTTTCTTTACTCAACAGCTTCCAGATCAAGAGAAACAACATATGTTGGAGAAAAAAAATAAAGTTTGTGCCTGACACTCAATGTCAGAAGTACAATACACCAAAAATGTGCAAAATACAAACAAATATTAACAGACATTATAATTGTAGAAATCCAGGTGGCTGAGTAACTGGAGGGCCTTGTCTTTCAAATCTGTGTTTTTAATGGATTTCTGCCCTGTGCAATCTCTCCTTTGCATCACATACTCAGTAAATGTTGTACAAGGAACTAATGAACAGTGTATAAGGACAGGATCATTTCAAGAAGTGAGACCTCCTCATGTAAAAATGTGCAAAGCATGCAATTTCCCTGCTTATGGCTGGAAGTGAGAAAGAATAAATGCTTCAATGTAACAGCAATTCTGTTCCTTTCAGTCCTAGCACCAGACTATTCCAGCCTCTCTGAGTCAAACACTTCACATGTAAGTGGGCAGTGGCTTACATCTGCACACACCCCCGTAGTTTTTTACATGGATCATATTTGTTTGAAAATTAACTACAGCTACTGCTCAGGAAGTAACATATTTACTTGGTACTTTTCAGAGTGTTTACTCCTTTGGCTTGTATTCCACAATGCATTTAGTATTTTACAGACTTTACATAAAACACTATCAAAGAACAGCCCTGATAAAGGGGTAATCTTTTTATCCTGCTTCCCTGAACTTTCATCTTGCTTCCCTGGTGCACCACTTGTGTTGTAAATTCCTTTACTGTTTTAATAGATATTTTACATTCCTTAGGCAGCAAACTAAGTTTAGACAACAATAATTGTCTTGCTTACAAAACTATGCTAGAAAGGCTGGCAAATTATTACCGTGAGATCTTTTGAAAAAACTAGGTCCAAAAGTGAAATCCAGTTGTGAGATGAGAGCTTGTTTAGATTCAACAAGTCTCAAATGTCGTGATTATCCTTCTTTCTGCGGCAACAGCACTGACATGGCAAGATAGAGGAATACTATGAGACATAAGAATATTCTTACATATCAGATGTTTAGACCCTTCTATTTATGTTACGATACACCCTGGAAAGCACACACACAGACCAGAAACCCATCTGTATCAGTTTTCCTAAACTCCAGAATTAATGGAGGAGGAAACCTTATTTCTTAATGAACTGTAGTAGTTTCAATATTTCCACTAGTACTACTGAAAAATAAAATATTAGAGATGCATTCAATGTGAGTGAGCACTTACTCGGAAATCCTAATAATCAGAGAATATCATTACCATTGGAAACAACCAAGTTAGCATATCCAGAAAACAAGACAGAAAAGCCTGTCACTCTATCAGCTTATCCAAACCTACACAATCACTGCAAGAAAAAGAAAAAAGAAAAAAAAAGAAAGAAAAAAGAAAAAAAAAAAGAAGCTTTTCACATACACACAGAATTCAGTAAGATGACAGCAAACTTAAAATTATAGAATATCCTGAATTGGAAGGGACTCCCAAGGGTCATCAAGCCCAGCTCCTGGCCCTGCACAGGACAGTCCCAAGAGTCACACCCCATGCCTGAGAGCATTGTCCAAATGCTTCTTGAACTCAGACAGGCTTGTGCTGCGATCACTTCCCTGAGGAGTCTGTTCCAGTGCCCAACCACCCTCTGGGTGAAGAAACTTCCCTAATATCCAACCTAAACCTACCCTAACACAGCTTCATGCCATTTCTTTGGGTCAGCTTGAAAGCTAGAACAACACAACTTTTGGATTACTTCCTTTCTGAGTAACAGTTAACAAGATGAATAAGTGGAACTGAAACATCTGTCTAGCTTTTTCACCACCCAGAGACAAAGGGTCTCATCTGATTTAAAAAGAGCAGGCTTTAATTTATTTTTGTTTCATGGCAATTTGTATGTACCTTAGGGTTTACTTCTTCCTTCATTCCCACAGTCTTTTAGAGAAGTATTTCACATAAAACACCTCAAAAGCAAGCGCATCATCTCCTGAACATAGAGGTGTGTGGTTGTGCGTGTGGGGAGGGGAGGGGGATGACTGTGGGTGTGTGTGAAGAGAGGCACTCACCCATTTTCTGGCATCGTTTATTTAATTAAGCAGTACCATCACAGAACCGTTTAGATGGGAACAGACCTCTGAGATCAGCGAGTCCGACTGTTAATCAATCCAGCGCTGCCAAGTCCCGCACAAACCATGCCCACGGACACGCCACACTCGCCCTTGCAATAGGCGTGCCGCAAGGGCCCGAGGGAGCACAGCCGCGCCCGAGGGCGGCGATGGACGTGACACGGCACCCCCGGCTCCTTCCCGGCCCAGCACGGCGGCGCCCGGCCCCTCCCGGAGCGGGAAACGCCGCGGCCTCGCCTCACGCGTGCCAGCGAGCCGCCGGGAGCTGCGGGCGCACAGCCGGGAGGCTCGGGAGGGTCCTTCGCCCCACACCAGCACCAGCCCGCCCAGCACGAGGAGCCTCCTTGGGCGGGCCGCCGCGGGCTCCGGGCACCCCGGCTCCTCCTTCTGTGGGGCCTGGCAGCCGCAGGCCGGCGCTCCGGTATGACTTACCACAGACAGCGAGCGGGGGCAGCCCTGCGAGCGAACACCCACCCACCCTCACTCGCTCCCTCCCTCTTCCTCCTTCGCCACCGCCCCCACGCAGCCGGCGGCAACACCAGGTGCCTGCCCGGGCTGCCCCCAGCGCACAAGGCGGGGGAGAGCGCCTGCTCCTTCTGTCCCGGGAACCCGCCCGAGCTCTGCCACCGCCTCAGCCACCGCCCGCGGCACCCAGCGAGGTGCGCACGAGGGGAGGACGAGGCGGCCCCGCGCCCCGTGCCCGCCCGCGAGGGGCGGTGCTGCCGCCGCGGACCCGCCGGGCCCGCCCTCGCTCCCTGCCCGCGGCCCCTCGGCGGGGCGGTGCCGGGCGGGGCGGTGCCGCCCCTCGCGTCAGAGGCCCCTGCGCGGCGGGGCGGGGAGGGCTCGGGAGTCTCGGCGCTGCCGCGGCGGGAGAGGCACCGGCGGGGCCGGCGGCGGCTCCTCACGGGAACAAAGCGGGGGCGGCGCGGCCACACGGTGAGAGCCGGGTGAGGGACGGGGAGGGGGCGGTGCTCGAGCTCCCCGGGGACCCTCGCTCCCCCGGGGGGCGGCTCGGTGCGGCGGAGGGGCCGCGGGCCCGACCCCTCCCTCCCCGTGCCGGGCGCCTCGGGGCGGGGTGACAGCGCCGTGCCCCCCGCCCGCCCCCGCCTCGCCGGGAGCCGTCCCCGCTCGCCCCGTGTCCCCGCAGGGACCCTGCGCGCCGCCGCCGCGTCCGCCCGCCTGCGGGTCGCTGCTCCCCCCCGGAGCGGGGGAATGTAAAGCGTGAATCGGGGAGGCGGTCCGGGCGCGGAGCCGAGAGCAGGTAGGTGCGGGACGAGCGCCCGGGGAGCCGGGGGAGCCTCTCCCGCAGGCGGCTGCGGGGGCTGGGGGGAGGCGCTCAACTTCGCCCGGCGCTGGGCACTGTCGAGCTCAACAAGCTTTTTTCTGCCCGTGAAGCATCCTGGTGTGACTTCTCGCAGAATGTTTTCTTTAGGGGTGCTCTTTGGTGGTGTTTGTTTTTGTGACCCCCCTCCCATTTCCCAGCCCCTCGCTGCATAGGCTGAGCTTGCTGGAGGCTCGCCCCTGCCTCGGTGGCTGCATACGCAGCTCGTGTTGTCCTAACGATATGGCAGTAGCACTTCCTGCTGTAAATCACTTCGCGATAGTTTTTGAAGCGCTTCTTAAAGGCGGCACTGTAATGAACCCTCTTGTCAGTGCCTGTGGTAAGCTTAAAGCCTTGTGAGCTGGAGGCTGTTTTCCAGGCTGATCGGTGTAATGTGCTGCAGCACTTTTCATAGAAAGGGTCTAAATGTAGTTCACTGCTGGCTTAGTGTTGGCATAAATGTAATTCCCCTTGCTGTGCCCTGTTGATGTAGGCTCTGGTTTTGGACTCCGTTGTAGTTGCCTTTGGTATCTTCTTGTTGTGAAAAAAGCTAATCTGAAATTTTCAGAGAGACTGATATCTTAAGAACTATGAAAAGTAAGCTTTATTATATTGCTGTACTGGGGATATCTCTTTGTTCTGGAATAATTTGAGAAAATAACATCACTCAGGCTGAAATTTATGGGGACTTGAATTTAAAAACCTTAGGTGTTAGCATTGGTTAAAATACTTTAAATAAATGGATATGTTAATGTAGATTGCTGTTACTATGTTAATATTTCATTTATTGAAAATATCTAGTGATTTAGTCTAGTGATCTCTTATTTTGCTCTTTGTATAAACATTGTCATATTAAATGGTCTTGCTGACTCTTTTTCCAGCTCATTAATGCCTTTTTCCATCAAAAAATTTTAGAGCATGGTCAGAAGAGGAATGGATGTAACATGATATCCTTGCAGTGCTCAAAACACACAAATTCTGCAAAGATTTGCTTTTTCATTAATTAATACAAGGAAAATGGATGAATCGGCTTTGCTGGATCTATTGGAGTGTCCTGTTTGCTTGGAACGCCTTGATGCTTCTGCAAAAGTCTTGCCTTGCCAACACACGTTTTGTAAACGCTGCCTGCTGGGCATTGTGAGCTCTCGAAATGAGCTGCGATGTCCAGAGTGCAGGACTTTAGTGGACTGCGGTGTTGATGAACTCCCCAGTAATATTTTGCTTGTGAGACTACTGGATGGCATCAAACAGAGGCCTCGGAAACCCAGTGCTGGCGGTGGGACTGCTGGCACAAACGCTTTAAGGGTCCCCATCAACACTGTAGCTAATTGCGGATCAAAGGACCTGCAGAGCTCTCAAGTTGGACAGCAGCAAAGGGTGCAAGCACGGAGCCCCCCTGTTAGGGTAAGTACCATGTGGTGACAGTATTTTGTTGCATTCCTGTCTTTTCCTGCACCATTTCAAAACGGTTGGTGGCCTCTGCTTTGGGATAACGGCAGTCATGTAGTTAATACAGCAAAACAATGTAATTTTGAGAATTGCTGTAGATTTCTAGCAAAGCATATCAGTGTTCCTGTCAATGTTGGTTTAATGTTATATAAATGCTATTAATGCTTCCTTAGTAAAACTCTCAGTTGTTTTTGAGGCAAGGAGAAGAAAAGCATTTCAAACCCTTAACTGTCCTATTAAAAGACAGTCAAACAGGTCAAGGTAGCTTATGTGGAAAGCTTAAGTTATTGGTAAGGATAGACTTGAAATTGTTCTTAGTTTGTCAGCTGCAAGACTGGAGATTTCATTTTGGTTCATGCACTTTCTGTAATGATTCTTACAATCAGTACATTTCCTTTGAGTTAGACATAACACGTTAAACATGAGCAGAGAAGTTTTGCCACTGACTTCTAAGTACCTACATTTTTACTTATTTCCCTTCAAAAAATTTTTGAATTTCTGCAATCTGCTAAGTTATTTGCATTCTCAGTCCTCATCCCTTCTTTAATTAGTTTTTTCCTCAAGTGTTTTTTCTAAGGGATTTGGAAAAATCTATGTACCACGATGAAAAGACATTGCCTTCTTTCTATACTCTAGTTCCTTCCTAAGAGCTATGCAACCTGTAGACTCTGTCATACCTTATAATCAAGACTCAGTAGCCTCACTTATGATTATTCATTCTAGAACCTGTGCCAGGAAATGTAATTTTATGAGATGACAGACCTTGCTCTGTTTTATCTAATGACAAAGCAGGACAGCTTCCCTGAAAGGTTTTGCTGCCCAATTTGTGATGCGTGCATATTTGAGTTCCTGTAGTTTCTGAATGGTTTAGGTGGTTTCTGTCATGTGGAATTTATTTGATTTTTTTGAAATGTCGTAAGGAGTTCCAGGAAGAGGACTTCAATGTATTTTTGGCAGGACTAGTCTTTATTTTGAAGTGTATCTGAATTATTTAGTTTACTTACCCAGAGAAGGAAGCCTAACACTGATTTTCCTCAGTTGTACTTACACAATTGGAATCTCTCCAAAAGATCTTAGCTACACCTCTTAAGTTTACGTAAGGATTTAAAATACGGTTGTTTTTTCATTAGGTGATACTGCTTTCCCCGCTTGCTAGAGATCTCAAAAGATTCTTTACTTTAGAATATAGAAATTATAATTATCAACTCACTTCGTCTAAATTAATTTTGTTGTGTATATATGGTAATCGGGGAGGAGAGAAGGGGATCTGTGGGCTTTTTCTGTTAGCAGCTTGGTTTTGTGTTTTTGGTGAGTTTTCTTTCCAGAACGTAGAATCCTTAGAAAGTACTCCAAAGAAACCTCAGCAGTATCAAAACCAGTCTGGTCTTCTCCAGAACTCTAAGGTGTTTATCATGATACCTTGCATATGCAAATGCTCTTCAACTTAAAACAAAAACCCTATATGATTTGTCTATATATTTTTGTGTTGACCTTTGTAAATAACTGTGTATTTTCAGAGACTGCTTCTCCTCCAAAAAGGTTTCCGGTGCAGCACTGTACATGAAGGACTGTACTTCAGAGTTTCTCAAAGCCTTTTTAGACAAAATAACTTGAATATGGAATATTCTCTCTCTCTCTTTTTTTCATGTTCTATAATATCCTGGTTTGCAACATTTGCATTTCCAGATGTTGCATAGAGTAGAAAGTGGTAACACATGGAAGGTTGCTTCAGCTTATTAGTTATGCTGTAATGTGTGCCATTAAAATTGTGACCATTTGCATTCCTCATGCAATTAACTGATACTCAGTGTATATTAGTGATTGTTTTCAGTGTTTTACAGTAAGTCTTGTTCCATCTTTGGTTTTGGAGTTTCACAGGCATTCTTCTGCCTTCTTTCATTTGGGAGATAGGAAAAGATGATGATCTCGTCATTTGCCTACTTTGTCCAGAGCCTTTTTAAGAATATGAACTGACTTTGACAGCTAAGAAGGTGGAGATATGAACTACTTTTCTTTTTCTGTATGAAAAATGGTTTGGAAAAAAAGGTCCAGAAAGCAAAATGCCACTTTAATGGACAGTGTTGAAGTGAATGCCCTATTTGTTTTGCTAACTCTAACATAAAGATGCTTGCAAATACAGTTCCTCTCTGGGAATTGAAGAGGAAAATCTGTTTCTAGATGAGTGGCAGAGTCAGATTTCCTAAACTAATTTTGCTGAAGGGGAACTAGTAAATGAGAGTTGCTGTTATGTTAAATGAAGTGAATGTGGATGAAGGCTGTCAAGTCATAAACATTCTGCTTATACCCTGAAGTAATACTAAGCTCATAAATGCCCTTTCAGAGAATGCCATAATTTTCAGAAAAGGTTAATACAGCATGTACTGCGCTGTGATTTCCTGAACTGTATCAATGACTGTGGAGTGGCCAGCCCTGTTATTGCACTGTATATTGCATTCTCTGGATGTATGTGGTGACACACGGCAATAAACAAACAAATGGTTCCTTGAGTCTTAAAACTAATGAAGCTGGGTGGGTGGTGGGGATTAACAAATCTTGTGCCTAGTATCTCCCCCACTACATCAACCCTGTTTCTTTCTGTAACCTCTATAAGCTTTCACTGCTGTAACAACAACAATTTCTTTGCGCAAGTTCTTAATCTATTTTGTTTCCCTGCTGTTTTGATTTATAAAGCCTTCCATGCCTTTCCCTGGTAATGACTGGACAAAGGCAGCAGCATTCTGCTGTCCCCGATGGAAAACTTGTGTTTGTTGTCTGCCCAGCAATTTTGTTCTCGGCAGCCAGCTTGCCTGGGACAACAAATAAAATACTTATATTGCAGCTTCTTCTCTGGTATGGATGCTAATTCAGTGCTTTTCTCCTTTTTTTCCAAGTGAAAACCTTCAGCTAGCTTGACAGCTTGGAAGAGCTCTAAGAGCCATGGTCTGTTGTCAAATCTGCTTGGGACTGGTCATCAGGAGCAAGTTATTGAGGGCTGTTGAGGGACTGCATGATCACATGAGTCTTGTTTCTGTCAGAAGAGCATTCAAAAATGTGAGGGTCCATCATTTTATGTTTATGCTCATGTTATTAATTTTTTTCCTTTTCACAGAGTATGTCAAACAAGAATTTATCTAAGTTCCTTATGACAGTTTTATGAGGGTATGCTTGTTGCAGAAGTCTTAAATGTAGCTGTGTGTGTAAGTTGCTAGAAGTTGGAGAGCTGTCATCTCCTAGATAGATTTAAGATGGTCCACATTTAACTTTTCCTTTGCATTTGTGTTTGCTTAAGACTTACTAATTCTCCTTCTAGTTTGTTTAGAGTCCAAATTTCTGAAGTTAGGGCTATCTTTTTCACAGAACCTAGAGGGCAGTTGTCTAGGTAGTCTGAAATCTCCTCACTGTTGAAAATATTTTGTAATAAGGTTTTCAGGTGTATTCTGGACCAAATGTAGGCATGAAGAGCTAAGAGAAGAATTCAAATAATCTCGATTAACAAAAGAAAAGCATGGATAACTCAAAAGTTGGCCATTCCTAATAGAATTGGTGCTTATACTGAATAAGAATTGATGGTGTAATTTGAGTACATGACACTCTATGTCAGTGGAAAATCTTAACAAGAAATGTTACAGTGCAATGTGAAAGTCCTGAAGCTTTTCTCTTTTTTGTTGTCTGTATTCTGGAAAGCCCCTAGAAACCTCTGGAGATACTATTGTAAGTGAAGTCGACTTGAAATGAGAGGGTAAAGAATCATTACAGGCTATTGGAAAATTCTCCTTTAGGTGTTAAAAGGGGCTAGAGCCACTAGTATCTGAGCATCTGAGTTTGTGATAAATTCCTTTACATTGAGAAGGAAAGAAATACTCACAAACAGGAGATTGTTTCATGAGTTTCTGCTAATGCTTAGCAGTGATGCAGTGTTGTGTAGACCCGTGTCAAAAATCCGTTTTGACATTTGTTTAACAAGGAAAGCAACAGTTAAATTTTAAATTCCTGTATCCATTCTGCTGCAGCAGTGGTCATTTGTGATCAAGTAGGCTTACCTGGAAAAGGCTGAAGCAGTAGTAATGCCAGTAAGGAAAATAAATGGAGCCAGGTTTTCTGCCCCTAGCCATGGTGTTTGACCTCACCACACATCTTGGGGTAGTAGGGTCAGTGGGCTACCTTCTGGTCTGTGTGGACTTAAGCAGGTAGGGCTTCTCTGTCAGACTCAGTGGATGGTGTAAACAATCTGTTTTCCAATTTACCCTAACCGGCCTGGAGAAGAGAGCTCAGAGTGTAGCTCTGACAGTTTGACTGTTGAGCACGTGAAAAACTGACAGGAGCCAAAACAACTGCTGCTTTTGTAGTCATGGCACTTGCTGGCCTGTGGAGATCCTGGCAGAACTTAGATATCAAAAGAAACCTCTTAGACTAGAAAATAACAATAGGACTGAAAATATGCATTCACAGATAAATAACTTTATTAAATAATTGTAAATAAGTATGGGGATTGCCAAGCATAGCAGCAGGTGTAGATTGGAACAGATGTTTAAGTCATCTTGTAAGGAAAGTTAGTGGAGTAAAATAGTATGAAGAAATGTATCAGTAGAGATCTGCTGGAGGGATACTCTTAGAGGAGGCTCCCTTTGTCATAATAGATCAGATTGTAAAGTATACCCATTTAAGGGAAAAAGTAGTTGTAGCAATATGCAAAAAACAGTGGCTAATGCAGTTAGTTTCATGACTGCTACTTGTGAAGGTAGGCTGGAGAATCATTACTTGATGGTACCTAATTTTGAGCTGACCCCCCTGACCAAAGGGATATTCCATATCATACGGCATCATGCTCAGCATATAAATTTGGGGAAAGAAGGAATGGGAGTGAAATTCCCAAGTAATATTGGAGAATCTGGAGATAAGCACCTATTCATGTTCTGGAGTGATCATTAGAAAATATTTTGTGAAGCCTTTGTAAATTATATATGCACACTTTTGCTTCATTTCATGCTTGCTGAGATGCCAGATTCTGCTTTTATGTTTGCAATTGCTTGTACAATTTTAATTGCTTCTGTGTAACACTGTTGTATCCTATGTGAAACTAGAGAAAGTTTCATGGAGATCATAAATATAAAAGGAAACTAGACTGACTCTTATGGTGTTAATGTGTTCCCTTTCAGACATAAATAGTTAGATAGAGAAGGAGGATAAGCAAGAGGAAGAATTGTCTCTGTATCTAAAGGCATTGGGCTAGGATTGAGAGCTTCTGGGCTCAGTTCCTGGCTTTGCTACAGACATCCTTTATGACCTTGCACAGAGTCACTCAAAGCTCTTTGTGCCTCTGTTTCCCATCTGCAGATATGACTGATAGTACTTTCTTTGTTTGCCTCTATTTAGACTGTATACTCTCCGGGGCAGACATTGACTTTTTTAAAATTTTGGATGTATCCATTGGGTGTTTTACAATGGTTCCACAGTCTCAGCTGAGGTCAGCGTATCCTGCTGTTAACTCTAAATCATTGACTTCCACATTAATGGAGAGCTGTTCATAATCCATTTCCTGTCCCAAAAATGGTGCAATGCTTAGTGTCACATTGTTAAGAGGATTTAATTTTGTTTGGATGTTTAATAGGAAATCACATGAATACCTCAGTGCGGAAAAGCCAGACACTGGAAACATCTGTGGAAATGGTAGTTCACCCTTCAGCTAGGGAAATCTGCATCTAATTGGCACACTGGTGTGTAGATTTGAGTGTATTTTGAAAAGAATAAGAAGAGAACATCTAATGTGAATTGTGTTGGTACAGAAATGTTAAATTCCATACTGTGAAACTCCATAGCTATCTTGAACCTGCCAATTAACATTAATCTGCTTGATAAAATAGCTGCCAAACTAGTGTAATCCGTTTTTTTAGAAAAGAATTAGGCTTTGAAGTAAACTGATCTATAAACTAGAAAAAAAGAAGGTCACATTACTTACATGTAAGTATTTCAGATGCTGAAATCTGAAATCCCTTTTAAATTTATTTACAAGATTTTTTTTTTTTTGTATATTAGCGGAAGATACTTTGTCTTCATGTGGAAGAGGGAGCTGTCTTTATTTCCCTTCATTTTCCAATTTAATATTCCTCCATTTCTGTAGATTTGTTTAAAACCACCTACATGAAATAAAATGGTGTCTTTTTTCCCTCCACTTTCATGGGGCCAGTGAGTTGCAGGTTATTGCTCTACTTAAAAAGCATTGATGATTCAGAAAATTTAAACTTCTGCATAAAAAGGAAGTGTCAAGCCCTTACTTTTAATGGGCTTGTGAAGGGAAGCAGGTTTTTTTAGAGAGAATAAAAGTCCTTGAATTTTTTCTCGTATTACCACAGAAATCAAATAACAATAAAATTCTTTTTTATAGGTGATTCAGGATCTGGTTAGAAAAGTCAGTCAGTAGAGCTGTTGCTATGTTTCTCTATGCATGGTGTCTGGCTTTCTGCAATGTGTTCAGTGGCTGAATAGGCATCATGTATGGTATGAAGAGCTGAAGGGGCTGCTTGGGAAGGGGTCAGCTAGAAATCCTTCTTCTCCCCTCTCCTTTAACTGAGTGCAATGGTTTTTAGTGGAACTTCAGTGTTTAGTGCATGGATAGGAGCTGCAGAAAACAGAAAGCCTTAAACTGCAGCTGTGATAATAAAACTGGAAACTTGTTATGATCAGTTGTTTGTCTTTCAGTGTACTTCCCCTTGCAGTGCATTTGGCCTCCTTATGATATGCTTAACACCTTCCTTGGTCTTTTCTTTGGCTCCATTGTTGTCCTTTATTCAAACGTTCTCCTGCCTCTGATCTTACTGTACTACTTCCAAGAAAAAGAAAACATATAGTTTTCTTACCTCTTGTGTCCAATTTATCCTTGACTGTGTCAAACATAAGGAACAAAAAATAAACAATAAAAAAATTTTCTATTGAAGTATCTGGACTATGTACAGTCTTGTGGTATCTGCCAAATAAATGAAGAGCATAAAGAATAAGTTCATAGTACTGTATTGCCTAGGCTCCTGAGGCTTGTCTTTTTTTTTTTTCCTCTCCTTTAAATCATTGATTATATCTGCATCCTAGTGGAGACAAGAATGTGTCTCAGTAATTAAAGCTGAATTATCATCTGGTCAGCCCTGTTCATGCATACACCTTGTTACTGCCTTCACAAAGGAAAAGTGTGCATCTGTTAAACCTCATTTCCTGTCAGATCCTTCTGTGTTAGACAGAAAAACTCATCTTGGAAAATCAGCAGTGAATTCTTGGGTCAGTTGAACTAGATCAAATTCTTTGCTTTTCTTTTCACATCACCAAATCAGTCTTTTTGGAGAGCAGTATTTTTGGACTGAGAATTGCTGCTTTGAGGTGAGCTGGATTAATTCTAGAAAGCAAGTGGCCCTGAGGTGGGAGAGTCACACATCCAAGTGCTCTTTTCTGCACTTCTTATCTTTCCTAGGTATAGAGGGGAAGATGTCAGCACTGTCCTCTGACTGTCAGACTAAACACTGGGACTTGTCCTGGACAGAGGCTTGCTGCAGTGAGCATGTCACTTGTCCCTTTCCCATCGATGTTGCCAGAATTGCCATGGAGTTTGGGTGCAGAGCCAGAGTTGGTCAACACAGAGGCAATTGGTTAAGTCTGTTTTCACATTTGCATCCTTCAAAATGTCAGGAAATCATTTGGACTCAGAAAGATGCTCTGGACATAAGGGAAATCACTCCAAAGAGAAAAATTGAGTCTAGTATTTTGAATTCTTTAGACATGTGATGCTTATATACATATCTTTAAAATGTCATTCAGTGTTTCCTGGAAACCTACAGGTTTGGATTCTCCAGTTGAAGAAAAGGTGAAACACAGAAATCAATGTTTTATTTACCGATGCTGTTGCCAAAGTGTCTCAGAATCTGAGCTTGCTAGGTACATGAAAGTCAGCTGTGGTGCATATGAGCAATCCACTGTACCCTTAGAAACTTTGGGCTGAGACACTCATTTTACACTTGTGGCATTCAAGCATGTGATTTATTGTCCAATTTTAAGTTTTTGTAGTGTAAGAGTTTAAACACTAAAGAATTTAAAGTAATTTCTTGTCTAGGTCTTGGTTCCTACCTTATTTGGCTGTTGATTAATGCTCTCTGCCCCCTAGCATAAGCACTTAAATATTTAAGTATTAAAAAGCCAGAACCTGCAAGAATGTGTCTGATCTCCTACAAATGAGGACAAGATTCTTTCATGCACCATACCTTTCACACACCTCTCACACAGTAATTCTGTTGGAAGTATTCCTAATATGCTTAGCCTTCCTTTGTTTTGTTTTGTTTTGTTTTTTTGTTTTTAATCGAGCTAAAAGGTCTCTTCTGGTGTTTAAGTGTTCTTTCTATCTTCCTTAATTTTTCAGAGTCAAATATAGATAGTCCATTTTCCATATTCTGCAAATGTGTGAAGTATAATTTTATAGTTTCTAGCTGGGAAGTATGCTATTAATCATAAATGCATTTTGATCAAAGGTAAGCATTTCAGTGTTGTTTAAATATTAATGTAGATATCATTCTCCTCCTCTCTGAAGTGGAGGACTGCTGCCAATGCTGCTCAGAAGATAAGCCTGGCATCAAGTGTCCTGTTGGACTTCACAACACCTGAAGTGCTCCTCCGTGTTTAGCATTCCTTGGTTAATAAAACTGATTTTATTTCGTGACATTAGTATTACAGAAAGATGCGATAACTCTGCTTTCCTTTTTTCTGTAAAGGAATGATGTGCATGTTACCTCTCTTGACTTCGTCTTCTCAGCATCTAAGCTATCAAAATATACATGTGCATTGAAAGCTTTTTAAAGAGCTGAAACACTGTTTTATCTTGTGAGAACCACAGTTCTACAAGACAAGCTTTTGAAAAGCTCTGATTAAAGACAAAAGTACTCATTTCCACCAGACTTTCAAGCTGCTGAACTCAAGAGAAGGAATGTAGTCTTACTAGCACAGAGGTGGCAGAAGATCAATACTGAATCATTTGAAACACGTCTCTTCAATTATTCTTTGCTGCTATGCTATCTTAGCCCTTTATGTTATAGTCCACATTTTATTTATATTTAAGAAAATGGGTAAGAACGAAGCACTTCTGACATTAACAAGTGTTAAAATGAAAAATAGTCAAAGATAATCAGATGACAATTTGAGTTGGCATATATAGGGCATAGCTGTTCTAGAAGCTTATTTTAAAAAAATCCAGGAAAGTTGAGTTCACTGCACTGTGGTAATGTGCCCCTGAGTAGCGAAGAAGCTTTTGTTCTGAAGCTGAGAACAAATCTCATGGTACACACTTGTTCATGTGTGCCAGTGCCCCTCTATCTCACATGGTCTTTCTCATGAGCTACATAAAGAGAGGAGACTCTTAAATCTTATCCACATTAGCAGACTTAAGCCATTTTCAAAACCTGTTTAATTTAACACAGTTTTAAATCCACAGCCTTATTAAGTTAACAAGCCTTCAGCCTTGCCACCAGGTTCTGTAATCCTCTTAGGTCTTGGGAATAAGCAGGGCAGGGATAGTCAATAAGCAGATGAATAGATAATCTTTCAGAAGACAGATAAATCTTTAAGTTGAGAAATGCTGATCTGAATTTCCATTCTGTATATACACTTATTACAGTATTTAAAACTTAAAAAAAAAATTGAAATTACTATCACTTTGTTTGGGGGGGCGAAGAATGAATAAAGGACTATTTTAAACAATGCATTAATTCCTGGTTTGCAACCCAATAAAATTAGGTTAAATTTTAAATGTAGAATGAGGTAGAGAAAAATAACAGTTTGTTTCCTTGCCATTATGCATATTAAAATCGTCTTATGGTTGTTTCATAAGCTATTTTTGAAAATCTTTCTGGCAATCAGGAGTCTGTAGACCAGAATTTAAAGAGGACAAAGAATATTATGCCGATAATGTGGCTTTGGCCCCCACTGCAGTCTGCCTATTGCTTCTGTTCAGTTTTGGCTCTTCTATCACTACTGAGCTTAAGCTGTGTCTGTCTCCTGAGCATAACTCCTGAGGTAGTGGAGTTGGAGGAATTAAGAGAAAGCTGTATGTAGTAGAAAAATTCTGCCTAACATGAGATTTTCTGCCAGACATGTGCGCACAGCACCCGGAGTAGGAGGAGAGAAAGTGGATCATAGAATCATTAATGTTGAAAAAGTCTTCCAAGATCATTAGTCAAGAGTTTGCTTTTGACTGAATATCACTATGACCACTAAACCATATTGTGAAGTGCCACATCTACTTGTTTTTTGAACATTTCCAGGGATGGTGATTCCACCACTTTCCTGGGGTACTTGTTCCAATGTAGGATGCAAACCAGGTCCAGGAGTTGGAAAGGGTGACCCTGCGTTTGGAGAGGGTGGCAGAAGAGCTAAGCACACAGCCTTGAGGCATGAAAGCAATCACTTACCTCATTGAAAAGGTGGGAGAAGGACTCTGGGAGGAGATGGCTAAAAAGCAGAGAAATTTCAGTACTAACGGGTGATAAAGACCCAAACAGTCAAGTAGTAAAGGGAGCAAGAGGGATAGTGATGTTGAAAGAAAACAAGCTATGGTAGTAGACTTGGAACATAGTAATAGACCAATTAGATAAAACATTACAGAGGAAATGGGATCAAGAAAATGACTCTTGGCTCACTGGAACTGGAGACTTTGTGAGGGGGAAGTGCTGCAGGAGCAAGCTGAAGAGGTATCCTGATGTTTGAGGAAGGTTTGGGAGAGCATCAGAATGGAAAAGTTGCTGTAGAGGTGTTGGCTGGACAAGAGGTGAGAAAAACTTTAAAGTGTGTTCACTCACGTTCCATCTTGTTTCCTTCAGTACGTGTGTAGTGTGTATTTGAATACTCTGTATGTTCTTTTTAATTGTTAATTTTGTAATAGTGTCATGTATTATGAGACATTTAGACTAGTACAGTTCCAAAATGGTCGAAGAACTTCCATTCAGGACTGAGAGGATTACATCTGGCATATCTCTCAAGAACTTTGAGATTCTTCACAGGATTCTGAAAATGTCTTCTTTTATTACTAGTAATGTATTCTCGTTGTTCTTACAGAACCAATAAAACTGCAAATTCTAATATTTCATGCAATGAACTCCAAAAGAATATAGGAAAAGGAGGGCTAGTGTCCTAGGAACTGCTGGGAAATTGAAAGATTCTCAAAGAAGGAAGAAAAAATAAACATAATCTGTGGCTATTCTGATTTGATGGCATTTTCTTCCATGTTGCCTCAGCCTTTTGTATATTAGTTAGAAATAGTTGAAAATAAGGATTTAAACATCATGTTAGCATTACAGAGCACATTTGCAATCTATTCTTCTGAATTCAGTCGTGATGATAGGAAGAATGAATTTTATGGTACTTGTCCTCCAAGCAAAACAATGGAATACTTTCAGTATGTTTTCAATCTGTTGGAGCAGCTCACCTTTCTGTAATACCATTAAAAGGAGAACTATCTCTCCAGAACTGTGTTTTCGAATATATTATTTTTGTTCTGTAAGGGGGATTTGTGTTTGCTTTAACTAATAAGGGAATTGGTTTTTCAGTGCAGAAACAGAATAACTAGTGGGCTGTTTCTGGAAACATGTTCCTAAAGTAGTTTACAATTTCAATAAATGTTTATCTTCTTGTACTGAAACCTCTGAACCCAGAAAGAAACATAAGGGTCAAGGAAAACTTATTTCTAACTTCAGCTCTTGTTGTGGGTTTATGCTCTTTTCTCAGGAAATCATACTCTTTCATATATTCAATTCAGGATTGTGTTGCTTGCCACAGGGAACTGATGTCATTTATGCTTTCCTATTTTGTTTTTTATCATCCTGCCATTAAATGAAACAGCATGAAAGACACCAAAATTTATTTTAAATGGCATAGAAGAGAAGCTGATTATTCTCTACACTTCATAGAAAGGTGGAGTGGGTTTTTAATTTAAAATAAAATATCAAATACAAGGTCTTATGCAGTTCAATAAGGAATATTCATAATTACATATTTAGTGGTTGATGTGGAGACTTTTTTAATTAGTGTAATACTTGCTTCAAATTTTCTGAATTTGCACTAAAGGAATCCAAGGAAGAAGGGGGTATGAGTTAAACCAGCTCAGCTGTCAGGAAGTGTTTGTGCCTTTTTTTCCCTGCAGCAATCACAGAATTTTACGTAAAAAGTGCCATTTAAAAAATATTCTCTGAGTAAAATTTTATGTAATGCGGCATCCTGATTCCTTTTAGAGATTTTGAAATGTCTGCAGTTAAGCTCTACCACACAGTTCCTTATTTTTTGATGTTGATGGGAGTTACATGAGTTACTGAGATAGATTGGTTGATGAAGTTTGTGCCTGTTTTCTTGGGATTTGTAGGCTGTCGTTGCCTAGGTGGGTATATATTTTTGTCTGGAGTGTACTGCTCAGTTCACAAGAGCTTATATTAGAAATGGTTAAAAAAGAAGTAAAATTGTTTTAAAGCCAGTTTAGTACTTGCAGCCAGAGAAGGATATGGACTTATAATACTCAGACGTACAGTCCTTGGAAGAAACCTCTGTGTGTGTGAAATTTTTCATCTTCCTACAAGTGATTTCAGTGGTGCTTCACTTGGATACAGTCAGATTGGAGCCCAGGTGCACATAGCCAGGTTGAAGTTCAAGGTAATTTATCTGAATCAAACAGAAGCACTAACTTGGTCATTTTAATTAGATGTCTTACAGCTCAAAAAGCCTTTTAGCCCAGTATGCAGTAACCACAGCATAGTCTCACCTATGGTAAATGGAAAGCAAAGTATTCCAAAATGTGTGTTGCAAGCCAACCTTAAAGTAGTTGCTTTCAGGAATGAGTAAGTTTTGCTTGCATAAGGTACCTTACAATGTTGGAGAAATCCCCTTTGTGCTTAAACAGATAACTTCACCCTCAGATCTGGACTGGCTGCAGTCTTGTTTAGGAAATCATGATGCTCTCTCTCCTAACTACTGCTTTTTGCAGTGTAAGGTTAGCACCCCACATCTTCCTAGGAACAGCATCTAATTCTTGGGAAGTCAAATATCTCTGGTGCTCAAAGCTAGAACATTAGTAAGAATTTTTAAGGTTTCATATAAACCAAAATCAAGTTATACACTAGTTTTCTAGGGTTGAATGCATAAATATGTTTAAAAACTAAGATTCCTATTCTTTCCACATGTTTCACTTTTGGAAAAGTGGTAGAAGCAATGAAATTTTTGTGAGAGTATGGCTTTTTCAACTTAAGAAAAACCCTTTGCTTTTGCAAAAGAAGACCGAACTTGGCACAAAATTTTTGGGGCTTTGTCAGCACCACAGAGCTCTGGTTTTGGGTGTGGATTTCAATTACTTAACTTTAGGCTGAACATGCCATTAGATGCCAAACTGTGCTTTGTTTTTGGAAAAGGTAGTTGATTTTTATTAGGATAAATGAATTAGGATAAATGAATGTCTTAGTAGTGGTACTCGGTGGATGAAATAGCATTTGATTTGTGCTGTGTTTTGAAACAAGAATACTTCTTGCAGATTTCTTTCGTCTATTCAGCATATAAAATTTAATGGGTGAAATCTGTCCAAAATGGTCTTACGTAAACACTCCCTGTGTTTATATTTTTCAGGGTCTTGTAGCTATAGAAATAAAATTGCAGTTTTGAACTTTGCTATTAAAATATACATTGGAAAATATTCTCTTGGAATACAGAGGAGTGTTAATGACTCCCATAAAAACAGATCTGGTAAAAATCAATAAGTGCAGTAGATACCCTTCATTAGAGGGACACTGGTCGTAGTGTTCCTTTGGTAGCTGAACCAATAAAGCTGCTGCTAAAGGCACTGATCAGCAGAATAAGTCTGGAACAGGGGAGACTACTCTATGAAGACTGATAAAACTGACCATAAATACCAGAGCTGGGTCATTGGTGAGTGCCTGAAGAAAAATGGAATTTTTGAGAGAGGGTTAGCAAGAAGGAAGAAAAGTATCAGAGCTTTGCATGAACGATCAAGGAGCATTCTAGGGAGCACAGTAAATGCTGGTAGCACTAACAAAGTGCAAGGTATATGGGTACTGTTTCGTGGTCACGTTAGTTTTGGATAAAATCATGATTTTATCAATATTCTTGGCACATGCTATTTTAAATTGCACTTTGTCTTTCTAATGAAGGTGAGTCAGCAAGGACCTAGGAATGTTGGCTAGCTGTTTAGATTGAGGGCTAATAAATACTTTGTACTTTATCTCTCTGATTTTTGTTTGTCTTTGCATGCAATATTTTCAAGAGGCATTGAAAAAAATAGGAGTGGATACAGAAGTCCATGTTTTTTCTCTTTTGTTGTTTTGTCAGTATGCGTTAAATCTGCCTTAAGTGAATCACCTTAATCAAGGTAAGTCAGCCTTTGGTTCAGTATTTAATGTACTGTGAAGATTGGTACCAGTGATTGGAGTGGCTTAATCATGTAGACTTTTGGCCCCCTTTCTAAAGGGGAACAACTGAAATTGTTCCGCTCTGTGAAAATAAAATATTCACTGGGAATAGGATTAAAACCCAACAGTTCACATCCCAGGCAAGTGCTTGGATCGTTGAGCCAGAGAATTGTTTTGCTGTTGCTTTCAGTGCTCAAGTAGAGGTTAGGGGAAATCCATGTCGAGACGTCTGTGGTTTGGTGGTTAGATTGTGCCGTGTTGGATCATGTACTGCAGGTATGAATGATGCTTTTTATGGAAATAGAAGCTTTTTTCTTTTTTTCCCTGTTCTCCTTGGTTGTATCCACAGTGAATAATTTGATGAGATAAAATAATTCTGATTGCATATTTTGTCTAGAAAGAACTTAATTACCCGTGGCTCAAAGTGTGGTTTTCCTCTCCTTTTTGACTCTCAGATGGAGAACATAACATTTGTTGTTTGTGTTGGCTTAGCTGTGATATTTCTCTTCTCATTTTCCTCATGTAAAGCTGAGATTAATTTAGGAGAAAACTGTTTGTTTCTGACTTCTGTTTTTAATGAGAAAACAGTATCTCTTGGGATAAGCTTTCAGATATTGCAGCATTATTGTTTTGAAAGAAACAAATATTTGGCAAATGATAAGGGTTTTTTCTTTTTTCTCAAGTTAAATTGCTTTTAAAATGACAGCTTTAGAAGCATACAAACTTTGGATATTACATTTCAGGTACGCTGTACCTCTGTGATCCTCTGGAGATTACATGTCTGCTATCGAATTTGAAAGAAAAAGTATCAAAAGCAGTAAATTTAGTTTGTTATTCTCTTAAAAATACTAATAACAAAGTACATTGAGATGTATGTGGACTTTAGTTTTCATATGACCTTGCACATTGTATCTAGCCTTTTTCTATTCAAGTATGTTCTTTCTAGGTGGTAGAGAAAAAAAAAGATTAAATTTTGTGTGCTCGGTGTTGCAGCAGAAAGTGTTGGAAAACTTAGGTAGTAAATCTGTAGTTAAGAAGAATCACTGAGCAGTGTAACATTACTTTGTTTCTTTTTTGAAAATGTAAAATAGAACCTCAGTCTTTTACCTCCAAGGAGGGAGAACGACTGAGGCTCTACAAATGCAGCATTACTGAGAAGTACGAGTACATAGTCATCATGGCTCTAGGTGAAGAATAACTGTTCTACTTGATGCATGCAGATGAGGGAATAAAAGGGCTGTAATGGGCTATATAAAATGTTGGCACTGGAAAGCTGAATAACTGGTGTGTAGAAACCATCCCTTTGTTCTCTTTGCACATTCTTCATTTACTCTGTGCAATATTTCAAATAAAATGTGAAACTAGGGGGTTTTGGGTGCATTTTACTGCTCGCCTTTTTAAAAATAAAACTTTTTTATATATCACTTAATTATTTTTTATTTATGTGAATTACTTTTATGTATTGTTTGAGTTTACGTATTTTTAATCTCTTGTAATCAGGGTGCATCAGTGGTGATTGTCTTATTGTAGCTAAAATGATTTTTAAACTCATGGCTTTGTTGCAATTTCTGTTGGTGTGAACCATTTAATGTAATTTTGAGTTTGGAAACGTGGTCACCCAGCAGAGTGTGCACAAAAAGGACTGCTGGAGTGGCTTGGCATTCTCTGGTCTAATCTACTCAGGGATAATTAGTACAAGCATTAGAGATAGTTCCAGCCAGGCAGCATTAACACGAAGTTTCTAAGAAACCTCTTGCGTCTAGTTTTGTTTCATTAGTATTGGCAGTGCTGGAAGCAGAGGAGAGTGCTGCCAAGGTTGTTATCAGTGTATGACCCAGGCTGTTCTTGGCTGGAGGTGGAACCCAAAACACTGGAGTCTAGCTTACATCACTGCTCTGCTTTGGATGTTAGTCCAAGGTTGGCAAAACTAGGAGAAACGTTTACTCTAGTGACATTGTGCTGGAAGCTTCTCTGAAGTGAATCATTCTTGAATAGACAAGACTGTTAAATGCTAAGCATGTCCACCAGCGTTTTCCTGTGTGTGCTTTTAGTGTTTGGATTTTACAGTTTGTAACGATAACACTGCAATGAAATGTGCCACCAAGGCTCATCAGAACTGCTGTCACTGTCAAAAACTAAATGTAGCCTCCAGCATTTTAACAGTAAAAATAAGATGTTCATCTATCTCTTAAGCTAATATGTTGCTGAGATGAGGAAGATCTGTTCATAAGCAGTAGCCTTTGTGAGTGTAGACTTAATCATAGTAGATTTAATGATAAGGTTTATTAATGGAAGCCTTGCCTCACACTTGCTCTTGTTGAAATTCAGTGTGCTTTCCATGACAATTGTCAGTGAGAGATCTTAATTTAAATGCTATTTTCTGAAACTAATTTTAGGCACATTCTTTTGCAGCATGAAGTGTATGTATCCCATAACACCCTTCTGCAGAAACCTGCTTTTACAGTTGGTTGGGCAACATCAAACTTTTTCTCACTGACCCAATTGTGTTTATATTCTTATGGTCTTTTGCTAGACTGGCAAAGACTTGGCTGTTATGATGCTAGATACTGCAGCTTTGATCACATACATGAACTATGATTTTGCTTTCCCAATGACTGGTATTCCAAAGGGACCCACTGTAGGTAGCCCATAGGTACCTCTGAAAAACAGCAATTGTCTGAAATCCTGCCTCTCCACAGCTGAGTGTACTAATTCTGAATTGCAGAAGACTAGTTCACTCGTATTCATAGTATGAAATCCTCTCTAGAGTGAAATGGTTGTGTAGACAATTCCTTCAAAAGATTTTTTTTCTTCAAAAACAAAAAACTCCCCTTAAAATAGGACAGTCACTTAAAACAACCGCAGCAAAAAAACCCCTACCGGGTATTTCAGTGTCTTGAGTACTTCCAAAAATGCATAGGTCTTTTATTCTCAGTATGTATGACTGTAAACTCTTCAGGTCTTGCTTGTGTAAAATGGGCACTATCCACCAGCTACAGGCTGAAGAGCTGTAAGTCGTCTCTACTCTGGTGCAGGCCATGGCAGAAAAAGAAAAATAGTTATTTTAGTCAATTGTAGAAGGTCAGTAGAAGATGAACAGGGAGTAAGACAGCTACCAGGGCTCGTATGCATCTCTGATTCAGGAAGAGTGCTACATTTAGTATTACTTTACAACAAATGCCTCCAAATCAGCATGAAGGATGGTTTTCTCTCCTTAATTTCTCAAAGGTGAAATTGCTTTAAATGTTCAATGTGGTGAGCCTTGTAAGTGCCACTGGTGACAATATGCTAAAACTATGATGCAGTAGAGTTGATATAGATACAAAGTTAGTAAAAAGTAAAATTTTTAATCAGGCACAAAAGCCTTAAGCCATAGCTAAAGATCATCTGTTGACTGAATAGTAATTGTAGGTTAAATGTTTCCAAAGTTCCTTGTATGTTGAGCAGGTTTTGACTCATAGCAAGAAAATTACTGTGTTTGGGTTTTAAAATTTTGAGTTTTTTATCTTTCTTGCTTCTTAAAAAGCATCTCAGTGACTTTAGAGGGCACCATTTTAAGAAAACAAATTTTCAATTAATGACTGTCAGTACTTAGATTAACCTGGATTTCTCAGATGAAGATCAGCCTATTTCATTATCAGAGAAAAGGTGGGAGGGAAAGAGCAGTCACCATGCTGGCTGGGTGAATAAGGCACTGCTGTGTGGCGCTCTGAGTCCCCGTATCATCTTATTTTTTTTTAAGATAATTTGTATTTGCTTTCAGTATTGTATTTGTATTCAACAATAATCTGTATTTTCAATACTCAAAATTGATTTAAGCTTATTTTACTATAAACCTTTTAAAACTCTATACTGGATAAGATAAAATAATGTGAGATTAAATATTCATTGACAGATGTGGGGAGAAGTCTTTCTTTTATGGAAACTTGATGTGTCGGCTACTGTAGAAATCGCTTCTTTTAGTAATATTTTCAACTCAGAAATTATTTTGGAAATTACTGGGACAGGAGCAATGAGCTATTCTGTAGTTCCTGCCCCTAAATTATTTTGGGGTGTGGCAGTGATTGACTATGCAAATTGCTGCCTTCATCTTGAATGGACTGTTCTATTTATAAATTAATATCTAGATGAAGAAGGCTGTAAAATAGGTTTTATTGTAGTCTTCAGTGGTATTAAGGAAAGAGCCACTGGATCCTTCAAGATTTCAGGTTTGTTATATCTTCATACATAATTAAACCTGGCCCTTAAAAATATATAACTTTTGTAATAGTGGGAAAGGATTAAGTATTAATTTCTAGTGGCAAAATTAGTATTGTTTTCTGTAAGTGTATAAGTGAAAATTAGTTTCACTGTACACATTTGTAAACAACTGTGGAAAAGGAAAATAAGTTATCAAAGAAGAATTTTTTGGTTTCTTAATAGTCATTCACTTGGTGGTTAAACTTAGGGCAAGTTATATTTCTTTATAAAAGAGGTGGTGCAAATATTCATAAGTTTTTGTGGAGAAGAGTGACAACAAATAATCTTTTATTAGTTTCACCTTTTTTCCTTGGTGTTTTTTTTCTTGCTATTGGAGTCTGAGCCCTTAGTGGAAAGACTATATTATGATACAAAAATACTTTCTAAAATATGTGCAGTGAATTGGATTGCCATTTAGAGCCTGCTTCTAGCAGATGGGGAGTTGAGGCCTGTAATTCTCAACAAGTACATTTGAGTGGATCAAAGAGAGTTAGACTGAATGTGATTCACAGGACTGTTTCCTGTAGTCAAGATGTATTTCACTCTTTTTTTTTCCTTCTTTGCTAAAGTTTCTTACCAGAGTAGCTTATCCTACTGTCCATTGCAGTAAGTGTAGCAAGCTGTGAAAATAACATGTTTTCAGAGGTAAGATGACACTCATTGCTTTTTTTCAAACAAATAATAGATTGTTCACTTCAGTCTGGATGTGAAGATGGAGGCACAGCAATACCATCAGTATTCTACTATATTTACTAATCATTGTATTCATACATTCATAAATATTGATTGGTATATTATGAGTTCAGCCAGTGTCACATGTACAAGGTACCTCTTAATACATTATCTTAATACATTAATACATTATCTTAATACATTATTACTATTTTGTTTCCTATGATATTGGCAATTTTCTTGCATGATTTGGTTTTGTGTAAGTGCAGGCACCCTTCTAGTGCTACACATGTTGTTTGGGGTGTTTATATGGTGCTGTTTTCTTGTGTTCTTTTACTGTTTGAGAAACCAATGTGGATGGATAACCATCTCCAGTATCCTTTGCTGTGGTGAGCTCAAGTACATGTATTGAAAATCATGTGCTTTCAAATCATTATGTCATGAAATTAGATGTTTCTTTAATGAAGGAAATGTTTTCTTTTTTCTATTTCTTTGTTTCATGAGCAAATGAAAAGAGAAATACTAAGCAAAGTTAATCTTTTTTCAATGCTATATTCAACAAACCCCTTCATGGTGGTTATATAAATTAGTTCTGTTTATCCACAGCTAAGGCCCTTTTTTTAGTTTCTACTTATCAGGCTACTTTTTTCTTTGCAGGTGAATTCATATTTTTCAAAAGAAACGCAAAATAAGCATACTCTGATGGGTAGGAAGAATCAACTCCAACTGAATTTGCTGGAAGAGATGAGCTTGTTTCACTGTTCTAGACCAAATCTAGAAGTATTCTTTCAGTTCAGGTTCCTGTGGTCAAGGTTACTCCCCAGCCCAGCCACGTGAAAATGTGGCAGTATGTGAATTTAAAAAATTTATATATTGCAAGAGAGAGTATTCTAGGTAAGCTGTGGAGTTTTTCTAGCTCTGTGGGCTTGGGTGGAGTTGGACATTGTGGGAAAGAAGGAAGGACTGGAAGCACTCAGAAAAAACTGAAATTTACAGGATGAATTCAGAAACTTCATTTTTTGCCCTCACTAATAAAATGTGTTAATGAAAGCTATCTTGTAGCTATGACTGGAAGCTCCTGTTAATTTCCATAAGCTGAATATATGACATTGGCAAATCACTTCCTCTCTGTGCACTGAATCATGATCTTTGATAGGTTTATCTACAGCAATTTCAACAGTTGTCCCTCCTGTCTTCTGCTGAAGGTTACTGATAAAGTCAGCGTGGGCTAATCGGCAGGTTATGAACTATGCCTGCTGATGAGCTAGAACATGGGGTTGTTTCCTATTGTCCTCGCCAAATGGACTATAATCTTCAGCAGGAAGGTGGAGTAGACAGTAGAAGCAATAACATTTTATATGCTATAGTAATATCTTCCACAGAGGTTGAATTAGTATTTGGTTATTGATCTGTGAAATTAATATTATTTTTTTCTTTTTGAAAAAAACTTTATCCACTGCTTATTTACTTAATTGTAGCTACAATTAAGGGAAGTCAGAAATCATCTTGTGCTGCATTTAGATATTGTAATCCATGTGCCCTAAAAGAGAAATAGTGCATTTCTCTAGCTCATGCAACTAGATATCTCAGTTGTTGTAATTTACAGAAAGCTTGCCAAAGTAAATTATTTTTCATTTATTAAATACATTAAATGTGCTATTTTTCATACTGAACTTTTAACAAAAAATTATTACCCCTGAAACAAGAATTAAAAGTAGTACTGTTTTACACAAGCAGGTATTTAATTTTTTATGATCAGAGGGCAGAAAGACCTTTCCTGTGAAGAATAGCTGAGAGAATTGTAGTTTTCTAGTCTGTCAAAGAGAAGGCTCCAGGGAGCAACTTCCCAGTACCTGAAGGGAGCCTACAACAGAGCTGGAGAGGGACAAGGATGTGGAGTGACAGGACATGGGGGAATGGCTTCAAACTGAAAGAGGGTCAATTTACATTAGATTTTAGGAAGAAATTCTCTACTGTGGGGGTGGTGCGACATTGGAACAGATTTCCAGAGAAGCTGTAGATGACCCAGCACTGGAAGTGTTCAGGGCCGTGTTGGGATGGGGATTTGAACAACCTGGTCTAGTGAAAGGTGTCCCTGCCCATGGCAGAAGGGTTGGAACTTGATGATCTTGAAGGTCCCTTCCAACCCAAACCATTCTGTCATTCAATGGTTTCTTATGGAAGTTACAGGTTACTGATTTCAGTAGTGGACTTGCATTGCTCTGTGTTAGCTAGTAGTAGCAAACAGCTGGATTTTGGACATGACATTTCTAATTGTATTTTGAGGCCTAATTCGATTAAAAAAAAATTTAAGTAGTGAGTGGAGCAGATCTGTTTTCTATTGTATTTTTTGTCTTTCCAGAAACCCTGCATATCTCTTTTTTAATGAAATGAGCATGTATAATTTGTGTACTTACAAAACTTGTTTTTTAACACATTCAGATCTTCTTTGTGGGTGTGATAAGAAATCTCAAACATGGAAGTACTGCACAGTGATGGCGTTTACTCTAGAATATTATGTGGTATTTTTAAAATTATAGATATTGCTCTTGAACTCTGTAATACAAGAAATTAAGGTTGCTTATTCATTTATGAGTTTTTTAAGATTGTATCTACACACTTGTTGAAATGGAAATCATTGTACTGGTGAAATTGAATGAATAGAAATTTCCCAGTGGCAAACAGAATATTAGAAGAACATAGACAAGTCTTGGCAAAATTGGTTAAAAACCCTCTGTAGATTACAGCAATATAAACCAGATTTTTTCAGCATAAATTATATTACCTGTATAACATGCTGTGTTTGTGATTTTTTAAAATTAATGTTTAAATATTTCTATTATGCGTTCAGTGAACAGAAAAATGGTATTTTGCTTATTCTAGCTGTATGTATACAGCTTTAGTAATATGCTGTGAATATTCACTTCAGAAAGATGTATATAAACTAGCATAGAGTTTTGTCTTTAGCTTTTTTCATGTGCAGTCCTTAATTACTTGCATTATATGATCTTATAGTACAGTTTTTAAAACCCTGGATACACGTGTGTTTTTGTTTACTCTGCTGAGATTGATAAAAACTTCAAGAAGTCCATAGTAAAGCACTGCAGAGGATGCTTTGAGTTAAGTATGCTAAGTATAGTTTCAGCATTAAGTTTTCTACGCTGTAATGCATATTAGAGTAAAATCAAACTTCTGTTTAATTTCTTCCTATTTTTAAACATTTTATTGTATGAATTAACTTTATAATGAACATTTCCTAAGATATGTGGTAGATATATAGGTTTCTTCTAACTGGTTTGCTACCATATAAACAAGTAGGACTTTTTTCTCTGTAGCATGGTGCTTCTTTTGAAGTCTAGCTATCCTTGAATTAATCGTTAATAAGCATGATATCCCCACAGAGCCTGATGCTTTACTTCAGGCTTATTAATGAAATCTGGAGGTTAAGTGTACAAAGTCTTATCCTGTGGAACAGAATGAGTTAAATTAACCAGCTGTGTACATTAGCACATTAGTTGTAAAATCGTGTATGCATCATTTCAGAGTGTGATATTAAGCATCCTGTCAAATTTTGTCCAGACGATCAGATAAAGTGATCAGAGAAGTAGCATTATATTCTGGTGCTACTAATAATCACAACTGCTAAAATACAGAGATTTTGCTCTCCTTGTTTGAAGTCTAACTATTTGCGTCTCATGCTATTATGAGTTACTTCAATTATCTAAAGTAGGAATAGAATAACATGTTTTGGGTTGCTTTAGGCAAATTGTGATATAACAAATGTAAACCATGAACTGTGGCATTCAGCATTTTTGTTTAAACTGAGGGTGGTTTCTTAAGCTGATTTGCTTACATGATGTAAAGCCTCATAATAACCAAAATACATAACTTTATCAATGGTTACCACATTTGACTACATTTTTTTAAGTAAATATCTCTTTTAAATTAAGAAATTTAATTTTTTTCCCATAAAATTTATTCTTTGTTCTGTTGAAACATGGGGAATGTGTATGTTTTATCAGCTGTATACATGATACTATCATCCTGACCTTTGAAAGCAGTTTTGTCCCATCTGGGGACTTGTAGTGAGAAGGTCTAAAATAAGTTGATTTTTTCAATAACTTTTACGAGTTTCAATTTGTTAGTTATTGTAAAATATCGTGACACAGTAAACTTCATTTTTACTTCTCTCCAATGTTATACTTTAAAGAAGTGACTGCTTAGTAAAAGAATAAGGTAACCAAAATTGATTTAATCATTTTCCAGTTCTTCTTAATTAGATGTTCTTGTGGTTTTAGTTTACATTTGTCATCTGGTGTTAGCCAGGAATATTTCATTATAGGTAGTTAGAATAGGTGGGATGCTTTAACAAGAAAACTGTATAAATTGTCTATAGCTCATGCAGTTGAAAAATTGAGTGGAGTTTAAATCATACTAAGTATGATTGGAATTGCTGTTTGTCTGATAGATTGTGCATAACTTACCTTACATGTTGAGTTGTGCAGAGGTGAATTTATAATAATTTTTTAAAATTGGTTTTGATTGAAAGTGGTCAAAATGTGTAAGCTCTATCAACTTGTAAAAACATTATTATTTAAAAGGAGTTTAGTCCTCTCTCATGTCCATGCTGAAAAGAAGACTAAAACTTTACTAGCTAGGCAGAGTTGTCTTTAGTTGCAGGAGTGGGTATGATTGTCCCTTGGACTTTGCTCTTACATGTCCCTTAAACTTTTTTTTAAAGCACTTAGGCCTGTGCATGTCTAATCGTAAATGTTCACATATGAACATAAAATTTAAGACTGTAACTGTAAATTGTAAAATGTAAAATTGTTTTTTCCTATTAATCTGAAATGAGTCCATGCCCTCAAATAGAGGGCATCACATCATTGTGTTCCAGCATTGAAATGCTGAATAGTTTTCCAGAAAGAAAACTCATGACAGAGCAGGTTTGTGTGCTGCCAGCAGCTGGGCTCTGGAGAAGATGCTCACTGTTAAGCTTTTGACTGCTTCTCCTCTGAAGTGGCTGGAGCTTTTCACTGTTACATCTAAAAGATTAAAGCTACTCTTATGTTGAGTTTTGGTGAGTATGTAGGAGGCTATTTGAATTTTTTCCCTGAAGACAGTAGTTCAAATACTCCTGCTGGAATGGGAATTGGTCCCCTTTTAACTCATGCTGTTATTTGTTGCCCTCTGATTGAAGAGTAAGGTGGTAAATATTGCTCATCCCAGCAGGCAGCTGGAAGGCGGACAAGAAGAGCAGCTCTGCTAAACTGCCAAGAATTTCAGCCTGAGGAATAAGGAGCCAGTTGGCAAAGCTGTAAAATTTGGGCTGATCTTTGCACTTAGTTGTTTGCAAAAGTTGAGATGTTCTGAAATGAGGGATGGATTGCAGGAGGGCTCATTTTAAATCCCTATGTTAAGCAGAGACCAGCTATCACAGCTGTGTGAAACCCTCTCACTGGTGACTGGCACAGTGACTGGCAGCTGGGTTATTAAGTGGGATTGAAAAAATCAGGAAAGAAAAAGCATAAAGCATGAAATACCATGTGCAACATATCAGCTATCCTTTTATACAAGAGATCTCTGGTTTTCCACAGCAAGCAGTTGGGTGTGATATGGAAGTAACTGGTTGTGTGATTTGACAATGATGTCGCTATGTTTCCAGTGGCTGTTTGCATTGCGTGAGGCTGTGAGCTCTGGGGGGCACAGAACTATAAATAAAAGGAAAAGTGGAAACAAAGACTTCATTTTTCTTGCTAGTATGTAGCACCAGCATGGGGAGAAATAATCTGGTGAATTAAAAGAAAAGGAGAAGAAATATTTTTTCCCTCCAAGGTTGCTGGTTCACGGTAGATAGTTGTAATTTTGAATCATTTTAGTGTTGCCTCATCCACATCCCCTAGAAACCGTTTTTGGTTTTGGCAGTGGTTGAAATTGTGCCTATCTCACTGAGTTAACTAAATTGTCCATGTGTTATTTATAATATTTTGTGTCATTTTTGTAACAGTAAGTTTTTGTAACTGTTTCCATGTAATGCTTATTTTTTAGAAGGGTTATTCAAGCCACTTATTTTAAGCTTCGTATTCCCACTTTATGTATTTCTGAGAGTTAGGTTTGATTGCCAAAGTATATTTTAATATATAGGGGTTCTAAAATAGTTCAAATTTTGCAGCTGCCACTTTCCTGTAATCTTTGGATACTTTTATATTTTATTACCAGTATCTTTGCTGCTTCTAGGCAAAGAACTGTGGTCAGAAAAATGTTATTAGTCTGTGTTGCTGACTGTGAAAATGACATTCTTGTATAGTTGTGGAAGTTGAGTCATTTGTACTTTAGACTCTTAAGTTGAAATTTTTCTTTTCTGGTACTTTTTCAAAGAAATTTTCAAAGAAACATACTGTACTTCTCTCTGTATATATGAGGAGTGGTTATTGGAAGAAGTTCAGTCTCTGCTAATATTTAGCTGCACAGGTGTGTTATAAAAGCAGGAGGTCTGCCTTTGTTCCTCAGTGCCTGGTAGCAGAAGCAATAGCAACAGTGAGAATATGTTGTGAAAACTATTAGTGTAGGTAAGGATTATATCTCTCCTAAATAAATTCAGGTTTTCTAAGGAAAGATGTGAGTATATGAAGATCACATATAGACTGGTTTGAGATGGGTGGGGGTGCAACCCCTTTTTCCTTACAAATGCATGATTAAATGTTGATGAAGACATGGGAGCAATGAGAGAGAATAGATAATGAGGGAAAAAAGAAATATCCTTACATTTTGTATTTAATATGATATTTAATTGTGTCTACATCTAGTTCATTAACTAGTTTTGGTAAGTTTGTGGGTAAAAACTCAGATTACATTGAAGAGCAACATGAATATTTGTCTCTGGACATTCACCCAGGTCCTAATGATTTCCTTTTCTTTTTTTTCTTTTTTACCCTTAGACTGAAACAGTGTATATGTTCTCTTTTAAAGACCAGAACAAAAGGGGCAGGAAAAAGTAAAGCAATAATGAGTTGCAATGTTTTTCAAAAGGATGAATGACATTCCTAAGGGAAACAAAGTAGGAGGGCAGGGCAAAGGTCATTTAAATACTGGACAGCAGCAGCTATTGTCTGCTGGGAAAAATGAGGGCCAGCAAAAAAGCATATTTTTTTTCAAGAGCCTGTATTCCCTGCAAAAAGTATTCAGAGAAAAGAAAACAAAATCTAACCTTCAGCATTCTCCAAAATGCCTCCTTCTAAGGCTCAAAGCCTTTAATGCGTCTGCAAAACAGAAGGCTATTCCCAAGGAAATTAGTTATATTTTGACTGTGTGCATTTGTTTATCTAATGTATTCAACTACATGTTTTGAGGCATCATAAGGAAAAATTGTAATATGTTTAAATATTCCCTTTTTTCCTTCAGTGTCCAAAACATGCTTCATATTTAAATAACACAGTAGGTCATTATTGCAGAAAGCTGCTGTTCTGCTTTTACTGTCAAGCTGCTAATGAACTACCTTGTGCCAAAATATGAATGGATACTAGCACTTTTTCACCCAGAAAAGAATATTTTGCCTGGCTTCTGGTAACACTGGCTAACTAAACTGTAATCTTACATTGCTTATTTGTTTTGAGAAACAGAAGAATAAGAGATTAATTTTTTTTGTTGTTATGGGTGTGCTTAGATATACAAAATCTGCCATAATAGGGATGCTGAGTACCAATGTAATAAGCAATTCTGAAGAGGAATCTGTGTATGGGTTGCCATAAGTATGTTTGTGTGAGCATTTTGAAATCATCACTTGTGTTTTTAAAAAGTATTTTGCAAGCTATAATAACATAGTCATTAACAGTACATTAAATAATTTGGAAGTACTGATTAGTTTTTCTTGGATTTCCTGACATAATTTGTCAGGTTTTTTTGAGTAACTGGAGTCCTACTGCACATCTGGAGATAGCTGATTTCTAATTCATAGATCCTTTGAAATGCTAATGTAAAATCAGTATATAGAAAATAGCTAGGCTGATGGACATTAGCTTTTCCATTTCCAGTTGCCTGCCTTGCATACTGTAATCCAAACTATGAGTCAGGCTTCAAAATACTCTGTCAGAACGAGAAAGTATTTAGCACAGTGAATTTAAATGGTGCATTTAATAGTTTGGAGGGTTTTTTCCTAATGTTAACTGCAGTAGTTTTCTGAAGTTTGTTGATTATTCAACACTGGAAAATGCATTTGCAGAGCATAGTTTTTCAATTATATTTACTTTCAAGTAGGATGTGGAAGATGACAGGAGAGATGTGCGCAATCACTTTTTGTAGCTAGTATTCTTTTTGACAACTAGGAAGTGTACCACAGTTAAAGGCTTTAAGTCTTTGTGCTTAGACTTTAAAGTTTAGGTTGCACCTGGGTTTTTACTGTTGAAAGTACTGTTGATGGCATGTATGCCTGGTCATGGTATTTGAATCAAGTCTCAGTTGCTCATATGAGGAAGTGGAGCTCAGTCCATGTTGAGGAAGGAAAGAGTGAGATTGTGTGGGAAGGGGGAGAGAATAATCCCCAAAATGTTTTCCATTCAGTAAAATTTGCATATTGCAGCTGGTTTCTCTGGGGCCAGATGTATTTATATGAGATTATCTGTAGCTAACTAAAAATAAAAGTCTGAGGAGAGAACAGATGTTTTAGGTCTTAAAGCAAGGGACATTTGATATGTGCCCATGGGATATAAATGATGCTTTGTTCTAAAAACTTGTGTTTGAGTTGCTTTATTCATACAATTACTTGTAAGCCGTCTTTTCTCCTTCTCCAAGGTATTTATATGGTAATTTAGCTGATCCACTCAGGTGGGCAGGGCCAGAAAAGTGCTGTGAACCAGAAATGCAAGGAAGGGAGTGAGTTTTTTCCTGCAAAGGCCAGTGCTTTCATCTCTCTCTATTGTCAAAGAAGATGGAGTTTAATAGCTTGCATTTGGCACCCACAATGCAAAGCTTGATATGGCAATACTACTTTTTGTGGTCCCCATCAATATAGTGTCTCAAGCATTCTAGGTAAATGTGCTTTCCTTATCTGTCCTCGCTTGTGAGTGTTTTGAAAGGAAAAGTGTTCCTCCTGTTTACATACAGACAAAGCATCATTTGGTCTCTTGGTGGCTAGCTGAGTATTTCAGGTGTTCCATCTGAATTAGTGATTGCATGATGTCTTTCCCCAGATTTCACAGTCATTTCAATATTAACTCAGAACATGTTATCCATTCATATAGCTGCAGGAATTTCCTATGTGGAAAAGTGTATGTTTGTTTGTGTGTTTTACCATGTTGATGTTTGCCATCACTGGTACCTATTGTATGAATCTCTGAAGTAAAAAAACGAGTGTTCTGTATTTTGGAAAAGAAAGCTAGAGAGAAAGGAACAAAGCAAGTCTGCTCGAGGGAATGAGAACTTTTAGTTGTTAGCTTTTTGTCTCTGTCTGTAAAATGGAAGTTGTACCACTCCCTCATCTTATTGAAGCAATGTTGAATATTTATGAACATCTTCATTTTGTTTACTTTAATTGAAATTTTAGTAAGGGAAACTGAAAATTGAGTTTTCTGGGTTGGTCAAATGGGTAAGACATGGAGACTTACGATCACTGATTAATGATAAGAAAACAATGTAATGCAGTCTCCTCTCTAGAAAGTTAAAACAGTGACCATATAATTAGAGACCATTATGATAGGGAGATAAAAGTTCTGCAAGCATTCTCAGAATTTTCTGACTGGAGGACTTAAGTGTATAGTATTACTGGCTTTTAATCTAAGTTGTATTTGAAAGGGAGAGAAAGTAGAAGAACTACCTTGTGTCTAAATGTAAGTTGGTTCCAGTAATGAAGTGATGAGACCAGCTTTTCTGTACTGCTGGAGGGGTTGCTTTGCTGTTTGACTAAAATGCTTTTCTTCTTCAGATCCCAGTATGACACCAGTAGGTAAAATACAATCCCTGTACTATCTTTTTTTCCTCTGTTTTAAGAGAGAGGGCTTTTTTGGATTACTAGTTATCCCCTGCTGCCTGAACAGATAAAGTTAAGCATGATATCATATAGATTTCTGTTGTATTTTTTTATCCCTTTGGTAAAAAGGGAATGGAGGAGGAAAGATACTGAGATGATCTGTGGGAGCACTTGTTGTGCCAGTTACTTGGCTGACAGAAATCAAGGATCTTACCAATCCATTTTATGAAAATTATTAAACCTTTGCATGTTTTGCATTTCAGTCTGAAACTGAGGCAAAATGCTAACACTTCCTGAAGCTAGTGAGAGAAGCGGTCTTTCGATTCAAATCCTGACTTTTGTTGAAATGTGTCTTATCAATACCTTTTCTCTTAAATATAAAACCAGTGTATTAACTCTGTGGAGGGATCACCTAACTTGCACAGGGCATGCCTCTCCTATCATCACCCTCTCATTTTCCTACTACCTTTTCTATCCTTCATTTCTTCAAGTTCTGAATTAAGTTCTTTATTTGATAAATATTTTAATAAAATTAATTCTAATACTGTTCGGCATAAAGCTTTCTCTGTTCATAGTGTAGGTTTCTGTGGCTCTGTGGCATCACTTCTTCATCTTTAAACAAAACAAAACTGAGCTTTTGATGCTTATGGAAGGGACTAGTTGAGCAGACTATTATCTGTTACTTACTTTGTCAGAGCAATCACTGAACTCCCTGAGAAGATGGGTTGCTGCTCAGTTGGTTTGGGGATGGAGTTCTCCTATGGAAGCCTCTTCCTCGAGTCTCAGATAGACTGCTTGTTCAAAGCCTTTCCCACTCCACTTAGTTTGATCTGCCTACGTACCTGGAAACAATCGAGGTTCCAAGGGATTTAAATAAACAGTACTTGTATGTAGTAATAAATCAAGGCAGTAGGGATCACCAAGTATGTGCCTTTGCTGGAATAAACTAATTGCTGGATATATTAAAAAAAAAAACCCAACAAAAAACTCCACCCAAATCCAAAATGTTGTTTTATTTGTTTGGCAAATGCTAAAAAAAAATAGAAAAAGGAAAAAAGGGAAGTTAATTCACCTCCTTAAAAGACAACGTGTTAAACTAACAGCTTTAGCAGTTTAATAGGGCTTTGTTTAGTTTTGGGGTTTTTTTTTATAATACTGAATTTTTTGAACCATTTGTCCCAATGGGTATAAAGAAAAGTTATTCTTCCTCAAAGACTGGAAGAGAACAGGTCGAAGTTTATGGGGAGCAGAAGATAGGATTAGAGACAGGAGAAGCATAAAATGCTTAATTTGTGAAGGATTTAACTGTGCCAGGGATGACCAGTTGTAGCAAAGACGTGAAGGGGGAGAGAGTTTGGCAAGTCCATGTAGTCACAATGAAAGTACAGATACTTAGACTTACAGATAAATATAATCTTTTATCTACTTAGAGTTACAGATGAATATAATCTTTTATCTACTAAACACCAAACAACCATACAAGAATCTTGTTGCTTGAAATAATTTGTGGAGTTCAAAAACTCTTGAAAAAGTGCAGATTTCTTCAACTTCCAATGTTAAAAGGTGAAATTTTATTTCTCTATTGCTATGTTCAGATTTTCAAGCCTTTTTTTTTGTATTATAACCTCTGTGTATGCATAAATATATAAAAACCCCACAAAATCCTGCAAGGTAACTGTCTACAGAGAAGTAGAACTATGTTATATTTTATACAGTCCAAATATATTAAAAATTGTTCTGACTAATTTTTCTTTTGATTTTATATTTTACTGATATAATCTCAGAGGACTGAAGTTGAAAAACTGTATTAGCATTCTATATAAGTAATTTAATTTGTAAAATTAAATTATAACAGTAAAAAAAGGTTCAATATTTCAACTTTAAGTTGTTGCTTACTTGGCTAACTTGGGTATCAAAATCTCACGGAAGGAGAAAAAAGCTAACTACTAGGAGGCCTTTTAGTTGAACCTTTGTTAATGCCATACGAAACATAAAGACGTATCATTACAATGATCTTCTGGGGATGATGTAAAGGGAGAATAATATCTCTATGGTTATGGAAAGCAGGTAGTTTAGTACATTCTGTGCTCCAAAACATCAGCTTCATTGCTGGAAAATCTGAAATTTGTCTTGTGGGTCAATAGATTATCACCTCTTTGAGAAGAAACTAGACTGGGATCCTTTTTCTTCCTGTTCTTCATGTGACATCTTTCCCTGGAGGGGCATTTTCAGTGCAGGAAACAGTCCATTGTTGTAGAAGACTTCAAGTATGTCATGTAGGTAAAATTTTTTAGTATTCTTTTTCTGTGCTTGTTCTTGAATTGCAGTGGTGTGATAAGACACAATGTTTCAGAAGCCATTACAGCCTGTCTGGTATTTTTAGGACGTCAGCCTGCTTCACTGGCTGTGAAGCCACACTGATGTAATTGAAAGTAACAGTTCAGAAGAAGCTGTAAATTATTTCAGGGGAATGACTGACAAATTTGCTTTAGCCACAGCTTGAGAACACAAACCGAGCTAAAGTCAATATGATGTAGTTTGTATCAGAAGCTGTTAAGGTGAGCTTTTGCATGGCAGTATGTGGATAGTCCTGGTCCTTACTAAGAGCCAGCTAAATAATGAGTTGCTCCTCATTTTTCTGATCTGTGAGTGTTGAGGCTCCCTGGTGCCCTGAGCAGCCTGTCAGAAGTCCTTATGCTCACCCTGTAATGTTTCACAAACTGAGATTTGCTTGGGATAGGATAGGATATAGGATAGGATATAGGATAGGATATAGGATAGGATATAGGATAGGATAGGATAGGATAGGATAGGATAGGATAGGATAGGATAGGATAGGATAGGATAGGATAGGATAGGATAGGATAGGATAGGATAGGATAGGAGAGAGGAGATGTGTGGTTTTCCCCTTCATAGGGAAGTGAAGCAGTCAGTACTCGAGGAGCCACAGGGTAGCTGCAGTCTGGATTTTGATGGCTGTTTTACACAGTTGGGACTGCCTGTTACTGTCCTCTCAGCTAGGAGCTTTTTTATTGGGAAGTCTGGATTTGTAACTCCCTATCAAGGCAGATAATTTTATTTAACAAAGAGAATATAAGATACTGGGCATTTGTCAGTAAATGAAGTGGTTGGTCTGTGTGGGCTGATCTGGAAGCACAGGTAGAGACCCTCCTTCCCTAGAAGACCAGGTGAATCCCATTATCTCAGTTTGTGTGTTGCTGAAGCTGTGGTTATACTGTAATTATTAGTTTGGTACTCTGCCTGTATGTTTGCTTTCTAGCAATTTTCTCTTTACTGGCTGATTGGTCTTTGTTCTACATCTTGAATATTGGCTAGTGATAAATTGCAACACTCAAACCACTGAACCCAAGGGAAGGAAAAGACCAATTCTGTTCCTTTGCCTAGGGAAGAGTAGAAGACCACCTACCTTATTTGTCCAATTTGTGAATGTGTAATTTCCTTGAAAGGCATTTCAGCTTCAAGTCTCCTCTGTTTGAGAAGGTTGCTTACTTTCATTAGATTAAGATTTAGGCTTCTACCAATACTGCTGTGACCTGTGATGCCTGTTCATGTCCTCGGTGTTAACTGGTCCCGTAGTATTTGGGGTTTGCCAGTGTCCCTTATGCCTCTTATCACTCTTATGTCCCCTAGCAGTCATCTGGAAAAGGGACACTTGGAGTTGGTGTCAGATTATACATGTCCTCAGTGAGCAGCCAGCAGCCACAGAGAGCCAAGGGGAGGATGGCACTAATGTGGCACTCTGCCTTTTTTTGTGCCTGCTTGTTTTAATGCAGCTTGATAGAGAGAGGAGTGGAGTTGGCCAAGACTGCAGGGATTCCTTTTCAAATGTAACCAAGCTAAAAATTGCCTTTGGCTCCATAACAGACATGGAACATTTCATAGAAATCAGATTTTTTTCTGTGAAGTCATATTGGATCTTGGAATTTTCATCCACATTATTAAGGTTTATATTCTAGCTCATATTTAGAGCAGATGTTAACAATAACTATTGCCATTGAGAACAAGATTCCAAAGTTTGTGTGGCTTTTTTATTGTCTAGTATTTTAATAGAAAATCAATTACGTGTTTTTACATGCTGATTTGTAATGATGACAATGCTGATTTCTAAAATGCAGTTCTTCCTGATATGTTTTTATGCTAAGCTCCTCTGTGCAGTTTTTAAAGGCTTATGTTGAATTTAGCAGAAAACATTTGAGCATGGGTAATTTTAGGGACAATGTTAGAGATATGGCTTGAATTGCTAAGGAATATTTTTTGTTTCTTGTACTTAAAAAGCATTTTATATGGAAGCTTTTGCCTGCTGCAGAGGGAATTTAGGAAACCAAACTGAACAACATTTTACACATCTAGAGAAGCTTTTACTTGTAACTAGTAAGCAGTGTATTTGCAAGGGCAATTTAAGACAGTGCTTTGTTTACTTGCACCAAACAATGTAAGTACATTCCTAGAATTTATTTTTTTTAAAGGAAGGGAGAGGAGAGGCAATGTCTGACCTTTTGCAATATCTAAATGATTTAATTGGAATGTCCAGCAGTCAAACTTGATGTCACCAAACTATTGAACAGTATAGCTCTGCAAAAACAAATAGGGAGATGTATTAAACACTCCCAGCTGAAAGTTTGGAAACTAATAAAACAGTGTGATGCAAAGAGCACAGGAGATACTCTCTTGCCATTTTTTGTAGAGCTGATTATTTACTGTTTATCTGGAAGTTTAAACTAAATATAAGCAGCTAATGTAGACTTAAAAACTGAAAGGAAATTAAATTTGAATGCTTGAATAATGAGATAATATGTTTTATTTCCTTTAGGCAATGTAATAAATTTGCAATGTATTTTGCCTGATGTGTGGCTGATAAATGAGGTTTGCAGAACCATTTGCATGTACACAGCAGAATACTTAGGAGCACCATGCTGTCATACCAATTTTTTTCTGAAGGGTAGAATTTTGTTAGTACTGTGGGATGATCACATTCATGTCTAACCAAAATGGAGACATGTTACAAGGAAAGGACCCTGATATTTTCCACAAGGGACTTTTCTTGGTGTTCCCCAAAAACATAAATACAAAATGAAGACATGCTTGAGATAGGATTTTCAGTATTTTTTTCTTACTAGACCTTACGTGTTCTTAATTTTTAAGAATTGCCAGGAATTAATGATAATCAACATAATATTAAAGAAAATTCTTCTGGTTTTTTGTATTTTAATTGGTATTTCGGAAAAAGAACTGTAGTAGCCTTGCTTTTGCATCTTAACCTGTGTTTAAATAGAGAATCTGTGGCTTCTTTTTTTGTGTTTAGATTTCCTCCTCAGTCTGCAAAGTTTACAGGTTGAATTCTGGGAACTGAAAAAATTGAAAGTATTACAGTTTTAGTAAATAAGGACTCCTGCTACAGTCATTACCATAGAAAGTTATTCCTTTGGCCTTTCCTTCCTAAATTATATACAGATTGTTAAGGGATCCAGAGAAGACTGCAGACAAGCCTACTAATAGGGAAGATTTGATTTGCCTGTAGAGGAGACAAAGCTTTGAAAGGTACACATCAGTATGTTGTTTGCCTGGTTTCTTCTTGCACTTCAGGTCTCACAAAGAAAGACTACTCAGTGTTTGTTTCAACAACACTGGTAGGGGGAGACCTTACAGACTCAGGTTTAAAGAAAACTGTCAAAATTGGAGGTAACCTTATTATAATTTCTACATTTTGAAACCTCTTTTTTACAGAGCTAAAAGAGTTTTAAATGTATTTGTCAATACATCAGGACATATGTTTAAGTAACTGTAAAGCCTAGAGTTTTGAAATAAATACTAAAATCAGAAGACTTGTCACAGAAACTGGATTATGGGACTGAATTAAGAAACCACATGAAAATTGGCATGAGTGCAATTCATATGTCATTTCTATGTAAATATTGCAGAGCTACAGAACTTGTGTTCATGTGACTTGACTCTTCTTTGATATGGAGGACATCTTACTTAGTGTGGTGCAGAGGCATTAATGGTATATATTCTGATTTGGCAAATCCCAGATTTCCAAATGCCCTCTTGGAGTTTGCTTCCAGTATGGGGAATATTGGAAATACATTTCTTTCACTGAAGGTACCTGCAGCTAGATGTAAACAGTATCTTGTCGTATTAGAAGGATTTTTAATGCATTTAGGTGTAGCACTTCAGAGGTTCTCTTTATGCATTCTTACAGTCTGGATGCTGTCATCCAGGATTTGTAACCGATAGAGATGATGAAATAGGATCAGTGTGAGTTTGTACTTGGGTAAAATTAATCTATTGGGCAAGGTGAGAAGAACTTCAATAGTATTAGAAGAAAAAGAGAGCAAAGAGAAAGATTATATATAATTAGTTGTCAACTCTTGAAATACATTTTTTAAAAAGCTTATAAAAGGGAAAAAAATGTTTACTCCTTAAGCTTTTAATGTGGTATCAAGGAAGAAGTGTCTCAAACTGAAATTCTTCAGTTCATTAGTCTTATTCTGAAGATGTTATGCAGGTTGTATTAACATGTTAGTTTCTGAAATATAGATATTTTATTTTAGCTTTATAGAATGTATTGAAACTTATAAATTATGATTGAAGTATAATTTCTTAGTCTAGGAATCCAGTAATTTTGGGTTGTCATAACGAAGTTCAAGACAAAGTATTGATTGCATATAAAAAAGAACAATTTTTCAATATAAGCAACCCCTGATATAAATGTTTGGTGATTCAAAAAGGGCTACTTTCCCAAAGCTTAAAAAGAAAAAAAATTAGCAGACATAATAACATATAGTAAGTGGCAGAAAGAAGCGAATAGCAAAATTAATACAAATGACAGCTTTTTGTAATCAGAAGAGTGACGGCAAATAACAGACTAAGGTTACCCTGAGTGCACAAGTGCATTAAGAAGTATGTAACTCTGTAGCATGGTAAGCCAGTGAAAATCTACTAATGGATAAATTGTTTGTGTATTAATGTTTTCAGTTAAAGACTTGATGCCTTTCTGGAGAAAGTGCTCTGCATCACAGGCTTAATGGGTGCTTTAGAAATAGTCTTAAATAGACATAGTCTGGCTTTCGGGCAGTGCAGGGACACACGAGTCAGCTCTATTGGAGACAGCAAATTTTGGACACAATGTCATGATATATATTGGTATTTCTATGTCATGATATATATTGGTATTTCTATGTGATACTTTCCAAAACTGTCTAGGATCACATCAAATCCTAAACCTCAGCTGTCCTAAAATGAGAGAACAGAGTTGAGTGAATAGAGAAAAACTGGAATATCAAGAAAACTTGACAGGAAGGTTAGTTAGGAGAAACATGGAGGGGGAGTGTTGTTTTCAAGATAATTTGTTTCACTTTGAGCTGAAATCAGTGGTTGAAGAATATTTACCTTGCAGGATCACTGGAAGTGTGCGACAATGGTGGGTACAATGACCTCTGTAAGTGTTGTTTCACCGTATGCAGGTTTTGTACCTACAGGAATAAATACTCAGGGCCTTATTCAGGTCTGTATTTCTGTGTCAGCACCAATTCTCACAAATGTGCTGAGTGGAGCAGCTACAGAGCTGAGGGCTCTGTTCATGTTGCAATTCATCGGGCTTTTACTATACATCTGCATTTCTTTTAAGAGTAGTTGGTCTGTTTGATTCTGTATAAACAAGCTGCAGTCTCATACAAGAGCTGAGCAAAACCACCTTCATTAGCAGTGGGCCTTAAGGTGCCAGCTGCCCTAACCTGGTGACAAAAAGGTGGAGTTTCACTTTATTTGAGAGTCCTGCTCCAGGAGTTGTCTTCCATCAGGCCTTAGTGAAGTCTGAGTCAGAGAACTCTGAAGCAGGATGGCTGAATTCTGCTTTCTAAATATATCTCAACCAGTTGAGTAGCATGAGTAGTTAAGAGAGAGAATTAAAGAGCCGTCAGCCTTTCATTATCCTATCTGATTCCTAACTCTTGGCTCCGGAGCAGTGCTTTCCCATAATAATGCATTATGGTTGCACTTGCTTAATTAAACTACTTTTTATCTAAATGAGAAAGTTGTAGTTCTTGTAAGCTGTTCTTGAGTATTTATTTATGGAACATAATTATTCTGTGCATTCCCTGTTAATGTAAGTAGATGGTTATTAATTTGCTTGCTGTGGAGTCTCAAAGGCAGGAAGCCCTTGTGCAGTGGAAGGATATAATGGAATTAACTTCCATGGAAGAAACTTCTAATGACATTAACCTGGCTGGAGTGAGAACTGCTTTAATTATTTCAAAGAAAACATTGAGATCATGGCATGTATCAAATTTTACAACCAAAGGACTGAAAACTTCTTTAGGCTGGGAAAACTTCAGCTGGATCTATATTAGCAAGTAATCTGCAGTGGGAATGGATCCATAGATGAAAAACAGTGGATGCTGAGGATTTGGTGGCCACAGCCTGTGTTTCTTCAGAGGTAATACTTTGAATTCTACTCTGATTTCAGGGAATGTTTGGATGAGTAAACCACTGTTGGAGCACACCTTCAGTTTTAGTTTCATCAAAAAGCAGTACAGTTCTTATACATTAAGGCTGCTCCAAAATGAAAAAAAAAAGGAAAAAAGTGTACCAGAATGTGTTATTTGCTAAATATTTTCATTCATATAGCTATTTGGTTAAAATTATTATATAGAAGCATATGTTTTCATTTATGGCATGAACACATAAACGAAAACCCTGAGCAGATCTGAAACTACTCATGGTATTAAATGGAAATAACTCCTCTTTGTTGTGAAAATAAAATGGTCATTTTTGTTGAACTGGATAAAAGAACGGATTGTTTCTTTTGTGTTTGTATCATAGAAAAATAGGAAAAAATTACTTTCCTTAACTTTTCCAAATACTTGAGAGGAAAAAAAACCCCAATGCTTGTATAAAATTGTGTTTTTACATATACAGAGACTCATGAATTGTAGTATAAGTCCAAGAGATACTTCAGATGTTGTTTTACAAAATGACTTCAAAGTTCACATAACATTTGGAGAGGTGAATGGCTTTTAGTAAAATGCATATAACAGAGTAGAATTTCTGTTAAATTGTTGCTTGAAGTAGAAAGGATGTGTATTTTGAAATAGAGGAGTACTGTCAAGAAGCAGCTTTGTGTGTGTAAGGCTCAAAGATTGCCATTTATAGGCAGTGTCTACCAAATTTAAAAAACGATGGTGGAAGATTTCCTGATTAAATCATGTGTAAACATAGATATTTAGTCTGTGTTACAATAGCATAGTGATGATCAACCTGTTGGTGTCAAATTTCCTCTTCTTTCCACAGTGAATGCAGACACAGTTGCTGAAAGACCATTCACTTGAGTAGTTGAAGTGTTAACTGGTATAAGCAAAGGCAGACTATTACCTCCTTGGGCCCAAGTTCTGGTACTTTTTCTGCAGTAAAAGACTGAGAGGTAAAAGGTTATTATGCTTGCAATGTAATCCTCCTATTGCCTAGCATTTCTAACCCTGTTTAAGCACCTGTTGTGCTTAAAGCCACAACAAACCTTTTGGAAAAACAACTGCATTTAAACTCAAAATGGAAAATCCTTTCCTGTCAATCCTGAATTATTTAGTTATACTTTGTGTATTGCTTGTGTAACTCTCCCTGCCTCTGATGGTGGAGTTTAGAGTACTGAGAGATTTTGCGTCATTTGAGCTGATAGTTTTTGTAAAAATTAGGCACTCCTATACAGTGAAGGGCAGTCTAGGCTTGAGCAGCTTGGGGGAAAACTTGGCCAAAGTGTGCTGAAGTTCATCATCTTGCTTCATTACAAGCTGCCATGTAAAACCAGTGGCAACTTTTAATGGAATAAGGGGTTAATTAAGATAAACACATGGAATATGGTTTTCTGCTCTGCTTATAGAGAGGTAGTCACATACTGCTGGAAATGTGTAATGCCAGGCCCCTGGAGAGCTGATGAATCTCCAGGGACAGGGACAGGGTGGTGGGATAGGGTTGCAGAAAGGGTAGGTGGGCCAAGTGTGGAGCTCCTTACTGAGCTCCCCTGCAGAAAGGAAGTACGGGGAAGGTGGAAGTGGGGATGAGGGACACTGAAGGAATTGAGAAACACCAAGCATGTAGGTAGAGGATAAAAAAAGCCAGATCTCAGGAAGGGCTTGTAAAGATACAGTGACAGCAAATGGGAGTATGGTGATGCAAAGTTATGTACCAATTAAGACCTCATAACTCAAGACATGTGGATCAGTTTGGGTTTTTATACTAATATTTTTATGCTAAAACAGATTCTTTTGAACACTATGAAATGTGAAGCATAATCCTTTCTGTAAGCATTATGAGTGCAAGCCTGTTCTAGTAGTACTAAACTGAAGTCTTGTTTGCTGTTTGTCTGGTTCTACAGACTGGATGAAATAACCAGAAGTGCCAACTCCAGCTTGTCACTGCACAAGAGATAAATGTTAATGTAGCATTCTTCTGGCTCTTTTGTTACAGCAAATGGCATACAGGAACTTTACCTTAATTTAAAAAAAAAAGCAAAAAAAAAAAGCATAATTTCAGCTAGGATTAGTTGCCTTTTCAAAATGCTGACCAGCTGCTTCGAGTACTGTAAAAATCTTCTGCTTTGAAGCATGAAAAATTTAAAAGATGAGTAAGAATAAGTAACAAATAGAGCTTGTTATTTACTCTGTGCATGCAGTGAACGTATATTTGTGTATGCTACAGTGACAGCTAAGATTAGCACCTTTTCTGCAATAGGCAAGAAGTTGTTTGAAGTCAGGATATTCAAGGATTCAAATTGATTCCAAATGAATTTCAAGAGAGTGAGGGGGTTTTAAGAGAAAGAGGACATGATATTAGTCCTAAATCAAGCTTACCGAAAGACCTTCCTGTTTCTGGCAACAAAAGTTTGCAGGGAATACCTGAGACGGCTGTATGATGGTGATGTGTTCATTCAGAAGGTTGAACAACCACCCAAGCATTTACAAAATAGTGGAAGTGATGGTAAATAAACCTAAAAACATTCTCTCAAAAGGTAATGGAATGTCAGATGCTATCTCAGGTTTGTAAAATGAAATTCAGACAGGAGAGATGCTTGTGGTTACTCTCATTTTAAATACCATTAAGAGGGCTGTTGTAATTTTAGAGCTTGTACTGTTTTGGTGGGGAACAAATTAACACTTGATCATAGTGGAAAGCAAAGCATGCTCAGATAAAAAGTCAGGCCTGTCAACCTTGACAGGTTTTCATCAAAAAATGCAGCAACCTCTTAATTTGCAGCTCTGTGTTTTCCCATTACCTGAGTTTTGGCAGAAAAGTATTTGAGAGATTAAAGGAACATTTCTTCATGCTGATCTCACCAAGAATAATCTCACCAAGTCACTCCCTTGTTCAGAGTCATTTGCTCGCTTTGCTCCTCCTGTATCATGTTCTAACTCCTCACCTTCAAAGCTCAGTAAGATTTTGCTTTTAGCAATATAATTTCTCATTTATTCTTTTTGAATTGTTTTCAGTCTGTCTTCTCATCTGGAATTCCCTCACCTTTCCTTGGTGCAAGAGGTAAACATATTCATTTGCACATCACATTTAAGGAAGCTTCTTCATGTTTATTTTCAAAGTGTAAAAACCTTTAGAACAATACAGAGCATTACTCGTAAATTTTTTGCATTGCTGGTAAAGCTTCTCGAACTTTTGATGCTTGTGTTAAAATATCAGCTCCCTGAAGTAGGGACAAGGGCCTCCTGCGTCCCAGTGATTTGTTAAGAAACTAAATGTTGCAATCTTCTGCACTAAGTAGATTAACTTTTTTTTTCTTTTAAAATAAGCAAGCAGAATGTGTTTTGTGAAGTGATTGTAAAGTGCTGTTGTAAAGTTCAGTTTGTGAAAGAATTTGATATGTGGTCAGTAAAAACATCTACTTTTCCAATATTGATGGCTTATGTTTAATACAAAAAATTAAAGAAGATAATGTGTTCTGATTAGCCGTGAAAAGACTGGCAGATGACATAGTTCAATTTGTTACCACTACTTCAGCAGAGCACAGTTTGGTAGTATGGCGCTAATCATGGAATCTTTTCCAGGTGTTAGCAATGCTCTATGGGTTTATGTAGATTCCCTTTTGTTTCTTTCTAATGTGGTGAGGTTTTGCGTTAATGTATTTAAAAAAAACAAAACAAGACTGTATTAAACCGAAGAGAGATGTTTCTAAGTATTGCAAGATGGTTCCTTTCTCTGAGATAGTAGTTGACTGTATCCCTGTATCTTTAACTGCTACATATGGTCCAGAAATCTCACCAGCTGTCACGTACGATATGTCTGTCCCACTGACTGTGTAGATTACAGCAAGATGTTGGTTTTTGAATGTTTTGGTGAATTATTTTTTTTTTTTCCTTTCTGGTGACTGATTTGAGTTCTTATAAGGTTATATGGCAGTTCAGTTATTAGGGCAGATTTAGAATAATAACAGTTGCAGTTATTGATGCTTTGTTTGTGGAAGGGTGGATGAAGGTCTGTGGCTTCTCTAGCTGCTTCCCATTAAGCCAATGGGAAAGAAGAGTATTCTGAGTTTACATGAAAATTTCTGTTTGTTCTGGACTTGGAGCTCAGACTGGCACACATCTTGCTTGAGAATTGATTATTTGACTATTAGAGCAATTGCATTTATGGCTTTTGAAAGGGCAAGTAAATTCTAAATCACTGTATTAGAAGGATAAGTATGAATTTAGGCAGCAGCAAAAGAATGCCAAAGATGTGTAATTTCCAGGTTATGTGGAAACTAAATGAAGAGTGAAAGGGAGGGCTATGTATTAGCCATGTAAGAAGGAATTTAGGGAAAGAATTTAACACTGAGATGTGGTTTGTTTTTTGGTTGTGGTCAGAGGGGTTTTCTCTTGTTTTGTGATTTTATGTTCATATAATAAACAAGAAAAAAAAGTGAGTGATATTTAAGGAACTATTGGCATCAGAAAGTTGTCACACTTCCCATAGCAGCTTTTGGATGGGAGTGAGTAGTTATGAAAGGCATTTACTAGATAACTATGCAAAATGAGACTTCTTGATAAACACAAAAGTATTATCTTGCAATTAGGTGTTTTGAACAGTCAAATAGTTCTGTACTCTGAGCTTCAGGGATATATGTGTCTTATAGAAAATATTTGAGGCATACTATTTCAAAGTTTTTTGCTAGGTCTTTGTCAGTCTCTTGACTTCCATATACTTTATTCTGATAAATTTGTTAGCTTCTTATCTCACTACATTTCTCCAATTCATTTTCTTCTTCCACCTCCCCCTTCTCCCATAGGACTTTGTTTTAGGACTATAAAGACACTTTTTTCAAGCTGGCTAGAAAAAGTGCAATAATGGATCAGTAATTAATTGCATCTGTTTTTCATGTTCCAAACTGTTCTTCAAAAAGATGAAGTTAATTTTCTGCAGTTTTATACAGGTAGAGGAATTTGAAACAACAAAACTTTCCAAAGCACTCAGTGTTCACTACTTTTGTAACTTTGGATGTTCATGGAGGTTTTAATGATGAGAAATTGGATATGATTGGGGAACACTAAATAGATTCCAATGTCCCTCACTGAAACTTCTTCAGGGATGTACAGAAGTCAGTGGTAGTTTGGAGTGAGACTAGTAAATCCCACTACCCAGTCTCAAAGTTGCAGATGTATCCTTGCCAAGAGGGGTGGATGTTTTTCCTTTGGCTTGTAGTATGCCATGTTCTTGTCTTAGAAGCCATAGGTGATATTACTTGAAAAGAGAATGCCTTGGAAATTACACTGCTAGGAGAATCTAAGCCAAATAGAGTGAACCTATGCTGCATATGAGCTTGATGTGCTCAAAGAGATTTGAAGACGCATGCTGCTGTATGGTGACACTGGGACAGGAAAATTAACTTTGATGGAGACATCAAATACCCATGAGTCGTAACATACCAAGAGAAAAGCAATGGAGTTAGCAACACGCTCAGTTGAGCAGTGGTGTTGGTATAACAGATCATAAAAACAGATCTTTCAAACAAATAGTTGCTTTTGGAAATAGCTATTTTATATAAATATTCTAGCTCTATATAGTGTACACTTTAAGGTTTTGTTTAGATTCTTACATGGATCTGGGGTTTTTCAAAGCACAAAGTTTTGTAGTAAACAATCTAAAGGCTTTTAAAGATTCAGAATGAAATTGTTTGATATGCAAATCAATGGCAATACAGACCTGCATTCTCTTCTGTATCTTGAAAGTTACCTCCTCAGTTTTTCCTGTACAGAGCCGTTTCCTCGTAATTAATTCTGTTTGCTTGTAGAAGAAGCAATCTTGAACCTGTCAAGTGCATACAGTTAAAATATTTGGGGACATGCTGTGTGCAGAACATAATTATTTTCTCCTCCACCTTACCCCATTTTTTACTTATGTATTTTATTAACTTAGGAGTTTAGTTCAATGGAAAGTGTTTGGAATTTTCTTCACCTAACAAACCTTGAGAAAGTAAGTAGCTGAGAGCTTTGCATTTTGACTAGGCGAAAAGAAGGTCGCATTCTGAAGACACAATTTTAAATCTGAAAAAAGTGTTTACAGAGACAGGTGTTACACAAAAAGGGACAGGGAGAAATGCCTTTGGAAAGCTTTGTGAATGTCCCTTCCTAACCTTCCATGTTATTAGTGTGATTGCTTAGGCCTTAAGGCAACATTTTTAAATTCCTTTCATTCTCCTGTATTCCAGCTTTTAATTTCAAAACAACTTTGTAGGAGAGAGTTGCTCATACTTACATTAAACTTATACTTACTTCTTAGCATCAGACAAGAAAAAAATGCCATAATGTTTTCTTCTAAAAGCTGTTAAGACAGAGGAAGCAAAAAGGGCTTTAATAAAATGGCTACTTTAGGTAGGTCATTGAGAATTTAGTTTAAAAGAACACATAAAAATTGCTTACATGAATAAAGGAGCTACCCATCTATAAAATATAGTTTGCTCTGAGTTTGTGCTATGAAATTCTTCTGCTGCTCTTACCAAGAGCAAAGTTAACTGATAAAGTCCTCAAGAGAGTCAGGCAAAGAGCTCTAGGAACGCTTGGTGTGTCAACCGGAGTTAGATGGCTGAAACCTTGAAAATTAGTAAAGAGTATTCTGTTATTTAATTACATCTAGAGCTGCTGCTGGGGTTACTTATCATGTACAAGCAGTAGAGAAAATTTACCATATTCTGTAATAGGTAGCTAATAGCAGAGAAACTTTGCAGGTCTACTAAAGAATTTTTAACTTAGGTTGAAATAAGCAATAGTAAAAATATAATTCTGTTCCATCATTTATCAAGATCCTAAAATTTTTACTGACTGAAGTTATTCAGCTTTTTGAAAAGTTATTGGCTTGATTATGTTTTTTGTTGCGCACACTGGTTCCTAAAGTAATCTTTCCTCAAAATAATGTTCCTGAGTTCCTAAAGTAATCTTTCCTCAAAATAATGACTGTTATGTAGGTTATGGTTAAGTTACACACAGCTGGGTTTCAAACCTGAGCTCTTTGATCAGGGTAATGTGGCTAGCTAGTTTCGTCTTGATGCTCAACTTCTACTTTTATTAAAATCAAAGGCTGTATATCAAGTAACTATATTTGAATGTAGCATTTCAAAACAACTACAAATTTTGTACTGCTTTAAGTAAAATGTTTGGTTATTTGCTTTATGTGTGCACAGAAAAAGAGATTTAGTGCAACTGTATCGCAGAAAACCAGTAGAAATGGATATACTTACCAACATTAATGTTGCTGACTTCTTTAATCTAGTGAACTATTATATGAAAAACCCTAGTTTACTGTATTCAGAAGAGCAATAGTAACGTATATCAGATGTTACCAAAGGTTTGTTTTTGTGGTTATTACAGTATACTGGCAACTTGATACAGCCTCCTGACATAAAAATATATTTTTTGTCATCCAGATAGCAGGAACCTTTAGAGACATTTTAACTAGAAATAACTTCATTTGTACTGATGACCTCTGCAGTCTTCTGAGATAGTTCTGATGGCAGAAGTATGAGTCCACTAACAAGTTAGTATTGGGTACAGATGAATAACACTCAAGTCAGCCTTTCTTTGCACAAACCTGACCTTGTTTGAATTGTTCCTTAGATGAGAAAAGTAAATGCAGGAAGCCAGCTTTTAAACATTCTTCTTGGATTATGGAAACACTTTGTGTTCTGGAGCTTAGAAAGAAACAGGGAGATTTAGTTTCAAATGTTATCGCCTCTAGGTTGGTCTGTCCTACAAAACAGAGTATTTAATTTGTTCAGGCCAAAGCAATATACCTGTGTCTTAACACAAGGAACATGTTTCCTTCCTTTAGAAGGAAATCCTACTTAAGGAAACACATCTTTTAATATAAGCAGTTTAAAAAGGTCTTTGGTAAAGTATTTTCATATGCTGTAGGTCTCAAAATACATGGAAAGTTAAATGCAAGTAGAGAAGGAACAAAGGAGGCTGAAACAAAGAAAATTGAATTATACAGATCAGGTGGCTATAAATTAAGACTTGAAACTACTTATTGGAGCCAGTGAGATGAAGGAGACATGAAAAAAAACCAGATGTGAAAAGGGATGTTCTTGCATGCAGGAACAGCTTAGTAAAGCCAAAGAAGGCAAGAAAACAAAAATATACTTTAAAAAAAGTAATGGGAAGGATGCATTTGAAATATTTGAATCAAGAAGGCATTGATATGAAAGAAAATAGACTAGAAGATTAAAAGAAGCAATATTGTCCTTCAAAAGGTTTGAATGACTAGGAGTCTGAAGAGGAAATCTCAGTTAGACTTGTACCTACTGGAGAATGTGCACATAAAGAACTCACTTGACCCAAATCTGCCTTGCAAACAAGTTTTGGCCGCAAACATTTGCATTATGTTATCCTTATGTAAAGTCACCTTTCATTGGCAAATAAGTATGTCTTACAATACTGGTTCTTTGGAGGAAAAGAAAAAAAAAGTTGATTAAAAAAAGTGCCTCTCTATAACTAGACTTACTGTACTTCCAATTGCTTTGTAATTTGAGATTTTTTTGTGATAGTTTCTCATCTTGTCCTGGTCCTTGATGTGACTCTTGGTTTGATTTAGGAACTGCATGGAAAGAAAATAAAAATGTAGGTTAAGAAAAATCAATTTTCTGTCCTTTCTTGTACAAAAGTTGCAAATAATGGATTATTATTAAAGATACTCTTGCAACATGGATCAACTTCCAGTTTTTGATTTTCTGTAAAGAAAGGTTGGCCTAAAAATTGCTGCTGAGGTGTCTGAGCAGGCTGGATTTTTCTGGAAGCTGATAGAGCTTTGGTTGTCCATGTAGACAGCTTCACAAAACTGTTTTTATCTGTCTTACTACCAACATAAGCAGTACTTCTATAAAAGGTACTATTCCTGGCTTCTTGAAAACACTCAGTCTCTAAGAACATCAGACAGGTACAAGCAGCATAATTCTGGGTAAATTCAGCTGGCTCACAGGGAAGCCCAGGCCACTTCCCAGTCTTGCAGCCAGAGAACAGGGAATGCCTTGCTTGCTTGGAAAAGTGACAACCAGCAGCACTGTGTCTGGAAGGCTTTGAAAGAAACAGAGATGCAGATGACCCAGTATCTGTTCCATTCAATTCCTTGAGAGGGGATTTACTATTTTTGCTACTTCAGCTTATGCTGCTTCTTCAAGTGCAATAAGTACAGAATGAACACTGTTTTGTGTAAGCATATTTACGTTTGGGCTTCTGCCACTGAAACTCCTTTTTAAAGGAAATCAGATCTCGTGTTCCTGTGCAGGCAAAGTTTCTCTTGGCTTAAGCTTATGAAAAATACATACAGTTGCATATTGTCCATTAAAAAAATAAAATTAAAGTTTGAAATAAGGTGACTGAAAACAAAGTATAAATCCAAAGAGCAAAATTGTGCATTCTGTAGGTTTCTAAGACAAAATATCTGGGTTAAGAAGAAAATTGAGGAACCTGAGCCTCATATATATGAATGCATATGCATTTTTTTATATTCTTGTTAAGCCATTTGTTTTGATGTCATCATGTGTATATTTTCTTTAAAGGAATTTGGCATATGAAATATATGTATATCCATGCCTTAGCTAAAAATTAATTTAAACAGTTTGTCTAACAGCAGTAGCATCGGAAGTTCAGATATTTTTGCAGAAGTATTTTGCATGAGGACTAGGGATATAGTTCTAAGAACCTGTCTTGTGTGGAGTCTTTCTGAATTTTATATTTTAATTTCTTAAAGTTGTTTTTGTCTGGTTTTTGTTGTTGTTGTTGTTGTTGTTGTTGTTGTTGGAGCTGGCAGGGTAAGTGGCAGCTGGAAACTTAAGGGTAGGCTGCAAAGTTTTTCTTCCAAAGCCTTCCTTTCATGTTTAGCCAAGTGAGAGACATGGAGTGAAATGTAAACTCTGGCTCAGCGTATCCTCATGGCCATCTCTGCTGGTGAGCAGCCGGAGGGGCACAAGGGGGGGCTGGAGCTGCCCAACCACAAGGCCCTGGAAGGCGCCAGCCATGAGCCGTGGCTCCAGGTTGCTCCGAGGTGGAGGAATGTGAAGATGGTGCTTGAGGGCTCTTGATCCTGTACCCCTGAAAGCAGCCCTCCCCACTGCACCCACTCTTTCTCACTTCATCCTCCCCCCTGGGACAGAAGGAAAAGTCATCCACTTCTCATCTTGGTCATTTAACTACTTCTCTTTAATCCCTGGCAGTCCAACTGGGAACTGTGTGTTTTGCTGAATTTTGTTTTGTTTGGAATTACGAACTGGAACCATTTCTATTTAATGTGGGAAACAAGCTCTGCAGAAATACAACCTATACAGTGGGAAAGGAACTTCCTATAAAACATAAACAGATATTTGTACTTTTGAATGCAGATTTGTTTGTGGGAGCCTTTGTGATAAACTGCATAAATGCAATATGGAGTTCTAACAATTAAATGATGACTAATGAGTTTGATCGCTTTGACATAATCTGCTGCACTGGTATTCCTGGTTTGTTTTGATTTTGTTTGTTTTTAAAGAGATTTTTTTTCCAGCTGTATTTTATACACAGAGCTGGTCTAAAAGCTGTTCCTCGGTGTGGGGACATAGAAAGCTTTCTCCCAGGACAATGGGATGATTCCTGGGAGAAGTCAAATTGTTCCCTGTCGTGCAAGAGAGATTCCTATGTCCTGTCATAGCCATAATTCCTTGGGGTCTGCTTTCTGTAAAGTAATTATTGGCTCTTAATCCTTTTGTTTGCTTGTTTGTTTGTTTGTTATTGTGATGGAAAGGGATAAGCAAGCAGTGTTTCCTCTCGTTTAGAGGTCTGTTTCTTTTTGCTTCCTCTCCCCCACAGTTTTCTCTTTGCACTTGTTCTTGCTCCATGTACACTGACTGCTTCCTTCATTCTGTCTGGTTACTCTACAGAGACCACATAAAACTAAAAAATACATATATGTATATATATGTATTATTATATATATATATATAAAATTTTTTTAAATTCTTCTACTGTGACCATTAATTTTCCCCTCACACAGCTGAGGCCCACGAATACTCTACTTGGTGTCTTTTTCTGTATCCAGGTTTGTACATTGTGTCAGCATTGTGCACTGATGCCATTAAGTGTGATTGTGAAGTAAAATATTATTTGCTTCAGTCTGGAGATCACCAGTTTTGAAGAATTGCTTGTATCCTGCTAATATTATATTTTTCATATTCATCCCAGATGCAATAGAATGAACTTTGATTTTCTTGTATTCATATGTAATTCATACTCCTCTGTACCTATATATATTCATACGGTTTTTTCTTTGACTGTTTTTATAGAAAAAACAGTCTTTGAGATATTATTTATCCATTTGTGACATTAATATGCATGCACAAATATTAAGGCTGTCAAAAAACATTGGATTATATTGAAAGATAAAATTTTAAGTGTTAAATGTAAAATATAGTATCAAAACTCTGTCTTATGCCCAAAGGACAGACTCGAAGTGATAATTCCTGCTGAGAATTTCCTTACGTTGTGTGTGTCCTCTTGAGATATTGCAAATGCAACTCTAATTTACAGTCTGAGTTGGTGTAAGTCTTGAAAGGGGAGACATACACCTTTGTGGCAGGTAGATGTGGCAAATAATATCAACAACATTGAATTTCATTTAAATCTGCCTTTTCCATATAGACTAGTCTCAAAGATGGGAAATACTGTGCTCTGTGTGACTATGAAGGCTGTCTTTGCTTTGGAAAGACTCTGTTAGTAATGCAGGTTACTGCTGTTTGCATTGTTAAGGGGGGAAGCACCCCTCCAGGTATTGAAATTTGGAGAAAAGAGAGTTTTGAAGGCAGTAGCCCTAATACTAGAGTTGTAGAGTTTTATGGCTCACTCTTGCAAAATTTGGAGGTACAGGCTGAGCAATTAAAAAATAATACCTGCAATGTATATAAAGGAGAATGACAATATTAAATTGTAATCCTTCTGACATGGATTCAAGAGCAGCACCAATGATCTGTAGTTTTCAGATGTTATGGAGGAATCAAGTGAAGGAAACCCAAGGATGCACACCTTCAACAGATCTTTTCCAGTAATTCATATTAGCTGTGGTTTTAGATAAATAATTGAATTAAAAGAGTTGCTCTAGGATGAAATTTCTCATTTTTAATAAATTGAGATTTGTTTTTCAAGCTGGAAAACACCTCTGTTATGTCCTCATCCTTATTATTCTCTGCCCACAATGTAAATAAGGTAAGGAAGATAATAAGAAAGTCAGGCAGGAAAAATGCCTAAGAGGTCTTATAACAAATTTGTTATTCCAGTGTTGTATTTTCTTGCAGCATTTTTCTGCCAGATCTCTCAAGTGGCTAGGTTTCTTTCCAGTTTTTTTGCTTTGTTGGTTTGTTTTTAATGTTTAAGCTTGGTGAATTAGTATATGAGGGTTAAAGTATTATGTTTTTCCTCCTCTCTTGTGTCTAGCAACACTGTAGTAGTATTAAAAATCATAATGAAACTCAGAGGGATCTTAAGACTTCAAAGAACTGAAGCTCTTCCTACATGTGTGGGTAAAATCAGTAGAATCATTGCAATAAAATATGTGGATAATGTTACTTTGCAATTTCGTACAGTTTCATTCATAGTCTCCAAAAATAGGATATAAATTCTATCTAATAATGCTCAGCTAATTCTAATGGTTTATTATTCTTTTCTTCTTTTTTAGGGTGTACCTCAGTTACCGTGTGCCAAAGCATTGTATAACTATGAGGGAAAAGAACCTGGAGATCTTAAATTCAGTAAAGGAGACATCATCATTTTACGTCGACAGGTGGATGAAAATTGGTATCACGGAGAAGTCAATGGCATCCATGGCTTTTTTCCTACCAATTTTGTTCAGATTATTAAACCTTTACCTCAACCTCCGCCTCAGTGCAAAGCACTTTATGATTTTGAAGTAAAAGACAAGGAAGCAGATAAAGACTGTTTACCATTTGCAAAGGTAAAAAGAGAATACAATTACTATTTTCTTTTAATAATTTCATTCACTTGGATAAGAAATAATACAACTGTTTTGTAGTCTTGTCTACATTTCTTATTGGAGCTGCACACATATGAAAAGGACAGGTAATTCTGCAAGTATTCCTCCTGTATTGATTAGTTTTGCCTTCTCTTTCTAAATTACGTATAATTTCTCTGAGGTTTTATTTCTAAGAATGCCATTTTTCATAATTGCAGTAGTGATGTTCTTAATTTATGAGAAATAACCTATTTTGTGAATTAAAACCATTCCATCTTTTAAAGAAACACTCAAATTGTAGATGTGAAAGAAGTCTAGCAATGTTCTTAAGTACTTAAGCAGAAAAATAATATCATGGGAAGGTTAGGTTAGGAGTCAGTTGAGAAGAAAAATGGTTGTGGTTCTGTTGATTAATACCAAGGAATTAAAGGGGGGCTGATGAGTAACATGGACTGGACATGACAGGAAGACTGGCAATAAGGACAAAGTCAGGTCACTGAGATGTGGGCAGTTAGTTGAACTCACAAAATAGGAAAAGGAAACTTGAACTGACTTCAACCCCAAAAGTGGCATGTTCATCTTACAGAGTGTCTTCTCTGCGGTTTTTGTCCATGTCATCCTGCCTTCTCTGATTACTCCTGTGTTTTGGAGGAAAATTAAATGAGAAGTTAAATTAGAGCTGGGAGACATAATCACTGCATGTTCACACAGGATGATGTTCTGACTGTAATTCGCCGTGTGGATGAAAACTGGGCAGAAGGAATGCTGGCTGACAAGATAGGAATATTTCCAATTTCATATGTTGAGGTGAGTAAAGTTGGGTCCTCAGTAAGATTGTGTCCACTGTGTATTTAATTTTCAGAAAGGAAAAATAATCGGTACTGGTGATGAGTCTAAAATAACCTGAGATATAAATAATCTTAGACCTAAAATACTCTTTGGGAAAGTTAATGGCCTCAGCAGTTGAAACAGTGATTTTCACTTAGCTATTTGTTACCTATTTTCATTGAGTGGAATTGACATGAGTGTAATTGGAGGTACTTACTATGTTTTCTTGTTAATACTGGAGTCATGCAGTCAGTCCAAACCACACTTAGCCGCAAAATGAAAGCAGTCAGCAAGTCCGAGAAATAGTTAGCTTTGCACTGTCCCTAATACCCACCTCTTAAAACCAAAATAGCACAACTAGGAAGTCAAAGAATATAGGTTGTTGTTAAACAGGTAAAGGATTGGCTTTTACATCAACAGAGCCATGTATAAAAGCTTCTGTATCTTCCTGCATTTCTTATGTATATTACAACAATTTACAGTAAGAAGTAGCAGTTGAGAAAATTTCCCTAACCTTGTAAGTTGAAAGCTGTATCTTTTATATAGAAGGTCATCAGTGATTAGGAACAGTGTGTACAGCCACAATGATTATTCAAATTTGCACTACAAAAAGATAACAGAGGTTTGGAATAGTGTCTGTCCTTTTCTGATACGTATGCTGTGGACACTTGGTAAGATACAATTCCCTGCACTGGCAGTATTTTATTTAAATAAATGAGGCAGAATGATGAAAAAGTATTTTCACATTACCTCTGGGATGAGAAATATGTACTTCAGGTCACAGAATAAGTGTGTAACCACACTAAGAATCAAGCCAGGTTTTACTAACTCAATTTCTGAATACTGTGATGAGATGGAAACTTCAAAAAACATTACTGCTTTCAACTAAAATAGAATTTATTATTTTTTAAAAGGAAAATATATATTTTTATTTTTGTAGCTTGATGTAAAGATCTGTGGACCTGGAGATAGAAAATTTCACATGACTGTAAAAACAAGAAGACCAAAACAGTTTCAACTTGCTTAATGCAATTTTGGCTTTAGTTTAAGAAGTTTTCAAAAGCCAATTTAACAATTTCTTGCCCTTGGGTATTCTTTCCTAGCTTCTTGCAATTAACTGCCCCTTCAATCCAGCCAGTAAAGCTTTTTGTAGTTTTTTTTCCAACTAAATTACTTAAGTTAGTGTTGTTAGAAAAAGCCCTTTCCTAGGGCTGCCTCTTGGGCTAACTGTTTAGCTAACAACTACATTCCTATCTCTACAGAAATTGCAAAAAGGAGATGTGGCCTTCAAAAATATTATATAAAAATGATCATCACAAAATGTATTTCTGTTAATGTTTTCAGACTGATTCCATCAACTAAGAAAATGTATTTTCAATTAACCTTTTAGAACAGGCACAAACACTTAAGTACACATTCTCAAATCCCCAGTAAAGTGGCATGGAAAGTCTAGAATGACAAATTATACCCAAAGAGTTACTTCAAATCAGATAGGTGGCTTTTTTCAGTATTTACTAAACTGAAGTGCATGCTGTGGTGAAGAGCAGTGAGATGGCAGTAAACTATGGGTTTGAATTTTGAAATGCCTGATTTCTGAGAGTATATAACTATTGTTCTGGAAAATATACAGCCAATTGATAAAATAAGTATTGCAAACCATTCTTACCTATGTTATGAAAGACAATGAAGATGAGAAGTAATTAATGTTTTTGAAAGATTTTTGTATGGTAGTTTTCATTGCATTTCCCTCTCCTGTACTCATTGCCTATTTTTGTCATAATGACAGACATACCTTTTACCTTGTGTATGTTAGTCCACATCTTTTTGTTTAAAAACGTGAGTTAGTAGCTCCATTTACTAGAGATTTTCTGAAATCATTAACTATAAAATTAGTGTAGTCTGTAGTATAGGTGTAATAATTGTCATCTTTCTTGTACGGTGAGGATAAAATTTTGGATAATGTTAAAGTCTGTGAAAATCTCTTATCAATTTTGAGGACAAATTTTGCCCTTTTATGATTCAATGTTTCCTACTCTGATCTTTTATTACTTTCACTTATTACATTTGTGGTAATAATAAAAGTAAGACAACACATTTTGAGAGAAATTTTAATAGTGATTCTATTAAAACTATAGTTTGTTAACTGACTCACAGCATTTTTTATCTGTAGACACATAGCATTGTGAAAAAATTGCTCCTATCTGCAAATGAAAAATAAATAATGCAAACATTGAAAAAAAAATTAAATTCCATTTTGTAAGAAGTGCTAAACCCAGACTAACCCTCTAGTTTTACTAGGGTAAGACCTGATTAATAAATCCAAATTGCTAGACTTTTGACTATTGGAATTTCAAGGTACTTGCATTAAAACCTGATCAGCCAGGTTCTTGCATAGTAATGAAATAAAATGCCGTGAGTTTAGAAAATATATTTTTAAGTTAATAATATTTATAGTTATCTCAGTTCCAAAATGAAAGATTATTCCTAACTAAACAGATATTATTAGAACTTTCCTGTATAGATTGCAGTTCTGGGCACAATATACATTTCCTAGACCTCAAATTTGATGTTTTGATCTAATTTAATATTTCATAAACAAATATAAACGCCCAGAATAGAATAAAAGTCAGGGTAAAGGAATCACTTTTCAGTCAAATTGTCAGTAGCAAATAATGTCAGCATTTGTTTACTTTGGTGTGAATGAAGAACACCTGAATTAATTTGTAAATAAGTACAGCAAAGTACAACTGTAAGAGACCTTGCAGTAGTGGTCATCTCGTTGGTAATTCCTGCAGATGGCTGCAGGCAGACTAAAGCTGTGTGCTGATCTCAGCCCTGCTGCAGCACCGAGACACGGCTCTGCCAGCTGCCTCTGTCCTGCCCTGCTTGGAAAATTCTTCTGTTTCCTGGCATTTGGTGGGAAAGGGAATTGGATTTCAGCCAAGATTACAGCAAAGATTTTGTTGAATGGAGAAAAAGAAGTGAATATAAAGGTTGAAGTAAAGAAGCTTCTACGAAAATATGTCTCTTAAGGAAAACAACTGATGTAGGAAGTGTGGGCCTTGATACGTGGGTGTTTGTTGCAGAAAGGAATGCTGGATTGAAACACTTCGTAGCATGACTTGGATGCATTCCCTTGGTGACCTTGAATGTCTGCTAGCCATTCAGTTGGAGAATGCATGCAAGTTCTTAATTTCTCTTCTCAAGGAAGAAGTAAACTGTACTCAGCAAAATATTCTGCAGCTATTGCTGTCCTCAGGTTACTTCAAAGAAGAGGCCAGTAGTCAGATCACTTCCATCTTCAAATTCATGCAACTGTCCTGTGCTTGCATCTCTGTGTAAGAAAGCACAGTATACTGCTTGTATTTGAATCAGTCTTGAACTGATCCCGTGGACAAGGCTTAACTTTCCGTAATAGCTTGTTCACTGTATGGAGTAATCAAATTCAGCAGGCATTGATAGCTTCTGGAGGTAAACAAACATAATTAGGTGTAACAGGTACCTTAAGGTGCTGTTAGCAAAGTGGCTTTTGGTTTTGCTTTTCGTTCTTGGGTGATCCCTTAACTTCTCCGATTAGGTAGTTCTTGTTTCAGAAATATGTACTGCTTTTCTTGCTCTGATCGCTGTAATTTGTCAACAGGCTTTTTTGCAAATAACGAAGTAGATTAGGTAAGAATAGAATCGATTGCAGCCATTATATCAGACAGTATGGAATACACAGATTCTCAGGAAGGACATGAAGAATTTCAGTTTGAGTTGGAAAAAAAATGTGCAAAATACAAAAAATTATTAGACTTTGAAAAGCCTGCATGTTCTTCCATGATGACAAATAAGACCCTGACAAGCTGAACAGCAGAGTAGGCTTTTATTGGTCTTACTTTTTATTTGTTTTATATCCTTCAGCCTCTTATCAGTGTTTCGTAATAAAAATAATGTTTTCACTGGTCTGTTTAAAGTATGTTTGCTCTAAATTTAAAATTCAATAATCATCTAAATAATGGACTTCCTTGGAGAAAGTGGTGTTTCTATCTTCCGTTATACACAAGAAAGACATTATTTTGATCCATATGATCCATCTTGAGTACTAGCAGGAAGGAAAATCTAGCATCCATCTTTGTCATAGGATTGTTTACTGCTGTGACATTGTCTTCTCCTATCCTTCCTTCTTACAAGAAAGATGGAGAGGGACTTTTTACAAGAATATGTAGTGATAGGACAAGGGGAATGGACTCAAACTGGAAGATGGTAGGTTGCAATTAGATATTAGAAAGAAATTCTTTACTGTGAGGGTGGTGAGGCACTGGAACAGGTTGCCCAGGGAGGTTATGGATGCCCCATCCCTGGAAGTGTTCAAGGCCAGGTTGGATGGGGCTCTGAGCAACCTGGTCTAGGGGAAGGTGTTCCTGTTCATGGCAGAAGGGTTGGAACTTGATGATCTTGAAGGTCCCTTCCAACCCAAGCCATTCTATGATACTGTGATTCTAGTTCTCTTCAGTTGCCTTCTAAAGGACCAACAATAAGAAAATTTAGGAAAAAAAAAGTCTATATTCTCAACTTCATATCCTTTTTCAAATCCCTCATTATGCCCCTCATCCACTGCAATATGTTCCATGTAGTTCTTCCTCTTCCCTAGGAAGGTTTTCATGTCAACTCCTCATAGTTTCAGTAGTTCTGATTTTGAACTTTGTCTTTTTTGCTGTATATGCATGAAATTTCCTTCTGATGACATCTTTCAAATACCACTTGAAAACCTCTTCTATATTAAAAAAAAATCTTTGTTCTTTTGCACTACTTTATATATCTCTATCTATAGATACCTACTTCTGTTCAGAGTATAAGCCAGTCATCTGTGGGAGCTGCATTTAAATCAGTGTTGATGCTATAATGATTAATAGTAAAGCTTTGATGGTGTAAAATACAACTTTAAAACTCTTCAGGAACATAGTAGGTATCTCAGGACTTGCAGGAATTTGGTAAAATAAATAGAAGAAATAATATATTGAAGAATAGAAATAGTAATTCCACAGTGACTAATTTCATTCTTTCATCCTGATGTTCTTCAAAAAAGATTTTTCCTTTTCATAATCAGCTATACTTTTCAAATAACAGTATTCATATTTAGTGGTACCTGTTCAGAAAACTGGTGCTGGTATTACTTCAGCTCATGATTAAATGAGAGTTCTGACATTATTTCTAATAGCTCTAAGATTTTCTGAAAATAAAGGGTTTTTGAAAAACACAGAGGGGTTGTTTGTTGGTTTCCTCTCCTCCTCCCCATTATATAGCTTACATTTCATTGTAAGAAGAAAATGTGTGGGATTCCTCATTTCTTCATTGGAAAGGAAGGATTTGTTTGCATTTAATATGGTATTGTTGTTACAAATTAGCAGATAGAAAATCTCATTGTGAACAAAAAGTCTTCAGCTTTTTTTCTTTCTTAAAAAAAGAATTTTTCTTTCTTAAAAAAAGAGAAAAGTTGGCAGAGATGGTGCCTCTACATTAGAAAATTCAGAAGCTGAGAAGGCATTTCCACAGAATTGCAGATATATATTTCTTTTCTCCTTATGCCATTTTATGCCTGTATTGGTGCTTATTGCCAGGCAGTATACTGATATAGCTGGACATTTAGTCTGTCCTGCTATGTTCTTAAACCTGGGTTTAGGAAGTCTGTGTTTTCAGTGCTAGTAGTGTTAAAGATGTGCACAAGTACCAAGGGATACTAGGAGAAATGTCTTCAAGAGCCCACATGCAAAGGTGTGGGATTATGTCATATAATCAAAACAAAAAAAAAGGCTGAAAATGAAATAAACATCTAAGAAGTTTTGTAACACCAATTTTTCTGTTATAAGGTCAAAGGGGACCACTGTGTTTTAGTCTGACTTCTAGATGACACAGGCAGTGGATATTGCTGAATTAATCCATGTCTGGACTACAGCATTATGTCCTTTGTTGATTGCAATTTTACCTCTGATGGGTAGTCCAGACTAGTCCAACAGTAAGTGTGTTGAGTTTGTAGTGAATTGATTTGTCACTCTCTACAGACTAATTTGTGGGGTAAGTTGGTATGTCGCAGTTTTAAGTTGTATGGTTTAAATTACATTATGAATAAGAGGAAAAGAGATTTTTGTTATGTTCAGGTGATTTGTATAAATAAAAATATACTAATATGGTATTGGTTTTTTTGTAGTTTAACACAGCAGCCAAACAGTTGATAGAATTGGACAAGCCCTCAGGTTCTGCTGTTGACTCTGGAGAAGGTACCTCTGGGGCAGCCCACAACAATTCAACCCAAAAGCACACCGATACTAAGAAAAACACCAAAAAACGACACTCTTTTACCTCCCTCACCATGTCCAACAAGGCTTCACAGTCCTCTCAGAATCGCCACTCCATGGAAATCAGTCCTCCTGTCCTCATCAGCTCCAGCAACCCAACGGCAGCAGCCCGGATAAGTGAGCTGACAGGACTGTCCTGCAGTGCTCCTTCTCAGGTAATTCACATGAAATAAACTGTGACTAGAAGGCTTCTGATCTTGCCAGATTACTTATTTCAAATTATTAATGATGTATAATTAATATTAAATACACACTTTCACAAAACCTATCTTCCAACATGAGAACATCTAAGGAAGATATTTTCTAACACTTCTTATATAATGGTAGCAAATAGTTTTGGCCTTTTAGGCCTTTTTTCATAGTTGTTATTTTCTAAAGTGCCACAAAGATTTTTATTAAACTGTGGAAACTAGAAACTGGAGTGATTTAATTTCTTGATTTTTTTCCTAAATTAAATATAATAATGAATAATAATAAAGTGCATGCTATTAAATTAAAATATTCAACTTGAAGATTACATGAATTCCAGAAATGTAGCATATTAATCTGGTTGTGCTAAGTGGAAATATTTATCTGACTTTATGTATTTGTTTAGTAGTTCATGAAAAATTGTCTGTTTCGTATAGTGATTACACTTTGGTAAAAGAGAGAGAAATGGAGCCCAAGAAATATTGGTGATATTTTACATGAGCTAGTAAATATGCTTTATTTGCATGTCTTTGGGATCTGACAGCCTTTAATGGAAAAAAACCCCAAACCTGACATTGGTTACAAGTGTGTTTCATGTTGCTGGTTCAATATATCTCCAAAGATTCAGAAATGTCAGTGTAGGAAAAAAGGTGAGCAGTGTGATTCAGCACTGTTTGTGAGCAGTGTGATTCAACACTGAGTATCTAACTAAAAATTAGCTCTAATTTAATGTTACAAGGAGTAGAGTACTGGTGATTTTGACCATGAAGCTTACAGCTGTTTGAAAACCAGCTCTCACTAAACTACGCTGAACTGACCCTGCTGGGTTTTTTCTCTCTCCCAGGTTCATATCGGCACTACGGGGCTGATTGTGACTCCACCCCCCAGCAGCCCGGTCACAACAGGGCCTTCCTTCACCTTCCCCTCGGAAGTTACCTACCAAGCTGCTCTTGGTGTAAGTACTGCTCTAAGAAAACTCAGCCTTCCCATTTTTGTTTGGTCTTGTGCAGTAATTCTTTTTTCTCAAGTTCTGATACACTGATTTGAAACGATGGTTTTATGACGATTGTATCTATGTGGTAGACAGTGGTATGAGTTTAACTATAGCAAAAGCCCTATTGATAAAATAATGTTTTCATCTTGTCATGCATATCCATTTTTCCAGCTTTTCTCTGTAATTTCTGTGAAGTAAACACAAGAAGCACACTTCCAGAGCAGTGCTTCTTTTAAGCATGAGTAGAATAGAGATTATTCTGGGCAGAAAGTTTGAGGAAACAAGCACATTCTTACAAAAACCATCAACTTGGGACCACAGCTGCCAGGTATTTCTGTCTTACTTAACCCAAGATTTTCAGGATTATCTGAAATAAGCTTCAAAACTCTGCTGTCTCCTCATTAAATAAGGTGATTTCAGTTGGGTGTATGCCTGTGGCAGATGAAGAATTTATCTAGCATGTTTAAATTAGGTTCTTGGAGATCAGTAGGAAAACATGTAGCAAATGGCCATCTTTTAAAGGAAGAAATACGTTGCAGTGCTGTTTCCTTTGGACAAATAAAATGACATTTTCTTCAAGAAGTGCGGCATTTCTTTCCAAAACCTACTGGAATTCTTTAGTTTCCTATGCTTATGTTAGAAAAACTCTGGTATGTTATATATCATACTGTACTCATCAGAGACTTACCTTAACTGCAGTAAAGACTGTGGATACTAGTTTTCAGAGACTTTATTTAAATCATAGGAATTCTTGAAATTAAGTTCTTCTTTCAAGTCTAAAATTCTGCCCTTAATTTTTAAGGGGTGGGGCACAGTCGAATAACAGATTGTCACTTAAAAAAACCAAACAAACAACCCAAACAAAAAACCCCAAGACTTGATTTTGTTCAGGTGTCTGTCCTTGCAGTCTTTAAACCAAGTAAAATGTGATGAATAGCCTTGCTGCTAAATAGGTCTAGTTTTGTTTTTAACTTTTGGCACTTGCATCATTTTACGCATTCGTCTGCAAAATCGAAGGCAGCGTAATTGTCTGTCTTCTGGTATCAACTTTTTGTTGTTTATGAAAATGTTTAGGTGGGGCTTGGTTGCATTTTGTCAGCATTCTTTGGAACTCTTAATTTACATTTGTCAGTCCTTTAAATTATGATGCTGTTGTTTTCTGAATTATTTTCAGTACTTCCTTTTGGCATGGTACAGACATGGTGACACATGCCAGATGTGGGTACAGTACTACACAGTCTTTTTCAGTGAAGAAAATATTGATAGTATGACCCTTTTACCTTTTTAGATTGATTCTTATATCTTGAAAATTTGCCCGAATGTAACACAAAGTTTATGTTCAGCTAAATATCCACCCTGATGCCACAAATTTTCGTCATCTTTTGTGATGTGGTAATTGCTCTCGTCCAGGTAAATGTATTTCAAATTCTTTGCTCTTCAGACAGATGACCTGATTATTGACAGTTATGTGGACCATGTGCTTTTGCCCTGCCTTACTAAGTAAGGCAGATTGAGCTGTAGCAATGCTTTGTCTTATTGCGGTGAAATTGTTGACTCCTTCAATCTGTGGATTATCTGTGTAATCCTACTGTTAGATGTATGCTAATCTGGAAACAGTTAATAATCTCCTTATATTTAGATTCATATTTTAATGTCATGGAGCAGATGAGGTTAGAAGGGCCTCTTGAGGTCATCTAGTCTAACCCCCCTGCTCCTCAAGCAGAGCCACCTAGAGCCAGTTGCCCAGGACTGTGTCCAAATAGCTTTTGAATATCTCCAAGGATGAAGACTTCACAACCCCTCTGAGCAACCTGTGCCCAGTGCTTGCTCTTGTTCAAATTGGTCTCCAGCAGAAAGGACCCTCAGGTTGTTTTTTTTTTGCCTATGAGATGTACATCTAATACTAGAAACAATTAGCTGCTTATATACTAATCCATATAAGTCTTTTATACTTCTTTCATCCTATCCTTCAGAAAATTCCTGTGAGAACTGAGCAAACAGAATCAGTTCAGTATAATTTCTGCTGTTAGGCAGAATGCAAGTCTAGCTAACATATGTGCTGCAAACATTACTTAATTGATTTGATTTGTGTCTGAGATACTCAGGTTTTGGAGACGATTGAGCAGACAGCATTCAAAGCATAATTTCAGAAGTTCTGTCAGAATCTGCTTTTTTTTTTTTTCCCTCTCAGTAATAAACACTTCTGTTTGCTATTAAGAATCAGTAGTTCTTTATTTGATGCCAACATGGAAAAATACTTCAGTTTGGTGCTGGTGCAAAGTCATTAAACCACCTGAGGTGCTTTAGTTGCTTAAGCTTGTTCAAAGGCGATCTCACCATGGGTACCCACAGGAATTAAATTACAGTGCTAAATGCAGCATGGAGTGAAACTCCTGCCATATGATTGTCCTGTATCTTGGGCTGCTACTTTCTCTTTGTGATAACCATGTTCCTGCTTATGTTTCCAATTAGGGATATAATTCCCATTGAGAACCTGAATTATTCTCTGCCACCCTCTTTAAAAGTCAATAACCTTCTGTACATAATGTTCTGTTTCTTCCTGACTTGTTTTCAGCATGATTAAAATGCAAGCTGGCAGCTCAGGCTAGAGTCAGGTCATTCCTGTGTTATTTTATGATAGATGATACGAGATGATGATACAATCTGTATAGTCACAGACTGTGAGGTATATCTTTGCTTACACTTTCCCTCTTGCTTCATAAACTCTTGTTTTCATTTTAGAAATGTGCAAAATGGTTCTGACGGGTCAAGAGAGAAAGTCATGTTCTTGTTTCTCTAGATGTTTCCCTGCTAGAAATACCCTTCCTGACATTCTGAGCATTAATTTTAAGCTGCAGAATAGTTGTGATTGTATGTTTAATACATCAGAAGTAGTTGGCTTGAGTCCTTTTGCTCTTGTATTTTTTGCTTTTGTAAGTATAAATTCCTCTGTTTCTCTTAAGTTCCTCCCTTTAGCTTTTTTCTTGATTTCTGAATACTAAGCATCTGACAAGGAAATTGGATGGGAACGCAATGAGTTTCTCTTTAGCATGAACGTAGTTTCATTGGATCTCCTTCCTGTCTGTCGTTTTGGTGTTTATAACACTATTGAAAGTAATTATTCTTGGGAGCAAGCTGTTTATATACTTCTTTCATATAATGCTAAACTCAGATTAAGGGAGAAAAAAGAAATCTGAGAGGATGAACATGATTACCCATCAGTGAAGAAGAATAAAGAATATATTCCTTTCCAGCAATTCTGAATTTATTCATCTTTGCTACATTTATGTGTCCTGAATCTCAAAACAAGGAAAAGCTAGTGTCTTCTCTTATCTCCTATAAGAAAGATGGCTTTTTTATTGTCAACAGGAGATACTTTGAGCTGTCTGGTTGTCTAGGAAGTTTCTCTAAGACAGTTTGGATTAATTCCTAGCCCAAAGGAGCCTGTGACTCTTTTATCTGTGTACATATATAGGATTGCATTTTAGTTTTTTGTGTTGCTATGGTGGTTCAGAGATGCCAATTGTATTAATTTTATTTTGTCCATAATAATGTTTTGTAGATGTTGTTTGGTACCCAATATTGTGTGAAGTAAATAATTTACAAATTTTCAGCCAAAATTGATACAAATAAGCTTTAGGAATGAGAGTGCTTCTGTCAAGTGACCATATACACTCTCTACTGCTTGTATCATATAAGCAAATTTTAATTTTCATTTTGAAAAGCTGTGATAATTTATTTAAAAGTTTTATTTTACAGCAGTAGTTCTTTAGACAACAGCGTTAATTCTTGGCTTGTGTTTTGAGGTTTGAGTCTTTGAAATTGAAGAAGCTGTGAACTGAGACACTTCTCACAGCCAGGGTTTTTGGCTGTGATATTATCATTTACACTGTTTTTTGGAACTTCAAACCACAGCTTTACCCTTAATGGGTGCATTAATTGGTCTGCTCATCTTGGCCACTGCCATTTTTGAACCTTGTAGGTGCCTAATATATTTAAAGTTCTTTGCAAAATATAAATAACAGATGTCAAGTTCAGTAGTTGTTGGGTGAAAATATGCACATACAATTGTGTAAGGCTCATTCGCTTGGAAGGAAATTCTTGGATGTAATTTATAAGGTAATTATCTAATAGAGGAGATCTAGTTGCCATAGATTTTACTGAAAAATAATCTTAAAATATGTGGTTTGAACCATGATATGGGAAAACCAGAAACAAAATATACCACAGCAAGTTACATTCAAAACTAGCAGCAGAAAAACAATGTTTTTGTTCAAAAGTAGCAGCAGTAAAACAAGCAACAGGAGATTCTTTATCTTCCTTTCATTCTGCCTTTACAGTCTCTTGAGAAGTCAAAAGTGTTTTGGACTGCAGTTGACCTAGAGGTCCATACTGCTCCTTCTGCAGATTGGATATGTTGCATTTGAAATAGTGTCTTGGTGTGTGCACTTAACTAGCAGAAATAGGTGGTCTGTATTTGGATGGTTTTCATTCACTTACATGCTGAAGATTTCAAAAATTAAAAAATCCCTAAGTTTTCTGGTCTTGTTCTCTCGTGCATGCACAAAAAGAGAAATTGCCCTTCTATGTTGAAGTGTATAAGGTAGTCTGAATTAATGTTAATGAGACACAAGCTGTGAGGGTTATATAATGTACTGATGACATTTAGCTCTTTTATGTAGTTCCAGTGTAAGTTCAGTAGTGTAAGTCAGGAGGTTTAAATAAGAACTGTCCTAACTTTAACCAACCAAAATTCAAATCAACTTGCATTGTGAAGAGGAAGCAGCTGAAAGAAACAATGAAGTTTTGTATGAGAGACCTGGTTTTGATAACATATAGTTTAGGAATTTTGTTAAACATAAGCCTTAATTTGTTAGCCCTCAGGGAATTTTGCAAGCCATATATTTTTTCCTAGACATTGTGGGAGTGAAGGCAGTTAATGAATGTTCTTTTCCAGTGCTGTGCCTTTTATTATTCTTTGAGTGAGCTGATTACTGATCTTCAATTAACTGATATGGGAATGCAGCCTAATTCTGTTTAAGTTTAGTAATATCCATGTGTTTCAAGAGCTTGAGTATAGATACTTTTTGAAGTTGTAACGTACATTAAGCATCAAATTACGTAATTTTTCATCTTCCAATTAAAAAAATAATTAATAATTTATTTTCTGATTTATATGCTTGAAAGTACACCCAGTGTCTGAAAAGTAGCTGCAGAAACATTCCACTTTCCCCCCTCAACTACCTAAAATACTCTTAATTATTACTGAGCATGTTCTATTGAATCACATGTGGTTTGTGTATATTCTTTCACGGAATGTTGACTATGGGAACCATCAAAACTAGCTTGTGCCCTGGAGGTAGGTGTGTTTCTCAACAGCTAGAAAAATGGTTACATGCCAGAAAGCTTCTTGAAAACTTGGCTAGATCATTTGAATCTATTTTATCAAGTTGTAACAGTGCAAGCTGTGGAGTGTTAGTCCTCTAAAGTCTATCAAGTAGTTTATTTAGATTTCTCAGTACTTGCCAAGTCTTTGGGAGTTTAATGGGGCTGTGTCTCACTGCTGGCCTCATTACCATACTGATAGACACAGGGAGGGGAGCAGAACCTGAATAAAGCAGAATGAAATAGAGCTGTGAAGGTGCTTTTATTGCAGCTAAAGCTTCAGTGTATATTATGTGTTCAAATGAATAAAATGTTATGCATTTAAGTCTTTAGAGATGCAGGAAGTATGGAATCGTGACAGCCTTCATACTGTGCATGAATAGGTTTAATTTTAAAGAATTCTAATTAATCATCTAATGTGGATTTACAAGTTCTACCGTAAATAAAGAAATCTAGGTGCCTAAATAAAGATTGAAATTTATGTTCTATTGATAGGTTTCATGAAAGTTAGGTGCTCACATTCAGCTTGGATTCAGCTAAGACATTTGTTGAATGGCTAACTGGGAGGGAGAAATAGTTTCAGCTGTAGAACAGCTGAAAGAGAAATGTTGGTACTTCAGTATGAATTATCTAGATACTTCAAAATACTGTTGGGTAGGTAGGAATCTAGAATGTGAAGCAAATGCAATTGCCGTTTTTATAAGTAACTATTAGTATCAAAGATCACAGTGATGTTTCTCCAGCAGGCCAAGTCTGTTTTGTGTTGGATATAGAAGACCTATTTGGTCTTAAGAACTTGTAAATGTATGACCAGAAAAAAAGCTTTAAATAAAAAAGGAATATTTCACAATATACCATGCAATTTATACCATATGACATGGTATGGCATGACAATTTTGACTGAAACACTGTAAGAGCTTATCAGTTTTCTCTAGATTTGAGAGTCTTTGATTATGCAGTTCTTTACTCTGACTTGACAGTGTAAAACTGGTTTAAAGAGCTGTCTTTTTATTAACATTTTCATCAAATGCAGCAAAGTAATAATCACACAGTGTAGAACTAAAACTCAGTTCCATATAGGTTTTTGTTTAGAAAAACAGAAAAAGCCCCACAAACCAAAACCCTTTAGAAGTGAAGTGTTTGAGGGGAATTAAAATGACTGTCAATTACATATTTTCCAAACTGATAACGTAATGCTGTGCATTTATATGCTGATGTATTGGAAATGCCAGGCAATACTTCAGGATATTTTGTTAATTAATATTATAGTTCTGTGGGGTTTAGGAAGATTGTGTTTGAAATCAATTCAGGATTACATTTTTAAAGGTTTGAGGTTTTTTATTACTCTTTTTTTGTGTGTGTTGTAACACAAATAATTATTTTTGGAAAGGGGAAAGAAAAGCACTCCTTTTGTGAGTGCCTTTTCCCAGGGGTGTCAGTACACAAGGTCCTAAAGAATTGTCTGAGGCTTTACGGAGCAGAAGGTAACAATTGCTCCATTGATTCCCAAAAGGCACAGAAGTCTGTAGGCAGGACCCCCATTATGATCTGTGGTGCCTTTTTACTGGGGTATTTGTTAAAGATTACCAATCTTGATAATACCGAATTTCAAAAGCTAACTCTTTAAAACTAGAAGAGTAGGAGAAAGAGGTAACAGTAGCTCAGTGACTATGGTCTCATATTGTGCTTGCTTTTGTAACCCATACATCAAAAGAAAATTTCCCCCAGATGGGGTGCTTTTGGGTGCACTCCAGCTGAATTGTATATTATGTTTCAGCTTCAGGTTACAAAAACAATCATGTTATGAAGTACAGTCAGCAGCAGGATGCAAAATCTACCTCCTGGAAGGCTTCTGAATTTTTGTCCCGCCCTCTCCTAAACATGTTATAACTAGAAACAGTGCTTTCCATTTTTCCTGTGCTGAGATAGTGCTTGTCATTTGTTTAATTACCTGCCAAAACTTCAAGATTTTAAACTGGAAAAAGAGAAATAGAGACAAAGCTAACTCTCCAGTTATATCGCAACAGTAGGTAATGGACTTGGTTGCTTTTTTTCCACTTCCTTAGAATATCATGCTTTTTTTTTTTTTCCAGCTGATCCAACTCATCAAACAATATTGATCCTCTGTTGCTATTTTTTTTGTTCTTATAAAATCAGAATATGAATCCCCCACTTCCACCACCACCCCTCTTGTCTGCTGCAATCATTGCATCAGCCGCTTCTGGACCTCAGTCTACAAGTGTCATACAAAGGTCTGCATCAGGATCAACTGACCAAGCGACACACTTACGACCACAAACTCGTCCAAGTGTGTAAGTAAAATTGAAACTCTTTACCAGTCAGAAAAAAAGAATGAGATTGCTGACTTCACCTGTATGTGCAGCACGGCAGCTGGTACTGCTCTGCTGGAATTGCCAGAAAGCCAACCATTCAACTCAGAACAAAAGCATGCAGAAAGGTGATATCCCCAAACAGCCTTCACAGTGAGCATTGTTTATGTCTTAGGTAATATAATCAGCTGTTGCTGTGTATGAAAAGGACTCACTTCAAAAAGATAAAGTATTTATCATGCAGATGAATGAATCCTTGCGTTAGCACTGAATACTGTATAACTCAAAAGTGCTATTTCACTGGAGTGAATTTATTCAATGTTTTCCATTATGTATGGTATGAAAAGGCTATTCTCATATGGAATAACTTATGCCAAAATGTGTTACTGTCAGACTACTTGTGTCAGTTGCAATTGAAATTTGACTGAAGATTCTACAGTGCATTTAATTAGTGGGTGGCAATTTGGAGGCAGAAAGCTGCTAGTTAGCGTTATGTCTTCACACTTGTAATACAAGCAAATGTGCGTCATCCTTTCGGGTGAAAATATTTTGTATATTAACATGTGCTGCTAACAACATCTTTCTTCTTGAAAACCTCTTTGTGTGCAGCTTGGGGAATAAGAACAATAAAAGAAAATACAAAGTTCAGGAGATGCTGAAGCATCTGAGGGGACATGTTTGAATAAGGACTGCTTTTGTTCTGTTCTTCTTATCTCCCCACCAGGTTTCTTCCCACTCCAAAAGAGCACCCTTCTTGTATAGCAGGTGCATCTGGAGCACCCTTCTTGTATAGCAGGTGCATCTGGATTTGGGCTGTTTCTTTGGTGTCAGGCATTTTGACACTGGTTCTTATGGATTATTGTGCCTAGTGCAATTAATCAGGATCCCATCTCATTTACTTCCATCCTTCATCTTCAAAGGGTTGCTCTATAAGAGGATACTAATGAAAATTAGAATAGATTAACTAAAAGGGAAGTTAATGAACATCAATTAAAGCACATCAATTGCTTTCGCATAGAGCTTCAGTGTGTGGCTTTGTAGATCACTGCTAAATCATGTACCAGTGAAGCCTTCTGCTGCCAGTGTACCATATGTTGCCTTTAAAACATATTTTTTGCTTGCTTTGGGTACTTATATTGCCTTTAAAGGATTTTTTGTAGATATTGCAAAGTTTCTTGGGTGGACAGCAAGGAATAAAAATGTAATGCAAGAAGGAGAAGCATGCAGTTAATGCTATTGTTACTGTGCACAAGAGACAATTTTGATGAAAGAATGTTTTCTAAAGCAACTTTTTTCCCCTTGGGGCTACAAAAGGAGTGGGAAGGACTAGCATCACAAATAACTGAGGATCCTTTTTCAAAAACTGGGTAGTCTACCCATCTACTTAATTGGCTGCCTCTTGTGAAAAGTATATTTTCGAGAAAATGGGATTTATTAGAATGCTATTTTCCATAGGCCTGGGTCAATAATTATGTATGTGGTTCAAACCTGTTTCTTAGGTTCAAATGTGGCAGAAAATAGATCACTGTGGTGGCTAAAACAGTATCACTTTCTAATAATAGCAACCACGCAATCCTATTTGAAAACTTCCCTAGGAACGTTCCAAGATGCAACTGCAGGAGTTTGAGCTTTTTTCCTAACTTTTTTTTCCCTAAGTTTTTTTTTTTAAGAAAAAATGCAAATGTTTCTGAACTCTAAATACGATTTCAAATGCACTGTATTATGCATTAGTGTTGCTTAGAAAACAAAAAGGGAAATAAACTTTACAAGCAAGTTAGCTGCTAACTACCTTACCCATAGACTTCAATTTCTAGTAACACATATTTTTCCTTTGCACTGAAGTTTGCACAGGAGATTCCAGTTTTGCAGTTTAAAAAGTAGTTCTCATACTGATCTTTCACTCCCAGCTAACAGAACTTGTCCATTCACCCCAACTCTCCAAATAAAAAGGAAGTTGATGTGTCACAAAGTGTAAGAGATATGAAAAGCAAGTGTAGGGATGTGTAGTTGATAAACACCTACTTAATTAAGATCACTAACTTCATTAAGAAAATAGACAGTCCTATTACAAGTATTTTGCGTTCCATTAAAGTGCATTTCAGAGGATATTCCTAATTGTCATTGTTTCCCCTTAATATTACCATAACTTCCGTTTTAATATTGTAATGGCGTGATGGATTATCACAGCCGTTTCTGCCATGCCTCCTCATCTTTGACTAAACTGTCTTTTACAACACAAAGTGATGTTTTCAACTGTTTCAGTTTTATCACTTGCATCTCTATTCCTGTCTTAGGTATATTGCTATCTACCCCTACACTCCTCGAAAAGAAGATGAACTGGAACTGCGGAAAGGAGAAATGTTCCTAGTGTTCGAGCGCTGCCAAGATGGCTGGTTCAAGGGAACTTCCATGCATACAAGCAAGATCGGTGTTTTTCCTGGAAATTATGTGGCTCCAGTTACAAGGTACAGTATTATACAAGTGTCTAAATAGTTCACCTAGTTTCAAATCCAGAATTACTCTGTTCTTGTATTAAATGCTAAAATTGCATAATAGAGGACCTGTGGGTTTTGGTAACTAGCTAATTTTTTTTCAGTTGCCTTTTATTGTTTTACTTTTAATTTCGACAGGACAGTGACAAGTGCATCACAAACAAAAGTTCCCATGTCTACTGCTGGCCAAACAGGACGAGTGGTAACTATGGTCAGCCCTTCCACTGCCAGTGGAACATCCCAGAAGCTCCAGGGGAATGGTGTGGCAGTAAACTCCAGCACAGTACCCACAGCTGTGGTTTCTGCAGCACATATCCAAACCAGTCCACAAACCAAGGTCCTTATGCACGTGACAGGACAAATGACAGTCAACCAGGCTCGAAATGCAGTTAGAACAGGTAAAATAAAACTGCAATATCTGTTATGTGTGGTAGACAAACTGTAGAGTCTATCTTGACAAGTGACTGGAGTGAGGGTCTATGTAAGTATGTAATTGTTTAGAGTTGAATGTTTTCTAAAATGACAATATATCCCTCTGAGTTGTTGAATCTTTTATTATTCTCCTCTAAGCGACTATGTGTACGTACATATATACGTACATACTCCCACTATGGGGAATTTATATGCAAGTACTTCAGGTGGAATTTTTCTTTTTTTTTGGTGTTCCAGCAGTATCTTGGATGGGGACATTCTTTGAGCTTCCCCACTCATATGCAATTCATATAGTAATAAAAGTGATAAGAACATCTGAGTCATAGCTTACTTTTTGTGTGTTAACTGCATAAGAGCTACAGATTGCTCTAATTTAGCATTCACTTTTAAATTATCATCTTACATCTTTGAATACCTTTAGTGTTCATTCTTTTTCAGGTCTGTGGCTCAGGATTGGTCCTTAAGCATTACAGTTTGTTCCCTAACCCTGACTGTAGCTTCTTTCAGCTTTGACTGTGAAACACTAAGTCTATACTGGCTTCAAGGTCCTTATAATCTATGTAATAAAGTTCTATATTTCTGAAAGGTGTAACTCAGCGTTTACTCTCTAGGGCTGGCCACATCATAGTGAAACATGCCTTCTTGTTATTTAAATGCAGATCCAAAGAGATAGTGATGTTTTCAAAAGTTTTTGTTTACCAAATCCATGCACTCCTCTGTGGACTTGCCAGGCTGAGAAAATACCACACAACTGGATCCGAATCTGTTCCAGTTGCTTCAAGGGCCTCAAAAGAAAAGGAAAAAAGAACTCCCATTTCAGACTATCCCCATGTTCCCTCTTTCAGCCTTGAATTTAGGGTCTGTGACCTCTTGACTGAGAGTCATGACAAAAGGGGTTTTTTAATCACAGGATTCTTACTGGCAGAGCAGAAGAGAAAGCAAAAGATGGTAATGGTATGATCTGTTATCCCCTTAAGAAGGGTTATTTATTATGGTCTCAAGATCCATGGATTAGCCCACTTTTCAGAGTCACGCATGTCCTAAAACACCCTGTGTATGTTCAGATGTCAGCACCAGGTTTCCTTTTGAAGGTAGGATATGTACATGTGTCTTTAGTTATTTTATTTCCTTACTGGCCCCATCTTCCTCCAGTCTGATCTGAGGCTGGAGCAGGTGTGTTAGTCCTCTGTAACAACTTTATTCTTTGCCTTTGAATAAAAATAACCAGATGCTGCTGGCAACTGGTAAGAGAAACTAAGTAAAGCATCTGTACTTTCCTGCCTCTGAGGCACAGGTGGTTTCTACTCTAAATCCTTCTTTTGAGCTGCCTGGGAGCTTGCAAGTGACAGCACAAAGGAGAAAGCTCCTGTGGTCTCCAGAGGCCTTTCTGTCCCTGCGTTTCTGCACCGCTGTCAAGATGAATAAGCTTTTACACTTCCATTCAGCTGACAAATGTGACAACATACTTCCCACCAACTTTTCAGGTCCAAAATTAAAAATTCAAAGAGACTGCACTCTCATCGCAGAGAACTTGACATCGTATTGTGCAAAGGTGTGCTGTTAGTCACAAATACAGATCTGTCCCTTATAAGGACCTGAGCACTGAAGTAATAATGGCTGCTTTATGTGCAGTGTTACAGGGAACTTTGTAGTCAACATTTGAAATATGATCCGCTTGAGCTTTCCCTTGCATGTTTGCTGAGTGTTGCTCTTTTGATGAGGCTTCACAGATCAGTGCTGAACTCCAGATTCAGTTTAGCTCAGGGCTTCAAGGACCCTTCTTCAAACGATCTTAGTGAGACATTGCTTGACATCACCTTTGCTAAGGGTGTATGCATCCTTTGATTGGAAGGACTTCTAAAGAAAACATATATTCTGCCTATTTCTTTAAAGGAGAAACTGTATGAAAATAAAGTGACTTGTAGCATTTTTCCTATCAATTTCATCAGTGACAAGAAAACAAAACCAGAAAGCTCTTCCATGCTCGTAGTACATAAATTGCATGTGAGTGTAGACATGTCTTGAAGAATAGCAGCTGCTTCTTGGAAAACTAATGTTATCTTGTGAACAAAAGCCAGCATTAATAATTTTTTTTACAAAAAACAAATTTTGCTACAATCTCCTTTTCTTTCTTTTGAAATGTTCATGCTACTCAGATTTAGGAAGGGTCTGCTACAGCAGAAGAGGTTATCAAAAAACTAGACATAGCATTTAAGTGATGTTCCCTTTTTTTTTAATAAAAAAGAAAGAACTTATGTTTCTTATTGCAGAGACTGTAATTGGGTATAGTACTGTAGGATTATTACATCAAATCTGGGACCTTTGTCAGTCTTCTCTAATACACCGTTGCTGCAATCTAACCAAATTACCAGAGGAATTTGTAGAAAGCAGAATGAAGAGAGCAAATGCTGGAAATTTGGTTCTAGGATTTTACTTATAACATGTCTGAAACTCCAATTAGTGTCTGACAGATCAAAAATTAATTGATACATTTGAGATGTGCATGCACGAAGCCAGAGGGATGACCCCTTCTTAGAAAGTTTCAAAATATTTGAAGGAGAGAGTTTGTGCAGCCCTGGGGTGCTGCGTTTTGCCTCATATTGTTTGGTTAAGGTGTCTGCACTTTATTCCACCCAGTGGTGCAGAGATGCCCAAGCTGTTGAAATGATCCAAAAGCATGTATGATTGACCATATGACTACTATAGCAGTTACTTCTTGGAAAGAATAAATTAGCTCATGCAAAGCTCTTTGCACTGCAGCCCAGGTTAATATACTCAGCCCTGTGCTATTCTCCAGCTTCCAGTGTAGATGTTCCTTTTATTTCACAGGAATATGAGTAAATCTACTTCTGTATTTAAACATCCCAAGAGACAGGGAAAGCACTTGTAGCAGTAATTGCCACTGTGCTCATTGTTTGAAAGACCCACGAAATCTGTTCTGGACTTTGTGAATATTTTAGGGAAACAATCTAATTATATTTTTAGCAGCTTCTATAAGGTGTGTTTCTTCCTACTTTCCTTTATATGCCCTGACGACTACACGTCATATTAAAAGGAACAAACAAGTTCCAGGCAGTATTTGGCTAGCTCTTGGGTACTAAACTGTAATCTTCACTTTACATCTGTCTGTATGTGAAGCACTTGATTTAGCAGCTTGGATTTCTCCACAACAGGGAAGTTTCAGTGCTGTTACTCTTCTGGTGCAAACTGGTGCAAGTAGGGTAGCATACGCTACTGCTTTATTCAGGTGAGATAAATTTGATGCTGTGTATCATGTCATTATAGTAATATAAATGGAAGTTTAAAAGGTAGGAAGGAAACTTGTTGTGACTGATTAGCTGTAACACAGTGACTGTGCCTCACTTTGTGTATCTTGTGAAAAGATGACCTCTCACATTTCATTCTTTTATTCTAGTTGCCTCACATAGTCAAGAAAGACCTACGGCAGCAGTCACACCCATCCAAGCACAAAGTCCAACATGCCTTATTCCTGCAGCTGTGATCATTCCCCACCACTCTGTTGCCTCCCAGCAGCTCCAGCCCCAGCTTCCAAATGCTGCTGCTTATGTCACGGCTGTGAATGTGAACCGCTCAACCCTGGCATGTGCAGCAGCTTCTTTGAATTCTCCTAACATTGCTGCTTCATCTTTGGAGGGAGACATCAGTGGAAAAACTGCTAACACTCACCCTGGAGCTCCTACATCTCCAGAGGGTGCTTTAACAGCTGGTGGAAATGCTGCTGTCAGTAAAACAGACAAGGATGGCAAGGTGGGTAGAGAATACAATCATTTCCTTGAATTCTCCTAGTTTCATCATACAGTTTTTTAAGAGATTCAACAACACAACCTAAAAAAACCACATGGACTTGCAGGAATGTAAAAATTCCAGTCTAAAAAAATAAAATTAAAGTCAGTATTCTTTTAGGTTACCTTTCTTATTAAACAGGCACACTGGGATATTATGAAGAACAATTACCAGCAATGTTTATTGGACAAAGAAAGAATGCACATAACCATCTTTTTTAAGTGTAGGTCAATAGAGTCTGTAGTGATTCTGCTTTCCTCCCTTCTATTTAAACTATTTCTTATGTGTCTGAACTTATTCTCACTGTTCACCAAGCCACGTGATTATGTTCTATTGTTGTCAGAAAAATTATTCCAGCTTTGTAATTGATTTTGTTTTACAGTTCTGGTGTAGTTAGAAAATTCTTTTCTCCTTGTGACAACTGTCTTTACATCTCAATGTTTTAGACTTTACCTTACTACTTTACAGCCACATGTACTCCTTAATGAAGTTTATGAGGATTTTAATCTCAAACTGTACACTAATGTCAGCCACTTTTTAGTTATTTTTGTTGGTTACTGTTGAATGGATGTACCTAGAACTTTATTTTAAAATTACTTTATCCATGGACATTGAAATCAGACTGAGGTGCCCTTAGAGAAAACTTATTTGTAGTTTAAGGTGAACATATATGGATTGTTTTAATTTCTCTGAGTTTCTCTTTTTCTGTGGCATTTGCTAAACAGCAGATTATTGCCAAAATGGCTATAAATTATTGGAGACTTGGAAAAAGGACTGAGGATTTTTTATTTACTAGTGCCACTACATCCCAGGCTATCAAAAAAATCTCAACATTGCTCATGGTTTTCTCTGTCTATGGTTAAATATTATTTTTGCCTCCAGGGTTTACAATCTGGCACCTCTAATAAACACTAAATTCACTCAGTCAAAGGGTTGGCAAGATCACTGCCACACCCCTTTAAAAAAAAAAAGACAAGAAACACAAAAGCTACTTAAATAATTCTCTTCAGGGTAGGTAGTAATCTTCAGGGATTCTGTCTGGACAAGCAGAAGGAATGTTTACAATCCTCCCCTTTAGCAGAGCAGCAAAACACAATGCATCCCCCTTGGGGCGAATTTTTGTTAAATCATGAAGGTCTTCCATTACCGAGGGAGGATAAATAAAAGAAACTTACATAAACAGCAGCTTCCAGAGCAGACTTCACTCCCTGCTTGGTTTAAGTGACTATTTATGTCTTCCTAGAAACATCCATGTTAATGAAATGTTTTACTGTATGGATTCCCATTGTGGGAATCCAACTCCTCACACTTTTTTCTAGACAGCCTTTTGGGACAGAGCGATTTCATTTTAAGTTAAGGTTTAACCTAACTAACAAAGTGAAAGGACTTAGCCAGTTTATGATCTAAATTACTTGCTGTTTTTCTCTTTAGAATGTTAATAATTTTCTTTTTCTTTTATAATTTTCATCATGATCTCTTCAATATCAAGTATGTCCTCATAATTTACTGAATTCTCTCTGAGCACAATGTCTTCTATCAGAAGGAAGTGTTCAACTCTTTATGGGAGAGTTTTGTTCTAAAATGAAGCACTGCTTTTGGTTTACAGAAAGAAAAAAAAGGTTTGCTGAAGCTACTTTCTGGAGCATCCACTAAACGCAAGCCTCGACTGTCACCTCCAGCATCACCCACACTGGAGGCTGAGCAGGCAGCAGCAGAGCTGGCCCTGCAAGGTGCAGTGGGGCCAGAGCTTCCGTCAGCAGGCACTCACAGCAAACCTGGCTCCTGTCCCACTGACACTGAGGCCTCTGGGATGGCACAGGAGACACTGCATCGGAAAACAAGTTCTCTAGATTCCTCTATTCCGATAGCACCACCACCTCGGCAGCCTTGCTCATCACTGGGGCCAGTCCTGAATGAATCCAGGCCTCTTGTGTGTGAAAGGTAAATTATCCTGTGCAGCTAGACTTGGGCAAACCAAGAAAAATATCCATTCTCTGACATTTTTAGGGTATATTAGAGCTGCTTCAAAATGCTGAGATTTTATAGCAAGATGAAACTTATTTTTTAACAATGCTTTATTTACTTATCAGCCAATATTCATGTTTATATTTGTTTACTTTTTGTGTTATTTTAAATTTTTTTATGAATAGACACTCAAATATGATGATCACAGGTTTGGTATGAGAACTGAGGTAGACAAAATAGGCCTCCTATTTTGGAAAACAGGAGCACATTATATTCTCACATTTATGAGTATCAGGTTAGTCCTTTTAGATTATTAGCAGTATACAACTGCCAACCTACATATATGGTGAATGAGACCTTTATCTCTCTATGTGTAGGCTTCTTAATACATGATTTCTTGAGCTTTTGCAAAGATACTTTTTACTGCTTGAATGCCCTGTGGCTGTGCATCCACACAGCAAGCTCTAGGGTGGCCTCTGTGACCTGGCAAGTGAGTCTGTAAAACATACACTTGTCTGGACTCTGAGACTGACAGGCAGTCGCTTAAATATTCTGCTTCTCTGTGTCCGTCTATAGTTTTTCGAAGTTCCAAGTCCTCAGTAGACTGTGAAGGAAGTGGCAGTTTTCTAATTACTGTATTTTTTATTCTTCCTGGTAGCAGACAAGCAGTATGAAGAGTGTCATAGGATTTCTTTAGCAGCAGCTACAGGGTTGTGTGGTGTACAGAGGAAAAATACCAGAGTTACAATATTAACAGCTCTAGAACTGAACTGATCCTAGCTGACTATTATAGACTTTGTTCTGATACTGTAACTCATAGTGTGTGGACATCCTGTTGTACTTCCAGAGGCCCACTGATCTTAAGCTATGCCCATGTATTAAAATCCAGACAGTCTATAACTTTCTGCTTTCCTTTTAGTTCACTTCTGTCATGGCTTTAATATTTTTTAAGAGGTTTTCACTGTTTCTATGCAATTCCCTTGCGGGAGATTTCTATTTCATACTGAATTTCTGAAGTAGATGTACACTTAGAGAAGGAAAATAAAACCTAAAAGACTTTTCTTTAAGAAAGCATTATTCATTTTCACATTATCATGTCCATTTGGCACAGTAATGTTTTTATGCTTTGAATGTGAAAATAATATTAAATTAATTCTGGCATAACCAGTGCGTATTAGTGTAAAGCTCTTTCTATCCTCACAAAAAGTTTTTTCACTTCCATGATGGAAATTTTTTTTCTCAGAACTACTTACAGAAAATGATGCTATATATTTTTATTGATGTAGTAATAACATCTACTCGAACATTCTCTCTATCCTTACCATTATTTAAGTGATAATTTCTACTGAAGTAGTGTTGCTACAAGATGATTCTCAGTGGCCATCATGCAGAATTATTACATTTTTGTCAGCGTATTTAAACAGAATTTCATCTGGGTTCCCTTTGTCCTTTTCAGGACAGGGTTAATTTTCTTTTTCCTGTTGATGTGCCCTTGTACATTTCCTTTGGCCAAATTTATTGAAATGTGATGGTTAATAATACTTAAAATTTACTCTATATCTTCAAATTAATTTATAAGCATTGATTACTCTTCAGCAGTTTGGAACACATGGTGGGTAGGAATCATACTGATGATGCAATGGCATTTTAAGTGAAAATCTGAGGTGAGGAGGGAAATATCCATGAGGATAAGCTCAACAAAAAGCTGAAGAACAGAGAAATCTCCTGATAGGATTATTCTGCTCTTAGATCTCACAGTTCCAGTCACAGATTACAATATGACTGGAAAAAGAAACAGTACTCCTTCTATTCTGACTCTGGCTTGGGAGTGTAATTATTAGTGTTCAAATTCTATTTTCAAAGGTGACTAGGGAATTTAGTCAGATTCTGTTGATTATTCTACATTAATTAGAAGCAAAAGAAGCTGACTCAACTCTGGAAAGCACCTGAAAGTGTTCCTGTTTGGGATACAAGGTTTCCCCCAAACTCCTTGCTCCCTTTATGATTCAGTATCAAATTTTTATGCTAATCCCACTGTTTCTCCATTCACCAGCACTTCAGCTTGTCCTAGAATGTGTCTTACAAAGATGGACCCAACTCGCTGCAATGTCCAGAGTGAGACATGCTATTCTATGAATAGACGGGAGTTTGGTTATCTGAGGAGTTAGTTTTCCCATAAAACTTCAAAGAAAATTTCGAGTTTTTTCATAAGCTTTCTCTTTTAGAAGGAAATGTTGCTTAAATAGCCTTAAATTTTACAGTAAACGGACAGCATTGTAATAATAAACTACCCAGCACCCCACAATGGCGTTAGAGACTTGGAAGTTGAACCTAAATACACATCACTGAATATCCTAAACTATAAAATTAATCTTTCATCCAGTTACAGTGAAAGAAAAGCAGTAATTTTGTTCCGTGATTAAAGTGACCCTAAGTAATTTTATCTACCACAAAATGACTGGTGTAACATCTGCTCCCAGTGAGCAGGCCAGTGGCTTTATAGGGCAGCAAGCCTTACCTCATCTGGCACCATTTAATGCTGTTAATTAAATGCTGAGAATCACTCTGCCCTCGATGGGCGTTGGTGATCTGTAGGAGTCAAGGCACTCAGAAGACACAAGAGCTGCACAACAGCAGGGCACACATGAGCTGAAAAGTAAAATTTCTAAGTGCAAGAAATGAAACTTAATCAAGAAATCGAGTAATAAGTATGAGTTTAATTGGTGTAATGGTAGTAATTCCAGCTTTCTGTGTTTCTCTGAGCTAAAATCTTTTGCATATGAGAAGGTATTTTTATCTGTCCGCTTGTTGATCAGGAAAGGGACAAATAATTGTCCAAAAGTCAACTACAACTCAGTGGGAATAAAAGCAGTATTTTCTGTGTAGTGAAACAGAAACAATGAAGAAATAGAGAAACACATGAAAGATAAAATCTTTTTCACGTTACTGAAAAGTGTGAGAAATGCTAATATTAAAAATGAAAACTAGAATGGAGAAATGTGAAGAAAGACCACTACCCTCCTCAAAATAAAAAATAAACTTACAAATGCTAAGCAAAAACACTGTGGGATATAGCCAGACACATTAAGAATACAAAGAACTGATGGCAGATACATTGGCTACTTCTGGGAAGCTAAAGTACTTTTATTTATAACACTAACTTTTTATCACTAGCTGATTATAAATAATTAGGATAATATTTTGAAAGTTAATGAAAAAATGCTATAAGACAGTCAAAGAAAAATAAAAGAAAGGAAAAAACTCATAGTTTCACAGCTTAGGTGCATGTAAAATATTAAGTGACCACAAAAGATCTACAAACTTGGCCTTCAGACATTGAAAACATTTGCAAATACTGAATAGGGAGGCACACAAGAAAGTGTTTTGGAAGATTCACACATGTGGGAATTAACATGTTTTTCCAAAACATAGGTCATGCTTAGTAAATATTATTATTTTTCTACAGGGACCTTGCAATAAACTTTAGAGCTGAAGCATAAGCTTTTTATTCTGCATGAAATTGGTAGTTCTGGCAATATGTTATAGATGATGAAATAAGTAATGGAAAAATAGTTTTTGTTCCATAGCTAATCCAGGATGATCTGGACAGACAGCTGTATGATGGGTCTGGGTCTGATCACCTCTCTTTGGGCAAATGGAATTTGTAAAATGTGGCTTAAAATTTGAAGAAGGATATCTGATTTACAGGTGAAAAGCCTGATGGGTTTCTTCTCATTAAACATTGAAAAATACAGTAAAATAGCACTTTAAAATCAGGGCTGTTGTGCTCTGTTTTAGACACTAGATTTCAAGAGGAATATCAAAGTAGTTGGGAAGCTAAAATTGAATGAGAAGTATGGAATTACTGCAGAGGTTGGACACTATGGAAAGCTCAGGGCAACCATGTTTCTGTGCCAGCTGGTGATCCTCTAGGGAGGGCAAAGAGAAAATGGGAGCAAGCAGCAGCAGAGAACAGACTTGTCTGTCAGTTCAGGGCAGCATAGAAGTTACTGACAGACAGAATTAGAAACTGAAAACAAGCATATTTCAAGTCAGAGGTTTGCAGGGCAGTGTTTGACAGAGTGCAGGGTGAGGCAGGCAGGTATTCCTTCTCAAAACTTTTTTTTTTTTACCAGGCTATGTAGTGTGCTGGTTAATTTTCAGCCTGGGGCATCCTGCATGTTAACAACAGTACAAGTTCTTCATAGCTTTATTGCAGTTTTTTATCCTTCATTATCTTGTCCTTGTCCTGCCTGAGTAAAGGCTATTGTTTTAGCTCAAGCAGTTAACAGTCTCAATTGAACTTAAGAGTCTGTTAAAAATATTTGGTTCTTATTTCCTAAGTCAGCATTAAAACCCAAGTTGCCCACAGCAGAAGTTAGTGCAGGCCTAGGTTGGATGCAGAGCATTCTGGAGCTGCACACTAATAAATCTTGTAATTGGCTTGGTAGTTTTTATGAAGCATGAATCTAATAATTCCAGTGTTCTGAAATCTGGGGATTGCTATAAATGAGACAAAGTCATAGCTTATAAGTCACTAATAAATAACATTTGACAACTGATTAGGTCCAAGTATGTTTTGCTATACTTAGATTTCCTAGGAGACTTTAATTATTTACAAAGGGCCACTACTCTTTTCTGAATACTTTTAACTGTATGGACAGACTTCATTTTTGTTTCATATGTTCTTAAACAAAACATTCTTCTGTAATACAGTATCTTTGTCTGATTCAGTATTACACAATTAACTTGTTTTCTTATGTGTGTATTGAGCTATAATTGGCTTTCCATCCTTTACTAGACTATATCCTGTTGTTTTTTCTTTTCATCAAATTGTTAATTTATTTTAATCTAAGATAATAAATTATTTTATGCTTATTAAGCTAATAGTTATCCTAATCTCTGAGGTAATAGAATTTTAGGTTGATGTTGAGCGAAACTATGGTTGAAGAGATTGAGTGGTGTTGTGCATGTTGAAAAACAGAGAGAGAAGAGTGTAGCCTCTTTTTAATGCACTCATACTTGGAAAGTGATTTTACTGTGACAGACTCAAAAAACACACTTTTCTTTGTGTCACGTGGTTAAGAAAATTGGAGTTGCATATAGTTTTTAATATAGCAGTACACAAGTTGTGCAGCTTTGTCCAAATAAGATGGCATATGTTCTATCTTGAAGAGTTTCTAAGAAAAATGAAACTAATTTAAAACAGCTAATCAAATTAATAGGTTTTGTTGGTTCCTTCTTTTTGTTCTTTGTCTTTCCTTAAGAACCATCACTGCAATATTATAAAATAAAACACACACTTGTAAAATTATGCCTAGTTACTGCTGTGAATGCTTTGATTCTTGTTATCACACAGACTGAAAGAGTCTGCAAATTTATATTGAAAAAATATTTAGAATTTTATCCTGTTATTTAATAATTGTCTGTATTTTTACAAGGTGGTAAAAAAAAAATCATAGGAGATGCATGCATTTGCCTGAAATTTATGATGTTGCTATTGCTATTATCTGTTCAAGACATACTTTTAAGTTGTTACTCAGCAAACAGTTCTAGGCAGTTTCCTGTGTTCATAAGCTTTAATAGGCACCGAAATATTTTTAAAAGCATTGGGTTAAAAAAAGGGGGGGGGGAGGCAATAAAAGGAACCTTAATGAAGGTGTTTTTTTCTATTTACACAGGTACAGGGTTGTGGTATCCTATCCTCCTCAGAGCGAAGCAGAACTTGAACTTAAGGAAGGTGACATTGTTTTTGTACACAAAAAACGTGAGGATGGCTGGTTCAAAGGCACTCTGCAACGAAATGGAAAGACTGGCCTTTTTCCTGGCAGCTTTGTGGAGAACATTTGAGAAGATTCATTCCAAGAGCTTCAAATCATACTGTACTGTAAAATAGCACAAATATTTTGCCAGAAAAAGCACAGTCATGAAATATTTTCAAATGACTGTAATGTAAACAAAAAAATCTACATATTTTTACAGTGTCTATAGCACAATTACACCAGCGAACAAAGGAGATGAAGGCATCTGCTGGTTTTATCACTTTGAATTCTTAAGTGTGATGTGTGCCTTGTACTGTCTGATTTATTATATAGAGGAATTGTTTTCCCCACGTATGTTACATAAATGAGCAATTGTTTACAAGGCTGTAACTAATTTATTCTTGTTTTTTTTTAAACTTGAGTTTTGTGTAATAGCTAAAATTCTTGTGACTATGATTTTAACAAATTATTAATTTATGAAAGAATAACAAAGGGGAAGCTGGATTCTCTCCTTATGAGCAAGCAATTATATCTGATAAAGAGCCTCCCATTTATCCTCTGGACATTTTTCCCCTGCTGTGTCTGACAGTGGAGTAAGTCTCTGTTGTGTGAGTTAATGTTGAGTGGTGGTGATGTGGCGTCAAATAGAATTTGCCAAATGGGGAAAAAAATGTGTATTTTCTTCTTCAGACAGAGAAAAAAAGTCAGTGGTGTTCTTGAGTCTAGTTTTACTTCTTCATAAATCACCCAAGTACAGTAATGTTTCCAGGAGGCAATGATGTATGTGAACAACTGAATAAAACCATCTCAAGGTTAGGATCATCTCAAGGTTAGGAAGGAAGAAATTTAGGAGTGTCAACAAGAAATTCCCTACACCTTCTGTTCATGTAATAAGTTGGCTATTTGAACAAAGCTTAGCTTTGTATATTTGGCCAGTTCTTTGGGCATTTAGCGCTCAGGATCCAACAAAATTGGAAGGAATGTTAAAGCCCAACACTTAGAATGAATATAACTTGAAAACAACTATTTGATAAGACTGAATATAAAAATAAAATTATAAGTTGTACTTAATGTCTAAAAATGCCTAAGACGTGTAATTTGCTGTTTTCTTCTCAAACTGATCTGCATGGCCAAGAGATGTTTTAAAATGTCTGAGCAGTAGTGGTGGTAAGTGATGCACTTGTGTTAAAGTAAAAGGCTGTATGAAACACTGTGAAAACTTTACTAACTTCTTAACCATTGCTACTTTGGTATGTTCTGACTTTTTCTTTGTCCTGCATGTGTTACTCAATTCCTGCAGTAATGTAACTGTGCATGGTTGGCATTTTCCATTCCAATTTCCTGTTGGTGGGTTATTTTGCTCTGAAAGTTTCCCAAAAGCCACTTGACCAAAACTAGTGAGCAACTCACCTTCAACCGGAGAAGGTGTCCAGTGTTTGAATAATTAATAAATTTTTTTAATGTCCTTGCAGCTGATGGATATAAAGAATGCAGCCTGCAAGAAATATGTTGCTAGTCTTTCAGGGTTTTGTTAGAGATTTGACACTGGTGAATACACACACTACTCAGCTGAACTTGGTTTTTTATTTTATATTATTGTTTGATTACAGCAGTTCAATGGTGATTTTTTTTGGTAAGACACTGAGCACCATCATCACCATTTAAATCCATTTAAATCTGATGTAATTTGGCTGTTAATCAGCACTTTACAAAGGGAAGCCAGTAAGGTGATTCAGTGTCGCACAATACACAGAAACAGTGATGAAAAAGTACACAGTGATATGTTAAATCCTTATAATTTTTTTGAAGTTATACATAGAAAAATATCAAATGTTAATGACAGAGATTTCTTGCAATAGCAGGTAGTATCATGATGGTCTTAAAAAACAAGAAAAAAAAATCTATAAATATGTATAGTTGGACATGACAGCATTCCCAAATTAACCATCTCTCTTAAACACTGTATCATTCAGTTTTTGCATTTTTAAATATTTTAAATAGTTTACTTGAATATTCATGTAATATATAAAGGTTTTGTGAAATAAATTTTAGTTAGAAAGAAGCTGATATCAGCTTTTGTCAGCATAAATTGGCACTACTGTGTCGTAATCTTATTTTGGAAAATTTAGTGCATTTTATATTAAAGACTACTAAAGGTTAATTTTTTTCTATCTCTACTCTCCATATTTTAAACTAAGTGACTAAAGTACCTCTATTAATAGAATTTCATGATGTAAAGTCAGTTAAAAATCAGATGTTAATCAAATAGTTCTGTTGGATGGAATACATTTTTAATTGATTTTTTTAACATTGAGTAAATGTTTGTAAAAAGGGCTTATTACATAGCAGTGCAACAATGACAAAAATGCAGTTTATCATGCCTTTTTTTGTGATCTTTTGGGGGTTATTTTTTGGTTTTTGGCTTGGGATTAATTCAGTGTAGAAACGAACAAACCCTGTGCATTTGCTTTGTGTAATTCCATAAAAAAATTTTTGTAAGGTATTTTATATCTATGTTTGAAGTCCAGTGAATGTTACGTGTTTGATTTACTATGTTAAACTTCCAATCCTAATAAATATTTTCTTAGCAAACAGCTACAGCAAATAGTGTATGCGAACATTCAACATAAATTACTTGTAAAGAATTTGACAATAAAATTACTAGAACTTAATTTCCGAATTCCTAGGAGGGTATTTCTGCTCATAGAGAAAAAGTCTTCAGATTCCATAATGTAAAAAGCTTGGAATGATGAACCTAATACAAAAAATTGTAGAGAGAACTGAGGACCTGGCTGATCTTTTCCCAACTCCTTATTTCAGCAAGTAACTTCAGAAGAGGTAGGTAATTCCATCTCAGTCTGTCCATGATGGAACTACAGTCTCATCAACAGTGTATGAGGTGCACAATAGTTATAAACTGCTTTCCCTAGAGGAAGAGGTGTCTGGTGGAATGGACCTGAGACTTGTTTGCCTGAAGAGGTGTTTTTGTGCATGGCAGTCGGGCAGCAGCTGGCTAATGAGGAGACCTTCCTTGATTTGCATACAGTTACATGTCTGCTATATATATGTGGCTGCTGGGAAAATGGTGGAAAGTTAATCCTAAAAGTGTTTGCAAAAATGTTTGAGACTTGGTAAACGTTGCAGCTACTGTGATAACCTCAGTTTTGGTCAACTAACAAGCAGAACCTAAATTGTGCTAGCAGTGAATGACATAGCATTGAGTGCTCTCTGAAAGAAGGAGCATCTCCTCCAACCTTCCTTAATTAAGGGGGATGAGGGGAGGGGCAAGGCAACATAATTTGTAGAAATGCAGAATGGAGAATTTAGAAAAGCAAAATTTTTTTTTTTTTCCCCAGAATTGTGGTCGGACATCAGTGCATCCATAGGAGAAAAGTTCACACAAACATCGTGGCTGTGTAGCAGATGTAAGACTATTTCTTTGGGTTCTGTTGTTTGTTTGTTTGTTTATTGTAATTATTGAGTAATTCTAACATGTGTTTAACATTTGGCTTGCCAAAAGTACATGAAATCCTGTTCACCCTCACTTCATTACGTCTGCCTTATAGCAGTAGTGAAAATTATGATAGTTTTGCGTAGGCTTAAGTATATGGCTTCTGAGCATTCTGGTTTTTTTCAGAGGGCTTTCAAAATATTATAACTGGCTTGTTCTTTCCAGTAGCTTTAAGCAAATGTGTTTAAAGGTGTACATTGAGCTTAATGAAACACAAGAATCCATTTGTCTAGTTAAAAAGATTTGTGTCTGGCATTATTAAAACTCCTACAGTGTAGTCTTTCATATATGTGCACAGCCGTGATGCCACTGGTTTCTGTAGGATACGCCAATATTCTTTGGATTCCTACCATGCTTCTGCAATATGTATACTTCTCAAATCATGCTCAGGTGCTCATTCCCTGCATTTGGTTAATAATGGTAATTCTTAAGCAGATTTGAAGTTTGACTTGAACAAAGTGTCATAAATCTTTTGAGTAACAACAACAACAACAATACTACTAATACTTCTTTTTTAGTGGCATACTTGCAATATTTGTATATAGGAACAGAAGACCTGGGGATAAGGACAATGAATGATGAGAACATAGACGTTACATCTGGGGAAAAATGGGAAAGAGAAAAGGACTTTGAAGACCTGTATATGGGAGCTGAATCTTAACTAACTTATTAGTGATCTTACCTTAGTTTGTAGAGTTAAGCTCTCAGAAAGGACTTAAGAGGAACTGGGATGTCTAAGGCTGAAGATGCAGCCCTCAGTCTTTACCCAGTCTCTTAAGCTTGTATTTGTTTAGTGGTTTTGTGTCTAGAACCACTGCTGTTTTCCTGTCAGGTCATTTGAAATCCAAAACTAAGTATCTGTATTTCTGAATTTAGTTGCAGGTTTGCATTAATAAACAGGGGTACTGTTCACTTTCTACATATTTGATGCAGTAATGCTAACATTAGAGGACTGAATCTCTTGGGAAATGCACACCAAGATGCAATGCATTCTTCTTCCACAGTGTCATCCCAAATAGTTCTTACTTTCTGAAAGGCAAACTTGTGGACAACCTTGAGGTAAGCACCTGCTCTTGAAAACTTGAAGTGTCACATTTTTGAGACTGTTCCTTCCTTTGCCAACTGACAATTCCTGTGCTTCTGAGGTATGTGATGTAAAACTTGCTTTCAAAGTAAAAACTGACGGGGTTTTGTGAGTCTGAAGATATATTGTGATGGATTAGATCTGCCTCCAAATATGATCATCAGCATCTAAAACCTTCTAGGAGAAGTCTCCTTGAGCCTGACTTCTGTGAGCAAGAGACTTAGCTGATCCATTTTACAGCTGAAGAGCACTTTGCTCAGAATCACTCTGGTGCAAGTAACAAAACAAAATGAATTTGCTATACCCAATCTGCAATGTGAAAAAGCCATTCAAAATGTTACATAATGAGCATTTCATGTGTGCCTATCAAATGAGAATGGTTACACTCTACATAATATCAGCAGATCTCAGAAAATATTATTTATCTCTTCCTTCTATTATACTCTTTTCTATCAGCTGTATTATTTTTGCTAAAAAAGTGGCAAAATCAGTTCTTAACTGCTCTACTGTTCCTGCTCAGTGGAGTAAAGACAATTTGGACACAGTGACATTAGCCCCAGATTTCAATTACTCACAGTTTTAACAAGCTTGTAAAAATTCCCCTTAGCACATGTAAATGAATAGCACTTGGCTGCACTGTGCAGCCAACTCTAGTGCCCACATGATTCAGGTTACATGGCCCAGAGGCCTTCTGATGTTTGCATCTGTCATCATTCAGATCAAAACCAATTCACAGGATGTCCAAATACTAGCTACATTCACATTTCAGAGTGGTGAGAACAGCTTGTACAGGAGTGTAGAGAGTGGAAATTTGGCTGGCTCATCAAGACAAAATACACTTCAATTACATAGGCAGAAAGAAAAATGTCAGGATTTTAAAATATCTGTGCAGGTGTTTTCTTGTCTCTGCTACCTTAGATAGAACCCCATTTCACAAAGCAAATGGGCTTTAATCCCCATCTCCCCCATCCCCCCTTCCCCATTTCCACCCCCCCCCCCTTCCCAGAAAGGAAAGCAATATAAGCCCTTAGAAATATCCAGATTCTTTGGCATTAGAACACATGGTTGGATTCTCAATTACTCCAAATCAGTGCTACTTCATTGATTCCATTAAACTTTGCTGGCATACACTGAATATGCCCCCTACTGTTAAACAGTGAAGGAAAATATCTGCCCTAAAGGAATGAGTATGTTTGAAAGAAACTGAGCTGGATGATTTTCATACTTGGCAAATACAGGAAAATTTGGGCTGTGTTATGCTTCTCTCAAAAAATGTTTGCCCCACTGGTACTGCTGAGGCATCACATCAAAGATGATGCTGTTTAGCAGCACTGTAAAGCATAGAAGACTTGCTCACTTTTCAAGCAAACCTATAAATTTCCACATCCACAATTGCATAGTAGACCATAGGCTTTGGTCTGCTAACAGCTGCTAGTCCTAAAATCTTTTGTGGTTAGTTGCTGCTGTATTTTCTCATGGTGTATCTGCAAAAGCTTGGGAGAGAAGATGAGTCAGCAGCAGAATAACTTTAAAGTGGTCATCGACTTTGTTCTCCACAACAAGGGACGTGCCCTAGGTCAAATTTCTTATTTCAGCTGGTTGAACTTCTGAATAAGCTGAAGAATGCTAGCTTTAAAAAGTTTGCAGTTCAAAGAATTTTTCTCTGCTCCTCTGGTAGGCAGTCTTAGTGTGTCTTTTGAATACACACAGATGAGGGAAATCTTACATTCTTGCTCCTTATCAAAGCTTTACTGTATGCCACCATCCAACTTCTAAGTTTATAGTATACAAGTAACTATTTGCCCCTGCAGTCACTGAAAATCTTTGCATTCAATAATTTTAGATCTGTGATACACAATATAGCTTTTTTACAAGGATAAGGTTGAATAATTTTTTTTTAAAATAAAGTAATACCACACTTCGTAAAGATCAACATTTTTATGAAAGATAAGAACACACACAAGGAGATAAACATTGTAAAAGTTTAAAAAATGGGTACTCATCCTGTGTAGGCATTCAGTATTCTTGATTACTTGCACCAAATGTGTGTTTCTTAATACTGAATGGGTTATTTCTGCCTCAGACTGTTATAATTCTCAGAAAGCTGGAGAGTTGCTGTTGAGAATATCTCCAGTAAATAGGAAAAAGACAAGCATGAATGAGATGGCCTTTGAATTCTGTCTGAAGAACCAGAGACTGGTTCAAGACCAAATTTTAAGTGGTCCAGTTGTACAAACCACTGCTGTTTGGAGGTCTGCCATAGCTGCTCTCAAGAAAATGGCAGACAGTATTTCTCATTTGTGCTTTATCTTACCTAGAATACTCCTTGTTAAGGAAATCCACATTAAGCTGGTGTCAAATGCAGGTAAAATTTGGCCATAATGGCAAAACACAATAGTGCTCTTGTAATCTGGTTTCTCTGATTCAACAGTGTTAGTGAACACTTAAATGATCCAAGAAAAATTAACTACTAAAATATGGAATTTTCAGGTGATGTTTCTCAACACCATGTGCTGTTCTCTACAGCACAGGATCAGCAGGCTTGAGCATCAGTTTCTGAGTCTGGGAAAGTTACACAGTTCTCTTTGTAAAGACTGACATGTCAGCAGTGAATGTGCCAGTGGGGAAGGGGTGGGAGGAGAAACAGCCCTGTAATTACAGAGATCAGTGAAACATTGTCTGGTCTAACCACAGCTATTTCGGGGTTTTTATTTTACAATATGCCATCCCGCAGTAAATGATGCTAACGCTCCTCTCCCACGGAAGGTCAGGGAGGTTTGACCAAGTGTTTGGATGTTGGGAGATGAGGACCACAACAGAACTTAGCTGCTTACGTGTCTGGGGGGCTCTGGTGACAGCTGTGTTGCCAGAGCCCCCAAGTGCAGGCGCAGTCAGGGCTGATGGCACGAACTGCTGTCAGAGCTGCATGACAGCTCAGACGGCAAAACCAGGCTGTGAGAGCTGTCACGTCTCTTCAGAGGTCATGCTGATGGGAAGTGGTCAGTCAGGAGGATGAGTCTCTGTGCTGTGCTGTGTTTATGTTGGCAAACCTTTGTTGTGTTAAGTGTGTTACTGATGAACGAGATGATGTGGGAATTGTTCCATCTGCTCTTTTCGTACTTTTGCCAATCAGTGTAACAGGTTTGGTTTTGACTATGAAGTATCACACTCTCAGAGCTGACAGTAATAGAGTGTACTCGAGCAGCTATGATTTACTTAGCCCACAGCCCTGTTTCTATGGAGTAAATCCACCAGTACAAGAAATCCACCAGTACAAGAAGTATCTTCCGTGAAGTGCAGGAGCTAGTTTGGAGAAAAATTAGCAAACCTGTACTTCCGAGCTTCTTGGACTTTATCATCAGATACTGCCCTCTGAGGCTGGAACTCCTGGTTGATTTTGTGTGTCTGAAGATCTGTCATGGATCTGTCTGCATGTTTTCTCTATTGCAGTCCTGTCAAAAGCAACATTTTTAAGGAAATAGGTTTTTTTTTCCAAGGGCACATATTAGATTTTGGTCAACATCTGGTTAATGTTTGTTATTAAAAGCTTATTTGTGTCTGGCATTACAAAAGACACAAATAGAAAGCCCATGTTTTTGTAACTAAAAGCACTATGGACAACTTTACAAAAGCTTGTATAGCTGGCTTATGTTGTGTTTCAGCTATATTTGGTAACACCGAATGCTTTTGGAAGAGATATTAGATGCTGAAATAGTGATTCCAAATATAAACGTGGTCCCTAAGGCACAAATGTAATGTCTTGCTTATGAGTTCAAATTACTTTTTTATAGCTGAAACTAGCATATCTAGTGGCTAATTATAATGCAGCCTGATGTTATGCCCAGCCACCTCCTTTTCTGTGTTTTCCACATGCATCACTTAACCTCCTAGGCCTTCATTTCATAAAGGATTGAGTGCATTGGAATGTTACTAAACAAAAAACCCCCAAAACAAACAAAACAAAAAGAACAAAAGCTTTGCGTAACAGGAGTGGATTTAAACATGATCTTAAATGTATGATGAGGCATTTTGCTGAATCCTAGCGTTTTTTTTCTCTCTGGACCATCCTGGAAATAAAATTGCATGGTTCTAAGAAAAGGAAAAAACAATGCTACTTACAAAGAGAAGTTATTTATGCTTTTTCTAATTCGGCAAAAAAAAAGAAGACATTTCAAGTCTGAAATTGATTTCTTGGATATGGTAACACATAGGAGGGAAAAGTACAGCACTTTGGAGAGCTTGGGGGGTTTTCTATATTCTAATTTGAGATACTGTTTCTTCAATTAAAAAATAAAAAAAAATTTAAACACCCAAACAAAATACAACCAGAAGCAACTTTTACCTGATCAAATTAAATGGGAATACCAGTACTTACCCTTTTAATCTTGTCTGGCTTTGTGAAGAGTAGTATTTAGCTAGTGTTGGAGTGTCACTGAGATGGCCAGGCAGAAAAGGTCAATAACTGGCTGGTTCTTGAGGCAGGCCAGGGGTGCTATCTGCACTTTGGTGGAGGACAGATTGCCATCCAGTGAGTGTAAAAGGTGGGGACATAAAAAATCTTGGAATGAGATTCAGAATTATTCTATGTTCACAAACCTGTGGGTGGGGGGAATAGGAAGGGCCCATTTGTTTCTTGGAACAAAGTAGAGATCTGGAAACTTCCGTAAGAGAGCTTTCTTTTATATTTGGAATAAAAACATGTAGTTTCATGCGGAATATGGAAAGAGCATCAATTAGTTTGGCAAAAACTCTGCAAACATTTTGGACGCAAGGCTAGGATAGGATGGTTTGGCTTTTTTTGCTGGCTTTCCTACCTGTTATGATGGGAGCTATGAAAACTGCTGATGGTAAAGGAGTCTGTTATTCTCAGAGGTTTTAAAGGAAACTGAGCTAAAAACATTAAGATTTTCAGCTTAATGAATGAGCATCTTTTGTCCTCATTTAGAAGCCTTCTCAACCAGCACTGATCATGCAGGCACTGCTGATGTGCAGATTAGCTGTAGAATGTCTTGCTCAGATTTCAGAGGACTTTATTTGCATAACAGGAGAACATATGAGTGGACATTTGTAATCTACCTGGCAGCACAAACTGAGTGAATTAATCAATTAGTGTGACAAATGGTCTTGTTCTTTTGAACAATGAGAAGGAACATCTTCAATTTGGTAGGTTTGTGAGTCACAGAATCATAGAATAGTTTGGTTTGGAAGGGACCTTAAAGATCTAGTTCCAACCTCTTGCCACAGGCATGAATGCCTTCTACTAGACCAAGTTGCTCAAAGCTCCATCCAATCAGGCCTGAATCTCTAAAATTACTTTGGTTATATCTCAGAACAGTACAAAAAAGAAAACAAGACTCTAATTTCCTCACAGTTTCATAGAATGTATGCCCATAGGGTGCAAATTAAAAATATCCTGAAAATATTAGCTTTTATTGCTTTAAAAACTTGATCCCTCTCTGGACCTCATTCAATGGGCTCTATCTCTTCCTTCTTGGTTGCCTCCATCAGAGGCTTACCTAATTCCCCTAATTCAGGAATCCATGGCTGACAAAATCCCATAGCTCTGAGATTAGTTCTGTGAATTCAAGAAAATAGTTAAAGCTATGAAGGATGGTGGAAGTGGATCCAGCTTTACAGCCAAAATGAGTTATAAAACATTTTGCAGAGTACTGCTGCTAAAAATAGCTATGCATTTTGAGTTGAGAAAATGCAGAGAGGCTGGATAAGGTCAGTAAGCACAACATTGCCCAGTTCTTACAATGGAAGAAATTTACCTACCATTAGTCCACGTCATTCAGTAGATGGTGCCCTGCTCTCTACTGAATGAGGCCTTACTTGGTTTTTTCCTTCTCATCCCATTTATTTATCTGTTGTGCTCCTTCCCTTTACACCCTGGGCTATTTTCTGCAGGATTGCAGCCTGTTCTTTTCTCTTGCATCATTGTCATTGGGCAATGGACCAATGTGTCATAAGTAGAATTGCTTAACATGTATTTATCAGATTGTTTATTTACATATATTTAACAGCTTTTGAACGTAAATGTACAGTGCCACAAAAAACCCCTCTGTTTTTGCAAAGCAATTGCACATTCCAGCAAATGACAGCCTAGCTGTTTTTAGTACATTTCAGTTAATTTATTTGAAAAATTACACAAAATACAGAATTAATGTCAAACCTGGATTGTTTTGGGATTTTTAAAAATTAAACACTTGGGTCTTTTTGGACTCTCACCCAACCTTCCCTAAATCTATGTCCTTTTAAGTTTCTCATGAACAAAATTATTCAGCAACTCCCCTAAAAAAAGACAATGCCTTTCTAAATGGGATTTAAATCCTGTATCTATCGAACAATTAACTTTTTGCAGGTGCAGTCCTCTTTCTACATTAGGGCCTAAAAGTACTTCCACAGAGGATGACAGTAACTATGTAATAGGAGATGTTTCCCTAGGGCTGTGTGAATATGGGAAGCTGACAGTCATTAGCCTCAATTAAAGATGGGAGACCTGACATTTGGAGGGGAAAAACTACGTGATTTGGCAAGTCTTAAAAGAAATTTGGAGCATGCCCTCTGAATCTCAGTTCATGGGGGCACCCTTCCCCTGAGGAAGCTAAATATTCTATGGCTTTAGCATTCCATTCCCCAGCTAGATTTTTTCTCCTTCATTTCACTTGGAAAATAATCTTGGACCAAAAACTCCTGGGAACAGAAGCTGTCATTTCTCTTTATTCACTGAAATGGCTGGCATGCTCTTAGTTGTAGGAAATCAAGTTATAAACACTTCCTTTGTTTCGTGTTTGTATCATCTCCACGTATTCTCTTTCTTTCTTTCCTTCTTTCTTTCTGGTGGGCATCATGTGATGTTAGCTTCCTTAAACACTCATATTCCAATGGATTTAATGAGTGCTTGGGAGCCAGATGGCATGCCATATTTTTTCAAAACATTTTAAACACATGACAGACAATTCATGTTGACAGGAGTGCTTCACTGAGGTGTCTGTAAAGCAAATGTGTTACTTGTTACTATTAGAGCAGAATAATTGTTTATGAAACGTATCCTCACATTCAACAGTGATTCAAAGAAATAAACAGAAATAATTTGTGCTATGTAAACACTGTGCACTCTGCAGTGATGTTACCCACTTGTATAAAATAATTAGCATCCACGTGATGCGGTGAGGTATTACGCAATGATAGTCACTGGAGTCCACATTCAGGAAATTTGGTATGAAAATCTCCAGTCTCTGGGCAGTATTGTGGAAAAGGCTATGGCTGGAGACAATAAAGATTACTCTTTTTCATGTTAGATGGAAAGAGAGAAGCATTCTTCCTTCTTTTGTCTCCTAAGAAGAGAGAAAACCGTAAAAGCATTCTCCATGTAGAAGGAAAAGATATAAAAGTAATTCTTCTATTCTAGTTAAGACTGGTTGAAGTTGTAGTTCAGCTTCAAAATTCATGGCTAATGATCCTTGTGCTGCTGAAAGCCAGCCTGGAGTAGAAGCCAGATACCTGGTTTCGGCAAAATAGCAGGATCGACGATGAATGTATTGTCTGTGTGTATCCACCTCTGGTTTAGCAGCTACACTGTGGAAATTAGGAGGAAAATACTAGCTTGAATCTTGTCAGAATATTCAGTGTCAAATAACTCTCTGAAGCTCTAGTTTTTTCTTTTAAAAAAATGTCAAACATGGACAAATGTACTTCATTCCTGAATTTTATTCCCTTTTTTTTTTTAAGTGCTCTTCACAGCTGGCATTTCTAGCAAGTTTAGAGTTCCCTAACAAAACAAACAAATGAACAAAAAACAAACAAAAAACACCAAATGCAAAAAGACCCCAAAACAAAACAAAACCCAAAACCAACAAAACAAACAATCAAGCAATGGTATATGAATTTTACATCCATTGAAAAAGATTGTATGGGGAGTGTTTCTTTCATCAAGAAAAAATAACATGATGTATAGAAGCTGGATAAAGAGAGGTTGAACTGTGACTGAAAGGAGAGCTTGTCTACAGCAGGCTGGGGATAATCTACCCCTTTGATGTGGAGAAGACAGTATATTTTCTATGTTCAGGATGGAGAAGGTACAGAAGGTTTAGGCACATGAGGATAAAACCATAGAAGTACATTTAAAATATATATCTAGGAATTATAAATGTGTGATATATATATATGTATGAATTTTTACTGTTCTGGAAAAAAGAAATCAAACTAGGCTGCTGTACCACCCCTACAGCTGTAGGAGCCTGTATTGTGTAGCTTTGAATCAGAATTGTTGTTCATCACTTTTGAATTTTCATAGCAATATAGTCATAGCATGGTAAAATACACACCTTCTAGACTGATCTGAATTGCTCTTTCCCCCCCACTTTGCAGTAAATATTCAATTGCATTTCCTATAAAGTTAATATATAGGAATAATAACAAAATTCTCTTCTGGAGTTTAAAGATGGTAACTTGTACAATCCTGGGTTTCTGCAAGCCACACTATTAACTGTGTGTCATCAGGCAGGAGTGGGTACCAGACCTCTTATGGGCAGCTGAAAAAATGTTTGATTTCTAGTAGAATCTCATCATAAACTGTGCTCTTACAAATCAAAACCTATATGAGGGATGATTAAAAAATCCCAGATGTTGAAATAAGGTAGGTATGTATTTTATATAATCAAACATTACTTATATGACAGTCTGGTATGAACAATATTTAATTTTTTCAAAGGATGCTAATCTCTTCTAATAATTAGTAAATGAAATTATTCACTGTGATAGATAAATTAAAAACTGGTGTAAGCAATCATCTGAAAATACCTCCTTTCATCTTTAATAACCTAATTCTTACCTCATTAAGCCAGCTGATTGGGTATTATTATGATTGACTACTTTATTAGAAGGACGTACAACAGTAAGGGCTGTCACAAGAAGATGAAATCTTCAGCTGCTCAGTTAAGTACATGAGTGAGATGAGATGACAGTGAAGTATTTCTGCGAGGAGATGTGATATGAAACTAGATTTATTTAGGACGATCTGATAGAGAAAATTGAATGTTGGGAGTTCCTTGAAAACTCTCTAAGCATTACTTTATGTGATTCAGGCTGCAAAATGGTAACAGCTGTAAAGAATATTGGTTTTGACATTTCCTATAATACTGGTGAAGATAAAGGAGGTGAGCAGTCCATGAGATCTGAGTGATTGTCACTAGCACTATCACAGTTGCCATTTCTTCTGGAGTGTGTCCAACACTCACTGCTGGCAAATTATCAGCTGAAGTTTTGCCAGTGTAAGTCCTTATGTTTAGGATCACAGCTATTTGCAATTATGGAGGGATGACTACACGGTCCTTGACTTGCTGCTTTCTGTCAGTAAGTGGATGTGCTACATTAATTTGGTATTCCTGTACTCAGTAGATTCGTGCCTCACTAGGGCTACCCTTGAAAACATATTCATGGTCACAGAATGAATGTATGCTAGAACAGGTGAGGCTATAAAAACAGTTAGTGCTTGTGGACGTGCCTTCAGTTTCCTGCTTTAAGCAGCTTTTAGATTCTTCATAAATGTTATGAAAGTCAAGGTCGGTTTTTGGGGTAATCACTGAAGTCTTTCACTTCCATGTATCTCAGATCTGCTATTTCCTGGGGGATAATTAATGTGTTTTTGAAACAAAGATTTTGTTTGTACAAGTCCTTAGAATTTTTCATGAGAAGGGAGGTGAAGGATCAACCCTTGTTACTTATTCACTGTGTTTTTCTATTCCTGCAGTATTGGCCTTTAGCTGAATTTTCTTACCCTAATGAGGTCAGTCCAAACCACTTGGCCAAATCTTTTTAATCTTTATTCCCTGACTTCCTTATGACTTTGCCCCTTCTCCTTCTCATCTTCTCCCAACATCCTGCCTCCTTCCTTCTCCTCAACAAAGCAAATAGCATACTGGCTGCAAATATGAATAGATGCAGTAAATTTTCAGGAGACTGCATCATAGGACCAAAGTGGGATACAATTTGGATTTGCCCATACCATTTGTGGAGATTCAAAACCTGAGAGTATGATAAATGATGTATTGGGGCAGGAAAACCTTTAAAATTGCTCCATTATAACAGGAAGAAAATTTTGTCCAGTTAGACAAAACTTTTTTCTGTTAGTCCTAATGTTGAGAGCAGTTTTTTTATGTTTTGGAGCTAAAACCTTTGCTGATGAATACTTCTCAAAAATACTCTTTTTTTTTTCACCAGCAGTTCACCAGTATTAGTCAAACAGATTTTTACAAGATAAATTAATTCTTGAAATGATTGGCCAGGAATCTTACTTTGCAGCTTATATAAATGTGTAGTGAATGGGAATATGGATGAGACTATGAAAGGCAAAATGGGGAAGTTAAGACATTGTTCATATGTAAAATAAAAGCAAATTATGCAAGACCTTGAGTAGACATTTATAAATGGTTTTTAGCTATTTTTAAGTGCTGATCCTGAGACTACTTCTTTCAACTATTGAGTATATTAGATACAATTAAAAATAAATTGCCTCTAAGAGAACAGGGGGAGAGTTATTTACTCAGGAGTATTCAAACACTTCTGCAAAACTCTTGGATGTTTTTGTACCAGACCGCCAGTGGATATTCTTAACACTTATGAAATATGCAATACACAAAAAAATATCCTTGCTATACAAAATGGTCAGTGGAGATTACTGCGAGTTACATGTCCTTCTGTGGTGGTGTGAGTTTTGACTGTTCTCCAGATTGCCTTGCTGGGGGATGCTGACTGCTGTGTGTGATGCACTTGGCAATTTTGAAAAGCTGTGTGTCTAAGAGGTGTTGTACAGAAAGTGGTGAGTTTACTCCCTGATGGCTGAGCTGGTTATTTCCTCCTTGTTCCTAGTCCTCACTGCCTGGGGATTAAGGACTTAAACACTGATACATTCTGTGGCACACATAAGGAATTGGCAGCATGGAGGGAAATAAGAGATTTCAAGACATGCTGAGATCCTAGATTTCATCTCTTTAGTCCTAAGTCCACTGATACACAGTAGGAGTGTCCAGTGTCTGTGATCAGACAGGAGTTGTGGGCAGAGGCTGAATGTGTCACAAATGTTTCTTGAAGATAGTTTTGCAGAGGTGGACAGTGTTGGGGTTGTTTTATTTCAGTGTGTCAGGTGCCTCAGGGCAGCACTGGAAGGCAAGTGTTCCATTTTAGCAACAGATGAAGCAGCAATAATCCAGGCTCCTCTCTCCTTCATGGTGTGCCTGACTTCTCACTGGGAGCAGCAGCAGTTCAGTGACCATGCTAACTCAAACATGGGCCTCACACTGACGTGTGAAATAATCCTGGTCATAGTGGGGGAACCTGTTTAGCCAGGAGGATATAAAAACATCAGGTAATTTGCCAAGGTTCTGGTAGCTTTGTTTTGTTCTGGTTTTTGGTGTTTTGTCTTTAGAGTTTTCACAGAGTTTTTATACTTTTCACAGAGGTACCAGGAATAAGTTTCTTAAAAGGGAGAGGTTTTCAATTTTTTGAAAAGGTACCTGAATTGTACAAAACCTCTTCATGTTGGCATGATAAAAGTTCACTGCTATCACACAAGAACAAATATTGCAGAGATTTTTGCATCTTCTAAACAAACAAAACAGACTGCAGTGTCATTAATAAAGATCACTTAAGAGCAAAAATGTGGCAATTTGGCCACTTGAGTATCTGAACTGGTATGGTTTGGAAAAGTTTGCCAAGTTGCAAAATACTGGGAGGAGAGGGGTGTGTTTTTTCTGTCATACAATTAGGCAGTTGGATTTTCCCTTGGCAGTTTATCCCAGCTTTGTATCACTTGTCTAGAAGGCTGAGACTGTATCACAGACATTTAATAACATAAACTTGTTATTAATTTATATATTGTACATATGAGTATATATATATATATATATATATATATATATACGTATGTATGTATGTATGTATAAAATTAGTAACTAGACCTGATTTTTCCCAGGGTAAACCGTAAGTGCACTTCTGAAGAAAGGGGAACAAAAAGAGACAGCAGCCTCAGTGCTGAGCTGTCCAGGCAAAGTGGAAAAGGATAGGCAGCCCTGATTATGTTGTTCCTCTATGGTCTAAAGGAGAGCTCACCTAGAACAGGACACCTAATCCTGTTATACCCCCTTTTTTCACAGGAAAAAAGGCGTGGCACTGTGTTGACTGTATGACCTGCCACCCAGTTATCATTTGACCTGGAAAGAAAGAAACCTCTTAAGCTCTTCCCTGGCTTAATTCTGTTCTAAGCCCATGACTGCTGTATCCCAGATACATGCCCCCACCATCAGATTTGCTTAAGCTAGGGAGGTAATCTTTAATATGCCAGTTGAAAAGCAAAATAGTTTCTTGAATGTTGATTTCAATTGATGCTCAATCCCCAAGGTCTTACATTTCCGGACAGTAATCATCTGGCTCGAGTGTCAAATCTCCTTGGCCCACTTTAATTTTTTGTTCTTGTTCCTATAAACTGAAACCACTTATGACAAGCTTTTTTGGTGGTGAAAAACCGGTTAGTGACCATATGAGTCAGTACAGTAAGACAGGAGACTTGACAGCAGGTTTTCTTTTTTCCAAGTGCTCCAACCTGCAGGCTTTTGTTTCAAGCATATGTGCAGCCAGTTCTCCAGTTGCTTTGTCCCAGGCCTTACACAAAACCCATGTAATGTGGGAGGTATGCTTTCACAAGCAGTATAGGGAACAGTATGAAAATACTGCTGGACATTTGAGCAGTGTTGCTCTTTCATGTGTGACTCTTGGCAGAAATTTAAGAGGTCACAGATTCAGGCACCACTGTGGTTAATGATTAGCACTCAAGTTCCTCTGTAAATCTTGCCTTAAATCAAAACCCAGGAGGAATTTGAAATAGCTGGTAGAGGGAACCTCAGTTACAGTGGCCTTTGTTTTGTGACATTATGCTCTGATTTGCATGTTGTGCTTTTAGATACATCAAATATACTTTCCTGTTTGAGAATATTCTGTTTTTTCCAGTGTTAATAGAGAAATTCTTACTTGAAAGCAATATCTTGGTTGTGTGGAAGAATGATTAAAGCATTTTAAGAAAGAAATGAAACATTTTCTTAGGAAGAGTATTTTTAATGCCTGAGTGCTTTAGGCTTTAGGAAATCAGCTGCATCATTTTGTACATTGTGGACAGGTTCCAAGTGTGTGTATACATGGTCACAAAGACAGACACACAAGAATTATTAGCTTATATTTCCACATTAATAGCAAGCCAGGCATAATAATGACCAGTAATGAACTACTGGTTCAGATGTTACAGATCTGGTCATGATAGATGGAACAGGTCTATCAGATCAAGTTCATGTATCAACTACTGTTCCCCCAAAACAGGAGGTAATCATTATGACATTGGTTCATCTCTTGGACTCCAGTAGCTCCACTAGCTTTAATGGGAAATCAGTGTGAATGGCTCAGATGAACTCTGCCTAATCTGATCTCATGATCTGGAGGAAAAAGGCTAATGTCACTTTGGCCAATGAATGAACACACATCTTGCTTTAAACACTAAGTTAATGAACAAGAAATAAACAGGATCTTGTCTGAACTTTCGAAAAGGATATTTTACTTTGTCAACTATAACAGACTTTAAAATGCATGAATGCATGCTTACTCTGTGTCAGCAAAATCTTAACCGGACAGGACAAATTTGTCTTTCTTTAACTTTCTTACAAGGGTAGGTCAGCTGTATGGATAAGGACACAGGTCAGAAATAAAGTAAAGTCATAATTACTTACAAAATTTTTCACTTAAAATCTGCCTGCAGCTGTCCTCATACAGTATGATGCTCATAGTTACTTTCTCTGTAGTATACATATCTTCAGAAAACATCACTAAGGACAATTTTTTTCCCCCTCTGTGTTACTTTGCTTAGAAGTTTCACTTGAAGAAAAAGCTGTAGTTTTCCTCTGTGAATCCTGGTCTTTAATTATGCTAGGTACCAGAAGTCTTGGTCAGAGACTATTCTGAGTCACAGTTTCAGCTGTCAGTGTCTTTTCTTCTTTATCACTGGGACCTCCAGCTTTTCAGGACATGACATGTTCTGAAATGTCATTGTATCACAAAATCTCATTTAGTCTTTTGAAAAGAGCTGTTTGCAATCTAAATATACTTGCTAAAAGAAACTAATTCTGCATAACCACTTTCCATAAAAATATTATTTTTCTTACAGATGTTCACCCATTTGCCAATGTCTAAATCTGCTTTTCCTTCTATATATAAAGAATGCTCTGTGGACAAAGAGTCCTACATGGATAGAACTACTGTTATTAAATGCTCTACAGCTCCCCTGGAAACACTTATAATCTGAGATTCTGAAAAGCATATTTCGAGTCAACAACAAGAACTGTAGGAAGTTGTAATCCCACTTTGCTCATAGCAACTCCTGTGTGATTTCAACATACTACTCTGTGGAACTTTTTAGTAGTAGTAGTAGTAATAATAATAACAATAACAAAACCAACAACAGTAACAATAATTTTTCTCAAAAAAATCAGAAGTGTACTCTTGTACACAATTGTGATAGCTTTTATTAGTATTCTTCGAGGGAAAAAATTACGTGGTGTGTGTACCTTAATTAAGAGTCCACAGAAAGCTCTCCAGCATATCATCAGACATAAACCATAACTGTAAACAGCATTACTGTTATAACATTGTAGTTTTTTATATTCGCTTAATTGTAGATCATGAAGTTTGTTTTGGTTACTGAACAGGAACTCTCACAGGTGCTTCTGTGTTTTGGGCTTACCTGCCTTTATGTGTCTTAAATTTAACTCTTCTGGTACAGTGATGCCTCATACAAGAAACTTTGGATTTGGGGGCAAGGATACATGAAAATGAGAGAAACAAAACCTGATTCATCTGCTTGTTTGTATCTATATATGAACCACCTTTCTGCTCGTGAAGGGGGAAACACGGGCAGGACTCGGAGCTCCATCTCAGTGAGGAAGCTATTCGTGCCCCACATCAGTTCCCGCTGTGAGCACCGGCCAGGCGCAGAGCGTGCCAGTGGCTAAGCCGGATGCTGTGAAGTGCAGTTTAAACTGGCCAGCCTAAGGTGAAAGCAGAGGGAATCCCCGTGTGCGAGCGCAGAGGAGAAGGGAGGTGTGCAGGGCCTCTGCAGCCGGGGCGAGTCCCCTCCCGCCGCACAGCCAGGCCAGCGGCGGCGCTGGCTCGGGAGGGGCCCCGGCACTCCCTCAGCCCTGCTCCCGCTCCCGCCGGGACCCCCGGCCCGGTCCCTTCTCCCGCCGGGACCCCCGGCCCGGTCCCTTCTCCCGCCGGGATCCCCGGCCCGGTCCCTTCTCCCGCCGGGATCCCCCGGCCCGTGGCCCTGCGGTGACGTCAGGCCGCGCCCCGGGACGCCTGCGCCGAGCGCGAGCGGAGCGGGCCCGGCCGCAGGGGGAAAGGCGCTCCGTGAGGGAAGCGAGCCCACGGCCGGGAGGTACCGCAGTGCCCGCGGAACGCGTTCTCCCGGCCTTCTCCTGCGCTCTGGCTCGGGGCGGGGGGTGGACACGGAGGGACGAGGAGGGCAGCGCTGCCACCGTGGCACCGGCGGCTCGTCCCGGCGTCCCCCGCGGGCCCGGCCGGCGCCGCTTCCCGCTGCCGTGCCGAGGGCTCCACCTGCAGCCGGGGAGCCCAGCTCAGCCCGCTGCCGGCAGAGCACGGAGCAGGGAGGGAGGGAGGGAGGCGCCGGGCTGGGCTAGGCTGGGCATGGCCGCGGGAACGCCGCTCGCCCTGGTTTGAAGGTGCCCGCCGTGGGGTGGTGCCGCTGGAGCCTCTGGGTGACGCGTTTAGTAGCTGATTCTGAAAGAAGGGCACAGGTGCTTCAGGCGCCCGCGTGTGCCTGTTGCTCCGAAGATACCTGGTTTTCCCTCCCGTTTTCTGTCCAGGGAACAGCGGGTCATTACTCCTGCTGCAGGTCACGGCTCCAAGAGCCTGCGTGGCCTTTCTGTGTTGAGGCACAAGCTGTGCATTACTGCGGTGCAGGTAGGCCTGTGCCCCACCTGGGAATGCCTGCGTAATGCGCAAGGGGCTTGCCCTGTGCCAAGAACTTGCCAGCGAAAGCAGGCGCCTGGGTTGCTTTCAGGCACTTGTGAATACTTCGTTAGGGAAAAGGACAGACTCTCTGCTTGTTCAGACCCTGTCACAGAAGACCAGAATTATCGTGCCGTTGTATGAGTGGATGGTGGCCTGCTGCACTTGGTGCCATATGCTGTTCTGGTTACCACACATCCAGAAGGGTTTAATAGACTTCAGTGGGGCCAAGGGTGAGGTCTAAGGACTCAGACACTCCTTAGTGAGGTACTGAATAGCTTCCATCTGTGTAGGAATAACTAAATAGACCTGAAAGACGATACAGGTGGCGGGTGAAACCGTACGGGGAGGGTATGAGAAATGCATAGAAGTATCTAATCAGAAAGCAAATTAAGAAGAAAAGGAAGTACTTTCCCACAAATAATGAAATTCGTTGCCTCAGGATGTTATGAAGACAATGTATAATTGGGTTCAAAAAGGATTTATTCAAATGTATGGAAAAAAGATTCATTACTATTGCTTGGATTCTGCCTCTGTCTCCTCAGGAAATCCCAAAAGAGCTGACTGATTTCTAGATCCTAAAGAATAGAAGCTCATTCTACAGAAGTACTTTTTCTGTGTACTCCATTCTAAACATCAAAGCTAGCTACTTCAGAATCATTTTTAAAAAAGCTTTTTTTCTTCCTTCAAAAGCAGAAGCAAAAAACCCGAGGCTAGTGGTAAAACATGGTCTGACAGTATTAAACCAGTGTAAATACAATAGTTTCAAATTGTGCTCGGTAACGTTTGCCCTGGTGATGTCCAACACACATACTTTGGATGGAGTCAGACCTTGAGGCTAAATGACTTCAGCACAAGAATAGTGATTGCAAGAACAATGTAATTAGAACCAGTACATCGGCTTTGAATAAGCAGCTGAAGGATACATTATGGCCTTTAGGTACATAAATCACATAATTCATCAATTGAATAGAAGTTACCATAACTCTAGTAGTGGAATGCTAGATTCCATGCATGATTTTTTAATTAGTTCAGAAATATTTAGGAATTAACTTTCATTTGTATAAGTGGTGTTTAATTTAGTTCAACTGTTTTTATTTTTTTGACAAATAAACAAGAATAACAGATCACTAATTCTATAACCCACTATTACAAACTGCTACAAAGGGGTAAAGGCTGTGATGTTGACAAGAACAGCAGTTATTGTCTTGCTGTACTGGAGATGAAGTTCATGTTTTACTTGCGATTTGGGAATTCTATTGAAGATGGGCAAGGTCTGCGCCATTTTTGGAGGATCCCGTGGAATAGGCAAAGCTGTGGCAGAACTCCTGGCACAGAAGGGCTGCCGCCTGGCCATCATTGCTAGGAATCTGGACGTGGCCCAGACCACTGCATGTAATCTTGGTGGTAGGTATGCTGCTGTCCACTTATCTCCTCACTGTCCTGTGCTTAGGTGACTTGCAAAAATAGCAAGTCATTAAAGAAGACATTGTTTAATTAGATGGAAGTGAAGATAAAGGCTGAGAAATGTAGAAGAAAAGCTATATTGGTACCATTTTGTTTTCACGGTAGTCATTGAGAAAGTAGGTTACCTATTTTATCTGCAACATAGGAATTTTAGGATGAATGGAATTGTTGCAGGTCACAACAGGGAGGTAGTGTGAATTGAATCATCCTCAGCTCCTGAAGAAGCCAGGATTGAGGCCACTCTGCTCACACTGAACTTCTGATTTCAAAAGGCAGAAAATAGAAAGCAAGGAGTTGTCACATAATTAATGAATACAATGCTTGAAAATTGACTTTATTTAATTCTCTGGAGATTAAAAGGGTTCCTTAAATTAGAACTAGTTCAACATCTGTTTTGCAACTGAGTCGATAAATTTGGAAGAAGGTTTATGAATGATACACAGCTTTTACTGTTTATTATGGCATTATATATATTTCAATACAGCAGGACATCTGGCACTTAGCTGTGATGTATCCAGAGAACAAGAAGTCCAAAAGACTTTTGAGGAGATGCAGAGGAATTTAGGTCCGATTAACTACTTGGTCAATGCAGCTGGGATCAACAGGTTGGTTACTCCTTACACAAGACTGTAGGTGATTCTAGATGAAGGCAGCTCACTGTAAGGTGCTCTGGGCCTTTGCATTTACTAAGGGCTGTTAATGAGCACAGCTGAAAACAATATTGAAGTGCTTGCCAATATTTTGTTCCTGATGGCAGTAAAGCGCTAACAGATGATACAGCTTTCACTGCAGTTTCTACATTCTGAGTTTGAGTTCTGCCTTTACTCTTTCTTCCACATTTTCCCCTAAAATGGTCCAAAGCAATGCTTGACACTTCTCTGCAAAAGAGGCTTTGTGGCCAGAAGCATGGGTTACTTGTTTGTTGCTATGTGCAGTTCTTGCAATGTTGTCATTTTGAATGCTCGAATGTATAGAACCACATATACCTCCATTAATATTCTATCCAACAGTCTTTTTTTTATGAGTAAACATGGTCACTGGGCTTTTTCAGTAAATTCTTTTGGGTTTTTTTGTTTGTTTGTCAGGGATGGTTTGTTACTGAGAACCAAGACTGAAGATATGATAGCCCAGATTCACACTAACCTTTTGGGAACAATGTTAACATGCAAAGCTGCTGTAAAAGTCATGATTCAACAACAGGGAGGTGCTATTGTTAATATAGGTAAGTTGCTTGTGTAAGCCAGTGGAATTTGATGTACTAGTCTTCTAGAAATGTTTATTACGTGTAACACATTACTTGTTGCAACTGACTTATTTTCCTATTCCTTGTATTTAGACAAGAAAAAGGAAAATGAATATATTATATATAAATATATTCTATATTTAGCATTTCTTTATGAATGCTTATTCTTTTGTGTAATTTCAGCAACTTTTAACTAGAAAACCAGCTTGTTTCAGTTGTCAACACCTCAGAGTTTATATTTTATTGAAAAAAGAATTTTGCTATTCTTAACCAGTTCTTTCAGTATCTGGATCTACCAGCTGCTGGCTATCAACTAAGAATTGATATGTACAGTCAGTTTCTTTCTTTTTTTATTTAATGTGCGGAAGGATAGTTTTTTTTAAGAAAAGTCTTCATTTTACTGTCCTGGTGCCTGTTTGGTCAACATAGATACATGAATTGCACAAAAATCACAGATAATTGGGGGATTTGTTTATCCCGGCAGGGGGCTGTAAAGTGCCTAAAGTAAGACATATTGATTCCTTTTCTTGTGATCTCGTTTTTCATTCCAAGTTTAAAATGATAAAGCTAGTACAAGGTTTCAAGTTACCCATTCAATCTTCTCTTTGATATTTCTTTATTTTAGGGAGTATTGTAGGACTTAAAGGCAACTCTGGTCAAAGTGTGTATAGTGCTACCAAAGCAGGATTAGTTGGATTTTCACGCTCTCTTGCTAAAGAAGTAGGAAGAAAGCAAATTCGAGTCAACGTTGTTGCTCCAGGTTAGTTTTTGAGGAATTCCTGCATCCTTGACTGTTGCAATTCATTAAGACTGTGGATATTTCTTGTACTCTGAAAGTAACTTAAGACAAATGGCTATTTTCTTCAGCTTTGTAAATAAATGTTTTTGATAGCTTTAGTTTGTAAAACCTTCAGTCTTTTTAAGGGAACACTGAGAAATTTGGAAGAGTGAGTCTACCTGTTCCTCTATCAGTTACTACATAATACATGTAATTTTTTTTTTCTTTGTTCCTCCTTCAAAACTGGCTGTCCTTGCAGATGGAAGGATTAGAACTAGTTATAGACAGAGACCTACCCTTGTCTCCAGCTAGAGAATGCTTATTTGTTATTAGAGAAACATGACAGACCATGAGAAGCTGTCATGAAAGCACCCCTGTCTCCCTGTAGTTAAAGGAGGGAGTCCTGAAAGGTATTTCTGTGAGTAAAGGCTGTGATTTCATAAGATGATCTAGTTCAAGCAAATCACTACCCTTAAGGGAAAATCCCTTCTGTATTTTCTGAGTTTTTCCACTCATAACTGTGTACAGTGCTACTTACCTTCTGCTGCCTCTGATGCCTTTCAGAATTCTACACGAACCTGTTCAGCTTGTGAACTAGGCAGGAAAAATACTTTTATTCTTTAGTGAGTTGAGCAGCTCATCCACAGCCATCATAAAGGGGCAGAGTTTTACGGTAGAAAGCAAAAGGGAGACTTTCCCTCCTTGATGGCAGCTAGAAAGGAGGTGAGATCAGCTCTTTATGAAGCTGCAGCTTGTGCGTAGAGTTGTGCAGCAGTGGGAAGCTCAAATCTCAGATAATGGAAAATTGCAGAAAATATCCTTCAAAAATGTCAATAAATATTCTTCAAGTGAGTGCTCTAATAGAAGTTATGCAAGCACTGTCATAAGTTCTAAAATACAATGCAAACACTTTCAAGGCTGAGAGGGTTTCTTACCAGACATTTTGTGCTTGTATTTTAATTGAGAACATTTTGGTGAAATGTGTATATTTTTTCTTTCAGAAAAGTGATACTAAATATGGTTTTGGAGCTGAATTCTAGTTACCCTTTCTTGGTTGGTTGGGGGTTTTTTTGGCTAATGGACTTCTGTAGATTTCCTCATTTTGATTGTTGCATTACTGCTTCCAAAACTGAAAGGTATTTTATTGGTTAGATAAAAAAGCGGTCTTGGCCATAAAATGATGTGGGCTGCTTTTGGAGATTTTGAACAATGGTAGCTGGTGCTGAGTCCTGGTAATAGATTTCACTTTGTAGGATTCAGTGGAAAATCCATTAGATAAATTTAGTTGAAGGTTAGGTAACTCTTCATGTCTCTCTCCCCTCTTAGGCTTTATTCACACAGAGATGACCAGTCATTTGGAAGAAGATCAGTTGAAGAAAGCAATTCTCCTTGGGAGATTTGGAGAGCCTCATGAAGTTGCACAAGCTGTTGTCTTTCTTCTAGAATCCCCATATGTTACAGGGAGTGTTCTGGTTGTAGATGGAGGCTTGCAGCTTATGACCTAAGTACTACCTTGAATAAATGGCTGCTTTAATGTCATAATGGTATTATATAAATATATACTAAATAAAGGGAGAGGGTTGGAAATTGTTTGAAGATTGATGTATGTAATTGACTTGGTCTTTTTTAGTCAGAGGAGAAATTCAGCAGCAGTGAAGTGCAACATGTATGTTTAGCTGCCTGAAAGTCTGTTTGGTATCACAAAGTCTGTGTATGAAACAATTTGAAAAAGATCTGGTTTTGATATGGTAATTGCTTTAATAACATGCTGATACGTTTTTAAAGCATTGAATTTTTTATAAAGTCCTGTTTTCTAATTCGGGATAGAGTGGAGATTTTATTTGAATTATCATGTTACACAAAGGTTAATAAAGTGCAGAGACATGTTTATTGGGTGGCAGGTATGATTGCATCAAGTTTTTCAAGTAGGGTAAAGATTGTGAACTGCATGGTTTTGCATTCTTATCAGTCCCTACAAAGTAGCAAGGAGTTTCCTTTGAGCTTTGTTTGTTTGTACCCAGCACTACAAAGCTAGGAACTTCTAGATCTTCAGCATACCTGAATTGCCTTTAGGAGATTTAATTATATGCAATGTGTTTTTATAAAGACAAAGCCTGCTAAGTTCCATTCCTGAATGTATGTACAGCACTCGATCCAGTGGCACTTGTGTGTGCACATCGAAGGACTATTACAGCACTGGAGCTGCTAATCCTGTGATAGTCTCAGTTTGAGCTGCACATGCACTGGTAAACACTACAGCTGCAGACCTTGCTGCATAAGAGACTTTTCAAGGACTCAGGAGATGTTTAGAACATGTATCCTTCCAGAGCATGAAGTCAAGGTGTTTTGCTCTGTATCTTCATGAACACTCAGTTAAACTGTGAAGTTGGTGCTCCCTCATATGTATGGATAGTCAATAAAACAGCCATTTATTTTATTCAAAGCAACTTAAGAAGCAGAGTAATTATTCTGCTGTAAATGATTCTGAGTGTTCCTGCCTTGCTGAAAACTTACCAAATGTTTGACCTCAGGCTTTTATATTGAGCTCAAGTAATTGTTGATAATTGATGTTTTTATTATCTCTGAAGAAAACTATGAATGTGGTTCAGGACCTTCGCTTCTTAGCTCTGGTGTTCATTGCATCATGATCCAGATGTTGATTCAGCTTTTGAAATTACTTCCCATCTTGGCACACACCACAGCACAGAAAGAAGAGATCTCGCTGATGATAACTGGGTCTTTAAAGTCGGAGATTTTCTTCATTTATGCAGCTGAGAAATTTTGTCTTTGTGCCAGAAGACAGTGCATGTTCAAGCTTCTTGCAGGTATGTATTGAGAAATAATACAAGGAGTACTTGTATGATCTGGAAATTTTACAGCTGGTTGTGCTACTGACTTTGGAATATAAAATGCCACTAAAAGTAATCCTTCCAGGATTCCTTATCTTCCTGTTATCGCTGTAATGTGTCATGTGTCTTTGCACCAAAAATACAATTGCTAATTTTGTTTTTCCTTGATAGAAGGAATTGGCCAGGGATTAGATTAATTTTTGCCAAGGGCACTGAAGGTGAGGAAGGACAGCTGGTACAGTTTTACTAGTCAAGTAGGAATATGTCAGTGACTTGGCTGCTGCCCATACCTGTTGTTTACAGACCAAGCGTGTATGACATATCTTGACCAAAAGCCAAACCTAAGAAACTAGAAATAATTCCTTTTTAGTGAGCTCTGACCCTAATTATTATTATTATCCCTTTTTTTTTTTGTAAGAGGCCTGTTCAATAAGTTATTAACAATGGAATTTTTCATTCACATTTGCAATTAAAACCTGAAATAATGCTGTCAGAAGAATCTCAGCATGCCATAGAATAATTTCTTTTAAATATTTTCTTTTAAAAGTTACTTCTTTTAAAAGTACATACTATGTTTTTATTATTGCTGTTGCCATAGGACCAGACTGAAGTGTTGGTAGCTTTAAATCATACTTTTAAAAACCCATTTTTCCCCCTTTTCTTCAAACTGGTAAATTAGAACTGAAAACTGGTTAATGTAATGCTGGTTCTGTCTGGCCTGGCTGATGTCTCAGGGGAAGGAGGGAATGTGCAGGATAGGTAACAGATCAGCTGTGTGTCTCCTTAGAGGACTCTTGTGCCTCCAGCAGTTTGTGACTGGTGTGTTTGAGCCCACCAATGGGTAGCTCTGGTTGAGGCCTGCAGGCATTAGAAACAGCCCTGTGGTGCTCTCTCTGTTTTGCTTTTGAATTTGTAGACCTCTATCTTATCCTGCCTGCCTTAGTTGTTTCTCTTTCATATAATTAGAGATGAAGTTTAGAAAAAGAGAGGAGAAAAGGGTTATTGTTTGAATTCAATATATAGAGTAAAAGGCAGATTGTAATAGAAATTGAAATATAATGGAGAAATTTGAAAAATAAATATTGTATGAAATATAAAAAAGGAAAAAACTGAAGAGTCATATTTCTTTTAATTGCTTGTTGCTGGAAAGCTCTTTTGTATCTTCCATTGTCTTTGTTGGACTTTGCTTTACTTTTCCAGTTTCTCAAGAAGGGAGCAACAAGTAGAACTGTTCGCAGAATTCACAGTGGATTTATTTAAAAAAATTTATATTGTTTTGGTTTATGTTGTTTCCAAAAATGATGCCTTAGGGTTTGTCTTTTTCCTAAACTTCGCACTTATGTTTTTAGAACAAAAACTCAGTCCCGAATAATGGTCTAACTTGGAGTCCATTTCCATATATATATAAAGGTCTTAATTTTTGTATTTTTCCCAGCATAAATTGTTCTCAAATATCTACAATGAGTTTAGTCTGCTGGTTTTGACACCTGATTGTGCAGTGAAAGGTTCTGCAATCTTTAAATTCCTTAATCCCTGTGTTACTTCGAGTAACATAGTATTACTGGAATACACAGTGGCATTCAGAAACTGCTGTCTCAGAGCCTTTAGAAACAGGTTTTACTTTGCCTGCCCCAGGAGAGGTGCCTGTGGTGTTCTGTTGGCACTCCACGTGCTTAGGAGAGAACAACTGCTGATTCATACCCTTTGTCTTCTGTCTTTAAACAATGTACTGATATGACAACTTCTTTTGGCAGCACAGCATCTTTAATAGTTTTTGGCAAGGGAATGTGTCAGATGCCTTTTAGAATTTCAAGCATGCGCCTTTATTAGATCTCTGTACTCTCATTTAAGTTCTTCTTTAGAATAACTCTAAAATATTTATCAAGCATTGACTTCCCTTTGCAAAGGCAACTCTATATGTTCATCCTATTGTTTCCTTTGCTTTAGAACAATTTCTGGCACTTTGCTATATACAGAAAAATATAATCAGTCTGCAGTTCCATGGATCCCTCTGGAATCTCTTAGTAAAAAACAAGTCCTTCCACCCACTAAAATCACAAAAACTTGCTGTCACTTTTGCCAGCTTCCAGTCACTTGATAACAAGGCAGGTTTAACCCAGAAGTTTCACTGCAGTTACTTGATTTCTTTTAGCACTGGAGAGTGATAGCCCCCATCTTCCCCTATTTGTCACTCTTTCCTCTGTAACCTCTCCTGATATTTTCCTCTGAGGTGTAAAACCTTCAACAAGTTTTCTGTAAAGGTTCTTCGCAAGTTCATGCATGGTACCAAAAACTGATCGTGGGATTTTGTTCAGAGTTTGGGGATTTTTTTTTTTTTTTTACTCAGTGGTCTTTCTTTCCCTGAGCACTTTGCTTTTTATTTTATTTTGATCATCTGCTTGCCTTCCTCAGGCAAGCACATTCCTGTTACTGAGGTGTTGGTCAGTGTCAATGCACTTTGGTGTATTATTCCTCTACACTTTCATCTGTCTGCAAATGTTACATTCAGTGACTGATTCCATGTGACTCCTAAAGCTGGACTGCTAGTTTTACAAAGGTTAAACTTTAAATGCTAGAAGCTACCCACTCCCCACAAAAATAAGTTTAATTTGGTGTGTGTATTTAAAGTCATTGTAGTGAAGTTCAGTACATTCAGTCTTAGTGCTGTCATTGGGCACTGCATCTTGGTTTGGTTGACTTGTCTTTTTGGCTTCATTTAAATATTTTCTTTATATATGTTGCTTCTTTTTTTATGGAAGTCTGTGGTAGTGGACTGCTGTCTTTATTAATAAAGTTGGTCAATAGGCTTGCAGGAATAAAAGTCACCCTTTAAAAAAACAGTATTTGAAAATAGCATTTTGGCTCAGGCCTTGTATGGTCCTGGGGACCACAGCCAGAGTTGGGTGGCCCTGATCAGCTGCATGAAAAAGAATATATTAAAAAAGTGATCTTGGCCTCTTCAGTGTGACATTTATCCAACCTACTCATAATTGTCATCACAGTTACAGCACAGCATTACCTTCCTCAGATGTCATAGCTGCGGCTGCTGTCTTAATGGTGTGAGTACTAATACTGGCTAACAACAGAGTTTACCTTGCCAGGTCTAGAAATTCAATCCATATTTGATTTGATGATTTAATATGTTGATATTTAGTTTTATGACTCTCTTATATATTTAATGCCAATATCTTTCTTATTTTACTTCCATCATATTTCTGGTACACCTGTTACATCACTGTCCTCAATTAAAAGCAGACATTCAGGCTTTGCATCTTATGCTGATGGCATTTATGCCAAGCTATATAGAAATGTTTGGAGTTTTTTTGCATATGGATGTTAGTGAGTCAGACTGTGCATTTGACGGACTTACAATGATTTCTCAATTGAATTTTGAAAATTTCAGTCCACTCTCTTATTAGACATACATAGTTTCTGTGATTCCATTCCGAATGGAAGTGAGAGAATGTGCTCTTATCCATCTGATGTTTCTTTACCCACTATGTTGTTTAAAACTCTTCTATAATCTCTTCAGTAGCAACATATTTTGCTTTTTTTCCCTTTAAGAATGGAGTATTTTATGGATTCCCACTATTCCATGTTTCTGCAGTTTCTAAAGAAACTGTAGTCCTCTTCCTACAACTATTTTTTTCAGGCATGCATTGAAACTTTGCCTCATCCACTTAGTTTTGGGAGCATTTTAAAGAAGGCTGCAGTGCAAGTCTGGTCTTTAACTTACCCCTGGTCTTTAACTTACTCTATGTTTTATTCTAGATCTTTTCTCCTGCCCCACCCGATATCACTGGCTTCTACATGGCCTTTCACCAGCACCACAGAATTTCTAAAGAGACCATCAAGGCATGTTTTGAGGGTGGCTGCTTTTGCAGCTGTCATTTAATTCAGCATGCAGTCAGCCCTCTTACAGAGCAACCCCTTTTCTGACTCACCCATAATTATTGCTTTGGATTTTTACTCAGCTGGGTTCCTGCTTCAGAGAGGATATCCTTGCTACAAGAAGATTGTATACCGCAGTATTTACTAATTTCTGTGACCTGCCTTGTCACTGCCAAGTTAGGAAACCTAAAATTGTTCTGTTGACTTTGCGTTTGATTCAGTTCAAAGTTCCTAGGTAGTGTGATTTGTGTGTTCTGGGATTTAATTAAAGCACACTGTAGACCTAGAAAGTTAATTTTTTGTGTGTCTTTGCATTTTTCTAATGTTTGGGAAGATGATGAACTACTCTTGTCCTAGGTAGGTCATTGGACCCTTACTTTTGCTTATCTCTAAAGAAATGTGTTTGTAACTTAGAACTTGCTGTAGTGAACTCACAGTCTTCTCTTTCTCTTGAGGCATCTATTGCAGTGGATGGGCTGGAGGGGGCTCTGAGCAGCCTGGTCTAGTGGGAGGTGTCCCTGCCCATGGCAGTGGGCTTGGAACTAGATAATCTTTAGGGTTCCTTCCAACCCAAGCCGTCTGTGATTCTGTGATTATTGTCAGTAGAAGTTTGTAGCAGGAGACATCAATTGTTCATGAGGTGGTTTTGGGTTTGGGTGTTTTTTAAAATATTGCAGCTGTAAGGAGGAGGAGGAGCTCTTGCAGGGAACAGCTTTTGCAGACTATGGTAACAGTCATTATAGAAAAGTGTGTAATGTTGGCTGAGTTTGTGTGCTGAGTGAGCTAGGGTTGTATCCCATGAAGAGATTTCATTGTGGCCTCCTGAGGGCAGTCTATCCTAAGGCATTATTGTATTGGTAATGGTGAGAAAACGTTAGCATTTTAGCAAAGTAGAGTTGCCAGTGTAGATGCAAAGCTGATGGCTGGCATCCCTGTTACTGGTTTTGTAAAATCCAGTTCCATATATCCTGAGCTATTGGGGGTTGAAAGGCGTGACTTTTAAAGATGGAAAGGATTTCATACTGAGATCTGTGAAATTTGGATTGAAAGTGGATATCTAAATCCCAGCCTGCAAAATCTCTTTGTTACATTATTACCTACAGTTAAAACACACATTGTAATGATTATTTATTGCTGTAAGACAAATTTTCCTACTTCGATGTGTTGCACAGTGTGAGAAGTTGTATTGCATGACACTGAAATGTGTATTGCCCATTGCAATTATGTGACTTTTTTTTGGAAGCACAGTGTAGTTCATTTAAGTAAAGCAAATGAAAAATTAACTCTTCAAGGCCAGGTGCACCCACTTGATTCAGTTAATCAGTGTTTGAAAAGACAAGTCAAGAGTAGTGGTGGAGAGGAGTCATTAGGTGTGCTTAATGCCTGAAGAAGTAAACACTCTGCTGAAGTGCCAGATTATATTTGATTTTCACACACACATTGTGTTCCATTTCAGATTATATGCTAAAGGCTCCTTTTTGCTGTTAAGTAAGTACATAATGCTATGTGTACCTTGCCAGACAACTTTGGATCAGCGTGACTATAATCACAGCTGTTTCTGGTATTTTTATGTTTTTACTTTTCATGTGAACAGCTCATACTTGTGAAGGTCTGGGATAGTTTTTGTTCGTTGTATATAACAAAACTGCCACTTTGAGTATGTTGGTATCAAATGCAACAAGACAACACCCAAGTAAAAGTCACCAAAGCTTACTTCGTATCATTGCACACAGATTAGGGCAGTGTCAGTGGGAGTGTGGGGGGCAGATGTCACCAGATGTCACTGAGCAAATGGAATTGTGTGGATGTTCTGCAGCATTTCCCAGGCTGCTGGCTGATGGTACTGAGGTGCCCTTGCATGTGTAGGATGCTGATGAGTTTGAAATTGCTGCATGATTTTGAACAATTTGTTTAGGAGTAACTGCAAACTGATTATATGGTATTGCTAAAGCTTCTTAGTGAAGCAGTTTGATGTTTTGTGAAATCTGACTTTCAGATCCCCCAGCTCTGTATTTCTAATGCTGAATGCACTAATGTTGCAGCTCTGCGGTGAAGGCTGTGCTGTCAACACCTACATGCCAACAACCGGTTCAAAGCTCTCAGCTGCAGTGTTTTTAATTTTGCTCCTCTCAATATGACCTTTTATCCTATTTTTTTTCAGATAGTTGGTAAAATTCTACTGAAAACTTTCTGCAACTTCAGAGAAAAGAAGGAATACAGTAATTCCATGTGTTTTGTTTAGATGTCATTTAGTGTGCATGCATGATTTTTGATGGTGAGATGCCCCTGCCAGCAGCAGACTGGAACTTCATCCATTCTCTGCAAGCACTTGTAGCTCTGTTGTTGGAAAGCATATATAGAACATACAGAAGTGTATAATTGTATACAATTACACTTGTAATTTTATAGTTCACTGTAATTTTCAGGACACCAGCATGGAGATGTCTTTAATTTGCAACAGACTACAGGTGAGCTGCCTGTTGTATAGAAAGTCTTATCTTATGAGGTATTTTCAGCATCTTTTGCAGTAGCTCAGAAAGGTCCTGTGTTTGGCAGTCTGGGTTTTGTACCCTCAGTTCTCCAGAAATACTCTGTGATGTCTGGGACAAGAGTTGTCCAAAAAAGCTTGACAATATATTTCCCTGAAACTGTGTTGTTAAACACACAGGGGTAAAGTCCTACCATAATCCATTTGGTGTGATGAGAGTTGTAGGGCTCTTTCTGTAAATTTTGTAATCATTCTGTGCAGTGGCCATGTACTGTTACTTTTTTCTGCTTTCTTGTTCTACAGCTCTTTCTGAACCATTTATGCTAGTACAGAACTAGAAAGTGACAGCAATTACAAGACTTGGCCAGTCCCCAGTTACCTGTTGCACTGCAGTTGGTTTATAAATCACAAAAATTCTCCTTCTAGGTGGGGTTGAACTGAAGTTCATTTGTCTCCATCCTCTGTATGGCTGCTGGAATTATTGCTGTGCAGGTACTGCTGCTTGTAGTGTGGCTTTTTTGCTTTCAACATGACTGAGCATTATGTTCCAAACACATTTTTATTAGAGATGGAGTGCAGTATTAGATAATTCTATAATTTTAACATCTGTTAAAGGATGCAAACTGGCTTAATTTTGAGTTAGAGTTGCAAGCTCTAAGACAAGTCAAAAAATACTGTGTGCTGTCTGGAATACATTGTAAATTCCTTGGGGCAGGAGCTGTATTTCCATTGTTTTATGTGCTCATATTTCTGTTCAAACAAAAAGTCTGTGCAGAGGGAAGGCCATTTCTTTGTCAGTTCAGGAGAATAAGATAAATCTCAGTAAATTCTACCCCTTGCATGTACATTTGAATCGTGAGGGAGTGAATTAGCCAACATGCATAATCCAAGTAGGCATTTCTAGTCCATGCATTAATTTATCTGTAGTGCATGGTGTGGGTTTGGCAGCAGGGTTGTGCAGCCAGAGCACACAGCTGATCCCTCAGCATCACAGCATGCTGGATAATGTGAGCTTGTGAAGTACTTACATACGAAATCTGTTTGGGCTACTTGAAGAGGTGTAAGGACATAGCTGGCCATATGTGGGGGGGTCAAGGCATTTCTTAGCATATACCCTAAGTGAATTAAAATCGACTTTCAAAGTGGTGAAATAGAAAGAAACAATGACGTATAAGCTGGGGTTTCAAGCTGGGCTGGTTTTGACCCCCAACCATCAGTTGGCTGTAATGGAAGAAAAATTGTGTATGTTAATTAATCATTGTTGCCTTGAAGCTGCAGGATAAAGGCTCTGTGTGTTAAGGTGTAGCAGCAGCTGGAAAAACCTTCATGCATGTGGAATTTTGCACCTCAGTGTTGGTACTCTTGACAGAGGTTTCTATCATCATCCAGACTGTCAATTGCATTGAGTCTTTTGCTGCTATGAATATGCTTGGACTGATCAGCTTCCTAAATAATTTGAAGTCTTCCCATACCTAAACTGGAAGTCTTGCAAAAAAGTCAAGGCTCCTTTTTTTAGTCTTAAAAATGACAAAAGTACACTCACAGGTCATACTGTCTATCTTTGAACTATGTGGAAGGAGATTAAACTTCTGAAAGTTACTTTGATGCTTCCAAGAATTTTTGCTTATGCCATGCTTCTCTCTCTGCATTTGTAAACCTAAACAGTCCCAGTAACTAGTAACAGCACAGCTGAATGTTTTCATAAAAACAATGTTGCTGCTTAGAGATGTGATTTACAATTTAAGTGTGTCTGTACATATATACAGAGGCAAAAAGTGATGATGACCTCATCTTCAACAAGCTCAAAAGCAGTTTCAGTTTTTCAGTTCCCAAGCCAAAGACAAACGTACTGTTAGCAGACTCAGCTCCATTGACTGCAGTTGCAGTATTGCCATTAATGTCAGTGCTTACTTAATTGCTGACATAAGCCTGTTTGTAGTGATCAATCCTGGAAATGTAAACCCAAAAGAAAAAATGGATAATCTCGCATTTTTCCTGGTATCTTCACATTGAGAAAAGATGGAGAAACTACTTAATAGTCAGGATTTTGTAAGTAAATCTGACATTTTTTAAAGTTTTGGTATTGTCTTGTTATCAGGCTCTTCTTAAATGAATTTAACAGTGCTCAGACAATGCTCTTTACTTAGAAACAGTTGTAAGTGATGACATATTGCAATTACTAGAAACACAAAACAGACCTGCATATTTTCTAACCTATTAAAAAAAAGTATCTTCCAGTACTTCTATTTGGCAAAATTTTCTCAGAATTTATGAGTAATGTTCCTCTCTTCTGTTCAAACAAGATTCCAGGTCACAAGCAGACTCTCCTGATAAATTCCAGTAGTTTTTAGATGCTGCATATAGGCCTCATTTAATCTGTATTCATAATATTTAAAGTTTCCAGATCTTACATTTGCATGCTTGTACTGAAACAGTTATTAATCTTTACCAGAAGGAAAACTTTCTATTTGTGTAATATTTATTGATGTTAAACCCACATTATATCAGCACAACAGTCCAAAGTAATGATAATACATTTTTTTTATAAATACAAATAAAAGGTGGCAAAATAATGCTAGTGAAGCTAAACAAAAAAGTAAATTAGCATGTCACAGTCGAGGAAAATTTGGCAAAAGATATGACATACTTCTAGAATAGAATCAGATTATTCCCACCTGACAGACTATGATGTTAATCTAGATTAACCATCCCCAGTACTAGTCATATCCTGCACCAGAATAGTACTACCTCTTGTGCTAAAGTTTATTAGTCACTAAAAAACAAAACAAACTTTGTGTACTTACAAAGCAATACACGTATAGCAGTAATGCAATATATGGTGTACACAATTACAAAAATTAAAAAAAAAAACCAACAAACAAAACCCTAAGTACAGGACTTATGAATAAATGAACTGAGATAAAAGATTTCAACACTTTTATTATAAATAATGAAAGATACCATGTATGTGCTTCATATAAGGAATACAGTGTTTTCCTTTCCTAGCAAAGTATCATAGCTCGTACCATCAAACAGTCATTTTCCTTGTCAGGCCTAGTAATTCTTCCATCCATCCATCCATCCTCCCTCCCTCCCTCCCCTTCAACTGAAATTCATTTGGTTCTAATTTAAAACTACCTAGGCAGGTGTGACTTAAGTGGGGCTCCACTTCCATGTGGATTTGCCTTGCATTCTGAAAGTAGCCTTCAGGCTTTTCACCTATGGTGCACAGACTCTACCCCTTAAAAGAGCTGTCATTTGCCTACAGTCAGGAGAAGGAAAAAATAAAACCTACCAGAGACATGTTTTGTTAAGAAGAAAAACAAAAAGGAGCAAATTGGATGTTTTTGCCTATCTTAATTTTCTACTTCCTCAGATTTGTAAGCCTATCACCTGTGGTGTATACTTGTCATTTAAATCCATATTGCAGTTTCAACCCATTTTTCACTTACTATACATTCCTAAAATCTTCATACATATTACATAAGCTTTAAACAGTCAAACATCCCATACATACACTCCCTAGTTTTCAGCTCACCTTAGAATTTCAGAATCTTGAATGGGAGTATTACAAGGTTACAGACTGCTGTCAGAAAATCCAGAGTTTCAACCTCCTGCCCAGTCCCTCCCACCCCTTGCAGTAACTCACTGCAGTGGTTCACACTATCAGCATTTTTTCCCTATATAGTTACCAACGCGTAATGTGGAGTAGATTGTTAATATGTGTCAGCTCTTCTTTGTCGTCCTGCAGAAGTTAAATTACTTCTGTTTAGACTGCCCTTGCTGTATGTTTGTAAATAAGCCTCCTCCAAGATGGCAAAAAGAAAAACACAAATGAATTGAAAGTTAGGGTGTTGATGTCCACACTAACAGCACTGAAAGAAAGATTTTTTTCATTGTTGAATAGAAAGCAGTTTGCCGATATACAGCATTTCCTTACATTTCTTTTCCTTGTCCCTTCCTGTTTTATTCCTATAATATTGCACATGTTCATCGTAGCTGTCAGAATGCGTAGCCATTTTAGAATTGTCGACAACTCTTGAAGAAAACATCTTGCATCTACTTACTGCTTATGAAGGTATGTAGGGAAAAATCTTTCTCTCTGATGCATTTTGGCCTCTATGAAAAGGGTTATGAAGCAACATAGGTTAAGGAACTGGTGAGTGTGATTTGTTGTGCAATGTGTACATTTCTATTAATAATCTATCTATTCTTCTAATTTGGTATAATGAATAAGGAATATATGGTTACTGTGTTTGTTGTTTATCTTTTGTACATGAAGGTGTCTGCCCTTGCATAAAGTGACGTAGGAGTATCATTGGTCAAGGCAATGGCTTTCAGTGTTTCTGCTTTGAAAGGAAATGATGGAAGTGGCAGTTGAATCTACAGATCATCGCTCTCTACCAGGCCAGGCTGCATTGTCAGGTGGACTGGGTTTGCTTCGGGCTGGAAAGCTGCTTTGATGTCTAGTCCTTGGTCACACAGAGCAGCGTATCGGCTGGCTGAGGGCCGCACCTTCTTTGGCTTGGTCTGCTGAGGTGGTTGTTGCCACTGAGCTATAGGTTAAAAAGGAAAGAAAAAGTGTTAGTCCTCCTGAGCTATGCACCAAAGTGTGCCAGATGCTCAGTCAACCCTTTGTGAAGGAGATACTACTTTCTGAGAAACAGAAAACCATTATATCAAAGGTAAATTTTGTTTCATTTCTTGGCATTGTTGATTTTTTTTTTCTCAGCACCTAGTTTCACCTTCAAATGTAAATAAATACACAGCCTGTGTTTCTTTCTGGCATTGTTTTCTATGTTTCCTTGTGCCACTTCTTCCTGAGAAGGATGACAGCAAGGAGGTTTTTTCAGTGCACTGAAATTACAGTAACAGGCCTGTTCTAGGGTTAGTTGTTGCATATAAAAGGAAATTATTTGGTTGCCATTGCCACCCCTTGTGTGCTGAAGAACACTGAGCCAAGTCTCTAATTCACAATCCCCATTTCCACCACCACCCAAGAAACCATCTTTAATCAGTTTCTTCCCTTCCCCCTCCCCCTCCCCCTTAATTCTTGCTATGAGAAGGCTGGTAAGAGACACTGCTTTAAGAAAACATTCACTACTTAAGGGGTTGCTTTGGAACAAACTGAGTAATTAAGCAAAAAGCCATAAAAAGACCTACTACGCTTTTGGTAGCTGTCACAGGTGTATTACAGACTAATGTACAAAAGAATACAAAAGGTTAGGGAAGTGCCAGCAAAACAATAGTAATAATGATCCACAAAAATGATATAATCATGCTGTTATCTGTTGTTAATTAGCTATATTTAATGTACTAAGCAAAACCAGAAAGCATGCATGCTTGTTTTGCTTTAGGTGTCTGAAAGATGGTGAAATATACTTTGACAGAGCATTTGTTGTCTTGAAGTGGATGTTTACTATTGAGGAGAAACTATAAACAAAAGAAAGAGAGACCAATGTAAACCATTCTGTGAACAACCCAAAACTTAAAGGACTGTTGCTTTTGGGGGTATTAATATGATCATGAAAATTGAAACCACTTACTATAAACATCCAACCTGGCAGTGCAAGACACAATCCCAGCCTCATTCTTAGCTGAAACAGTGTACCAGCCAGCATCCTCCTTTGTAGCTCCCTGAATAAGCAGGCAAATGTAGCCGTAGTTATCCTGGTGCATGCTGATCAAAAGAAAAGTAGAACATTATTATTTAAATCACAAACTACTGTAGGATATTTTAGAATGTCACTATAAACCAACTCAATCTTAGTTACAGATTGATTATAGTCCACTTTTAATTAAAATGGAACTTCCGATGAATTAGCAAGTAGAAAATAAAGCCTTAAGTAGGCTTGACAATTTGGCAGTTTAATATCCTGTATTGAAAACTAAGAAGAAGAAACACATGAAGTAACTTTTCCTTCCCAATTATGGATTAAGACATCTGGAGAAGCAGGAACACCAGATCTTACCCAGACTTTTTGTGGAAAGGATGAAGAAACTCGAGGAAGCTCTTGAAACATAAACTATTCAATCTTAGTTAACTGTGCAGCAGAATTATGTCAAAGTTTCTGCTGAAAAGTACATAACATTCCTTTGGAACCTTGATTTTCACTAGCAAATTTCTCTAGTAAAGGGTAAAACTAGTTCTCCTCTTGCTTACAGTGCAAAGGTAGTTGTGTAAGTCTAATGATGGAAAACAAATAACATTTTGTTTCTGGCTCAGCCACCAGGCTGGCTGCAAGTTTGAATAGATGTCATAAATTACCACAATCACTAGTTAATATTTATGAGATGCTCTTTACACAAAGCGTTCATTTGACCTTTTAGGTTTTTATTTGTTTTACAGGATAAATCATCACTGAAGTTACACATGGGAAGATTAAATCAGTCTAACCTCACTCGGTCAGTGTTGTATGTGAGTGACTCATTCTCTTTCTTCCAAAATATCTGAGGAGATGGCTCCCCTGAGATCCGACACTCCAGTCGCACTGGGAATCCCTCAGTCACACCTGTGTTTTGTAGCTTCTCTATAAACACAGGTGCTTTCTGTACTTCCTTAGCTGTGAAAATAAAGATTGCAGTTATGTTAACATTTGTCTATGAAAACATAGGCTTTCTTTCAGCAGTGTGCTAAAAACAGTCATGAAAGACCTAAGTGGCAGGAAATATGTTGTCTTCGTTAGTCACAAAGTTCAGTGCTGGTTTCTCTGAAGAAAACAGTCCCATCATTATTTTAATAGGGGGAAAAGTGAGTGCTAGAAAGCTGATTTTTCCCTAAAGTAATTGAAATGTGGAGCATGCCAACTAGATAAACTGGCTGCACTATGCTTGGTAAAAAGAGCTCCTTCATATACCACAAAAGCATGGACTTTTAACTGAAGAAGGAACTGGTCTACCAGAAGACTGCAGTGGCATTAGTCTGATGTGCTGTGAAATGCACAAGCCATATCCTGCTGGCTGCCCAGGGGTAGGCGTAGGTCTGCACAGATTGTCATGACAAAGAAACATCCAGGGAAATAGTCTGGTCTATGGCCTCATGCCAGCAGCCCCCTTTTCTTAACTGTGTGCACAGACATTACATGCCAGTCACTTTATGCCACAACGTAACATGAATAGCTCACCTATAAATATACCACAGTTCTACTACTGCCAGGTTTCCTGTTCTTACACCCCCCACCCCTCGAAATGTCATTTGACATCACTCGTGTTTTCTTTTCTCATGCTATCCTGGCAGTGCTCAGCCTGACAGCTTAGCACAAAGATGTTACCTGCAACAGTGAGCTCCAGGCTGAATGAATTTTCACCAGCTCTGTTGCTGGCAATGCACGTGTAGATTCCAGCATCTCTGGATGTGACTGGTTCTATGATCAAGGAGTGCACCCCATTCTCACGCACCAGCATTTTGTGAGAACTGTCAGGGCGAATTGGTCTGCCATTAAGTTGCCAGCTTAAGTCTGGAGTCGGTAATCCACTAACCTTGAGTGTAAAGAGAATAGTGGGAAATTGTTTTAGCCACATGAAACACTGGAGGAGTCCAGACTTGTTACTTCAGGGAAGTTTGGTTTTGTTTGCTACTGCAAGTGTACCAAAAGATTTAAGATCTAATTCTGTCCTGATTTACACAATGAGTCAGTTGTAGTCATTTACTTACTTTCTGGCCAACTCCCTGAATTCCATGATGTTTTATGGGCACGACCGAAAAAAAGATCAGCGTTTAGATAGGCTAGAAGCTAAATAATAATACATTGCAAAACAAAAGGCAGCGTGACACTTTTTGTCTTTTTTATTGTTTGCTCTTCAGGTGGAATGAAAAGATACTCCTTTCTAGATTAACTTCTTGTTGGAAAACTTGCAGACAAAAAGATGTGAGCTGACTAATTACTGACCTCTGAAGTTCCATTCCACTTAGGTGTACCCTAGTGACAGCACCACCTGCACTAGTTAATGCTAGGTCTACGTGAACAAGTCTTGTACTTTTGAAAGCTGTGCCACTTGCTGTGGGGACTGCTTGAGAGCAAACAGCTTCTCCCAAATAGGTCAGCATAAAGTAAACAGAAGTCACCCAAGCCTGAATTATTTCTGCTCAGCAGAGTCATAAATCAGGTTTATACTGTTTGACACTTTTAACCGGGGTTCAAAACTCAAGCAGTAAAAGGACTTAAAATGTAGAAACACATTGTCTTTATAGTGTGTGCTGCTTCCCTCCACACCCTAGCGTAGCTGAATTCTATAAATCAGTTTACTCTGAGCTTTAAGATTTGCCTGAAGCACTTTCATTGGAGGGGAGGCAAACTTTTATTGTCCACTTACTCAGTCATAAGCAATGAGATTAATTACCCTACTAACAGGCACCGAAACTGCCAATAGGCAAAATAGCTTTGAAAAGAAACCAATGTGGTTTTTGAGTCAGCTGATGTTATCAAAAGGCTGCTGCTACCCTTTGCATGACACTTGCCTTGCAGTCCATCCTGCATAGTTTTCCTTCTTGAACAGTCAGGTCTCCAGGAGCCTGCAGAAAATGAGGCCGGAAGAATCGTTCCTGAATTGGTTCATTTTCATCACCACTGTCCCTTGATCGAGATCGTGGTCTTAAAATAACATGAAATAAAGGTAAATTATTTTTCTCTGCTAAATCAGAAGAACCATAATCACTTAGAAGACTGCTTTGAATTTTAAACAACTTCTTTGACGTATACTGTTGTAATCACCTCATATTTACACACATGCACTGGTAGCAGACAGAGTAATTATGACACTGCAGTTATTTAATTACTTTCATTGAATTCACATGTTGTGACAAAATATGACCTATAAAACAATACTGCTACAGAATAATTGCTTGTAATATTAATTTTATAAATGACAGTATTTTTGTTTAGTCTTAAAATCAGTGAAATAAATAAAGTTGGCAGGCCTTGGCATGTAGCTTCAGTTCCCCATTTCTAGTGTCCTGTGTATTTACTCCCCTCACTGCTGCTGATTACACCAGAAAGTACATGGACTGTTCATTAATCATGGTTCCCTTTCAGAAAATAACAGCAGCTAAAAGCTAACTCATCTTAATTGAGAACAGATTTTTTACATTAGACTTATCTTCTTTTGTTCTGCACTAGTGAAGACTGTACAGAAAGTTCTGTGTATTGAATTGCTGTGAATATATTTATTCCTTATTTAACAGGTTTTTTGTATGAGATACTCATGAACATTTTCAAAGCCACCAAACTGTGGAGTCAAAACAATGAGAATTTCAATTGTGAACAATAGGAAGAAGAACTTTGGTTGCTAATTTTTTTTATAAAGACACCATAAACAGTTTAATAAATAATAAAAAGGAAAGAAAAATAACTCCTGTCCCCAGACACAGTATCAATCACCTTAAGCTTCTATGGTATAATTTAATCCATTTTCAGCTATTGGCTATTCTTGTTTGTTAATTTAATCTATCAAATCTTTTTCTAATTGGTTCCTCATTCAACTAGATTTTTGTTTCCATTGAAATTAGATTATTCCATTCGTGTGATTTATCAAAGAATCTTGAAACAAAGTTTCATATCTGCTTTTGTCCTTGCATGATCAGTTCAGTGGATTCCATTCTGGAGCCAGTTGCTGCCTACAGCAACATTCTGTGTCAGGGAAAAGGAGCTACGCAAATATCCTCCAAAGACTACATTTACCAATGGCACATTACAGTGAAATTCTCTTTTCTGTATACCATATTCTGTTAACTTTTGCCAGTGTATCTCTTTTGGCCACTGTCTACAGCGTTCATGCTGCAGTATAGGTGCCCATATGCATTTTCTACCGCCCAAGGGCATTTCTCTAGGTTAAAATCCTTCACAACAAAGAAAAGCTTAAAACCCTCAATGGTTACATTTGGAAAACAAGATGCTGTACTACTGCAAGGAAGATAAACACCCCAGCTGCACGCTCTGCTCCACTGAGGCTGCGGTTAATTACAGTTGCTTGAATTTGATTTGTTTTCTCCTGCTCTGTTGTTGCCCTTTTTCTGCCATTGCTTTGTTTGAATTGGCCAGGCATCACCTTTGCTACGGTATGATCTCTTATTAATAGATTAATGTTGACTTTTTAATGATCATCACAGTTTTCCCACAGCTATAACTAAAGGCAAATGGAGGGGCTGGGGGGAGTTGTGTAGCTATCTACTTCATACTGCTTAATAATGCAGGGCTGGATACTGAAATGGGAAACCCAGACTGACATTCCTGCACATGCTGAGAGTTAATGTAACTCTTCAGGTACATAAATCCAGGCCTGAAGCACCTCATAGTTTTTGCCGCTTCAACATGATTCAGTAGCTCCAACATTGCAGCTCATAAGCCACTCTGAGTTTTAGCTGGTGAGCTCCTAACCCATTTTGCAGACAGAGATGCCTCATGCATGTAGAGGGGATGGAAGACGGAGAGCGATGAGGAAAAGCTATGCTGATATTTGGTAATGAGTTCTGCAAGACCAGCTAGAAATGATGGTATCTGGTCAAGTGAGCACTGCACAGTGCAAGCCACTAGTGCAAAATCTGCCTCCACATTATTGATGAGCACCCTGCTGGTAAGATGCCAACGAAGTACAAGTAACTGGTGCTTCATAAGGTCTTGTGAGTCTGTGCCAAACAGGTGAACTGGCACCACAGGACTGTGAAAGCCACCATCCCGTTGCTGCAGCTGCAGGAAAAGGCAGCACTGGGCAAAACCAGGAGGTGCGTGTGTGGGGAATTTATGCTAAATAAAATAGAAAACAAAGAAGTTAGGAATTTGTGACTACAGATGTTGCATTTCTTTTTACCTCTCTGTAAGTTTACCCTAAAATTGCAGACTATTTTTAAGCCTTTGCCTTGAGAGGTGAAACTAGGGTCATTTTAATTCTAAAACATGTTGTGGTTTTAAACAAATAATGAAATGAGTAGAGCCAAGTGCTTCAGATGTCTAGGAATGACAAATTGCAACAGACTGGAATACTCTTGGATTCATTGTGGGTTCTTTAGAGTTGCAATGTGGACATCACATTGCACAGATCAGTTTCAGCAGAACTGACATCGTGTGCTAACTGTGTCCAGGGGAGACTCCATGGCTTGGTACAGTACAATGCACTGGGAATTTCAGTGAGCAAGAAGCTGGGGAAGACTTTATGACTGACCATATGGAAATGATCACTAATTTGGAATAAAGGAGATTAAGTTCAAATTAATCTCCTAACTGAGAGCAGGGTGATAGGAATGTTTAGTTTTTAAATCTTCCTTAAATCTCGTACATTTTAAGCTTATTTATTTGGCACTCTAGCTGCCATGCTTAGGTGACACAATCTTTGTTGAGCACCTTGTCATCTAAGGGATTGAGTCCAAGCTTTGCTATACACATCAGAAAATTCCAAAGTGGCCACCCACATCAAGTGATGTTAAGGTGATGTTTGTCAGCTAAGCAAATTTCAGAGAAATATGTCAAGAGTGAAATAAAACCGCAGAGTTCTGCCAGCACACATTCTGTAGGAGATTAAATATACTTCTAAAAAGCCTGTCAACAGTGTAACAAGTCACAAAGTTCATTAAGCTAATAATTACACTTGTAATAAAACAAGGAAACAAAAGGTTTCGTTGCTCACAAGCAAAAAAGCTTATGGAAATAATATTGTAATGCCACAGGAATATTGCTTATCAAAAGTCAATGGCAATAGACATGACAAATATCATAGTATATGGAGAACACAGTCATTGGGGATATCACATTAGGAAAGCCTGTCTTAGGAAGGTTTTTTGTGCTCCTATTTAATCAGTCTTGGGTGAACCCTCGGAACGGGAGTAGTGAGAACTGTCACTAAACAGAGATAGTGTTGTGCTGAATGCTTATAGAAACTGGTCTTCCAGAGCAAAGTTAATGGGATGAGCCCTTTACATGTTACTTTTACAGGAAATAAGAATCCCCAATAATTGCTCTAATTTTAATTAAACTGCTCGATGGAAATCCCATATTTATAATTCATTACTCACTGGACACCTAACCCAAAGCAACAGCAGCTGCCCGAGTGCCTGTCTCCATTAGAAAATAAAACACTAGCCATAAGCGGCCTTGGACTTTGAATGGACAGGTTGAAAGAAGCCTCCTCCATTATGACCTGAGGGTTCTGTCCATCCCAGAAAGAGAGACACACACATTTTGTCCTTCAGGAAGCTGCAGGAGTGGCAGCTGCTCAATGCTTTAACCCCAGCTACCTTCCTGTTGACTTTGTTTTTAAAGATCTTTCCCCTTTGTCACCCTGTGTGCATTGACCTATTCAGCTGAAACCTGATTCTTCATGGCAGCTTCTCCCTTCAGGAGTTAACAAGGACTTTCCATTTTTACCCATTATCTGCAGGTGCCAAGTGCATTAGTGACTGGACAGGCTACACCAGATGGCCCCAGCCTTTTCTGTGCTGTTCCTGTCCTGACAGTGCAGCCCTGGCAGGATATTCCCCTCCACAGGCACTCGAGCTTTGGGCTTAGCAGGCCTAAGGGGGACACATTGCACAGGGAGTTGGTGGCCAGCTCGGAGAAATGCTGGGAAATGCTTTCAGGGCTGCAGTTTATTCTGTGCAGGAATAAGACTGTCAAGACCTTTTAAACAACCAACCTCACTTCCTAATGCTCTACAGCTACCAGAGGGGGGAAGAGAGCCAGAGAGCCTGTTTTGCTTCAGCAGTTTTACAGTACATACTAGTACCACTACTAACTGTTACCGAAATCCCTTCTTGGTTGTACATTGACTGTGTAATTACATGTAGTCTGTATATTTGTGGGGCAATACTGAGATTCTATGGCTGTTGTGACTATTAAGCAAAGCACATTCCTCATTACAGCAGAATGCAGAAACCAGAGCCCTCACACTCCCCTGAAAGCAGTTCTGGTAACCAAAATGAAATTTTTTGTATCATCTAAAGCTGTCTAAGCTGTGCTAAAGAGCCTCATAAATGCTTTGGGTAAAGAAAAAAAATTGTTTGAAGGGAAAATTCCCTTCTATGGTCCAAAAACATCACCCAAAGCTTCATATATGAATAATTGTAAGCTCACCAAAGATAAGTTTAATATTTTATTTCTGACTCATCATTCCTTATAAGATCCTGAACTGAATATTACATACTGAAATGGTAATATATTTCTAATGTAAATCTAATAAACCTCTTTGGCATGCAGTTATTTCTGCTGTTTCTTTAAATGAATACTTACTAGAAGCTGCAGTAGATAGAGGTTCCTGGTAGAATCCTAATCAGATGAAACGTTTTTAAAAAGCCTAAGTGACAAGAGCCTTCCCAACAGCTGATAGTGTAATTTGAGATACAGAGTAACTAGTGAACACCGCAAAGAAAGGAGAAGACAAGGAAAATTAAAGATACTTAAAAGTCATGTTATTTCAGAGGTTGCTTATACTTCTGACTGTGCAAGCTCTGCAGCAATTTTCAGACAGCAGAGGTCACACTTCTTCCTGAATGCCATACTTTTAACTTATCTGCTTACTTTACATTCATGATCTTACCACAGTTACTTTGCAAAATCCAAATTATTAACAGAAAAAAATAAAAGCAACAAATACCTTCTTATATGAGGCTGACCTGAAGGTGACCAAGGACTGCGGCCTCTTTGATTTACAGCTTGAACCATCAGCCTGCCCGTGCAACTCACTCTGCCCTGTTACAATGGAGAGGAGGAACATTTAAAGACTTAACCCGTGTAATGATAAATGTTCAACCCGATCTGTTCTTTTTTTGCCCATCTGTTTTATCAGCTTCCAATCTAACATGGAACAGATTGGAATGACTGTGACTATAATACATTCATGGTTTTTTTTACAAAAGATTGTTAGTACTACTGGCAATCAAGTCCTTATTGACTGTTATTGATGTGGGCGGGGAGGTTTCTCTGTGTATGGCAAGTGAGCAAAAGGAAATGACAAAGAGTTCAAGGTGTTGGCAGTTAACAACAGAATTGCTGCCTCCAAAGTGGATTAATCTACTTGATCTGGTGGGCACACAGCTCAAAAAACCCCTCATCAATGGAAAAACCCAAAGAATTTGACGAGTACTTAACAGGTCGTCTTTGCAGAGAGCTTGGTTTGAAGAATTGCGCTGAAAGGCAATTAATTGTGCTGATGGTCACTGGCAATAGTGCAGGTTATTTTAAATGAATATAAATAAAACATGGCTCTGGTGTATTTGGGCCCCTTTTTTTCTTTTGCTTTGTGTTTTAGAAGACAGGCTGTCCACCACAAGCACTAGTCATAGCGGATTTGGGATGGGACTGCCTGGAGCCAGACCTGCTGATATTCGGGGCTCTGTGGAATTCACCCTGTAAGCGGTCAAAGCATCTGGTGGCCCTAATAAATAACAGCTCTGCTCCTGGGCCAGTAGCAGTAAAGCAAAATCCACATCAGTTTTGCAGTATATTTCAGCTCTAAGCCATGAGCTCCACACTCAGGTCTGTCAGCATAAAAGTGACAAATATTTTTATCACAGTAACTGTGGAGTTGCAAATAGCAGTTGTTTAAGAACTGTCCAAAGCCCATCAAAAAACAATTTCACTAGGCTCACAAGCAGCCTTCAAATATCAACAACTTTTGTGTTACTTCTGGACTGTTAGAATCTGTGTCCCACTTCTATTCCCATGACCCATTTAGTCTGCAAAAAAAATCCTTGCATTAAAATAAGTCATTGTGCAAGACCCACAGCAATTCCTTATATAAAAGCTGTTTTGCCCACTTATGTTACAAGACCATTAAAGATATTTGGAACAAATGTATTTCTATTTTGGGCACCATTACATATAAATATTTTTCTGGCAGGTGATGAAAACACATATTTTGGGATTGTTTCTGCACATCTCAATACATGATGGTGTCATAAATGGAAACACAAAGGGCAATAAGGAATTTGGATAGGGAAGATTAAGCAGGAAGCCAATGATTTTGGAAAAGTCACAGGATGAAGAGGAAGGAAGCAATGAGTGGGAAGTAATTAATGAGAAGATGTCCTAGAAACCAAGGGAATTCCAGCCTGAGGACTGTGGGTGTGTAGTGCAAAGAAGCAGCGAGAATGGGATAAAAAGAAAGGTGAAAATAAGAATTCAACAAGAGCCCATACAGCTCATGGAAAGAGCTCAGTTAAGGGATGTGACCTGCAGCTAAAGGCCTAAGCCAGGCAAGGTTTTGTGTTTGCCTAGGCCCAGGGTCCATTTGCTCTGGATTAACTTCTATGGCAAATTTTACAACAAACCCCAGTGGTGTGTCAGAACTTTAATTTCAGCTCACTGCACTTTACACTGTGGGCAATGGGGCCTGCCGTGTTAACAACCATGGACGATCTCCAGGTCTGTCAACAAGGCATTTTACACACATAAATCCTATTATATTAGTCCAGGTCATGAGATGGAATGAACTGGCAGAGTTTTAATGAACTGAATCCTTTGCTTTAATAAAACCAATTTCTATCAGCTGAGAATATGCCTTTTGCTTCAGAGTTTGATGGTTCCAATAGCAATGACCAAAACACAGCAACAGCCTAGCAAATATCTACTAGTCCATCACAGTTCTGATGAGAGCTCCCTTACATTTACGTACTTCTCTTTCTTAAGGAAAGGTTGCCAAATTTGCCTAAGTTTGTGATAGCTTTGAGATGTGGACAACTTTCCATTAGAATTGAGAAGGCTTTGCCAAAATTATTTCCACTCAGGATGACTTAAAAGAATTGGAATCCAAACCTTTCAGTGTGAAAGGCTAGTACATTAACTCACAGCCCTTCTTTGCCTCCATTGTACTGTTAAATGCATAGTAAAAGCAAGCAAATAGTAGAAGAGATAAGTATGTTTGCTTGGGAATTACACTATAAAAAAAGAAAGAACAGAATGGACTTGGTGAAACACAGATGTTTTGTTTAGGGAAGCCAGAGGAGGATGCTTCTGGTTCTTCTCCAAAGAGGGGAAAAAAGCACAAGCACAGGATTTTGTCATTTAACAAAGCTGCTTTTTCAAGCACCAAGCTGGGAACCACACAAACCCAGCTCATTTTAAGTACATCCAAAAACCCACCTAACAAAGTAGTGCCATCAATGACCAGAACTGGTAACCTGGGTCACTGTTGTGTCATTGAATAAGCATTATCCAGGACAACAAATACTCAAAAGTAGGCCGTAAATATGCAGGGACAGAGTACAGTGCCCAAAAACAAAGGCAGTTTGTTCACCAAGTTCTCCAAGACTTCAGATCACACAGTAACACTACACAGTGAAACTCTGTGCATGCACTAAGACAACACTTAGAGGAAGATGAACAGGAACCACTTCTTACCTTGAGCACGTATATACTTTTAAACCTGCTGTGAATTTTTACCATTTAAATGGTACCAAGTATTGTAACAATGTCATCTATGTGTAAAAACTCCCAGCTTGAACAAGTCCATGGCCTTATGCTATTTCATTACTATTTCTCTTACTTATATATGTAGAAATAATAATTAAACCACTTATATTTAAACACTGCAGTTTGTAGAATCTGCCCAAAAGCTGCTTTATGTCTGCTGTCCATGTGTACAACCCCTTTTATTCACAAGCCCTCTGCAGTATGAGCAGGACTGAGAAGGTGAAGAGGGAGACAAAAATGGCAGCGTCATGCTAAGTAACTTAGCAACGTGCATAACAGAGCACAACACTCCTGCTTAGATTAAACTCTGTCTCAGTGATACAGTTTGTTATTCTACAGTGTGATTCTGCTTGCAGGCCTAGTCTTGGAAAGATACTTGGCACTACAGCAGAAAATAATTCATTACATCCCAGAAGTTATGCTTTGGTTTCTCACATGCAGTTCTTTCCCCTCAATTTGCTGGGGTGAAGGAAAAGAGAATTGAAAAAGCTACTTCAATAGGATGGGTGACCTACAAGTTTAGCCGTGTCTAATAAACTAGTGGGTTTCTGCTGTGTACCTCAGCTCTTGTATTGAATCTGCAAAGAACAAATAGCATTGCTAAACCACTAACACTCTGTGTTTCAGAAAAGCACTGTTTAAGATCAACACAGGACACCATTCTGCTGCATAACAGTGCTAGATTTTTACCTTACAGACTTGCAATCTTCCTAGTGCAAGCATATTGATGTGTGATACTTCTACTCATTTAAAAAAATTGGCCTCAGTCAGTGACTAAGGTCAACATAAGAAAATTAAATCGCTGGACTAGATTATTTCTGCTCGTAAACTGGATTTTTTTCTCCCTTCACATATATGTGCTATCATCCATGCTCAGTTAGAATACTGAGATGTTATCAGCTGGAACAACTAGTGGAAGAGTAATTAAAAAATTACACTCCTCCCCCCTGAAACCTCGAACCATAGGAAAAAAACTGCTGTTGAGTTGCTAATCCCTTGGAGATAGAAAGGTCCCACCCTACTGATGCAAGATGAAAACAGAAATCTAACTTGCATACTTTACAGTGACTTCATCATTTAATTAAATTATGCATATGTGAGATGAGATAGTTTTCTGAAGATTTATGTCCAGAAGGATGTTTGCTCTGGAGCCAAACCTTCATTTACCTGTGGGTTAGCAGCCATAATAGTGTAATTCCCATCATCATCCAGGGTGGAGGCTGCAGCATGCAGTGAGCAAGTTCCATCAGGTTCTCTTTGAATCCGGTAGTGATCACTTCGTTTAGAAATTTGCTTCCCATCTTTAAACCAATAAATCTGCAGGAGAAAACCAGGCGCAGCTGGTAAGAGTTGGGTGCTCATTGTCATAATTTCTCAATTAATAGCACTAACAAATCTTAACTGCTGAAAACTCTCTGGTTAGTATTAAAAGAAAACCGCTATAATCAACCCCTCATTCCATGAGCCACTTTCACTAACAGTTACAAGATTATCAGTGGACCAAAGAGAAAGAACAGCTTCAACATTTTCCAACAAAATGTACAGGTGCATAAGGGCTAGATATTTCAAGAATTGAAACATCTTGTCATCACAAAGAAAAGTTCTCAGAGAAGATTACTTATTTTACATTTATTTTGGTTAAATCTGAAGGGGTTACAGAAAGAACTTAAGAATGCTATTGCTTTCTTTTCAGAAAATAAAAACATAAACCAAGATAATGATAGGCTTAATTAATTCAACTATGAATAAAATAGGAGCAATGATCTCACTGTTGAAACACCCGTTTTGTTTCATATCCATTCTGCTGACTGGACTGGACCAAAATGCCAGAGGGGACAGAGCTACTCCCGCTGGCACTGAGCAGCTCAGTGTGTGGAGGGGCCAGCTCAGTGTAATGACATGATTGAAACTAGCAGTGTCACCCCGGTGTGACAGGCCAGCTACACAAGTGGACAGCTTTGCAAAGTAATAGAAAGTATTTCAAAGCAAACCAGCACATCAACATCCATTAATAACTGCATGCCAACACCAGCACAGTTCCAAGCTGCACAGAACAGTTACACTGGCTATCAAACAGAGGTCTTTTCCAGTACTTTTGATACATAATTTTGTTCTCTGGCTGACCCAAGGCATACTTCCAATGAGCCAAAGAAATGATGTATGCAGGATAATATCTTATAGTAATCCATGAATTACACACACACAGAAAAAGTATTTTTAGTGCCTCAAACTTGAAGGGAAAAAAATTGACCTAGCTTTCAGGATTTTTAAAAAATATTATAATAATAATGCAAAATCCCAAACTATTATCTGCTGGAATCAAAAGTAAAGTCTGTGTATGCATGAACACACACAGAGGAATATCTAAAAAATGTTATATTAGAAAGGTTGTACTCAGCTGCCCAAACCTATATTTAAGTAGAACATTACTTACTTGTAGTTTCTGAAATGTACTACGTCATGACATCAGTTGCATTCAGCATTTTAGACATTTGTGCAGATACCAACACCATTTTTATGAGGTCAACTCATATAAAGTACAACTGCATTTGTCCTGTCCTGCTGAGACTATTTACCATGAGAAAAACACACACATTTTACTCAGTCTCATTCTTGAAGTGGGAATTTGGGTCTTAAGAGTGAGGAAATACTGGCTGGCTCTCTAGCAAAAAATGAAGTGACAAACAAAGCACTATTCCATTCCTGGTAGAGTTTAACCTGCTGGGTTCTTCACATATGCCAACATTTCAAAGCTTGAAATTCACTCACTTGGGGGAAAAATTAAGGGTATACTTTTGAATTTCACAAAAAACAAAAGACGATTTTTTTTGGAGAAAATTAGTAGAAATTTTCCTTAAAAATTTATTACTGTGTATGATTTTTATACTAACAAGCATTATGCCTAAGTTGAAATGATTTCATTTCCTCAATAGCTGGTTATACTTGTTTCCCATTTTGTCTGTCAGCAGCCTTGCAGAGACTCTGTGGTCCTAACAAAGGATTTAGTCATGTCTTCTTGTCTGCTGACAGAGCACTTACTGGAGATGCAAGAGATATTTGATCACTTATATACACATGCTAATGGGTGCTAAAACAACATAGCTGCAAAAAATGAGTTTTAACTTGCATGCTTTACATGTGTCATAATGTTGCTTGGAAATCTACTGCATTAAGTAGTAACTAATAACAGTAAACTTATCAGAAATATCAGGAGACGTGCATGGAAATACACACAAATATTAACTGAACCAGCTATCCAAACATCATGTATATGTTGCCCAATACTTCAACTAAGTTTAAAAGCATTGGCACCCCATATGAGCAGTAAATTCTTAATATTACCTTTATCTGACACAGAATTAATGAGTAAAACACTACCACTGCAGGAGACAATGGTCCTTGCAGTGAAGTATTTTCTTTCTAGAATAACTTTCAATAAATGTACCATTAAACTGCGTAAGCACTGAACACTGCATCTGGACTGCTTTTATTTGCACCAGATTTTCAGAAACCAGTGTGTAATGACTAGGAATACAATGGAATACACAGTACAAAGGGAGGTTTGATCTTAGGCAGCACAGGCATTTTTAATCACCAAGAATTATATTCAGCCATGTGAAGAGTGAGCAGTATGAGATTTATGTAACATTTGTGTCTCAATCAACCTCTTGCATGGCATTGTTCTAATTCTGAGGAGAAATAATCCCTTAAAAAGAATATTCCATAGTTCCTCCTGCAGCACCACAGATTTCTCATTTTGATGAGAAAATAGTTTTACGTTACACCAAAGGTTATAGTGAAAAGTAGACTCAGATTTAGAAAGTCATATATATGAAGACAGAATTTGCACATCAGTATTCAATTTACATGGCATGTTCAGGGGAAAAAATAATCAAGCCAATAACCCCGCTTAGAAAAATCTCTTGTAATGAATGCCAGATTTTAGAAACACTACAGTCCTTCCCTAAGCCATTCCTTGGCAGACCTGACAGAATACTTAGAAGGGAGGAGCTTCAAGTAAGTAAATTATTTCCAGCTTTTCATTTGCCAAAGTAGAAAAACTTATTCACGAGCAACACTTCCAGATTCAACAAATGACAGAAGAAGGGCAGCCCTCAGCCATTGAGCTTTTCAAAATTGCTCTTTTGGCATGCTTTGGCATATGAGGGGGAGATACAGCCTTGGACATTTGCAAAGCCCAGCTAACAAGTAGCCATACAACAGGGCTGATATTGGTTCCATCCCAAGCAACTTAACAAATCACACATAGCATCTGCGAGTGAATGGAACAAAGGTCCATAGTTCCAGGTGGGGGAGCAAATCACTTCTTAATGTGCACGCTTTGACACTGCAGGAAAACAGAACATGAGCTGTGAATCATAAGGCATTCACATCAGATGCTCCTTTGTAAGGGCATGCTTTAGGGGAAGTAATAAGAATGTGGTTTCTTGGCTGTGCAATCCTTATTGCCCCAGTGAGGGAAAGGAGACATCCTCTTTCATCTGTCTTAAATCAGACAGAGAAACTACACCTTAATTGGAAACTGTGGAAATTAGGGAATGGTTGACTCAGGCTGACTCATAATAGGTTATCTAGCAACTTAGTCATAAGCCTCAGGCAGAAAGAGTATCTCTGCACACACTGCACTTCTGTCAGCAACAGAGCCATTTGTCTTCCACCCTTGTTCAGCACAACAGACTTACCTACGGTCATCTCAGAAGTAATGCTAGACATGAAAAGTTTGGTTTCAGTCAGACTAGGCTTATCTTCTCAGCGTGTGTCTTCAGTGCGAATCAGGAGTGCTTTTTTGATGTAAGTGTACTGATCAAGCCCACTTACTTTGCAGTGGTTCACATCATGTTGTGCTCTTGGAGCACAGAACTGGATTCCTTTCAGATGAAACTAAGCCAGAAAATGTGCTCCAAGAACTCATCTAATGTGCTGCATCTGCTTCAGTCTGTGAGATGAGATTAGAGCTAGCCTGGAGCAAAACCTTCTGAAATGTGTGCAGGGATGGGTATCTCATTCTACAGATTTGCTTCTTCTGGTCTGCACTACTTGCTGATGTAGATGTAGTTCTCTGCTGTTCTTTCTCTGCTACCTGATGAAGTCCTTTTTTTTTTTTAACAGCTTGTACAGTATCACACACATGTATCACTGGGCATGTAAAGTCACTTGTATTTATCTCTGTTCAAAATCCTCAATACCTGTAAAACGTACACTAGATCAGAGATTTGGATGTGAGTGCTGCTGTGAAGATCTTATGTAACAGATAGGGCATCTTTTATCTTGCCTAAGAAGACAAGAGCCCCTATCCACGAGAGGTCACTGTAAGAGCTGCAAGGACCTCCTGGGGAAGACACTGGCTTTGGCAAGGGAGTTGAAGAAGCTGCTGCCATTTGCCTGCTGCATAATGAGTCCATCGATTGCCAAGCAATTTTTGAAATAGTTATATGCAACCTACCCTGTCTTCTGGAAGGCATTCTTCTAGACTACTGACATCACAGAACTGGTACTTTTACATTTGCTACAAGGAAATGCTTCCCAAGCCCAACCCTCCTTCAGAAGTTCATCACTAAAACCTCACCACAATGCCTCATTTTGCTGTTGGGATATATGGAAGCTTATGGTATTTTCTTATGCCTTCTTCTAAATCCCAGTAAAATTTAGTCTTCTTAGTGTGTGTAGGTGCTGAAGTGAAGAATGAGAAATACCACGCTGGCTCCTGAACTAGAACCCACATATTTTTGCATCAGCATGCTGTCATGCCTGAACTAATTACCCATGCTAGTGAGATGAGGTGGTTTTGGGACTCCTGTGCCAGCTCACGTGGGGTTTCATAGCACTGCACTGCATTCTGTCCTCCAGATGTACCCTGGAGGTAACTCTGAAAATGACAGAAGCATACTTACAGGTAAAGTAACTGCGAAGAAATCTCAGGAGGGAGTAACTGAGAGCAGAAGCCTTATAGTAGGATTTTTGACTAGTTTTTGACAAACTCCAATTATGCCAAAAGAGATTTGGCAGTTTATGCCAGATAGGAGTCTTTCTTGTCAAGTGTGAATGTCTCCTGTTCCAGTAAGATACAGCCCATAGAGTCCAAAGCCTGATGCTAAAGTACCAACACAGAACTCTTCAGAGAAATTCTAGAAACATTTACCCTCTTTTCTTACCTTTGGCTTTGGATTTCCTGCCACTTTGCATGTAAATGTGACTGGCATTCCCTCAAAGATTTTGTAGTGCTTCAGCTTGATTTCAAAATATGGTGACATACTGTTATCAACAGGCTCATCTCCATGTTGCACTTCATCATCTGATTCTTCCACAGGAGATCTCTCCAGCCTGTATTCAATCTCACTGATCAACCTTTGCTCAAAGCTGGAGACTTTATATTCCTGTCAAACGAGAGGTATATATTACTGTGCAGCTTCAACACATTGTTTGAGAAGATACGTTCCTAATGTTTGGGTTTTTTTATTTTACTGATCTTTAACAATCTGTTAAGTTTTTACATGCAAAAGGAAACTGTATCTTGTTGAAAAAAAACACTATAATCCATGTCTCAAATAACTTCCCTGTGAAACAATCAAGACAGCTGGTATGAGGCAAAAACTGTGTTTCATGTTGTCTTAAGGTCTAATTTATAAGGGAAAGTAAGTCATTGGTTGCTTTCTTTCCATTTTTCAAAAAATCCTATAAGAATAAGAGTATTCTGAGGCAGTTCATAAAGACAAAAGAAACACACTAATATTTCCTTGCGGGTACAGACAGATTTAGGGTGGGTTTTGTTTCCAGATGGCTAGAAGACCATATGGTTTACATCTGCTATTTGCATAGGACTGCACCAGAGGCTGAACCAGAAAGAGAAAATTATTTTGTTTACAGTTGCCTGAAAAATGAGGGAAAAAAAGAAGAGAAAATGGCAACAGCGGCAGTCTATGACTGTTGTTTCCCTTTACTCCTGTTGCTATGGTCCCCTTTGTGTGGCCAAAAGTATCACTTTTTCCTTAAAAACAAAATTTATCGTAAGAGTGTTGAAGACATAACAAGAAGAGCAGAAAGGTTCATCAAGTGTAAAACACTACCACTTGTTTGAATTTGCTATGATTTACTGTGATATACATGGTTATTTGCTTTCTTGAACTGTCTCCTTTGCAGTACAGAATTCCTAGTGAATTTCAGTGATGACATTGATAATGTCAGGACATAAAATAGCTCAGAAGCAGGGAAAAAAAGAAAAATCAGTCAATGTTTTTCTCAGTCAGCAGAAATTCAGACACTCTTTCAAATTACCTTTGGCCATTGTATCTGACCCTTATTGGATTTAAGACTGAACATGCATCTCATGCAAAGTGTCTTTTCACATCCCCATCCTCTGTCACTGCCTCTGGTCTGAGAATGACATGATGTCTTTCTGCCATTGGTTACAGAACTAATGATAACCCTCAATAACAGTAAAAAACAGAAGAACAGAGAAATACCTTGCAAACTGCAGATAGTTTTAAAATTTCTTTGTTCCCTGAAGTGTATCATACAAGTAAACCATGAAGTACACAACACAGTTAGTGTCATATCAGTGTACGTTAATGGTACAGCACTAAGACAGTGGAGCACATGATGATTGCTGTTAAACTGTCTGCATTCACACAGTCAGGCCTCTAGAACAACTTGAACATTCTGAAGGGAATGCAGCCCAATTCTCCATGCTTATTAATGCTAAATGACCTATTAATAATAAGCAAGAACAGTAGAATGGAAGGGAAAGAGAAAAAAATAGACAAAAACAACAAGACAGAAAAAGGTGAAAATGTTAACCTTTTGAATATCCACAGGACTCACTACAGAAGCACCAACAGAGCGAGCTTCCTGCAAGAGTAGAAAAAAAAGATCAAGAGGCAGAAAGAAGACCAAGAGATATGACAGTTCCTCAGAGTTTTTATCAGGAGAATGTACTTTGTGTGGCACCATAAGCAAATGAATGCCACACATTTCTGAAGTGCAACTCTGGCATCTGAACAATGGAGAGTGTGTACCTAACCTTTCAAGCAGACTTTCTGTTGTGGTTTTGGTCTGCGCCCATAAAGTGCATATTACACAAATAATGAGAAGATGGTTTCAAGATAGTAGACGTATTTTTGCCTTGAGAGACTTAAAGGTCAGGACAGATTAGGATAAAGGGAAGAGTTTAAAGCAGAGAGCAGACATTTGAGAAGTCTCAGCCTTATGGAAAAACTGAGCAACAGGCATGTGATCCTCCAGTTTACTTCACTAATATATAACATATGACTTCTGTAATCAATAACCATCCTATCCTGTGTACATTTATTGTCTTATGTAGGACTTTATTTTAATGACAATCATAGTGTGTAAAAAAGAAGAATTGAAAGGCATTTTTCCTATGAAATTGTAGTTATGTAGCACCTGTATAGCAGGATCTTCTTCTGGTTCCTGCATATTGAAGACAGTTGCAGCGCTGTCTGCTCCCAGCAATCGACGAGCCATTTTTTCCTCATACGTTAATCTCTGAAAAAAAATAAAAAGGGGATGAGGGGAGAGGGAAACAAAAGAAAAGATATTATTTCTCCAACTACAAAGTAGTAGTCAGCAATGCTTAAAGTTAATAGAAGAGAGCAGCAATACATTTCTAGCAGAATTTTTTTTACCACCATTTGTAATGCATTTTTTTTGTATTACAAGTGACTCTTTTGGCTTAAGCAGCCCTTGCCCTGACTCTGCCATTTGTTTCCATCCTCCTGCCAGGAACTTGGGTAGGAATGAGCAATAGGAACTGCTTAAATCAGCATGGCCATCAGAAGAGGGCATATCAAATCATCCCAAATCTTACTCCTAGTCACTCTGCTCAGTTTTTACATTAGAACCACAAGGCAGAAAGCTCTGCCAAAAATGATAAGGAGATCCTACTCTACTTGAACATTCTGTCAAAAAGGCAGAAAAATGTATTCTTTTAGATTTTAAAATTTCTATTTACTTCTTACTTTTCTCAATTGGAAATTGAGGAGACAGCTTATAAAAGATAATTTACACTCAGTAGACAAAATGAGTTAAAGGAAAACCTTACTGTATAATTCAATTATTTCATTATTAGTTTTCTTTCTGCATTCAAGAATGCATTCCAGACACTTTCTTACAAATCAACATTAAAAAAAATGCAAGTTTATGGAAGACAAACTCATTTCATGGTGAAATACCTCATTTAAAATGAAATGAATGAAGAATGAAGATTGTAAACATTGCATCTATTTCATGCTTGCACTTTTAAAAAAGCTCATTTAAATTTTTTTTTAATACATCATATTGCAGCTAAACCAGCAGGCTGAAACTCATGACAATTAGGTAGCAGTGTTGTCTTGGTTACAAGTGTCTAAGAAAACAATGAATTTTTCTTCACTTAAATTTCTTCTGCAATCACTCCATGTACCCACAGCCATGATTACAAATACAGAATTTACCCAAGACAGGAATCTGCAACGCAAAAGACTCAAGGCAAGCAAAAACCCGGAATTTATTTAATTCAAGCTCCCACATCATCTGATCACAGTTGGCCTCTATTTTTTTTTTTTTTTTTTTTACTTTTACCTTGGGCCATGTGGGCATCCTGAGGACATTCCATTCATTTGCCCAGGCCAAACATCTCTCTCACTTTCAAAAATAGGCACTGACAGTCATTCTCAGCCCACCTCCTTGGAAAAAACCAGGAACTAATACACTATGACAGTGATTTTGCTCAACTGCTACAGAAAACTGCCAAACCCTATGCAGTCAATGGAGGAAGGTAAGCTTTACAGAAGCACCAGTCGCTCTGAACATTCTCCCTGCTTCACTCCATTGACCTTATTGAGAACTGGAATCCAGCAGCTGTTGATAGACAGTCTGACTCAATAGGCCTTCTTTAACTACACCACCACAGTTCAAAGCTCACACCTGGTAGCAAACTTGGTCAACTTCTCAGCATGATCCTGAGAAACCTAAAATTTCACTTCCTTTCAAAGTGACAAAGAGGCATCCCAAGGTATTGAGATGCTTTTTAAAACATTTTCTTGACAAAAGAGGGGTGACAGTTTACATTTTTAAAATTACTTTCCTCTTAAAAGAAATTCCTGCTTTGAAGATAGTATCTTAATAACTGTAAAAAATTCTTGCAAAGTTGCTTCTCCTCAACTCTGAGCAGGAAGAATTTGGTATTTTATCTTTTATGTGTATCCTAAAGTGCACAAAAATGAAAGGAGATCTTTGTGGCTGCGCATTTCCATTGCTTGATAGGCTCATTTTACCTCATTTCTTGACTCCTCAAGCAGATCATTAACTCTTGAGTAAGTTAGTACTATGGGTTATTTCTATTTTATTGGTCAAAAGAAGTGCCCCAGCTGCAGAATATAATGATGCCTGATTCCTGCTGGGTTGCTTCTCACAATGAACTGCCTTGTCCTCCTCTGATGTCCAGTTACCACCTATTCCTCCCCACACTATCCAGTGGGTGGGCACAAGGTAGAATGAGCCTGGACTAAAAAAGAGCTATGCATGTTCATCCACTCAGTGATGAACAAGTCTAAAGCAAATGGCCCTCCAGGCTCAAAAAGCCCTTAAGGTACAAACTGTGCAGGCTTCTTATGCAAATTCCCAATTTTTAAGATTTCCATTGCTTTATTAATTCCAAGTAAAGTTTTCAAACATGAGAAGTAATGACAGAACAAAATGTACACTACCATTCCTTTTAGAAATGCAGTTTTGAGAATTCAATTAAAACTAATAAATACATAAAAAGCAATCTACAACAGTTAGTTTATACGCAGCGTATCTCAGAAACTACCAATGATGCTCACTCCCACCCACTCTCATTCCCCAGGGTATTTTATGTTTTTATACCGGTTGCCCATTGTTCAAAAGGTCTTCCTTGAAGCGGAGTTTTCTCTCCAGATCCTGAATTACAGCATCTTTTGACCCTTGAATCTCTTCATCTGATGCTATCCTAGCAGTTCTGCCTGTTTTCTTGGGAAATCCCCTGCAAAAGAGTACAAAAAAAAATCATGAGCTTTCCTGAGATAATTAATATTTAGGGATTTACCTGAAATCACTGCTATTAATGAAGAAAACATTGTGCCTTTGAAACTAGAGGTCTGACATCTTTCTTACAATGCTGTCCCTACTAACTCACACTACTAATTAAATGGTTAGTTTAAGGACGAGTAATACTATGCTTTATTTGTGCTTTAGTTAAAATAGCACTCAGGATTGCTTGGCAATGGCTGTAAACACCATACACAAAGATGAACCTGATGAGAAGTGGCAATAAAGCAAAATGAGAGGAAACATGAAAGAGAAAGCATGACTAGATAAGTGGGGAAGGAAGATAAACTAGTTTCCTAAGAAGTACCACCAGATGAATAAAGATCAGGAAGATGTAAGACATGGCAGTTAATTATTAACTTCTTATGTTATTTATTAACTAATTCCTTGTAACAACTTTGCAATACACACTGCATAACTTCATGTTTATTCTTCATATCTCTGTGAACACATACCCATAAGGCAACATGTAATGGTTGTTGCTCAAAGAAGAGCCATTCACAGTCTTAGTTACACTGGCAAAAAGAAGAATCATCCCTGTAAAGCAGTTTTCAGCGGCAAGATTTCCCAGTGGAATAGCAACCATTTAGCAGTTTGCATTCACAGGGCTAATTTATTCCTCTTACCAGCCTACAAGTTAGGACTGCACTTTCAGCAACTCTCACTCTCATTTTCTTAAACAGTACAGGAAATTTTATTTTTCCAGACTGCACTAATATTTAACTCTTTTCAGTAATGTTGTGGTGGCTTTATTGATGGAAATGCCCACCATGGGTGGCTTCTACTGGAGATCAGCTGTTCCTAATACAGTTGAGAAGAAATCAGCATTGCTATCATATTTGAGACTTGTAGCACCCCCCTTGTAGCCTCCAGTGAAGTCACACATTATTGCTTAAAACACTGATACTGGGTCAATATTAGTTTACGTGGTTTTCATACCTTCATCGAATAAATAGGGCTCAGCCCATTACATGGGAATGACATGGAAAACATGGAATTGAATCAGGTAAACAGATAAACTCAGATGACAGAGATGGGGAAAAAAATCTAGCATGTAATTGGTAAATTTATTTTCAATACACAACTTAATAATTTAATTACCAGTACCAAAATGCTAAGCAAGAATCATACAGAGATAACAAATTTTCCTGGATATTATTCAATTTTATGTTTCCATTATACAGGTAGGAAAACTTCATTTTTCAGCAAGTGCTTTCATTGGTAATTTTTATCATTAGAAAAAATACACATATACTGTCAAAAGCTGAAAAGGAATTAAGTGAATAGATGGAGAAGACAATAGTTGGAAACATTCCTAAAACATTTCATATTCTGCTGCTGTAAGTAAATGTAAAATGTGGAAACAGTGAAGTTCTTGTAAAAAGAACTGCATTTTTACATTAAATCACAGCAGAAGAGCAGACTTTTGTCTAATTTCACAAAGAGACAGAACTACATCCCTTGCCCTAGAAATATTCATCTGTTAGCTGGTGATCACCAAGTAGAGTAATTCCCTCAGCCTTTGGCTGCGGTTCTTCTCAGTTGCTGATAAGAAAGCAAGTCTCCTCCACTCTGTTTCTGGGAGAGTCTCATCCCAGCTACAGGGAGACATGAGAAGGCTAAGAGGAAGGCATAAGGTCTCTTCAAGAAAGAGTTGCTTCAATAACTTCAGAAATTTGTTACAGTAAATGTAAAGGAAGATATGGAAGGAAAACAGACAGGAGAAGGTGGGAAGAGGGCAATCAGCAAGGAATGTCCCTCTGGAAGGCTAATGGACAGGTGGCATCTGTTTCTCCCCTTACAGTCTTTCTCTTCACCTCCTAGCCCTTAACCATCTAGTCCAGCATTGTCATGGAACCAAATTTTGTCACTTTTTAGACATCTCCCCCCCCCCCGCCCAATTAAAAACCCCAAACAACAACAACAACAAACACACACCAAAAACCCAAACCCAACCCAAAACCCAGTTAACTTCAAGGCAGCAAATTTCAAATTTGGCTTCACCCTTCGCTTTACCCTGTGACAGCTTTTAATGGAGACACACAACCTCCCTTGAAAATTGCAAGTAATACTGAAAACTGAAAACCAGTTTTCATTTCTCATTCTCACAAATTTCATACATGACTGATAAACAGAGTTCCACCAGAGTTTTACCAGAAAAAGGCCTGCTTATGCTTGGGACTCAATAGGCTGTAAAAGTGAAATGTACAATTCACCCAAGTAAGTCATGACAGTGTATGAAAAGAAGGATGAGCTGCGTGCTTGGAAAGGGATTTCAAGTAAAGGATTTTTTTAAGCATTATTGATTGTCTCTGAAAACAAAACCCCCTAAGCAAATACCCACATTTTTCACAGGGGATTGAGTACCAAGAGAATTACAGGTTTCTAAGTTCAATATCCATGTGAAACACAAGAAAAAATATCACAGTCCATTTCTAAACAATGTAGGATAATAAGAAAATGAAAACTGAATCATATCAAACCCAATGTTTATCTCTCTATCAGGCTGAAGGGCATGTAGATAGGCAACAAGAAGTAGCTTTGATGCACTTCAGCTTATGGCTTCTGAGTTAACTTTCAGGAGCTGCAGTAAGTTCCCTAGTAAATCAGGGAAACAGTCTGGCTGAAACTTTTATTATATGGTTGTGTAAAGCTATTCAGTCTGAAAAAGCTACTCAGAGAGCAGTGATTTCTTTTTCTATCAAACTAAAATAATACAGTCCAATGAGGTCTTTCAATGAGGTCTTCCCTTTATTTATGTTTATAACTAAGTATTTAAGCAAGGAAGTAGTTGGTTCAGGAATTTAACTATAAAAATGAGCACTGAACACGATTTCTTCAAATACCTTCAGAAAGCTTCCCTCTTCCGCTTTCGGGACTATTTTAAAATGGGGACAAAAAAGCCAGAGTGGTCCTTAAGGAAATGTAGCTCTTCCTGCAGATGCTGTTTCCACCCCCTCTTCAGAATCTCCTTCTCTAAATAAAAACACTTTAAAAACTGTCCAAATATATATATATAGATATAGTATATATATAGATATGCATACATACATACTCCCACAGCAAGTTAACTCTTAAGACATACATTCTTGGGATGAATTTCAAAATGTCTACAAAGCAATGATAACAAATAGAAGGACTTTAGTAAATCTATCTTCCAAAGCACAGATTCTTTCAGCCTGAGTGATGGTTTATATGGCAAGACAGCCTGGCAGCAAACTTTCTTCAGCTGCTTTTGCAAATATTTTCCACCATCCTTACATGCCCTTATCTGGATGCATTTAGCTCCAAAGATTTGTGTCCTCAGTGACGCATGAGCTTTCATTCTGTCTTCTCTCAGGGAGAACACAAAATAAAAAAAATGTGCCAATTCATTTATGTATTTGTGTATTCCTTTTTTGCCCAATGCAAATTATATATCTACTGCATTAAGCTAGCAGGAGAAGGCATATTTCAGGATATCGACAGCATCAGTGTCAAGCACAAAACCACCACCATAAATGTGCAGAGAAACGAAGAGCCTTGAACAGTAGGCTGCAACTCATATGGATTTTAAGCATCCCTGAAATATGCATCACCTAAGTCAGTGGGGGCCTGAATCCAGGCGTAGATAAAAGCACAAATGTCTGAATTCTTTTGTTCAGAAAGGGTGCAATGAAATTGCCAAAACTGTCATCTTAATTCACACAGGCATTTTTGACTGCAAAGATTTTTGCAGCCTTGGTTTGGCTCTCCTTAGTTTTGAATATTTGCCCTGACATTTGTTTAGAAAGAAGGCCAAACCAGCAGTACTTTTCATGTTTTAATTATACAAGAGTGCATGCTGGATGCAATTCCCTCTTTTCCTATGTACCTTTTACAGTGTAAACAAGGGCAACAGGCTGCCTGTTGTTATCCTTCCAAGAACAAATTCCTCTTTGCAGCCAATATGGTTTGGTGTCACAGAAATCCAAATTAATTCTCTGGTACTGAGGTAATGAACAGTAACTTGATTTTTCCCTTAAAAACTAAAGCCTTCCAAAAACACAGCTAATTCCTGCTCACTTCACACAGTTTTCACTTACTGTAAGAGCAAAGTTACTACAAGCACTGTAACAGGTCACAAATTTTGCAGCTGCAGCTGCAGCTGCATAATAAAATTGGTTTAGTCTCATTTTGTCATACATGCTGTGGACACCAGGAGATTCAGCTCTGTCCAGTAATGTGATGTATCTGAATTAAGGGAATGCCTGAAGAACTGACCTGATTAAGGATGACTTGCAGTAAATGGAACAAATGTAACAAAAGTTCAATTATTTCTACCACCCAACATTCTGAAACTCTAGCTGAAAAATATAAATCGTGTCTCAGCATTGGATAGGGTTAAGAATGACATGAATAAATGTTTATATATCTGAACATGTTTGATTCCTCTTAATGATCAGATAATAGAGTACAACTCACCTACAAACTGCATGACAACCACCAATTTCTTTTTCTCTAAAGCTTATGTTTAAAAATGCATTTTTACTCATTAAAAGAAAAATTACTACTTTTTCATTCCCCTGTTCAGTTCCTTCCCCTCCTGAGCAAGTTATCGCTCTGTCTCATGCTGCACTGGTTACCATAGCTACATAAGCGCCATTTGCCTTTCAAAAGATGTGCATGTATTTCGATATGAAATTAAAAACCAAATGCCTATTTCATAATCTTTAATCTTATCTAAATTTCTGATTGTTACCAGAAGTATGCTAGAACTGATGGTCAGGAAGAAATAACTAAAGCACCAACTGCTCCTGAATGTAGAAAAGGCTGGCACAATCCTCATAGTCTTGCAATCCTGAGAAGAACAGGTAACTGCCAGAAGAATGTGAAGAAAAAGCTACAGTGGACTGGGAAAAGGTAATATATCCAAAATATGAACCAATTCTAGTTGATCTAGTGTTGTTGGTTAAGGTCTCCACAACCATGAGGCATTGAACCTGGTTTTCATGCTCACAGGTATTTTTGTGACATTCACATCTGTTTAAAATAAAGAAGTTATAAAATTAAGTCCTCTGAAAAGAAGAATTTGCTGATCAAAAGAGGCATGAAAGCCATGCTGTGAACAGCCTCTCACTCTTTCCAACAGGGAAATATGTGTACTATTACCCTTATTCATTGTCATCTTCAATATCCTTAAGTTATCTGCAAATACCATTTTGAAAAAGAACTGGATAAAAATATCTTGAAAATTAAGGCTTCCAGATGCAATGATTGTCAGGGTACTGTCATTTTGGCTGATATCTATGTGTCTCCATGTTACAGCCTTGATCTGTACTTCTGCACAATTTTTATTGATTAGATCTGAGGCACAACCTAGATTTCTAAGCTCAAATGGAACAAACATGCATTCACCATGTTTCAGAAAAGCTGATATATATTTTATGATAATCATGTGCACGTACCTAATCAAAAGCTATTACACTGTGCAAAAACAAAGCCCCCAATGAGCTTTCTTAGCACAACCAAAAAGAATTGGTCTAATATCACAGATAAGCCCCTCATATGTTGGTATAACAGACACAAGTAATATCCAAGCTATGGGAAAAGAAAAATTTCAAGAAAATGTGTACAAAAATTGTTTAATGGACAGGAGCAATAGCTTAAGAAAACTGGAGGCTGAGAATGAATGCTGACCCTGATATTTCCTGGGATTTTTCCAGTTACAGCACTTGTCTTTAGATATGTTTTCCCAAGATCAGGGAATACCTCCAGGTATGACTGAATAGGTAGCAAAAACAGATGAAGTCTCCCTCTCTCTCAGAAGCAAGGAAACACCCTGACCTTTCTTCTCAGTTTGATGTTGGACCTCCTAATCAAGGTACTTACTCCTACATATCACTATTTTCACATCAATCATACTGTAGATAACCTCAATTTTTTACAGTTGTGACAGGCACAACTTACAGAAACAGGGAAAGTATAAACAAGTCCCATCTACATAGGACAGCAATGCATTTCACTCTAAAATGAAAGCTGGCATTTGTGCTGGGAGAATGTTAAAAGCTGTAAGATAAAAACATAGAGAAGTATATTTTTTCCTCAGAATGGTCACCATCCTTGCCAGCTGACTCAAGGAACATGATTATTACTAAAATTGTTTCAACTCCATCTGAGACAGAATACAATGGACAAGTCACAGTACACAGCAGCAAGAACAGACCAGCAGCTCTGATTCAAAGGGGTAAAAAGTGAAAATCTCTTTCTGATATTGCTATTCACATGATTCCCAGAATCTCCTTTAAGAGTTGGATATAATGCTCTAAAAGTCAATGAATCAGGAGTTAAATTTTGTATAGAATGATAAAAGCAGCTTATTTAATTACATTTTACAAGATAATTTAGACATTCTTGCATTTAAATAAATCTTTTGTTTCCATTTTCCATCCTTTTCCAGAAAGTAGTAAATCAAAATTCATGTTCTTTCACCAATTCTGTACCATCAGGTTTTTTTCCTGTTTTTAACTAAGGTAGTATTACTGAAGATATATACTTTAGGAAAAGGTCTGCTTTGAGGAAAATCATTAATTTTTAAAGTTGCTTTCAAAAGGATATGTGCATAGCTAACCATATACATTTTTTATGCTTAGAAAGAGATCCCATTTCTCCAGGTTGGATGATTCCAGACACCTTTTAGTGGCAGGTTTTATACTTCTAAAAATCAAATATTTACTAAATAGTCACCAAATCCCTCTCAGGGGATTATTTGTGCTTTGACAATGCTCATGTAAACATACAATGTATGTGCTTACCTAGAATTTTTAAGTATACTTATTTCTGTTCCTTCAGATGTAATATGCTTTTTTCTAGGAACAGTGAAGATCAGTTTCTAGCTTCTACAGACTTAACTGAGAACAAACCCCCCTCAATCCTATGTTTCTGTCACATTAACTCTGTTTCCTGCAAGTCTTTTGTAATCAAAAGCTAACCTGAATAAAAGATATCCACCCACTCCAGAGTTTTCTTTAGGCAAGGAAGGAAAGAACTGAGATTTTTAAGAACAGTATCCAACAAACTTACTCCAGCCAAGTTTTACCTCAGAAATTACTGAGAAGTGCTCATAATTCCCTGAAGTACTTAATTAGCTATGCAGTTCCACCAGCACTTCTCTTCCACTTCATAACACAATGCTCTGACAAGACACAGAGTCTACCAAATCCACCCCATTCATGAAAAAAGGTTATTCCTGAAGATGGTTCAGCTAACACCACCATAGCCATAGCTTGAAAATGCTGGTCACTACAAAGTGTCTAGAACTTACTGATAAAATTGAGATATAATTTATTCAAGGAAAACATTCACCATATTGTTGGTAATAAATGCTTAAAATATTTAAATGTGAATTAGTAGGTAGTAATGACACAAAACTGCTTTCTATTGTTTCACATGTCCAAATAAAATGAAGTAAATGCCCAAGTAGGTATTCCCATAATACAAGCAAGGCTGTAAGACCACATGCTGTTAAAAAAAAAAATCAAACACCACCAAACCACAAAAAACTCCCTTCCAAACAAATAAACAATTCCCAGCGCAATATTTCCAAATCTATCCAAATTTAACTGGAAAGAATATTCTTTGGTTCAAACTGGTCTAGCTAATGCAGTCACTTCCACAGAGTCTCAGGGTCCAAACCCAAGGAAAATGCTGAAACATTAGCATGGTATTTACTGTTCATGGGCCAACAGAATACAAGAACTGGACAGAGGGTTAGAAATGCTTTTACAGAATCATAGAATATCCTGAATTGGAAGGGACCCACAAGGAACACTGAGTCCAACTCCTGGCCCTACACAGGACACCCCGAGTCACACCATGTGCCTGAGAGCATTGTCCAGACACTTGAACTCTGTCAGGCTTGGTGCTGTGACCACTTCCATGGGGATCCTGTTCCAGTGTCCAACCACCCTCTGGGTGAGGAACCTTTTCCTGATATTCACCTAAACCTCCCCTGACTCAGCTTCAGGCCATTCCCTTGGGTCCTGTCACTGTCACCACAGAGGAGAGATGAGTGCCTGCCCCTCCTCTTCCCCTCACGAGGAAGTTGCAGACTGCAATGAGGTCTCCCCTCAGTCTCCTCCAGGCTGAACAGACCAAGTGACCTCAGCTGCTCCTCATACAGCTTCACCTCATGGCCCTTCACCATCTTCACAGCCCTCCTCTTGACTCTCTCTAATGGCTTAATGTCTTTTTTATATTGCAGTGCCCAAAGCTGCACACAATATTCAAGGTGAGGCTGCCCCAGGACACAGAAAAGCAGGACAATCCTCTCCCTTGCCCAGCTGGTGATACTGTGCCTGATGCCCCCAGGACACGCTTGCTCCTCCTGGTTGCCAGGGCACTGCTGACTCATGTTCAACATTCTGTTGACCAGACCCCCAGGTCCCTTTCCACAGGGCTGCTCTCCAGCCTCTCATTCCCCAGTCCCCTTGTTTATTCAGGGTTGCCCTGTCCCAGGTGCAAAACCTGGCACTTGCCTTCATTAAACTTCATAAAGTTGGTGATTACCCAGACTTCTAATTTGTCAAGAACTCTCTGCAGGGCCTCTCTGTCCTCAAGGTAGTTGACAGTTCCTCCCAATTTAGTATCACCAGCAAACTTACTTAGTATTCCTCTGAGTCCTAAGTCCAAGTCATTTATGAAGACCTTGAAGAGCACTGGCCCTAAAACGGAGCCATGTGGAATCCCACTAGAGACTGTTTGCCAGCCTGATGTAACCTTACTTACTGTAATTCTTTGTGCCTGATCCATGAGCCAGGTGCTCACCCATCATATGTATTGATTCAGCTGAATGCTGGACATTTTGTCCAGAAGGACACCACGAGAGACAGTACTGAAAGCTTAACTGAAGTCCAAAGAGATTACATGAACAGGCTTCCTTTGGCCAGCTAGGTGGGTTACCTTATCATAAACAGAAATTAAGCTGGTCAAACAGGACTTTCCCCTGATGAAGCCATGCTAGCCAATGACTGCATTATCCTTCAGGTGTGTTTCGGTAAGAGCAATCTTATCCACAATTTCACCAAGCACTGAAATGAGACTGACAGACCTGTAGTTTCCTTCCTGCTCTTCTTGAAAACTGGGACAACATTAGCCAGCTTCTAGTCAACTGGGACCTCTCCAGATTCCAAAAAGAGTTCATTGAGAGGAGTCTTGCAATGACATCAGCCAGCTTTTTGACGATTCCTGGATGAATCCCATCAGGCCCCATAGACTTACAGGGATCCAGCTGGAGCAGCAAATCCCACACAAGTTCAGAGTTGACTCAGAGTTTATCATTCTCAAAGTCCTTGTCCTTCAGCTCAGGGCACTGGGACCCCCACAGTCCATGACTGGCACTGAAGGACTGAAGTTAAGAGACCATTAACCATCTCCACCTTGTCTATGTCTCTGTATGGTGAACACCCTCATAATTTAACAGGTCACGATTATTTCTGGACTGCCTTTTGCTACTAGCATATTTTTAAAAGTCCTTTTTATTGTGCTACACAGTACTGGCTGGCTTCAGCTCCTCTTGCTTTGTCCTGCATCTCCTTGGACTGATTTATCTTTTAAGTAGAACAAATATGATACATGCACTGGAAAGGACATGCCCAAAGAAAGCTGATGATGGGAAGGTTTGACTCCATGAGGAGTAACGAAGACTATTAGTTTGTATACAGTCACAGAGAACTTTATTGGTGTTGCCTTTGACCATTTCCAAAAATAACTGCCTCCACCTGCAATGTTTATTACTTTACCCTTATTCTGCTCCCACCACAACATGAAACTGAAAAAAATAAGAATTACGCCTACTGAGTTCTGCTTTTGAGGAGCACATCTGCAGTTGTGTCAAGATTTAGTAATGACACAGTCTTTGAAGATAAATGGCTTGACTAGGACTTTAAGCTGCTGAGCAAAACTTTGAATGTTGCCATTTATTCCCTGCAACCAGTCTGTACAGCACATTGTCAGGAAACAGTATCATCATTTTCAATGAATAGACCTTGGAGATCATGGCAAAATGGCGAGACTACAGGCTGAGGCTGCAGAATACTGTGAGAAGTTCAGAAACTATGTCTTGGAAAGATAAATGCACTGAAGAGGACTTATAAGGATGGAAAAGGAAAATAAGGAAAATAAGTAAAAAAGTGAGAGCAGCAAAAAAAAGAACTGAGACTATAGCACAAAGCAGAAGAGACCTAAAGCTGAGGGGTGAATGGAGACCAGGGGAAGAACTGCTCAGGAGTGGTATGAGAATGATGGGAAATAGAGTGTTTTACTCAGCAAGACACACGAGACATTCATAACCTACACAGTGTCGTGAAAAAGGAGAAGGCAGGGAAAAATTGGCATCAAAGATACATAACAATAGATTATGGCTTTTTTGCATCACACAGGACACATTTGACCATATTTTAATGTTATAATTCAGATGACAAATGCTCACTGTGTATATATATACACACACATACATATACACATAAATTATAAACACATACGTTCAGTATAGTTAACACAATCCAGCTCCCATCTGGACTATATTTCCTGAGGGAATGCAGAAAAACAGCCAACTACCTCATCCTCAGCTCAGACCCCGAGGTTGCTGCCTTGTTAGGGTGGGGGAGGGAGGAATATGGACAGACACACTATTATGTGCACACCCAGCCTGGCTGCTGTGCTTGAGGAAGTGAGTGGCATGGGGAAGGGGGAAGAATCTTTGCAGAGTTGTCTCTCTGTCCAAAGATCAAAGGGAATGAGGGAGAACACAGCTAATGCTTCAGGTGAGCACACGTATCTATAAGCACAGCATAACAGGGAAAGAGGGACATGGCAGAGGCTCAAGCTGCTGCCATCACCCTCACAGCACACAGAAGTGAACTCAAAAAGAATCCAGTTCTTATCAGAACTGTATAGCTGGGCTAGAGCCTTTCTTTGGAAAATCAAGGGTAATAGCAGGCTTTGGTGGGCTGTCCTTACTGGTCATGCTGTCAGTAAATTAACCATGCAATTTTCAGTGCTCAGTATCAACAGCGAAACTCAGTGTAAAGGACACAGTAAGACAGAAAATCACAACTATTTTGACTGTAAGGGCAAATTACACTATTTGTTAGTTTTTCTCCTAAAAAATTTCATGGCCAGACTCCATGACACAGATCAAGATAAAGAAATGCTTTTTAAAGCATATATGTGACTTATTATTTTGATATCTGTCCTCTTTCTTCCTTCTCTTCCTTTTTGTATCTTGGACTGAAATAACAGAAGTTCCCACTGCAACAGTATGTAGCTGAGCAAGTCACCTAGATACTGTAGATATGTTTAGACAAACTTCTGGACAAAGTTATAAATAAGCCTTAGCTACAGCTATTCTCATTTTTGTTCTTCAGCATGTCTCTTTGTTCTCTAAGGATGGAATGAGAGCCCAGTGCCAGTGGAAAGACAAACTGATCTATGATGGGAGCTGACACGCTCCAAAATACTATTTTTGCCTTTAGAGAAGACAAAAGGGGAAAATAAATATGCAGAGTTGTTAGGGACAGGGATCCTGCTTGTTTTTATGCACTGCTATTCTAAATCCCCCGCCCCTAAACACCTTCCCAAACTTCCTCAGAGCAAAACCTCTAGCGAAAGCCAAAGAATTGTTATGACCACTTTGTTATCAGACGTATACTTTAATACCTGGTATTTTCAGTACAAAGCTATAGGGACTTCTGAAAGATACTCTTGTTACTTGGTATTTCTCTACCTGCAGATGTAATAGGAACACAAACTGCAAATATCAGTGAGTACGTGGCTTTAACAGAACGCCCTGGGCCACCGCCCTGGGCCTGCAGAACATTTTGCTGCTGCCTTCATATTTTCTTCATCTCCAGTTCAAAGCTTTAGCTTCTCATCTTTTGTGTTCCTACTGTAGGGCTCTTTTAGAACCACACTTCTGTGAGAGTTAAAAAAACTATCTCACATCCCTAGCACAGAAGCATTTGCAATTTATTCACACATCTCTCCCTCTAAGCAGCTAACAGCAAAGGACCCTAGAAAAGCATAAATTAAGCAAGTGCAATAATCTTCACTACAATCTTCAGTACATCACGGAGTTCATCAGCTGATACTTACGGAGGCGTCACTCCTTTTGGGAGGCCTAATGCGTTGACAGAAATGGGTGGTGGCTGGGATGGCAGCATGGAGCTGAGAAAAGCTGCTGGAGACTGGCTGGAATTAGGAAATCTTGGAGCTGGAGACAGGCTGTGGGAAGGTGAAGAAAGTGAAGGAAGAGGAGGGGGTGGAGGAGGTGGAAGTGGAAAGGAATCACACGCTGGATATGTTGCTGTTGGACTAAAGACAGGTGGAGGTGGAGGCGGAGGGGATGGGGAAGAAGGAGACCAGGCATATTCCCCTTCTGGAGCAAACTGCTGAGAGAAGGGAGGAACTGGCACTCTCCCAAACTGTTTCTGAGAAGCAGTTGGAGACAGAGGAGAAGGAAGACTAGATGTAGATGACCCAGAAGATGGAGTCACATAACCTGAAGCAGGGCTGATGTTCTGGGCAGCAATGAACTGCTTAGGCCGAGCATAGTTGAAGGAGCCGGAAGACTGCATGGTTGGGGAAGTATGAGAGTTAAGAATACTCATTGGCACAGGAGAGGTGACAGACTGGCTGGACTCAAGCTCCTGGAAGGAGGGGGGAGGAGGAAAGGTAGGAGAAGAGGGAGGGTGCTGCTGATGATCAGGTTGCTGTTGGTGACGATACCACTGTCCACTTTCTTGCTCCAGACGAATTTGGTTCTGCAGCTGCTGTATTTTTTTGGGGTCCCTGCGGGAAGGAAAAATAGACAAAAAGATGATCAGACAGCGCTGGCTGGGGAGGAGGTAAAAGTTCCACTGATCTATGGTCCAGGAAAAAACAAAAGACAAGGAAAGTTCAGAGTGTTTACGTAAGTTGTATAGCCCCATTTCTTCAGAGCTAAAACACTGCTACAAAAGTCCATCTTTTTTGTCCTCAAGATAAAGGAAAAAGGGTATGAGTAATAGAATTTAACAGAACCATCAATTCTCCAAAAAGGTAAATTATATGGCAATTTAAAGGAACAATCCAGATAACAGAATTAAAGGTAAAAGCGGAGAAATTCGTAATAATGTTTCTTTTGGTTTCTTGTGCTTTTTATTCAATGGCCCTGTTTCAATAATAAGGCTGAAATATTTACCCAGTGACAACTTCAGCCACAGCTGAATTTCTGCTGTAGCCTCTGTGGGCCAATCAGACAGACCTAATTACAGCCGTACTTTTAACGAGGTACTTGGAGACAAGGGACCAACTTCTATGTTAGAACCATCCATATACCTGTAGATGAGCAAAGATTTCTGAGAAACATCTGTAACCTAGGGAAGCATGAAATGAGCTTCCCCAGGTCTTCAGTCCCACTTTTTCTCCTGAGTTTTATTTTCAACTGTAGATCCTGAGACAGATCTAAGCAGATCTGTCTTAATATGGTTCTGAGGCATTACACTACTATCAGCTCATATGGAAGTAAGAATTTCATTTAGAAATGCAGAAACTCACTGGAAGACTAGAGGCCAAAAAAGTTAATGTGCAGGAACACTCAAAACTGTTAATTAAGAAAAAAAAAGAAAGAGAAGGAAGAAAGTAAAATGTTCAGCAGTGAAGCAAATGAGATCATGCACTGGCATTTTAATTTTTTTGTCTCAATACAGTTGTTTGAAAGACATTAAGCTCAAAATTAACTGTGTGGTCTATCATCAGAATGACTTGCTTAACAATTGTCATTTTTCAGCTGGAAAACATAACTTCATCTCCATACTCCACAAAGTTTCAGCATATGCATATATACCTTTTCTGCATATTTAATATATAAATATTTTATTGTATACAAGTGTGTCATTGTTTATATATCATTTAGGTCATCTAAGCAGAAATTTTAGAAGCAGTCTGCTTAATGCATGGCATATGAATGTATGACTTTGGCACAACAATATACTTTTGTTGATAGCAACAAAATTAGAAATGGTAATAACATCATATTTTCCGCTTGAAGATTAATTTTGATATTTCAACCATCTACATTTCCCAGAAAATGTTTTCTGACAATAATTCTGCTTATGATCTCAGGCCAAAGGAGATTGCTTAGATAAGAAAAAGGGGAGCAAGCTTTTTTAGGGCAGAAAACTGAAAAATCAGTTACTTATACTCAACAGTTGCCCCTTTTTGTTTTTGTTGTTGTAAAGATGGTTCAATTCTAGCAATGTCTCACTAGCAAATGTCAGCACTTAAAAGGAGATTCTTTTTAATTAAATTAGCGACCAGAACATCGAAATGTTATAGTTCACTTGTAAATTTTATAATTTTTTTTGTTAATGTCGACAATGGAGACTCTAAATCCCTATCAGCTCAACTTTTTACTCCACAGGACACAAGCTGAAACTTATTCTTCTATTTTTGTAAAATTACTTTAAAGTCTCCTTTATTGAAATAAGTTAAAATAACACTATTTTAGTTCCCATCATCATTCAACGTCCTTACTTGATGACAGAAACAGTTCAGGTCACCTCTGACTGGACAAAGAAAAAAAACCCTGTAAGATTATTATTTTCACCTTATTCTGCATCATTAGCCTGAATATTTGCAGACCTATTGTCCAATACCTAAGAAAATTATTTACAAATAATAGTTATTTTATTTTTCATCATAATCACCCTTAATTTTTTTAAAATATATTACAGACGGACTAAGGTAAAAAAACCAAAGAAGTGGGAAATTTAGCATTGTAAATGATGTGTTGAATATAGAAGAAACTTAGCTGTCTCCAACACTCCTATGTTTATCCAACATGTGCTGAAAGCAAGTAGGAGTGTCATGTCTTGAGACCTTTTTATTTGCATTTGCCAAATCACATGGTGCTGCGCCTGGCCAGCAGCAGCCCACAAATGCCCATCTATGGCCCTGTCAATGCAAGTGCAGGGCTGCAGCACTGTTGCTGCACTGCTGCTGACCCTGCCGGGCACAAGTAGAGACCACATGCAGGGTATTTCTATAAAAGGCTGATAGGCAAAAATGGGATTGTTCTGCTCCCACACTAAGCTTGACTTGAGGCCGCAGAATATGCATGCCTGGAAATCAGGGTTTATTAGCCCAGGATAGCACTGATTCCAGTTGAACAGCTTTTGGTCAGCTTAGAACCCACATAAATCAAGTGCTTGTCTGCTTGAAAAATAACATGCAAACACAACCACTAGCACATCAGTCCACACGACACAGAACCACAAAGGCCATCTTAGAGCAAATTTTCATGCCATTGTGAAAGCACACAATCCTCTGCAAAGAAACACTCTCTACCTCAGAGCTATTCTTTTAACATCACACACTGCCTTATTATTTTCTTGAGGAGAGGTATCCTAGGGATGTGTCATTATGAAGAAGAAAAGAAGAGCAAAGAATATCAATTCACCAGTGTTCCTTTGGAATGACACCAGCAGTGGTGGAAACTCTACATAGGTAAGTCCCTGAAAGATACAACTGCTGTGACAAAGATAGTGAGAGCTCAGCTGCCAAAACTGTGAAATGGAATCAGCCCACTATGTTACCCTAATCAGTAGGGAAACAAAGAAGGGAATTAAAGGAGTTCAATTTTTGAATGAGATTACAAGAAAAACTAGTTTAATTGTAATTACATCCTCTTTCCAATTAGCTGAAGTATGTTTTGTAATTTTAAAGGGCACACATGTTTTCAGGGAACACATCAAGCTTGTCTAAACAATAGAGAATAAACTTATTTTCTCATGTGGAATTTTTGGTTTAGCCAAATAATTAATTATAACAACATAAGAATGAACATTTAAAAGAAAGTTTTTAGCAAATTCCATCAGTAAATGGTGAAGATAAGTAATTAAAAAAATATCACAGCTAGGGTAAAATTAATATTAAGAAATCTCATCAACTCACTGAAAAGCAGGCCTAGTAGTATGTAAATATGTTCAAAAGTTCTGCTTTAGAATTTGTAATGTTTTTCCAATACCAGATATTCTTAACCAAGATATTAAAATACATTTTCAGGTGATCTAATAGGTATGCTAAAACAGTTCAAAAATGCAAACAGTAAGGCAGCAACATTTTAATGAAAGCAGACATTCGTTACAGCAGAGATGCGGTTTCTGACACGTTGCCTGTAAGAGCAGCTTCATGCACAGGTTCGGTACTGGGCACTCAGAACCTGCTCAGTAAGGTGATGACTTTCAGAGCCAAGAGATAGCATGAAACATTTGAAAACAGACGTTTAAAGGGAAGACTAGAGACAGGAGACATTAAGTTTCTTGGTGGGCAACTATCGGTGCCAATACAGACACCAAAGTTTAACAGCTACTTAAGAAATCATATTTTGAGGTACGCACTTGGTTTCAATTACAATAGGCTGGTTTATATTTTTATCCCATTTTCATAATGCTTTTTCCTCTTAATACCTTCTTTATATCACATTGTTTTGAAAATTAATAGAGCAGTCTATGTCTGAGAATTAAACCGGTAACAACTCCCATCAGGAACGGTAACTCCAATTGCCTGGACACAGTGCAGTCGAGGAGGGACATAGATAGGTGGTTGTAAATCTAAGTCTCAACAAGAATGGCTACTGGATTGCAGAGAACATTACAGGAGACGGCATTTTCAGGGATGTGATAAATCCTTCATACTTAAGTTCTCTCCTAGGCTCATTCACATATTCCCAATATTAGGGTATGTACCAGCTTTACTTTGATCTTACATTACAAAATTTACTTAGAGAAACAGTGTTCCTCTTCTGGGAAGTATCTTACTATTTGCAGTGTAATTATCAACTCTGTATACCTTTTAAACATAGAAGTTCATATTGAATCCCTTCTATCCAAGGTACCTCTCTTGGAAGGGGAAGTTCTCCACAGGTAAAGAAATGCTTCCAAGCCTTGAAGCCTTCATAGACAAGATGAACCCTACCGAGTTAGTGTCTATCATGAAGTATGCAAGGGCATTGAAACTTAGTTAGTTTTTCACAATACAGTATATAAAGTAAATTGAAATAAATGACCACAGATAAAGAACCAAGTTTAAGTGATTTTCTTCTACAAATTTTTTAAATTCCCAATTTTGTCCTTCCTGATCTTAATAAAAGAAAAGGAGCAAATGTAAAGCAGACAAAGAAAAGCAATTTTCATTTGAAAGAAAGAGTCCTATTTATCTCAGGTATGGAAAAATGATGAGCTCACTTCTGTCTCAAGTTATTCCTGAGCAAAAGCAGACTGGCCCCTTCACAATCCTACCAGCAACCCGCTCTTTGAGAAACAGATGGTGCAGTTGTACAGCAATATACAAAACATACAGATGAAACGAAAGTACAGCAATATTTTAAATGAAAAATAATCAGAATTAAGCACAACTTTAAAAGCTTGAGCTATTTTTCTAAATTAAGATTCAAAACCAATGCCAGACAATCTCTGCATTTTTATTTTGGGGTAACGACTACTCACCTTCACGAAATCTACCTTCCAATGAAGATCTAGTTTCCTAACTCAATACCACTGCTTCAGAATAATGCCAGAGCTCTACCAAAAGCGAAACTAGAAGGTCTCTATCATGCCACATGAAAAGGCAGGGGCTCTTCTCACTGAGTTCCATCTCAACAGCTATTTATGTATAGATGTATTTTTTTATATGTGTACATTTAGATATATTTATCTCTATACTTAGGTATTTATACAATAAAATCCAGGATTTTTTTTCATAATATGTTAATGTGTTAAAATTGGAATGTTTGTATCTCTCTAGCTCCTGTGCAACCCAACCAGATACTTGCTTCTGCATCTGTGACTCACAGTAGCTGGCAAGACAGACCTGCCAGGTAGGTCTTAAGGTATCTCTTAAATACATTTAATTTCCTTTCTACAAGCACAACGTTTGTAATTTACTGATATAATTGGTACCGTTGAAAATTAGTAATTTTCGTAACTACTTCTGACAGTTACTATTTAAGAAACTAAAATATACATACCAGCTTATCCAAAGTGTGTCAATAATCACTGATATCTGGAATTCTACTCTTGACAAAATTCCTGATATAATTTAAGGTTTTCCACCAAACTTATCAATGATTGAGAGTTGTTAAAAATGAAAAAAACCCTCAAAACCTAACTTTAATCTACCATTGAATCAATTAACAGCTGTACTGAACAGAAATACTCAGAATACAAAAGTAATTCCAACTATCCACTGAAGAAATGCTTGCTTATTTTTAGGAATGTTAAAAATATGCATATATGTCAAGGCAAGAATGTGAAGTAAAGGGAGAATAGCTATCTCTTAACAAAAACTGCTATGTACTCAACATACAGACAGCCTCCTGTATCAATACAAATACATTTAGACAAGCATTAGGTTTCCTGAGGCTGAACATTCCCTTACATTGTGGAAAAACAGCAAGTAAGTTGACTGTTTTAAATGCTGCAAGGGTTCATATCTATGTAAGACTGGAATTATCAGTTAAAACGAAAATGGGGGGGGGGGAGGCAGGTGATGGAGGGGACAGGATGGGGGGAATGACAACAACAAGCAGAAACCAGCACAGTTTGGGTTCTAGCCTGAAAATATTCAGAGGTGTATTTTGTCTACACTAACAGATTACAAGGAGGATGCAGATTGTCATTACAATTTAAATCTCATGCTAAATAACTGGAGAACTAGGAACCATCTCCACCAGCTGCAACACTTTAACACTTTTTTATTACTTTCCCTTCAAAGCTTAACAATTTGAAAATGCAGATTCACAAGTATTTTCTGTACTTGAGGTTAATATACAGGAGCATTTATAATTGGTTTCACTCTAACCCAACACACTGCTAGGAGAAGCAGTATGGTGCAAAAACTAACACAGGGACTGTATTATGAACACACTGTGAAGCTGAGCTTAACTTTTCATCTAAGAAACTTGATACACACAGATGAGAAGTACAAGCCATCTGCATTGTTTGTGAACTCTCTTGTAAGGAAGCCCTGCTGTAATTTGGCTGTTAAAAACTTTTCTGTCTGTCCTAAAAAGTTACAGTTTTATACGTGTGCCCATTTTCCACTCTGGTTTGATTATCTGTCAAACATATCAAGATAATTTCTGAGCTAAGGAAACCAACAGTAGAGATAGTGCCAGTATTCAGCAAACACAAGCCATTCTTTTAAGAGACAGGAACCATTTTTTACCCCTCAATACCACAGCAGGGACATTTTTCAAAACATGCACCAGTGAGATAACACATTTAGCGTGGGTACAGAAAGAGAGGAAATGGTGCTCTTGTGCACATTCATTGTTCCCAAAAGTCATAAAGATACAATACTGCTTTAGCAAAAAGGCTGAACTTGATACCTCTGGTATGGTTAGATCATACGAATTGGTCTGGTAGTCAAAAATCTGTCTGACTTGGTAATTCAATTGTGTTGTACAACTAGAGCACAGGCTATCCAGTGATGGATATACCAGTTAAAATATTACACAGGTAACAGGTTCTACCGACAAAGAAGGCTAAAATTTTATTGGTATGAAGAGGTAAATTGTACTGAGACATTAATTACAATACAGATCCTAATCTACACCTAAATGGGCCCAAAGTGTAGGAAATCATTAGCTGGAATGCAGGAACAAACTGGCCTGCAAACAGAAAAACAGGTCTTCTAGCTCTGATTATGCTATTGTATGTAGAAGGTTATGTTCTGTGCTGATTGGTATATATTCAAAGAAAATATGGGGAGGAAAATAAAAATCAAAGTACGAAAAACTCTGCTAGCTTAAAACCAAAAGTGAACAGAAAAAAAAAGATGTAATATAATATATTTTCTCACTGGAACAACACATGCACAGCTGTCTTTTTTTATTTACCCATTTATTTTAAACTTAATGTATTTGATTAGTAAGATGCTCTATGAATCATCACATTTCATCGCCCTCTGACCACCAAAATTAGAAGGTTTGTTTATTTTCATGTCTACTCCACAACTGTTACAGTGGGCTTAAAACTGGACCTTCAGGTCTTCAACATAAACATTTCAGCATCTGTCCAGTGTGTTCTTTGGGTTACATATAAAGATACTTCTGTGAGGAAGAATGGATATAGTATTAAAAAGGGAAAAAAACGAGCAGCTACTGGATGTCCTGACATTAAAGGGAGCACAGAGTTGCTCTGAATGTGTTTTTAGGAAAATAAAAATTTCAACTCTCACAAAAATACTCAAAAACCCCAAGATAGCTTTAGAACCTAAATTCTATGCCCTTTTATCAGCTATTCTGTATTCACAAACAGTTCGGAGATTTGAGCAGGTAGCTGCCTCGTGTAAAGCTGAGATATTACCAGCTGACACACCAGTGGTTTACTGAAACTCAGTGGAGGTATCCTATTCTTAAGCCACTGTATGAAAAGGAATAACTGAAAAGGAAATAAATACATAAGAACTTGTATTTGTATTAAATAATTATATACTTCTGCGATTTGTCCATTACAACAATATGTCAGACTTACTTTAGGAGTCAGCCCCATCTTAATGCCATAAAGGTTTAGTGCTGTACCATTCTTCCCAAAGTCCTTCTGTGCACACAAAAGTAACCTACGCAATGACACACACTAACTTTTACGGAAGAAGGAGAAGCATCAGGAAGTAAGAGTAACTGCTAAAGACAGTAATAATCTTTCAGCCTGGTTCTCGGGAACATTGGAAACTGAAAATAATATTGCAGCATTGCTCACACCTTTTGGGATATTTATTCAGCCAATACTATCCTAACACAATTATGTCTTAGGCTTGATACAGTAGAAGATGTTATATACCTGAAAAAGTAGTTTATAGTGCCCTGTCACTGCTTATCTAGCCAGATATGTACTTCAGAAGCATGAGTTTGGAGGTTGAATTTCTTTGTTTTTAAAAGGCACCTGCCCTGATGTATAAAAGAGACAAGAAAAATTATGATACTCAAAATGTTGCTAAACCACCCTCAGATATGAAGAACTGCTGCTTATTACAAGGGCATTATAAACATAATTTCCCCATTGCTTGGTTAAAACAAAAAAACCCTCAATCTTTCACCAGGATTACTAAGCAAAGGCAAAATTCACCTACAGTACACAGATGCCACTGCAGTAGAAACCTGCTTTTAAGTAGTCAGAATATATTATCCTGCTGAACAATTGAGCAGACCTGACTAGTACCAATGACATTCTTTGTCATCACAAAGAGAAACAATGTATACTGAAGTGACACAAATTTGGACACCAATGTATAACCCGAATTAGCTTCTTGCAATGGCAACACATAATTTTAAATAGAATGTTCTTCATAAATAGACGTAGTGATGTAATGGTGAATTTTTTTTTTTTAAACTGCTAGATAAGTGTACAGTACATTGTTCGGGAAAGCTTATATGAAATACCTTAGGTATAAATGGCAGAGCAAATAATTTCTTTTGTATTTTTGAGTGAAAATACATTCCATAAAGATGATTCACTTCAAGTATGATTCTTACTATAGCAAACAACCTTTGGTATGGGAGACTTAAATAGTAAGGACTTCCTCTCCAAATTAAGGTGCACCTTAAGTAATGTATAATGACCTAAAAAAGAAGGAATCATATAGTTAAACATGTAATGATAAACACTTGTTATGGACAAATACTATGCCAATGAGTATGAATGGCTGGTCCCTCCTCTAAAACTGCTCTGTATGTTGCTTAGCTGTCAGTGAAAGCAGTCAGCCTTCTTACACAGAGAAAACAAGGGGAAGGACTATGTTTCATTTTTTACCAAAGAAAATAGTGACCAACAGGTTGACTAGCCAAAACCAAGGAACCTGGCACTTCTCCTAAGGGGACAGTAAGGACATATCTGCATTTGGGTTTTCATCTTGGGTCAGAAATGTTCTTTTAAAGCAAATTTCCAACCATTTCCCACTAGCTTTTTCTCCAGTTTGCATCAGTGAGAAGCCTCTCAAGAACATGAACTGCTTTCCTACCAAGTGATTAGGACCTTGAGCCACTAATGAGCTTCAGTCAGTGGAACAGACTAGAGCTAGTCCAAAATGAAAAACCAAACCACCAAACTCAATGACCCTGAAATATGCAGATACCATGCCCTCAGTGTATTTCTTCACTTTACCAAGCCACCCTTGTTTCTGTGTACTATTTGCTAGTGTAGGCTATACACAGAGAGTAGATGTATAAGCTACCAGGAGGTGTTGAGCCAAACCATACAATCTAGCAGGCTTTTCATAGTAAATGTGGATACCACAAGAGGTTCTGGCTTTATGTTTTGTGTGCGTGTATCAATTTCTGGTAACTCAAGCACATCTCTTGCTAAACAAATATGCTGCTGAAAATTAATTTATTTGATTTATCGGATTTTCTTTATAGGATTTCTTTACACTTTTCAAGTATACAACATACCGATGTGTAATGTATTTTTAAAATAGTGTATCTTGAGAATTATTTAACATTTACATATTCAGAGACAACATATTGACCTATCCTAATCAGCAATTTTACTATTTCTATGTTGTAGTACAGATTTTCCTATTTTATTGCCTGCAGCTGACATCCAGAAATTCCACTCCTCCCATCTGCCCTGCAGTAAAAACCTCCCAGACAAAACAAATGTCTTTTTTTGCCTTCAGTCTGATCATAGAGTAGTTTGTAAAAAGCTAGTTACAAAAAGTATTTCTCAGGATTTAAAACCATTTTGTGTGACAATTATGAAGGAAGATTTTCTCTTTTTGGACTCAATTATTTTGATGACTCATGCACCTTCTTTGCCTGGAGCTGGATACTCTCGGAGAAAGAATATTAGAAACAGCACTTGTCTGATTTAAGGGTCCCAAGTTATATTTTTCTGTATTTATTAAGATAAGATCTAAGTTAAAATGAACATTCCAGAATGGATGACAAGAAGAAGGGTTTACCTATTTCCATAGTAAAGTCCACTCAGTTTATCTTGACCAACACCAGTTTATTTTGTCCTTATTGTCCCTATTGAAGAAGGTTTTTACATTGAATTGTATGTGCACTTTATTCAATTGTATGTGCACTTCATTCCTGCCCATGTTCCTTGCCCACAGCAGGAAGGTGGGAACTAGATGTTCTTTAATGTCCCCTCCAACCCAAACTGTTACATGATTCTGTATACAAATTGTTTCCTTAACATAAGTAGAGTACTTAAATTATATTTGGAAACTACTGGTAAATCACTGTTAGTAAAGTGAAATTGAAAAAAAAAATCCACACTTTGTTTCCATCACTGTGAGTGCTAACAAGATGTGCAGGTAGCAATACATGTCCTTCACAATGAAGTCAACACTAATTGTATGTAAACCTTCTCTACAAGTATCACAACAGCTTGGACTCCAAGTATCATTTACCTCAAAACCAGCTGAGATTAAAAAAAAAAATCAGGTTCTGCTTTGATAAACAAACAATAGTTCCATATCAAATATATTATTTTGGACTTGCAGGTTACTTCAAAGACAGAGGGTTATTACAAATACCAAAACTGGCAGCACTAAATTCAGCATCAGTGTGGATCATACGGTTCTTCCTGTATGAATGATGAGTTTCCACATGATCCTCTATTCCTCTCAGGAATACTCAGATCATGGTATAATGCTGGTCTGTCTTCTCATCTGTCTCCCTGCCTCTTCTTTGAGCACATCATCACTATCCCTTGTGAGTTTCAGAAGACCTACCTAGAGTGTACAATGCCAAAATTCATGACTTTACCTTCTATCTCACTACATATGCTAGCTTCTCTTGAAAGCCACGCTTCATTCTATGGAAAGCCATGCTTCATTCTGTGGAAAACACTGGTATAAAATACCCTTGTTTACTACAGTTTTCTACTGTGAACTCAAGAAAAGTTACTCTAGGCGTTAGAACCTGCATGAGCCTTGTGTCTCTGGGCCAGTTTACTTAAGCTGCTCTGTAGCTCCAAATAAAATTTACACAGCACATTGATCCCGTTTCTCACTTGAAGGATCCTCCCCTTCCTATTCTGTTTTAGGTAGAAACCCCAAGCACAGCACTGGACAAAAGTGTACACAATAACAATAGCATTTGGATGATTTGAGATCAGCTAATTGATTAGATAATTCATATAAAATGTGATAATAACTTATAGCAGAAAAATGAACAATTAAAAAGTCAAAAAAAAGCTAGAGAAACCAGAAAGCATTTAAACTTGTGGTAGTTTTTGTCATAAAAGTACAAAATAAGGCAAGGACATTTAAGTTCTCCAACTAGTTGTGCTAAATATGGGGGAAAGTGAGCACCCAGATTTGCACAAAGACTTTGCTGCTTAGTATTTTTGTTTGGAGGAGAACAAGAACATTCCCCTACAGTCATCCTCTTTCTCATGCCAAGACTGTAACGAGTCCATGCACTCAGACTTACCACAATAATTACATTCTCACGCCCTAAAGGCAATGTTGTTTGAAGCTGTCCATTTTTTGGTCATTTCATAAACCTTCAGAGACTGCAGTTTTCCAAATAAATTTCAAGACTTCAATATTAAACTTACTTAAATAATCAGTAATCCACCAGGCCTTAGTTTGAAAAATGGGGAAACAAAGTTTGCTAAGCAAGAATTGATAGCACATAATTCTTGCTGTACACTGTCCAGGCAATACTTCACTTATTAGTTATGTCTGATCTTCTACACTAGGGAGAACATTTGCCCTCAAGAGCCTAATACTAGAAATGGCATTGCATGATTCAAGATTTTTTGTTTTGTTTAAATTTGTCCAACGTGTAAAATCTTGCATTTGAAATTAAGAGGAATCAGTAAGGCAAAAGGCCTAGTTTCACATAATTCATAATTGCAGGAAATGTTTTTTGAACGTTGGTTGACTCAAAATTTTTTCTCATGATTTTTAGCAGCATGATCTACTTCCCCAATGAATCATTCAGAATGAACAAGAAGAGAGCTGCATACTTGGAAATAGCAACAGAATCTCGCAATCATTTGCAAATCTTATATGGATTACATAGCTTTATATTTCCAAAACAAGCTCCAGATGTGTAAAACAGCAACACCTGATTTGTGATATGACTAAAAGATCATTTGCCTTTTTCTACTGGCCTTACAGCACTTCAGTTTGATGTCATGCTGCTCTAATTCTTCTAGTCAAAAGGAGATACATAGGCAAATGCTCTCATTACTCCTCTCTGGCATCTCCCTTAAATAACTAGTAGTACCGCCTCCTAGAGAGTCAGTGAAACCTCCAGAGTGCAGTTCAGAGTGTGTAAATTTGATGCTGAATGTCAGAACGTATGAAGACTCTCTTAAAGAGTGTCTTTAGAAGTCATCCCAATAAACTACAGGCTTCAAAATGAAGACAGGCGACTCAGATTTGAGCAGGAAACACATAAAATCTTCAACACATCCTCAGTAATGCAGATAAAAACAACACTATCCAAAATTCTTTCCCCTGCCCACAACTTAGCAGCTCATGAGGCAACTGAAGAACTCATAATACATCACATATGGTTTCACAGTCACAGTATTCTTATTATTTAATTTATAAAGTCCCATTTTTTTCTTAAGCATTACAAGTTAGTTAACTAGTACGACAGCTCTTATTTATCAGTTAACAAATGTACTCAGCTAGTCTTGATGGTGAATATTCTTTTAGGTGGAATTAGTATCAGGGAGGATCCATAGTTCCAACACTGCCACACCCAGCTAGTGTCACCATGTAGGAGTAGAATTAATAGAAAAGGTCAAATTGTTTAACAGCATTATGAAGTAACATTGTTAGAGTCAGGAAGAAATCTTGTGATTATTTACCAACACCATCAGCTGTAGAACAAAGAGTTGAACAAAAGCCAGGGGGAAAAAAATCTACTCATTTAAAAGGAGACTCATTTACTCATTTAAAAAGTAGTCATAAAGAAAGTCAGAGAAGGTGATGAACAAAGATATGCCAAACTGATTTTAAACATTGCCAAAAAAGCACAGGATTGCATTGTACTCTGTATGAAGATGAATGTGAGTATTTCAGACCAGGAGATCAGACTGGAACAGGAATGGCAAGATTGGTTTAATCACACCAATCTTGCCAATTGGTTAGAAGTGAGACATATGCATTGCTTAGACTAAAAAGGCTCAGATCAATGCAATTAACTTCCTTGTACTTTATATTCCCTAAGCAATCAGCAAAAAAGTTCAATTAAAATGTTAAGCAATGTTTTTCAGCACAGAAATACATATCTTGCAAGTATAAATGTTAAAAAAATACCCTTGAGTCTTTTTATGCACCAGGAGAAAATCTGGCATTTACTTTTCCCAAATTCAGCCTCTTTTATTTCTGTAAGATGCCCCCAAATCTTTTTATAATTCTTTCAATTGCATATAAACATAATCTCCTGGTATTAGTATATTAGCCTGGCTAAATATAGCAAGGAGCACTCGTGTTTTATGGAGCATTTTCTTTGGTATGCAGCTAATATAAATAAAATGAGCAGAGAGAAGTTGGCAGTGCTTCACTGACATTACATCACTTTTCCTTAATAGGAAACCTCTCTGCAACTTAACATCTTGCTTTAAACACTCAGAAGTGTCCACAAAGTCTTCAGTGAGGATCATCATATAAGGCCAGCAGTTAGCTGCAAAGGACTAGAACAGAACTGGATCTCCCAGAACAACACTGAAAAGAAACTCTCAAGTGAAAACCACCTTTCAAATGTCACCAACCACAGAGGAATGGAGTTGCATAATGTCTAAGAAAAGACGTGTAAAATGTACATAATTCCAGGAAAAAGCAAAGGATAAAGTTCTAATTCCTATGACACTACTTCTGTAGACTCGGGAATTCTTCCAGAAACCAACAAATTAAAAACAGAGGCCTAATCCAGCAGATATAAATAGGACAGAGACACAAGCATCTATCACAGTCTCATTAGCTGCTTACTCTTTGTGTTCCTCAAAAAGACAAAACCTTCTATTTTGTGGTACCATCACTGTGATGGTACATGACATTATTTTGAAGAAATTAGTTAATTACTGTAAAATATTACATGATATTTATTTACTACGAGACACATACTGCCACCCATATAGGTTGAGCTTTTCACCAAAAACAACAGGACTTCTTGACTATACACAATGAAAATAAATTATATGTGCAGCAAAACCCAGTGGACCTACAAGGCTCCTCTGAGAAAAAGACAAGTCCTTCCACTCAATTTTTCTCATCCATTACTGAGATTGCTAGTCCTTATTATGTCATATGTTGAGAGCAATATATGGAAATACATGGAATAGCAATCCACATAATACACGAAGAATAAAAGAGTCCATAGAAATTTAGGTTCATGTTGTAATTAATGTAAACAGAAATTCCAGTTATTGTATTTCTAATGTGCAAATTGCAAAGCAATAATCTAATTCTCGCTTCAAGTCTGCATGCCATATTTGCTGGCATGGAATTTTATTGAGAACATAATTTATTTAGGCATTGTCACACAGACATACACATGAACACAATAAATGTATTTACCGCAGTACAAAAAGTCATGGTAGGTCATTTTGTCCTCTGCTTTTTCCAGAAATGTTTGAGAGGAATTCACTGAGTGGTTCCTACTGCTTTTGGTTGCAGCTGTGCAGCAAACAATCTTAAAAAATTTACAATAATTGTTGCCAAGTTTACATCAGTGACTCTCAGTAAAGAAAATCATAATCTAGTAAAGGTATGCAAAAAATAAACATAAGGTAGGGTACACTGAATATCACTGTGGATGCTTTCATTTGGGAACCAGCTGGTCTTACGGTATCATGAATTCTCTGTCCCACTTACTCAGTAAGACATACCTAAATACTTCTGTGTGCCCAGCCCTGTTCTTCCCTGCTCTTCCAGTTGTGATGGCACAACAGCTTAGGACCCTAGTAAAAATGACAAGTGAATTAAAAGATGAAAGTCCATGTAGATTTGGGTAAATTGATGGGTTTGTTTGTTGGTTGGGTTTTTCGTGGCTTTGCTTTGGGTGATGGGTTGTTTTGTTCGTTTGTTTGGCTTTTTTAAATCTTGGGTCTGTTCAGACTAAAGAGTAGCCACCCCTGGGGTTCTGCTGGTGCAAGAGAAAAGTGGTGCTTGAGGAACAAGCATCTGAAAGCTGGACCTCTCATAGGTCACAGTGCCAAGGCAGGGTTTGCAAAGCCATATCTTTAGTTGGTAATCGTGAAGGATTAGAATGAACTTCTATATCCATTCTTCTATGGACGACTTTGATGTTTACTTCTGAATGGCAATGACCAAATAAGACCCTAAAGTTTTAATTCACATATATATTTTTAATTCAACGGCCCCAAAAATTAATGAGATCTTTAATGGAGGTAAAGCCAAAGTTAAGTTTACAACAAGAGAAATGTAATTTCAAACCGGTTAGTGTGCCCAATGAATAACTAGAAAAAATTTCACCTCCACTGCTAGAAGTATCTAAAGATTTCAAATAGGGGTATTTGTGCAATATTAACTCGCTCTGACCAAAAATACAGTACATGCCTAAAAATCAGGACATGTAGCTTAAGACTTGATTGCATGATTGACAAAGGTATTAAATAACAATATTCACATGACCAGTTTCATCTTTGTGTATTTCTGTTGACCCATGAATTGGCTACTTACTCCATAATCAGGTTTTGTTTTTTCTAAAACAATATTAGAATTATTAGCATCAGTCAATGTTCACTTTCTAAACTATCATTTTAGCAGTGGTTTCAACTAAAGGCTAGCTTCCAGAAAACATCAGGAAAGCAGATGAATTAAGTTAAACTCAAAACAAAATTGACAATAATATGGCACCTATATTTATCTAACATTAATTGAATCTCATTACAATAAAGCTTCACCAAACCCTGCTGATTGGACAACAGAGTTCCTGCTAAATAAGTTGTTACAACTCTGTTAGGTTTCAACTTTTGTACTGTGTTGCTGTGTCATTTTAGAATCAGAGAAAACATCTTCTAAAATAAGCAGTAATAGAAAAAAATCAACTGCAAGTCTCTCACTCATCCATCCCTCCACTACTATTACGCAAGTTATCCTACTGTATACAGCAACTACAAGCAGAACTGATACGCTAGCTGGGCATGTACATGTTGAATCCATCATCATTTTATCACAGAAAAATCAAGCTACAACTGCTTTCCAAACTTGTGTACATGAATTCAGGACTTCAAACCAGTAGCCTGTGTGCTCAGGCACACAGACCTACAATTGAAACCAAGAGGAGCAACAGTAGTTAGTAGCTCCAAAAATCAGGCAGCTTTCATACAAATTTAACTTCATTCAAGCAAATTTGAAAATTTATGTTTAAAAATTCGTCCATGTATTGAAATACATTGTTAAAAAAATTATTCATTTGTGCTCCAGGAGTGATTTTTTTAAAGGATAATTAAGTATCTCAGTAATTTGCTGTTACTTAAAGGGCACTGAAATTCTTGGAAATGCAAAGGTCCAGGTCGCAGGTTAAGTCCTACCAGTAGTAACATAAATGGAAAACACCTGATCAGCATTTGGTAGTGTGACTGAAGTGAGTCAATCTCCATGCTCTTCCCAGAAAATTTGTTACAAAGTCTGAATATGCCACTTTTTGCATCAACCTTTATTAGCAGATTTAAGCAGTGAAAATGCAGAAATCTTTCTTTTGTGCCCAGAAGATATCCCTATATATAAAAGGTTATGAGAATTTTTTGGTGGATAGTAACTCTGTATCTCTGGTGCCACTCTGGAGTTTTTCCCCAATTTTAATTAAATACTCAGATCACAGAGAAGGCTTACCATGGCATACAAATCCAGGTAATCTAAATAACAGTGATGAATGACATCATCTGCCCCAAAAATTGGAATAAAAAAACCTTCCTACTAAGTGGTATGGCAGAATTTCTCATGAGCTCAGGAGAACTTTTTTGGTTAAATGACCAAGTTAAGGGCAATAATATGTAACTCTTACAAGTTGTAAAGCATTGGAACAGGCTGCCCAGAGAAGTGCTGTAGTCACCATCTCTGGAAGTGTTAAAAAATGTGTGGATATGGCACCTGAGGACATTGTTTAATGGTGAACATGGTGGTGGTGCTGGTTTAATGGCTGGACTTGATGATCTTAAAGGTAGTTTCTATGAAATCTTGAGAAAGCTCACACACAAAGAAGTCTCAGAAGAAACATCAGTTGAGTAACAGTTTAAAATACCTAGAAATGTACAAATCAGAAGGTATCTCCTTCAATACCACCTAATTATCACTTAGTTAACTTTGGCTTAGCAACCAGTTGTACTAATTCTGTGCAGTACTTTTCACCTACAGTTTAGAAATGTGGCTTTCCCCTCTGATTTGGCCTCGGAAACATGAAACTAGAGCTGAAGGAAACAGTTGGACTGGTGAAATTATAGAGCTGGAATTCCACTAGAGGTGGAATTATATCAGAAAAATACTCTTACCACAACAGGTGCTCCAAAATATTTAGGTGTATACTTACTATAGAATAGAAACAGAAATGTTTAGAGTTAATGAAATATAACTAAGTAAATCTGGCACTTCCCAAAGACTTTTATAACTTTGTGTTATTCCAAGCCATTGCCTGACTTAGCCTGGTTATGATGTACAACACTATTATTTCTGATGGCTTACATATCTTTCAGTATTTAGGCCCCTGTGTAAATCCATCAACAACAGTAAATGTAATCCTTATTTTACTGGGGAACAAAAAATCCAAACATGCCACAGATAAACCTCAAGATATAGCACCTCAATGAGAATTTTAGCAGAAAGACAATTATTCCAGAACACTGGACAATACGTACTATTATAACAGCAAAACCAATAATATTTTCTGAAAAAAGGCACTGAAATGGTTTCATTAAACCAAAAGCATGAGTTTCGTTTAAATACATTTCTGTCCATACAACATGCCAATTGTACAATTGTCACATGACAGGAGTCTGTGCAATGCAAGCCCTGATAACAGATAACAAGAATATTAGGCACATTCAGCAATTTACAGGACAAACAATTAATTTAGACCTGAATGGATACATACAAGAGCATCCAAGGAAAACTCTAAAACATTAAAGTGCTTCTCAATAAGGAAAATACATCTTTCATGTACCCCAGCATTCAAAAAATATTTCACTACCTCTTTCCTGTCCTTAATGCAGCATGTTGCAGTTACTTAGCCTACATTATTCTACGAAGTTCCTCAGTGGTCAGTGATTTTAACAAACCCTAAAATTTTCAAAATGAAGGGCAATTAATTGAGAAACTAACCATATCAGTTAGTACCTTTCTTCCTTTATAAGTGACTCTTGACAAAGATATTTTCAAATTTATGTAAAACAGTGAACAACCTATAAAACAACTTTTGAGGAACCTGAAGTAATTAAATAGAGGAAGCATTTAAGAATAATTTCAAAAACCAACCACAGAGATTAACACTGGTAACTTGGGAAGCTTGACAGCAAATTTCTGTGATTCTATCTCTATCACAAAGACCATCAATGATGACAGAAAGAATTTTCAAAAATCAGAAGCACAGTAAGTATTATTTAATTACAAATTTATGAATATTTTAAGACAAGCAGCTACTGTCTTGTATCTCTCTTTACATGGGCCCCTGGCATTTCCATTAATTAAAAAAGGACTAATCACATGTTTTACAAATCTCTCCCAAACATCCCAGTTTCACTCCGATTGGTCAACCCAGAATTACTCTGCATTATTAACTTTGCTCTGCCAGTACTGGAAATTCTGGCAGATATAATAAATCTTTCTGAAGAAAAGATAGGTCACTTAGCAAAAATATTGGGCATATCAGCGCTCTGTATGTTCATACAAATTCACTCAACTCCCCCAGCTTTCATCTACTGCAGATCAGCTTCCTGCTTAAAAGCATTCCAATTCTATTCTGTTCTGCTCTTTATCAATGAGCATGTTCCTTCAAGTATTAGCACTGCAAACAGTTTCTCTAATTCAGTACTCGTACAAGAATTCGCTCAGTAAACAGGGCCTGTCTCTTGCATTTGTAGGCAGTAATGCTTAAAGCACAAACATCTAAACATCCATCTTCTTAATCCAAAAAAGGACATAATGGGAATGCTGTGTTTTAGTTACAAACCTACAATTAGCCTTGGTAGTCAACAGAGCTTTTTTGTAATTTATTGTAATTAACTGTCCCATGGTCACTCCTCTTTTCTGGTACAGTCTACCATAAAAAAAGTCCAAAGTTTGTACCCAACAGGAATGTTAACTTTACGAAGTTGCAAAACAGTTTCAGAGACTATTAAAAGTGAGGATGCAATAGCCCTGCCTGGCAGCTTGTAGAAGGAGCAAACTGCAGCCAGAAAAGGATGAAACCAGAGCTATTTTATTGCCTTTTAGTAAAACAACATGTTAAATCTAACCTTAAAGGTATCAATACTTTTTCTGAACCAAGCATTTCACCAGACAGAGACATGCCCACAGATAATAATCAGATGTGTTTAAGAACTGCAGGAATGGCTTACTTCATCTCAAGACCTGCACAGCAAAAGAACCCGAAACTAATTGATAACATTTGTGCTCACATGTTAATATCCTGATTTATTACTGCAGCCTGTAATAGACAGAACATCCACAACTTCTACGTGTGTTTCTGAGGTCTAAATTTTTTGATACTTCTGGGATCCTGCAGAATCCCTGGGATCATCTGTTGAAGAAAACTTCCAGTAAGATATCACAGACCAGCCGGATATGCTGAAGCTTAGGCAACCACAAAACCTTGCTCTTTTAAAATGTCAGCTCCTGCTCCAAAAAGCACTGCTTCCCTCCTTAAAAGATTCTTCAGAGCTGCAACCAAGTCCTTGATCTTGGGCTAGCTGCGATGCATGTGGTCAGCGCTGAGCTTCGCCATCCCGGGAATGGTTCCACCACGCGCTGCTACACTCACCACATGACGCGCCTTTGACATCAAGACTAGATTGGTGCAATATGTTCCAGCTAGGGCTGCAGAGAGGGCTGACGTGTTGCTTGCAGCTGGTTGCTGATGGCAGCCATATAACTGGTAGGAGAGCAAGGGAAACATGGCAAAGATCCTGATTTCTGGGCCTCCTGTTCTTTTTCTGGGTATTTCAAGTGATTCTGATAAATGTCATCATTTATGTTACTTGTCTCTTTGTATCTATCCATCAACATGACCACCAACTTTTGAAAGGATGAGGCACATGTGAACCTAGAGTTTTAGAATCAGTGTATAATTTTTATTTCTGAAATCACAGAAACACTTAAAGTTGCTGTGGTATATGGGTCAGAGACAATCATAGATATAACCTCAGAGTCAATAGCTTAAAGTTCATCCTTTGTTTTAGAAAATGTTGACATATCATTTTGATTTTATCTTATCAGACACTCCTTTTTTCTCTCCGTGTGGAAAATTTGCATGCAACAGTCATCTAATTCAGTTGCATATCTATGAAAGCAGTGTCTAAGCGTAAGTGTTTCTGAAATACAACTGATAAGAATTTTTTTTTTCTCTTTTTTAAAATGAAAAAAAGAAAGAGGCTTAGGTATTTTAATACAAAGCAGAAAACGGAAGCAATAATTTTCCAGAAATTCTTGATGAACCACCTAAGAAAATATTAAACAGTTAATAACTGCAAAATCTCTAGCAGAAACTCCAAAAGCCACTAAAGATAAAAGAATGGAAACCACATGTAACATCCTAGAGACTCACAAGACAACATGATGTACTTTCAATATAGTTTGAACTTCCACAGTCTCACCTTATAAATTGGATTTCACATGCCTACCGACACTGATAGAAGAGGTGTCTCTCTTTTTTACATTATTTACAGATCTCAAGATTTTTAAAAAGATAGGAAAACTGTGAAGATTTATAGGAAATCGAGACTTTCTCCTAGAGCACAGCCAAGCAGTACAGCAATCTATTTACTGCCTGAAAAATAATGCCTACAAATGTTATATGTGAAAGAATAAACATTATTTGGCAGGGACATTGAACTCATGCATATGAGAATTGCCATGGATATATGAAAATTATCAGGTAGCATTAGAAACAGAAAAAGAATAGAAATTTACCACGTCAGATGAGGAAGCATGTGTGTTGTGGAAAAGAAAATAATCTACAGTTTATAAAGAAAAACACACAGTCTGGTAGCTTGTCAGCTGAGCAATACTAATGAACACTTCTGAAATCCAGGTACTTTTCATGAAAATATCTGAAAGACATTTGTTGATATGCACGAACACCTCTGTAGGTTGGATATCAATATTTCATTTAAATATTCTTAATGTAATTCTGGTTTTAGGCAGCTCAGATTTGCACAGAAGTAAATGGCATCACCTTGCAACAGACTCCCCAGCAGTAACAGAATACCAAGTAACTCATGTCTTCATTTAATTCCCCAGAAATTTTAATAGGAAACACAAATCACACACAAACACAGACTCCATGAAAATACCCCATCCACAAGATATTATGACCAACTCTGGGATTTTCAAAGTCTCACTTGTACTAAAAATTTCACTAGATCTTGGGTCAAAACAAAAATACAACCATAAATCAGGTTGCCTTCCTGAAACCTTCAAACACTGCAAAGAAAGGCTTTATATTTCAGAGCCAAAATAAGTAGAGTGAGGTGGACTAAAAGAAGTACAGCACCACTGGGTTTCTGAGAAAGGAAAATCTCCTTTCATTTGTGCAAAACTTTCTATGTTGCCTTGGTGAATCTCCTTGCTAGCCAAAGTTGGCTATTAAAACTGCTTTTCACTTAAATAGCCGCTTTAAGCAAATCATACCCATAAGACAGATAGAGATTTTGTACTGTGTAAGGACACACACACATATGTATATTCACACACTATTAGATTCATATGCACACAGAAACAGACTTGTATTATCTTTTCTCATAATAAAGTTCTGCATAATCTGTTCTTTGAAGTTAGAAACATTTTACACACTTCTGGATGTACATACACACGAAGCTCTTAGAACTGAAAGAAACAATTATGTTTCTACTGAGTGCTTTCATACTGCGATACAGCCTATTCAGAGGAATGAATTCAGCCATAGAGTAAAAATTTAAAGATACTTCAAAATCCAACTACAGAAACATAATGATGGTTTTTTAAAGATATGTCTTCCAAGTTGTGAGTAAGGTGCACAAATGGGTAGGAGCAAGCTCAGCTCAAAGTTTGGCCTAAAACCAGCAGGTTGGCTCTCCTGAGAAAAGTTGCTGTAACACATGTGGGTCTTGATTTAAACCAGATTTCTGTATTCATTGTGGCTGGAGAACTGGGGTCATACTTTTAAAACGAATCTGTAGAAGAAGAAGTACAAAAAATCTAAATATTCCATTCTCTTTTTCTATTCACTGGAGCCCAGGCAGGACCTCCTAATGAAGTTTTTCCAGTCCACCAGATACTGCCTGCCTGCATTTCTTGCTCTTTGATGTACATTTGTTTTCATCACAGGAGAGGAATCCATTTTAATTTGCAATTTAGAAATTAAATCCAGCTGACTGAATCTTTATCTCAATTCAGTATTTTGGAAGAGACCTTTAATATCATCAAGTCCAACCATCAACCCAGCACTACCACTGTAACTTCTAAACCATATAAATTTTTTTTTTCCTGGTATCTTATCTGAATCTCCCCCCTTTTCAGCTTGAGACTGTTACCTCCGATCGCCTCACTGCAGGTATAGAAGAAGTGAGCTGCCCCCACCTCAACACAACCTCATTTCAGGCAGTTGTAGAGAGCAATGAAGTCCCCCCCGAGGCTCCTCTTCTCCAGCTTAAACAACCCCAACTCCCTCAGCCAGTCCTCATGTTCTCCAGCCCTTCCACGAGCCTTGCTGCCCTTCTCTGGACATGCTCCAGCACCAAAATGGTGTTTTTAAAGTGAGTGGCCCAGAATGGAGTGCAGTAGCCAAGGTGTGGCCTCAGCAGTGCAGAGTACAGAGGGATGATCACTGCCCTGCTCCTGCAGGCCACACTGTTGCTGATACAAGCCAGGATGCCATTGGCCTTCTTGGCCGCCTGTTTTAGAACAAAGTTTGGTCATTTTCCTGTAAATGTAAAGACTGAAACAAATCCACTTGAGATTGTAAAAGCTAAATATTAATGTTGTAAATGTAACTCTCTGTATTTTCCCATTATTTACATGCACACCTCAGGTTCTGTGCTGTCTTAATGGGTACAGTAGCATACAAGACAAATATCAGTCTTTACTGTGAATTCAGAGGGGTTATTTGGTTGGTATAAATCTTAACACCACTAAAAGAGTTTTTCATGTGCTAATCTATTTTTACATTTAAGCCTGGAAAAAAAATGTAACCATGCTGCCAATGAAAACCAGAAAATCTTTTCCTGTACATTTCTGCTGGCTGACACATCATGTCTACAAATAATAGCCTTTTTCTAAAAAACCTTGACTTCACACAATCCCAGAAGAACAAAGACGATATGTGCCATCTTACAAACATTTACCAAAACTTGGATACTTTGGCAATGCAGTATAGAAGCTCCGGATGCTAAATCAACAGACTCAACTCTTCAACTAAGTAACTCTTCCATATTTTTAAGGCTTAGGTAGGAACTCAACCCCATGTTACCACTTTCTGCTTGTAATATACTACAGTGAACTGTGATAGAAGATTGTGTTTTCAAAGAGAATAATTAGAATAATTGTTTTTTCTTATCCTATGTTATACACTAGCACATTTATTGTACACCATCTTTTGAAATTGGTAACGAACAAAGTCTGGAGCCCATTTCAAGGAGAAATTTCAACAGGAACATATTTTGGTGATGTAAATGAATATAATTTCCCAGGCTCAGAAGAATGTCCTGGGAAAGACTACAAAGAATTCTGAGTAACTGCTACCAAACGATGGTTCAAAATAATCTAAAGTAACCTAAGATTTCTTACTCAAATTTTGATCACTGGAGAGATATGCACACTATGAAAACTAGGGAAAACAAATTCAGTTGCTTCTTGGCTCACCTCACATAGGTGCATAATGCAGAAAAAGCCCAGCAAGAAATTGAACCCACTATATTTATTTATTTATATAAAAGTAAATGTTGTTCATCTTAACATTCCTTCCCTTTGTGGAAGGGGGAAGTGCTGGGGAGTGCCATACACAATACACTAATTACAATCACTTTCTGCTTCAATAAAGGAAATACAAACTTCCTGCCTTGGCAAAGGTTAGAATGTCTCAAGCAGGTGGGAAAAGGACCATGTAAGTGTCTAGACAGAAATGTAGAGGAAAAGTATTTCCTAAATTTTCTATTCATGTGCTAATCCAGAAAGTAGACTACGTGTATAAAAAGAATTGCCTTAATTATTGTTTCTTTCGACGATAATTGTATTTTAATTATATGAATACCAAAATGTTAAATTATCTATAAAGCTCCAGTAAGTGCTGACACCTGTGGTCACAAGATTCTTCACCTTCGTCAAAGTAAGAGGTTAAAATTAGTCTACTAGGCATACTATAATTTGGTCAGTAATTACTCTCTACATATTCTTCCCAAGTCTTCCAAATGCATGTATTATTGCTACAAAATCATTGCTGAGTACTGCTATAGAGTGGGCGCTTCACTCCAAAGGAAACTTCGTTACTTAATCCAGCACTGAAAAGCTATCTGTTAAGAAAGCAGGAATGTTTCCAAGATGGAAGACGATACGTGAATACAAAGTTCCATAGGCATATTCTGATTAAATAATATTCCCAGGATAAAAGATTTCCAGTCAATTGTTATGTTCTCAAGAATATATCTGGGACTATCAGTCTATTAATATGTTCTACATAACCCTGAAATTTTTATTGTGAAAACAAAACCTTAGGGCAACCAACTCTTTGCAGGTCAGTAAAGGTCCAGTACACTTGAAGACTTTTTTCTTGAACAATAAATGAAAAGACACACAGCAAAAACATTTTATACTGAAATTAGGCAACTAATGTTGCATGTGCTCATTTTCACCTTTCAGTTCCCTTGCACTGCACCCTACACACTTATGTACACATTTTCAGATTAGAAACTCATCTTTTTAAAACCAAAGGTCTTTATCTTCACGTATTTCATGTGTAGTGTCTACAAATATTCATAATCTACAGGAAATGATGCTATACACACAGCAAAAACCTACATACATGACACCACACTGACTGCGACAGACTATTCTTCTCCCAGGCACATGGATCCACATGAATGTTGATATAAATAAAATTGCAAAGCAGTGAATTTAAGCAGAGCTGGATGAGAAATTAAGTTGTTGCTTGAGGAATACAATATTTTCCATCAAATACATTATTTTACAAGATCAGTTTACTCCGCCCAGCTGAGAACCAGGTAAATTCAATAACATGAGTCTCTCATGGATCATTCTGAAACAGAGTAATAGAAAGAGATTCTGTAGAGCAGAGAAAGAAGAAATTCTCTATATACGTGGGCTGACCAGCATCCCGCAGGTCAATGCCAGCCAGACCGCTTCCTTAGTCTTCCAATGCCTAAAGCCAAACAGCTGAACATTACTCATCAGATTTACCACTGTGTCCTTACAAAAAAGGAGGCATGCTGCTCTAACATAGCTAACATAGCTATTAGAAATGGCTGCTGCAGTCACACAGACCACAAAGTGGATGACACAACTGCAATCATGCTCCTGTTTGTGGAGCAGTTAGACTATCATGCCCTCCACAACCATCATATAAGCTCAAAAAATTCTGCAGTGCAAAGCAGAGAGTAGTGAGTTGCTTTCTATTACCTGGAACCATAGCTTTCAATACTCACTTTACAATAACTGTAATTGCTCAAATACAGTAATTACTTTAGAACAACAGTTTTATATGTTGAAATCATCACACAGTGTCTGCAAAGAGAAAACAGTAGACTCAGGCTAGTCAACAGGCTCACAATAATTGGTGCATGAGTGTCCAGCAAGATGAGCTTTGCCAAAGAAAAGAAGAAAGAAACTTAAGAACACTTTGATGATAATAGAGAATTTTCTAGGATTTCATTAAGCATAACAGCATAAAACCATTTATTTTACAACAGTGCTTTTTAGTTGTTAAAACATGCTTCAAATTTTCAGAACAATTTTTCACTGAAAAAGATGTTCTTGACTCAGAAAGCGGCAAGAAAAGTTATGTGACATATTTCCATCAACTGCTAAGAAACCTTTACCACATACCCACCTTTGCAATGTTCGGAAAACTGCTACGTCAGATTGGAGTGTGTGATAACTTGGTAAATCCTAACTTTTTGATTATCAGGTTTCTACTATCTCAAAGATAAGAGAAACATTTTTATCCAAATGAGACACTCCTAATTCCAACAATATCCTACCTGCATATTCATAAGTGTTTCAAAAGTTGCAAGAACATCTGTATACCTCCTACCTCATATTTCCGGTTTCTTTTATTCAAACTCTTATCCCTCTGCCCCCACCTTTTCCCAGAGGGTTTCTCCTCCTGGTCAGAAAAGTTACTAGAAGAACATAATTTCACAGACAGTTTTTTCATGTTATGTTCCCCAATCAAATGCAGGATGCAACACAATCTCACTCAGAATCTTGCTCTCACAAGTATTTGCCCCATTTTCATAGTGAAATGGCTTAGATTCAATCAACAGACACATGCTGAGAGCCATTTCATTTTTTCTATGCTTTTTTTTCCATCCTCTTGTTATCAATTCTATATCTTAATCCTTTTATGTCTGGTATGCATTGTGAATCACAGACCAGCTCTGGATGTCTGGAAACTGTTAGGCTTTCTTAAAGGACATCGTCATAACTTTTCCCACCCCAGAATGTCAGTGTATTTCTGTGCACAAACTTGTAAGTGAACATAAAACATCCTGCACAATATGTAATACATCTTATGAAGTTAATTTCAAAAATGTAAGTTTTGTTCACAGGATTAATGGTTTCCCTTCAATACAGTCACAAAATACCATGAAAAAACAGTTTCTTGACCTCAAAGCCTAATGAAACACTGACTCTGTCCACTCCTATTTTTAGATGTGTGCTCTGCAGTGCCATACTCCTTAATATAAAGCTGACCCAAATGTTCCAATAGCAAACGTTGGTTTCTCTTTGATAGCCAATGCATATCTCTGCTTTCCAAGTTTCTGTAAACACATCATTATAAAGAAGGCCAGTTTTACTTTTCCCAGCCTTCTTTCTAATTATGTGCCTGCTGCCAGGAAACTTTCCTTCTTTTTTTTTCTTCACTACTAAAATTTAAACAAATGTCTGATGTGTGCTGCAGACTTGGAAAAGAAGGAAAAAACCCTCCAAAGCTGTTGCTGTTATAAGTTACGAAGTTACTAAGTAACACCAAATTCCTTTCAACATCCAGTGATAAACATTAGACAAAAAAATTTAGCTACGAAAAAATTTAGCACATCAGTGCTAGCTCACCAAATATGTCTTCCTTCTAGACTTATGATTTCCACAGAACAACCCAAAACTCCAATATTTTGTTTTATTTCAGTTTAATTTTGGTAAGAAGCTGTACTAAGTTTTCTACGAGATCGAGTCTCCTGCCGATTACCAACGCTCTTCATCCAGAACTATCACGGAGTTCTTACAGAAGTCCCCTACAGAGAAGGATGGGAAGTCACTCATAGTTTACTGCTCTATCAGATCTATTCAGGACTGATTTAGCAAGTCTTGGGCTACAGAGATGCACAGAGCCGCTGCCGCCACAAAAGCATCCTTTCTGCTTTGGAAACACCAAGGGGACGGCCGGGGTCGGCAAATAAAGTGCATCAGCCAAACTCGAATGAGACTACAGACGATATGGCAAACTAGAAGAGCAAGAAAGAGTCGATCAAAAATAGAAATACTCGAAAGAAAGGCGGTCAGCCCGGTCCGATTACAGCATGATTTCATCTGCCCTGACCTTTCGCCTCCCATCACCGCTTCTGCCGTGCGTTCACCTCATCTGAAGAAGACACGTCACTACGAACTCCCGCAAGTACCCAGCCATCTTACCTCGGCAACGCTGAGCGGGCAGCTCTCACATACCCGAGCGCAAGTTCGCAGCGGACGCGGAGGAGCGGCGGCAGCGGAGCGGAGCCCGCAGGTAGCCGGCGCTATATAGGGCGGGCCGGGCGCACGCAGCGCGCCGTGACTCACCGAGGAGCCGCGGCCGGCGCGTCCCACTCCGGCAGCTTCACGTTAAGAGTCCCGCGGCCGCCCCGGGCGCCCCGATGCGTGCGGGAAGCGTTACCAGGCTGCCGGGAACGAGAGGGAGACGTGGGTTTCCCGCGGCGAGTCGCCATCGGGGTCATTTCTACCCACTGCAGCAGCCTAAGTTATTCTACTTAGTAGAGTAGTTAGTTACTCTTCCTCGGAGCTGTAAGAGCTCTGACTTTGTGTTACGCTTTTTACCAAAAAAGGCTCGGGTCCCAGGCTGGGAATTGACTCTTTTCCCTCCAGGACCCCGACATCCATAGCCAGCAGAAAAACTCGAGAAGTTGCTGCAGCAGCCTAGAGAGTAGAGGAAACATCCCAGGCTCTTCCATATTGCCACACAGCTACACAAAAGAGTTGCTACGAGAATTTACATCACTTTTTCTGCGAAGCAAAAGTTTCCACGATTTCCACATTATTTTTGTCTGCATGACATTGTGGGTGGGATGGCTACACATTTAATGTAGGACTGCAGAAGCCATGTCTGAAGTTGTTTTTCTAAGCCCTTTAACACTTTTGCGTTCTTTTAAAACAACACTTATGCCCCTACTCATCATTACCAAATCCCCAAGTGCTCATATTAAACTGAATTTAAAACTTTTTTTCAGAAAAAACAGTGCTATTGCGCTGTAGTCATCTGTTTTACAAATAGTCTGTGTCTTCTTCACCTTCAGCATTAGAAACCAGAAAACATTTACTATATGATATAAAAATCTTGCTATTTTGTTGTCTAATTATGCAAAACCTTCCAGAGTGCCAAACACTTACTATAAATACATTAATTATTACTACATATTCCACTAAGGCCATCATTTGAAGGTAGATAATTCTTTCTACACCCCCCCCTTTTTCCTTTTTCTTCCTTTCTTTTTTTTCCCACAAGGAAATAAAGAGTGCCAGATTTCTTTTGTTGGTTCATACCCTTCCTACTGTAAGCCAGTTGGTCAGGATCCAGTGCTTCCGTACAGGTTACATGCCAACATCAGTTTGATAAGTAATCATAGAACACAACTAATCACTAGTAACATCTGCTTAAACATCTGCTTAAAACAAGATAGATAATCTCAAAAGATACATCTATAGAATCTCAATTCTCAATTCCTTGCTTAGCCCATGGAGGTGACCAGTGGTATTGCTTGCATTTTCTACATCATGAACAGCAAATAAGTGAATGAACATGCTGCCTTTTACCTCACTGTTCAACATCCTGGACAACGGTTAAAAGATTTTAGGGCAGATGAAAGCAAGGGTACTCCTCTTTCTTCTTTGAGCTCCAGTTTCCCATCAGTGTGTCTTATAGTTCAGTTCTGGATGCCTGGAAATCTGTTTGGTTTACAAGAACATCACCATAACTATTTTCGCCCATCTGGTATGAACCTCCAAAATGAGCAAGACCTCTACCTGAGAAATTTCATTCCATAGTGGACAGTGCAGAACAAGGTGGCACTGAAAATTTCTCTGCTTACTCAACCGCCTTCATGCTCTTTCACCATTAAGCCCTCTTTATGACTCAGAACTCACTGCACATCACTCAATCACTCCAAAATATAACAGGGAGAATAAAGGAATGCTGCCAATTAGGAAAAGGGTGGGAAAAATAAAGGATGTCCCCATTGCTAGAACAGAGAGTGACATGCCAGAACCTGGCAGCTAGAAGGCTGGCATGGCACTGGCACTCTGTTTCCAATTCTGGGACATTACTATCGGGAAGAAGCATGGTAGCTCATACACATAGCACTAAGATAGTACAAAGATAAAAAGAGTATCACTCATGGCTGATCAGGTCTCGATTTTTGGTAAGTATGCTCGTCAAGAATAGTATTTTATCTAACAAGCAGAACACAGTTCAGCCAGTAATAGCAGCAGATAACGTAACACACACAACAAAGAGCAGGCTGATGTTCAGCAGGAAAAGTCAGTGATAGAAAAACAGTACCTGGACTTCACATCTCCACTGCACCTTCTTTGTATTTGAGTATAACAGAGTGAAATAATACTGCATTAAAGACATGCATTAAGGAGTAGTCCAACATTTCTTCTGTCACAGCTCTTAAAATTTTTGCACACAAGAATTTTATGCCTATGTGTGTATACATATGTTCAGTTCATGGGGATGGAAGACGAAAGCAGAGACAGCTTGTGCACATCAGTTTAGTTGAAGACACTTGCTTTTCTCTGAGTCCACAAGCATAATTTGGCATGGAAAGTGAAAATGAAGCTCAGCTTACTGGGAAACAAGCATGAGGCACAATGCAAGATAAAGATCCAAAGAGAAAAGAAGTAAAACCATATGCTTAACTTAAAACTTAATATGATCTGTGATTCTTTCTTGTAAACAACTTTGCCTATAATTCCAGTCCCAGGAACATTTGTTTCTAGTTTAAGGAGTTTCCAACTATATGTACAGCATGACTGGCTAACTGGAATGAGAGAAACTAATTTACACAGAAAAAGATAATTGCCTACAACTCCAATTAAGTCCTAATATTTAAAAGAAATAATTAACACATCATTATAAAGAACAGCTTTTGGAAAAAATGCAGTAAAAGACCCCAACAATCCATTTCTGTGGACCAGGGAAGATAGTGGTAGATGCCATCAGTAAAGCAGGCAAACACCAAGCAGCATGAAGTTTTTTTGCTAGCATTCATTCTAACTTTGTGAAGCTTCACAAAATTAAGATTTACTTTTCATACCACCCTGTACATGGCATGAAATTAGTATTGTTTAAAGTACAAAAACTAAAAAGGACAGCTTTGGGAAAGAAAAGCTGAAAATGCAGAGAGAAAACCTCACACAAAGTAATTACATCCTCAGCAATGAGTGAAAATAAATGAAAATAACTCAATGGACTTCATGAGAAAATCTGTCAAATTCTTAAACTACTACAGAATAATTTGTATTATTTAAATACAACCTTTTTGCCTGCAGTGTATCTTCAATGAAGGAAGTGTATTTTAATAGTACACATATATTTTCATTCACAACACCTGGTTTCCAGGTGCTACTATATTACAAAAAAACTACACACTTCTATTTCCTTTCTTCTCTTTGCCTATTTGATTTTTTCTCATTATGATATGCAAAAATGTAGCATTCTAGCAGCTGACTTAACAAAGACATTTAAAGCTATACTGGAGTATGCATTTCCAATCACACAAGACCAGACCTCTTAAATTTTTAAAATCAAAACAGGATATTTTGAAAAAAGAAAAAAATCCAACAAATGAAATGTAAAAAATTCTGAGGTCCATGAAAAAGTTGTTATTGAGATTCAAATGGTGTTTTCTATATGGGGGAGACATATGACATGAGATTCTTCTGGTCTTAAAAACTGGAAATTAATTCAAGGATATAGGCATGCCAGTAAATCAATCCAAACAGTATTCAGCTAGCCACAATGCAGCTTTGTATCATATTACAGTTCAAACATCATTAAGCTCAGATGGAAATGTCAGTAAAATAGAACCTGAAGGACTGACTAGAAGAGGGAATTGGAAGAGTTTACACGCTTCCAAACAGATTCATATGCAGCTGACTGAATTCCATGATTGATGGAGGCCAATTCAGCAATCTCCTGGATTTTCCTACATAGGGAAATTAATCCCATTTACACTAACTCTGCAAAATAAGCCAACTGTTTCGTATTTTAAATTTTTTATTTAAAACCAAAAATAGTATTCCCATAAAACAACATCACCTCTCATACTGTATTTGACAAAGAAGTCAAAGCTTTTCCGCATAGCTTTGAATTTGGAATCCTAAGCCAGGAACAGGACACTGAGTTTCTTAGAATGCTTGAGAGTTGGAGATTTCTTTAGAAGGCCAGAATGCAAAGTTAGGATTTCCTAAAACCAGAAGTGACTATCTATATCTCTGAAACAGCAGTTACCAAACATGTGCTAGTCCAAAGCATTTAGCACCATTTCAAGTATCCTGTACTGCCTTACTTGGCTGGTGTTGGCAGTCACTGAGGTTGTAACTGTAAATTGCTTTGTTTGGTACTATTTCCTGTTGGTGAAATTCACAATGTCTGAACTAGAAGTACCAAGCTGTTTGTGGTTTTTGTTTTTCTTAGCACTTCTGGAAAATAAAGGATCACATATTTGTTGCAAGAAGGATTATTTAAGCAAACATTTCCCATCACTTTCAATTCTGCCAATACACAGCATTAAAATTATGAGTTTTACAGAAAGGAAAACACAGCTAGAGCCAACACTTGATAGCAAATCATATTGCAGTCTGTGATCTATGAAAACATGATTCAACAACAACGACAACAAAAGATCTTTTCCAAACTTACAATAATACCTACAGAAAAACAAGAATTAGAAGTTTCTGTTGCTGCGACAATTTTCATAAGGCAACAGTTACCATTTTAGTGGAAATATATGTATCCATGCGTGTGTGTGTGTGTGTGCACATGCATGGTGACAAAGTGACTCATGCTTAAGTCTTCTTTGCTACACCACTATTTTACCTTTCAGACTAAAAGAGCAAAGGTCGTTAGGGTAAAAAATTAATTAAATTATACTGATCAGACTTACTGTGTAACCCCTAAGACAGCCCAGATTAAAAGCATGGGTCTACCATGTAAGTACTTTCTAACAAGGAACTGGAACAGTGATGGTTGAACAAACATATAGAGAAGTCAAGTAACCCAATGACTTCCTTAAAGTATCGAGATACTTCAGTACCCACATGACTGATGTGTTTTGTCCGTGAGTAATCCATGAGATTTCCTGGCCTGCACAACTACTGATATAGCAATGTGTAAGAGCTCTGGAAATTAAATATAACAAAATACAACATAGAAAACAACTCACTCCTCAGACTTTACTTCATAGTAAAACTGACATAATGCTTTTCAGCTGTAATACTGAAACTCACTTTTACAAGCATTATTGTGGATTTATAAGAGGTCTACCTGCACTTCAGATGTTAAAACTGTTAGAAAGCTTATAAAACATTGCAGACAGTTACAGCAATTTGAATGTCACCCGTAAGTCCTTCCCAGTTCTGAACTCAAATCTCAACACTACATTCTCTTCTTTAATACCCCTGATATGGCAATAGTGAGTGTGTTGTATCTTTCGATTAGTTACACTTCAGTAACTTACAGCTGCTGTAATTGTGAGGCCTGTCAGGAAAGATAAAGAAGCTGCTTCTTCTCAGTCAGGCTTCCCTACAATATTTAAAATGTTTTTCAGTAGCTGTTTATGAGCTGATCTTGTCACAATTTCAAGATCAAGGCACAACTTACTTCCTTTCATCAGGACGTCAAGCTCACTGTGCATGTAATTGCTTGCTATAAAGGCTGTGGATTTAGAAGGCATTCTCTTGCTAACGTTTTGAAACCAGAGGAAACCAGGCCGGTATGTTAAACGTTACTGCTGAAGTTTGTGCCCACAGCTATTTAGTTTTCTCTGTTCTAGGTTTCACTCAGTCAGCAGAGATTATAGTTCTTCCTTCTGAATATTTGTTGTGTTGATTCTTCATGCTCCAAGTGAGTCTGAAGTGAAAAAGTGAATGGCATTCCATGTCTTTTCTCACCAGGAATAAGACCTTTCAACTTCAGCCCACATAAGTAGGTAAAACAATGTCCCAAGACACTGCAGATTAGGGTCACAGGGCATGAATTATTTACACCTATGTTTAAAGCAGTACCTAACTTGCATTTCTGATATCCCATATCAAACTGCAAAGATGCTTCTGTCTCTCAGGGGTGCAAGTGCATCCTTTCCAGATCAATTTCCAAGTTTTCATTAGAACACTACAGTAGACAAAAGCTTTTAATGTGTTTATGCAATGCTTGAAATTATCTGCGATGGGATCCTTCTTTCCCCCTAGCGAAGGATGACTCATTTATCTCCAGTCTGCTAACCAACGGGGCTGCCAAAGACCCCTCCTTTCTAAACAAAAATCTGCAGAGAGCTTTCAGAAACATGAGAAAATATGACAAACACAGCTTGAGTTCTTAACTTTGCTGGCAGAAGATCACAGAAGGATATGGACAAGCCCGCCAGCCTCGATCCCCTGCATTTACCACTCCGCCGGTAACAACAGAGAGCAGCTCCCTGCACACAGCCTGCTTCCCCGGCTTCCCTGGCATCTCCCCCTCTGCTCCTATTCTGAAATCCTCCAGCTCCAACTTCCTTATTTGGTTGCCGGGACTGTTCTTTGTCTGGCTGAGCCCCCCGGGCCGCGCCGCCCCCGGCTCGGCCCGGCCCGGCTCCAGCGGGCCACCCCGCCCGGGCCCCGGGCGAGCCGCGCCGGCCGCGGCCATGCCCATGTAAGGAGCAGCTGCCCCGGGCCGGGTCGGGTCGGGCGGGCCGCGGGTCGGGCCGGGAGTGCCGCCGGAGAGCTCCGGCTGCCCCGCTCCCCCTGCAGCAGCCTCAGCTCCCAGCGCACGGCCGCCGCGGGCTTCCCGAGCAGCGCCGCTTCCCGAGCCGCCCCGGCTGCGTGTGCGAACCACTGGCAGCGAGACAAAGGAAAATGAAGCTATGGAGTTCCAGCGTAAAAACTCATAGATTCCTGTCATATTTTCCATTGTTCTTTAGAACAGGTTGCAGCGTGTCCTTTGGGGATTTCACTGATGCTTCCTGCAGAGAAAAAGGAATGCCTCAACAGTGCTACCTACTTTTAAAAAAGTTACTGTTCTGTTATGATACATGAAGAAAGAAAGTGCGACTAGGTTTACTCTCAAAGCATCCCAAAACTTTTAAAAGTAGCTTTTATAAAGAGCAGCTTACCTGCGGGAGACAGTGAAATTTGCTAGGGGAACACTCCCTATTGTTGTTACTATTTCTTCATACCTAGTATTAGTAGCACTTAAGGTACTTCATGAGAAAGGACAGTCAAACTGTACACATCTACGTAAGAACCACAGCAAGCAAGGAAGAACACTTAAAGTTCTTAAGTTAAAATAAATTCTTTCTTTTCTTTCTTTTTAATAGATTTCTTTCTTTAAATGAGAAAGTGACCACAGTTCAGGAGAATATATACTGAATATGTCCACACTGACAGCTGAAACAAAAGTTGATCCACAGAGATCTAGCCATCTGACTAAGGAGCTTATTGAGCTGCTACTCCTTAAAAGGAATGCCCTTAACAAAGTAGTGATTTAAAATTAGTAAAAGTGTTCTGAGGCAGTCCTCTTATGCAGCATGACAAGACATAGCATTCTGAAAAAATTAAAGAAGAAGGTAAAGCTAAACTTCAAACTTTCTAATTCTGTTTGGGCGTATGGAAGGATTCCTGTATTTCCTATATGGTTCCTTAGTATTAAGTTATGAAAACAAGTCCTTAAGTAATATTAAAACTCCTTCCATTATTGCAAGCTCCTGTGGATGTTTGGGTGAAACAGAAAACAAGCAGTAAACTGGAACAGAGAGCACTGCTTTAAGCCACTGATGTACAGGGCAATAGTGACTGCTCCTGGGCACAAGTGCATGAAAAAAATAATTACAGAGAATACAAAGGTGCATTTATAACCACCTTCCTATAAGACTCAAGCTGCACCCAAGCTAGTTGTATTTTCAGCTCAATAGAAAGCTGACTCTAGTATTTTTATATCACATTCTTGTCCTCAACAGAAGCCTGAACAAGTTTGTTTACTTGTGAGAAACTCTCAAACTAGAAAAATGTAAGGAAACAGCTTAATAAAATAGCAGAAGAATAAATATATTGATTACATGCTAATTATGTTACATATTTAAATTAGCATGCTAAAATGCACCTTATTAAAAAAATAGACAATGCAAACTATTTTAGCAAAATCAGAAAGATATAGGAACATTTTAGGAGAATTTATGTCCAGAAAGATCAGATTTGAGGCTAACTATTTCAAGATTAATGTAAATAAAACATTCCTAAATGACAAGGAAAATACTAAAATAAAAATCCAAGGTACAAAAATGCTTTAAGAATAAATTAAACTATGGTCACAAACATATACCATTGTAAAGTTTAAAACAAAATGTGCTATCTCATGGAGCTCATCTTCTCTACTGCTAAAGGCTGCAGAAGAACCAGTTTATTTCAGCACTACTCCATCATCTTCAGCAGGTGTTCAGGCTACTGACAAATAACTCACTGCTGCCTCTGCAAGCACTTTACTGTCCAGGCCCTGTCATCTGACATCAGTTCATCTGAATGGAACAAATGACACTGCAGGAGATACATTCAGGGTAGGAGGACATATGCTTCGACCTTTGAGGTGTTGTTCTACATTTGCTCTTCTGCAAGTAGGAATATATCTCTGCTGCATGAGAAATTGGCAATGCTCTCAAGAAAGCTATCTAAAACCCCAAAGTAAATGCATTTGAAATCAGGTTTCTACCCTTGCAGAAAGGGTGACCTCCAAGAGATCTGGAAGTTACTACTCAACTGACTTCCAATGAAAGTTCCAGTCCTCTCTCTGTCTGGTCAAACAGGTTTCAAAGTACAGGTTTTCTCTCTCTAAATACTCCTTTCTCTCTCTAAATTCCAAAGAAAGCTAAATTGCAGCCATTAACCCCAGTGGCAATCGTTCATGTGCAAGTATATTTCTATGCAAGTAGAACTGTCCCCCGAGCCACCTTCTCATTTTAGTACCTGCCAATTTGTGCTTTCTACATCTCCCCCTGTGCACCCACTCACTCCAACTACTTCACTGCTCTCAGTAAATTTACACTGGCAACCAGACTGAGCCATGGCAGCCTCTTTCTCACAGCCTTGAAGCACTGCCCTCAGAGAACAACACCATAACCTATCCCTCCTTCACTTCTGCCAGAGGGTGCCCTCATGCTGTCCAGCCCCACAACCATGTTATGGCAGTTTCATGTAGTCAAAAAATAGAAGGGTCTGCAGGAGCAGTGGAACAAAAATGTGCCATAAAAGAACACATCATTAATCCAATGGACTTGAGTAGTTTTATCATCTGAATATGAAACTATTCCGTACCAGTGCACAACTACTTACCAAGGTTAGAGTACTGGCAACAACTGTTTCAACCAACTGCTTGGAAATATTGAATTCAAAAATTACAAAATCTTCACTATTATTAAAGGAATTATGAAAACAACGAAAAAAACCTCAGCATTTTATCAGTAAAATAAAACTGATTTTCTGTGCTAGCGTTCAACCTTGTAATAAAAACTGTTGGCATTGAAGCATAAACACTAAAACATTTAGTGATATTGTAAAACATATTCAATAACACATAATCATGTTTCTCAGACTAAACATCCTAACATTCTGAATATATACACACACTGATAATAATATATTTTAATACAGATCTTCAAAAAATCTCCTGCCAAAGTATGAGACTGTGAATTGCCTTAACCAATAAAACAGGCCAGTTGTACACTAGCCAGTTTGTTCACTATCATGACTGTTCAACAACAAGTAATTACTACACATCAGTTTATTGCTTGAACTGAATTATCATTTAGTCTAATGCATAGACCCATGTGAGCAACATTAATTATATATAAAAGACATGCATATTCATATCAAAATAATATGGTCAGAATTTTCAGTCCAGAAGTACTGCAACTTATCCTGGGAGACACCTGTATGAAAGCTACTCTGAAATATAAGGTAGTTATGAGTATGCATTGACTTATATTTACAGCAGCAGTCAAGGACAGTGCACATGTCTGAGAGAGTTGGGCACCAATTCATGGGAAGAGGAAGCACTATTATCCATATGCACAGCTGGTAAGCCCCACTGCATTTAGATCTGGAAAATATTTGCCACCACGTTTTTGTCAAAATGGAGGAAATAGACAGAACAGCAGCAGAATCACTGTCAACTGCGAGTAGATGACCATTCTCCAGCCTGGTTTTACAAAGAAATACATGATGCATGACTTTGTTAAATTATAACTAGTGACACCTGCAAGTGGTAAATAGTGAATAAGCACAGACTGTTGTGAGGAGCAGCAGAATGAAATGAAATGAAATTAAATTAAATGAAAAACTGAAACTGACTATAAACAGGAAACTTCACAGTGTTATTCCATAGTTTGGCTTATCTCAGTCTGTTGGGCAAAATAGAAGATCCACAGATCAGACAGTGCTAAATGGAGAATAAAGCAGCACTGTAAAAAAATTAACTCAATAATACAAAATAATTTTAACTCCCTTGGTGCAGAGTTCTAGTGAGAACTTCCTCTGTAGAGTCGCTCACATGTCATGTTTGTTGGACACTCTCAAATTTAACAGAACTTTGAGGAAACAAAATCCACCGTAATGTTTAACAAAAGACATACATCATGAAGACCAGGGCCGTCAGAGCACAACATGTTAAAGACCTAATTTTGTCCTTTAGAAAACAGGTTTCTTCTTCCTAGACATTAAAACATATTATTAAAAAAAAAAAACCAACAAAACAACCCCAAAAAAACTTCAATAGTAGTCTGCACTTACTGATTTTATGGGTAATGTACTCCTCATGGGAGTGCAGAATGACTTAGAAGATTTGTGGACAAGGTTTTTATGCTCTGTTTACATTTTCTGGGAGCTTAAGAGAAAATAGTCTGAAATAAGCTGCAGCTAACATGCTACAGGAAATGAAGGAAGAGAACCAGACTTCTCAAGAAAGATTTACATTTATATAATGGTGATGGCTGTATTTTGGCTTAGAAGAAGGAATGCAATTGTTCTAAAATACATAGAAAAGCTGTTGACTAATGTTTTTCCTTACTTAGTGGATCATGAACCACTCCAACACTGTACACTGCAACAAAATGCTTTTTAAGAGAGCTCTTTCACCATTGCATGATACTTTGTTTACAGACTAAAACATCTTGCATCAGCAATACCTCTCTGTATGGCAACCAAAGAGACACGAAGTTGGCACAACCTCCACCTATGCCAAATGTGTTGGTGTAAAATCCACCAGAACATTTTCCCTGGTTTCTATGGAGAAAGCATTCAGTCTGTTGGTAAGCAGTAGTATGTTCTTGGAAGTATAACATCATCTTTTATAAGATATACACAGCACATTGATAGAAGAACCTGCAATTAGTTTCTCACTGCCTTGTCAAATTTCCATTTGTGGGAATCAGGTGCCATTGAAATTAGAGTTTAGAAGATGAAATTAATCAAAGGGGAATAGTCTTTTTTCTTCTTAAGGACATTCCAGTATGAGAGCAGTTCTGTAGAGAATTAATTTATTTGCCAGATGATCTTACTAGTACCAGAAATGAGAGTTTTTCTCTACACTAAACTATGCCTATATTTGGCTTGATTACAAGCTCCTATATTTAAAAAGAAACAAGCAAAACCCCTTGCTACCAAAAATTAAGCTTAGCACATGTTGAGCATGACATCATAATTTCAGACAGATTTTTTTCCCATTAGGTCAGAAATCCATAAATCATACATGTAGATTTGGACTGGACTCTGGACTGTTACTGGCTTAGCAGAACTTTTCTAGAAATCTTGTTCTGACTCACATATAAAAGGCATGAGAAGTGAAAGCAAGGAGTTTATCTTGCCTTCATTCCCAATGCTTGCTCAGGATGATGACAGGGTACCATGATGAGATTCTGTATGGTGAAAGAACAGAGATTAAAGGAAATCAGAGCAGACTATAAAAGTAACTTCTTGTACCTGACTTTATAAACTCATTTTAATGTAATTTTTGGAGATATGTTCGGGTACAGATGGATGAACAAACTTGTCCAAATTAGTTTTAACTTTGGGTTTGACCCAGTCTTACATGTTCAACTTCCACAGAAATCCTTTGAGAAAGTTTGCAACTTACATCTCTTTCTGGGCTTCTTACTGGTATATTTGGGAAGCATCAAGTTTTGCATACATCAGCTGTTCAGCTGAGATGAAAAAAAACTGCAAAGGGATATAGTACCATAAAACTTCGAGAAAGTACTGTAAGACAAATTTGTTTATACTACAGGAACCCTGAATATTAAAATGCTACCAAGATTATTGGAACAGTTTTGCAAAATCTGTGAAGAATGACATAAACCTGCAAGTTTGGATGCCTCCCTAAGATACATATGACATTTTAATCTAACATACTTTACATTTATCACTACATTTTTACCATCTAATTTCCAGTGAATTCTAGGCATTTTTTCCCCATTTCTTTTATTACCATGACCAAAAAGATTGTGCCATACATTTAAAGAAGATTTCAGCTGTTTAATCTTGAATTTTGATTGAAACTTTACCCCTCTCCCTATGCAATTCTATTTTTAAAAAGTGGTCTTCACTTTAAGCTCAGTTAAAACATGCAATAAAATGTCCACACTTCTGTTGCAGGACAGAAATATTAATCTGCAGATATCCAGAAGATTCTGGATAGATCAGAAGATTCTACATGCTTTTTCTCTAGAAGTGTATTTGTGATTGTTAAAGTGAAAATTAAATAAAAACAAAACTGGAAGTGTCTTTAAAAACACACCTGAACAGGTAAAATGGGTGTCCTGTGGTAAAATATTCTGAAAAGTCAATGAAGAAGTAGATATATAGACTTTCTTAAAAGCATTGAAATTCTGTTTATCTGTATAGCTTTTCATTAGGTACAACAACTTTGCGACTGTGCAGTTTCCATGGCTTAAAAAGACCCCCCCCCAAAAAATTATCACAATCTTGGTGGGTGGCTTCAATTTGGTTTTTTTTTTTGTCTTCTATGACAAAGTTGTTATGAACGACATTTTACTTTCAAATAGTTTTATTAGTTTTTAAGATCCTATTTGAATTTGTAACTAGGCTTTAAAATTATAGCAGACTAGTAAGGGGAATGGAGTAGACAACATCTGTTAACTGATGACACACAGGTGCTACGAACCTTTGATATATTCCTTTTTACAGTTTTAGTTAGGCCATGAGAAAGGCCTCTCTTTCATAAAGCTAAACAACACACAACAGCTGTATTTCAGAACATGGCACAAGCTGTGATGTGAGGTTTGATTAAGGAGTGTTTCATGGTCAGGGATGCTCTATCTCAATAACAATTTTTAAAGGTCAAAGTTCCTTTGAGAGGATATACCCTGAAAGAAGTACTTCAGGCCAGAGCCTAGAGATGACAGAACTTTCATGAACTTCTACAAGTACCCGCTGTGAGAGCAAGTGCAACTACTGCAAACAGTCATTCTTAGGCAACAAATTAAATTCATGGTATCACAGCTATGCTGGTGAATAAGTATTTACATATTCACATTCTATTGATATCAACAGGTACAAACAACAAAAGAAACCATGTTTGAACAACTCCAGAAAAAGAAACCACACCAAAATGAGTCTTGCCTTTTCAATGACAAAAGGAGCAAAGCCAAGCACAGGCCTCTGTACTATTTAAACTCCCCTTATTGCTGGCAGACCTTTCCACTGGTACACAAGGAAGTCAGTATCTTGTTAGTATCCTGAATTATTTGCTCTTTCTTGAACCTTCTGTCTTATGTTTTAAGGATTTTTTGTCCCCCTCAGCCCACCTTAAAGAATTCCAGTTCTTATTTGGATTTTGGATACAGTCTGCTAGGTAACTACACTAGATCAGTCTTCAAAACTGCCTGACTGATTTATTTGTATCACTATTTCCTGGCTTGTTCTTCTAAGAAATACTGTATAGCTTCCTTTACTTAAGTACACATTCCAGAAAATACAGCACACAGTGAAATGAGGAAACAGTCCCATGTATATGTAAAAGGCAATACAGTATTTTTATTTCTTTTTTAATTTCCCAATAAGCTATGAGAAAAAGCATGTCCTAAATAATACTGCCAGCAGAATGGTATTATCAACAGTATGGTTTGATACATGATCTGGGATGTGATTCTCAAAAAATAAAGTAAGTCTGATAAGTCTGATCACTAAATATACTTTCTTATCATACTTACCAGATATTGCCTGGACAGCATCCCATACATTCTGCAATAAAACAACACATAAGTAAAGGTCTGGGCTTTTGAAACAAGGATCTGCAATTCTGGTCACTGATCTGGGAAAATAAAAGCCACCAAAATCCAAAAACTGCTAAATAAAAGATGAATAATTTCAGAGAATGGTAAAACCAACATGCCAAACCAACAAACCCAAACAGAAAAAAAAATCAACCCACATTTCAGTAAAGCCTTTAGGAGCCAATTGGCTTCAGACCAAAAAATGCTAATGGAATATAGATTACCTAAGAAGTGAAATAACTTTCCAAAAGCCATGGAAGTTGTTTAAGACAAATACTCATTGTACAGGGGGAAAAAGCAATTCTACCAGACCATTTTCCAAATGCCTGGTCTTGGATTCTTTGCACACCCTGATTACCTTTAAAGTTGTAAGTTTAGGCGATGTGCTTGAATTATATAACTATGTCTTAAAAGACAAATGCAAAGTAGTACAAAGCAAAATTATACATAAACCCAGGGAAAAAATCCATAGCTAGACAAAAGCCCTAGAAATTTGGACAGAAAGTTACAATGAAAATAGCTAAAGGTGAGGTATATTTCTAAGCCCTTTCCCTAGAACTGGAAAATATTGAGGAGGAGGAAATTCAGAGTAAAGGGGATGAAACTGTGAAAGTTAAACAGTCTTGTCAAAAAGAGAAATATTTGAGTAACATTTCCTAAACTACTTTAAAAGGGAGTAAACTAACCAAATGCCATCTGAAATTGGCTGTATGCCCACCACTTTGGTTGACTTTAGGGTCAGTAAGGGAGAGGCCAGATATAAGCTAGCATAGCTGAAAACTCAATACAAATATAGCTAAAACACAGATGGAATTTATTATAGAGCAGCTGGAAATGCAAAGAAAGAATTCTGGGGATCTATACTGATGGTGTAACTTTGAAAAATATTCTCCAAGTATGAAAGTGTTTTACAAAACAAACAACTTTAAGAAGTGGTGTTAGACATAGTCATACTATAGAAAACAGACTGTTCTACTCTGAATGTCTGGCATAATATTTCCGATTGGTTTAATAATGTAACATTTCAAATCAGTCCAAACAGACTTGCTAATGAAGATCAATAAATCCTTCACATGATAATATAACATGTGCATGACAAAGTCCATGAATTGGACAGAAAACAACTGCTCAAATTAAAATGGGAAATTCTAAGTTGTTTCTTTCCCCCTTGATTTTCTTCTAATAGAAATTCTGGTTAGATTCTCAGGTATTTTGTAGTTTTAAAGAACTCCTGGAAACCTTTCAAGACATTCATCAATGTCAAGATTTTTATTCTGCAGGGAGTAATGTCAGAATCAACACAATAAATGTTACCACAAAGTATTGCTAGTGAGTTGTTCTTCAAGAAAGTTTCCCTATGTACCACTGCAAAGGACAGTCAGTCCTATCTCGTAAGTTTTATATTTCAACAACCCCTGTTTTAAAATACTCTGTACTAAGAGTGACATTTAAAAGATTTTTGTTAATGGTGGGCTAAAGCCACCTTCCAGACTAAAGATGCAGTTTCACTGTTATTTTGGGCCAATACTGACAGGGTGGTGATCTGGCCAAAAACTAACCTTTTTTTTTTGTTTACTCTTCAGCTGCATCAGGTACTCAACTGATCTAGTCATGGTGGCTGCAGGATTGTTGGTGCTTTTGCAGAGGGAGGAGTCATAAGGTGGGTGTTGGGGAATACAGGTTGATCTTTTTTTTGGTGGTAAAATATGGTCCTTGGTGCAGCATAAGCCAGACAAAAAACTACCCACTGAAAACAACATGAAGACACTTAATTCTCCCACATATACCTCCTTAAGGCATATGTGGCATCTGAGACTACAGATGAAGAGAATAGAAAACTGTAAACCGTCATACTTAGAGATTGGACAAACAACACATAAAGAATATATAAAATACTTAGAGAAAACTATGAAACTCAGTGGACAGCAAGTTGACTGAGTAGCAGGTTACAAGCATTTCACTGAGAGGAACTCTACCTACTTAAGAATGCCAGCTCATTTCTGAACCAGAGTATGATTTTATTACACTTTTTTGTCTCTGTACTGAGACAAATTCCTTCTGATCCTACTTTTCAAAGTTAAAAAAAGCCCATCTGACAGCATTGGTGCACATGCTCCATTAGGCCCTGCAGTCCCTACTACACCTGATATGGTGTAGAATGGTTTACTAAATATAGAGGTTGCTAAACATACATTAAATTCTCAGATCAAAACTGGAGAGATAATATTTTTTGGATACTTACATGAATGCTGATGGTGAGAATTCAGAAGAACTTGGGAAAACAACCAAGATCACATCAAGATTACAACAGCACACATATAACGCTTGGGAGACAGATATGAACAGTATTTGAATACAGACATGAATTTAAGCAATAGTTTTCTATAAACTGTTTCTTACATGAATTAATATGGGTGACTGCCATTCTTTAAGAACAGTAAGCAGTACCTTTCAAATTCTTTGTGTGGATAAAAAAAGCGCCACGATATTAACAAATATTACTTCTCTGTTATTGTTTCTATAAGACATCTGTGAGGTATTAGAAATGTGGGCAGCACAAAAGCCCCATTCCCTCTTTAATCCTGCAACTAGCAGTTCAAGGAGCAGAAGTAGATTCCTACTTGGCAAAACAGCTTGGTTTCTGCATTTCTGTTGCTGGAAGGAGAGGTAATTTGCACCCCCCCACCTACTCAAGCAAACTTTCCTGATGCCTGATGGGTTTTTTTGTATTTTTTATTTTACTTTTATACTCTCTTTATATATAACCTTTTACCCTTCCCTGTTCCTGTACCTTTTACTCCCTGTATCTTAACCCTACATGTCTATCACCCTAGTACCCCTTGCCCTGCTCAGAATCCTTTGGGGAAGACGAAACATATCCACAATCGCAAAGCATGACGCACAACCTTGTACAGAGCTCCATCACTGAGACATGTTTTTTGTAAACTAAGTAGTAATCTTTGGGGGGGGGGAGCAATTTTAATAAGGGGGCAATTACTTCATTTGTTAGACTTCTTATTGGAGATTTTTAGATAGGTATTCTAATCTAGGCTGTCCATAAATTGTATACGGGGGATATCGTCAGGGCTTTTTGGGCTTTTTGCTTGTTCGTCGGTGCGCATCTGGGATCCTATTAAACCAAGGTAAAACACCTTTCCTATACTGTGTGTCTGCATCTAAAAATTTTTACTAGCAATTTAAGGCATCACAAGGAGCAGAAGTAGATTCCTACTTGGCAAAACAGCTTGGTTTCTGCATTCCTGTTGCTGGAAGGAGAGGTAATTTGCACCCCCCCACCTACTCAAGCAAACTTTCCTCACTGACAATGACATTCACCTTGGGAATGCACTGCTAACTATACTGGCAGAGACAAACCTGCCAGCATACATGCTTGCCATTGTATTCACCAGCATCACCAGTTTTGTCCTGCAGTCCCGTTGAAAGGTCTGGCAATAGCAGCTGCACAAGGCAGCCGCATATTCCATCTACAAAGAGTCACTATTGAGTGTCTGGTGTCTATAACTCATCCTTACTGAATACAGTAATGAATTAAAACATACAATTGTGTCTGAAAGTTTGCATCTCAACTTGAAAAAATATTACGCAGTCATGTAACTAAATTCATTTGTGTGCAATGGCCTTAAATCTAAACCACAGTTATTTCAGCTTCAAGTGGACCAGGAGGTCAGGAGGGCAGTCTGTCTGGCTAGATCTCCATGAGACAGGTTGTGTCTCACTGCAAGTGAGGGGGGAAGGGAAGCTATCTTGAAAGGATTTCAAGAACTTCTCTAAGCCTTTCCAACTACTTGGCAACTAACCATTTAGGACATACTAAGACTAAACTGTGATGCTGGGCCAGTTCATGAGAGTAACTCTGACCACAAATAAATTTCAAGGATATTGCTTCATACTTGGTCCAGAACATAGATTGATGTGATGTCGGTCTTGATGTTCTGCAGGACACTGTCAAACAGTTGTCTTGTTAAGATCCTTCCTTTGAGAGCTTCAAGTCTTGACTTTGATTTGTCTGTCTGATGTAAGCTAAAGCCCTCCTCTCCTCCCATCTCATGGCTAAGGTACATAATTCCAAAATGATTGTTGCTTTTTTTTTTATTAATAATGAAAAAGAACTGAAGGAGACTTAGTAATTATTATATATGGCTGAAAATGGGCCTGGATTAATAACTTTCAGTCTGAACCATTTCTTGATCCCTTGAATAGAGAACAAGTTTGGGTAAAATGTAAAAGGGAAGTACATAAAAATAAATCCAATATTACAAAGGTTATGTCAGTGAGACAGCTGTGGCCCAGAAAATGAACAGCCAAAGCACGGAGCAGAAAATCATCATGGCATGTTATGGCTACAACTGCCATTTGTAATAAAAATCTACAGTTTCTGTGTAAAGTGTTAATAAATCAAAATGTGGAGATCATTAAAAATGGTGTTATTCCCTAGTTCCCTATTTACTCAATTTCACCAATCGTTATTTTGGCATAAAATTGTGTGTATTGGTATTTTGGTTTTCAATTCAGAGTTCTAATAGTGGGAGCTATAGGCAATCGAGCCTTGAAATTAGCAAATGACCAATAGCACCATATTGCAAGGACATAAAAACTAGAAGAAAAGCAAGAAAATAAGTCATCTTAGATGGTAAAATAAAATTAGACAAGAGCAAATGGTGGACCCTGAATCTTTTCACAAGATAAAATCATAACATGGATTGATAGAGCATCTGAACATTGAAGTGCTCTTGGGCTTTGCAGACCAATAATCAAAACAACCACTGTAAGAGCTTGCCTCCTTACTAAAAACATCAATGATGTGTGACCAGGCTCCTAATACAGCTTTCTTTGTGTGCATTGAGCAGTGTGAACAACCCGTATGCCTTTGCATGCAGCCTCATACACAGTGACTGGTAAGCATTTGCTTTATGTCAAATGCTGGAACAGCTTTTCCTGTCACAAGCAAAGAAAATTCCAGCAGTTTGTCAGTAGCTGTAATTGCTCCATGTGCTTGCTAGACAGACCTGTGCCCTGTGAAATACCACGGTTAATATCAGACCTAACCTGATTCTGAGGCCATAAGGTTGTAACTTTAACAAACCAGTAAGTTCTTTCGTGAGAAGCTAGCTATTAAAATATTAAATGTAGTAAGTGAGCTGTTATTTTGAGAGCTGTTAATTCTGGAAGGATTTGAATTTCTTGCTAAAATTCTAGCAGTCAGATTAAGTCTAAAGTGCTTCATGTGTGGTCATGAGTGAAAATAAAGAATTAAAATAGCCTGACAGTCAAGAAGCTACAAGCAAGGGCTTCCTGAAATACCTCCCTTAGGGAGCTGAAACTAGGAGACAGGGTGTTATAGCATGCTTCACTGTTAAACTGGAGCTTGGAATTATCTCAAGGAAAGATGAACTAACAACTCACACTGTGTGAAAATCGGTTGGAAGAAGTGCCTTTACAGCCTCTTTCTAGTTTACAGTAAGTGGCTACAATCTTCCCTAGGATGCTTTTTTCCCCTAATACAATTAAAAAATGTTCCATTCAGATTCTTCTCTAAAAGGCAATGCATGAGTGTTTCCCATTCTGTTTCCAAGCAGACTGATAAATATATGCAAACAAATACATGCCCGCAGGGAGAAGAGTCTGGTTCAGCAAGTTAGTATAATTCATGCTGAAATGCTCGATTGTTCTGTCTGGAGCAGCCAGTGTTTTTAATCTGCCCAGGAAAATCCTTTTTTCACATTGCCACTTCAGCAAAAGAAAGCCATTGTAGAAGCATATTTAGAGTTATACTTTTTTTTTTGCTTTCTGTAAATAGTTCTAGAGTCATATCTTTAAAATGAGAAAAACCAGCTGCAGTACACAGTTTGTATCAATGCACATGGGTCCATGCTGCAGCCACCCACAAATACCCAAACACAGATACCTTACAACCATTTTCATGGATGTTTAGACTAAGTGCTACTATAAACACTACATGCAATTGTACATTTAATTTTTTAAAAATTCGTTGCCTACTTTTTTTCCAAAAGCTGAGCTATAAAAAGAAAAACACTGATACAAACTAATTTTCAACACTGGCCTCAAAAGCTCAGAATATTGCATACTGGTGTCTGACATTAAAAGCAAAAAATCCTTTGGTGATGGAATTTTGACAGCTCGCAAAAAAAAAGCTCCAAACATTTTGCACGTGAACCAGGTTTTAGATAAGCAGCTGGCATGACTGTGTTCTAATTTATCTGATCTTGTTTACTTTTCTCTAATTCTGAGAAAAACACTCAACTGCAAATATAAGCTGCAAAAAAAGACTGTAACTATAAAATAAAACTTAGCTACTTGTTGGGAGATAAAATTTGCCGTATTGTCTGACTACTGTAACTATTTTACCTCAGTTTGTACTGTTAGATGCAATTTTTGCTTTACAGTCTGATGCCTTACATAACTCTGTGAAGTGTCTGTATGGCTCCAAAATCATCATAATTCTATATGAATTATTAGGATGTTCATAGAATACAAATGTTTACATCACATTGTAAAGAGGTTTCAGTGTCTCAGACACACACAATTGGTCTTGGCACAATCTGATGGAGACCAACATGTTGCTAGGGACAAAGAATGGAAATGTTAAGTGGAACAGAAACATTTTCCATCCGTAATTTTAGGAATTTGAGTTTTCCCCTCTTATTCAGTCACTTCATCATCCCTCTAGGCACCATAGCTATAGTTTCCCACCTCTCCGCTAATACACTTGTTTGTGCAATTTGACTGTCATGTAATATAAATAATACTTCTAATAAATGATTATGATTATGATTTATTTCTCTAACCCCAGGGACACACAATTTATTTTTATTCTTATCTCTCATATCAATTACTAGTTGACCTATGAAGCAAAATTCACAGTTGCACTGCATAAATTTGGAAAAAATAACTGTTATTAGAAGTACAAGATGAAAAATTCCCAGCAGCACTACTGCTGTATAACAGAAGGAAAGATAAGCTTACCCTGAAGAGAGCCTGCATTTGGTAATTTTCATAGTTAGGGTGCTTGTCTGGCTTTGAGTAAACAGTGGAAAAATGGAAGGAATTTGGGGAGAGGCTACTATGTTTGAAGAGACAAGAACTGAGGGGTGGGAGACAGGACGGGGGTGATCACAAAGCGGAAAAAGGACAACAAAATAAGTGGAAAAGAACAGTGCTTTACATTGGTCTGTCCCTATGGAAGTTTCTACAACTCTCCAAATGAGCAAGCATTCCCTCTTATTTTTCTGAAGCCTATGGTGAAACTCACTAACAGAATATAAATCAGTTGCAGGTGTTTCTTTGGAGTCTGATTTTCCAGTATACTTCTTACAGCAGCTTTATCTTTTCAGTTTCCAAACCTCAAGGGACTGTAAATTCTCAATGAGAAACAAAAAAACAGCAACATGAGGAGCAGATGAACTCATGGATAAAAATCCTGGGCCAGAAGTCCTTATTGTTAAAGCAAAACCTATTTATCCTGCACTGTCATGAAACAAAAAAATAAAAACAACAAAACAGAAAAATCCAAGAGCAACAAAAACATTTTTTCCAGTGGAATGACTGAGCAGACCACCATTACTGGAATGGCAGGAGTTCTGAAGTCACAGCTTCACACAGAGATGTTTACAAGTGTCATTACTGCCATTCAGAACCCACTGCCCACTACTTCCACCTTAGTGCCAGCACAAGCAGTTATGTAGACATCTGCTGCATTTATGGCTTTTCACCTGGCATGGCATGCTGGGATATTGTCTAATCCAAGGGAAGGAGATCCATGGCACTAGCCTGGGAGAGGGAAAGCCAGAACAGGGTGATGGCAGCTTTGACTTATGCTTGTTAAAAGTGCATACATGAGACTTCAGCCTAAACTAATCCTCTCATGTCTTTCTGTTCCGGCACATTGAAAGTAGGCCAAAGCAGAAGAGGCCTCCTGGAATGCATATCATTAATATTATCTGTTACCGAGAATCCATAAAAACATCTGTGAAAGAGAAAGCAATATAAGCCACAGAAGACTGGAAATATTTCAGACTCTCATCCATCTAAGAAAACTACACTACAGCAAGTTTAAAACACCTCCTTCCTTCAGTTGCTATGACTATGACTTGCTCTGAAGTGATTCTTAGCATTAAAAGTTCTATGAAAGATCAAAGCTGTACAGTGTACAGTAAAAACATTCTTCAAACAGAACATTTTTCTAAGGTTTCCATGGAGTATTTGTGGGTCATTTGGTTATTAAAACCACTCACTAAAACCAGTAACCCGAAGTGTGTATTTCATTGGTGTAGAAACAACTGCTGTCTTTCCTCCTTCCCAGAGCATGTTGGCAGGGATTTGGAGTTACCTGCCTTGTTTTGGCAGGTTGTCTCTGAGTGAGCTGAGCAAACCAGTTCTATGGAGTCAGCTTTACCCTATGTGAAACATCTGGCATTTTGGTAAAACAAGAGAGTACCAAATGTAGTTTGCATTTAGAGCTACAGATTCTTTGTTTCATTTAAGAATAGTCACATATGAAAAAGACCTTGCAACTATGTAGTGCCAAGAAATTCAACATACGATGGTAGGTTCACTGCAGAAAGTGTAAATACACTATCACAATTTTACATTCTCTGTGCTGCTTTAGCAGCCTTTTTTTTTTTCATAAATAATGCTTATCTACATATATAAGTTGACTTACATACAAAGTTAACTCCAATTCCAGCAAACTTAGATTAGGTACCTAAAACCTGACTTCTAACAGATTGCGTGAGCTCTGTGTGAAGACTGACCTCTAAATGACCATGTGAAATGAGACTCATCAGTGAGACTCATAAAGACATACTGAAGATAAACAAATGACAATGCCTAATTGATCAAGTGAACTGTGAAAAGCTCATGCAAAATGTCAAAATGTGAGGCTTCTAAGTGATGCTCAAGTTTCCTCCTGTATACAGGAGGAAACTAACCCATGCAGTTAATCTAGCAACAGACAGTCTCTCAATCTGGGACCAGCTTTCCTGTACTGGAACAAAGGAGGTAAAATATAGCCATTTTTGATAGTTTAATGGAACAAGGCTGGCTGGGCCTTAGCTTAGTAGGTCTCCTGATTCATCAGCTATATAGCCAAATTGGCACTGTGTCCACCCCATTGGAGAGATGGTGGGTTCTTAGATTTGCTCTTAAAAGACAATAATGTAGAGACGGTAGTTGTGGACACAGTTCTCGGCAATCAATGCCAAGAGAGAAAGGTCAAGTAAGTTTGAATCCATGAAAAATTAGAAACACACAACATCATAATACTCTTGGAGTAGCAATATCCTATATCTATTCCATCAATAAACATGGAACTAGCTTGAGGGATGCATATTCAGCACAGCTCTCAAATAAGGAAAAACAAGGGCAATGCCAAGAAAATACTTAACAAGCCAAAATGACCATAAAAGTATCTTCCAGGTAAACACCACAAAATCAAAAGTGAACTCACATTTAGCATACCTTATGCCTAGTGCAATGACTATCACACACAATTTCTAAATTGGCAAGATTGAGGTTTCCTCTTGAGTACTGGAAAATATTTTTAAGTAAAGGAATCTTTAAAAAGGATTATCATAGGAATCCAAACACACAAACACACACATACAGTACTAGCCAGTATCATAACCACCGACCTAATCAAATTATTATTTCCATATTTTACAAGACGTGTGTAACATCATTGCTCTGATGACTGCTAAGGAGTATAACTGGATTCTACTCCAACCAGCACAAGACAAAGGCATCTTTTGGTAGCTTAGAACTTACAGAAACTCACAATGGTTTGCAAACATTCAGAAGAGATGAAATTATTAGTATCTGAAAAACACAAAACCACATTCTCCTTACTTTCATGTTAACATATATAGCTCATTTCAAAGGGTCTTGTAGAAGTCTGTACCTTTCAAAAAAAAAAAATTATTTACTGGTATCAAACAAGAACAAAATCCTTCTGAATTTCTGGCTAAAATAAGCTCCAATATTACTGGATTTAAAATCCCTTTCCAAGAATCTCCATACACATAAGGTATTAAGTAGATATTCCAGTAAAGCCAAAGAAAATCAGAGTCAAGTCATTGCAAATTAAAATGCTGGTCTGAAAGTTTATGGTTTTGATATTTGTAAAGTTTGACATCGATTGCTAAAACAAAATTTACAAAAATACCTTTGCCTTCTCAAAATCGTTTTGGCATTTATATCAGATGTTTTATATTTATAATACTTCTTTCTCATTTTAGAGAGAATATTTCTCTCTCACTCACTTTTTCTGAAGTTTAAGTGAATAACCTTCCTGCTAACCACAATTAAAGCTGTAAAATACTTGGGCTGAAAATCAACTGCTTTCTGACAGCTTGTGAGAAACACTTTGACCATATCTAGAAACAGATTCTAATTTATGGAGGATATTAGGTGGTACAAAGCACTAACTAGGACTGGTTACAATGTTTAAAAGGATATGGATTCCCACGCAAATAAGAGCAAATGGGTAGAGAACTCACAGAATTTGTGCTTATTTTTAAGGTCAACAGCCAACATCCAAAGCTGATAGAGTTACCATCTGAAATCTGGACTCCTAAAAATGTTATTCTGTCCTTAAATAACGCTGTAGTGCATTTTCCATTGGCAAAAAGTTGATATAGTTTCCCAATGTTTTTTCTGAAACATTCCATGGGTGAGTAAACATGAAATATACAAGTGGTATGCAACAAATTGAGTATAAACAGCTATTTCCTATCCTTAATATTTCCTTTAATAAGTTACATTGATGTTTTCCAAATCCCCAGTCATTGATTTCACAATGTTTTCACTAAAATCATACTCATCTGTTATTACATATTAACCTCTATATGAAAGCTTTACAGAGTATCATTATCCACAGTACTGTTTCTAAATGTTTCAGTCCAAATATTGCCTGATCAGGCTTGGCAATGCAGTGCTTGCTCTTTCACTGTTTGAGTATAAAACAGGATTTAGATGTGGCTTCAGCAGGGGTTCTTACCATGTGCATGCCTTTTTAAAAGAATTAATCTTTCAAAGCTGTTCTTTTGTTCTGATTTTTGTTTGACATAAGAGACATACTATACCAAGATTTACTACAGAGAGGTAAATATTTTCTAAGTTTTACTTTTTATGCCATTACTGATCCCAGTAACAATTGTATGGTTGTAGTAAAAGAATATAAAGAAACACTTTTATGTACCTCACATTTTACCAGCAAATGTGGTTTTTCTTCAGCTACAAAATCTCATGAATTGCTGAATGATTATTTTCAATATTTTTTCAGAAAAACTAAAGGATGTTTTGTGAAATTACCATTTGTTCCAATGACTTGAAAGTCTGCTATTTATTCTGCATTGTCCTTATCTCATTTTGGAAACAATGCCATCATTTATTTAATGGCTTAAATAGATGTATATTGTTAGAAGCATCACTTCAGTGAGCTACAATCTCTTTCTTTCTCTCGAGTTATGTAACATTATATTTTTCTTAAATAAGGGTTAACATTGCCTTGCTTTAGTAAGGCTGGTTCTCTGGAAGAAATCAGAGAGGCTTGTTTAGAAAGGGATTTGACATGCATGCTCTGCCCTGGTCAGAACTGGCAGAACAAACCTCATATAAAAAGCCAGCTACATCAAAGCCTTGGAATCTCATCCACTTGTATATTTAGCTTACTTTAAAAACAAAACCAAACCACTTTTCTTTGTCTTTTGGCTACTTTTGCTAAACTATACTTTTTGTCCCATAGCATTTCTTGCAGATTGTTTGGTTAGTTACCAAGCAAAACACCTATGTGTCTGTATTTTCTCTAAGTTCCCATGCTCATATTCAAAAGCATGTCTTAAATCCAAAGTTTCAACATTCTGAGTTTCAGTTTGACAAATTTATGGAAAGCAGCTAGATACCCTAAACCAAGATGACTGAATCCTGTCTTTCACAATTTTGTGTCAGTAACTTTGTAGTAATAACTCACTTGTCCTTCTGGCACTAGAACACCAAACAGCAAGGCTATTTAGAGACTCCTTGAATGTTTTCTTTTTAATACTTACAGAGGATTGGGAGGCATATTTAAAATACCTCTTTACCAACTAGTACAGAGGATTACCCTGTGTTGGGTAACTTCTATCCCTGACTCAGGTTAAACTGAAATGCTCTCCTAAAATTCACAAATGATCTTTTTTTCTCATTAAATCAACCTGTCATTTGTATGCTGATAACTTGTTAGAAATTGGTGCATATAATTGTCCTATAATGGTCCCACATTTCTTCACAACAGTCTTTATCCACAGAGAGAAGCAGAGAGTCTGAAATGAGGCGTTAATAGCCCCACTATAAGAGGATTCTGATAAAAAATGGAATCCACTGCCAGACACTGCCTACAACAACATGATAGTAAACATGGAAATTTGAATGAAAAATTGCTTGCTTATAAATGCCATGGGAGACAGATATGTAATATTCTGAGTGAAAGTAAAATCTGGACTATCCTTTGTTTTATAGTTTTTTTTCCTTAATAAAACACAGAATCATTAGCATTTAAATATTGACATTAGCTGTGAGAATTACGTGGAATGACTTAAGTAACTGATGCTAATTCAGCAGCATCTCTAGTAACTTGTTTTATCTATTTCAACACTTAGCAAGAAGAGAGGGGTTTTATCTCTCTGACTTTCCTCATTCTGGGAATATTGTGAAAATAGTATTTAGCACTTCATGATATAATGAAATGATAAAGTATGTTTGGAGAATATAAAATTCTAAAAAGTCAGATATGTACCCTTCTCCAATAAAAAGCATTACTGAAACTAAGTAAATTATGAAGCCAAATGAGCTCGTGACAGAAGAACTCAAATTCTCTTGTGTCTCTTGTCTTTCTACTGCAAGGGACAAATATTCACATAAGAAAAAGAAACCGGCCAGAGCAAAAGTACAGCCATCAGCATCAGGAACTGCAGAATTCTGTCTCAGGGACCTTCACATTTGTACCATGCTATCTTTAATTAAGTTAGCAATTATTTTTCTTTCATTTACACAAACACATAGTAGGAAAAGAAAAAATAACATAATATTTACAGCAACAGTCGGGCTGAACATTTGTAATTCTGGACATTTATAAAGTTTGGGGTTTTTTTGCTCCCACCCCTTGAATGTTTTGTTTTGAATCAGGCGTTCTGTATGCAGTACATACAGTCCTCTGCTGTGGCATGTCATCAAATTCTTCTGTGACTTTAATAAAACAAGGAAGAGGCTCAGTACATAATCCCAATGGCTAGAGATACTGAAAGGATGCTTATGCACATTGAGTATTTTACACACATTTCTTGGGTGTTAGCTGATACCCAGCATCATGTTATGTGTTTTAGTGGAAGCTGAAGGCACACAGCTCTGTCTTCAGGGGCTGACTTGGCAACTTTGCTCAGACAAGAATTTACCAGATAACAAAGTCTGGAAATATCACTGAAGTCCATTTTAGACCGTGTTGAGAGTTAAGTAAACATGATTAGTAAGGGGGCCAAAAGGGTAGCTGTGAATTTCTGTTTCTGACAGAAAATGCTGCTTATCTTACATTACTTTAGGGAGGAAGAGTTAATTCCCAGTGAGCATTATAGAAGTAAACAAAAGTTGAAGTGTATCCAAAACTCTAAGCAATTTCAGCAAGTGAATAACATCTAAGCCAATATGACAACTATTTCCTTAAGTATTTAAAATACTACAGATATTAATTAAAAAAAAGAAAAAATGAAGCACTTCAGAGGACTTCTCACTTCTGTATAATCTCCAATGACAATTTTATCCTGCAAGCAGTTACAAAAATTCATTAATTTTAAAGATATGGTTAATAGACATGTTGGAGCAATCAGTTGTCAGAAAATAAAATCAGACTTTTACAGTGATGTTTCCCATTTTATAGGTTTTGAATATTTAATTATAAAATAAAAACCATTTTTCTTAAAAGTGCCACAACAGGAGATGTTACTAGTGAATTCTGAAAGCTGGAAAAAAAGATGCCTCCATCCATTAGGTAAAGTCAGAAGCAAACTGCTGCAATAAAGCTGTTGTCACTTGCGACTGGCTGAGATTTCGCTCTGTGAGTATTAAGTCATTTTCTCAAAGGAAGGGTGCTATCTAGCAGACATTAAACCTTCCCTAAACTACAACAGCAGCAATCTATTCCATTATGCCTTACCTTTTTGAATGTGCTGCTGATGCTTCAATTTATTCACCTATCAGGGAGAAATACTGCTACTAATACTGCATTCTTCAACCAGATCACCACTTGCATTCCTATAGCTATTCTTGAAAACAAAAAAGATTCTGCAGTGATACAAGGTTAGCTTACACAATTCCCATTATAGAAGCTGAACTAGAAAGAGGTGGCATTCAAGTACTCTGAATGCAGGTTCTCATTAGGACTCTATAGAGTTTAAGCTTAGTTAAGTTTACTTCCCTCATTCTCTTCCAAATAAAAAAAAATAATAACATTGCACTGTACTTGCCAGCACAAATTAAAAACAAATAAATCCTTAGTTTAAGAAATCAGTTACAGGTGAAAATTAAAAAGGAAACAGGTTCAGATAGGGAAGGTGAAAAAATGCCAAAGGACTTGCACAATGGATTTACTGGCAAGGTACTATGTGAAAGTCCAGGAGATAAACTCAGATAAATTGCCATAAGATCACTACCTGCTAATGTTTGGCACATATACTGCACACACAAAACACTACACAAGAGCATTTACTTCCAGGTTTCCAGGTTCTATGTCAGTCTCTAACACCAAAAGAATAAGGAGAAAATTTTATCATGAGAAGGTGTCCTTCTGCAATCAGTGAGAAATTTTATATATTATCCCACATCCCACTTGCAGGTTCAGATATGTTTTGAATGTTTTTCTACTTTATTTAGATATATTTAAAACTTGAACCAAGGTTCGGCACGTTAAGCTCCCATCTGCCACATTCACAAATTATCATCAGCTTATAATTTGCATGGTAGCTCCTTGGGTAAAACAGCTGGTTTATCAATAAGAGAGTATCTTGCCTAGTAAGCAATGAAATAGAAACTGCATATATACTTTTATTTGTGTATGTTGAGATTCTATCCATTTCTGCATGCAGCGTAGAGGAAGTTCTCCTTTTACCAAAATCTTAACAACTATCTGTCAGTTCCAAGAAGGCAGTAGAGTTTATAGGTGCTATATGATTTTTTTTTTATACTAGGAAGCTGTAACAGATTATAAGCAATTCCACAGCTACACATACAGAGTTTTTTTTAGATGGTCAACATGGGAAGTGTTTCACAGGCATATACTAAAAATGTAATATTAAGACATAGAGAAATTACATGCATTTGCACAAACTGAGAGTATCAGTACAACAAATCAGAATGTGATTATGGAAGAACACCATAGGTGAGATTAATAGAGAAAAATATTGGATTTTTCGCTCAAATAGGGAAGAAAATTACTTAATTATTCAAACTCTAAGCATACTGTTAACACAGTTATTTCTAGGAATCTGACTACAGGGCCTTGTAATGTCAGTACTATTAAAGCAGACTAGTAAAAACATTTAATATTACAAAGAAGAACTTAGCAGTTCTCTGGAAACATTTTCCATAGTATCTTTAATTAAACCTCTTAAATAAGAATTTTCACTTTAAAAATTTAGGCTGCTACCCTGCCTCTCTCACCCAATGAGAACTTAAGCAATTTGATCTTCATTTTAATAATCTATCAGATTCATGCAAATATTTAATTCCTCCAAGCAGAAGAATGAATGCAACACCTCAACAAAACTCACAGAAAAGGAATTTCCACACTAACCCTTATATGATTGTATTTGAAACAGAAAATATGCTATGAGTTTTTCCTCTGACTCTGCTAAGAAGCCTTTGAAGTCTCATGAAGATATGACAGTGCAATAAATGCAAAACAGTCCTTATCCTGAATTGGTGAAGTTTATGCTAACAGTGGTTCATCTGTCTGAACTGTGAAGAATTTTAATTGTGAAGACTTTCCATCAGAATGAAAGAAGAGAGAGAGAAACAGAGAAGGGGGGAGGGGTTGAGAGCATGTATGAGTGAGAGAATGCATGAGCAACAGCAAGTGAGGGAAAGGGAATGAAGGAAAAGCTACTTCACCTCTAGTTACTTTAACTTCTTTTTTTTCCTATTACAACTATTTCAACAAAAGCTTTTGGAAAAGAGGAATTTTAAGGAAGTCTTTCCTTTAATTGTATTGTTCAAATCCAAGATAGAGAAATTTTTCCTCTAGATTGTTATTACTATCTCCCATTTCCATTTTTCACTGCAAAAATATATCAAGAACTGAAACAGGTTTTGAGTAAACTACTACCACTTATACTAAATTGACTTTAATGAAATTAATGACAGAGAGAAAATAGAAAATATTTGTAAATTTTCAGTACTGCTACACTAAAAATGGTAATAATTTCAATTATTGTGAACATTGCCAAACAATTTTAACTGAGAAAGCTTCTTTACTTGGTCTACAATAATTATTTTTTTAAAGTATAGTTCCTATCCTTCACTTATTTAATAGATTTGGAAAATTCTGTGATATAGGCATAAGACAGAGTTAACAGAAAATATTTAACAGGTTTTAATGTCATTCTACCCATTTTCCTAAATAGATTTTTCAGCTAGCATCATCATTCTCTGAATATCAAATCAGCTTATCATGGATTGATATTTATCAACTGTATAGAATAGACAAAAATATAGACACTATAGAGAACTGGGAAGTAAAGAGTCAACAAATCAAAGGTTATTTTAATTGTACTTCCATTTGCAAACATTTTTCTAATCTGACTTACTTTCCTTATTGCATTTCATATTATTTCCTAGGTTGTAAACTTATGGACAATCATCAGATTTCTGAGGAATTCTGACAGATAGTGAAAACCCCCAATAAATTTATTTAAAATTATTTTCTGACATACAATTACAGCTGCCAGTTATTTTACAGAAAACTCACTTTGTCCAAAACTCAACATTTAATTAAATTCACATACCACACTAGTTATCTAACTGCAATTAATTAAAAAAAAAAAATCTTAGGTATTTTAAAATACTTGAACTGAACAATCCTACATCTATTACTTACAGGATTTACCACAGCGAGGTGAGAAGGTGAGACAGGGGGATGGCAAGCAAAGTTTTGATTGACAAACTCTTGCAGTTGAGTAAAACATGAAAAAATAGAGTCCACCTGTGTTTCTTAAAAAGCTTACAGAAAAAAAGCCAAGCTACAAGCAGAAACATTACAGTGATCAAAATTGTTAGGGGGAGGAAGACAGAAAGGGAAAATGAGGGAAAAAAGAAAATTGGCAACTGTGGCTTTCAAATACACACTGGAGGACATGAAAAGTGCTTTCAAGGATAAGTCCATAAAATACAGACGAATTACAGAATTAGGATAATGGAGATAAGAGAAAAAAATTTCAAAGAACACACGAAGAAACTAGTATTTTGCCTGTGCACAAGTATGTGTAGTATGTCACACAGTGGGTAATATAGATAAATACATAGAATTCCACTTGTACTGAGTTGATGCTTCACTTTCTTGAAAACTAAAAATATTTTATAAACTGCATATTACCAAACATCAAAAAGATCTGCTTTAATAAGTGTGTAATGAGCAATAACAATTAGTCAAAAGAAAAAAAATGTAATGCCTTTGAGAGGTTTGAAGATGGTTGCCAAGATCTCAACATGGGAGTGAAATTCTCAATATTTCCTAGGTGTCCAATTCCATTACCTTCATATATCCTAATTATTTTTCTGACTAAATATACTGCAGAGTTTCACAAGGATACCTACAGGCCTGGCACAAGGTAACAGGCAGGAATTGTAGAACATTCCAGATATCAACAAGGTTAGGTTTTCATGAGGCTTTTTTTTTCAGACAAATACTACATATATACTACATATTATCAAGTCTCCTAAAAGATAGGAGGGTGATTATATTTCTAGTAAACAACTTTTTGACTTGAGACAAAGGCCAACCCTTCATCATCCCCTGCAGACATTTTCTGTATTAGTGGTGGAATTATTGTGTGTAAATACAACTATCCTGGCCTTTAGCTTTGGGGTCTTTTCTGCCTTCCCTACCACTAATTTCAAACCAAATACTGAACTTCTCCTCTGCAGCCAAATTCTACACTTGTACTTCCAATTTGGTATTCTTTCTAGGACATAATCAAGGCCTCTGAATGCGGTCCAGCCCCTGTCTCTTATATGGTTTTGTCAGTGTTCTAGAAAGTATCAATTTGTTTCCTTGACAAACATCTACTCAGGCAACACAGCTCCCTCCACTGGATAAGCCTTTTCTGTTCTTACCTCCATAAAACTTCTGAGAGCTTAGTAAGGCTTCTTATGACAAGAAGTAAGGCTGACAGAGCAGGACCTGAAGCACTTGCTCAGTTCTCAGGTCTTCTATGATATATTTAGTTACCTCTATTGATTCTGTTTATGACAAGAAAGTAGCATATGGAAATTCTGTAGGTAAAGTTTCATAGCATGTACATTGAACCAGGCAAAAAGGAATGCCACTGAGCTCCAATTTCTCATTTTTGTCACCAGAAAACATTTCTTACCACGGGGCAGAAAATTAAAACACAGTTTACATAGTTAAATGCAACAGATAATGGCAGATACATCTCTGAACAAACAGGAAAACTTGAAATTACATACAAGGAAAACAGTAGTGTAATCACAATTGGAAGTAGCATGGAAATCATCAGACAATTGCACCACTTTAATAAAAAAACAACCTGGCATATGTCAAGAGGGAACAGAAGAATAATAAAATCAAGTAGCTCTGTAACTCTGTGAGTTTATGATTAAATTTGATGAGTTAGCACCCTGTCTAGCAAGTCTCCTTACTCAAGTGTGAGTTCATATTTCTGCAGAGCATTTTTTGAAGCATGGGCATGATCAACTGTAGATAGATGGATGGGACTAGTTGCAGGTAGTTTCTATGATAAGGTAAGGTTTCTATGGTAAGTTCCAAGAACAAGTTTATTAAAGAGTAGGCACTGGGAGTCTGAGGGTAGCCAGCATTTGAACCTCTGTTTAACAAGTTTAACCTGTGTTTAGATAGTTACTTTTTTGGTTACATATCTATTACCAAAAAAAAAAGCATGCAGTAAGTAAGCCATTGAGAAGTTATCCTTTTAAAATAAATCCTCAAATCATCATCTTTTTTTTTATATTGCTAATCAGTCCTCATGTTGTTGCAGATTTCAAGCCAAAGTCATGTAGCTTTGGAATCCCACTCTAACATAATAACTCTTTAACCCAACTACCATTCACATAATTATGCTTGTGTCCATCATAGAGAACTGTAGTGTCCATAATACTTTCAAGTTCATATTATCAGATGGAAATTTATATTTATTATCAAGACTCTACCAAACACATTTTCCAAAGAAAATGAGGATTGGCAGAACAAGCTTTGGCTAGTACCTCTCTCTGTCTCATAAACTGATTCTGGTTGATCTTTTATTTCAATTTGTAGACTAATTTTTTTATTCAGCAAAGAATGTGATAAAAAGTACTGTCAAAACCTGTACAAAAGGGACAAGCAGATTTTCTAAAATAAATATTGTATTTTTCAATATTAATCAATTTCCATGTATCTCACTTGATTAAGGATTTCAATCTCTCATTTTGGATTAGAATACTAAGTGCTGTATGCAGAAGTTTTTATTTCTCAACAGACGTGGGTGCCAAAGGAAGTGACAGTGCAACCTTCTGTTTTATTAGTTAAAAGCTCTTAGCCTGAATCAGATGGGACCTTTCTCTAGTACGTCACTCAGAATGCAAAGATGACAGATATACTATTATTGAGACTTTAAAATTTAGTTTTCCTCTTTCCTGCAAACCAAACACAAAATTACGAACACCATCTACTTCAGTTTTTCAGCTCCATCTTCTACTTTCTATAGATGAAGTGTGCAGTCCTGGCAAATGGATTTACCTGTATCAAGACAGAGTAAACAAAGGCAGTTCAAAACAAAAACTATATCCCTTCTCACCTGCCTTCCTCCTAATGTCCAGCATAAGATGGTATTTTTACAATTTCAAAATGATGAGTAGATTGGATATTTATGAGGTCAGGAATGAAACAGTACTAAGGCAAATGTGGTTGCACGTCACATTCAAAGCTATGTAAACATGAAATACATATGATGATTAAGATGCAAGGATACGCATGCAGGGAAGCATTTAATCAGTTTGTTTGAGAACTCCATCCTGTGATACCAAGAAAATCCTTGAATATTTCTGCAGGAGCTCCCTATCTAAAATCACACTGAGAACCTTTAAGAAAATGCTGCATTTTAGAAGAACTGAACACTTGGATTTCCTTTGCTTGATAATTTCCAAGTATGAAATCCAACCTGTTATTTACGCAAGAAGGAAAGAAAAAAAAACAACAGAAATGTTTAAAAAAATCAAAATGTTTCATTTCAATGCTTTTAGTTCACAATTAACAGAAAACTATCCAAACTACCCATAAACTGTTTGCAGATGGATAGTACAACATTTCCTGCTATATGTTCTGGTTCAAAGGTGCATCATAAACTGTTGGCATAGTGTTCTTCTCAACCTTGTTACAGAAAAAAACCAAATAGCTTTAAATGCAAAATCCACTCCTGTCGCTGTTGAGCGGCTAGCTGAGGAATGACCAAGTTCTCAGACAAGGAAAGAGAGGAGAAGAGAGCTTTATTGTTTTGAATTCCATATATATAGAGTTTACAGAGGTGCCCCAGATTGGTCAGCCCAAGACCTCCCCCTAAGCCCAATTGGCCAAGCCCGAACTGACCTAATCCGGAGAAGTTGTTTGCAAAACATCCAAACTTTATCTTGTTTATGAAATATAGCAAAATGTTCCCACGGGAAGAACCTGTGCTAGCCACACACTCCCCACCCCCAACCTTTGCTATCCTTTCCTTAGAAGAAAGAACACTCTTTGTACCTTGAGGAAGTGGAGGTGACAGTTGGTAACAAATGTATGAGAAAGGCAGCAGAGCAACACCAAGGCAGAAAAGAGAGGGAGAATACTCTTGGAGGCACTAAAGAGTTTAACGAGTTTAAAGCATGTGTTTAACTAAACACTTAAAATGCACAGGCTCAAGCAAGTGGCTGGACTTGTGCACTTGAAGCCCAGAAGACCAATCAGACCCCACGCAGCACCAAAAGCAGCATGACTAGCAGCTCGAGGAAGTTTATTCTCCCCCTCATACTCCACTCTTGTGAGACCCCATCTGGAGTGCTGCATCCACCTCTGGGGTCCCTAACACAAGAAAGATACAGACCTGTTTGAACAAGCCCAGAGAAGGCCACGGTGCTCAGAGGGCTGGAGCACCTTTCCTATGAAGACAGGCTGAGGGAGCCCGGGGTTGTTCAGCCTGGAGAAGAACAGGCTATAGGGAGACTTTAGAGCAGCCCTTCCAGTACCTCAAGGGGGCCAATGGAAAAGCTGGAGAAGATAGGACATATAGTGATAGAACAAGGAGTAATGGCTTTAAACTGAAAGAGGCTAGGTGTACATTAGGTATTAGGAAGAAATTCTTTACTGTGAGGGTGCTGAGGCTCTGGAAGAGGTTGCCCAGAGAAGCTGTTGCATGCAACATCCCTGGAAGCATTCAAGGCCAGGCAGGATGGGTCTCTGTGCAGCCTGGTCTAGTGGAAGGTGTCTCTGCCCATGGCTGGGGGGTTGGAACCAGCTAATCTTTAAGGGTCCTTCCAACTGAAACCATTCTATGATTCTATTAGTTTTCCCTCATGTCCCTGCTTGTCCTATAAACTGGGTAACTTTCAGTGTTAAAAATAAAAATCTGAAAAAATACTAAAGTGCTGGGTGCATACCATGACAGTGGCACACACAGCACATGTATTTCCTAACTGTTTCAAGGATATTTGACTTTTCCCATTACAATACTGACTAGCTTTTATTTAGGCAGGATATACACTTGGTGTCTCCACCTACTTAGGTCAGAAAACATCAGTGCCAAAAGGAGGAAAAAACTGAAAAATAAATGTATCACCTTTAACCGCTCTTGTTTTTCACATCTATCGTTACAAAGAGATTCAGATTTCTATTGCTGCAGATATTAAAAGGCTTAAAGTTCATTTGTGATTACCCTTTGACACTACATTAACAAAGGCAACAGTAAAAGGAAATTTCTCAGCAATAACTGGCTCTGGTTTTGGATCATGCTATTCCTTGGTCTAAAATAGGCAATGAAATGTGACTTTCAACCTATATTTTATAACACTTCCTATTTCCTCTCTTCCATCTTCCAGTGGTCTCAGAGTTTTTAACAGTGATCCAAGATCACTACGGAAGACAACTAATACCTTGTTTTAAACTTGCTGAACCTACTGCATTCAGTCCACAGGTGTGCCAGAAGGCATTATAACACTTTTTATTCCTTCTCAGGATTTGCAACTTTTGCATAAGAGAAGAGTCTGAGAAAATGGGGAAAAATCCTACTTAGCATATTCTCTCATAAAGCCTCCTATATTTTCATATATTATTTGTTATCAGTAAACTATAAATCCTCGTCCAAGCACCTGTTGATCACTGAAATGGAAATGCTTCGCAAAACTTTTCCTTGATTTAACTCCAACCCTGTTAAAAATACAATTGTATAAAATGAAAGAAAAAAGCCTTGCAAATGAACCATCCACGTATTAATTGTGAAAACAGATGTAGAAAATGTTCTGGACTTGTAATCATGGGATTAATTTATGTGCAGGTATCCTGCTTTATATTTTAGCAAATTTAGTTAGCATTAGTTATTTCTACTACAGTAGAAAATACGTGTAGATCAAGGTTTTAATGAGGGTAGACTTTGACATCAAGATAAAGATCCAAAGGTTCTTATCACCTTATCACAGCAGATGAAACAAAGGAAATTGATATGGATGGACCTTTGCTCATGAATGCAAAGTTACATCATTGAACTGTTACCTATTCTCACATAGTCTGTGTCTATCCAGCTCTTCTCAATATATTCTAAACAGTCTCTTATTGTCTGCAGATATCAAATACAATTATTATGTAAATAATAATTTCTTGCAGTATCTTTAAAACACAAGGCCTGCCAGGACATAAGAACTTAGAAGTGAACTCGATATTAAGCAAAATGCTAGCAGAAAGATCAAGGTAAGAGTAATTTCAGTGACAAGTCAGTGAAAAATAGTAAAATAAACGTTTTATTAAGGGGCATAAGAGACTATCCAGAAATGACTGAACTAGCACCTTTGCAAAAACATCTGAGGCACTGATTATAAAACACAAGAAACCATGAAAGAAAACTCATCTGCTGAGGAATGGAGACTGAAATGACAAAAAATTCAGCTCAAGAAACAGTATCACTTCTCAACCAGAATGAACAAAAGTGTTTTTACTTGAAAAACTTCTATCATCATAGGAGTGACCATGATGTGTATCAACCAGATTACCGCCTCATCTTTAAGAAATAATTTTAATTATAATCTCACCTTTTCCTTACTGATGTTGTGTATACACTGCTTGATAGCCCTTTAATTATCTTAATGGTTAATTTCTTCTTCATATTGTTATAAAAGCAAACACTTGTGAATACACTGTGAAAAAGCTCCCAAAATTTCAGGATCAACAGGAAAAAACATAGCCATGTGTGTAGAAGATAATACTAATTTAGCAAAGCTTCACAAAAGCAAGAAATTATATCTCACTGGTTTTCACTTTCAGCAGACATTCTTTTTACAAAAGTAACATATCTTTTATTTTCACTGCAAAAATAATATTGTCAAAGAGTACTGGTATTCAGGAATTCTGACAATTCACCTTCACAGCATGCGTGATGCATGCCTGTGCAGAACACTTGTCACAATAATGCAATAAATAAAATGTTGATCATTCTACAGGGGTAGGTATTGCTGTGCCAAGTTTAAAGCTGTCAAACATGGCAGTTCCTACTGGCTTGAGTTTGTTTTAATCAATTAACTATAGAGAGAAGGGCATCACTACCTACAGCTGATCTCTGCATCTCCAAGGGAGAAGCATGGAAGAGAGTAACTCCCTTTAAGCTTATCCTCTTTCTGGTCATTGCATATGACAGACTTGGATAAAACTCCAATGCAAAGAGGCTAAACATGAGACATCTGCAGAGAAGCTCTCTAGTCAGGAAGCTCTGGAACCACATTGTAGTCACACTGAGTCTATGAACTTTAAAATGATGGCTTGTTACAAAGCCAACAAAGATCACACAGGTACATCCAGTAACCATATGAACACAATCTTTTTTTCTGTTACTAACAGACACATGGAAAAATAATAGTAACACTAAGCCATTTGAATGGAAGTTCTTAATTTGAAACCATGGACATGTTATATACAGTTCTACAGAACAGTGTTGTGTCTTTTTTTGCAGACATTCACACTGAGGATTTTAAGGGGTTTAAGGCAGCACCTTCACACACAAACTTCTCACTGAAATTAATAGTAACACTATTTGCCTAATTTTGAGATATGCAAAATATCTTAAGATAACATACATTGCTGGGGATCTTCTGAAACATCATCCGTGCATTACACCGTTATCGACTGGGAAAGTCCAAGGCACAGTAATAGCTCAACCTCCTCTAATAGGTTACAGCAGCAGAGATCAGAGTCACTGAAATCAGGGTTTTTTTGTCTCAGTTCAATGGTCCTTCCACTCTACAGAAACTCATGTTGCAAACAAGACATCATGAAATATTGTGCCTTTTTACTGTATTTTGCATTACTGTCTTCTAGATTTCACTTTAGCAAAATATCTGGTATTAACTACTTCCCCAATTACTTCTATGTATACTTTTCCCAGAAATTTTTTTTATTATATTATTTTATTAAACTCTTTCAAACATTCTTAGCGCCAGACTAAGACAACAACTAATGATGCCTTAAGGACTATTAAAGTGTCTGTAACCACAACCTGAATGTTTTCTAGGACTTTAAAAACACTTTTCAAGCTTGAAAACAACTACAGTAACTCTCCTGTAGCATGACAGCGCTTGCAGTGGTTTGAACTGTGATAAATCATTATTTATAGGTGCTGGTTAGAGCTCTATTGCTAAGATGCAAATGTATTTCATACTACAAGGAGGTACTCACTGTCTCTTTCTTCTTAAATTAAAAATAATAATAAAAAAACCACAAAACCAAAACCAGCCCATCATTCCCAAACTCTTTGCAACTACTTTCAGTGTTGGCTGAAGAAACTACTTTCAGAGAGTTCACAGATAAACCTGTTAAGTAATTCATAATTTAAAATAAACTTGAAAACAAAAGATTCTTTAGGAAATTTAAAATGTGAGTCAGTCTTCCTGAAAAAGAAAACTTCATTAATAATTTTCAGAAGCTTAAAGCTCTCCACATAGTTACCAATTTAAATATTTAAATAGCTTTTTATAAAGGTATAATGAGTGTGCTTGCTCTTATTCATTGCTAGTATATGCTGATTCTATTATCTAGATATGGACACTCTATGTGGAGTGTCCATATCTCGATAATACTATGGACAGATACAATTCCATAGATGAGTTCTTTTTAAGAGAGATCATTCTCACAGTTGACAGAGCTACTTTTCTACTCAGCTAATTTTAATTTTATTATTTTGTTTGATTTTACTAGGGATGCAGTCTTCCAAATGCTGAAAGCTGATTTCAAGTCTCTGCAGTCAGACATTTCTTTTTCTCCTCTTGTTGGCACTCTTTCCCTTCCTTATGCTATCACTGTGCTTGGGAGCAAAATACTTGGCTGAGGAGAAGGCAAGATTTCAATTTCTGAGAGCAGCACAGACTTACACTGGCTTTGGCCAAACAAAACATGTATCTTGACTGCAATCAAGATCAGCCTCTTGTGTATCAAAGTGTTGTTAATGGCAAAATATAGGACTCAAGTGTAATTACATTAGGGATTCCAAGGTCATCAATTTGGACATCAGCAACTGAAGGGACTTTTGCAATAGCAGCCCTCTCCCATTACTGTATTATATGTTGACTCTATGTTTAAAAACAAAAATTTTGCACACATAGTGAACATTATACAATGGGAAGTTTTTAACACCACATTCTTTCTTTTATCTCAGGCAACCTTGCTTCTGGGAAAGAAAGCTCTGGGGTGAAATTTCTTTTTGACTGCTCTACTGGAGCTCTATTTCCTTTCTTCATGGAGGGTCTTGCAACAAATATGCTGGGCACAGGACCACCTGGCTTACTCGATACCATATACCATCTGCAAGTTGCCATTCTCAGCAGCCTCCCTCCTATACATGCAACCACCAATATATGTACTGCTATTTCACCACTCTTTCTGGTTCTTCTACTCCTCCTTCCCATCTAGTTGCCAGAGACTGCTCAGCATGACAAAGAGCAACAGAAAGAAAAAGTGATGAGAGTAGAAAGGGAATACTGTTGGCTTGCTGCCTCAAATGTGTTTTTGTGCATTTAAACTCAACATGAATGCTAAAATAACAGCATTTTTATATTTTGTGAGTTTCCTGTGAAAACACGGAATAAAGCAAATGATGTTGCAAAGCTTGAAGACCATGTTTCATGCTTCTTTTTAAACACATTTTTATAACTTACAACTCCTTCCAACTATTGAAGCAAATGAAAAAGTAGCATTTCATTTCATCACACTCCAAAAATTCTTGAGGGAGTTGGAAAAGAGGAGTCTGCGCAATGTTAAAATCAAACTATAAGTTAACAGGAAGTATAAGATCACTTATGCAGAAGGTATCATGATTAACATAAGGTAAAAATGTTATTGTAACTTTTTTACCAGTCACTTCTCTCTCCTTTCCTAAAACTTTGCCTTCTCAGACTTTTAGCTATAAGAGAGTTATTGTAATCTGGATGAAAGCAGAATGAGAGATGTGTTGTATATAACCATAAGAAATAATAAAAACATTACACATTACACACCTGAATATCCACTGACTACACAAACCCAAATACATGCAGAATAAAAAGAGCTAACCCATGCTGAAACAGAAATAACATCCAAAAATCTCAGGCCACTACAGTCTTTAGGTATGGTAAGTAGGAAAATAAAAGGCACAGAGCAACAGCCACTACCACTACTTCTCTATTTGTGACTTTATCTTAAACCTTGCTAAAGACTTTGTATATAGAATGTATTCCCTTTGATGTAGCAGTAGGTAAAGAACACAAGTATCTCTTGTATTCTGCTCTTTGGCATATGAATCACAGCAGCAGGAAGACTATTCAAGGGACAGACACGGTGATTGTCCATTTGTCTAATGCTAAATTGCTTCAGGCAAAAATTTGCTGTCAACAAATATCAAGTTTATAGGAAACAAAAAACCAAACAAAAATACTCACAGCTTTGGTTTGGCAAGCACAGGTGGTGGCTCCTTTGTGGGTGAAAGCAAGACAGCTGGAGGTGGGACAGATTTATCACCAGTTGGCGTGCTGTTAATCATTCCATTTACTCCAAGAATAGGATGAATGCCATTTGTTTTTTCCTCAGATGAACTGAGCTGTTGTTGAAGGTCTGTCACACCAGGTCTCAAGTCAGTGTTGTTTCCTTGGTGGGTCTCTGGATGTTTCTTAGGAGGAAGCTCAAGAGAGCTAATTTCAACTGGAGGAAGTGGTGAGAAATGACGGAAATCATCACTAGAGCATTCCAAGTTGGCTAAAAGAAATCAAAAAGAATGTCTCTTCAACAAGTCATAGACAAAGTATGTGGTAAAATACAAGGTGTATTTTCAGTTTTTTAAAGGTGAAATATCTTTGGTTTTGAGCAGATATTTTTCTATTCCTCCTATTGATAATTTATGCTGGATTAGATACATGGGTGGCTATTAATTTTCTAAATTTGCCCCATGCAAAAGGCACAACTAGAAACTTTATGGATCCCTCTGTTTCAGGAATCCAGACACTAACTGAGATTGGCAAGTATGGACAACAACAGCTGAAACAGGACCTCCTCTTCCTGGAATTTCAGGATCATTTAGGAAGAAATAATTTAAAAATGCTGAAGAATGCATGTATACATGGCAAGTTTGCAATGACAGCTGGGTTCATGCATCCCACCACAATATATACGGAAACATACCACAAAACTAAACATACCATGCCACAGTGTTTTATTTTACAAAAGGCCAGCAAAATTTCATCTCTTTAATTTTGCCTCTGCTGCCATCTCGTCTTGAACCCTAATGCTTAAAAATATGCCAGGCTTGTGGCAGAACTTAAAAAAATGTATTGCACGTTAATAAAAATATTAGACCAGGAAATGAACCTGAAGAAACATTCAGTTTGCTTTACATGAATGCACTGAGGTTGACAAACCCCATGTCTTTCAGCAGCCATTTTCCACAAAGAAAGCAGACTGATAATTTCACAGGTAATTAATTATGTAAGATTTATGATTAAAACCTCCTCTTTCTCTTTGTCACATACCTGAGCAGACAGTTAGTTGTGCACTGCTTGTTACTGAACCATGTTCATTTGTTGCTGTGCAAGTGAAAATTCCTGAATCTTCAGGAAAAGTTTCTGCTATTACAAGTGTACATATCTCTTCTGGAAATAAACAGAAAAATAAAGTGCATGATAAACTATTTAAAGTACTGTGTATTGATTTTTGCACTGTATGTTAAAGTACGCTTTTACAAATAAATGTTGGGAGCACTGTAGAAGAGCTTCCAACATAAATGGCTTTAAGGAAAATCACTTTGTGTCTGAAAGAAGTAAATTCATCAAGCTAAGTTTTCAAAACTGGCTTGAACAGTAATTTTGCAGTTACAAGTCTGTGCAGTTACTTTACACATTCAATATCTTTTTTTAATGCAGGACAGTACTAATTAGTACAAATGTTAAAAGAGACACACAATGTAATAGTTTCCAGAAATAACTAATCTTTGCAAACTCTTTTTGTGTCTTTATGTAACACCATCAGTATAAATGTCACACAATTCTTTCTGTCTCTGAATTTTTTTTCTGTATTTAATGCAACATTCAGATCAAAACCCATCCCCAGTAAAACTAGAAAACGTTTTATCACCACTTCCAATTAGCTCTTGTGTAGATACTAACCAGAATTAAAAACGCCAGATGCATAAATATCCCCCTTATGCAGAAATTGGGAAAATAAGTTCTGTCTCTGTGTGCACAGCAGTGAGAATGGATACATTGAAAATATAATACAAAACAGCACCCCCAAAACCTCTTCAGAATACTGCGACAGACATACTCTGTAGTTTAAATTTGTTCATTCTACTTTGATAAGACGTGGTATATGCTTTGATTATTATCAGGGCTTCTGTCATAAACCTTGTGTGAAGTATATAAGGTTGGGTCTTACAGTAATTTTTTCTAAATAAATTCTATTCATTTATAATGGGCACGCTTAAGTGTTTAGGCATATTTTTTCCAGTTTCTTCATAGAAGTCACTTTATTTTATCTCTACTTGTAATGGCACTCTGATTTTTTAAAGATGTCACTGTACAGATAATTTCAATAATCCTACTATTTACACAACATACCGATATAATTTTATTCCTGGACAACACTACTTTGTGTGTCTCCTTAATTAATTCTGAGTGTCTTTTGTTTATGCTGATTTTTAGTCTCAAAACCAAAGAAATTTTATAACATTCAGTTTAATTATAAAAAAATGAAAAATGCATATTGCAATTTGAACACACACAATCCCACATATTATCACAAAATCAGCTAATAAAAGCAAACTGTAAAAGGAAAAATACTTTAGAATCTAATAACTTCCATATGAAAATTATTCTGTAGAAAAGGTTCAGTAAGGTCAACTTCAGTTCTTATAGTTCAAATAAGGAAAACATTTTCAAGTAGTGGTTGTTTTCTTTTTTCCCCTTGTGGAATGACCGACCACTGTCTCATTTAGACAGTTAACAAAAAAGTTATGGAATTTTTCCAATTATAAATGACAATGTGTCCAAAAACTTCCTGTACTGAATATGGGCTAGAAATGAATGACTGACTAAATATTTGGCTTAAAGTTGGTTTTTAGACAGCAGAACATGCCTTTTTTTTTTGGCAACGCAGACCAGTCATTCTGTGTAGCTGCAAGAGTCATGTCTGGTAATACTGCAGCACGTTGGATCTTATCTTACACAGATTAAGATTAATGACTCATGAAAGGTCTTATCAGGAAAGTAATGCGTAACACAAGCTAGTTTTTGAACTACTGAGATCAGCTTTTTTTAGAGTCTTGGTGTGTCATAAGCAGTGGAAGCTGTATTGTTAACCACATGTGCGTACTCCTGGACTGAACTGACCCTGGGGACGTAATCTTATACACACAGCATTCTAGTTTCCTGTTCATTTAACAGCAGAATGCTGAAAGCTGGGGATTTCAGGACTGCAAAAGAAGATCATTCTACCAGGCTGAGAACTGCTCTCTGAATGAGGGCAAAAGCACTATAAAACATAGCAACCAGCAGAAGTCCTATTTTCCAAACAGCAGACCTAATTAATGCATAACATTCTTACAGCTTTTTAAGTGTGTAAAAAGATCACATGAGAAGAGCTGATCTTCACTCTTCAGTGCCAAAAAATTCTAATGGATTCTACAATGATGTGCTTTGTTTACTGAGGGGGTATGTTTTAAAATTATGTATGGTAAATTGCAGCAATCTGTATAAAAAAATTTGAAAGAAAATAATCAGAGATTAAAATTCAGTCTTTTTAGCCAGATGAACAAACTGCAACACATTTGTGATTGATCATAAGAAAACTGGCTAAACGGAAAACATAAAAATCCTAAGAACAAATCAAGAGGCAGCATGGGCAAAAGCAAAAAGCAACAACACATTGCTATCTTCTTTGTCGATTTTCCTCCTCCAAGCCAAGAATCACTCACCTCTAGGTCCTTGCTAAAAGGCTTACTACTGTGGAAAGCATAGAAATGAAATACTAATTTGGCAAAAGAAAAGTGCTTTCAAGATTTCCATAACACACTGTGGAAATACTCAGTGCTCTGAGTATTTTTCTAGCTTTACATCCTGGTTTAGGTAATTATTTTACTTTCTGTTACCGTGCTAAGCAGAATCTGAAGATTTGAGGGATATAACGTCTGTTCTACTTCCCAGCAATCATCAGCTGACAAATAATTTCATCACAGAAATGTGTTCCAGAAAGCAGCTCTGAAATGCTGTTCTCAGGGCCTTAAAACATATTTAACACTTGACTAAATGAATACAAAAGCATTTTGTTCACTGAAACATGTAAAATGCTTAGGCATGCAAGTACTTGACTGTTTTGTCAGTTATTTAGAAAGGAAGATTACATTTTACAAAGCAGTTCTTTCCCTTTATGGTTCATGAGTCTATTAGGAAGAATAAACTTTGGTAAGAGAGAAAACCGTGGCATTTTAACGAATTTTATCACTGACAATGTGTTTACTTCAGAACGTTTCTTCGTATTATATTAAAGGTAGAGCAGTAATTATATCTGCAACTTCATCTCCAAATGTGACCATTAGCTTCCTCCACTGTAATGCACAGACAGCTGGGGAAATAAGTACTGTCCTTTGCTAGTAGTTGCTCATCCCATTGCAATGAATAGAGCAATTTCCATAGCTGTAGGTTCAAAGCCAAGAAGTGAAGACTATCTTTTGAGAAGAGTTTGGTGAACATACACGGTATTGTGCTTAGGAAAGAAAAGCATGTATATGTGGCAATTCCCTGGCAATTTAAGCAAAATTACTTCATACAGTTTTCTTCTTACATGCCGTTAGACAATCGTTCTAATGTAATTCAATACAGTTTGTGACTGTCTCCAGACAGCTGAGTAATGGTCAAAATATCAACAGCTGGCAAGTGATTCCATGGGATTTTTCATTCTCAGACAGCCTGTTCTTTGAAGGATTCAATCAGTATAAGGTCAAAATGCCCAAGAAAGAAGTACAGAACAGGTATTTTGACAAACTGTGATGTTGGCTTTAAGTAATCTGACTAGCTATTAATTCACAAAGCAGTCTGGAGGGATTTGCAATGCAAACTGATTTCTGTCTAGACAGAAAAAGGAGTGTAAAACACATTAGTGTAGATAGAATGTACAAAAAAAAAAGGCAGCAAAAACCCCTTGTTTCTCAATTTCTTACCTGTGTGAGTTCATGGAATATTTTTCTTTTAAATCATTACTACTAACCTATCAAAGGATAACCAGTGTTATTGAGTGCTATTAAGTGTTTATTGATGGCTGGACTTTGGTTGACAACCAGCAATTAAAGTCACACTACAGCTTGTTACAATTTGTGTAGAATTCCATGGATGTTTTACACATGGAAAAATTTTTAGAAAACATGTGCATCTTTCAAAATTTTGAATACTTATCTAGTATATGCATGTTGGTTTCCCTATCAATCTTGTATATGTGTTAACCATCTGCATTGAATAGCAGTTATGTGTTGCTCGTGAAAAATTTCTTTTGAAGGCATTGTTTAGTCTGGCTTCCAAGATTATGAATTACATCACAAACTAGTGCTGCATCTATTATATTTCTGATACTGACACCCAGCTTCCTGTTGTAGAAATTTTAAGTTTCTTCATGACCTCTGAAAAATCAGTGTTACTTATTACCAGGGGTACTACCAATAAACAAAACATTGGTCATTATTTATGCCGAAAGAAAATATTTACATTTTGCCCAAATTTTATTTACATTCCCTTTGCATGCACAGTGTCAGTTCCTACACAAATAAGCCAGTAAGTGTACTGTCATTAATTTTGGTAGTAAGACACTGCATTATTTAAGACACTGCATTATTTAATAGGACTTAGTAGAAAAAGATAAGTGCACAAATCTTAAGGGATAATATAGTACTTAGCTCAATGAATCCAGGAAGAACAAAATACCAAACTGAAATTCTTTCACAGATATTGGGTAGCAGGAAGGTGGTCATGAATATATTTTGAACATTATTACAAGCATGTAAAAAGAAATAATCCAACAACAAACCAGATACATTGCAGTCAGGCATTCACTACTGCTATGCCTATAAAACTGCAACAATACAGATACCAAAACAGTGTTTTGAGATGTTTTCCTATTCTTGTCTTGCCAATTCCCTTGAGAATGATATGAGATACCTCAACATTAAATAACTTTATGTACTGGAGAAGACTCAAGAAAAGCACCTTTCATGTAAGAATCCATTCCCTGTTACACTTTAGAAGACTTCAGGTATCTTCTCTGAGGGACTGCAAGCTAACCAGAAATGGGAAGGAAAATATTCAGCACTTTCAACAAGATAGTGCAGGTATGTGAGACGGCTGGCAATGCAATGATCTCTGAACTCAGAATCCCACCTTCTATTTCCTATTTCCGGCAGCAGTTATGAAAGCAAGTTGATGGCTTTGTTAACTAATATCAACATTCTTACTTCTTCCACAGTATAATATCTGTCAGAGAAGCTATACAAACCTTGCAACTAACAATATGAAAATTAGTTGTTTGTGAAAAAAATCTTCAAGCAAGAAGCATAATATATGGTTTCCTTTGTGCTCAACTATTCACACAAAGGAAATACTTTCTTTCCAGCAAAAAAGTTGCTTCTCCTTTCTACCAGATAATGCTGCATTCCTACTCTAAAATACTGAGTTCATCTAGCATTACACAGGTTAGGTTTACTAAAGAGGGTGAAAGGGTAAAAAAAAAATTATCAAAACTAAGCAAACATTCATGACTGTGAGTTCTGACAGAAGAATCTTAAATTGGACATTAGAAAGAAAAACCCTAAGATAGGCTGGCAAATTTATACTTCTTAGAAACTTCTGTGTAAAATTTCACTCCTTTCTGATACTATCTATCTAAAGGATGACGTGAACACAGTTCATATGATTTTGTAGAAAAGAAGCTCCTAGTAAGAATGCGCCAGATATACTAGGTATGATTCTGATAACATTGGTAGATGAAATCTAGACAAGATGCTGCTACTTTGACAAGGGAAATGTTTCTCTGAGAAGTGGAAAAAATTCAACTTATTGATCAGATGTTTTTTTCTTTTTAAGACTTCAAGAAAACAGCTAAACTGGGAGACATTCTACAATATGTATTACACGAGAATGTTCCAAGAAAGATACAGAATTAAGCATATCTCAACACAAACCTATTGTCCTTTACTTATTTTCATATCCAAAAGCTTGATTTGATATTGAAACTCTCTTCAAACTGTTTTGTACCATGACTTACAATTTTTAAATACTAAAGTTTGTGTTATGATTATAAAACTCCAACAACCCACTCTTAGCACTTGGACATGTTTTAATTCCTCATTAGAAGTTAATTTGGTTTTCCGATACTCTTCTTTCCTTCATATGGCTCACCTTTTAAGCCTCCATAAATCAAATCATTCAGTCACATGTATTCAGGGCATCAGCTAATACTAGAGCTGATGATGTTGCACATCATGATTAACAGTATTAACTGTTAGGATACAACATGCATACATGTGTGAGCAATATATATGCATAATGGATGTGAGATAAAATAGGTATATAACAATTTTGTGAAGTAGCAGAAAATCAGTGAATAACTGAAAAAGAAAAGAAGATTTTTTCCTCCTTCCCCCCTCTCGTTTCCATGAAAATTAAAGGAAAGCTGCCTTTTTTCATAGTCTATATCCTCATAGTCACAGTGCTATTTACAAATATCTCTCAGCTGCTAGGTCTGTCTTTCTTGCCAATGCAACCCCTCAGAGTTTAAAAAATCCCCCCATTGCTAACATCCTAACATTTGCTTGCAGTTCAAAAACACTCTTTGGAAATACCCAGATCCTAGACAGAAAATTTTTCTGTTTTTTTCAATGTCATAGTTAAAACTCTCTCCAAATTCAAGAATATTCAAGCACAACTGGTCACCCTCTTAAAGCAAGGTTCGGACTGCATCACTGTCTTCTCTTCTACATGTTTGACTCAGAAACAGTAAAGAACATTCTATCTTTTAGCATCCACTTACTATCCAAGAAACTACCTCAGCATATAATGATGTATGACGGGGAAAATGAAGCAGACAGAGAAAACCTGTAGCTGGAAGAACAGTTTTTACTTTCTGAAATCTAGGACTTTTATCTTATGACTAGGCTAGAAAAATTCAGTGCCTTTTTGTTGTTGTTGTTGTATTTTGTTTGTGGGTTTGGCTTTTTTTCCTTTTTTTTTTTTTTTTTTGTTTTTGGGGGGTTTGTTGGAGGGTTTTTGTTTGGTTTTTTTTAGGATCAGGTTTTACTTGCATTTAAGACACATCACATCTGCCAAGCTGGATTGGTAAAACTAGCACTTAGTGGTTGGGTGTTAAGAAATTCTTATGAGCACCATTTGGGTAATGGAATTTTGTGGGACTTGTCCTTTTCCTCAGTAGAATGCAAACCATTTATTTTCTGAGAATGAAGTTTGCGTCAAAGTTTAAGCTGTGAGACTCTCCTTGCTGGTCTAAATGGAATTTACTGTTTAACTAATGAAGGAATTGATGTAAAGGACAGAGTACTGTATGGGAGGTGTGATAAAGCAGCATTGTCTTTAAGGGGGTTTCAATTTACCAATGTTCAGCAGAAACAGTTTTCTATTTATGGCTTCAGTACAAACTTAAAGAGCTAGTGAATCAAGAGATTATTTTTTCATATGATTCTTACCAGGTTCAGTTGCAGATCGTGGCTCTGCAGATCACATCATAAAAAGGGGAAACAAACAAGAAAAATATATTAGAGATTTCATTAATAAATATCAGCGTACTGAATGAACATATTATACTGAAATACTGTAAATAAGTAGAGAACTTGTACAGACATGTTACAAAATCAAGAAGATTTAAATTGCTTGTCAGTAGTAGTTCAGTTATTACTTCTAGCCATTAGGACTGAAATGGGAAGAAGAAAGGACTGTGTCCAGAACTGAATCCTGACAGACTAATTTCATGATCCTTCTCCACCCAGTATTAAAAGCAGCCACTTCAGATTACTGACTGAACTAGTTTTGGCTGAGTGCAGTTGTACCAGATATGCTAGAACTTCAGTATGAACTGGAGTCAAAGGCAGCCAAGTGGGATGCCACAACTGGTATCACTATTGTGTTTTCCTCAATCCCTTTGCCAGCAGAGTGCAGGCCAAGTTGGCTTTCACTTGGAGCGGTTTCCAGTACCTCTGGAACTGACTGAGGTGAAGACAGCCAGAACCTCTTGTTGCTAGCTAGGCTAGGAACAAGGGGAGGAGTTAATTGCAATGTTAAACCCAATGCTATTGTCCAGTGAGACAAAGGGTGAAGATTGTAATGGCAATACCTTTAATTATTGTAGCCTGTGACTTCAGTTGCATGTTATAGGAATTACTATACCGAGAACAATATGAAACAGTTGAGGAGAAGCCCTCACAAAAAGCATTGCAACAGCAGTGGTGACCAGGCCTGGGCTGGCTTTGGTGCCCACAAGTATGCAACACACCACCTCTCCTGTCCTGAATATCACCATAACAGATGGAGCCCAAAGTCATGGACTAAATGAACTCAAAGCATGTTTTGTGAAATTTTACAGGGATGATGCATAGACTAAGGGAATGATATCTCTGTACTAGATCAAAGGATGAGAAGTGGTGTGGTGGTTAATGAGGATCTATTGGTTAGTGTGGGACCTAACCATGATATAAACGGTATGGAGTAAGGGGGTGGAAATGTCCTGGTTTTAACTGGGACAGAGTTAATTTTTTTCACAGTTGGTGTTACGGGGCTGTGTTTAAGATCTGTGCTTAAAACAGTGTTGGTAATATGGAGATGTTTTTGTTACAAAGGCCTTTTCAGCTACTTGTATCTTCCTGATAGTGAGGAGACTGGGGATGCACCAGGAATTGGGAATGATGCACCAGGATCAAAGTGACATTCCATACCATATGACATCATGCTCAGCATATAGATCTGGATGAAGAAGGAGGAAGGGGTGACATTCAGAGTTAGGGTGTTTGACTTCCCAAGTAACTTACATGTGATGGAACTTTGTTGCCTCAGAACGGCCAAACACCTGCCTGCCCATGGGAAGGGGTGAAAAGATTCCTTGTTTTGCTTTGCTTCTGAGACTGTTGCTTTCCCTATTAAACTATATCTCAACCCATGAGTTTTCTCACTCTTCCAATTCACTTCCCCATCACACCAGGGGAGAGTGAATGAGGATCTGTGTGGTGTGCAATTGCCAGCTGAAGTTAAACCATGACATTGCCTTACTTTTTTGGAGAAGTCTGAAGTCTGGAGAATCTTGAATTTCAATGCCTTGTCGAAACCACTTAACATGAATGGGAGGGGGTCCTCTGACCCTGCATTCCAACACCACGACTTGTCCTTCAGATGCTGTGGCATTTTGTAGCTCCTGAAATATAAATATCACAATTCAAATAAACCAGGAGCATTTCACATTTTTAAAAAACAGTCTTTTCTTCCCTTTGTAATTCAACTTTATTATTGTGTCATTATATTTTTTCATTCTGATTGAATTTAATACATCTATATAGTTAAAAAATATTGAATAGGTTATTTACAAATACATTCTTAATAAGACCAAAGATGGGAGAAGTGTAGAAGTATTTAAATCCTCAAATTAACAAAAGCAGATCTCTTAAGTTTGAACTTTCAGGTTTTGTTCTTCTTCTACAAACTGACATGCAAATTCTGGAACTAATTACACATCAATTGACTTAATCCTGTGAGAGTAGCTGAGCTGCTTTCAGGTCCAGATCTAGAAGGTGGAGCTGCTTTTCATATGGGCCATATATACCAAACCAAGCAAAATTAGATAACACAAATTTGATTAGGATATATTAAATACCGTATGGATAGCTTCTGATATAGTACTCTGGCTGTAATAAATCTTTGTACACTTGTGAAAAATTTAGGAAAAGTCTAGATCTTTAATGAAGAGCTGCAGCAAGAGAGAAACACAACATTTTAAGAAACAGAATTGACAAGTGATAGCCACTATTTTTACCTTTGTTATCTATCTTAAGATTCTAAATCTAGGAGTCTTTTTTACTCTGCAGTAGCTGTCTCATTTCCTTTCCAATTTATTGACAAGGTTTTAGACCTTAATGCAGCAAAGCACTTGAAGTTAGGTCTAAGCACAGAGTTATTCCTAGTTTCTATTCATAAATCTCTAGTCAATCACATATGTAAGAATTTCATTACATGGAAACCTACAAATCTTTGAGCTGTTTCCTGAAGTTTATATAGAAAGAAAATTTTGTCAGGAAGCTGGAATAAATATATATTTTGTTGTTCCTATCTGGCTTGTTTATTCTGTAATTAGTTTTTTTTGTTTGGTGTGTCCAGCTGGCTTAAGTCAGTTAAAAATGGATTTCAGGGACAAGAGATACTAGCATTAGGAAGAAACAGCGGAGCTGTGATTGCTCTGGTAGTGTCTGGGTGGGGGATGGATTTCTCCTGTTTCCCACTCTTGGAAATTGCCTGCCTCCCAACCTTGCAGTAACTGCATTCTCTAATCTCTTGCACCTCTGCTCTTCACCCCCATGACACCTGCAGTATGGGTGCAGAATTATGAGGGACAGAATCAGACCTTTCTTGACATGAGACAGGAATATGATGGAGCCAAGCTAGACAGCTTTAGAGAGCAGGGCTTACTCTTGCTTACTCTTACTCTTATCTCTAGGCAAAACTATTTGCTGTTCCATATTGATTTTCAATCAAATGTCCTCCTGAAGCAATAACCAGAAAGACTTAATTTTGACTTCGACAAATAGTGATTAAATAATAATTGCTACTATGGAAATCATTGTTTGAGGCACAGTGAAATAATATTTTCAAGTGAAGTTATATTTTATTGGTTAGGGAAGTATGCCACCCTTCTTTTTGCTGCTACCTCATTCCCAGTTCTTAAGTTTGATTTGGGATGAACGTAAAGATAAATATTGACTTAAGTAATTGCCTAAGAAATACTGAATAGAAATTTCTCTTCTAAAAAGTCCATGTATCAGAAATAGTATGATCAGCAGGACAAGAGAAAGGACTGGCTCTTGTACTCAGCACTGGTGAGGTTGCACCTCAAATCCTGTGTTCAGTTTTGGCCCCCCCAGGAAAAATATTGAGGTGCTGAAGCATGTCCAAAGAAGAGTAACAAAGCTGGTGAAGGGTTTAGAGCACAAATGCTATAAGGAGCAGCTGAGACAACTGGGGGTGCTTAGTCATGAGAAATGGAGGCTCAGGCAGATGTTATTGCTCTCTATAACTACATGAAAGGAATTTATAGTGAGGTGGGAGTCAGCATCTTGTCACAAGCAACGAGCAACAGGACAAAAGGAAATGGCCTCAAGGTGTCACAGGGGAGGTTTAGATTGGATATTGAGAATTTTTTTTCACAGAAAGGGTGCCAAGTACTGGCCACCCAGGGAAGTGGTTGTATCTCCATTCCCGGAGGTATTTAAAAGACATATAGATGGGCATTTATCAATGTGGTTTAGCAGTGGGCTTGGCAGTGTGGGGTTAATGGTTGGACTTGGTGATCTTAAAGGTCTTTTACAATCTAAGTGATTCTATGATTTTTACCTTACAATTTTTTTCTAAATCAGAGTGAAAAAGCCTGTGTTATTTTTTCTTGTCAGTAGATAAATTATTGTGAATGAGGCTTCGTCAATACTATGATATGTAATTGGTGTTCACCTTGCTATATTTTACTAAGATTTATCAATGGAGAACAGTCATGGGCATAAGACAAACTCACACAGAATATTGACGTAAATCTTCTAGTGATTTTAACAGGGTAGAATGCTTAAGAACATAATTTTTGCTGTGTGAAAGTATTTTCTTAGGAAGTCATTGATACTGAAAAGTTTGAACATGATCAAACTTTCCTGAATTAGGATACATAATTCTGATATTTTCTTTTGGACTACAAGAGTATGATATAAAATTTATGATGGATAAAACATACCTTTGTAAAAATAGGTGCAGAATAGATAGGCTTGGGTCCATCCAGATGGTGCAGGTATGAAGTAGGGCTTTGAACCTGCAAAGCAATGCAACAATACTGTAAAATGGAAAGAATACTAATTTCAATGATATGGCCTCCATGTACATGCGAAGATGCAAACTCTCACATGTGCAGTCTTATTATGGTATTCTCTGTCTACCACACTTCTTGGGAGACACAACTATTTCACATCTGTTACATTTCTGAAATCAAAATGAAAGCTTTAAAGGCTTCTATACTTCTAATGAGAATTTTGTATCCAATTGTCTTTGCCTTAAAGCATTTTGAGAATTTGACTCCTGTTAATATGATTCAAGTAAATCCTTTGCACTGAAGCATTTTTGCTTTTCCTACTACTACATCTCTTCACTGATGCAGTGATAAATAAATCCAGGTAACAAAAGCTTATCAAGCTTAGCCTAAGGACAGGAAAAGAATTTACTGTGTACAGGTTGACAGAGATTTTTATTTTATTTTTATTTCATGGTTTATATGCAAACTCTAAGTCAGACACAGTAGCATTTGTTCATAAGAACAAACAATGAACCTCAATTTTCTATATTTGCCATCTAGATAGTAAAATTTATTTTTCTCTAAAAGGCCCAAAGAAATTACAGCAACATTAAATTTAATACAAAATTTAAAACTTTTGCTAAAAATATTGCAGGCATTCATTTGTAATACACTCTTTTGGGACTGGAACAAGTCACTACTAAGTGATAAACTCTGTAATATTCATCATCACCAGGTCTGCCTGCTTCTCACATTCTGTGTTCATACACACCGTGTAAGAATCCATATGTATATTTATGTCCCATTCAGTGGATATATACTTAATTTGTTTAAATCATAATGCTTAACATAGTAATGATCATAATTTAACAATGTAATGCCTAAAAATTACAGAGTTTTTCATGAGTTGCAAATTTTGGAAGAAAATTTGAAATACTTCTACTAATTTAAAAATTGGTGTCTAAAAATACCTGCTGACTGGGCACAGAGATAGGTTGAATTACAGCTGTGGTCACTCCAGATTTTGGTGAAGAAGATCCTATTGTCAAGGAAACAGAAGTGGTTTTCTTTTGGGCCCTGAAAAATAAAAACCCATCAAGCACTTTATAAGATCTGAAATGAGAATGTGTTAGTTTTTAATACATAAGCCACTTTGTATTTTCTACATATTTAAATATGTCATTATCAGCTGAAAGGATCAACATTGGACAAAGTTTGAGTAGAACACAACCATTGGCTAATTTACACTTCCTCATAGAATAAAACCCACTGATTTAAAATAAAACTAAAATATATTTTATTTCTTTAATTGTACATACTTATTTGGAGGCATTGTTTTGGGTGATTACAAATGAAAACTTTGTTAACTTGAATTTACTTCTGAATATGAAAAGTTAGTATCAACAAAATTGTTAGGATAAGGCAAGACTTCTCTGACAGAACAAGCACAATAATGCAATCTATAGTTATAATACCACCTGAGAGAACACACGACATACTCAAATGTACCCTAGATGCTTATTCAGACCTTCAAACTACCAAAGATTTTTCAGTATCCCACATTTGCACAATATGGGTACTACTTTACATACTTACTGTGGCATAGCTCCAGATTTTGATTTGAAAATTAAACTTTCACACTCAGAATCTGTAGAACTGGCACCTGGAAAAGAAAGTTTTTTCAATAATCTCATATATTTTTACTGATTTATTTAATGTTTAAATTCCAAAGAAAAAAACTATAATAATTTTGCATTTCACTTCAAGAATTGAGAACTCTCTGTAACAAACTACTGCAGTTTTTTTTATCTGATAAAGATTTTAACTATATATGTTAGACAGTTACAGAAATCATAACCAAGCCAATTGAATAGCAAACTGCTTTCCCTGGACTCCTAGCTCACTTCCCTCATATTGAAATAAATATGGTCAAGACAGAAAAAAAAATGCTGACTACTACTGCTTTACTGGAAATGCATAATTTTATTTTCTTAAATTTTAAATTCGAAGCTTAAGCAAACATATGGTTTATACACAGATAACAAATCTCCAAACTTAAGTAAGAGCAACTTGGTATACCAAGACATTTTCAGACTAAACTTGCTGCCCATGATCTTCACATTTCAGACTATTTACATTAACCTACACATAACATTTATGTACTGCTATTTCTTGCCAGCGGAAGTCTTGATATAATGGATGTGTTTGGCAATACCCTGAGCTTACTTAAAAAAATTTTGAAAGCATATATTCCCTTTGTCTTAATTTTCCCTAACAACAGATACTTCACACATTTATTATAGACATTTATGCAGTACATGTTATTCCTCAAAGAATTTGTGCATAAATATGGATAGCTGTTTGTGTAATATAAATCATAAGCACTTCATAATCAATATGCATAGTACGGCACAGACAGATTCCAATGAACCAATGCTGTGACTGAGATACCCAAGCATCCAATTTATTTACAAAGTTTATGCCATAAAAAAATCAACGTTATAAGTAGCACAGAACAGATGAGAAGAGAGAAGCAAATGTCCAGTCATCAAAGTGGGTCTACATGAAAGGATTTCTTAAGAACACAGAGCAACCAGGTCTTGCATGGCTGGGCCTGCTGCACAAAAGAAAGTATGATGAATCAGTGTCATCACGTCTATTAATATACAAAGCAATGCTTGTGCGTCACTCTGTTTTCCTTAAAAATGGTAGGGGACGAGCCTAGTAACTTGTACAGCTCTCTCTCTTTCCAAGTAACACATTATAAAACTTCAGGATAGGACTTCCATATAGCAAGACTGGCAGATGTCAAAAAATGAATTGTTTTATTCACAGTATCTCTCTACCTAGATGTTTCATTAACTTTTGCTTTGTTATAACTTCACACAGCATTATATATTCATATTACACCTGAGTATTTCTGAAATCACATTTACTTCTGTACAGAAAACTTACTAGAATCTGTAAGGTTCAGAAAAGTCTTGCAGTGAAGAAATATTTTGATAATAAACAGCCTTTGTTTCTGGACAGTATGACTGACTTTAATCTGACTTAAAAATTGGTATATCAAAGATAAAGGATTATAGTACATTTACACATGACTGAGGAAGACTCATTTGGGGCAGCCACATTTATTTGCACTGGGAAGCAGTTCAGAACTGAGATGGGGATTACTGCTGTAATGAAAATCATTATTGCTATCACCAGTCAAATCTTTAACTAGTGATTTACAGAGGTACTGCTTAAAAGCCAAAGATATGCCAAAGGCTTTCTTGGTTCCTTCTATTTCATTCTTTATCTCATTTCTATCCTAAATAAAGAGCAATCTACTCAGTAATTGCAGCAGCGCAGTCTAGCAATTCAGGAGCAACCACCCCATGCCGCAATGTGGGAGAGGCTGCCCGGAGCCGAAACACACCAGGCACATATGCGGCTGCAGCAGGCTGTGGAGCTGCTGGGGACGCGAATCGCTGTAGAGGTGTGGCAGTAGAAGAAGTGCAGGATCACCATCTGAGATTTCCAGGGAATTTATTGAGGTACACAGGGGAGGGTTCAGGGATGGTGGAGAACGGCGGAGAGGCAGGGCAGGATGCGGGGTGCTGGAAAGCGAAGATGGTGAACCCCGAGGGAGGCTTTCGCAGAGGGTTATCAGGAGAGGGATGAAGGACGTAGTTAACACATATGAGCCAACCAGGGAAAGCCAGAGAGGAGGAGCTAAGGAGGGCAAAACTGTACAGACGCCAGCCAGAGAGAAATCTCCGAAACAGCATGAATATACAAAAAATCCTATAGCACACTGCAACAAGTAATTCCTGATACATTCCTTGATATACCTGAATTAATATGATGGGATGTCTAAAATGTGTTTTGTTAAAGGAAAGCAGAGGAATACCATAAAAATACTGCCATATTGATGTAATCTTAATATACAGAACCAAAAGTAAACTTCAGCTTAGTTATCTTCACTTATATGCATCAAGTATTTAATTATTTTACCTCTTACCTTCAATGAATATTTCAGCTGATGTGCTATCTGAACCAAAAGAATTTGAAGCCAGACAAGTATAGCGTCCAGTGTCGTCTTCAAAGGCTTCTACTATAATTAGTGAATGGAGTCCTCCACTTTCAGAATGGATCTGAATGTCAGGGGAATTCTGCAGTTCTTTTCCTTCACAGAACCATCTGCAGCCCACACACATTTAGGAAGACAAAGAAAAAAAGAATATAAAGGATTGGTTCAGGCTTATCGCACACAAGAAGACATTACACTCTGCTGCAAAAATCTAAATTGCTACTGAAATCAGCACATGGTGCTTTGAAGTATTTAATGGCATTCACAAAGAAATAACTTCCTAGAATAAACTTTGTATAAAATGCAGGGAAACATTTCTGAATACTAAGAAAATTGTACACAACACACCTACATTTTAAATCTACCTCCTGTCCTGGTTTTGATAAATGAATTTTTAATGCATAACTTGTGTATTGGCTTGCTTTGATCACAGGCTAATCCATTTCAATATAACATACCACTCCCATCTATCTAGACCCCACTGATTCTGCACACAGAATATCTGAATTTGTAACCAGTGGCACTGAGTCTAGTTGAAGGCTTGTCAGTAGTGGCGTCCCCCAAGGGTTGATATTTGGCCCAGTATTATTCATCAGTGACTTGGCTGGAAAAGAAGGCGCCTCCTCAGCAATTTCACTGATGACACAAAGCTGGGAGGGGTGGCCTATGCCCCAGAGTGCTGTGCAGCCCTTCAGAGGGATCTTGACAGGGTGGGGAGATGGGCAGAGAGGAACCACCTGAAGTTCAGCAAAGGCAAATGCAGGGTGCTGCACCTGGGGAGGGAATAACCCCAGGCACCAGCACAGGCTGGGGCCAACCTGCTGGGAAGCAACTCTGTGGAGAAGAACCTCGGGGTCATGTTGGACACCAAGCTGTCCATGAGCCAGCGGTGTGACCTCGTGGCCAGGAGGCCAATGGTGTCCTGGGGTGCGTTAGGTAGAGCATTCCAGCAGGTTGAGAGAGGTGATCCTGCCCCTCTACTCAGCCCGGGTGAGGCACATGTGGAGTGCTGTGTCCAGTTCTGAGCTCCTCAGGACAAGAGAGACCTGGGGCTACTGTTGAGAGGGCAAGAAAGATGATTAAGGAACTGGAGCATCTCTCTTATGCGGATAGGAGCTGGGCCTGTTCAGCCTTGAGAAGAGACAGCAAAGAGGGGACCTCATGAATATATGTAAGTATCTGAAGGATCCATCAAAAGGATGGATCCAGGCTCTGCTCAGTGGTGCCAAGCAATAAGACAAAAGGTAACAGGCAACTGAGACACAGAAAGTTCCACGAGAATATTAAGAACTTCTGTACTGTGTGGGTGACAGCACCAGAAGAGATTGCATAGAGAGGCTGTGGAGTCTCCCTCACTGGAGATACTCAAGAACCATCTGGACACAATCCTGTGCCATGTGCTCTGGGATGACCCTGCTTGAACAGGGAGGCTGGGCCAGGTGACCCACTATGGTCCCTTCCACCCTGACCCATTCTGTGATTCCGTGATTTTCGTCCATCATGCCTGGTCAATCTAACATAATCCCATGGCACAGGTTCTGTATGGGTAAGCTTTAAATAGGTTTATTCTTGCCTTAGATCAAGAACATACACTAATTTTCTAGACCTGGATTTTTACGTAGGTAAGTAATACATATTACACTATCAAAAAGTGCTGGATTTAGGTGCAGACAAAATAGACACTTATCTATGGCAACTTATAAGTACGTAAAAGCACAGCACAATTTTGTTTGCATCATGTCAGCATTTTCCAATGTAAATTGCTTAAAGAGCTAGTCTATGTTCTCAGCCCACATTGCTACAGTGAAAGCACGTGTTCTGTTTTCTGTTTTCAGAAAGGTTTTCAGAAAACCCTTTTTTCTGTTTGATTCCCTCATATCAGGTAATCCTATTCCCATAGGCTATGCCCTGATTTATCTGTATCTCTGGCAGCCCAACAAGTATGAGCAGTGGATAATTCTTCATTTATAGGGTCTGCTGTGCATTTTTGCAGGGAGGGGACGCAGACTGGAGAGTCACTTAAGGAAAATCATTAGTGAGCAACCATCCTTCTGTTCTCAAATTGTCCCTATATCCTGAAAACTAATTTTGCCAAGCCTGTTATTCCCACTCCAGTCATGCAAACCCACTCTGATCTTTCCCACTCCTTCTTCCCTTTTTCTCACCCCATAATCCTAATCTGTGCTTTTCCATGTCCTCTCCCTTCCCACCTTTCCCTCTTCTTCCTCTGCCACCCCAATATTCAAATCTTGCTCTAATGCGAGTAAAGACAAAATGAGCAATTCTTGACAGAAAGCTTCAAAAGGGATCTTCCCCCCTACACTCATAGTTTTCTCCTGTAGTACATTTTTTTTAAATTAACAAATATAATCCCCGAAATTTATGGATAGTCAATGCAAAGTAAAAGATGACAGAATTAAAAAAAAATATTTTTTAGATATTTTAAATTTGCCACAAAAAAACCCCACAGTATTTTTCCTTTAATTTGTTCATGAGAGAATTTTTGCATTTACATCCCAGTAATACTTCAGAATTAAACTTTTTTCCCCCCTCCTTATCAAATGACTTCCCTTTACCCTCAATAACCAAAATAACCCCAAGGAGTTACAGAACTCTCCCCAACCTATTTAGGTAAAGTATGCAACACTACAGGATGATAGACACTATAAAATAACAATCAGTGAGGAGTCTTTGGAATTGAACTGCCTCACTTTAATTGTTCTTTAATTACTAAACCTCATGTAATTAACATAAAAAATCTTTTAAAACATCCTTCTGAAAATATTACATTGTAAAACTTGAAATGTCATACTTATTTCAGAATGAAGATTTAAGAAACCTAGCAGGTTTACACATAACACAATTCCCCTTAAGAACATCATAATTGCGGGCAAGTTCTCTGTGTTCATGAACAATAGATGTTTTATTCCTAAAGGCAAAAAACCCCAGTTGATAGTGGCATTAAAGCTATATGCAATTGTCTTCTGTAATTAAAATACTAGCAAGTTCCTTTTCTGTCTTCAGTTGCCTAGATAGTGCACACAGAAAATATCATTTTTGGAAAGAACTAACAAACTTCCATTTGTTTACTCAGCAGACCCCTTTGGCCTACTTTTACAACAGTTTGCCTTGGAGACAAATCTATTCTGTCAGCTCTACTGCCAAAATTAACATTTCTCTTCCCCCTCCTTCCCCTCCTTTCCTCTTGTCACAAGTTGTCCCTTCTACCAGCATAAGGACCTCTGCTACTATTTGTGATTATTAGACCTTCAGAGTCCTAACCTCTGTGTAGCCTTTCCTAAGCTACATTTTAAACAGTATGCACAAGAGAGTGGTTAATTCAATTTCTAGACAATCACAGACAAGAGCCTGTAATATGAGGCCCTACATAACCATTTGTTCTATTTTTCTTTCCTTTCCAGAAACATCCTGCAAAGGAAAGCCTCTCCTCCAAGCCTAATTATTTTCTCAGACAGATCCCACTTTAGTTTCATGCAAGTATGGCTTTCTATTGTTTCCTAAATTCCATGTTCACAAAATGTTTAAGAAATTGTCATAAGCATAAGAACTTAAATTAAAAAATTATCAGACAACATTTAATAAGTAATCTGTTTCTTTAGGAGGACAAGTTCTACATAGTCCCTTGATTTGTGCATACACACAGGTATTCTCAAGTAGTGGGAGCTATTCCTCAGCACCAGCTGGGGCTAAGACTTGTTGCATCACATCAGTGTCATAGTGAAAACAAGTCCCGACCTGCTACATCAGACACTCTCTGCCCCAGAGAAAAGCGCATAACTAAGCAATTCAATACCAAATTACCTCAGCTATCATTAAGGCAATGTCTGATGCATGGGAAACACACCTGGTGTGGGACTCCACTGTTTATTGCGGAAAGAAGAACTCACCTTCACATTTGGCAAGAGCACAGGTATTTGAAATGATGTACGCTGTAAGAGACTTAGTTGTACTCTCTTTCCTTTTCTAATTGTACTTTTTTTTCTATGCACATGTTGATAAAAGAGGAGGATTACTTGTCATGATTTTCTTTTGGTGATTACATCAATATTAGGTGAATAAGAAAATACTTATTTGGCAATAATTTGCCAGTTGCCAGTTCGGTTCAAGAGAATTTGTGAATTTAAAAAAGGGTCACCGAATAAAAATAAGTAAAGCATTTTCTTCCTTAACACATATTGAGTTCTACTTTTTAATCTTTTATATATACATAGGTATTTGTGCAGTCAGCCTTACTGCATTATAATTACAATAATCATGGTAAGAGAATTTTCTGCTCCTAAGGACTGAAACAGATTCAAAGATAAATCTTTAAAGCATTCCCTCTTTTTGCAGAGGGATCACTAAAGCAAGAAACAAATCACTATCAAAGGGAAACTGAGCCAAAGAAACAAGAAGGACTCATGGCTAGACACAGATAAATAGCCACAAAGCAAGGCTTACACGAAAATTCCAGTTTTATGCTAACTAGGGCAGCATTAACTCATATCCAGTCTATTCCAGCCTACTGATCCTCTTGGGGATAAGAGGATTACTTTCTAGCCGCAAGAAGACAACAATACTTCTGGAGAGTTAAAATACCCCAAACCAAACCCAACCCAACCCAAAAGACATTAAAAGTAACACAGAGAAACAAATGCACTGCAGATGCTTAGAGAAAAGGAGAATTCTCTATATAGAGAACGTTGTTTTAAAAAGATGCCTCTTTCACAACTTCTGGTTACCAACTATAAAAATATCAACTCATTTCCCTATCCCTTTGTTGTACGTTCTCAGTATTGCATAAAGTGTGCAAATAGGAACAAAACAGGCAGAGACACCAACAAAAGGGTTTGCATTTATTTGTGTATGTCAGTCCACAGAATAGGAATTCCAGCTTGCACCATAGGTGCATTCCTGCATGACATGCTACTGTCCATGAAAATTTGTAGAGAACTGTCCCCTTGAAAGAGAACAGAAACTACTGTAAGATGTCACATAATGGCCGACCAAACAAACAAAAACCAAATCCCCCCAAAAATACCCCAAAAAACCCTCAAATAAAAGGCACATACATTTCATGTACCCGAAATAAATTTTATTAGTCATTCTGTATTTTGCCAAATTTAAAATTACATTTTCTGCTCTTTCCTATTTTCTTCTTCATTATCTTTCTGCCATTTCTCTTGTGTGCATTTCCACTGTACCACTCTTTCTTGCTTTTTCTTCAACCATGCTTATTTTTCACCTACGTTATATCTCCTGTATATTAAAATTACAAGAATTAAATTTTTAACACAGACAATGAAACACAATCACTAAACTGGAAAGTCACTAGACAAGGAAGCAAGTCAGAGGCTTTTTGGTAGCAGGGGAACACTGATTAGGTACTCATTTTTCATGCCTCAAACCCTCCTTGCTTTTCTACTGGCTACATGGCAACAAAACTAAAGCAAACAAAAAAGGACAGTCAGATGCCAGGTGAGCAGCAGTTCATGCACACTGACATCAAGTAGCAATCCACACAGTATGTCTTTCTTTTCACTCTTCTTTTCTTTATGGCCTCACAATCCTCTACGCATGGAAATACATAGGAGCACGTGTGTCTGGGATTTTAATGACCCTGAACAAAATATAAACAGAGTTGAACAGTACACTGACTACGTAAGCACAAGGGTCTTAAGAAAAACAGTTCAAGGTTCTCTCTAATGCATAATCCTGCTGGAACTTATGTTTTTTGAGAGTCACTGAGGAATAGAGAGGTTTTCCTCTCTGCACACTCTTAAAGTTAATTTAAAATGGCAGCTGAAGTGAAACTTTAAGATACAGCCTTAGGGAGAAATTATAATAGGGAACTCTGACCACTACAGAAAGTGCAGAGAGATAAGTTGTAAATTAAAAAGTAATTTTATCCTTAGTGGTGTTAAGTATGTCCAGCAAGAAAAGTCAAAATGAAATACTGTGACATTCCTGTACTGGCAGAGTCAGCATTTCCATCACAATACTGTGTAACTCCCATTTTGTTTTTCTCCATTGAAACTAAGCAGTCCAATACTTCCAGACTATAAAACATTACTACCTAAAGAACTTAACTTGATTTTTTAGAGTACACTGCAGGAATCAGATGATTCAGACGCTCATAGGTCTTTACACACTGCCCCATTTTTGTGCAGTAGATATTTCGTGATTTGTATAGGTAATTTGTAAGAGAGTTAACAATAAGAACCTACATACTTCAAATATTTATATACGGTAATCTTAAAAAAAAAAATCTGAATATAGATGCTGGTGCTTTGCCTGAACCTTCAGTTAATCAATTAAAAATGGCTCTATATACTGAAAACCACAGAAGCAAATTTTGTAATAAAAACTGCATTATGTTATAAACAGTGTACATTTATTCAACTGATTTAACTGATTCTTCAGAGGTTGAACAGTGTTCTCCAAGCTCTCACAAATTTCAATGAGGACTCCACATCCAGCTGAGTAAACTGCAAAATTAGATACTTGGAGACCAAAACTGCCCTCTAAAGTGCCAAGGAAATGGCAAGAGAATACCAAAATCAGTGTATTTTCAAGACACATATCAACATTTCAGCATGCCATTTCCTACAAATAATTTTACTTCGTCTGAAGTGAAGCTTTGCATCATGTTTTGTGCAAGGATGCAAAGTGGAGGGGGTACAGAAGGAACAGATGAGACCAGCTGAGCCATGGGCTACAAAGCTTCCAAAAACAGTGAGCAATGGCCTCTATCACTGATTGCAACCTGCAGCAATTCCAAAGATGATTTTTTAGCTTACTCCTGTCATTAGGAAAATTTCTTCCCTACATTCTTGTGTAGGTTTTCCAAGCCTCTTTCAGTTCACCTTACCCATGGAATAAGGATTCTACCCTGTTTGAGCATTTCAGCTGGGGAAATAAACTGAAAGTCAGCTTGAGATTTTGACAGCTCCAGACAAGATGCTCAGAGTTATAACCTGTAGCTTGTGTCATTCTCTCTGGGTACTGCAATGTTCCACAGCCTTACATAGATGTGTACAGCTAATTACAAAAGAAAGACAGCATTGTCAGACTTGATTAAAAAGTAATTGTTCTGCCCTAAAATCACAGGATCAGTTTAGGAATTCTTAGGTTTTTTCATGATTGTCTCTTGTCCTTAACTTTGCAACTCTCGGCTTCACTTTGTAGCTTTTAAGTATAGAAGCTTTTAAGAAAGTATTTTTGATGGAGGCTTTTAGTTACCTGAATGATAGAGATATTCACACAAGAAAACACAAAACCGACGCTAGAAAGTATGAAAATTGAGCACAATACTGAGCAAAGATTTAGAACTGTACAACTTTCCATATACTAAACCTTTTAGAGAACATTTCTTTTACTTTTTATATTAAGAGAATTTAAAATAATTTGCTAAACAGTTACCACTGTTTATTTTGCATTTCTCTGGGAGTGGTAAAATGGATCCTGCTGATTTCAACTGCATTACTGCTAAATTATTTATTCTTAGGCACAATAAGAATTTTTGATACAAAATGTATTTTCCTGAAGTTGATGAATGTACTGAAATTTGCTACTGAGGCAACTATCTCTTGTTTCCTAAGGTCCTTCTGTTTTATCTCAGCTTCCTGTTATAAGCTATTTTTAAAGCAGCATCATGGTCAAAATTACTGTGAGCATTTTAATATGAACTGAAATACAAGTTGGTATTTTTTTATTAATTACCTTTTAAAGGAATGCTTACAGCTATATTTAGATTCATACTTGGGTTTTGGAGGGTTTTTTTGAGAGTCTACAAGTAATTGCCTTGGTGGGAGAGAAGCACAAACAGTAATTTAAATAAATAAACTGACCTTCTTTTTACATTAATCATAATTTGAATATGTACTATGAAAAATTAAAGAAAAAGAATGAGTTTATAAAACAAACGTGCTCTGATTTAGTAAAATTTTATTGCTATAAATTGCATGTTTCTGTGTTATTCTGCAGACTTATTAAAGTTGGAAGATATGCATGCTGTGATGCAGTAATGACATATCAGGATATAAAGGGAAAAATGGTGAGATTTAATGAATAAAACTGAATTACTGAACATGCCTGTAATGCAGAAGTTTAACGTTAATCTTTTCTGTACATAACCAGAGATAATATATTGTGTAGAAAAGAGGTACCTGCTGTATGACTTATTTGGATCTGCGATCCACACCCATTTATCTTTGATTAATATATATTTCTGTTATAATAAGCTGTGTAGGAGGTTAAAATAACGTTCACTATTTTCTATTAATTTCTTGCAGGAGTAACTTTTTATACAACTAGATATGTTCACTACTTTTTAGAACTCTGATTATAAGGAAAATACATAAATATTTAACATTAAAACAATGAAAAGTATCTAGCAACTTTCTTGTTACTCTGGCTTCAAAGTCTCATAGGTACATTTATGCCATGCGGCAAAAAAAGCAGGGAAGTGGCTCTTGTTGACTGCACTGTGGGGTTGGTGCAAATGCTATTTCGCAAATGTATCAATGGTATCCAAATGCAATACCTCATTTCAGGTAATCCTGTTTCATCATGCAGATCAAAGACATCTGTGCAGCTGTTTTTATTCAGCAAGAACAGCAGGGAGATCATATTTCTTTAACTGGCCAAAAAGCAGTCAGTATTAATGGAAAAATCTGGATATTAACTTCTCTAACCAGAATGAACAAATATCTCATAAAGAAGTTTCTTCTAAAACAATATTGCTTATGTTATAGTCAACCTTCTGAAATGAAAGAATGCTGAAATGCATGCTGAATAACTTATTTTTGATTTTTGAAGTCCAAAGTTTGAACCCTACCTCACATCATATTTTATCTTTACCCTTTACAAAAAAAAATTATCTTTTTTTCCCTATCTTTGTACATTATGAAAACCCAAAGTACTTATTACTCTTGATCTAAACTGTATGTTTTCCAAGGACAAAAGCACTGTCCAAGTGTAGGTGTAACCTGCAGATTTCACTGTTTCAGAAACCTTACACAGAACTTTCTTTTCCCTCTTTGGCCACAAGCCTGTGCTATAAAAGTATCACTTTCAGAAGCTGCAATTTAACTCACAAATAGATGTAGACAGATAATTCCATTTCTTCTATATTTTTGTAATCATAAGATCAAGAAAGAGAGAAAACTCTGTGCAATTCAAGGACCACTTATGTCTTGTGAACTGCAAACCACCTTTTACAATAGGCATGTTGATTATTTGCCGCATATACAGCTAGTTATTAAAAAACTATTGAATTAATTAAATTAATTAATTAATTAAAACATTCAAATTTAACTCATTCATTGACCAACTTATATAACTAATGAGTTTGGACATAAATAAATTTAAAAGCTACATGTCCAAGTTCATAACTGTAAATAAAAAGCATGAATTTAAAATAAAAAAATAAATTAAATGCAATTTAAGATACAAAGTTTTCAGCACTTCTATTTGTAAGACATTTTCAAGGGCTGTTGGACTCATTACATAACTGCAAGCTAATTCAGTGAGATTCTTTACATCAGCCATTTTCTTCAAAATATTCAGAAAACTTATTGCATTAACAATATTTAATGTATCAATTTCCCTACATCTCTTCTTGGACAATTTATTCACGCTTTACTTTCTGGAGCACTATTTTGTACCTGACATCTAAATGTTTATAGAAGAATATTTTATATAATCTATTTGACTAAACCTGAGTTCCTAGCACATGTATGCACATTACCACCACATACAATTCAGCCATTCATTTGGGATAAATCTCCTAAAACAGGGTTTTAAGATCTAGTGCAGTCTGTGGCAACATAGCTAGACACTCTTTGAGGGTGGCTAAGAAATAATTCTGCTGTCTTACAGGTTAGGTACATTGAAAAAGTATAAATCAGACTAATCAAAGAGAAAACTATTACTCTTCTGAAAATTTAGATAGGCACTTTTCGGCACAACTGAAGAAACAAAAAAACTCTTTTCTTCACTCCAATTACAATTTGGTATTGCAGTAGTGAATGTAATCACTCAACAACCTGTATGGCTGCACTTGACAATATTTAATTTTTTTCAAGCTCTCATTACATGTTGAAATAAGTTTCCTTCAAAACAAAGCCAATATTGTTTCACAGCAAAATACTTTCAACTTCAGGTGGCTAAATTCTCTTCCCTTCACTGAAAATTGTCCTCCTCAGCTCTAAGATCCCAACCCTGAATTATAAAAGCCCGCAAATACCAGGGGTTAAGAAGATATTGCATTGGAAATAGCTCTACTTTGCACTAACTCAAAAGTTTTATTTTTATATATATGTATGAATGAGATATGGAAAAATAATTGAATAGGTGCAAATTCCCATTTGTTCTTAGTCCCAAATTATACCATTATACCATTTATGTTTGTAAAATGGTTGCTTGCTTCATATATACAGTAGTAAAGTTATCTGTAACCTCTCTGGGTCTCCTCGGTTTCAGATGAAAAAAAAATAAAACCACAAACTAAGACCTGTGGATTTTAAGGAACTGTACCCTGGTCTAAAATTTGCAAAATTAATTAAAATGCACTGAAAAGGAAAATACTTTGGTCTTCTGACATACCTACAAATGCAATTCTCTATAATGAATCAGTAAAAACAAAACAAAAGCAAAGGAGCAGAACAGAAGAGAAATGTTCACATAGCAGGTTTGTGATATATTTACCTGTATTTCTGAAGAATTTTTCTAAAGTCGGTAGGTGATATGAGCAGGAAGTGACAGAAAGAATAAAGTGGAGTAAAAGATCAAAAGACCAACTTACATTTATTTATAACCTTAACATTCCATGTAACTTTCTCATTTTGTATTTTTAGGTTTCATATTTCGCTGCAAGATTTTTTCTTTTTTTTTAATATCTTCTACATTTTGATCTCCACTGCAATAGCTTGCCTCCAGTGCCAATAAACCTGGAAGCTGTTTCCATTTGTCAGAGCACAAAGACGGAACAGTTTATAAATCTGATGAATGAGCAAGTACAGTCATAAAAAGTTTGATAATAGTTGGCTCTGCAGTTCTGTGCTTAATATTACTCTAGATGCTTTCATTAATTTTTTTAAATGTAATTCAAGATTAAATGATTACCAGATAAAGCCATTCATTAACCACCCTTTCAGAGTTTTACACTTTCACAGGACTGTCACAGAACTATGAAACATGCTATACAGAAGAATCCAGCACTGAACACAAGAAAAAACCCAGCACCTGAAAGATGCACGTTTTGCATTCAAACTAGCTACTACTACTACTAGCTAAAAAAAACCCTAGCTACTATTTTAAACATAAAAACTAGCTACTACACAGGAGCTCCTATAGTTTTAGGGCATGAAATGCCAGACACTGAGCAGTAATTTCTTTCATTCTGACAGGTAGTTAAATTGACTGGTTTTGTACAACTTCCTTCTGGGGCCTGGAACATCTTACCCTGAAGTCAAAGTGTAGTAGACATTATCTGCATTTCATAGATTGTTCCACTAATTCACTTGTCAGTAAGTCAAGAAGACCCCTTCTACTTTTGTCTGTAGTTGCGCCAGCAAAAAATTGATTTATCTGCTGTTTGGTTTCATGCAAAGATTATAATCTCTTCCCCAAAAAATCAGAACATTAGATTTCCAAAGTAGAGATGCTGTTCTGTATTTTTTACCCTGTAGCTAAAGGATTTTGCTATACATGGAAATACATATAAATATTCTCTCCAAAATGGACTTGAAAGTTAATCCAGGAAATTTTGCCTGGTTTATGTTCTATTAAGCATCTTCAAATATTTGTTTAAACAAGGTTATAGAAAGATATCCCAAACATATTAAAAATTAGTCCTCAAATGCATCCAGCCCTGTACCGAGAGTACAGTAGTGGTGCATAAAGCATATGAGAAAAGAGTTAAACTTTAATGCTTCAGAAAAAACACACATATAGTTTTAGAGATAAAATTCCCTGTTTCATACAGATTGTTCTCGTTTCAGAGCATGCTGGAAGAGCCCACTAGAGCAGCACACTAGACCTCTCTCATTCTATTTCAACATTTCCTCCCCCATACATTTTCCCATTCTCTTAGGATACCCTTACGAGTATTTTCGGTGACAACATTCACCATAATTTTCCACAGTATCTAGCAAATGGCTCATCTTATTGAATATAAGCATTGGACTACCTGGTTACAACAGTTTAGACAGGATCCAATGGCTCAGAACAACAGTTCCCACTCATCTACAGTGAATATCGGCAAATGCACAATGAACGTTCTTGTGACTGCAGTAGATGAATAAAAATCCTTCTCTAAAGGAAAGCTCAATGAATAGAACATTAAGTACTGAAACAGTAATTGAACATGAGATAATTAGATATGTTTTACTGCTGAGAAACTGAGGTTAAGCACTTTGTCCACTGTTGCCTGAGGATGGTAAGAGCCAGCTCAGAACTCAATTTCCACTGTCTTAACTCGAAGGCCACCTTCTGCATGCTGACCACATCTCTAAAATAAGAACAGATTCTGACCTTACATTACCAGATGTACTGTTAGCCATAAAATTATTCAATCCTTTTGAAAGCTGGCAGATTGGCATAAAGAGATGGGTATTAGTTATTATACAGCCCTGCATGCCAATGAAATACTGGAGTTTCATTTTTAGGGGTCTGTTTGCCTGTTGCAGAAGGATTTTATGTGGCCACCTTCCATGAAGTCTGAAGGCAGTCATGCACCTAAATGCAGTAAATAACTGTAACTTTGTGCACTTAAATTGAAGGTACCATCACTTGGCTTCTGCAGACCTACGCTTAAATCAAGTTACAACTTCTGGTATTTGACAGGAAATTAAGAAGATCGTGGAAGGGAAGGAAAAGAAAATTTAAAAGCAGTGAAGACAGAGCAGGTTAAAAAAAAGTATTTAATAATCATATGTGAAATACTGAACATTTTTCAGACACAAAGAACTGTTGAGGCTTGTAGGATTAACGTGATTCCTTGTCTAGCTGAAATGGAATGCACAGTGCCTATAACTGAAATGCTGCTCCTAGCTATCCCTTATACTCTGACCAGAAACGGATTTTCAAACAGCATGCTGTCATTTTGCCTCCATGGGGAGGGGTAGCTACTACAGAATTGCCAGGCATAATCTTCCAATGAAATAACATTTTGAACTTCGAGGGAAGGATTGTAAATAGTTAAAAGTAAAGACAAAGATGTAAAATTGTAAGGATGAAATTGCATTTATGCAATTCGAATTCTACACATAGAGTAGATTACATTTAATGTGATTGTGGCAAGTTAGTCAGGGACAACTCAAGGCTGGGAACACACATTTCAGATGAAGAATACTTCTTCTCAAAACCATAGTACTCTGAAAGGGGAAGAAGATGAAAAGTATTTGCGACCAACCACTCTAGTCCACAGAAAATAAACCAACAGTATTAAGCTATGAAACCTTAATAACCTGCAAATCAACAGTAAGTAAAAGGAAACCCCCATCCAGGACATGTAGCCTTGTTCATACAACATATAGAAGTAGTAACCATGGAACTTGTTGATTTACCTTGAAAACTGGCAAACATCTTGCTGGAGATGGGAAAGGTAGAAAGCTATTGTATGTGACATATATGTGACATATATTGCCATCACTGTGCTTTTTATAGGCACAATGAAATGATGCTTATAGAAGACAGTTATCTACATGATAGTAGCTGAACAGATAAACTTTTTATTGGCACCTGCAACATTAGCTGAACTACACCAAATTAAAAGCAAAATGAAACCCTACATAGCCAATACAAAACAATTCCATTTTAATATGGATACTATCACTATTGTCATCTCCCTTTTTCTTACTTCTCCATTATTTCTAAGCTAGAGACAGTCAATATAAATTCCTTGAGCAAAAGATAAAATACTTGATTCATTTGGGTCAGGTCAGCAACTCAATAACTGACAACAAAGCAAGGAAGCTGTCAGCAGTTTTGTCAGTGCCATGCATTAAGTATGACAGCAGTCAAATTTACTCAGCCAGACTCAGTCTGCAGAGACTGGCATCACTCTGCAGAGTGCCGTAGGATGTAAAGACCAAGTGCCTCAGTCCTGCACTGACTATGGCTTGCAATACTGGCAACAGGTCTTGGAAGGCTGGGATGTCAATGGAGGAAATTGTCATCATCAAAGGATTCAAGATTTGGATGTCCTATATTCACAGACAGTTGCAAGAGTTCTGTTTATTTCACATATTTACAGATAGAAAAGTCGGAATTTATAACAAGTTAATTTCTAAGCCTATTGGTGTGGATGAAACTGGAAGCTTTCTGAATTAATTTCCAACATTAACTAGCAAAACAATACGGGTAATAAATGTTCTCATTCATAATGTAATATTATCAAAGATATTTTTCACGGTTGCTAGTGGAAAAAAAAGGCTTGCTCTCTATGTAATAGCTGTCATATTTACAAGTAACTGTATTTTTCTGTGGCATGCTATTTTCTTATGTCTTACCTCAGATGCAAATAGAATCACAGATATAGCAAAAAGCTACCCATTAAATAAAATAAGATAAAATAAGGTAAAATATTAAAATAAGGTAAAGTAAGATTCAAGACTTTGGACTCCTGGATAACATCTGTGGTGTCCTAGGACAGATTTAGAGTGTGCTGTGTGAAAGGGTCTAGTTGAAACAGCAAATAATAGGAAGGAAAATGTGGGCAAGGAAAATTGCCTGTCTTTGGAGCCTCAGTTCTTCCAAAACTTATACCACCTTTTCCTCAGCATCCTTTACACAGCATACCTTTACTGAAATTACATTCCATAGGGAAAATCTGACTGATTTGTACAGTTTATACAATTAGATACCTTCATTAGTGTTAACTGCTACATTACTGTGCATTTGACAACCTACAAGCAATCTTCCTTAGGGGACGATTACATTCACTTCCTAAGCCAGGTCTGAGGACTAGCCATCACCTTTCTCTGAAGAACAAGCAGTAATTTATGCTATCTGTTCAGGTATCAGTTGAAGTGCCTTTACACACCCCCACTAGCTGCAAGACACAGCATAGCTCTCACTTCAGTCTTTAGTTTCCGCTTTACCAGCTAAGCTTACATCCACGTTTGACAGCTGTCAATATGGTATGATCAAAAAGCATGCATGCACCCCTGCTTTATGTCTTGGTGACTATTTGCAGAATTATGACTAGTGCCTGCTTGCTCCAAACATTCATTTCAAGACCCTTCAAATTTTCAAGATGCTTTCCACTTACTGACATTGACCTAGCCAGCTGTGTCTCAAAAACCACCATGGGTATTTTTCACAGCCATTATGAATACCAAAAAATGAAACAATACCAAAAGCAGGTTTTAGTGGAAAATCAAAAATTCCATAGGTATCCAACAGGTTGAGGGTCAACGCTCAAGACTGCTTTATGGTCTACTCCTCTTTGCAATGACTCAAATTTATATATGCTTGCTGTGGCCCCTGTAAATCCTGGAGATCCTCAATCCTTACTGCCTTTTCCAATGTGCTTCTCTCCACTTTTTGAAAAACTGACTAAAGAGAGGGTGTCTGTTTTACATGTGCACAGTACAATGTAGATTGCATCAGCATTACAGTCAAAAAAACATGTAAGTAGTCACTGTCTAGGAAGAATGACAACTTTCAATCTAATAACAGATCAATAACTGTATATCCTTATCAGCCCTATAAAAGCTGGCCTAAAGATGTCTCAAATAACAGAATATTTTGGTATATATGTGTAGACACAGGAATATTCCCACCTATACAACACAGCAGAATCTCGTCACCTTTGCTTCACTTCATCTGTAAAGCACTGAGGGGCTCTGGAATTTGGCAAGGACTTCAGAGACATCTTTTAACACTGGGTATCATAAAGGCCATGTCTTCTTTTATATTTGTAGAAAACCTGTATTGTTCTATCCACACTGCAATTAGAATTGTCTCGTGCAAAACCAATTCCAGTTGATTCTACATCTTTTATATGCATTAACTCAGTAAAACTGAACAGTGACACAACACATTAACATACCACAGGCAGGAATGTCAAGGTACTGCAGTATATATTTTGACCTCTGATTAATTTTCACAGCAGTTAGTCAGAAATAATAATAGCTTTCCCACCTGTGTTATGCACTTCAAAGTTACAAAAATCTGCAAATAACTTTTAAACATTTACATTGTAGTTTATGTGAGGCAGAAATTAACTAACAGTGATTCACAAACTCTGGTTAATGTTTGGTTTCGGGGTTTGTTTTTAATTTTTAGCCTTTTTTTTAAGTTAAGAACAAAGTTCATGTGTGGTCTGTAACTTTGAGAGAGACGTAATGTTAAGAGGGAAACTAGCTGAAAGGGATGCACATAGCTACCTGACTGATATTCTCTTTTTTTCCCCATTTCCCCCTAGCTTAATTTACCATCCCAATGCTTAAAGATAGCAAAAAGTGCATAACTATTGTTTATTTGGTTTCCTGTTGTAGAATACTACTTAGGTATAATTTCCAGATAAATTACGGTGAATATTGTAGGAATTGCCTTTCATCATTACTTCATCTTCCAACCAGAGGCAAGAATAAACAGCTTCTTTCAATGCTGTAACTTTTGATCTTCATTCTATGTTTGAAACACCTTGGACTTGTTTACCCACTTCAAAAGTATCTATATAAAATAACATGCATCATCTAATACATTTGAGGGAAATTTGGATGAAAGTTTTATATCAAAGGTCATCCACCAGTTTATGGGAGAGATGTTATAACTGAGAAGAAAGAACTGAGAGCACTGAGGGAAGAACAAAATTTTACTAAGAGAATCAGAATAGAGAATATGCATAAAAAGAATACAGATTATTACAATTTCATCCTTCAGAGTAGGGATATCCTGTATTTAAAAAGAGTTTAGTTATATAAAGTTTTCAATCCTCTTAAGAGCAGCCCAAAATGCTGAGAGCAAGCAATTAAATTGCATAGAATAAAAAAAGGTCTTTCCTTTTTACTTTCAATATTTTCCATAATATATTTGGAGTGGAACATATTTACCATGATTTATGACTGGGGATTTTCCCTTATCTCTGTCCTTCTCACTCTCAAATCAGGTCACCAATTACTCTGTGATGTCCAAAAGAATTCCTGAGATACATTTGCTTTCTTTTAAGAGAAGCATTTGTATCCCATGCAAAATATTCAAAGAAGGTATTTTTCGTTTATTCAAAGGAACCCTAAAAACTATTTGTTTTAACCCTGACCTTACCATTAAATGCTATGACCCCAACTCTTAGCCTCTAGGCAATTAAAAAAAAATTGTTTGAGTACATCCAGCCAATGATTTCCATGTTAAAAAAAAAGGTCTAAGTTGGAGCCATGTGGTCTCAATCAGGCAGTAAAAACTCTCTGTATTTTCTTAAATGCACAACTGCAGTATGCCCATAACCTCTCTTTTAAATCATCTTAACCAGATCTGAATCACCCTCACCACAAATGATTCGGTGGCCCTGGAATGTGCTGGGGTAGACAGAGTTGCTCTGCAATGAACACTGAGACATTTCCCACTTTCCTAGTGTTAAGAGAGCAGTCTGCAGGGAAAAAAAAATTTTCTAAAAGGTTAAAGCCAAGACAAAAAGTGACATCATAGTTCAATCATTCAAGAAAAAGAGGAAAAAAAAAATGCATCTACTGCCTAATAAATCAGTGTTGTGTGCCACAAAGCACAGTGAGCCAACACAGCCAAAGAACAGCTTTTCTTGCTGAGGCAGGGATACCACAAGCAGCTGGCAGATGCATATGTAATTGTATTCACAGAGAGCCATTAAATCCATTAAGCCAGCCAGAGTAGGAGAGTCTGATCAATTAAAAAAGCAGAATATACACCATTTCAGCAACAATCTGTGCATCCTCTTACACCACATTACAATATTTCTCACCACAGGCTACCACAATATTTTGCACAGTTTAGTATATACCTGTGTGACACTTTCTTAAAATCTTATAGGCAGATCACTTAGGATCAAGAAAATTTTGAGGTACCTGCATTACCTGAATATATGCTGCTAGCCTTCTTCACCAGTCCCATTGAGCAAGTAAAAAGGACAGGCACAAAACCACCTTAGCTTCCTCAGCACATCTCAGAAGGAGTTCCAAAATATGACTTACATCTAAAGTTATAACAGAGGAAAGGGAATGTAGGTCCTTGGGGGCTCCTAAAAGTCACGTTTAAGCGGCAAATGAGCAAGCTTTGCTTAAATAACTTTAAGATTCTTAAATGCCATTTCCTCTTTAAAACTGTGTCTGGAGCCTGAAAGATTTCTCTCAGTCTTAATCACCTCAAAAAAAAAATTTAAACATGTGGCCAAAGTGATGTGCATTTAAAACAGGAATAGACCAGAGCCAAGACATTTGGATCCAGTTATTAACCTTCTTATACTTCATGGATGTAGGAATCCAGGGATTTTGGTACAGGCCCATCTCTGAACACAACACTCATTGCCAAACCTCACAGTCAATAGAAAATATGCTTTAACATATCAAAGCAGGAAAAACAGCATAAAGATGTCAGATTTTTCCACCACATCAATGAGGAAAAATGTCATTATAGCACCCATGTAAATTGTGAAACTGAAAGCAGCTGCTGAGGCAACCTGACATGGTGCCATTGGCAGAGGGGGGTCCAACTCAGGAAAACAATATCCCATCTTTATGTCTGAAAAAGTATCTTTGCTGGTTCTAGTGTGTGATTCCTGTTCAGTGAATAACTTGCCATAAATAGATCTAGTAACTACTACTGAAAGAAATGCCTCAGTACCTGGCAATAAAATGTGTGCTAAACATCCCCAACATCCTAACTAATTGCACACTGTGCTGCTGAGCACTGTTTCACTGTCAATCTATAGAACTATAATTTATCAGATCATTTTCAACAATTACCACACCAAGCTGAGTATTCTCCCAAATGAAGGGCAAAAGTCAGAATGAGAAAGCTTTGGTTTTGAGTTTCTAAATTAGAAAAAACAAACATCCAGACCTTAAACAAACAGTTAATTGACTGTGACTGCTATACTTTGCACAATCGCGTATTTGCTCATTCAGCATATTTTTCATGTGACTAGATTCACCTTCACAAATACTTGATCACCAGCAGTTAATATCTGGGTACGGGGAAGGGACCGCTCACTTTGTCAACAAAAAATATTTGAATAACTACTTGAAGTAACTGGCAGAGTCAGAGTAAGGGAAGGGAAAGGAATTTTTCCCCCCTTTTCAGGTCTATTGTCCCAGTAAGATTTGCTTGGTCTTTTTGTTTTAAAAGTACATAAGCACATTCAGTGACCAGGTCTCTCCCCCTTTGTCAAACTTACTATACACTTAACTTTCTGGATTTCAAGGGCTTGTTATTTATCACTTTATTAAGATAACCCACATAGCAAGACATAATAGCATGCCGATTCCAGGGCTTATCAGTAGTTTTAAAACAAATGGGTCCCTGCAGTGAACTTCCCTTGACAGCTAGATGGCATTTCTGGAAGCAAAGCATTTGGATTAACCTGCCTCTGTTCTAATCATTATAAAACTTTTCCTAAAGACAATACTAAGAGATTTAAAAAAATTCTTTGTAACAAAGCAAACCATTTTCCTAGAAAACTAAAAAGGCAGCAGTCTTAACACTTTGAAAAAAACAAAACACTATGAAAACACTATTAACAGCTAAATAATTTTGCATCTTTGAAGAAAGTTGTCTCTTTTTGCAACTCCTGTCCTCTCTGAGTCATTTATTCAAGCCTACACTCTTTTACACTGTACATTAGCCTTCACTTGCATGCCCTAGAACAGTAGACTCTCAAAGATTTTCCTTTTTAAAAAGAGATCCACTTTGCTCCTAATAGCAGGGAGAGGAAGGGGGAGGGGGTGTGCTCTGAATGAATGCCAATCATTTAAAACAAGCTTATTTTGGGTGTCTATAAAGTAACTAGTCTTGGGATGCATCTGATGCCTTTATACTCCCCATCCTCCTGAACTTTAGTTCTACTCATATCCTCTGTGATGGAATACCTTTACTTCCCAGGTTCAGCTCTTGCACTTAAAACAAATGAGTTACTCTGCCAGTTAAAGTTAATCTGTACTACACATGGTTCAAAACAAAACAGGTTTGCAGAAAACCTAGTAATAAAGCCATTTGGAAAACTTTCCAAAACTGTACAGACACTTAGGAATTTTGATAAAACAGATACGTTCTTATAAAGCTTTTTGGAAAGGGAGAAATGAGGAACATTTTACTGCTAGGCACTGTTCCAATATCTCTATAACAGCACACACTGTATTATTCACTCACATACTTTTTCCCCTCTCCTATTGTAGTAAGCTAAAGCACCTTATAGTTTCTTGCACCTTTATACACATTTAATGCTGGCACTTACCGTTGTGGCACAGAGGGACCCCACCCCCGCAAAGAGGCTGAGAGCTGATGGTCTCTGGGTCCTTTACTTCTTGCCTAGCCCAGGCTCTCAGCTTTGCTGCTCTAAATTCAGCCTAGTCCGCAGAGGAGCACAGAAAAATTTAATAGACAGATGAGCTGCCAAATTCCAACCACCACGATCGGCAATGAAGACGTTCTCCCTAGTTCTGAGTGAGTCCAAAGAACAAAGCCTGCTGGCAATGAGGAAGCGGAGTTTAAGTCCTCTGGCTCCAGTCCAACTGTTGCTCTTGCTTTTGCTGCAGAGTACGTGAGAGTGTTTGCATGAGCTTGTAACGCATGTAAGAGATGGGGGCTGGGGGAAAAGAGGGTGTGTGTAAGGGGAGGAATGCTAGTCACATCCAAAAATAACATGAAGGAAGTCAAGTAGTGATCCATCTCCCCTCATTCTCTCTCTCCTTATCACATGTACTGAGAGTGTCTCTACCCTAAGATTCTGATCTCAAGAGTGGGTAGAGAAAAAATTCCATTGTGACTTGCAGCTCGTATGATTGTGGTTTTAAATTGTAACTGGCGAGCTGTACACTTACAAGAACACGTCACGAAACAGATGATTTAGTAGCAATTTACTTGATGATACTGCAGCCAGCGTGCATTTCACACTGTGTGTGTTTGCAAACTGGAGAGAAAAACCAGAAACTACGAACATAGTTTACTACACACCAGAAAAAAAACAATGTCATGTTTGCCTGTCCAGGAGTTCCTAAATTCCAATCCTAGGTATTTCCAGATACCACTTAGTGCTGATTTTCAAAATAGCAAATGTTGCAAGTTTACAATATAATGCAGAAAAGGGGATATAAAAATCTTTACATAGTTTAAATTTGCCCTGGTTTTTTAGAATTATTCTGAACAAATTCCACATACAGAAGAGTATTGAGTCAAAAAGAAAATCAACACCCATGACACAACACAAACAAGAAAATCCCATCTGAAAAAATAATTCCTTCGTCAATAATCACAAAGCTATTATTTAACTATTGTGACTTTTCTTATTCTGTTAAAAGCCTTAGAATATTGGTTTCAATAACTGTGGGCTTTTAAAAATCTTACAAACAGACATTAACAAATGAAAAACAAATTTAAGGAAAAATAATTACCCATTAGTCACAGAATCTTCTGAGTTGGAAGGGACCTGTAAGGATTATCAAATCCAACTCTTAAGTGAATAGTCCATAGCGGGATTGAACCCACAACCTTGGTGGTATTAGCACAGTGCTCTAACCAACTGAGCTCATCCCATGATAGCCCCAATATGATTTGTAGGAGTTTTGTTTAACCCGGCTTCCAGCAAATCAGCTTGAGGACCTCTGAGACTACTTATAAACCCAGAAACAGTCTATGATTACTTAACATTTCTGAAGAATCGTTACTCAATCTAGTAGGGCTTCAGTCTCAAGAAACTCCGTTTAAAATACTGTAACACAATGGAAGTTGTACTTTCATCGTTAAAACTCTCTGTGAAGCATTCAATTAAGTTTTAATTTAAACATTACAATATAAAGAAAGGTCAAAGCAATTTTGAATTTCATTTAATCTCACGCAGATTAGTTTAGCCCATGATTATGAAGTGTTTGATGTGATGATGGGTATTTTAGAAAAGCAAAACTGGTCAACTTCAATTATGAATGGTTTTGAAATACCAATTATCACAACAGAAATAAAAGTGGGAAAGAAGGCAGAAACTAGTTAGAAAATAGACTCCAGTGTGCCAGTTTCAACAATAATGGCATAAACCAGCCACGTGTTTGCACAAGACTTTGTTCCTCCATACAGGAGACAACGTAGCTCAGACTTAGTGATTTCCATTTCCAGAGTCAGTACTTCTAGACCTACCCATTTTTTTACCATTAGTAAAAACAATGAAGCTTTGGATAGGAGCTTAGGTTTTATAGAACAGATATAATACATTTCCCTTAATTCCCATTACATTAAAGAAGTTACAGTGTTTTTCCAAATCTACTAGCAGAAAATTTTTTATGATATATTTTAAAACTACAAATACACTCAATGTTGAAGGTAAATCTCAGAAACCTATACAAACCATCTGGAATGTAAGGAAGTTATGATGATTTAAGTTTGCCTTCCTGCATATTCACTAGAGATTGAATTTCAATATATTATAAGGCCATAAAAGTTACCATAAATCCAAGTTCTGTACCAGGAAGTTCACAGTCCTACTGTGATCTACTTCTCTGTGGGTACTTGGTAGCATTACAAAGCTTGCCTTCCTTTGTTGGCTTGAAGGTTGCCAGCCTAAATTTAACCTGACAAATTCTACATGTAATGAAAGATCAAGAGCAGATAAGATTACCTGAGGGCTTTTAGTCTACACCTCATCCTATCTTGAACATCAGCTGCATTGAATTTGCTGAACTGGCTAATTACAATTCTAAGTTGAAAAACATACTCTTCGAGTGGACAACAGCAAGCACACATTTAGTTTGCTATGCAGTCCAGTCTCCAGACAAGAGAGGTTAGTCCAAAACCCAGTTTTAGGCCAGACATTTGAATTTGTTTTGCTATTATGGAAAAGCACAGGCCTGAAAGAATATGAATTCAGCAAAATTATGCAACATAAAGACAAAAAAAAGCAAGCAAAAAAAAAAAAAAAAAAGCAATGGGGAGCTGTCACCTCCTTTTCCTCTGTCTGTTGTCATAACCAGACCCAAAGCTGTTTTCAGGAAAATCTGAAAATCAGACAACCCAAAATTCCAGTATTATATGATAAATTAAGGCCGAGTATTTCAGTGGCTGATACTCCACAATGTATTAAACAAATCATTACTAGCATAGATACTACATTCTTGTTATTCTCCGATGTCTACATAGATGAAAGACATGAAATACATAAAGCTCCCCAAACTCTGGATTTATTTGTTGTATAATTAGTGAACTAGAAGATAGAATTTTTCAGGGGTCCAGTTGTATAAAATATTACAACACTAATATTGTTGTTATTTAACTCAAATAGAAGGCAACCCTATGACATTTAGAAAACTTACACTAACTGTGTATTTGCTAATTGCAGCTATCTGCTCCAAGTAACATCTTATTTTCTGCCTACAAAAGATTTAGCTGCAAGCTTCAAATTCTGGTGAAGATCTATCAGAATTCAGCTTGTTTTCCAACTGTTCTCATTTCTAGTTAAGGAGGGAAAAAGAAGAGAGATACATTACAAATTCTTTCATTGAAATGTCATTCTTGTTACATACAGAAATGAGACACTTTATGTTAGTAATGCTTTGACTAGTATGATATAGTCATCATAATTTGATTGGTGCTCAGACCAGATGGCTGTAGTAATTTTTGAAGCGTTAGATAAATGCATCAGAAATCATAATCAGCAAAAAATAACACAGATTGAAAAGAGTCTTTAAGGGTGATCACAGTGTTCTACTGAATTAACTGCTGGCAGTGGCTCTTAAAAATCAAGATTTTCTCATGTTACTATATGGGAAGGCCCATTCAGAAGGGTTATGGCAGACCCTTCTGGACTATTTGCACCAAGAAGCCATCGTATTTTACTTTTTGGTCTCCCAAGAATAGTAGTGTAATACAGTAATAACCATGTATTAAGAGGAAAGAACACATTTTACTCTTCTTTTCAGCGGTTACTAGACACAAGGTTTGGTAAACAGGGCAACAACTTCAGTGTCATGTATTTTGTACAAACAAATAAATGTGTTTCCAATATAGCCTATGCAAATTTGGAATTCAGCAGTAAAGGTCATGCAGTGTTTGGATGTAGGGACCACTTGCAAGACAAGGCCTATAATCTAATAAAAGAGACAAGAATGGTGAAAAATGCAAAAAGATAGAACACTGAGCTCAGGGAGTCTGTATTTTCCAAATTCAAACATTTTCTTTTTGGTATCTACATACCTGAATTGTTTAAATGATGACTCATGCTGAATTTATCTTTGATTATAAAACATTTAAAGATTTTGCTTTTTCTATCCATACAGCCTTTTCATGCTTTCTGTGGCTACTGACCCAAAGCCTGCTTTTTCATCATCTCCTTTGCCCTCTCCACTGCTCCTAAAAACTTGTGGTTTTTTAAGAAGTGAAAATGTTTTTGTGGCACAGGTTAATGGAGGAACATTTTCTCTGTAAAGATAATGTGTGAAGTATTTGCGTGTTCTGAACTTATTTAATGTTGAATTTTCCTTCTCCAAAGGGCCTAAAGAGCATTTAGACTTTTTTGAATGTGAGACTTACTGCATATTTTCAAAGTATTTTTTTGTCTCAGAGGTATAACATAAGTTGTTTTTTATTTAAGAGAAATATAACTCCCTTCCTTCCCCAATTTTTTTTCAATAAACTGTCACAGAAAATGTGATCTAAATCAGAGTATAATAGAATTTTTGAAATGCTTTCCTTGCATGGATATTTTCTTATTTTAAAGACAAAAGAATATACATAATTCTGTCTTTGTCTTCAGTGTTTCTATTTATGAATATTGTTAATTAACTTAAAAGCAGTAGAGATGCAGAGGAACAAGGTATAAGAAGCAACTGTATAGGCTATGTATAAAAAGGCGTGTATTCAGATATCTCAGAATAAGTTCATTAACGAGTTTTCTTCCATATGATCCAAGGTCAGAATTAAAACCATACCTAAACTGACGTTTTTAAGAAATCACAAGCTTTTCAAATTCAGTAACTATTAAAATGAATGGTACATATAAGCAAAATGCTCTCAAATTTTGTATCTACATCATACGAACAGTATATGATCAGACAAGTTTGGTTTTCCAAATATTTTATAGTTGCATCATAACATAAACTGATAGAAATACATATTTGCTACAATTACACAAATAAAAATCCTCCGCATGTGTACTTAGGCCTGAAAAGCAATCAAATAACATGAATAATATTTCAGAGCAAGAGAAGAATGTAGGAATTTGTCATTTAAATGACAACAGGAATTTCCCAAAGATCAAAATGCCTAATAACTGTTTTATTGACCATTAACTATTACTTGCCAAATCAGCAGCTATGTAGGATTTTGGTGGAAAGTTGTTTACGTTTAAGGGGAATACATGCAGCCATCCCAAGCCCAAACAAGTCAAATCACTGAAGGTTTTGTTCACAGAACCATCTACTTCTTTTCCTTGTTTATGGAATCCATTGTAATTGCAGGATAAGTATATAAAAATCAGCCCTGAAATAGATTCCATTTTAATTGCTCAATGATTAAACATAAAAGCACATTAAAAGGATGCATGGACTAGGATAATGGCAGAGTGGAGATGAGAGAACCAAACATTTCCAAAACTCAACTCATCCACTTGTTTAATTCCTGCACTGTCTCTGTGATTCACAGACTTGGGATATTCTAGCTTAGTTTCTGTTTTTTAAATTTTTTTTTGCTTGTTTGTTTTTAATATGAACAATGCCAAAATCCTTATGATCTAGTAGCTATCAGGAGTTAAATAATAAAATGTAGCAATACAGCAAGAAGTTTGTGGGGACCAAACCCTTCCACCCACCACATATCTAATATTCTGAAGGTAGGATCTTTTGTTTACTGGTTTATTTTTAAAATCACAGTTCTTTTAAAAAATATAGGAATAATTTTATCCCACTCTAGTAGGTTCTTCAAAGAATACATTTTTGCAGCCTATATTAGTGAAAGAAGTATTAAATGAAACAATCCAGCAACTGCTGCCTTTCTATTTAAATAAGTGTATTTAACATTGAAACAAGAAGTATTTTGTAAAAAGTATTAAATAAAGCATAGCTGAAGCAGGAAAGGAAACCCCTTGTTTTCTCTTGTGTCCTAAAGGTTCAGTTCTTGAACTATGATCAAGGCTTTAACTGACAACAAGGCATCTGCTATCCCCTGAAAGTCATATAACACCTATTAAAAAATAAGTTGGATTATTTACCACAAACCCACGCAAAATTATAACCATCCTTCCCTTCCCACCATACAATAATAAATCATTCTATTCTCAGCAAATAGCATGTTGAGAACCAGCAACCACAAAGCTTTTAAATGGAAGAACAACCTCCTTTTAAAGAAACAGAGTGATTAGCTTAAGCCAAATGAAAAATACTGCATTTTTTCAAGATGTGTTTACTAAGCAGCAGAAGCATTCAATAGAGTTGATGGTTAGCCAGCATTTATAAATTGCCATAAAGAAAGCAGATAAATTGTAGAAACCTCTTTATTGGGTTCTGATGTTACAGTACTTGAGGAGTTCTTCAGGTCACAATACCAAGACTTAGTTTTCAAAAAACCTCAATGATTCTTGGGTTTACTATTAACAGAAAATGTAATTTTTTTGTACAAATGCTTTTTGTCAGACAAGAGTAGAATCTAAATAAGCCAAAATTCCATGTCTAACTGCTATGGCAAAAGCAGTATACATGTCCATGTATGCAAAAAGAGGATTATCACTACTGGTGTTTTCTTTTAAAAGCATGTTACAAAGGTGGCCACAGTTTTTCCTTCTCACACTTTTGTAACATTAAGTTTTGAGAGATACTATATTAAAAACTTCTATTTCCCTTGAAGGTCAGAGTAATTTTCCATATCAAAAAACAAAAAACCAGGAACATATACATTCTCTATACATTTGGCTATAGAGAATAAGGACTAGAAATAACTTTGGAATTAACATTTGTCATAAAGGAAGCACTGATATCAGCAGAAAATGAAATTGAAAGTAAATTTAAATAATCTGTCAGATGTATACCTCATTCATACATTTTTAAAAAAATAAAATCTCATTCTTTGCATATTCAGTTTGGAATAAATGCCTAATTTTTTTTAAACAAACTATGTAATGTCTCAAAGGATGATTTCCAGAAAAAGATATTTTGGCACAAGCACTGAGGATTAGGTTGGGTGGGGGAAAATCCTCCCAATAGATCACCTAGCAGAGACTGCTGACTGGATCATGAGAGGGTCCCAGTTCATGCATCGCCTGGAACAGACCTCACTTGAACATCAATCAATATTTTTTATATAGATTCAAGCTTGCTTTGGCTGTTTGGATAGCTGTGGAATGAAGGCTGAGTTTTACCAGGCTGCTTGCTTCACCTACTTCTGGTACAAATCCCCTTTCATGATTTGAAAAAATCTTAAAAATGCTATTCAGATGGATTAACCATGCAGCAGTAATTCTTCAAAAGTAACTTGAGGTAAACCACATATTTCTCTTCCTAAGTTCAGAGGAAAATGAGTTCAGGAAATGAACTCATAGGTAAATTAAAAAATAAAATTAAAACCCCCCAGAAAAATCATACTGAATACATGATGCTGTTTCCCTTCTAATGCATTGTTTAAACATTGAAGAAAAGGAGTTTTGGTACATGAATGCTGATACTTGGATTTGACAGTATTTCTAGCCAAGAGTAGCCAAAGCCATACTCTAGATTTTTTTTATTTTCTGTCTTTAACGGTAGTTTTAAATCAGGATATTTTCTGTAATCCCTCAGATATTTTATGTAACCAATACCCAGGAGACTTTGCTCATTAAAACTGTATTTTTGAAATATTTAAAATATCCAGCTGCTTTGGAAAATCAGACTATTAAATCACTCTGGTTTAAGACTTTTTCTTTCCAGACCCCTCAAATATGAAGTTTGTACCCCTTTGCAATAGGCAACATTACCAGTGAGTTTGGGTTAATTTAAGGAGCGATTTCTTACATCTATCCAATCAACATAATGCATACAACTTTTTCATTTTACAAGCAATAAAACTCAGACTACACTTCAGAGACAATTTCTTACATATATGTACAATTCACATTTTCATCACCTTAATACATTACTGTGCTCTATGACACAAATCTCTTTCTCTTCCTCACAAGAGCATCAGTGTCAACCCTCAAACCTGTACCTTGCAATATCTTCTTTTCCCCCTGGCAACCAAAAATTGTATGCTGTGTTTACATTGGTACTTGTAGTCTGGGATGGACAAACTGACTCAACAGGCAGCTGGGCAAACAAAATAGTAATTTTGCATAATGATTTGCACCAACAAGAAAGCCTTTCCGGTTTCTTATTTTAACCAAAACCTTTGGTAAAGGTTTCTTTTAACAAGGTGTTATTTTAACAAGAATAACAACAATGAAAAAATCAGTAAAAAAGGAATGCTACCACAAACAAAATCAATCAAACAGGAACACTGACTAGTCTTTGTTATAGATTTTATATTTTTAGGAGATAAGTTTTCCTAACTTCATTCCATATAAAATATTACTATAGAAAAACTGAATTTGTAAAGTTTTGCACAAAAGGAAGTTTCAGGATCCCTGGAAAAGTTGAGGTGAAATTGTAATGTATAGGTGTTTGGGTGATTAATGTACATGGTCCATCAGAAGATCTTTTTGAGTGGAAGCATGTAAATGAGGATGGTCTTATCCACAAAAGGTCACTTAGAGATTAGTCACAGCCATAGTGAGGGCTAAGACCATAATCATAGGATGGGAAAAGTTGAGGTGCCTTACCTCTAGCGCAGTATGCCTGAGGCACATCTCTTACACCCACCCCTCTCCCAAGACCACTTCCTAGGATGGGTACAGCCCTTCAAAACAGAGCCCAGAGCCCTTCTTGCCTGCACAAATCAACTCCCCAGTGAATTGCTTCCACGCTTGGGTGGGCTTAAGTAAAGCCTAGGTAGTGCTGTCTACCTTGTCTAACTAAAGATTCTCAGCAGCCATGGTACATCAAGGAGCACTTCACAGCACTACTGGCAGCCAGGGAAAGAAGCCCACCCTCCAGGAGGCCACAGTCTGCTTTTTAACTGCCTATCCTACATACTTTATATCCCTTCAGCTTTGCATTTGGAGATGAAGTGCTATCAACGTGTCATCCTTCACATTGTCAGTCCAATGTTATTCAACAGGTAGTTGCACCCTGTTCATATGCAAATATATCTCAGTATGGTACGAGCACTAGTATCCAGTATCCAGAAATAAAAGCAGACTGCATGTGTTTCATAGTAGAACCCGATCACATTTCACATAATTTTGCTCTTCAAGTTCTGAGCTAATTGCATGGCAAATAGGATTTGGTGAAAAATGTATACTCTGTGCATACACTATCACAAATTTCTTAACCAGCAGATAGCCTGCTGCTCTTCAGTGCAGTAGCTGTGATCTTTGCATACCTTCAACAATAGCCTCAGAAACTGGAGGGAAAACTGCCCAAGCAGTTCTGGACACACATTCTTAGAGTTTCACTCTTGCAGTATGGCCAGCTGCTCTATAGCAGCTGATGAACAAATGCAGAAAGCATCCACAAAGCATTCGAACACTCCTGACCACTCGTTGCTCTCTCACAGCTTCACTGTGCACAAAAGGGTTAAGCAAGGCTAAAAGGACTAATGAGTAATGCAGCTGGCAAGACATTCCCTTTCCCCTCTCACTGAAAAACTGGCTTTTGTTTCTGCCTTCAGTGAATGAACTCATGCAGCAATACCTGTTGGCAAATCGAGGCTTGTTGTATTGTTAAGATACAGACAATGCTGCCAAGTCCTTGATGTCTTCACAGATCTTTGCTACACAGATTGCTGTGCCAGGGACTCATCAGATGATCAAGCCCACACAGTGCCAGAAGGAACATCCAATTGCCACATACCAGTCAGAGCTCTCAGGACACAGACAGAGCACCTTTTCTGCATATTCACAGGCTCCCCTTTGGATACCACTGAAAATGCCAGCTTCTCATTTAAAATGGAAAACATTTTATTTTATGCATGTAGTGAATTAATGCAAAATATCTAATTCCTTTTCCTTCTCTTTTCCCCGTACTACTCCGGTCATAGATATCATTAATGTTGATTTCTCACTATTTGTTGTAGTGATCCATGCATATGGGGAAAAAAATTACACTTACTTGTTTATATATTTACACAATTATAAACACTGGGGCCCTTGACTTGGTGGAGGCAGAGAGATATTGCTATGCTCTAGCCTTACAAAGAAATCAAAGTTGCTAGGTAATAGTGCTGCATTTTCTGTAGGCACTTTACTCACTTTCAAAGTAGCCAAAAAACACATAAATCAAGTTAAATCTGTCTGCGCCACTGTGGTTCCACCAGCAACTTTTCTGTTCCAAGGGCAGTTGTCTGTAGGAAAACTCGCTTAGTAACTGCATTTCAACAGAAGTGTCTTTGGAAGGAAACCTGGGCATTTCTAAATCTGTCAAGCATGTAGCATGCTGAACTATACTCACCCTTCTAGTCTGGGGAAGAGGGGATGAGCCTGGCCTGCTCTAGATGGTTCACAGATAACCACTTTCTACTCCCTCTTATTTTACTGCTCTTTGGAAGAGTAGCAAGCTGCTGAATGACAGGGAGGGTCAACTGAATGTTGCTCCAAATACAAGTTACTAGGGATTATGAAATAATATTCTAATATAAGGGGCAAGCAGGTCAATACACACAAGCATGAACAATATTTTCATTAAAATTGCTAGTACATATATAAAAGCATATTTATATTAAAAGGTGTGCATTTCAAAATACAATGCTGAATAAACTTTATGAGAGTAGCTACTTGGACAACTGAAGTACTGGACAAGACTATAAAGACTTTAAGCTACTTAGAACTCATGACACGATTCATGTAAAGCACCTCAAATTGCACAGTGTCAATTTTCCAAGCATTATATTATCTGTATACTAAGATATTGAAGACCTTCCCTCTAAATATGCATTCAAAACCAAGAAACTTTTCTGGCTTCCTTTCCATGCTCATCAAATCTGAAAAGAGAGAAAAAAGCCAAGAACAGATGCCCGCCAATAGGTAAGATAAATAGTCCACATACATCATTACACTCTTATCATGAAGTCAGAGGTTCAAGAAGAGGTTCTCTATAGCAAATTCTGAGTAGCAGCTCACAGTTAATGCTGCACTGCTTTTTAAAAGGAGGACACGACTTCTCCTTTAGATATACATGTACTTTTCAAAATTGCATCTAAGTGTGAAATATTTCTAAGAAACTAAAGTTATTTGCTTTCTGTTCAAATTGCCTAACAGGAACAGCGCTTACAGACTTTTTCTTCTGAGAATTTCACCTTTTTTCCTTTTGTAATCCTGCCTTTTGCTACCTGAAAAAAGTAATTAGTTAGAACATGGAAATGTATGTTCTGAAGTGTTTACTAGAGAAAAAGACAGGTTTAATTAGGATTTAGTTTACTTTTTAAACAGCTATTTGTAGACAGAATTTGATTACATACATAGGAGCCTGAGTGATTGACACAGACTGTGGGCACACACAAAGCTATCTCCATCAGAAGAGATTACTTTTCTTGAGATTTTGCATGCCTTTTGTAATGTGGATTCTCATGCAAATGTTCTGGATATCCCAGCTCAATGTCACCGCATATCTAGCACCATTGGCATAATTTCCTAGTCAAAGAAATTAAAAGATAAGCTACCCAAAGGGCAGATCTTTTTAAGCACCCAAGTACAGGCAACAGTAGCTCAAAGTTAAGTAGGGAAATATTGAAATCTTCTTCCAGGTGACACATTTTGAACAGCTGTATTAGATCCCTGAAAGCATCAGCACACAACTGAAAGTGGGCAATTTGAAGTTCCATTTAACATAAAGACATTAAAAGGTCCTTTAAATATATAGTGACTCTCAAAGGAGGAAGCAAAACACAGAATATTATATTTTTCTTTAATATTTGTTAATTTGTATCGAAAGCAAAGAGAGAGGGAAAAAAGACTATAGGCATCCAAAAGTGATGAGAATTTTTGAAGTACTATTAGCATAGGATGGGGTTAATCTCCAAGCGATACACTAGAGTGCAGTAGAGAGGCGTCTGAGGGAGCGTCTGTCCTTGCTGCTGACAAGGACAGTGAGGAAGATGTTATGCTTCGAGTACTTCGATCTGGCAATAAGGTATCAAGAAGTCTCTGAAAGTCAAGTGAAATTTAAAAAGGGGATTAGGTATAAACAACATTATGTCTACAGATCTATTATGCAGGACACAAAACCCAGGCTGTAAGGAGCATAAGCAATCTGCAATGGGCTGACAATCTTTCTGCCAAAGTCATCCTTTTAAAAGGATCCAAGATGAGACATCCTACGATTGACTAAAAGAATATAATCTGACATTTTCAATTTTTTTTTTAGTTAAAATTTTGCCCATCACATTTAGCAATGAATACAAACTAACACACACGAAGATAAAACTAAAAATTGAACTACACTCAGTATACCTGCTTGCAGCTTTCCTTTCTAAGAGGTATCACCTAGTATGTGTATTTTACATAACATTACCTAATGGCAGTAATAATCCTAGAAAACAGACTGTCAGTTTTCAGTCATCACCAAAGAGAAGACAGGCTGATACCACATCAGCTAGAAGGAGAATCACATGAAATGTGGTATTACATAATTTTTTCCTCCCAATACAAGGTGATGGAACCTATACATATTAATCAGTACATTGTACAAGTTTAATGTGTGCACTAAACACCAACAGTTTCCTTGAGCATCCTTGAAGTGCTCCTTAAAATGGGTGCTCTAATGTTTAGGAAAGAGTAGCAATCAGAGGCTTGTTAGTATTAATATGTAGTCAGCCAAAGATGTGACCATTAAGAAAGACTTGGCTAACAAATTGTTTAGCTCTAAATCAGAATGCTACATGCATCTACTCTTCTCACACCAAAAATGCTAATTCTACAGCAAGTTGATTTGTCCCTAATTAAATTGTCTTTGTAAAATGAGACTGTAAGATGTCACCTTCAAGCATTTGGAACACTGACCATTCTAGAAATTGCATACTACTTGCCCTCCTCAGCTGCAGTGGTATGTAACATGGAGTTGGTGGTACAGTCAGATGTTTGGGTTTTTTCATTTACTGCAAGACCATTCCTTCAGAAGAAAGTGCATTAAATTAACACTTTTTCTCAGCTTTCTATTTTTTGTGAGATGAAATTTCCATATGATTTTCTCAACTGTGCATACCTAAAATTAAATGCTTCCTTCCTAAGTTTTAGGTAGATGTGTAGAAAATTGGTATAACAAATCTCTATGCAGAACCTTATGAAAGATGAAATAGCATTCACAGTGTCTCTAGGTAACTTGATTTTACCTATACAGTCATTCCCTTGTAGCTTTCATCCACTCTTGATTGAACATATATTCTCACACCCACGTATTTACAAGAAACAAAACACATATTTAGTGGTCTGGCCAGGATCACTCTTATGCAACATGGAAAACAAGGGATGCTGGCTATCAAGCCCTTGTGTTTTCTCAAAGTTTCTTCTTGATTAGCAGGGTTTTTTTTGTTTGTTTTGTTATGGAAAGTATTTTGCTATTCTATTTCTTCTTTTTTGGGCTAGCAGAAAAAGAAAAAGCACATACTACAATCTTGTTCCCACCCTTCTGTTGTCAAAATCCACAGTCTTCTGCTAACAAAATGCTGTTAGACCTATTGAGGCATTTTGGGTTATGATAGAAGTAACACAGCATTTCATATGACCAACAGGGAATTATGTTCTTCACTATCATTTGAGGCCATTCTTTTAACACTTATTATGCTGTTTCTTCTGGTGCTTATATGCACATTTTTATTCATGCTTCATTCATGGCAATCTTAAAATTTATTATGAGTCTTTGCAAAAATTATTCCATACTGATAATGCCAAGTCCCATCCACCTCCTACCCCTTGAGAAGATGCCAGTCCTATATTGCACAGACCTTTACCTAGTGGGATTGGTGAAAAACAAAACCAAAACCTGCTTTCAAAATCCTATGGGTATGGTTACTGCTGCCAGATAAGTTTCCCAACCAGTCTGTGCAGTGTGTTTTGAAAACACTTCTAGCCTTCATTGCCAGGGCAGAATCAGGAATATAACAGATATTCCATCTGAAAATTTACTGTACATAAAAGTACTTACCAGACCAAACTATACATATATCCACATAAAGGAGCATCCAGTTTATTATTAATACATAAAGCAAAAGTAAGTAACTCCTGCCCAATACCTGCTTACCAAGTCAACACTCTGCCTTACTCCCTGTACTCCCATAGAACCTGACATGGCCTTTCCTCCTTGATGGCTTTCTGAAGGCAGAACTTTACACAGTCCGTCATGCCCAGGGCTTCCAATACCCTCTGGAAAAAACAGGGATGTATTTATGAAGTGCATATTGCCACTTTGAAAAAGCTATATGCAAAACAGATAATACTCAGTTGAGGAAACTGATGTTGATTGCATCTTTTCCTAACAAATGTAGGCACTGGTAGGTACGCACTTCTAGGAAGGAATAAGATCATGGGAGCTCACTAGCATCTGCTACTACTCTGATTTAGAGGGGATATCCAGGAATAATAACAGCTATCTGCCAATTTTCTTTCAAGCTCAAACACTGCTTCCCCTGCAGTTTCAAATATGGCAGTGTGATCTATGCTCAAATCATCAAAATGCCCACAGCTCCAAAAGACAAGTTGAACTCAAGTATGCTGAGCTTATTTACTGTGACTAGTTTGGCTGAATTAGTTTATAAAATGAAAAACATTTAATATGAGATGGCATTGCATACAGTACAAGTAGTTGTAATCAGAAGGTTAAAAAAAAAAAAAAAAGAAAAAAAAAGCCAAAGACCTAACAGCTCACTATGGAATTTGCATTTTGTAAATCTTTCCCAAGACTGAAATTGTTAGTAGCTTGTTATGAGCCTAGGGTAGATGTTAATTTATAATAGATAACTACCCGTTTAAAAGCTGAATCAACTCTTACTGATGCAGTCCTGCGAGCCCTATTTATGCCTTTGGAGCTTAGAAAAAAAGCAGGTAAGAATGTTTTCACTTTAAAAAAAAAACAAAAAGGAAAGAAAGAAGTCTTTATGTGAAATATTTAGGAATGCAATGACGCTAGCTTTTTTTTAGTTTCAGTTGCATGGGAGTTTTCCACAGCTATGTAACTGAAATGGTTCACAACAAGTCAATAATCTAAGTTCCTAATACATTCAAACACAGAGGTAAACAATTAATAGCTTAAAAGAAATACCATGGAAGTTTGTTATTAAGATCCTTAATCTAGGAACATTCCATGATCAAATTCCTTTCTTCTTTTGTAACATTCAGGCTTAACAAAAACAGAAGTTTGTCTACCTTTTAATCTTATTTTATCACTCTGCTGGTATGCTAATCTGTCATCAAGATGTGGAAATCAGAGACTACAAATGTTAATTAAAATAACACAATTCAGTTTGGATCCAAAGGAAGCCATATAATTCAGGGCTTGAATTTCTGTAAGTGTTCTATGGAAAGGTCAAGATCAAACATGTATAAATGCAATACATAATGACATCATTTTTGTGTTGCCATAGTGAAGAGGGGGAGAATTACTGCTGTGAGATGACACATTTTGTACAAAAGGAAGCTCTTGTTATCTTGCTGCCACAAAGACAAAATCTATTTTGTCTCCTAGTGTGAGATATTTCAAACAAAAATTGTCTTACAGGGACCACATTTATGCAATTCTGGTGCAAGTAGCCTGCAGCATGATGATCCTTATAGGTTGGGTTACTCCAGGAATGAATATGAAAACAAAATGCTTTGTGACCGGTGCTTTTACTCTACCTGCAAGGAAGCTTACAGATTCATTTTCTACATAGTCTTTAAACACTCATTTTTCTCATTTGTCTGCACAAAGTCAAGATCATAATGGGGAAACGTATGGTAGAGAATTAATGTCTAATGGTGGAATTGCCGTAAAAACAAAGCATAAATGTTAGAACTTAAACACCCTAAATTTTATGCCAGTTTTATTTCTCTAAAAGCATCCAAAATTGCTTCAATCTATGAACTTCTCTTACACAGAACACATAATATTGCTGGCAAACCCTGCAACAAAGGTTCTTCTGGATATGATAAACATAAATTCACTTCAAATTCAGGAGTAGAATGAACAGATGCAGAAATTATAGTGTAAAGATAAACTTCAGGGAAGTATTCAAGGCAAGAGTTTCAAGTTAAATCAGTGTATTCCCATGCTTAAAAACATTTTCTGCTGAAAAATCTGTTTAATATTCTTTGTCAGCAGGACAGCATGGGTTTTCAGACTTTTAGATCCCCACCAATTCTGAATTTAATGATGCAGCTCACCTTTAAGGACTGTGAGCAGAAACCATTACATCACTGAGGTCTTCAGATGAAGTTGACAGATCCTTTTAAATGACCTACCGAAATCATTATGAAATCTGCACAATCAGCAGGAACCAGAACAAGAACATACTTTATATACAATGCGTCAGTTTATGGCATAAGAAATTATTTTGTACAAAAAAATTGCATAACCAATAATTTTTGTATGGACACTGCACATTCGAACAACTATTCTTTCTGACTTCAAGAAAAAAAATCTGATAAAATATACCTCCACAGTACTGACTGAAAGTGGTCCACAGCATACAGCTTTTAAAAATATGATCCTACTGGTTTGGATCCATATATGAATAGTGGCAGGTTTTGTTTAATGAATTTGAAGTCAGACAGCTACATTGAATGCTAAAAAAATTAACCTCTAAGTAGCTCTTTAGATTCAAAGTACCTCTGCTTAAAATTTGAGTTTCGAAGTAGAAAAAAATACTGATTTTGTATTTTTGGACCTTTGTTTCTACTATTGACATATACACTCTAATCTCACCTCTCTCCTCATGTCAGAAACACTATCTTTAAAACATAAAATAACTCTATTTCTAAAATAAAAACTAAACTAAATGTAAAGGTAGGATTTTCCCTATTGGCCTTAAAGGAGTTAAAACCTAGATTCCCTACATATATGGGAAAAGTACAAGATATTATTATTTATCCTATTCACTGGTGTAACATACTCAAAACTTCTACTCAAAACCCTCAAAATACTGGATTTTAACTAAAATGAAGATGGAAGCCTCTGTAATAAAAATTGTATTTATATAGAAAACACCATTATATAATAGACACCTATAAAAACCACCCATGTTAAATGTTCCAAATACTTTCTGACTGATATTTTTATAGTTCATCTCTTTGGGTACATTAAGTATATCCTTTATAGAGAGGTATATACCATATTAAGGAAATCTAAAAGGAAAAGCAGGCAATATAGTATTTCACAGTTTATTCTTCTATCCAGAGTGAAGTAAGGGCATTTCAGCAACAAAATGAGAAATTTCAGAAAAAAAATGAAAGAGGTATTACTAGGTGGCAGATCTTAAAATCTTATAAGCAATAGTAGTGAAAAGATTTCTTTTTTCCCCAGTCACTGCCTGTTTATGAACAATAAAAGGCAGCTGAGTGCAGTTCCACTAAGAGGCCCTAAGAACAAGAGGACTTGCAAACAGCAAATACTGCACACATATACTGTCATTGAAATTAGGCATAAGCTAGTATAATTATGGGGTTTTGTAAATATTTGTAAGTCATTATTACCAGAAAATTAAAAATGCTTTCTACCTAAATTCTTCATGAAGCAAGCCTCAGCACTTTGTAATACTTTCCTGTCATAAAGGTGCCAAGTATTTGCAATTTTTCGATGAGCTCACACTCAAAAATGTTCACATCCGTGAAATGGGGAGGGGGTTGTCAGGAGGAGGAATTGCAGCACAGTGCTCTGGGCATGATGAGTAAAGCTGCCCCAGAGTGCCTCGCCTCTCACTGGCTACTTCGGACCACTGGAACAATATTTGCCGGTTGCTATGTCGACAGAAGTCCTTGCCAATTCATCCCATTAACAAGACTGAACCTGGTTCTGGTTGATAAGAATGGGTATTGTTTGAATAAAATGTGTTGATAAAATACTCCCCAGAGGTAAAACTGATCATTTTTATGTGTTTGAGGAATGTCAAACTCATGCCTTGCAACCATGCACTTAGCAGAAACTTTTATTTCCATATCATCTTTATTGGCCTTTCTTCTCAGCAGATTTGGAGGAACAATACCTCATGTTTTTTCAAAGGGTACACAGAATTTGTAGTGTATTTTAATATTTTCAAACCACAAGTTAAATAATCATTCTCAAATCAATGTATGATTTTTTTTAAGGTCAGCTGGAGCAGCTGTATATCTGACAAGATGACTTTCTGCATCTCATGAGTAATGACAGAGGGTTCTGAGCTTTCAGTATTATATTTGGAAAGAGAAGGCATTACATACAAGCCTAGTACATTAAAAAGCATTGCTAAGAGGTTAAGCACTCAGATGTTAGCAAATGCCACATAGCAAACACATACTCTGGAGAGAATTAACTGAGCAGATAATGGTGTTTGGGAGAAGAAAGGATGGACTGTTTGTTACCAGGTTTTTCTGACATTTACTAATGGCACAGAAATGGCAAGAGTAAAGATCTGAGAGATTGAAAGGAACCTGTTCTCTCTCCACTTGTCCTTAACTTTATATATCCATGCCTATTCCTGTTCCATCCCCCTTATAACCTTGGTTTCATCAAACAACATTTGGACTTCTTTGCTATATAACGTCTACCTACTTTTAAAATAATTATTAATATTTGTCTTTTTATTTCACTTTACATGAACATTTCATAAGCAACTTCTTTTCAGAATCAGTGAGATAAAAAGTGTTATCCCCGCTTTGCAGATGGGATTTCAAAATTTAATTAGAAATATTTATGAGCTGGTGATTTTCAGAGAATATATAATGCTGTATGTATTTCGAGCAGAATTTCTATTTATTTCAGTTGCAGCTGAAAAGACTGGCCTCAGTACCTGGAATAACATGTAATTTTCAGTACTCATTCAATAACTAGGCATATTCATTCAATACCTAGTTTTCCAGCTCCAGCAACTAAAAAAAGCAAGAATCCTACAAAATTCCTTTCTTGATTTTACCCCCTCTACTGTATCTGCTGAATAAGATCATGGAGGGGGGAATGTGATTATATAATTACATAATGTAGTGTACTGTTTGAGTGAAACTTGGTTTTCTATGTTTTGGGTCCTTGACTTTATGACTTCAATAATTATTTATTACTGAGAGCAAAGTTCTATCATACAACATTACAAAAAGACATGGAATCGCATCAGAATGTTTTAGTCTACCATGAGAAATTCTGACTTACTAAATAGCAAGTGAGAGTTGAATGCTGTTGTCCTCACCCATCCTGGTCCCATCCTTTCTATGTCTGTATCTTTCTGTATAGGCAGCCCTAAACCATGTACTTCACATTTCTTAGCATAGGCCACTGACCCCTCATTTAGTTCTCTTTGTTTTCCATCTCCTTCCATTTATCCTTGCTGGACTGCAATTCCAGCATTCTTAAGCAGGTACTCTGTCTTTCCTTCCTCCCCTGGTTTTCAAGAGCTTTTGTCTGCTCAGCACCCAGTTTATCCACAGCTCCTGACAGTGGTCTCTTATGTCATTCAGCGCTGATCCTAAGTGCATCCTGTGTTCCTGGCCAAAGCTTCTCTTCCAACTGTCCCAGTCTCTTTAGCCTAATGGAGAGCACAGCAATCCACCAGCCCATAAAGGCTTTAAGCTGCTTAGATAGGGTTCTGAGATGAACATAGCCAGTACAATACATAATCTTTGCTTTAGGGCAAAATTCCTCATTCATGGAATCACATATAAATCCAGAAAGAACTGCAGGTTGCAACTTGGCCGGCTCTGGGTGGATTTTCATAGGAGTGGCAAAAGGCACATCTCTAGCACAAAGGTTGCCCTGTATCAAATTTCAAAATATGCCCTAAAGAACTGGCAGGATATTATATATCTTACTGGGCAGCATTTTCTTTTCATTCAGGCAAACTAAACACCTAATTTTCTGTTCATTTCTCTCTTAAAAAGAAAAAAAACCTAAATATCCCACACCCTTAGCAGTCACAAAATCCTTCCCAGAACCTTTTAATTGGTTGGGACTTTTGAAGTTAAGGGATAATGCAGCTGTAATCAGCAGGTCTTCAAAGGATAGAAACAATTAAGGGAGGTGTGGATGCCCCCAAAGAAATAATTTATGATGTGATGTCATTACAGTATCTGGCATTATGAATCAAAATGCACACAGCACTAACAGGACTGATGGTGATTCTCCCATGCTATCCATGGTAGAATTCCTGCACGAGACTAACAAAGAAGGAATCTCACATCTCAACAGAAAGACACTTTCTGTTGCAACATCCATCCTACCTGAGCAAGAGATGGGATGAGGCTGCCTTGATGGAAGAGAATGTTTGTGTCTAAGTCTTAACTCCCCCTACTCTACCAGGTCCTAATCATGCTTTTTCAAGTCACATGAATATAGTGATTGTTCAATTACTCACTGAGACAAGAAATAATCACTATCACAATTGATACAGAAAATGTAATACAAGTAGTGACATTTCAAAAGCATTATAAACTGAAGTGTACTTTCTGAAACAGAGCTTATTTAGTACAGAATAACTACCACATTATGGTAGGTTTGCCCCTAGAAGTAGAATACTAGTCAAAAATTTGCAATTGTCTTGAGCAAAACCCTATTTCACTGTTCAAATTTTAGCAGCATGCCGTTTTCTGTACAATAAATAACAGTTCTTTTAAAGTTCCAATCAGTAACCAAAATCATTTCAAGATTGATTTGAAATCCCTCCAACCATCTACAGCCTTCCTCTTTGTCCCCACTCCTTCCCCTGCCTTAGTTCTGTATAGATTCATTCATGCAGTGACTGCCACAAAGACTTCAAAAGAAAAGAACTCACTTGGTGCAACAAACAGGAGAAGCAGAAAATTGCAGGACCCACCACTGCACTTTTCAGGATTTATTGCCAACACTGACTGTGCCAAGAGTCAGTTCTGTTAAGTGAAATGCTGCAAATATGGTATTTCAGTGTTTGACTTAATGGTGACACATTTGTACTATCATAATGAATAATATATGCTGCTCTTTAATATATTTCCCAGTATACTGCTATTCACTAGTAATAAAGGTTCTTACTAAAACAATGGTATTCTGTAGTTTTCCTCCTCTTCCCCATCCAATTTAAGCACGTTTTAAATAAATTTAGAAAAAGAGTTAGACTGCAGTCAACTTTTCAAACAAAAAGTCTGTTCTCTAAGGTGACAATCTAATCCTAGAAAGCAGTGTGAAATGAAGCTAGTGTCTCTGAAAATATATTACTTTTCAAGTTACTCGATACCTTCACTCTCCCAGAGAAAATTTCCTGCTCTGGCTGATGGCCAAAGAGATTATATAGTAAGAGGCCATATCCTTTTGCCTTTCATTATTTAGGCAATATTTCATACTACTACAATGTAATCAAAATACTTCCCTTCTAGCCAATATTTGGCTCTAACACAGATCAACATTTTTTCCATTGGTATTTTTAAGTAGCTACTCTGAAGAAAAATATCATTAAATCTCAGTATTTCTTTATTTTGCCTTCATGCTGTGATAAATATCAAAAGTATTCTGTTAGATCTATGATGACTACTCTCAAAGGGTTCCCAGGCTATAAGGTTTCATGAAACATAAAATTAGAAAAGTGAACGGGATTCAAGTATTAAGTGCAAGGATAGTTTTATTTCTCTAACTCCAAAATAGACATACTAGAAGAGGCACTTATAGAAATAATATAACCACATGGAAATAAGAAAAAACATTCAGACACATTTAAAAAACTAACAACAATTATTTGTCATTTGTTTTTCTCACATCAAGTTCCTTTCCTGATTCCTGCAGAAAAGAAAAAAAAAAAAAGAGAGTTTTGCTTTCAAAGCAAGAGAATCTCTACAGAACTTGCTGGGTTTACTGAAATTACACAGAGCCTATCTAATTTGTCTCCCTGGAAGAAAAGGGGATTTTGATCATCACGTAGCCAGTACAGAGGTTTGCATGAGAGACACAGTGTATTGTGAAAGCATGGTAGACTATCATCTTTTCATAAACAATGTCTGTTTGTATGTATGGAACAGACTTCAGCAGGTACAGGCAGATTTGTTAACAAGCAGCAGAATAAAGGGGTCAGGAGTTCTGAACTCTAATGGTAGCTCTGGAATGGGACATGATGCTCTGGTTACAACCACCACAGCCTTGTCATAGTCATTCTCTACAACAGAGTGACTTCATGAAATTCTATATCTCTAATGAGAGGTGGCTATAGTTACGGTACAGTAGAGCTACAAAAATGCAGTAAAACTCAAGTCCAATGAAAACTTCAACACTCTCACAGGATTAGAAGAAATAGTAGTAAGAATAATAGTAATAGTATTTGTTGCACCCCAAGCTCCATCCAACCAACTATGCCTTATGCTTGCATCCCTGAGTGATACTTGCCTTTCTTGCATTGTGGGATATCTTTGTGGTCTATGAGGAGAGACAGTAACTAAGAGACATCAGACAGGAGGTAAAGCTCTTTCCTGTTCATTTGCTTGCCCTGCCCCTCAGTTATCTCTCACTGCCCATATTTCTGCTCATTTTTCATTACAAGAGTTTAAGACTTGAGAAATAAGTGGAAAGTACATTAATCTGCCAGACTCTTGAAATCAGTCTCCTAGCTTTCTGTTTACTGCACCATGTTTATGATGAAGGGTATTTTGAAATTGGAACTGATTGTGCAACATGCTTGCTTTGTTGAAGCTTTAAAGCATGAAAGATTGTTAGAATGCTGAAATAACAGTCAGGAGCCTTCCTGTCTCTTGCTTGCTCTCTTTAAACTCTGATGGGCTTCAAAATCAATCTAGCATGCAACTTCCTCTTGCTTTACTTAACTGCCAAAGAGAGAACTGGACAGTTGCAAGTCATTTCAAAATATGACTGCAGACTTATCATCAGCCTGAAACAAATCCATTTGCAATGGAGTCCTTTTCTACATATTGTGCTTTTCTATTTATTCAGGACCTTGGGTTGAAGAGAGCTCTTTATTACAAGAGGTTGCACTACAAGCACTACTAAAATAGTGATCTTTCCTCCTCTCCCTACCAAACCCTGAATAACTAGCAATATCTGGAATAATTAAAAACTTTTCCAGAGCTTTTATATAGAAGGACTGTATCTGTCAGAAATTAATCTCCCTCCAGCCTAAGTGGTCAATCTGAAAGATTTTATCATTCCATTTTTCAGCAAGCCAAGAGAAGGTTCAGTTTTATTCTACAAGATTCACTAAATAAACCTAGCAGAACATCTGATTTAATTGATCTTGTAGCTGAAACTATCCTGCTTCAGCTTATGCAAGAAAGATTAATTTTAGAATACCAGATGCCTGCAGTATTGTAGAAGCCTCAAAAATTCTCCTCCTCCTTTTCCCTTTGGCCCACAATACAAGGTTTTCTTGGGAGTCAAGATGATATACGCTAGATTGAATATTTGACACTCTGTGTTAAATAGTTTTTTTTTTTAAAAACCCACAGTAGTTCTTTAAACTGCCTCATAGGACTTCAAATAGATGACAATCTAATTTGCAGTTATTCATACATTTTGTTTTGCAGGCATAAAGTTCAAATAATACTGGTGATACACTAAGCACAACATAAAACCTACATTCACTTTAATAAACATGGAAAATTACTAATTTAAAGCCTTTACAGAAACATCAGTCTTAAAACTGAATAAATAGCATCTTCTCAAAATGGATCAGAAATATGCCCATGTATGTCAAACACTATTCCTTTATTTTAATTTCCAGCATGTTTGTTTCAGTAATCTTCAATGTGCCGTGCAATTTGCTCCATTGTTGCTGGGTTTTGGTTGGTTTTTGTTTGTTTGTTTGTTTTTCAATTTGTTTTGTTTTGGTTTATTGCTGTTTTGGTTTTTTAATTTTTTTTATTTTAATTTAAGTAAGAAAAAGCAAAGAACAGTTCTTTTTGGTAAAATAAGTTAATTTCCCTCAGACCTGCAGTCATGTGTCTTCTTCCTGAGAAGATTATGTTAGCCCTTGATACACTGCAGAACAAAGAAACCAACAAAGAAACTCCGCATTCTAAATAACCTACTGTCACTCTAAACAAAGGTGCAAATAATTGTTTTATAGCAAAGATTACATCTGTATCAACTCACCACTGGAATCCCTTCTGGTCCAGCTAGCAGGTGTTAAGAATTATCATTACACTTTTCCAGACTTGAATGAAAAGTTCAATGCCACCTATGTTCAAGTTTTCACCTAAGAGATACACCTAATACACATGGAATGGGTAATGGAATAGTGTTTAAAAAAGGGCACCAGCTCCCACGTTTCAGTATCTTTGAGATTTGATTTCAAATAGTCAAAGTTTTTGATGCTTCCATTCTTAATATCCACGTGGATCTTTTAATCTTTACTGATTTTTAAGTCAGCAGTGGATTTAGTCACTGTTTATCTAATGACCAATGAGGGAAAAAGCATTTCTCTTCAAAGACTCTATTATTAGATACCTCCTATATGACTAACTATTTTGAGGAAGATTATATAACTAACTAGATGGTTTCCATTTTGAGTACAGGGAAAGGTACTAAGAAACTGTATTTGTGCTGCTCAGTAGAAGTAAATGAGCAAACAAGAAAATAGAGCCAATATAATACAGAAGGCAAAAATAAAATGGTGGGAAGCTATGCCCTGTACATTACTCACCAAAAAGTAGTCAAGAAAGAATTCAAAGGTTGAAAACTTACTAAGCAACTAAAAGAAACAGAGTTATTCTAAAGAACAACAGAACAGAATTTTGATGAAAGTCTTAACACATTTCACATATCAAGAACTTCAGGTTGAGGGCGGACTTGTTCTATTTGTGGGAAGACGAAAAATCAGCATCACTCTATGGAAATGGAGGACAGCCTACGTTAGATGTAACTAAAGGTACTAGCACAGATGAGGCAGTTAAAAAGAAAAAAGACAGCAAGAGGCTAAAGTAGAGGCACAACTGCTTAAAAGTCCTAATTGTATTCTAGTGGGAGCAGAATATGCATCTTAGTAAAATACCTTGCAACACATAATGGAATTTCCTTGTTCTAACCAACATACCTGCAGCTAAATTTCCATAGCCTGCTTTGATCTACAAATTATATTTGAAAACCAGACCTAATCTGATTTAGATTCTGGATCCTATGCATGAGTAGAACTATTTTATACCATGCAAGAGAAAATTTTTTGAATACCTAAAAGAAAAAGTAGGGAGAGATGTAGACTCTTGGTAGACAGACAAAGGGTTATGAAGGCAATTTATTTCTCAGAGATACTCGACCTTCTGAAAAAAGAAATTGCTGTTACTTGGAGTACAGGTTTTAGGAAAAGCAAAAAAAGGATAGACACTAGGATTAGCCTATGTTCTTCCATGAAAAAAGTATAATTTTTTTTTGTAAATTACTAAAATCAATTTCTAAAGCAGAACACTCCTTTAGTAATTTAGACAAGAAGAATACAATAAAACATCAGGAACTTCATTTGTTCTGTCTGTATGTGCCTTCTTTATAATGCTTTACTTGCAGTTTAATTAGTAGAAATAAGTAAAGGATATTTTATTGAAAGACAATATGTAAATGTGTGATTGGCACAAAAGGCAGTCAGATTGTGGTATTTCTTCCAAATTTGCTCTCTGTAAGCTCTGCACTTCAATTTCATCACTTATGAGCAGGAGGTAAGATTTTTGATGAAAGCAGTGGGAGTCCTAAAAGAGATGTCAAAACCAGATTGTACCAGCAAAAGAAAATTCCAGTAAAAGCTGTGCCTTAGGCCTCTCTCTAGCATTCCGAAGTAATGGCTGTTTCTTCAGTTCTATCATTGCATTTGCATGCAGTGTAGTTTTCTTGCACTGCCAATTCACAGAATGCCTTAGTCATATATAGGAAGAGCCATGCACAGGGTCTGTGGTTCCTCATATCTCCCACTGTCAGACATTTGCATTCCAAGAATCTTTATTAGCTGCATGGAGAGACTTTCTAAGGAATCAAAAGTTGCTTATTTTATCCCTGACATTTCTTATCTAATGGAGCTATTGCAGTACTCTTCATGGGTAAGCACATATAGCTGCCAAAAGTGCAGCTACAGTGTTGCCAGCCACCCCTATGCAAATTTCAGTAAATATTAAAAACAGAGATTTTACTTTGAATTGCAGTAAGAAGGACAAATTGTTCTAACCTATGTACCTTGGCAATAGCCCGGCACTTAAGGCAGCAAAGGGCAACCTATTTACAGAACAATGGTTTTGCCTTCAGCTTGTTTCTCAAAACTTTTGTGGACAGGAAAAGCAATAGAACACCATGTAAACTGGGTGTAAACAGAACTTAAGTGAGGATTTCTGTTTCTAGACTACTATGCTTTTGTTTGTCCCATGCTTCTTGCAGCTGAAACAAGCCCTATTACAACACTGAGTCAGGTTTCAGGTTGTAATAATCCCCGCTGCAAATGTTAAGATTATTAAGATTAATTTTTAAAAAAGGAAAGAAAAAGACAGGAAAAGAAAAGGAACGTGCTTAGGTCTTCTGAGATTACTGCAACTGCTAGTTTCATTGATGGTGGAGGGTAAGGGGAATTGGCAAGGCACTGTACAAAATGGAGTCAAGAATAGATTTATCAGGCAATGCATTTCAGTTGGAAAAATGAATTTGCTTAAGTTCATAGGAGATTCATAACATGTACTATAAAAATTGCCTGAACATGGGCCTTTCCCAAAACACAGAATTAAATTTTGTTTTCAGAAAGATTAGTATAATTTCTCTCTTATTCTCACTTGAAAATGGGGAACCAGTAGTCTAGATTGAGTAACTTGCTCCAAGAGCAATGTGGTCACATTCTCTGTGATATTTGAAGAGTTCATAGTTAGCAATAGGTACCTGTCAGCTGTACTGTAAATGAGATGGATTCTATTTGTCTAATCTTTTTCCCTTGGCCACCTGAAAAGCACAACCTTATCAAATAAGAGGAGATAAAAAAAAAGCTGTTCACATATTATACAACTGTTTATAAAGCAATGAAATGCTCACATGAAAGGCACTGCATAACTGCAAAATCTTAACTATTTTTATAATGTTAATGTATGCATGCATTCCAAGTACATAATATTAATAAGATGAAACAATGAATCACTTTGATTTGAATCAGCATGTTAGCATTAGACTAAAATTAACATAACAGATATATCTTCTTAACAGATTTGTTGCAGAAAAATTTTAGTGTCCTAAAATCTATCCTAAATCCTATCCTAAATCTTCCAGTCTCTGTTTTGACCTGCAGGTAGCTGAAAAAAAAAGAACCCCAGTATTTCAGGAGTTATTCCACCTACTAATTACCTCCAACCTCCAGGCATTTTAATTTATTTCCCTTTCCCACTGGAAGTCAGACCTATTCAAGTTCACACTACGCCCAATCTTAAGCTGTGTACTCATCTATACTGAGTAGTATCACACCAACTGGTAGCATACTACTTGAAGGAAATAAGGTTCTTGGAGACAGGTCAATAATAAACACTTTGAACATGAAGTAATTCAGTACATCAGATAAGATACTTCTGTACAGGCATTTGCCCCTTCTGCAACTTAAACGTGTCTTTGTAAATACAGGTGAAATTATTGAATAGTTGAATAGTTGAATTGTTGAATTATTGAATAGTTGAATTACTCCTCTTGATTTATTTAATAAAATAGCACCTCCTCTCTACCTGGATTACCTACTTATTTAAGAAGTATGCTAATTTCCTGATTTATAGAAATATGTCATATGGATATTGATTCAAGTTTTCAATACTTAAACAACTCCCTCACTCTTTCAATTGTTTGAAATTTTTCCCTATTCCTACTGATCAGCTCCCCTTTTGTGAATCACTTCAAACAAGGCAACTTGAAGGGCACAAAATAGAACTAGAAATTAAGTACATTTCTTAAATTAATACATTTCTTACCTTTTTCGTGAGGACAAAAGCCAAGAAACACTTAAATCTCTGAGGGGAAAATACCTCAGAAAAGATTTTTTCTCTACAAAGGTCAACTTCCAAATTGTGTTCATTCTGCTATCTTAAAGAAAATCTATTTCCTCACTACATAACTAGATCACTTTTAAATATCCCAAAGTGTAAAACCCTCAAATAATATTTTAATTTTCACCTCTTTTTTTCACATGTGGAATGTGAAAACTCATTACAACATAAAATGTCTTCTTGAGGTTCTTCTTCCATCACACACCTCAAAATGTGAGCAAAATTTTACAAGGTATGAAAACCTCCATAGCTAACTCCTTAACTTTCCTGCTTTCTTTACATCGTTGTGCTCAGGGAAGAAAATATGGATCCTATGAGAACTTGGATGATCCTTGTGGGTCCCTTCAGGATATTCTATGATTCTATGACTTACTTGTTTATTTTCCTATGGTACAGGGAATTGGAGGGCAAGAAAACTTATTTTACTCTTTTTACCATTGCACGAGCTGGAAGGGCAAGTCCATGTACTAGTAAATGAACTATGGCTCCAGTCCACTTAACAGAGCTCTAGCAAACTCTAACACTTGTTAGAAAAAGCACACTTTCCAGATGGGTCCCATAATCAATAAAATGAGCTCATTATTCACTGCTGTTTAACAATGTTTCTTCTATGTTTGGTCTATTACAAGCTTTTAGTCCATAGCCTTTCTTACCTCCCCCAAAGTGCTGCCAGCTCTAATAGCCCAAACTGAAGTTTAACATTTTCAGCCATCAGCTATAAATGTTTGCAGAGAAGTCCTATTTGTTTGAGTTCATTATCCATATCTTTACAGGGAGCTTTTACATTGCCAAAAACGCATTTACAGAGCGTATTGCAGACATGACAGTTTTTTATTAGAATGAATTTTTAAGGCATCAAGTTTCAAAGTTATAATTGTATTTACTTAATTTATATTTATAAAGCAATGTATTTGTGTTTTCTTTAAAAAGATAGATCTTGTTTAAGTAACATTAATAAACTGCTATAATTGCCCTTAAGAAGCTTAAAACAATCCAAGATGTGGCATTGCCTTTAGGCAAATGAGCAAATATGTCAAAGTGTATGAAGCATGATATTTTAAATGGGATTTGGACTAGCATTTCGTACCTGTTGAACATTGATAAGTAATGATGCTAGAATTACTGACTCCAAACACTTTTCCCTGTGAAAAGCCTCACTACACTTCTCTTTCAGTACAAGTAGAATAGTCCTAAATTATGTGGGTTCATTACCACCTCCATCCTACTTAGCCTCTACATTTTGTTTTAATTTTCACAGATCACTTTCAGTTACTCCATGACAAGCAGATTGCCAATGATGCTTTGCACAATACTGGAAAGGTCCAGAGACAGCATATAAGATTTATACAAATAAATTCTGAAACATGAAGTAAAAGCAGCCTCTTGGAACTCTGCCTCTGGCACTGTTTCAGCACCACTTTTGTGGGAAATCTATATTTTAAAACTACTTCAATTAAACTTTGTTTTTAAACTAAAAATGTTTAACAGGGACAAAGCTCATGTAGTGAAAGAACTTTCTGAAGACATGTGGTGCCACATTACTCTAAAGTTCATCCAAGTCTCATCCAATTCCTATGTAAATACAATGTTGGAAAACACAGTTTTCCAGAAAAACTTGTGTTAACTAAATAAACCTGAATAAGGCCTCAGCATACTCAGGCTTCAGTAAAAATCCTAGTAAAGTGTCATGAAAAGCTAAAACCTAAGAACACAGCTGTGTGTTTCTAATTAATGTGTTTCTAAGCTGTGAGAAAAAATGTTATGAGATAAGATAGAGAGTCAGAAGTGTTATGAGAACAGAAAAGGGAGTCATCAAGAAAAACCTGGAGATATGAAAACAGACTGCAGATACCTGTGTAACTATAATTAGTAACATCTGTAACAGTATATAAGTTTCTCGTTTAGTGAAATAAAATGAAGCTTGCTTTATATCTCACATTGAGACTGCCGTGAGCTTCCTCTCGTCGCTACGTTAAATGGTGACCCCGACGTGATACGGAGATACAGGTAGCAGGATTTAGGACCCTGCTCCGAGAAGCAAAGACCACGGACACTGGCAGCAGAGTTTTACGACCCTGCCCCAGACAGCGGCAAGAATGGAGAGGTACCGGAGCAGCGCCGGTGGGCTAAGACTATCGCCCCTGCCAGGGGGAGGTGATCCGAAGGCCCGGGCCGAATAAGACCCACTTCCGTAAGGGCTATAACCTCGGAAAGGCTGCATTTGGCGACCGCGGAAAGGAGAGAGACGCGCCCGGCGGTGCGCTCTGACGGCAGCGACCAAGGCACTTTAAACCCAGCTGAACCAAAATGGAGACGAAGGTAGCCCAATTTTTATTGTTATGCTTTTTAGAAAAGCATGGACTCAGTAAAGGTACTCTATCGCAGTTAGCTGGTCTAATGGTGGTGGGAGAAGCCTATAGATTTTTTACAAATCCTGTTACAGTATTCGACGTAAAAGAGTAGTTAAATTATAGAGCTAGTTTACTTCTGGAGAGTGATAAAATTGCAAAAAAGCTTGGTAAACCATGGAGTAAAGTCATAGCCTGCTTACAGCAACATGCAGCAAAGCGAGAACTTGCAAGAGTAGCAACACAGAAAATTGCAGCCGCAGAAAGCAGAGAAAAACCTGAGAGTTGCCGTTCTGCTTTTAACATGCAAAAGACTCCGGCAGCCATGGCGCAGCCGGGGAAGCCCCCCCACCAGGGGGGAGGGGGAATCGTAGCTCTCCCTCGCTGCCACCGCTGGCAGGGGGAGGGCGTTCTGTGCTGCTGCCAGGAGCCGAAAATACAAAGTTACCCGATTGAATGAAAAAACTATTCCTGTGTCAATGTATCATAGAACTTAGCAACTTTACAACGAAAAACATCTTAGCTGCTCTGTTTGAGAGTGCCACTGTCAAATTTTTGCCAGAACAACAAGTATTGTGGGTAAAGCATCAAAGTAGCCAAAAATCACTCCATTGTTATCGGTGTGGCAGCAAAGAACACATACGAAAAAAATTGTAACGAGAAAGTTTAGTGTTCCCGCTGCAACAGAGATACTCACAGCACAGAAGCTTATAGAAACAAAAAAGACAAACAGAAAGCGACCAGCGGCCGCGCAGCAGCGATGGCTTCTGCCCTCCACCACACGTCACCTGAGTCCCGCATGCACAGACCTGCGCCGGAAATTGCTCCAACCACAGTTTCCTGTCAACTGGGAAAGAAGGCGGAAGTCGCAGAGAGTGCCCCAGTAAGCGGAGCCACAAGCCACCCACGCTTCCTTCACCGCCCCAACTGCTATGTCTGTGGTGAGATCCTAAACTCTACTCCTCCCCAAGGATGAAAAAATGATTGACAGCTTCAGCATCGAACCAGAACTAACCAACAGCGTTGCCAGCAGAAACAACAATCTAATACCCAAATCGGGGCGGCAGATACAGATCTTTGAACACGTTCTCCAGCTGTTCTCCCCAAGACCTCTAATTATTCGCTTTGCCGGGTGAAACACCCATTACCAAGTGTTAACCAACAGCACCAGCCTGAAGCCACCGAGACCGAAACCGTTGCTGCAAGCTAACACCAGCTGCATCCATAGATGCCTTTGGCAAAGCTCCAAAAAGCAACTTGTGAATGTGTTTTCAGAGTACCCTGTTAATTAGTGCAAACAAGTTATAGTTTGTACTTGTTTCCAGCGTTTTACTAATAAAAAAGCATTGTAACAATATATTATCCTGATAAAAAATGACACCTTAATTACTAAAGCCTGAACGAAAGCTGAATTTTGCTAAAGTGTTGCTTAAAATACTGTTTGTGTGTATGTGTAGAATATTGCAGGCCTGCTGAAAGTGTTGTTTACTTTTTGAGTGTTTTAATGTGTAGATGAAACCTGTAACTGCTGAGAGTGTGGTTTTGATTTCTTGAGAATTTTGATGTGTGAATGAAACCTATGAGTAAAGTTCTACTAAATAGTTTAAGTTACCTGTTAGGTACCTTTCCTTAAGTATAGATTCTGTTAGAGTTAAGTAATACTGAATTTCTATTAGGTTTTAAATTCTGTTAAGGTTAAAATTCTGTTAAGTAATGTTAAGTGATGTTAATTTTGAATTCTGTTAAGTTTTAAATTCTGTTAGAGTTAAGTTGTTAAAGTGATATCAACTTTAAATTCCATTATAGCTGAGTCCTATTTGTTAGTTTTAAATCAAATTTATTAAGATCAAGCTTTATTCATTTTCAGTGATACTAATTTTAAGTTTTAAATTTGTTAGTTTATATTGTTATTCACAAAAGCCTTTGCAGTTTTATCTTCCTTAGTTAAAGTCAAATGATAATGTCCACTGTTTTCAAATATTTCATCTCACCTTATATAGCTATCTACAAAAATAGTAACATGTTAAGACACTCTCATTGATATTAATCAAAGCTTGTTTATAAGATGTTCTAAGAAAACCCTCCTACTTAGAGCCTAGGCTCTGGCCAAGCCTTGGTCCTAACTAGCTGGGAAATATGCCATGAGTCCCAAGTGTTCTGCACTAAAATGTGATCAAGTAATTTTGACATGCCAAATTAAACTTATAAAAGCTAAATCTTCTTCCAGGTAAACTTGGAGTCCTTACCTGGGAAAAGTTCTCCAAGCTTTGCCTGTGAAGTGAATGTTTTCAGCAATGACAGTTCCTAGACCATGGCAACATATCTAAATAACTAGTAATATTTCCTTAAGTAAATTTATAATAAATGTAGAAATAAAATAGCAAAACAAATTAATCTGATAACAGACAACGTCTGTTCTCACAAACGAAATGGGGGAACTGTTGGAAAACACAGTTTTCCAGAAAAACTTGTGTTAACTAAATAAACCTGAACAAGGCCTCAGCATACTCAGGCCTCAGTAAAAATCCTAGTAAAGTGTCATGAAAAGCTAAAACCTAAGAACACAGCTGTGTGTTTCTAATTAATGTGTTTCTAAGCTGTGAGAAAAAATGTTATGAGATAAGATAGAGAGTCAGAAGTGTTATGAGAACAGAAAAGGGAGTCATCAAGAAAAACCTGGAGATATGAAAACAGACTGCAGATACCTGTGTAACTATAATTAGTAACATCTGTAACAGTATATAAGTTTCTCGTTTAGTGAAATAAAATGAAGCTTGCTTTATATCTCACATTGAGACTGCCGTGAGCTTCCTCTCGTCGCTACGTTAATACAAGACAAAAGTTCTTTATGTTTCTTTCATTATGTAGATAGCAGCATAATTTTTATTAATTTACTTTTAAGCTTTTCATGTTATCAAGTATTTTGATAACATTTTCATCTAATCTTTGACTTTTTATAAATACTAGTCCATATGTTATTTATTTTGGGAGCATTAACAAGGAACTTTAGATCTGCATTCTTTTACTGAGAAGCAGAAAAAGAAGAATAAAGAATAAAGAATAAAGAATAAAGAATAAAGAATAAAGAATAAAGGAGTGAACTGAGATGTTTTTATACTTTCAGTAATGCAATCAGGAAATCAAACCAGAGACATTGGCATTCACAGACAGAGAAAAATAAAATAACTACGCTGGAATTCTCTTCTTAATTCTAATTTAAAAGAGTAATTCTAGTTTCAATAACTGTCCCTTTGCTTTTACAATTGCCACTTACAGAACCCATCTTCATGCACCTAACAGGCTTTATTCTTCCAATTTTCAGGATGAAAAAAACCACACACAAAACCCAAACCAAAAATATGTAACTTTCAAATCCCAAAATTTACAAGAGCTATTTCCACATTCAGGAAAAATGACATCTCTAAACAAAGAGAGCCTGGTGATGCACAGAGCCTGTATAACAAAGATGAAGAAATGCATACATCATGCAGTCAAAACTATTCTAGAGAGACAATAAATAAATGAAAAGTAAGAATAACCCCAGTGTCCAGAATCTACAGATCCTCCTTGAGGCTTTTACAAAACCCAACAATTAGAGTTTGTGTCCCCACAGGCCACCTTCCCAAGCATATCCACACATTCTTTGTTTTAGATCTTTGAATATTCGATTTGTAACTTCAGTGGATTGCTTTGCCTGTTTTCTAGCAATTTGTTTATAAGTCCTACATAAATTATCCTGTTATCACAATCCAAACTTTGTAAAGATCATTTCACATAGTAAGGAGCCTTGCTTACAAACCTACTTATTCAAACAAAACATTTGGTTATCATTATCGTGGTTTAACTCCACGAGGAAATTAAACTCCAAATAAGCCACTCCCCTTTCCTCTGCCCCTTCTGGTGACAGAGGGGCAAAAGCAGAGAGTATGGGTTGAGATAACAATTTAATGAAAAATGCTTTACTTAACATCTAAAGAGAATCCAAAATTCTCAAAAGCTGTTATAGCAGACCTGAAGAAGGAGAAGGGGGTGGAAGGCTGGGAAAAATCCTCCTCCTCTGTCCCTCCTACAGGCTGGGTATGATTATGAATCCCCAGAGATATCAGCCAAGCCAGGACAGGTGGACACCAGTGAATACACATCCCTAATGACACTCATCACCCTTGATGTTACCATGTCATAAACCAGTATCATGCAGTACATCAACAAAACAATCCGAATCCCTCTCACTACTCTGAAAAGTATCTGCACCAGCAGTGCATATGGGTAAATATACTGGGTTAGGTACCACACCCCCATGAACAGATCGGGCAACATGGTGACCAGTTATTCCTATAGAGTAACAACCTGGCCACACCCACACGGCATTCAGCTCTGCCCCCTCCTTCAACTTGTAAGTAGCAGGATGGCAAATCTTCCTCCCAAGTGCTTCTAAGGTAAGAACTATTACTTACCAGTTAAGGAAAATGATGCACTACTACCATTGCTCAGATAGGCCACACTATTTTTTAAAGCAGGTGGGCACATGACCTACACAGGCCTGAACGCCACTCTCTGTTTTCCCCAGATGCAGAAAATCCTGAGGGTGTGGACTCTCACTGCCACAAAATGAATGAAGAATGGAAAAGGAAATATTTGAAAGATGCATGCTATCTACCTAATACCTGCAGGCCACAAATCCTACAGGCAGCCACTGCATAGCTTTACCATTTGTGTTGGAGTATGACCCCTTGCTTCCCCAGCAAAGCCCACTAGTCTAGAGCACTGTTCTAAGACAATCAGAATTAAGGAGCATTTTCAAAAGTCACTGAGGTGACTTTCAGCACTACACTCCAGATGTGCTCTGAAAGAAGATTGAAACTTCAGCGATGCCTGGAGATGGGCAGGCCTTACCTGAAAATCTTCAAAAGCAAATAAATCTTCAAACGCAAATAAAGGAGACACAAGGATGGCATGGTATGGTATTTAAACAGAGTATAAAAGGAAATAAATGAGGAGCTCTAAAAGAATAACAAAGTCAACTGCAAATAGCTATTATTTTGACTTGTAAATGATGAAAAAAGCCCAACAAAAGAAGACATTATTGATAAAGAGGAAGAAAAAATATTATTGTGACAGAAAAATACTGAGGATGCTGACATATAATTGCCATATCTATACATAGTTTATCTTCATTTGAGTGTAAATAAAATACTAAATGAAAACATATTACTGCTGAGCAGATTTCTTAAATGAGTGTACTTCCAGATTAAAATGGTTAACAACATTTTTCTCTTTAATCTCAGCAATAAGAATGCTGTTTACACTTTCAGATAATTGTCAATACTCCTTCCATACACAGAAAAGCGTCCAGATCTACAAAAAGAACATTTTTGAGGAACTCCTTAGGTACAAAAATATTGTTCCATTCTTAACAAGCACCCTCTGTTTGCAAAAGGTTAGTAAGAAGACAGATTATCAGGATTCTACTCTGAAAAGATTAATAGAGGACTGTGGGAGATTTCTGTACAAAAGTATGTTTATTGGGGCAGCATTTTAATAGAGAAACCCCGCTAAACTGTGGGGAGAATATGCAAGATATTCTGAAAACATTTTTTACAAAAGGTTGCATTATAAGAAAACCACTATTTCTGGTCTCACTATTCTAAATAATAACAACCAATTGTAACTACACTGACATAACGGAACAGAAACTGTCGCATAAATTGTGGAAGTATTTTAGATCCATTCTTACTGTAAAATACTGCATTTTGGGAATCAGGTAAGAATCACCTCAAAGCTCAATACAAGACCGGATTTTTTTATTGTATAAGGATATACATGAGGCTGTTACTGATTTTCAAGTCACAAGAGCCCTCTCCTCCCACACAGAATACAATCTAATCTTTATTGTTTTTGAATTATATCTGCAATCACTGTAGCTAATATAATGTTTTTAGTCTAGTAAAATCTGTTGTTATGTCACATTAAGCATCTCATTGTTCAGAAGCAAATTTTGGCCTTGGGCAAGCAAAAAACAATGGAATTAACAAATACTTTAAACAAGTTAATCATAAAATATGTTCATGAAAGTTTCAATCTTGAATAACACAATTATGTATAAAATCTTAGGAAAATATTTGAAAGGCAGGGTCTGCACCACCTGGTGCTAAAATCTAACTTAAATAATTCAGATTCTACAAATAAAAAAGTAACACAACAATTTGGGAGATAACTATTAAAGAGTTTATACAAGAAAGCAATGAACATACTCATGAAACAGGTTTCTTTTTCTTAACTAAGGACACCTAGAAGGATCAAATATGTCCCATTACCACAGATATGTAAAAAACTACTCATGTTTGATAAAAATAAGTAGCATTAAACCCCTGCCATTATAGAATTAGTAGAACATCTCTGTCTCACACCAACGAACTGGTGTTTCACAACTACAAAATTTACCCCATAAGAGACTTTCAGAAACAAAACTAAATGCTATCTCTAAGCCACAGATTTTCCTACTCAAATCAAGTCCAGCAAAGAAGCAGAAACTACATATGTGACACCTCTTACATTTCCAAGACTTAAAACTACCATCTGCTGTGTAGGTAGTTTAATCACTGATGTCCTGTTCACCTGGGTTTTTACCCAACTCTGTAGATTTGTCTTAAGCATGACTTAATCTGATGTTCAATTTTCTTTGCAACTGTGCCTGATGGGAAGAGTGAGGTGGTGACATAGTTTATTGCAGGTTTTTGGTCTTTAAAACCTTTAAAGACTGTACAACTGGGTAAGATTTTGAAGCTGTAGAAGTCAGCATAGTTTGGTTTCATTGTAGATTTAAATATTGTACTTTGCATTTGTTTCTATATTTTCTAAGAACAGTTCTGGGTTACATGCAAGTAGTATTTCTAGGCGGGGATTTTAGGTATTTGTTTCAGTGACATATAGACAAACAATGCTTATGAGAAGAAAAGGATTATAATGAGATCAAATAGTTTCCTAAAAGCAAAGAAGCACCGTTCTTGTGATGTAGTATGTGGAATGTGCCTTATTTTTACTTTTGATCTGGATATTTTTTTGTGTCAGTTTGCTGTGGGAGAAGGAAAAGAATAAATATTTCACAAAAATTTCAATACGTCTTGTGTTACAGAAGCTGGGTGAATATCTGCAAATATTTTAATCATAGCTTACAGCTCAGGGCAGACCTCAGAAAATACTTTAATCATGGCTTACAGCTCCAGGCAGACCTCAGAAACAATTAAATATTCAGGTGGTGAGGCAAATGCTGAAGAGGTCTAAGTCACTCCCAGCTGGGATTTGCTTTAGCTAGCTCCAGGCTAAAATGAGCAAATACTGCATTGCTGATACACTTTGAAGGAGAGCTACTGAGTGATAAAATTATTTTAAGAGTAACACAGAAAATTTCTGTTTCAACTTGTATTTTATATGTTTTAGACCTTCTTTAGAATGCAGATATCCTAGAACTATTTAAATCACTATACACCTTACTAGTCTTATGCTGGAATCTGGTTTCCTCAGAAATGTAAAAATTGTTCTGACCACTGACAAAATATTCATTGTAAGAAACCTAATTTTCTGTTAGTGGAACTATTAAGTTAGACACTGAACTTTGATTTAAAAAAGTGATTTTTGAAATGTAACTGATTATTTTCTTTTTGATTTCTACACTAAGATGCTAGTTGTAAGTGCTTCTGTCAATGTTTACTTATTTTCTACATGTAGAACAAAGCTACTTGGGTCAAATTTCATCACTCAAACCATAACACTTTCTGTTTTACTTTCAGCTGTGTACAGCTATGAATATCCAAGGAATCAAAAATTTAAGAAGCTTTCCTAGTCAAATAACCTTCAAATATACACCTTGTCCTTCCACTGCATTTGATGGTTTCTTTAATTATGAAGATTCTGCAACGTTGTTATCTTTATCCTCATAAGAAGGGTAGAAGGATAAAGAAGGATTCTAGCTCAACTTTGTATAGGCTGAGGGCTTGGCAAGTTTAGCCACAAAGAAGCTATGAAAAGGGAAGAGAGCCAACTACAAAGGCTATTTGGATCTAGGATAAAATGTGATGCCTAGAAAAGCGGTAACATGCTAAAAGATCAGAAATGCCTACCTAGATGCTTTTGAAGGCCTTTTGCTCTGGTGTCAATCAATTGGACGATCTCATGGCCACCAGTGCTTGATGCTGCCTCAATATCGACTGTATTCATTATTAAGCTGGACAACTTTTTGAGTGCTGGGCAAAATAAGAACTTAGTGATTTTCTTGTCACCAATACACTATTGTTATTTCTTTATGACTTTAGGAAATATGGCTTCTGATTATTTTCTTCCCACCTGAGACAAAAAAAAAAAACAACCCCAAACAAAAAACAAAAACAAAAAAACCCCACAAAAACAAACAAACAAAACGACAAACAAAAAAACCCCCAAAAAACCCAAACCCAAAAATCCCAATTACTTTCTACTCTTATCACACTTATCACACAGTTCAGCTCTCCAAAACTAGTCTTTGCAGTGGCTATGTTTTTGAAAATGGTTTTTCTGTGAAAAATCAGAGCAACTGAAGCTTGGTTTCTAGAGATTTCATTGCTATATGCAAATATACAGACTATGGCAGCCCTGCCTCTTGCCCTTGTCTGCATCTACTTTTCAGCAAGTTTTGCATGTATCAAGTGGTTCACACTTACACTTCTCAGACCAGGTAATTGTTCCCCTTGCTCTATAGCCCTTCTTTTGGGAATACAATACAATACTTTCCTAATATCCATTTTTACTTTCTACCTATTCAGAAATCTTCACAAGAAGTTTAATATCTTTTACACATTTTTTCCTCTTGTCAGTTTCTTTAGAAAATGGTAAATATTTTTAATTCATATGATTATGGTCTGAAGAATTTTTTCCACACATATTACTAACCAGAAATCCACGCTAATGAAACAATTGTCTAAGTAAAGTGCTTTAGAAAACTGGATTATTTTCATTACCAAAACACAAGAGAATGGTCAACTATTATTGTATCATTGGTGTTTGCTTTATTTTTAAACCATATAAAACTCTCATTTGCAGAAAATATTTCTGAAAGTAGCACAGACATTCTTCACTTGCTCTGCAATACGTGGGTGGTTTTAAACAGGCTTGTCTTTTTCCACTGCAGCAAATTAACTATTTACTGTATACATATATATATAGGCTACACAATAAAACTCCTTTTCATATGCAGAAGGAAGAACAGTGATATGCCTAGACAATACTATGAAACTGTTTAGAAGTTCCCAGTAATGTTATTATAGATAAGTACCGACTACAGATTTTTCTGCATGATTTCTCACCTTTTAAAGGAAAAAAACCCTTTCTTTCCCCTATGATTCAAAGACTTTGGAGTCTCACCCAAACATCACTCAAGTGTTTGCTGTCTCTTAACCACTGAGCTAGCCTTAGTTTTTGCTGCCTTGGCTCCCCAGCAGCGCTCACTTGCCGGCTCTGTGCAGCCCATGCTGTGTGTGAGTGACCTCTTCAGCCAAGTCAGCGTCACTACAGAAAGGACACGTGGCAGAAGTGCATCGACTTCCAATGAGTAGTTTTTGAGGTACTGCTGCCATATTTTTCCTTTCTTGACAATCCATAATGAAATGGAGACTAAAGGAGAAATTCCGTTTTTGCAGAAACTTTGAAAAAGTAATTTTTATTAGTAACTAATATGTCTATTTTAAGTTGCCAGATGGAGAATTATTAATAATTATTAAATAAAACAAATTCAATAATGGACCATGAAAGGGTACTAATTTAACTATCAGGGAGTTTTGCAAGAGCCTGAAAAGTTAGTATGAACCATATTTGCTGCAATTTAGTCATGGCTGTATCTAGGGACTACTAATGTAGAACAATTACAGGTTTCAAAAGGGAAGTAAGACAAAAGTTACAAATTAATTTATACTGATGTGATTACTTAAAAGTATACTTGAGTTTACAATAATCTATTATGTCAGCAATGTTTCTCATGACTCATTCTGCTCAGTCACTAAGATTTGCCTTCTTATTTTATGATTCTGTATGAGTACAGATTCAGAAAAACAGTTTACATGAGTCTTGGAGACATTCCAATTAATTGGCAGCTCCTTGTGATATGCTCTTTAGGGGCAAGTTGTGACTTCTTTTACCTAGATTCATGAAATAAGAATCACACAGAAAGTTGCTAGAGCCAGTTCTGTTTCTAATTTTGCCATGTGCCTCTTAAGTCAAGCAGCATTTAATTTCCCAAGCAAGTAACAATGAAACAGTCTAGTGAAACAAAGACATCATAATATGTTACCCTTTGTGCTTTGCAAAACTGCACGATCAACTACTCCTATGTGACTACCTCTAAGCAGGTCACTGTGTTATGTATCCTCCAAAATCAGGTGCTGCTATCTGGTGACTTAGCACTTACCTGACATCAGGGACTGGGTTGCCAGCAACTCTGCACTCCAGCAATACTTTGTTTCCTTCGGCAACTTCCTGGCTCCGGAGCTTCTGAGTGAATTGAGGTGGTGAAAATTCATTCTCTTCCATGTTGATGAAGGGACGGCACAGGACCATGTTGCTCTGCATGATGCTCCCCCTTTCCAAATAGTGTTCTCCATTCAGATGAAGTCCAGGTAATTTTTCCTCAGGCTCAGTCTCTTGATGCGGTTTGTCAAATTCCTGGTTCACCAAGGTACTTAAAGCTGGTTGTTTCTTATTAGGAGACAGGTATCCACTGTCTGGAGAAGAAGAGTCCCCATCAGGACTACGACCTCTGGCCTTCGCTGCCTGTCTAAATATAGATGATAATTCCTCTATGAATGTGGCAGCTTTGTCACACACCTTGCTCCTGAATGGAGCCTCTCCCTGGGATGTCGATTCAGAGTTTGGGCTTGTCTTTGGAGCATCTTTCTCCGAATATTTCAGGCGTCTGATGAAGCTGGGACTGGCAGGTAGAAAAGGTGAGGTGCTTGGTTGCCTCCTAGAAACCATTACAAAACTGTCTGCTGTTGGAGGTGCAGTGGATTGCTCTTTCTGATTCCTTGGGAGAACATGACTTGCAGCAGATGAAGTCCAACTGCTTACTTCAGGCCTCTGTAAATCATCTTGCTCATGCAGTTTTGTGTCCCTGAAAGAAGGGTTTTCTGAAGGGCTAGAAAGAGAGGTGTTGAGATAATGAGTCAAGTCTGGTGCTGTGCTCTCGTCTTCCTCCACGGAATTGGCAATGGCTTCTCGAGCTATGTCAAGACTCTTACTTATCTCCTCCTGGGTAAGGAAGGCAGAAAGTCCATTTGAAAATTCACCATTCTGTGTGTCTGACAGGGAATCATAGAGAAAGTCATGATAAGATGAAGCTTCTGACATATTTTCAGGATATCCCTTATTGGTGTCTCTCTCTGGAGAGTAAGTCTCCTCCAGCATTAAAGAAAGAGGCAATGCCTGGCCACAGCTTCTGTCTTGCATCCTGGAAGACACAAGTACAATTCCTTAATGAAAAAGGTTATATCCTAGCTCCCATAAGCTAGACACAAAGCTAGAAGATAATCAGAACCTAATGGTACATGAAATACCATAAACCTTGGTTTCTATTAGAATGGGCCATGACTGTAAATTGTCTAGGTGGAAATGAAAGCACTTAGGAGTAATTTTTCTCTTGAATCTTCCCTCAGAAATATTAAGGCATCTTTGTCTGTCTATTGCCTAGCACAATCTTGATTCCACTGGATCAATATGTATGTACGGTGTTATTTCACATTTGATTTGTTATTTTACATCAATTCTATTACACTTAATTTTTTTCTCATTTTAGCCTTATGAAGGTGTCAGAAATATATTTACTTTTCTCTTTCCTATAACATTAAACAATCCAGACACTAAACAATCAAATTCTGAGAGGAGAAGCGTTCAAGTTGAAACCATTATCAGGATATACACAAAGATATTTGGATTAGAAATTCCAAGTTATCCTTTGTGTTTAATGTTGATTATGTGTTTAATATTATTTTAATTATTGCACTAACATTTTTAACTTGTTACCAATTTAGCAGCACTTTCCTCAATGCTGAAAGTTGAAATATCAAGCTACCATATGCTAAAAGTAAAACACAGAAGAAATAGATTTCACAACCTATATATCATCCTGCACTATGGAAGTATATAACGTATATTTTGTACCAGTTTCACAAAGCAGAGAAGCACCTATACCTCTCCAGTTTCCCAACATGACTTCAGAATTAGGATGAACATTCTCTTGAAAGTCAGCAAGAAACAAGACATCAGGGAAACCATACTTTCTCCAAGGGAAGGACTGGACTGAAAATCTCCTTGTTGAAAGGTATTTGTCTAGCTGGTCACTAGATTGTGGCTGATCTGATCTTAAATGCAATTGGTTCTGCAAAGCATTAAATTAAGTTGAACATCAGTGGTTTTAATTACCCAGGAAAACTCTCTTCTTCTAATGATAATTTCTACAAGAACAATTTTACATAAGATTTTTAAAAAAAATGTTTTCCTTTAATTCTCTACTGATAGTGGGGAAATGGCTTGACAGTCATGCAATGCACTCGGATGTATTTTACATCAGCTTGTGCAGGCTCCAATTACCTTTAGTCACTAAACCAGGGATTACCCAGCATGTAGTCATTAAATGACTGATAGATTATTGGAATTCTTGGCTTAGCATATGCATCTCTTGAGATGCCTGTTTGTCTTGCCAACAGATTACAACTCAATGCATAAAAGAGAAGAATAAGAAACACAAAGCATTTAGGATTTGATAAATGTTTTTATAGAATACAGTGATAATCTTATTGTTTGCTGGGATTGTCTTTCTTTCCTGCCTTCTGTATTTACAGGGCAACAAATTTAGCAACCATGCCAATCTCTTGTCAACAGAATCTAAAAAAGTATGTACAGTATAACTGACTACCACATAGCAGCTTTAAAGAAAGAATCTGAGAAGCCCAGCAAACAGTTGGTCTAGAGGCTCAGCTGTTAAGGCATAAACTGGATGAATGCCAGGGAAACAAGGGTTAAACCTGGAGAGTTTCTGTCTCAATCTTAGTTATTTTTTAAAACTTTGAATTCAAATGAACAAAGGTGCTATTTAGACAACTTGTAAATATCTGTGCTTCAGATGATATCTTTATTTAAATCTGATACACACTGGTTCCTAGCTTGTTCACATCTCAAAGTGACACATTACGTACTCAGATAAACTTCCCTGACTTCCAACACTGAGCTGCTCTAATGGCTCAATAGGCTGTTTCATGGGTAGGACAATTTTACTTATTGTTAGCCACCCAATATGATGATTAAAATTAATGTATTATGAATTAATGTCTTTCTTCCTAATACTCAATTTTGTCATTAGAAAAATATAATGGCTACATAAATAGTAATTTTCAAAGCCTGCTGTCTAAATTTAGGCAAATCAGTCTTTACCTGAATATTTAGATGAAGTTGACGAATTTAAACATGCTGGTTTATTGGCAATTTCTAATGCTGATAAGCCTTCTTGGTGAGAAGGGTCTGGTGCCTAAAAACAGATTCATATGTCTGGCTTTAGAGAGCTAAATGGAAGCTTCCAGGAGAAAGACTTTTTTCAGCCACATTGTAATACATAAATCCGCTATTCTTTTAGTGCAACTTGTAACCACAGCGAACTGGAGGTGAAGTATCAATAACCCTATCATGTAGCTTATGAGATCATAATTAGAAATTTTGAATACTATTTCTAGCTTCTCCAAGTTAGATTACAATGTATTTATAACAGCTTTCATCATCATTACTCATTAGGTAACCTGCAAAGCCATATACTGTATCATTTAAAGACACAAACGTAAAATAATCTATTGCATGTAGATCAGTGTTCACCTGTACTTTCAACATGATTACATACAGCCTATTTATGGGGTCGTATTTGTATATATATTTAAAAATTACTCCCAAGTAAAACACATTTCTATATCATGCAGTTTAAATACTTATTCAAAACCCAATATAGATGCTCTAAAGAATCACATGGTAAATATTAAATTTGAAATGTACTGGATTACAATAATTTCAGAAAAAAATAGAATAACTAATCGAATTAAGCTTTTGAAGATATATATATAAAATAAAATATGGAAAAACATAAAAATCAAAGGACTCATTTAAAGGAAAGTCCTGAATTTGCAGAACATGCCAAATAAGAAATTATTGCTTAACATGACCCAAAGCCTATCTGTTCAAAAGAATCATATGGAGGACGAAATGCATCTAGAAAGATTTTTTAAAACAAAAAAGGCACATAGTTTTTCTCTGAATTTTGAAATCCTGCAAAATTACTCCACAAATACAACAATTATGTTTAGCATAAAACATAAAACAGATCTTACAATGAGCAGACCAATATGAAGAGTTCAAGTATAATTAATAGTAGGTAAAGTTGTTTTCCTCCTTCTCTATCTAAGTAGGCTCAAAGTTGCTCCAGCTCTTCACTAAAGATTGCTTGGTCCTCAGTAAGCATCGAGAAGACTGTGGCCTGTGTGTTACATCTGTCCTCTGTGACTGTGTAATTCGTACCCCACTCATCTATATTTGGTAACTGAACTCATGTTTCAGCAGACTGCCGCTATCTGGAATTCCAGCAGAAGCAATGTTAGGCCTGGAAGTGGCACAAAGTCCTGTGCACTTACTACTCAGAAATTCAGAGATCTTAGCCATTCCCTTTCTACGCAATCTTTTCGTAATAGAGTTTTAATTTTTTTAAACAACATTATTTTCATGATAATAAGTATAATGATTGCCTTTTTTTACTAAGACTAGTTTAAAATTAATAGTTTTCTTGTGTACCTTAAAATCTTCTAGGAAACCAAATACCAGAATCATTTAGTTTGGAAAAGACCCTTAACATTTTTGGAGTTATGAGTAGAAATAGTACAACTTTTTGTTATAATTGATAGTTATTAATCTGTAACCATATGCTAAACAGTATAAATAAATTACCTAGTGAATTTCACATCTCGAGAGAAATAATACTATAATCAGAAAAGCCACCAAAAAATCCCTGGAAAACATGTATGCTTTAAAAATACCCTACAACTCTGACACATGTATTAACATTGAAACAATCAAAATACATTTTTGGTTTCTACAGAGTTGTAGACCATAATGTGTAACACAGTCAACTCTCCCTTACTGTCTCTGCTAAGGAAGTACTTTCACCTCAGTAAAACTCCTGTGAGACTTTAGTCCCAGGTAAAAAAAAAAAATTAAAACATTCTGTCAAAAAGCTGTGGAAATTCTGTTCAATTTTCAGACACATAATTTCCATTGGATACTCAGTGAAAGGAAGAAGTAAACATGAAGACTGTTGGTTTAATCTAGACTTTATCACATAGTTTCCAGAAATAAAAGCCATGTGTGGGTAATGTGGTTTCTGCCAGATTGCTACCTATTGGGAGTCACATGCTCCAGAGGGAATACAAGAAATTATAGCTTCAAAGAACTGTTACAGACATCCATCCCTTCTGCCAGCATCCGTTATAACTGCTCTCTAATTTGAAATAATTTTTTAGATGGAATTTGTTCTTAGCTCAAGGTCTTCTATACACTGTCTTGCATTTTTCACTAAAATTCGTTCCTTGGCAACAATGGAAGTGCAGTAGATGCACTGCTGTGACTGAAGTGAACAAGAGACTCAGAGCACCCTATAGGACCCAGACCATCTTTACGTACTAACAAGTGCTAGTAGGACATATTGCATTTCAGTGGTTGCTAGAGCATCTTGGCATCTTCACACAGGCAATTACTGTCCCCTAATCACAGCTTGAACAGATTGACTGCTGGGCTGGGAATACTTCACAATGTATACAAACCCCATTTTTCCACCTTGAGATCCTAAGAAAACTAGCTAAAGGGATTTTATTTCAGGTCATTTTACAGTGGTTTCAGCATGTCAAATAAGAACAAATCAATATTCTGAAAATTTTAAGCTAAAAACACAAAGAAGGAGCTGGTTATCCAAGAGTTAACCACTGTATGCCAAATTTTCAAGCAGTCACCCCACAGAATAGATCAAGGTCCTTTGTCAGGCACCCAGTATCTCCACTAAATGCATAAGACTTTGCCACCTTGGAATGTGAGTCAAAAATAGCCTGCATATAAACAGCAACAAGCTGCCTTGGGCTATCTTCAGCATTTTCTACAGGGAGTGGGTGGATGAAATCCTGGTTCTTGCAATTGTGTTTAAATTTTCGCTTCTGGGAAGAAAATATATCTGCCTGGAGATACCTGCAGAGATATTTTAAAAGAAATGTAGCTTTTTGAATACAGATACAGTATTATTTTGTGGATATCAGGTATGCCAAATACTTTTGTGTAGCATGATGGAAACATTTGCCCAGAAAGTGAAAGATTTGTATTCAATTATTTCCTCTTGGCTTTTACTGTTAATGAAATACTCTTCATTACTTGAAAACATAATAGGGCAAGGTTTTATGCAACTCTATTAAGCCACAAATAAATTTTCCTAATGTTTTTCTTCTAAGATTTAGGGAATGTTTATATCCTTTGATCGGTACTGAATATTTTGAAATCAGGACCTGCCATTCTTATTGCAAAACTAATGTGTATTCTCCTTTATAAAACTAGTAAAGGCAGTAAATCACTGTAAACAAATGGCACACAGACTAGAACTTCATTACAATTACACATTTTGCAAGATAAACACACTTTAATATGCTATGATCTAATAATTTAGCATTTGCAGATAGATTTTTAAAATTAATAATAACATCAAACAAGGTAAGAGATATATTGCTAATAGGCTCACTCCGTTCCTATTGCAGTATTATGGAAAATTCAGTTGCTGAACAGAACTCCATGGAGGTAATAGTTTTCACCACCAACAGATTTGAATTTTTCCTGAAATCTTAATAATAATTTCTAACACTAGCCAGCTCTAGTAATTCCAAATATCATGTCAAAAACCATAAAACTAGTCTGGTTGTACAAGTTATCCATTCCATCTGATGAAGATGTTACATAATGCAAAAGATTTTCATCGTTAATTGTGTAAAACCAAAATACAGTAATAAGCATGCTCTTTACCCTGATGATTCATGTACTTACCTGAGAAAGGAGAACACCTCTTATCTTCCTTGTTATTTTGTATCTTACTCTAAATAGCAAGAGGATAAAATACAAGTAGATAGGCAATCTCCTCTCAAGACCTGAAGTCAAACACCAGTATGCAAACTTCAAATAGAGATCTCTAAGAACTGCTTCTACTTTAAGCGGCAGAGATAGATACAACCTCCTTTACCAGTTGCCACAGAAACCTCCAGTTATTTTGAGTTACTAACAGACATTTTTTTCCACCTCCGAAAGAGCAAAAAAATAATCTGTTCGCCTGTGCTTAAACAGATTGGGTCAATGTCTTGCTGTAGTTCGATGCCATGCATAGCTTTGTTCTTTTGTTTTCCCTCAGTATGCAAAAATGTTTGATTTTGCTAGTAAGTATATTGTAAATAGATGTTTTTTACATTGGTAGAACTAATCTATGTTTTCATAGAGTGCGTTGGCAGTACCTACCTGTCATATATGGATGACAGTGTCAAACGTCGTGATATAGTCAAGAGTGTCAATGGTACTAAAATACAATTTTTCCAAGTTTCTCTGAGGATCTTCTTAGTAGTGCAATGGGAAAGCTCATACACTTTCAGTTTTTGCTAGCAGTTGTACCAGTAATTGGTCTACAAAAAATACAGTAATTGTTAAAATTAAACTATTAACAGAACAGTCATAATAACTCCCAGTCTTCTTTTACAGAATACTTAGTCAACAAAGAGATTGAGGGGCTGCAAGTAACAACACATCAGTAAACTTGAAAATAGCACAACTCTCCAGAATTACCACAGCTGTGAGTAGGCGAGGAAACCATAAAACAGAAAGGGAGGCCAAATTACTCACAAAGAACTAATACCATTTCTTAAACTGGGAAAGAGATGAAAACTTCTCATTCCAAGATCCATGGTCTAAGGTCTTGATGAGCAAACTCAGGTCGAAAAACTTGCAATTCTGCTTCCCTTATCTCAAGACTACTACAATACTTGCAGTATCATTCTCTCTTAAGATGCCATCTTCTTTAGTTTTTATTAGCCAGACAGGTGTTAACTGAACTCATGGACAAATATCTACTAGACTCGTGAGTGCCACCAGCATCCCTCAAAATATCAAAGGACTTTGGTTAGGAATTTGCCCCTCTGTGCACTGTGACTAATATACTTTTGCATCTGGGGCTGTGAAGCACATTGTACTCTCACAGGATTTATCATAAAGATGAAGAAACCTAAGGCAAAGCTGTTTGATCTCTGGGTAGAAATGTGTCTGTCCAGGTTACCTGAGAGCAGGCCGTGCCCTGGGCAGGGCGGTGCTGCTGAGCCTGCCTGTGCCAGGCCCTGTGCTCATCAGACTGTCCCCTGAGCTACAGCACCATGACACGCTGCTTTCCTAGCCTGCCTCGCTCCTTGCCCAGGCTCTCCCTCACAGCCCCGGGCACGGTCTGGCGGCCCAGCGTGAGGCACTGAGGGGGAAAGGCGGAGGGGTCCGGGTTTGGAGACGCGAGATGGGCGCCAGTGAATGGTGCAGGAGGTGAAGAGGCGCCGGCCATCCCCGGCGAGAGCGGCTGTTAGGGCGGGGCAGGCAGGGTGAGGCTCTGAGGGGACGGGCGGGGAGCGTGCAGCCCAGGCCTGAGCGTCTCTGGCGGTTGGCGGTGCCGTGGCGCAGCGAGGGCCGAGCTGGGCCTGCGGGATGTGTGGCTGAGCAGTGTGGCTGAGCTTTGTGCCATGGACCTGCGGCCACAGCGCCCAGGGGCTCACAGCCGTGCCATGGAACCGCGGCCATACCGCCCAGGGGCTCACAGCCTTGCTATGGACCTGCGGCCACAGCGCCCAGGGGCTCACAGCAGTGCTATGGATCTACGGCCACAGCGCCCAGGCTGAGCTCACAGCCTTGCCATGGTCCTGCGGCCACAGCGCCCAGGCTGAGCTCACAGCCGTGCCATGGATCTGCGGCCACAGCGCCCAGGGGCTCACAGCCGTGCTATGGATCTACGGCCACAGCGCCCAGGCTGAGCTCACAGCCGTGCCATGGATCTGCGGCCACAGCGCCCAGGCTGAGCTCACAGCCGTGCCATGGATCTGCGGCCACAGCGCCCAGGGGCTCACAGCCGTGCTATGGATCTACGGCCACAGCTCACAGGCTGAGCTCACCGCTGTGCCATGGTCCTGCGGCCACAGCGCCCAGGCTGAGCTCACCGCCGTGCTATGGTCCTGCGGCCACAGCGCCCAGGCTGAGCTCACAGCCGTGCCATGGATCTGCGGCCACAGCGCCCAGAGGCTCACATCCGTGCCATGGATCTGCGGCCACAGCGCACAGGCCGAGCTCACAGCCGTGCCATGGTCCTGCGGCCGCAGCGCACCGGCACACCTCACCGCTGTGAGATGACGTGGAGAAGGCCTTTCCGCTCTCCGGTTCCATAAAAAATATTTAAGGCATATTATCTAATGATGTCAAAGGAAAATAAATGAGGCGTCAACAAACTGAATTGACAGTGTTCTGTGGTTTGAGTGAAAAGGCTGTTCCACGCCTTAGCATTTGGGAATGTATACAAGTAAGAATTTAGGCAAGCCTTTATTACAGCTTATGTTGATAAAATGCAAAAACTTAAGAAACGAATTTCATGCTGAATTAAAAGCAAGTGGGAAAGGAGTGACAGTTAAAGAGGGCAGGACCAATGCAATCTGACAATGACAGAGAAAGCAAGGACAGAACTTGGCAGTGTAGCACATGGTAATATAATCGAGATTGTGTAGTGCAGCATGTAAAGATTTCAAATGATGTGATAAATTTGAGACATCTAAGCTGTATCAGCTTATTGTAGTCCTACATAATTTTCTGAAGAAGAGAAATAAATTATAATTAAAACACTCCGGTAGAATATTTGTGTCGCAAAAGAAACATGCTAACTTAAACAGGCTGTTTGAAAGAAGAAAAGCAACCCATTAGTGTTAGATAGCTAGTTTTTTTGTTAATTCTGCAAGGCAGAGTTAACACTAGTCTCAAAATTAAGTTTTCTTTTAAGAAGACCACATACAGGACCTTAGTTCTAATTTTGTCTAGTTTAATTTAACTTAAATGCTTCAAGCGTTACTCTTCTCTCAGTTTATTTTATCCTGTATACTGTGCATGTTAGTCATATTCATATAGCTTTACCATTTGTTTTATTTTGTAAATCAATTACACTTGCTATCACTTCCTGTAATGTATCTGAAAAGTTATTCATCCCTCTATGCCCTGTGGAGAATGGAAGTGCTTAACTCCAAGTGCTGCAGTCCTAATTACATTAGATATTACCTGTACTTCTGTGAAGATTGTATTTCAAACAGATCTTATTTTTTGCTTTTATATAAAAACTACTTGCACCGATGCATATCGTAAAATTCCCATAGTTGGGTTGTGAGAAAAATGCTTTATAGCATCCCATGTCATCTTTTAATGTTGTATGTGCTAAGATTTAGACTTTTCTCCTCATGAGGAAAATGAGCTCCACTAGATCAGTTTTAGCTGTATGCCTATAGTGCATATTTTACATGTTTGTATTCACAGCCAGTCATGTATTTGGATTCCTTCTTAGCATGTGAAATGTGTTTGATCTGAGCAGGCACAGACAGCACTGAAGTTCAATACCAGATAAAAGCTTCTTTCTTTACAAGGGGATTAACTTTGAAAAAGGAATGTGCCTCTTTCAACAAACTGTGAGATGCTGGTCTCTAGGAAAATAAATATTTACTTCTCTTTCTGCTTTTATCATAATATAGCTTTCCATTATTTACCTTTGTAACAGCGACTGCACGCTGTTTTGATTATGCCAAATGTATTCCTGTGGCCTGTAGGAAGACTCAGCCTGCCACCTAAAAACATGTTTGATGCCAGATAGGGGTAGACAGCTGTGTATTGCTGCCAGAAGTCATAGCACTAACAGAGACAAATGTGCAAGAATGTGACATTCTGGAAAGAGGAGTGAATGCTGAAGGAGGAACATGGAACAGCTGATTACTTCCGCTGTTAGCTTCAGTAGAACTAAATTAGAAAAAAAAAGTTAAAACACAGCTGGCTATTTAGAATGAACTGCTGAGAGATTTGTCAGTCAGTAGCTCCTATTAGGGAGACACTTAGCTTGGGGGTATTTTTGGAAAGAGTTTCCATGGAGTTGGAGAGACTTCAGGCCTTTTGCTTTTTTCTGATTGGCCAACAGACAGGTGCTGAAAAAGGTGGTGGCAGAAATATTGCAGACGTGGTGAATATCAATCACACAGACAAGAAACAGCAACTTACTTTTTGTTTTATGATAGGCTATAGCATGTAAAAATGTAACAGAATTTTTCCTTTCTCTCTCTCGTGAAATGAAAAGAGATCAGAGAAAGGACTGTTTCATGTCGGTTGAAAATACAACTGCCCGCATTTAGAATTTGTGAGTGGTTTGTTCTACCATGGCACATGTTTAATACCTTAAAACTAAAACCATGTATTTTTTCTTCCAGGGTGAAATGTTCTACATACTTCTGATTTACATATGTATAGGTTATGTTTAAGAGTCTATGTCCTTCAAACAGAAATGTACGATTCCATAATAAATTAATAATTTATTTTTAGAGAGAAATCATGTAGCAAACAAACTATTTTTAAAAACAGGTGTTTTTAGGAGTGATATAAAGTAGGCCTTCGAGCTTGTGAGGGAGCAGGAGCCTTTCAGTGGCAATGAAAACTTGTGTGGCAGCACTGAGAATGCTTGCATTTCTTCATTTTGGAGTGAATTTCTAGAGTTTGGACCTTGAAATTGAATCCACTGATTCTGCCAAAAGCAAGAATTAGAATTTTGACAGAGTACTGATCTTATACTTAACTTATAAGCCCATGTCTCTCTCTCTGGGCATGACAGCTTCAGAGCCAATGACTAAACACTGATGGGGTACAATCCTGATACTTTGGCATAGATGGATTGGAAAAATTGACAGGATTTTTTAAAGTGAAATAGGCTGTTAAATATGGTTTCTATTTAGACAGGATGCAGCTTTTTCTTTTTCCTAAAGACTGATGGTTTCTGGTGAAAAAAAAAGCAAGTTGAGTACATTTAGAAGTCAGTGACGAAAAATTGTTAAAAAATACATTTCAGATATAAAATGATAGGTTCTACTCTACTCACTATCAAACATGAAAAATGTATAACAAGGTGTGCTTTATGTCCTGTTTGATATCTTGATTAGAATCAAGATAAAGAGGCAAAATATGCAGTTATTGAAAGATGTGTTTTTCCATGCTTTAAATTCTCCAGCACCAGATGTGAACCTTGTATTGTTTTCTCTGTATCAAAGAAGGAACAATTTATTGTAAATTCATGTATTTCATAGGTGTTCAATGAGATGTCATTTGAGTTTCAGTGGTACTTTATACAACAGTTTTCTGGTCCTTACATGAGCCTGATTATATCAGTCTAGAAAAGGGAGTCAGACTGATTGATCAGTGAACTAATGAATTCTCTTTAAAAAGTGAAATGTCACAGATAATTCTGCAAAATATTTAACAAGTCAGAGGAAGAATGCAGGTCTGAGAGGAAGCAGCCTAGAGAGCCAAGACAGCCCACCCTTTAATGATGATGCAAGTATGCATTTGAGAGTTAAAAGCAGGAGTGAGACAACTGAGAGAGCCACTGAAACAATGATTCGTCTAAATGGATTACTGGAAACACCACTTTCAGACTGTTTGGAATACAATTTCTGGCTCTGCCATCAAAACCTGACTAAATCCAAAGAACCTGGCAGATGAAAGAGGAGGTTTTTGTCATGATATGACAAAAGACTGAAATTCTAAGATGCTATGTAAGCAATCTAATACATATATTATTTGCTTTGAAATTTGGGCCATGGTAAAACCTGGCTGTAAACCACAGAATTTAGGCAATGAATCTGTTACTCAAAAACTTTTTGTAAAAGCATTGTACTGTTGCACATGTGGTACAGATAGAAATAAAGGCATATCTGCTGTGCAAGATTAGGATCCAACAGAACCAATCAATCTAGATTTCTCTTTTCAGAACAAGAGAGAAGGAAGGGATGGTCTAACCAAAACAAGCAGCAAGCTGTTTAATTCACTTTGTTGCCACTCTCAGATTCTAAAATAATCCAAACAGTCTGGAGAGTTAGAAAGTTTATGTTGATATAAGCAGGTTTAGAAGAGGTATTGGATGTATTTTATATGGAATTGAAATAACTACTATATAATACATACATTAATAGATAATTATTACATATGTATAATGTATAATTGAAAAATACACAGTATTGAGGAATTAGCAAACACAAAAATTTTATTCTATTGACATAATTATACTTACTGTATGAGAATATATTGCACAGTTTCATGATCAGTTGATACATAATATCTATATAAACAAGCCAATACATCATTCTTATCTCTATTTTTCATAGCATTTTCCTGGAGTATGCATTTTAAATCCTAAATTGAAACCAGTCCTGTGAGTGAGTCTCAGGAATCATCAAAATTTAAAGCTTTGCATTGGGACATGCTGTCTGTGAGTTTTTAAACAGAGTCAACTACCTCAAAAGCCCACAGAAGTTACCACCTCTCCTTTGAAGACATTTAGGTATGTTTGACCAAGAACTCTCTTCTTACCTTTTTTCTCCAAATTGAATGGATTGTGTAATCTTCCAGCAAGCAGTGAAGGGGTTGCAGCCTTGAGGGTTTCCTGAATAGCTAGTTTTGATGCCCTTCATTTTTCTGTGCACTTGTACTGGTGTGAGTGGGAGTGAGTTTGCAGTTCTGAGAATTGCTCAGAAGAGATGTTAGAGACTCTGCTTAGCACTGTTGCTGTCCATTGGCTTCAAAGCTTTATGAAGTAAATTAATAAATATAATTTAACAAATCTTTTGACAAAAGTTAGCTGTCATCTTTCAAAGTTCATTGACTTCATTTATACAGTTGTTTAACTGATAAAGCTCATAAGATTTTTTTTTCCTTACAAATATCCAGAAAATGTAATATGTGGAGATAGAACGCCTCTTCTAATAATCATACATAGACTGAGAGGTGACAGTGATGGCACCTACAGTTTGTTTTCAAAATGGAAATGATAATGACAATCTCAGCGTTTAAAGCTGTAAGAAAAATGAATATCTTTTGAGGATCAAGGCAAAAATAAAAGTGCAGAGAATTTTCTAACACATTTTCTTGGAGAGAGAAATAGAGCAGTTATTGACAGTCAGTGAGTTTCACAAAAAAAAAAAACCGAATCAGAAATCCAGGTAGGAAGCTAGTTCTCTTTTGTGTATATCAAATTTTCATATGGTTTGAGGAAGGTCCTTTAATCAAAACTCTTTTTTTTTGGTAATGTTAATTATAGAGCTTTTATTCTAAGTATTATATTATTAGAGCAGACATAATTGTTTTGATACTTTGCCAGCATTCTACATGGATTGGTAACTTTGGAAATGTTTTTAACCAAACACCTTAAATTTTGGTCAGTTGTATATCTAGTAGAAGCTAATACTTTTCATGTACACACTTCAGCCCTTTCACAAGTCTTTCAAGTTCCTAAATGTAACAACTTTGAAAGCAGAGTGTACATTTGTGCAGACTCATAGTTGTACAGACTGGACATCTGTCTCACTGCTAAGGTCTCATAGAAGTTTGCATATGGTTTACATGGCATAGCCTTTCATTTTGTCATTATTTGGTGTCTGAATATTTGATTTTGCAGCCTTAATATTATTTCTCTACTTTGCATCATGGAATAAAGAGATACTTGGATATGATTGCATAATTCTTGTGATAGTTTGCTAAGATTTGCTGAAATTTAACTTTCAGAATTGCAGAGATACATGTTGAATGGACTACTGCTCCATCATATGATCTCTGTGTGTAAGTTTAGTTTGGTTTTTAGGTTCTGCCTAGTACACTGGCATCTGAATGATTGTTATTTAATACATACAGACACACATTGCCTCAAAAGTACAGTTCAAAATATTAATGAGACTTCATCATAAGCCTCTTCAATCTGGTGTTTGTTTAGTGATGCATAGTGATAACAAAGGATCACTATAGGCCCTTTATTGAGCTTGCAAATCTCACATCTTTTCAGAGTGTTTCTTGTGGGAATAGAAGCCTAAAGGTGGGGTCATTCACACTACTTATGTGGGAAGAACAATTGCTTCTTGGGTAATACACAACAAATGGGACAGGACAGAAGAATGGCAAATGCATATGAGGAAATCAGTGTTTTAGGTGTTATTATTACTATTTTTACTGTTCAATTTAATTAGCAAATGTATGATTAATATTTTTATTTTTAAATGGTTGTTTATTCTAAATGTCTTATTTTTATAGTAGCTGATAAAGAGTGAAAATATATACATTTGCTTTTGAAAGTTTGAATAATGCAATAAAAAAAAGGGTATTAGACAGAATATGTGAGGTAATCAGTTGAATATCGCTGCTGCTTTGGGGGGGGGGGGGGGGTTTATTAACCCGCTCATATAATGATACATATGTGTCCTTTTAGTCAGAACAAAGATCAAAGAATTCTCAAAGCCTTAATATCACTTTAGCCTTGGACATGTTTTCTTCACAGTGTATGGATATGTTTCATTATCACTGGGTTACTACCATATGCACTGACTGTGATTTTGTTTTGTAAATATTTTATATAGGAGGAAATGGAAAACTTAAATTAGGTTTATAAAGCAATGGACTTGGAATTTATGGAAGAAATGTAGCATTTCTTAGCTAAAATTGCATAAATGCTTCATATGTAATTTGATTATCAATAGAATTCAAAAGCAGAAAAAAATCATTGAACAGAATCAGAAATGGATAAAAGATGAAGAGGAAAAAAAGTGGAAACAATGGAAAAACCTTTGCATTGACATCAAAATTAAACACAATTTTAGGTCTGGAATAAATAAGGTAAAAGTTTTCCTGGAAATTTGCCAGACTAATTCTGTGAAATATACCGCAGAAATGTCTGCTTTGCATGTCTGTTTTCATCTGTGGAAAGAACAATCCCTAGATAAAGTAAGTGTACATATTTTTGTGGTTTATTTGGAGGGGATGGCAAGAATTAACTCTGAAGACTAGAGAATAACTTACTAACAAACTTTGCCTACTGTCATAGTACAGTGTTTTCATACTAAGAGTTTTGTGTGCAGCTCAGATCACTTCAAGGAAATTAGTTTGTGGAAGAGGCATATTCTGTATCTGAGGAGTTTTCTAGGCATAACAGCAATTCATCAGCTTGGCATCATCTGAGATTTGTAAGAAGTACAAATTTTCAATTTTTCATAGTATGTATATTGTAGATTATGTTGGGCCAGCCGAGTAGCAGAAAAAGAAAGAATGCTTAAACATGCTAAGGTACATGATAGACCCATATTGTGCTTTTTGAGGGTGTACTTATTATGTCAAGCTCACATATCTTAGTACATTTGTGTTTTTTCTAAATTCCTAGCAGTGATGATGAAGATACATCCCTCACAGGATGAGCAATAAGTTATAAAAAGGTCCATGATTGAGGTATGCATCCACTGGGTGTAATGGCCTCTCTTCTGCCTGGTAAACCCCCTCAGTGGTGTCAGCCAGGGGCTCTGGTGCAGGATCAGGTGATGCATTGCTCTTTTGTGGTTGCCCTGACCCACAGGCCGTTCAGTTCAAGACTCATGAAGCTGCTCAATTTGAACTGTTCTGATGAACCCACTGATACACTCTCTAGGAATGAAAGGGGATTATAAACAATTGGCATGAGCCTTTGGTTTGACATTTTCGTACTAATAATTTCCATTTTTCTGCATACTAACTTCTTGCAGCTTTTTGTTTTGTTTTCAAGCTGGATCATCTAACAAGGTTTAGCATATTGTCAGTTAGTGTAGAATAACTGGGAAAGTTACACCTAGTTACTAAGTACACCTAGTTACACTTGAAGCAATGATTCAGTTAAGGGTGGGCTGGCATCAGTAGCCATTCACCCAGATCAGCAGCTGCCTATGGTTTATAGAACTGGAAGCTGGAGTGATGTGGGAGACCATAGGAAAATGCATGCTGTACTTTTGCAGAGAGAATATGCATGCATTTTCATTTTTAAGTACACCTATAATGTATGCTGATTTCTGTACAGATTGGGACATTGGTGAGAATCACTGATTTTTGAGAGTTTTTTCATTAGGGAAAGTTTCTCAAAAGCAAAATTAGTGAATGTGACAATCATTAGGGCTGTTTGGTTTTGTTTGTTTGTCTTTTTTCTCCCAAGGCAGAAGAACAAAATATCTAAGAATAACTACTGAAGCATGAGAAGAATCCATTCTGTACTGGATAAATAGCATGATTTACTGGAGACAGCAGCTAGTCAAAGGATTGCCAAATGCCTTAGATATTTTGGATTTGAGAATTTGATAAACTGTCTGGATTATTCAGAGTTCATGTCTATATAATAATCACTTTTTTTCATTTTTCCATTTTTCCTACATGTATTTGTTGCTGCATAGTTGGTATTGTTTTTCTCAAAATCTTAAAGGAACAACAATATTTGAAAATCCTGATAGACACATACTTACATTGCAAAATCAAAAACTGTAAAGTTCAGAGATGCACTATTTATAATTGCCTGTACTACTGATGCCTAAAGATTTTTGCTTTTTATATATCTGTAGCTTTATAGATTTTAATATATAGCTGTATAGTTTCTAACACTTTGTCACTTTAGCATAGTAGTTGCACTTTCTCACATATTATGCTACCTTCTTGGAAGTCTGTTTAGTCCTGCTTTTTAGTCTATCAAGGACACTTTGTTTTGCACCACACGCCATAGACATAATAAAATGTAGGGCTAAAAGATCGGGGTGGGGGGACTCCAAGGGGGCAGAACCCAGGGAGAAATTACCTGAACAACTGCTCTTCTAATTGGACAATATTTTTTAGATATACTAATTAACTCACTTTATAAAAATTGTAGAAATACTGTATCATGTGTGCATGCCATAATGTGCACCTGAAAGCTTTCAGTTAAAGACTTGCTTTTATATTATCATTCTTAACGCTGTTTGGAAAGGTTTTGTGTTTTATTGCAGGTAACACTACTTGTAAGCAAATAATGCATTGAATGTTAAGATTGTCATTCCTGAATTTGAAAAGTGCAAAAACTTCATAGAAGGACTTCGTAGCAATATTTTAAATGTAATTTGATATTCTTTACAAGGAAAAAGGCAAGAACAAATTTTATTATGGGGTCTGACTCCATAACATGGTGTCACCAGGGCTTTAACCCCTAGACCTATGACATTGCTGCCTTTTCCAAATGTTCTTAAATGCCTAGCACAGCAGGGTTGAGTGCATATCAGATAGTGGTGCTCAAGAAGCACTTTCCCTGTGAAGTGTGTAAGCTTTTACAGTCAGTTTCTTTTCAGTGTCCTCCAGCAGTTTGTTCAGATTTAAATGACTCTCCAGCAATCCCATTCACTTTGAAATTATGACGTCAATAATAGTCTTTCTAAATTATGCTTCTTTTGCTTTTCAGAAAAGCATATACTGCTTAGAAGGCCAACTGTGATTTTATTTACTCTATTGCTTAATTAAATCTGCTCCAGTCAATGAGGGGTAAAATCCCTTTCCTTGCTAGTTGAAGTAATAAGGAGTTATGATTTTATGCAACCTTATCCACTGTGTTTTCATATCTTTTAAAACTTGTAACTGACAGACATTATTAATGAAGATACATGCATGGGATTATTATATGCCACCTAGTACTGTGTTGTAATTGAGATAGAATACCCTGGTAATCAGTTATTTGGGGTCAGGTTTGAGATGACTGATCATCTAATCTTATCATTAGAGGTTCCCATTCAAGAAGGAAGTTTGTCTTGCCCCTTTTACTCTACCAAGGAATCAAATTTGTATGTAAGTACCTTTCAGCTGCCTTAATGGCTTTTTGAGTTGCTCTGAAGCAGAGTTTAAAGTTTCAGAAGTTGTACTCCTTTTGAATTAATTTGTATTGTGTATGTTTACCTCCCTAAAAAATACAGGGCATTGTATTCATATTTGGGAAAAGCACAAAGCTTGTATGCAAAAATCCTTAACTGAATGGCAGATCATTTCTGATATATTAGTGTGTGTTTTATGTTGTTGCCACATCTTGTTCTTTTATCTGTTCAGTTTGTACAGCTGATTTGTTAAGCTTTTCTTAACTCTTCTTACACTGATGCCTGAATAATTTGTATGGTGTTTCTCCAAATAAGCTGTTAGTTTTCTCATGCTCAGATGTACTTTTCATGGACAGAATCCAGAGCACATTCAAACAGATCTCCATGTTTTCTGTTGTTGTGGGAATATCATGATTTCATCTGAAGCACAAGGCCATTGCCCATTTTGAGAAGAGAGGAAGACAGAGATCCCAGGGTTCAAAATTTCCACTTAGGTACATGGCTGGTTATGCCATACACTGTGAATTTTATTTAATATGTTTATGTTTATGGGTGTGCACACAAAGGTGCTGGCATTACAAGAAATAAATGAAGTTCAAAGACAATTTTGAGTGTGGGGTAAGTCTGGGAGTGAGGATTATATCAAGCTGTACAGGGGGATTCCTGAGCCCAGGGACATAGGAACAGCAGCCCCAAGCCCCGTCAGGACCTGGAAGCCCTCAGCAGCCAATCAGGCACAGGGGGCATTGGCAGGAGCTGCTCAGGGGATTTAAACCTCTCTTAATGCCCTGGATGTACGCACGGACTGAGGGATAAGAGGCTGGAGAACAGTGCTGGGGAAGGGGACCTGAGGATCTTGGTCGATGGCAAGCTGAACATGAGTCAAATGAGTGACAGAAACTAAACTAGAAAAGTGATGATGCTGTGGAGTTGAGAGTTAGAAATGCGTGAAAAGGGAGTGAAAGAAAAGAGCTGAAATAGAGGTATTATGAAAATGAAATATTCCCAGTACCTGCAATGAACTGTCATCAGTTCACATGTCACACTAACTTGTACTTCACTATCAAATACATTGTGTGCAGTGGGGAAGATAGATTGCAGCTCTTCCTCCCTCTGCTGCTCATCAGCTGCAAGTGTATATGTAGTTGTACTGATGTTTGTATCAGTACAAAAGAGTAGGGATGGGACACTGGCATGATCCAGGCTAAAAATAATCCTATCCTTTTGGCTGCTTATATTTAACTTTGTATTGTTCAGTGATCCAGGTCAGAGTAAAGCCCAAAAGGTTGTTGTTGTGTTTTTTCCTTTAGAACAGTAGATTGAAAACATAGCTTTCCTTCAGACCTCGTTTTATCACCGCAAGAAGTTCTTTTACTATGTTACACAATGGTAAAAGTCAGGAAAAATTGGCCAAGGGCCCATATAAGTATACATTGCTATTATTGCTACAGCTGTTGATTCCTGTGAGAATCTTCTTTACCTTAAACTAGGAAATCAGATTTGATACAAAATTATTGTCTAATTCTGCTAGCAAGGAAGTTCATTCACAATGTTTTTTCTCCAAAATAATGTCTCATTCTTTTGGTAGTAAGTACAATTTCCCCAGCCATTATGGTGCTGAGGAGGAGGAAGAGGAGAAAGATGACAGATGCCAAGGACAGTCCTTACAGAAATGGGGCAATGACAAACTGGTGGCCCGATGGCAAGATCTATTGGACTCCATGTAATCTCACTGTTTCAACATTGGTAACAACACACTTTCCAAAGGGAAACACTGCAGAGTCCAAGGGCTGTCGCAAGGGGAAGATGCTGTCCATGACAACATCTGGAACAAACCCTTGGGCTTGGTGAATGATGAGGACCTCCTGAAAGGACCTAGCTGTTCCAGGAAGGTGGGCACAGAGGTGGCAGGAGAGGCAGCATGTGAAGTGCCCAGCATGTCTCCTGCCCGGAGAAGTCCCACAGATGCTGAGCCAGCAGCTGCTGCTGGCCTGGCCAGAGCTGCTGAGGAAGAGGAGCCCCCGAGCCTCTCGCTCCTGAGGTGGCAGAGGCAGCAGATTCTCCAGCCTTCAGAGATCAGGTGACAGAGGCACAGAGCCAGGCCTCCAAGAAATGTGCCTCCTGCTTCAGGCAGGTGCTCCGAGCACTGCGCAGTCTGTTCCATTGTCCCTAGATGGCGGCACAGCCAAAGGATTAGTGGCCATGCCAGTGCCAGGCCGGGCCTGGAGGTGGAGGTAGAGCAGCCCTTTGCCAGGACAAGCATCCTGGTTGTAGTTACTGGAGATCAGCACAACCCAGTACAGCAAACACAGGAATCTGGCCAAGAAGTGGCCATGGATTGGGGGAAGGGAGGATCAAGACAACCAAAGACCCCCAAAGCTGCCAACCCATTTCCAGAAGGGTCTGAAAGAACAGACTGTGCATGAGAACTAATTTGCATAGAGGTGAGAAACGCACTTCAGGATGGGGAACCCAATCCATAAAAAGGTACCCTTACACCGCCCATGATTCTGGATGTCCCATCAGCTGGGTTGATGCTGGAACCAGGAGTGATGATCTCTTTTTCTCTCTTTCAGCCGCTCTTCCTCTCTTTAATTCATCTCTTCCTTTCTCTCTTCCCTTTCATCATCTCCCCTTACTCCAAACCCACTGCCAGGTGTTTTTATAAAGGGTCAAGAACTAACACAGCAATTCTGTAGTAATAAGTAAAATTAATGAAATATTAATAGAAGTGTTTAACAAAAGTTTCTGATTGGTTTTGTGGACACTCTGGCTTTTATTGTTCCTTTCATCCCTGAGCAATTAGGAATCTTGGGTGCTTCCCTTTGTGGCTGGGTCATCACAACAGGTTATTAAAAGATGCTGATTTTTCCAATTGTGCTTGTCTGTGCCTGGTACATCTTTCTCATGTTGGGGACAACAGAGCTGGATGCTCTACTGCAGGTGGGGGTCTCACAAGAGCAGAATTGAAGGGGAGAACCAGCTCCTTCGATCTGCTGGCCACACTTCTCTTGATACAGCCCAGGATTCTGTTGGCTTTCTGGGCTGTGAGTGCACATTGCTGGCTCATGTTGAGTTTTTCATCAACCATTGCCGCCAAATTCTTCTCCGCAGGGCTCAATCCATTTTCTGCTCAGCCTGGATTTGTGCGTAAGACTGCCCCAACCCAGGTGACTGACTGGATGGTCCTTAAGGTCCCTTCCAGCCCAAACCTTTCTGTAATTCCACTACTTCAACAAAATTGAAACAAATTTTAAAAAAACAGGTGGTATTCTTAATTACTAGGAACTAAATTTATTAAGCTTCTTTTCAGTAACTAGTAGTCCTCTTTCCTTAAACAATTTCCTGCTCAATTTAGCCAGCAGCTTTGTCTGTGGTATTCCAGTTTAGCTTGCAACAGGTTAGTTGTTCAAGCAATTGAAACCATGTTCTCAAGATAGTATTAATAAATTATCTTTTCTAATATTACTCGTCTTATATGTTCAATATGATTATAGAAACGTGAGCCTCTGCAGCATTATTAGTTTAAGCTTATAGCTGTTCTACAGTGAGCCCAGTGATCTAGTCCCTCAATATTTGAGGTCATGCCATGTTCTCTCTGCATCTTGCCCAACATACACAACAGGGTATTAACAATGAAACAGTTCCAGTGTGTATCTATTTGTTTTTTTCCTTTCTTTAGGTTAAACGAAGGAGATGCTTACTACAAACTGAGGGATTTTTCATTCCTTATTAAGTCTTTAAGGTATGATAAATTTGGGCTTTTTAGAATACAATTTTTAAAGGAACTTAAAATGGAACAATGCTTTTTTTTTTTTTCTTTCAACCAGAACAAGTCTGAGTGAACTGTGTGATGATCCAAATGATAATATTCTACTGGTATTTGAGCAGCTGGGAGAAAAGTATGAAGAGAAACTGAAGTGTGTTACCTGAAGAACAAAAACCAACCAAAGCAGCAGTATATAATTCTTACCACACAGATCAGCAGTCTCTAGGTTAGATAAAGTTACTAGATCTGAGTTATAAAATACAATTTCAGAATAAAGCTTTAGTTAATAACCAATAATAATAAATAAACCAACAACACAAAATAATGCAATATTTACTTTAGGAAGTTAACCTTTACAAATTGACATTTTAGCAGCTTTAATGTCAACTAAATAATTATTTTTAATATTTTTTTTTAAGTTACAAAACTGAATAATTGTGCTTTATCTTTCAGTTGCACTTTTTCTCAGGCAGTGGTATATATGTTAATGTAGCTCTCAGATATATATTGAACAAACATCACAGTTCTGACAGCTAGCAAGATCAGCCTCTTGGCAGGACAGCAATAGCAACTTTCAGCTCCTTTGTGAAGTATGCTCAGCAATTATCATCAAATAAAGTGCTTTAACTGTTTTCCAAGCACAATTTTTCTATTAAAGCACAAAGTAATACCTTCAGGAACAATTATAAAAGCTTTTAAACTGGCCTGCAGACTTAGTTTACAAAATTTGAAATACATACAGGGCTTTATACCAGTACAGAGACGTTTGATTAATAAAATGTTCCAACCATATGTAGAATTTCTTCCTTTTTCACCTCTTGTATCTTAAGGAGTCAGAAAGATCCAGAACTACTGAGATGAGCAAATATACTATTTCCTTGGTGTTTTGGGTTTTGGGGTTTTTTTTCCCCCGGAAGGGCGAAGTTTTCAGCAGCATTTTCAGACCAATGCTTCAGTTTAACGCTTCCTTTTTGTCTACTTGTAATCTGAAAATATATACTCACGTACCTAAGTTTAGATACTCTAGGAAAGTGAGGCTTTGACAACAGTCCTCATTGCCACACAGAATTTTGTGACAATGACCAAGAGAGTGATTTAAGTTATTCTCTATGGATAATATGCAAAACATTCAGTAACTCTGAATCCCATTTCTTTGAATTAGCTCTGGTGCTCATTCAAGATCACTGACCTGCTTCCAGCCAGGACAGGGTTAATTTTTACAGTAGTCATGAGGAGGCATGCCTAGTTATTCTGTACCACCTCACATCATTTTCAGGGAACTGGGAAGGGCTCCCTTCTGGGTCAGCATAGTGTGGCCAAGGGAATGGGCGAGTATCTCTGTTGTTGGGGGTTTCTGTGTGAATCTTACCTGCCCTGTAAAACCTTAATGCTGAGCTATAAGGCACTGGGACAACAATGCTTGAAAAGCAGTCCTAGGACTGTAGCAATCCCCCACACCCACAATTTCTACTTTCAAAAACAGTGCATCATAGTCTATTTGCTTTATGATTCTATGATGGTGTCTTTTCACTAAGAGACAAAGTATCTATGCGAAAGTTGATCAAGCTCTCCTGACATAAGAGAAATGAACAGAAGACAGGTTGAAAATAAGTAAGTTTAAGAAACTTGTTATAGTTTCTGATTAACCCTAATTCATTAAGAATTTTTTGTCACTGCCAGAAGAGAACAAACATTTTCTACAACTTTCTGGCAATGAATTGTACAGGTGCCTTATTAAAATTGCTCAATTTCTCTCACTTTTATTAGAGTGAGACCAACCTCCACCCGTGACACTCTCTATGATCATCTCGCTCAGCCTTTGTCTCCCAGTGGTTTGAATTAACATTTCTCTCCTACACATGCAGAACATGACAAGAATGTCTGGAGATAAAAGCAGAAAAAAATCTTAGGAGAAAACTGAAATACAGTAAGATTTAAGAGATGAGCATCAAGAACTAAAAACTCACCATAAAGAGAATTTTCACCACCTTCCTTATGATAATGCAGACAGAAAAGTAGTATTAGATGTCATAAATACTAGAAACTATTTTTTCAGCACATTTAATAAAGGAATGCACTGCCACAGAAAAGTTGAGGCCAAGCATTGAACACAAAATTAGGTCAACATTTCCTGAAACAAGAAGAATTTCTCTAAGTATTATGTCACAGTAAGTATATTAGTAAGTATTGCAGAGATTTAAATTTAAGTAATATTTTTCTTACAGCATTACAGAGATAATTTGCAGGCTATTGATTTTTTCTAATTGCCAGTGAAAAATTTTGATAGAATATTAAATAGTCTGCATTTTGATTTAGTACTTAACCAGTTGACATATTTATCTAGTACAGAATTAATTTCTTTAAAATCTGGCATCAGCTTTTGCTGAAGAGTGAACAGTAAATGAAAGAGCTTTATTCTGAAATAGTACTACTGTCTGTGTATTCCAATAACTAAAGCACAATTGTCTCTTGGATCCAACAAAATGGCCAGCAAAGTGGAAAAGATGGTCTTCTTATCCTTACTTTCTTTCTTATCCTTACTTTCTTACTCTTTTTTTGTATCATACTTTACAGATTAAAAACTCCATGAGTTCTAAATCATTATACATAGAGAAGTGCTGTTTTCCTTCTTGTCATTACAGATTTCAAAAGAAAATTTGTATTTTAAAAGCTAGATTATCCAAAAGCTTTCATTAAAACAGCAAATTAATATCTGTCCAAGTATTCCCACACTGTTGGCAAAAAGAGCTGAAATTTGTGATGTTTGTTTTTCCTGAAGGCAGCATTTCAGGAGTGTAACTGACACCCTTCTGCAGTGTATAACAAGAACACTGATGCAACGCTTCAATTTCAAAAGTGTGAGAGAAGTTATTGAAATCACACTAGCACTTGCACCTTCAATATACATTACACACATCACAGAAAAGGAAAAGGAAACGGCCAAAGGGAAACAGGCGAAACAATTTTTGGTAATGCTTTCAATATCCTTTATTTTCATTGCCGCTCTCCTCCCCCCTGCCTGTGAGGTGAATGCTCTCTGCTGTTTTCTTGGCCATTTATGAGCAAGTGTTGCTGTACCCAGACAGCAATTTACTGCCTCCTGCCACTGAGCCTTCACCCAACCGACTTTCTGGGACACCTCAGTTCTCCACCCCCCAAACAGACCCCAGAAGGTTTGCACTCTAGAAGATGAAGCATCTATAGCCATACTTTGGTCTTGATCAGGACATGACATTTTTGGTTGTTTCTTGAGTTTGCGACTATGCTATAAAAATCACTTCATTGCATTGTATTGCTCATAAGCAGTTACATTTTCAACACTGATACCTCAGTTAGCAAGAACTGGGGAAAAGAACAGCTGTAAAACCACAAGTATCCCCACCTTTTAATGTGTTACACAGAATTTATTTAACTCCAGTTTATTTTCCTTTTCAGTCTCCCTTCACATCGGATTTTCTTCTAGCAGACATATTGTCTTCAGCAACAGAAAAATATTCTGATGCATGGCTGGTATCAGTAGAGACAGATGTTTGACTTAGCTCTTCAGTATCAGAAGTGCTGTCTCTTCGCATTCCTCCTGTCTCACTTACTGCAAGCACAGAACCTCCGAACAGTGTGCCAGGAACAGAACAAGCTGTGTTCTGAAACTGTACTTGCTCAGGTTCATCTTTCCTTCTAGGACACACACAGTTGTTTTCAGCAACAGTTTCTTCATATTTCACCTTTTCTTCTTGTTTTGTGGCTGTAATGAGTTGTGTGGAAGATGCATTCTCATATTCAACAGGAAGGACTCCTGAACATAAAGGCTGACAAGGAGTGTTACCATCACCAAGCCTTTCTGCACTTTCAGTGTTTTTAGATGAGTTGATAGGCAAGCATGAGCCTTCACATTTTGGATGACTCTGAAGAGTAGCAGGCTCTGCACACTCTGAAGATACAGGCTTCCCTAGATTTAGAAATGTTTTGTCAGATTTCATCTTCTCCTGTTCCATTTTTTCTGTTCTGTTTCCAGAAAAAAACACAGAAGAAGTTAGCAAATCAGAGGTATTTCTGACAATGCCTCCAAATGAAAACACTGGTGAGGGCAATGGTGAGTTACTTTTTAAGGAAAATGCACAATTACTGGTGAGAAGGGGAGACTTGGAGACACCATTCACCCCAGCTGCACAGTTGGTTTCTGAAGTACTGCAAGCTACAGTTGTGCTGGATTCTGAGGCGTGAGGTTTTTGTTCTTCTGAGTCAGATGGTTTCTGTGTGCAATATCCTGCAGGTTCCTTTGCACAAAGTGTTTTTTCCCTCATGTGAGATGTTTTTTTGTCAGATGGCTTCTCAGCTCGGCTAAAAATTGAAGATAATGGGAAAACCTTAAATGAGTTGCTGGCTTTGGATCCTGCAAACCCATCTCCTTCTGAATTGCCAAAGGGAAACAAAATGTGTGGTTTCTCACATTCTGATGAGTTTAAATTAGGACTGGTTGAAGCATCACAAACTGTGGTTTTGGTTTCAGGACCATGTTTATCCTGGTTATTGGTTTTATCCACCTTATCACATCTCCCTAAATAAAACTGAGGGAAAGCACATTTCTTGTCTTGCTTTTTAAGGGAAAATGTACCTCTGTCTTTACTGAATCTTGGTAATGAGTTCTTAGACGCACTGAAAGTAAAAGGTACACCTGAAGGTCTCTCTGCAGAAACACCTACGGATTCTGAATTTGAAACAGTAACAGTCCCTGTTGCTCCTGGCTGTAAGTCCAATGAAGTACGAGAATTAGAGTCCATTTTGTTGCATACAGTAACTGCTGAGGCCTGTCTTGGCAATTTTTCTTTCATTAACAGGTCTGGAGAGTTTTCTGACAAGGCTGGAGCGGATACTTCCTGGGCACTTCGCTCATGAAATAATTTTAAGTCACTGTTTGTTTCAGAAAAGATCATATTTGTGGATGGAATGCTGTGAGCACTGCTTCCAGGAAAGTTTTTTTTGTCAAAGCCACCTCCTCTTCGCAGGGTTCCCATTTTTATTTTATCTGTGTTACTTGCTTTGGTAGGTGAAGATACACAAGAAGTTCCTGAGGACTTATCCTTGGAGGTCTCAGCAGTTACAAATTTATACTTTTTATTTGCAGGGAAATTTTGAGTCTTAAACACATTGGGGAGCTTCTGAAGTTCCATATAGTATTTGTAACGTAACTCCTACAATTACAGCAAACAAAACAAAACAAAACAAAAAAAAAAAAAAAAATCACATTATCTAAATGGCATTTGTGGATTCAGAGGTTATAAAACTCACAGATGACCAAGACTGAAGAAAGGTTTTCATCTATTCTAGAGCATGTATAATGTATTTTTCCATTTCTACTGGAAGGCAACAGAACACAAGTCACTACAGAAAAAGGTTCTTTAAAAACAGCTGAACAAGATACACATAGAACCCTGATGACAAAGTAGGTTTTGAAACAGGAAACTACAGAAAACTGTTTTTAAAGTCTCTATGAAAACCAGAAATAGATATTAACCAACAAATTCTCATGAAAAAGAGATCTGAAATTAAGTTAGGTGGTGGGTTTTTTTTGTTGTTGTTATATATAATTGCTTTCTTAATGGCAATAGAAAACAGGTATTTTCCAAAATAATACAGAAAAAAAATTTCTATATTTAAAGGAACTAAGCAACATTTTACTTCAATCATCTGCCAGATGATTGAAGTATTCTCAGAACATGCATAATGTGATTCACTGCCAGCCATGCTTCACTAACTGTAACTATAATTCTGTACAGAACAATAGTCAGCCACCCACATGGAGTTGCTAGTACGTATAAAAAAAAAAAAAAATCTAGTTGTATAACTACATCATTTGAAATGAAACAAGAAAGAGATTGGATTCAGTTTCATGTGAAATTATTTTATGTGGTCTTCAAGATGGAACTATTATTTCTAGAAAACAGAATACAAGCAGATGATTTCCTCTTGGAATAGACATGAGGGAAGTTTATTTGGATCAGAAAGATACAGATGTGACTGAAAAAGCCACACTAAATGTAAAAGTAAGTATTTGAAGTCAGTAGTAAGATTAAGTTTCAGCTTTCTGAAGAAAAAAATAATGTAAAATTCTCACAGTTTTTAATACCTAGTCAGATTTCATTCTAGAATTGGAAGGGTAACTTTCTGCTAAGGAAACTGAAAAACATTTTAAAAGCTTATTTAGAAAGTTGCATCATAATAAAAAGTAACTTAGCCATACTTACAACAGATGTTCAATCATACCTCATGACTCATATTATGAAATGCTGGCATTTCTGATATTGACATAAAGCGAGTAGGGATCCTCCTACCGTCTGCTTCATCCTGTCCTGGTACAGGCTGAAAAAAATTTTGCAGCAGAATTGTATTTAATTTTGATAAGCCAAAATAGTACCATGCTGTAGACCACATAGCCAGTAACTTACAAAAAATGTGTTGGGTATATTCTTCTGGTCCTGCCACTGCTTTAAGATATCTTTAAATAGAGATGAGCTCTCGTTTCCTTCATAAGGTAGATCTATTAGAAAGAACACAAGAATAGTGGTGGAATATATATTAAATATGGAAAACACTGAAAGGTTCCTGTGCACCTAAACAGGTTCCATTTAAGAACAAAAGTACAGTGCCCTAAGTGAGACTCTAGCACTTGCTGAAGTTTCTGTGATATAAAGCAAGAAGCCCGTGTAATACATTTTTTTAAATGCTGGAGATTCCTGCCCTGACAGAAAACCTAACATCTCCTCCTGTGAGCTAAAAGCATTTAACATGAGCTCAGGCAACATTCTCATGATACTACAACAAACACCCATCTAGTTCAGCAACACACTTCTGACAGCGGTGCTATCAGTTGGATTCTGCACCCAAGTTCCAAAAATACAGCCTAGGAGCCTCCTGGAGAAAGTACATTCATAAAATGCATTTAAAAACACTCAATGACATTATCATTCATTTAATTTGCTTGGATGCTTCCTTGCATGTGTTTGCCATGCAGATCATTTATAAGCAATTGGTTTGACAAGTTCCAGGTTTCTAGACTTCCCAAATCTTAAGTCCTTCTTCCCTACCTTTAACATTGCCTGCGTTAACAGGTGTGAACTCCAATGCTAAGATTTCATTAACCACAGGTTTGATATCTATCTTCTTTGGCATATACGCTGGTGGTTTTTCCCAGCTGGATGCTATATTCATCACATCAAGCTGAGTTTTCATTCTGGAAAAGGGAAAGAAAAAAACCAACCAAAACTGAACCAACTTAAACATTTTTCTTCATGCTTACATGATAGCTGAATCAGACCTGCCTAATATAAAAGAAATTATTTTATTAAGAAAACACTAGGAAGGAGAAGGAATCAGAAAAATTAGGTCTTCAATAAAATGTCAGGTTCTCTAGATTTTTTTGCTTAAAACTTGTTCACTTGAATTAGATTTCATACTCAATGAAAACTGCAAGAAGTAGTGCAGGTAGGTCAGCAAAAAATGACCCCTCTCCACTTTCCTTAGTGAACACTGCCTGAATCTAAATTAAACTGCTTCTTCAGATGGCATTGCTAATGTTAGTTTGAAACACAATGTATTTCAAAGAACTCCACTTCCAATATTCTTTCTTAAATGCAGGTTAAAAGTTCTAAGAAATATAATTAAGAAACCTTAGAAGAAATTACAGGGTGTGCGCACTACAAACACAAAGATGCTGCAGTGTCTCCACACACACTCTTACACTGAAAGATCTCTGTAGAAGCTTCAAGCATACTTCAGTGTTTGTGTTTAAAAAAGACATCTGAAAATATCCAATCACTAAGTATTAATGGATTTCTATATTCACCTTTTATAAAGTAAAGGTGATAATTCAAAAGCTTGATTATCGCAAAGTTCCAGATAGCACATCACTCAAGTTCCAGATAGCACATCACTCAAATTCTTGACACATTTCCTAAAATGTGGAACATTGGGCATCCAAAAATCTGAAAGTACTTTAATCTCTTAATTACTCAATACTATTTTCATTTAAAATTGCTTATCTTATGATATCCAATGCAGCTATTTTTTTAGTTTTCAACCTTGAAAATCTGAAAGAACACTAGAGAACTAACAAAACATGAAAAAACATACCTTGTATTCAAGCCACAGGCAACCTAAAAATAAAACAAGAATTTTTAAAATATGAGCTTTTCTCCATCAGAAAGTTGTTGCTTTATCAAAATACTTGAGACAGTATTGACAAAGTCCCTGACTTCATTTCACAGAACTATAGAAAATAAACCTGTTAACATTAAAAAAGCCTCAACCAACCAAAAAAACCCCAACCCAAACACGTATGTCTCTGACAATGATTTATCTTGTAATATTTTGTGATAAAGACAAAAAACTCCTTCAGAGCCAAATGAAGGCATTCAAATCATGGCCCATATGGTTACCTAATCAGTTTCAGAAGCTCAGATATTTGTAAACATTCAAATGAAGAACTATTTTGTATTTCTTGGAGAGGAAAGCCTCTTCTACATGCTCTCAATATGCTATTATACTATTAAAAAAGCTGTCTTTTAGTTTTAGGTAAGGCAGATAATGGTAGTAAGAAGTGCAGTGCACTGCACTGTAGTCAAGTGAGACGTCTCGAAGAACATGTAATGAAAAGTAAAAAACCTGACTAGATTAGAGTTGTGTCCTTATAAAAAAAACTGGTGACGTCACTGTACTGGATCTTTACACAACAAAAAAAATGTACTGTTATGAAGGGTGAGGGGGGAGGTGCCAAGTTAAGGAGAAAGAAAACAAATAGAAGGAAGAGGAAGTAGATGAATAGGAGGAGTGGGAGGAAAAAGATGAGATGGGCAAGAAGGAAGCAAAGGTGAAAGTGGAGGAAGAACACTTTCATAGAAGTGGGAAGAAGGCATAGGAGAAACAGAACAGGCAGAGTATGAAGCAAACCAAGAGACATAGGAGAAAGAAGATGAAAATGGGATGGGGAACAAGAACAGGGGGAGGAACAACATGAAGAAAAGGAGGAAGTTGAGAAAGATAGATGTGGAAGTGATTAATGGCATACTAATGACTGTAGTCACAGTATTTCTTCCAAAAGTGGGAATTGCTTCTATTTCAAGTAAAAGTTAAATTTTCCTTAATGAGTTCTTACCAGACCATCAAACACTATATTTCTTCAGCTTCCCATTTATCTACAGGCAGCAAAAAGACCCATTGCAGAAATCAGCAATACATTGTTTCTTAGGAAAGCATACAATAAAAATCACTGATAAGCTGCAAATAAAGCTTTTTCAAACTTTCCCAAAAATTAAAAACATTTTTACAAAAAAGTATGAAGTGTTAACTAATTTTAATCTGTATTAATCATTTGCTGACTTTTTTTTCCCTGATAGATCACAATCATAATCTACAATATAGCAGGCTCTATTTGAGTTCTTTATACAACTGATATTAACAAAAAAAGAAAAGGCCATCACCTCCAGGAAACGCTGAGGATCACACTCATGGACAAGCTTTTCACAATCCTTCAAATAATTCTCAATGGTCTTCTTGTGAGTTTCTTTCATTTTCTTCCAAATCTGAAATTCTTTCTCTTTTTTACCTCTTTGATTTTCAACATCTTCGAGTAATTGCTGTTTTTTCATTTCCAGAGCTTTGAAAATTTCTCCGAATTTCAGCTCAATTATCTCCATATCATTTTTCAGCATTATCTAGAAGCATGAGAACATAAGAACAGATGGAAATGCAATAGCAATGCCAACGCAGAGTCACTTGTCTAAGTAAGCACAGAGCACATCTAGGCCACAAGGAGCACCTGTATGCTCCAGGCTGTGATTAAACTATCATAAGAGAAACAAAGACACACACACATATATAATATCCAGCATCTGTAACTCACATCTGTATCATTCAGTCCTTTTGAGATCTCATTCTCCAGCTTCTCATTTATTATTCTCATTTGCTTCAGAGTGCTAAAGAAGGTTAACTGCAAGACAATTGAAACGTTTATTACAACTTTATCCACGCCATAAAATAAATACATTTCAGTGCTTATCTAGAATCAGATCAAGACAGACAAGGAGCTACTGGAGAGGGTCCAGTAGAGTGCCCCAAGGATGATCAGGGGTCTGGAGCATATCTTTTACTAGGAGAGACTGCAGGGGCTGGGCCTGTTTAGTCTGGAAAAGAGAAGACTGAAAGGGGATCTCATTAATGCATATAAATATCTTAAGGGCAGGTGCCAAAAGGCGGGTGCCAGGCTCTTTTCACTGGTGCCCAGCAACAGGATGAAGAGCAGTGGCCATACACTAAACCACAAGAAGTTTCACGTCAACACGCGGAAGAACTTTTTTACATTGAGGGTGGAAGAGCACTGGCACAGGCTGCCCAGGGAGGTTGTGGAGTCTCCTCTCTGGAGACATTCAAACCCCACCTGGACACGTTCCTGTGTCACCCGCTCCAGGTGACCCTGCCTTGGCAAGGGGGTTGGACTGGGTGATCTCCAGAGGTTCCTTCCAACCCCATCAATTCTGTGACATTCTGTACAACATAGTAAAAAAGTTTCTCAAAGTATTTCTCAAAGTACTGTTCTTAGGCTCATCTACAATGCATACTGATAGAATGACTAGTTTATAGTTAAACCATTGTTTTCCTCAGGCTTTTTTTAATGTCTCCCCTCACATACATCTAGCACAATATAAGTTTTAATGCTGTTATTCCAGTTTGGCAAAAAACTGTGTGATATTCACTTTTTCTTTCTTACATTGTTTAAACAGAAAGCTGTCTTTAACCAAGATATTTCTGTTTGGGTTTAAACTAGTATTATCAGTGAGTTTTGCTCCTTTATCTGTTTCCAGTATCGCTGCTTTACATTACGTAGTATGTCTAGTGCAAAGGCTGTTTTCCCCTGGTTTCTCAAGTGACACACAATTCGTGACGGGAGAGGCAGGAGGAAAATCAGTGTAAAAGCAACTTTTGTCTTAATAGTCAGTGGTGTAGTTAAACTTTTATACTTGAACATTATATCACTGGCCTGCAGTTGTTTCAAGTATTTCACAACAGACCTGCCACCCTGCACCCAATTTGCACAGGGCATGAAGAGCTCATTCTACCCAAATAATGGCAATTTTGTTAAAAATCACAACTTCTACAACCAGCCAACCAACAATTACGGCAGGCAGTTGCTTTCTTATGCAAACTGGAAGGCATCTGGTTTTTTACATTTATTATTACTCACCCAAGCTATCTATCCCTAAATATGCAATTATCTGTGACCCAAATTACCTACAGCAGCTCAGAGAACCTATAAACAAAACATCTCCGTGTGTTTTTTTGACTCGTTAGACCTTCCTGAACCTGGAAAAACAACTGAAAAACCAAACACCAACCTCCCCCTCCCCCATCAAACCAAAAAAACACCTGACACCACCCAAAAATCAGGTCTCCACGTCTTTCGGTAACTGGGTTCAGATGCGTTGCTACTGTAATGCCGCCTGGTGCCTCTGTGCGTTGGATGCAGTCCCACGGCAGCAGAGGAAGGCACACCCCGGCACGCTACTAGCAACACCTGCCTGCCCCAAAGCAGCACAAGCCCTCTGCCCCTCTCCTGCCTACCACTCTGCGGTTTTTCCTGTGCTTCTAAGCAAAAGCAACCCGCGCCCGGTGGAATCTCCAGCGGACAGCCCGATCTCCCAACCAGGCCCCTGGCGCGAAGGGGGAGCGCCGCGCTTACTTTTTCTTCCTGGTACACCGTGTCGAGGAGGTTGACAGAGTGGAAGATGCCCTGATGTTCCTCGGAGACGCACTGCCCGCAGCCCGCCTGCCGGCACATGCGGCAGTACAGCTGCACCTGCCGGCTCGGATGTTTCTGGCAGCTTCCCCCGAGCACCGGCGGGGAGAGCAGGTCGGACCCCGGCTTTAGCCCCGGCGCCGCCTCCCCAGCCGCAGCGGCGCCCGCCGCGCCGGACCGGTAGAGCTTGACCACCTCCGCCAGGGTGGTGTTGACGGGCAGGGCGGCGACGCCGCCGCGGGGCAGCAGGCACAGCTTCCTGCACAGCGGACACGGCACCCGGGCGCTGGGCGGGCCCGGCTCCGGCCCCGCCGCCCCGCGGCCGAGACGGGCCTGCCCCGGGCTCCGCTGCAGCTGCTGCAGGCGGGCGGCCTCGGCCGAGGCCAGGCACTCCAGCACGCAGCTCCGGCAGAAGTTGTGCGAGCACAGCGGCAGCGTCACCGGCTCCTCCAACAGCGACAGGCACACGGCGCACGTCAGGCTCGCCTCCATCGGCGGCGGCGAGGAGACGAGCGGCCGCCGCTCCTCCTGCTGGTGCTGCTTCGGGCCCAGTTTATCCTGCCGCCTCGCCGCTTCCAGCTCTCCGGCAGCGGGGGGCTGCGCTCGGACTGCCACAGACCCCCGAGCGCTACACTCCGAGCGCCACTTCCAGCCGTCAACTTCCCAAGGAGCGCCGCCCCGCCGGGGGCGGGGCGAGGAGAAGCGCGCCGGCGATAGGCGGAAGCGTGAGATTGACATCGTCTTTCTCCAATAGAAGCAGGCAAGGGCACGGGGGCGGAGCAGAGCATCCTGGGCCCCGCCTCCGGCCCCGTGCGCGAGTGCCGCGCGCCGCGGGGTCCTAGCGCCGCCGCCGCCATTTTGTGACGGGAGCTGCGCGGAGCTCCTGCCTCGGCTGCTGTGAGGGGAGCGCAGGACCTGCTCTGTGGGCAGCAGTGGGAGCTCTGAGCTTTGGCAGTCCTGAGACGGGTCGTTTTTGCTGCAAACCTGCACAGTTAAAACTAAGTGACTCCACCGTGCCAAGGTACTGCTGTTGGGAGCTACCTCCAGCTACAGTTGCAAAATCATAACTTTGGTATAGAATTATGTTACAGTTAACAAATTGGGAGAGTGCTCAGCTCGTTCTCCACCCCCCCCCCCCCCCCCAATTTTGTTTTACTCCCAGAACCTTTCCTCCCAAAGTTCTGGCTTAACAATTTTACTGTTCGCCCGAAGTTTGGAAATGAGTCAAACTCAAGAGAGGTTTGAAAGAAATTATAAGTTTATTATAAATCAATATCTTTATAGCATGAAGTCAGTATTTGCAAAGAAGCCAGATACGCTGTAATTAGTGTTATTTCCAGAGGCTGAGGGAAGCAACAGGTGCGAACGGCACAAAAGCAATCACGTTTATGTACCTTTCTGTAGCATTTTATTCAGTGACACGGAGCTGCACCTGCAGAAAGTGCCTCTCTAAGAACACCTAGAGGGTCTGTGACCAGCTGAACACCTTGTGGCGGCAGGAGGAAAGCCACGGCAGGTATTTCAGCGAACATCACCACACTTTGCCTCACTTCTATTGCCCTAAGAGGCTGGCAGGAGGTACATAGGCCCGGGCTGGGAAGTCTCATGGATAGGCTGCCCTGCATAGACCCGGGATATTTAAAAGCAGCGCCTGGTTTTCCTGTAGCATGAGGACTCGAGGCCGGGTCTGCCTCCTTTCCTCACTGCGCTGGGAGTTGCTGTCACCAGATGCTACCAGATTGTCCTTCAGCCTCACTTGTAGGTGCAGTGTTACCCACTAGTAGTCAATTCCTGAATTATACCACCTAGGGCGTCCTGGACATACCTCCATGCTCTGAAGGTCAGTATTTAATTAATGGTTAGAATGAGATAGGTAAAAATGGAATTCAGAGTTTGATCCTCTGGAACTTCTCTGCTCAAAGCTAAGTAGTGCTTCATCGTCCAAGTTTTCCAGCGCATGGCACTAGAGTGGATGGGGCACTTGATTCTAATTTTTACTTTTGTTTCAGACAGAATAGGAGAAATGCCATTTGGTATGTGAGCTAAATGAAAGAGAATACAAAAACACTCTGGTGAGTGACTGATAATAGACAGGGGCAGATGTTTAGTCTGGTAGTAAGTAAAACAACAATGTCCAAGAACATCAGAGATACAAGAAGTAGGAAAGAGAAGAAAACAATTCCTTAAAGGAAGAAATCCTCTCGCTAAAAGTAAATAAAGCAAAATATTTTTTTCTCCAGCGTGGAAGTGAATAAATTCTTCCAGAGCCTGCTGATAAATGTTTGGGGTGTTGTGACACTAAATGGTAAACAAATGCTTACATGGAGTAATTTTACCACTTGCTCCATTAATTTACATTAATCATAAAACCAGAAATACTAATTAGAACTAGGGATAAAACCATGTTCCTGCCAAAATTTTTTCCAGTCTCAAGAAAGAATTAATATTAGCAAATGTACGGTACAGATTTTGCTGTTCTCATATGTGAAATAGGGATCTCTTACAGATAGTGCATTGCATATAGCTTCAATTTCTATTTAAAATAGGTTTGCACAGCCTTCAGAGTTCATCTTCTTACTTAATAATCTTCTGTATCACCAGCACAGATAGCAAGTAAAGCACTTTCATAATGCCCTGATGCAAAATGCTGCAAGGAAAAAAAAGAAAAATTTCTGTGACTATAGGTTTTCTGAATTTTTTTTTTTTTTGGCATGTGACAAGAACTAGACTATTGTAAGGTTTTGTGAAACATTACATTGTTTTCATAAGGATTCTAGGCTGAGATTTTTTAGATTTGACATGCCTTGGGCTTTGGTTGCTTGGGCACCTAGAAACAATCTACCTTTGAAAGGCTGAATCAAATCTGTTTATTATTTCTCAAGTTCAATACCAAAAATTCGTGAGTGATTTCATGAAGTTGTTGCACATCTTGCTGTTGAATTATAGGGACTTAAAAAAAGGTAGTGTCTTAGCAAGAATAATTTTTTTTGTATAATTAAACAGTTTCAAAGTTTTGTTTTAAGATACAGACCAGGAGTACAAAAGGAGCAGGGTTTATGAAGGTATTATCTAAGCACAAGGATAAAACCAGATATTTATTTCAGTTTTGCACAAAAGTGGTATCAGCCTAGCTTTGCAGAACACTGTGAAATGTTGTCAATTGGTGTAGAAACTATTAATACAAACTCTTGTTCAGCACACATCTTCATGGCCTGTTTATATACACATTTTGCATTGGGGAGGGATAAAATCACAGAGAGTGAGTTGAGAATTCACTGCTCCCTTAAATCAAACTGAGGCACTGAAAATGCCCTCTTGTTTTTGCACCTTGCTTTTTTGTTTTGTTTTAAACCAAATGGTTAAACAGAGTGGCACAGTCTGTGTGATACCAGTGCCGAATATATGCAACAGTTTGTAAAAACTTACTTTAATGTCATGGAAGAGTGATTTCCCATATCTCTCTTTGTATCGCTGTCGTATGTTCATCAAGTCAATCTCACTCCTGGCAATGAGAATCCTAATAACTGTTTTATTGTGAAACCCAAAGTCCTAAAATGAAAAAAAGAAGATGAGAGGAAACTTGACAGTTGGACAATATGTGTTTGCCTGTGTGCACTCATATTGATGTTTAATAGATAAAGATAAAATACACCCATACAAGATATATAAGTATATACGGTATGTAAAATATACCCATAATATTATCCTTGACTTAAAAGAAGTCCAAGCATGTAAGGGTTTTATCCTGCAGATTTTTCACTTACTTATCCATGCACTGAAACTTTTAAAAAAGGAAATCTGATGAACTTTTGTCTGTGTTCTTAAGAATTTATTTTGTGGGTAGCAGTTGTGACTGTCATTGTGTAGTCCATTCAAACTATAATTATGCCAATAATTTATTTCACAACAGCTGCTGCCACGTGAATTCGGTGAGATTTTTAACCATAGATTTATAATTTACATAGCTCGTGTTCGGGTGTGTTTTATTTTAACTGTTTCTAAATAAATGTTCATATTATAATTATGTGGAGAAGGGGGACATCTAGTGGCAATAAAAAGTCAAAATAAGTTAGTGCACACACACACAAAAAAAGAATCTGCATGAAGTCCTACAACGAAATATGACCATTTGTCTTTAAGTAACATTAATTTATTATTTAATTTTTACCCATACTCATTAAATCTCTAGAGACAAAGAATTACATAGTAAGAAAGGTGCACATGGAGTTCTGCACAGCAGGGGGAGATAACACCCATAGAAAAGAAGTGTCTTCAATGAAAAAGAAAATGACCAGACATATTTTTTTAAAGGTATCTAAATACTTGACCTTTTACTTTTACTGCTGAATTCTAACTGTTGCACTAGTTGTTAGGCACTACTGCTTTGAAATTTATGTAGGTGCCAAGAGCTTTAAAACATGTTATCACACCTTAAAGATTGAAGAGACAGATTTGTAAGTACTTGTTTAAGAATAATCAATCAAACAAACAAAATAGGGAAGTTGCTTTTTATGATATGTCAAGAAGAATGACTACTTACATGAATTGCATTATAAAGCCGGTAGGCAAAGTAGGAAGGCTTGTCACGAATGCAGAGAACTAGGAGGGAAGAGTTCCAACATACAAACAGAAGATTATTATAAAGCGATTTCTTTTGGCTTTGGGCTCCTTGAAATATAATGCTGCATAGTGCTGTCCATGCCTCAGGTTAAAGTTAAGCTACCAATAGTCACTAATATATATTTATAATTTTTAAAGTTTGGTATTTGTTTTGAGTGGGTCTTCACTGCTGTTGCATTGAAGGGACTATTAAATATCAGCAAATACACTCACATGTCTTATTTGTAGAAATATTTTTATCCTTATTCTATAAATGAAAGACAAATGTACATAAAGCTTGAAACTTGTTTATATACCACCAAAGTCCTGAAAACTTTGCTGGTTATTTAATATGTGTAAAATCAGTTGGAAATCAGTGATATCATTGATCACACAGAATTTGTTATCAAATAAAAATTAGATACTAGTTCTGCTCAGTCAGGAGCTACTGCTACATAGATACATTTTTAGATTTACACAAACATGGGAAAGTAGTTAAAATTTTCTAATTATCTCTGAAAGTTTAATTGCACTGTATAGGAGATTAAAATGGATAAAATATCAGAAAAATAATATTCTTGATACACAAGAGGTAACATACTAGATATTTACTAAGAGATTGCTGCTATTAAAAATATTATCTTTACATTACCTATTGCAACCAGTAATTCTTGAAAGTATCCATCATAGCATTCATTAATGGCATCTACTATGTCTTGCCCAGAGATATTTTGGAACTCCTGGAAAACTTCATGGGGAAAAAAAAAATCTTGTTTTATTCTATTTATTCACCATTCATTAATAATGATCAACTTGCATTTTTGTTTTCTTTCTTACTTCTTACCAGTACTATCACTACTGAGTTTATTTTCCCCCTTATTATTCTCAGTGTTTCATTATGTTTATATTCCCCAGCTCAGGCAATCTAAATGAGTAGCCTGAAACCTGGCTTCTAGGACATTCTCCCCCTGGGTTCTTCAGTCTACAGTATAAAAAGAAAGAACATCATGTATCTAGCAGCATCTGTTCATGAAACTTGTAAGAATGTCATGTTAGTAAGACACCTTCCTTGCGCAGTTTGGATTAAACTCTGAGATTCACGGATTGTGACAAGAAGCCATGGCTTGCATGACATGCACACTTGCTGCATGATGCAGGTATCCAGACATGAAAATATACAGGGTGTGCTTTCTTCTTTAGAGAAGGAGGAGAATTTTTTAGCTCATTGCTTACTGCAAAACTTATGGAGGACAACAGTACAGGCAGAGCCCTCAAATCTCAGGAAGAGAGCAAAACATAAAGCAGGTGTGTTAATCCTATCATCACCAGCTGAATGAATTTGTTGATTCATGATAGCAAAGTAGCCCTAAGCTACTGTTGGAAGTTGACATAAGAAATACAGCTGGCTGCACAGTGATAAACTTGTCAGCAGACAGAATGTTTTTCCACTGCAGAGCAGAAACTCAGACTTGTTGCCAAACAGATACAGTAGGTTTCTTCTCTGCAATGGAATATTTGGATGAGCTCACATAAATTTCTTGCAATCTGTAGCTATGTTTTAAATAGAAGTGGTCCTTATGTTTCTGTGGTTTTGTTCATTACAGGAGAGTGGATGTGAACACTGAAGTGCTCCCATCAAAATCTTCTATGAATTTCTGGGGAAAAACTTGTATGTGTTTTCACATACAAACATTTGTTGAAAATACACCATCTAGCTCTCCCAAGGTGTTTCCTCTCATAAGAGTTGCTTAGGAAAAATGAATAAAATAGTTAAGAAAAATCTCTCTCATCCTGTTGTGCCATGTGTAAACTCAGTGCAGCTGTAGCATTTGCCTTTCTTTGGTCATGCATTCTTCCCTGGGTTATTAGGCATCCTGATGCCTGTCTGTTCTGTCTACAGCTGTCAGTATTCATCAGGCAAAGTTCAGTTTTGCATTACTTCCAAATTCCCATTATCATCAGTGGGAGTCTGAGAGTTCCAACAGTTCACACTTAGGTTTCAGGCCAATGTCCTGCTGGATGCTGACTGTCTTGGTATGCAAAGCATGGTTTTATTAGTGAGTCATATTTTTCCTTTCCACTCTGTGTTCAAACAGCTGAACTGCTGGATTACCCATCCACAGTTGCTGGGGACTTCTGTTGCAGAGAATCATTTGCAGCATATTTTTGTGTTCGCCTGTCTTCTGCTGACATGCTTCCCATAGAATCTAATGTATCAGAAAAAGGAAGAAAAAAGAGCACAATATTTTAAATAATTACTAAATCACTTTTCAACATTTGTTTTTTGGGGTTTCTTTAATGTTTGAGGAATTCACATGTGAGCATATATACCATTGCATCCTGAGCAGCTGTGGAAGGGTCTGCGTATCCTTCCATTCTTGTTCCCTGAGGGAAAAAAGAGATACATTTTGTTCAAAAGTTAAATCCCAAACCACTGTAGGAATATAAAGTTCTCTGTATATGAAGCTATGTTTTGTTACTTGAGATAACATATATAGGCTTTTAGGTTGGATCAGTATATTCCATTGTTGAATTTGCAAATGCAGAAAAGATCTTTAAGCTGTCACATTATGTCTTAATTTTCTTTAATAAGAGGAACTCTGGAATGACAAACAGTCTTGTGAGAGGAAAAAGTGGAGGAAGTGGACTATCCATTTTTAGTCATATTTTGGGTAAGCTTTTACTTGACCTCCACAATCCCACCACCTTCAGAATTATGGATGTTATATTGCTCATACTAATACATAACTCTGAGGGGAAAACAAGGATAAGAGTAACACTTATCATTCACTGATTAGTTCTTATCAATATATGTATTACCAGAATAATCTTTTCTCAATGTTTTTTTTTTTTCCTGCATAAACCATAGGAGCAAGCTCATCAAATAATGGAGATTTTGCTTGCTCATAATCGTTGTCTAAAATTAAGATTCAAGACTAGGAAATTTTTTGACAACTTTGATACACAAACTGCAAAAGAATACTTCTAATTTTCCCATACATTTAATAGTTTTTCAGTTACATAAAACAAGTGAAATTCTTTAGTAAACACACTATGATCTGAATTATGTAGTCAGAAAAAGAGAGGAGCACAGTACTTTTGGAATTGCTTTTTTAACCACAGTAATCTTGTAAGGATACAAATGAATCTTGGTTGCAGAACTCTTAAAAATCTCAAGCTCATGTAATGACTCCTTAATAATATGTGTTTGAAGCAATTCAGTTTAAAATTTACAGTCATGTTACCTTAAATGTGAAGGGGAGGATTAAAATTAGGTATTGGCTGTCAGCTTGTAGAATGACTTATTTGTAGTTCTTTTTTGTTAAAAACGGTAATTTACACTTTAATTAAATGGTGAGAATTTCACACAGTGAAATTTATAGTAGTAAGAAATTATTTGAAGTAAATTATTGGAATGACTGCGTGAAATTACATACACAAGAAAACAAAGGAAATAAAGACAGGCAAGTGAACAATAAAAGAACTATTATAATACTGTACATGAGTGAAATGCCCACTGTTTCCAGTAACATTTGTATAATTATGTTTTAAATTGTAGAAATTATATTTCAATTAATACCCAAAGAAAGAGAATACCCAAAATATACCCTAGAATAGAATAAAATCTGTTTGTCTCAGACAAATCAGAAAAGATGCACGTTTTTAAAATGATGATCTCATTTTTACGTGCAAGTAGACCGCTTTTGAGATGAGACAGATGGAGCCGAGGGACAGCAGTTGACTTTTATAACTTAAATACATTGTAATATTAAACACTTTATAAAATAATCTGTTTACCTTTGCCTCCATCTGATAGCCAAAATCTAAGTCAGAGTAGATGAAGGAATTCAGTTTCTCTTCCTCATCAGCTGTCCTCCTGTCTCATGTTCAAAAGTGCAATCCTGTTGAACTAGCTTTAATTACAATCACTTTAAAATGTAAAATTTATCAAATACTGTTGAAATTCATTATGAATCTTTCAGAAGTGTAAGTCATACTATTTGTTTTTACAGTACCTGAGCAAGGTTCATGAGTGTATCTCTGAAGTGACCTGAAGTCTCAGAATCGATATCTTGTTGAAGATCAGTATTATATTCTAGGTTAAACCACAAACATATAATCTAAACACAAATGAACATGCTCTGAATAGTACAAATGAAGATTATCAAATAAAGGATAACTGGGCTTCAAATACTTGTCCATTTTCTATGGTGTCTGTTCCACTGTAACCTGGGCAGGTCCTACACAAGGGCCTGGCCGTGGGGCTGGCATGTCTGTCTGGCCCTGCTTGGGCGCTCAGCCTCTGTCCCTGCTCACCAGTCCATCCACCCACATTGCTTCAGCCTTTTGTATATAGTTATGGGAGAGGATGGGGAAGGGAACCAGTTGGTATTGAGAAGTCATTTTTGTAGTTCTGTTCCTTCACGTGTGCTAATACCTCCAGAACACACATGGTAAAGTGCTACTGTGCATTTGTTAAAAAACCTCACGCATTAGGTAGGCTTCTTTCATCTGGAAGATCTCCATATTTGATCTTGAGGCTAATATGTCAATTAGACAGTTTTCTTCTGTGTCTACTCCCTGTGTGGAAAGAAGTAAATATGGAAAGATGTTGTGTAGTAGAAACCAGAATTTTTAGGAGAAGGCAATGCTGTCCTTATCAGGAATAACAAAATAATAGCAGTCTCTGCAGAGTGTACTTTTGCATAATCTTCCTGTTTAAATGACTTCAGTAATAAAACCCTGTATTTCAAATATGTTTCTACTTAATCTGAATTTCAGCATGTACATTAGAGATTGAGGATACATTCCTAGAAAGCATTCTGGAAATCTGAAGTAGACATGAGCACAGTTATTATATTGGTCTTCCATCTTCCTCTTCTCTCTCTTTTTTTTTTTTTTTTTAATTTAGTTAGGAACAAAACAGTCTGTAATATCTAGCATAGAACTTGGTATTAAAGGAAAACATCATGGCCATACATGCAGTGCTGCAACTCACTTTATTTTCCCACAGGACTTGAATTAATTCTTTAAACTTCAGTTGACATAAGATGTGGTGCATATACTGCTTCTGATACACACATGTATAGTGTTGGTGAGTATTTTGCATTTGGGAGAATGGAAGAACATTAAAGCCCATAGATACACATGGCCTGTTTTTTGTTGTTTTTTTTTTTAACTTGGCCATAAAAATCAGATCAAGGTAGAATACTAAAAGAAAGTTCAACTTTGATCCACATTTAGGAAAAAAAAATTGGCAATCTTGTCAATAATGTTAATAAAAGACATGATTCCTTTTTTAGCAATGATATTTCACAATCCTTTTAATGCCAACCGTAATAAAGACGTATCAGAGTACTAAAAAGTGCATAGATTTAAGCAATGTGGGATATGAAAATTACCTTCAAGGCATGCCAAAGTTCGTGGGCATCATAGGAGGCAGGTGGATACATCAAGCCAACCATAACTTCTTTGAAGTGATGAGAGAGGTTCTCTTTTAGGTCTGTTACCAGATCCTAGAAAAGAAAAAGAAAATGCCCAGAGAGGATTATCTCAATAGCCACACTTTATTAAGACAGCGTAAAAAATATTAGTGGTTTTCTCTGTAAATTATTAAGGAAGAACTGTCAAAGATGAATTCTGGCCAAGATTAAGTAAAAAAGGATTCTTTTAAATAGTACCTGCTTGTTCTGCTTGTATGGGCAAGATGAGAATAGGTGCGCAAGCCAGTAAACCATAATGGATTGTTGGTTTTCAGTACTTTAGAACAGAGAAGAAAATCCAGGTGTTAAAGTGTAACTATTACTTAAAGTATCGGAAAACAATATCACAGCAGAGCATCTGCAGCTTCCCTTAATGTATTCCCTTTGCAAAGGTGAGAGAGGTAAGCACCTTTGGAAGACGAATCTCATAGAACACAGGTGATTTCTTGTGCTTTTTTCAGTGTTACCATGTGAATAATTTAAAAAAATCATCAGTATTGCTTCTAATACATAAAAATTTTGGCTTTGGATTGCTGGAAGGTTATGTGCTTCTAGTCAGATATATTGTACGTTCAAACTGAATTCACTACTTTTGATAGCTGCTGTATTAATAATAAGAAACCCCCTTTCGCCCTGTTTTTCAGTTCTTTCTTGCTAGGTAACTGAGTTACGGATCAGAGTTTCCTCCCCATTCTTCCCATTCTCAGTAGCATCCTTCAAAACACTACAAATGCCAAAAGCTTGTTAGCTTACTATTGATGTTTCCGATTGAGGACATTTGTGCAGTCCTTTTTTTTTTTTAGATATTTTGTGTGCAGCACTAGACACCTGTCAGATATGTTCCAGTCTATGCCTGAGTTGAAAGGCATGCCAGAAATAGTTCCCATGATATAACCTATTATGTTTTCAGAGCTGTATTCTTTTCAGTACTGTACTTTGATTTTGATATATTTCTGCATATAATTAACTTAATAGCTAGAGTAGTAATGAAGGACAACATATGCACATTAAAAATTAAATTTATGATGAGGAAATATAAACAGTCTTCAGTGAATGCACATTAGATTCATTTGATAACCACTAAATCACACATGGAGTAGAAATTAATTAATTAAGACATTTTACTTCTGACAACCTGCCTGTGGAAAAATGGATTAATAATACAAATGGATGCTACTGAAAAATTACTCCTGCAATCAGAACTAAGGGAAGTATCAAAAATAATAAAGACAACTCTAAGTTTTTGTTATTTTAATTTCCTAAACATCTTTGCTATAAGAAATTCTTGAAGGCTAATTGTGAGAAGGAATCTTAAAGCTTCTCTGTGTGTCTGAATCATGCAGCTAGTTCAGGTCTTTCCTTTTTTTGTATTTCTCTCCTTCTAATGCGTCACAGTTTACATTTGTCTAATAAATTATCATAGTGGCTACCATATTGAGCAGACTGAAGTGAAATAAAGAGGGAAGAGGATTGGAACAACAGGTTTACCATAAATTGAACTGACAAGGTTAAAACTGCTGTTGCCTTGCCGTGTGTCTTCTCTGTCCTGCAGTGTTTACCACTCATAAACTGGGACTGCCAAATGGCACATTTGCTCAATGCAATAACCAGTAGGACAAATTACAGCTAGGGAAATGCTATGTGTGCTAAATTATCTTTCAAAGCACAAACTGCAGCAATTCAAAGCAAGATGTTCTTGGTGGGTTTTTTTCTGGAAACTGTCAAGAGTGTCATGGTGTATCTTGCACTGTAAAGTGTACCCAGTGCTTAATGAATTAATTTGAATTAAAATTCTGGGTGTACTGCAGTATGTTTGTGAGTTTTAGAATATTCTGTAGCCCATTGCTGGAATATGAAAACAGTCTGCTTGCCTTTCCTTTATATTATTATTCATGGATTTAGAGACTGAAATTCTTAAAAAGGACATCTGAGGTTTTCTTTAACTTTATTATTACTTGTAGATCTTTAGGTCTTTGTCCAATGGCTTTATAGCACTTCAGGTTGACTCCTATGGCTGAAAGAGTTATGAATTTAAAGGTGCTGTGTTTTCATAGGGATTTGTTGGTTAAATTTTTATTTTTGATTTGAAAAGAAAAACCAACTAGATCAGTGATGAGCAAGTCAATAATTGTTCTCTGTGAATATGAAATAACTCCATTCCTGAAGGACATTTGCCAATTCTTTATTGTGATATTGTGTTATCTCTAGGTCATCTTCATGTATCAGAGAGTAGAAATTAATAACATGATGTGGAGATTTAAAATATTTTCCCTTGTTAGAGTGATAGGTCCAGTTGATACACTCTATAGAAAAGGTTAAAACAAACCAGCCAGCTGCTATGGAGCGGGTAGAGGACTGTCCAGTGATGAAGGAGATAAATGAACACTTGGAAAGAATGGTCTTGGGTTCTTTACGTCACAGGCACCTTTGGGTAGCTTGACGCTACCAAGCTTTAGTTTTCTATAAGTAAAATTAAAACTCAGTGTGGAATATTGCATGGATGAACATTGAACTTGTGACGTTTGTTTGTGTGAGGGTAACCTAATAAATACCTCATAATTGAAAAAAAATTTTTAATAATTTAGTTGCACTGATTTCAGTCATTGTCACTGTCTTTGGAAGGTGGATAACTGTGATTTCAGTTACTGTTCTTTTATTGTTTATTTAAAACATACTTATCTATTCAAGGCTACATCTGAAAATATCACAATTATTGTGTGCTTGATTTTTTCTAATAGTCCAAGTAAAGTCATTGGTTTCCTGGAGATGGGTAACAACACAAATCAATCCACTGCACTGATTGAATCCATCTCTTTTTCCTCCAGTTCTAGGAGAGTAAGTGGGTGTTAGGGCTTATTTAGGGGTCAACCGTTTTGAGATATTTTGGTATAGAGTTGGCACAGAGGTTGTCTCTAGAAAACTTCTTGGCTATCCAAAAAAAAAAAAAAAATACACTCCTCTGCTGATTAATGAACTGGTGGTGTAAGAGCACCACATAATGTGGAGTTTTTGAATCAGCCATTTGTAGTTAACCCTAATTAAGAGAGGTAGTTCTGTGGTAGCATTTGTGCAAACTCACTGTTCTCAGTCATGCTGATCAATTCAATGGAAAGCAGACACTGACCTTCAAAGAATTTTCCAGTGAGCCCTTAGTTTTACAGGCTTCAGGAAATGAAGAAAACTGGATTTTGTTTTAAGTGTTTGTCTGGCTTCTTTCAAGGGAAGGGCATGTCTCGTCAATTTAATCCAGTAGTATCTAGTTACATGCAGCATTTTTCATCACTTTGACAGGAATTTTGCAAAAGGTGTTGCTATTATTTTGGTCCTTATATAGCTGTAGTAACTAAGGAAAATGCAGGCATAGCCACTTTCCCAAAGTTAGTTGGTTAGCCATAGTAGATCTGGAAATAGAATGAGGATATCTATCTCTGTGTATGCTTAAGAACCTGTATAACAAAAATTATGTTGTTATATACAGTAAGTATGGATAAAATAAATTCTTTTTAAAAAGTAACTTTTTATGTCTTAACATTTTTAAACACCTGTCAAAGATTCATAAATTTTACATTAAGCAGCTCAGATGAGTATTATTCTTAGTGTATGGATGGAATTAGATTTAACAAGGTGTGAGAATGTCAGTGCTTGAGATGTGAACTTTAATCATTATGTGAGTAAAACAAAGAGCCTGTAACCCTTTGCGTGGTGTTTTTCTTTGGTTACAGTACTATTTTATTATTTATTCCAAAAACTGGAAAAATATATTTCAGAACCCCCCAAAAGAAATATGTCCATTCAGAAATTTTAGGTTGGTCAATAGAGAAGCATGGACTGCAGAAGAAGGAACTTTCCATACCCTTTTCTAATTCTATGTGTGGCAGACATACTTCTGCTATAGAAATGACAATCTGATACCATCAGAGGTATCAATAGCCAATGAGCAAAGTTGTGTGCCATCGTGTTGGTGCTAGCCAACTGTCTGACAGGCATTTGGTTCCAATGACTGACCTGAGAGAAGGGCTAACAGATGCATAGCAGACAGGAGAGAAGGAAGTAATGAAAGTACAAAGGGCTTCTGTCGTACCCTGCCATACATGTCTCTGTAGGCCTCGGCAATCATGAGCCGCTGGGAGTTGCAGCGCTGAGTTAGAATATCAATCAACACATCTTTTTCACAACCTGAAAAGGAAATGACACAGAGTCTAAATTAAAGTGGTGTTTTTTACTTGCATTTGTGATTGTTCATGTTTTTTTTAAGAACATTATTCTAATTTCTTGAAAAACTTGATCAAGACACTAATGTCCTACTAGCATTTACCAACATCAATTACATTTACTGTGCTTATGTATCTTGCACTTGCTAGGGTGATACCATCAAAAGCTGAAGCAATCTGTTATTACCAGATGCACCATCACCTCTCAATGGATTTGAAAGCATCAATAAAACAGATAGGGGGTTTCATTTATTCAGAACTAGGCCCAGTAGCAGGATTTGTATCTGAGCCTTGGGCGTCATACTTGTGTGCTCTCTTCATATTGATTAAATTGTCATTTGAAGATTAGGGATCTCCTTTATGGGGATGACACATTGCTTTTAGACCATTTAGACCATAGAAAACTCAAAGTTATAATTTCAGAGGAACTGTATAAAATAAGTTATGAAGTTTTAAAAAATAGTATTTTGCCCCATTTTCAAGGGCATTTTATTGAAGGTTACAGATGATAGTTTGCTTGATAGCTAGAACATGCTACTAAACTTCTGTAATGAATCAGTATTATTGCTTATGAAAAATAATATTATCAGCATATTCAGAAATTTATTTTAGAATTTTAAAATGGTTTTTTGCATCCTAAGGGTTGGGATACTGTCCGTAACACTTTCTTTTTACTTTTCAGAAAATAGTTATCATTAGGATTCTTTACAGCTTATATAGTCTCTATACTAAAAACTAAGAAGAATCCAGATCCAAGAAATATTATAAAACATAAATATAAAGCTTGATTCACTAGTGTAGTACCACTGGTATCAATGGGACTGAACATCCTCATGAGTGCCATGTGCAGGGTTGAGGGTCAGGGTGTCAGGGCCTGTAAAGGATGTCGTAACTTTACCTCCTCTGAAGCTGAACTGTTTATTTTGTCAATTGTCCTTTATATTAGAACTTTTTCCTTGTACTTTGATAGGAAGACTAAAATCAAGGTTAATGTGATTGTACTTAGAGTATTAAATGAAGAATATCATCTCTATATTTTCATGTTAGCAACATTACCTTAAAAGTTCTGTTTGAAGTGTAGGAAGATGTTTAAAACTTTTCATCTGTAGCCAACTTAGTCATAAAGATACTTCATATTCTCTTTGATCAATAATACTATTGTGGTTCATTTGACATTAAGTCTGAGCCCTCACATTTTCATTAAAGAAACTGAAAACAGAATGCAAGATTTCATGCTGTAAAACCTTGTGAAAAGCCCAAGGGGTATAAAAGCTCTGATACAGAAAACAATTTTAAAGGGAGGAAAATGTTTCAGATAGTAAAAAAATACATCAATATTTTGACCCTCAGCAATACCAACAAGGTTCAACAGGAAAATACATAAATCTGAACAGAGAAAAATGCTTTTGTGAACCAAAGGTTTTGGAACAAACACTGAAATAAAAAATTGCAAAGATAATAAATTCTTTAAACTTCCTACTCAATTTATTTTTATTTCTTGATGACTGACTAAGAGACAGAAGACCTTGGTAGCAGTTTATTGTCAAAGTTGCAACTAAAATCCTTTCATTTCTTGGCCCTCACTCTAGTGATGTAACACAGAATTCTGTTTTATTTTTCTTGTTTTCTTAATGAACTGTTAATTACTGTAAGTGTTGGTATGGATTCTGGATTAATCTTAATCAACTCTTAGTTCCTGTAAATGCAAATTATTTATTTGGACATCATCAGTATGCCTTATTGTGACTCCTTGAAGAATCAACAGATAAGTGGTGATACTGAATTTTATTTGCCTAATGTTTATTTTATTTTATGAAATAAAGAGGAAACTGGTGTCAGAATCGGTGAAGATACTCACTAATTCCCTGTAGGGCTCCTCCTAGCAGCTGGGCATCCATTATAGGATTAAAATTTGGAGCAGGAAGAATTGTTCCTTGTGTCTACAAAGGGAAAAAGCAGACTTTACTTGAGGCATTTTACATTTCTAATATTGTATACATAATTCTGTTGAAAACCAGCAATCATAATTTTAAATTTCATTCGCTTCATGGTGGAGCAGGATGTAAAAATTTTAATTTATGAAACAGAACTTAAACTTGCAGTTAACCCCTAGGAAGACAGCTGATATTTGAGGAAGTTGCCCCTAGCATGAGTTAGGCCTGAACAGGAAGAAAAAAATGGTTTGCATTAAAATGTAACCACATTTTAATGTCTATCCCTTTACCAACCTTTTTTCGAAAATACTATTTTATATTTCAAAGTTAATTCATGGTATCCTCGACAGTCTCCAGTATTTATTCTTCATGGTATTTCTGATTTGAAAGGACTAGTGAAAAAATGATGAATGAGATCCATAGATTGCTTGCAAACCTAGTGATTTATTAAAGCAATGGTGTTACTAAGTGTGAGATAGCTTTGAGATGTGCCATGTAGAAGGCAACACAATTTTCCTAGTTGCTTTGTAACTGATTAAATTACTGTCAGCTCATTCTCAGTGATACTTATTTAATGTGTTTTTTCTTGTTCTTTTTAAGAAATCTGTGAATAATTAACAGAACTAATTTTAATAGAATCACATACCAATACAAAGAAGAAAATAACTGACATTGACAGATACTTAGCTCTGTCTCCTGGTTAACATCTTCAGTTAATCTGAGATTTCTATCTGCTTTACCCAATGTACAAAGTATAAAGGTTCTCTTTTATTATGATTCCTGGACTCAGTCAGTACATCTGATTAAAATGACACCATTAACTTTATATTTCCATTTCAAAGAAAAATGGGATATATTTTAGAAATATGAATGGAGTATTTTTACAAATACTTCCTAGAATTGGGACTTACATGGATTACACTAATTAATTTTTTTGTTTGCTCACTTGCTTTACATACACTTTAAAGTCTTTGTATATTGTGCCTTCATAGTAAGGACATACACACAAGTTTTGTGCATGCCACTAGTCACACTTGCCCGGCTTGAAATCTAAGTAGAGGAATTAAAAAGCACCAAACAAGAATTGTGTATTTTAGATGAGAAGGAAGACACCATTTCTTGATACATTTGATCATTACTTTAGACCCACCAAGAAAAGGTAGGAACAATTTATCTGTGGCAGTGAGAAAAAGAGTGCATGGTCAGAAATTTCAGATTTTTGGAGGAGTTACTTTAAAAAGTACTAATAGGTCAGTATGCCTGTACACAAAGGAGTACTTCTCAGTAGACAAACATTCTCCTGCAGTTTGTTCATCATTTAAATACAAAGTCCAGCTTTTACAACTGAACATAAAGTATGTAGGGCCTTTTTATTTATAAAACAATTGGGACGTTGCTGAGAAAAAAAGTGTTTTGGAAATAGGGAGATAAATGTTGGCCGTAGAGGACACGGTGACACTTAAGCAAATTTCTTTAGATTGATATATATTGTTGTATCTAAAATGAATTGCAGAATCATCCTTAAGATATGCTCCATCGCATCTTCCTTTATCAGTGTGAGAATTGTCTGTGTACCCTGGGCCTCACTTGGCACCTAATATATATATAGGATAGGAATCCACAGATGGTAGCTTCAGAAACTGGGAATTCATAACAGCCCTCACTTGTCACTAGGGTGGAGGTGAGGAGAAGAGGAAATATAGGCTGTACACTTATTTGAGTCTAATTTAAAATACTGGTGCTGACTCTTCATCTCTGCATCAGCTTTGTACAGCCTCAATTCCTGTAAAGATCAGTTATCTCAAAGTATTTCCTTTCACATGTCCAGGTTTGTGGTGTCACAAAATGAACAACTAAATCACTGATCTTTTCAGCGTTTATGATACTTGCACTAAAATTAGACATAAGTGATTAACTTACTAAATGCTTTAAGAGTGGATTCCTGCATAGTCCTTGGAGTGAAACATTAGTAAAAATGGTTTTCAAAGCCATTTTTGAATGGAGGTAAGTAGGAATAATTTCTGAATATATATATTTATTTAAGAAACAGTCAAATAAAAAAAGGACTTTGCATGAATGCATAATTGCAAAAATGTAATGGAGAAACTGATCATAGAAAAGACAGTTTTGAATATACAGATTTGCAGACTTGTAAATTTTTGACAAAAAAAGGCAACACAGCATTTGTGATGTATCTTTCAGGCAAACTAATGCATTTTTGAATGTGTTGTATTCTCCCTTGGTTCAGCAGAGTTGCTGAACACCTCTTTGATAAAGTATTCACTGTCTTATTATTTGAGGCCCACCATCAATAGATTAAACTTTATCCAGTAAATGCCTATCTCTTATCCAGGATCTAAAACATGATGCTTTTAAGTAGAGCCAGGTGAAATATGAAGGTTCAGGTAAAAAATTTTAGAATATGCAAGTACAGTATAACTTCTTTTTAAATAAAAGTGAATAAAATAAATTTCATTACAATTTTCTTACAGTGTATACATTCTTACAGGGTATACTTCATTTTCCATTTTACAGAAGACATTCTTGATATGGATTTTCAGTGTACCTTGTGTTCGGATTTTCAGAGGGGTTTCTTCACAAATTCAGCATTCTGCCAACGTGTATCAGTTCTCTGAACCGAAAACTAGGATTTACAGCATACATGCTATCAGGGTCCCCAGAAGGTATTTTTACCTAACTAGTGGTGTCTTAGTGCTAGTATAGCTTGCTGAGTTGTTGCAATGTCATGTACCTTGAAGAAAGTACTTTGCTACTTTGCAGAGTTTACACAGTCTATCTTTAGGATGATTTATCCCCATCACAACCTCTGTCAGTTTTTTCTGTAATCTCTTTCATAGTTTCTGTGTTTGACTAGCCTGCAGAAGCATCCCTTCTTTATACACTTAATTTCAAAATGTTAAGGTGTTTATTACTTATTAAACTTATTTCATTGAAATTTTGAAATATGGGCTCTACCCAGGTCTGGGCCAAATCTTTAGAGCTGAACTCAGATAACTTGGGGTCTGAATTGAATGTGATTACATAGGAATAGCCTATCCCTTGCTATGAGTTGTAGCCCATTTTTTTGGGTTTTTTTTATTTTATTTTTTTGAGAGTGCTGTGCAATATTTGCCATGGAAGGCAAACTCAAGGAAATTTACTGCCGACAGTTCAGTGGAGACAGGGATTGATTCTATGATGAATAATACTGGCTGTACCTGTCTGAAGTAAGTGTTGTGCAGACAATCCACAAAGCTGTCACAGATGATGGGTGCTTAGTGCTGTGATAGCAGGTGGCACTGATACCAAGCCCCTCAGGATCTGAGCTTCTCAAGACTTAAACCAAACAAGCAAATTTCTTTTTATGTTCTTAATCGATAGCTAGAGCTGGACAGTTATGATTAAGCATTTGCACTGTTAATCTTGCATGCTTGGGTAATCTTTTGTTTTAAGGTAAAGGGAAGACAATCCCAAGATGTATTGATTGTCAGGACAAGAGACACCAGGAGTGAAGTCAGCAGAACTGCGCAGTAACTGCAGGAAAGGTAATTCCTGCAGTGGCAGTTGACGACCACTAACTCAGTGACTACCTTCCCACCATAGACCCCAGACTCAAATGGAGGTAAGAGCTGAACTTGTGGACTAATTACCATGACAAGCAAGAGGGATATCTAGCAAGCAGGGGTTTGACTACTAATTAACAAAAAACTTTTGTAGTTTTTAACCAGTGAATGCTGATGTCTTTGTTAAAATTTTTTAACACTGTAAAGTTCTGATGATCAGGCATCTGGTCTTTTGTGGGTTACCACGTAGCTCATTACCTTGTGCAAATTAGAATTAAAAAACAGAAATACCTAACCTCGGTGTGTGAATTGGTGTTTGCACACCACGTAATAAGCCTGCATTTGGGACAGCAGCACTACTGTCCTGTGGTGACAAGATGCTACACAGCAGGTGAGCAGGAAAACCTTGCTTCTAAAATAATGCAGAAATTCAAGAGGTTTGCTTTTCCTGGGCAAATGACCATTCTAATTCCCTTTGGGGTAGTTATTTGGGGAGAAGGAATGGGGATATAGTTTTAGGTTGTTGAGCAAGACTTATAATAATCTCCTGTACTGAGACATAAACTTGAACGTTGTGGCAGGCATTTTGTTTTGCAAAGATTTTTTACAATCTTGTCATACTTTAGAAGCATCTGTGGTTACAATGTTCTTTTGTTTGAAATACCTCAAGAAATTGAAGAAATATATCAAAACAACATCATAGTAGGAAAGCTGGGGTTCTGCTTCCAGAATTTATGGCCCAATGTTTAAAATCATGTTTCCTACAAAATTATACAGGCTTGCCATGCCTAAATGTGCGAGGAAATTACTAGCTAGCAGCAATGTACATCACTGCACAAACTGAGGGAGAGAGCAGTAGAGGCATATGGTAACTGAATGAAATTACAACAGATTGAGTTTTGATCAGGGAACAGACAAATACATGTGAATAGATTGTTCCTTTCTGTTATTTTTGGCTAGAGATTGTCTACTGCCCCATTTTGAAGCAGGGCATTTTTAGGATTGGTTGAACACCTGGATGTAGTTACACATACTGCCATCTCACTTCATTCATTTCCACTGAAGTCAGCTGTGACTGATCCCTGTAACAGAGGAAGGCTTAGTGGAGCTGAGCAGGAGCAGTATGCCCATGGAGTTCAGGGAAAAATGCCAGGATGTGGCTGACCACAGCTGTTGCAAAGAAAGCTTATTTTATCTCAACACAACACGGACTGAGTGTAGCTATCAACATCTGAGAGGATGAACTGGTGGTATAAATGTTTATGCCTGACTTCACCGAAAGAGAGTGAGTGTCTCCCTGACTTGGCCAGCATGAGAGGAGTGAATACCTGTCTAAGCCCAGCACAGAGTATAAATACTAAAAAGGTAGCAGAATAATTTGGAAAAAAGCAAACAGCATCTCATACATATTAAATTTGTGTTATTTTTTCAGTACATTTTGTATTACTCTGCTAGAAAAGCCTGTGTGAAATTGCTTAACTTGATATTATACATTATAGCCTCCATGGCTGAAATATCTAAAAGAACCTAGTGAGAGCATAATGGACTCTGACATCAGGAGGACCTCTTTTGAGTCTATGGCCATTTCTGTTTTACTTATGCAACATCTTTTGCCTCCCTAAGCTCTAGAAATCATAGGAAAATTACCAGGATGATCTCATGACTTTTCTTCTTTATGCCTTAGGATGGTTTACTACAGGGATGAGCAGAAATTGCTCTTCATGGCAAAGTTAAATCTACAGAAGTGAAAGTTGCATTGTTCTCTTGGCAATGTCAGAAGAAGAGTTTGAGTGTATGTTCACTGAATATAATTTCTCTAAATACAATGCTCTCCAACCCATCCACACAAGTAAAACAAACCGTGGCAAAGTAACAGAAATATCTTTGTAAATTAAGAAGAGCAGGGACATTTTTGGATTACTTAACATTCTTATTACAAGAACTTTATCCTAGTTTCACGGATAGTGTAACTCGAAGTATTTTAATAATTTCAGGGACCTTTTGGCTACTGCCATTAATGAGCAAGTGCTGGGATAGATGGCCTAACCACTCTCTACTCAACATAATAATTCTATACTTTTTTTTCAAATAAAGAAATTAACAGGAATTTCTCCCATAAAATTTTTGAAATAAGGAAACATTATCAAACACCTGTTAGACTCAGTAATGTGGAATTGAGTAATAAAGAAACTTGCATAATGCTCTGGATGTCAATTCATAGGGAATTTGCCAATTCCAGACACACACTTTGAAGAATTCTAAACTTTTCTTAGGATCAGGTACAGACCCTGAAATTTGTATTGGTGATCAGTAGTGTATTTAATGTGATTGAGTGGAAAGAATTGTGTACATTGTCAGTACAAAACTACTGTGAACTTAAAGGACAATTTATTTATGCATTTTCATTTTTCCAAAAACGAAATTAACAAAGGTAAAATGAACAAGAAGCCTAAGAGATTTTACTGTTAGAAGCAACATACTTTGATACATGCACAGATACTAGAGTTGTTGTTTATGTTGCGGATATTTAAATGTTCGAATGTCTATTTGCATGGAGATGTGGCACTTGGGTCATAGTGTAGTGGTGGACCTGGCACTATTAGGTTAATGGTTGGAGTCAATGATGTTAGAGGTTTTTTCCAACCTCAATGGTTCTATGATGTACAGTAAGACTAACCTAATGTCTGTGTGGAAGCTACAGTAAGCCAATTTATCAGTCATAAATCAATCACATTAAAAATACTCCTTCCTGAAATGGGTTTTACTTATAATAATCTAGGACAGATCCCATAGTGAGTAAGGTATTCACTATTTCATTAGGATTTGAATGTAACTGTAACTTTCCAAAGGGTATTGGCAAATATTGAAACTGCAGAGATGAATTTCTGAGCATCTGCAAGAAGATAAAAATCAGTGCAGACAGCTCATTATTAATTTCTTTCATGCCAAATACAGTAATTAATTAAAAGATAAAGGGGTGGTGGGGGATATCTAAATATTGCCTTAGGGAAATGCTGACTGAAAAAGCACACAGGAGGAATAAGGGCTAGGTCCTCAATTGGTGTAAATGTACATAACTGTGACAAAGTAAGTAAAGTTTTGTTTTGCACAAGATGATGGCTAAACAGATAGTCTTGTAACTCTTCTCCTGCCCAGATATCCTTGAAATATCCTAATGACTTATATAGTGCGTGTTGGCACTGCCTTTATAATGAACCTTGTAAAAACTCATGAATTTTTTGTGTCTCTTCCTAGATTTGCATATCCATGTATGATATATATGATATATACAATATATGTGTTATATTCATATATTCATTAGGTACAGTGGTCAGGATACAGAAAACGAAACATTTCCTTCTTTCCTGCACTTGAAAATCCTCAAAAGTGCAAACACAGGCCTTTTGCTTGCCAAACAATATCAGATTCAGTTTCTCAATCTGAGTGCAAGATTGTGGATTTTGTGGATATTAGGAGGGTGTATCGTCTTGAAATACAAAACAATATATGATCAATGTTTTGTGATACAACTTGTTCTGTGAACACTGCATTCAAAAACAATTGGGTTTTTTCCTGATTATTTTGTCTCCATTTTCTTACATACAGTTAATTTCCCCTCTTTATTCCATCTACACTCACAAGCCATCAGGTCCTGAGACAACCACTGGCTAAGTAAAATATGGTTTGTCCTGTGACTGAGTCTGAAGTATGGATGTGTTGTGTGGCTAATGCTAGGCAAATGGAATAAATGACTGCTGAGTTTCAACTGCTGTATTTTTTTAACTGGTAATAGAATTTGGTTCCCTCACCCCCAGTGAACAGTCTTTTCATGAAACTTTGGAAGAGACTGCATTTCTCTGCCAATATGATTGAAATTCACTATAAAGTTCAAAGTTATTGGTAGGAACATGCGGATTGACAAATACACACAAATAGAGCCAATTTTTTTTTTTTTTACATGGGGAAATGTATGGTACAGTCATTGAAAGGATGTGAAGAATTGCCCAATTTAAAAGACTTTTAATTTTGATATCTGGATTCGGCATCCCTCGTGACATTTTCACCATTTTTCTGGAGCTCTCATTGTGAGCATAGGATTCAGCATAGCAGAGCTTTCTGCTTTACAAAGATAATGCCTTCAAAGAGCATCAGAGGAAAATAGTTTCCAAGAGCAATTTGGCCTTTTTCTAGGTTAGTTTGGACAAGCTGCTGTATGTAAACATGGAAAAATAGTTTTCATATTGTCTTTCCTCTGCAGCATCCTAGTGAAGGGGATATCTCTTTTTCAGAAGGAAGAAAATTAAAAATATTTTGCATTTTTCTCCTCACAAACTGTCCAAGCACTTAAAGATAAGGCAAGCAAATCTACAGAGGTGATTCAGTGATTTTTGACATTAAGGTATTTATTCCTCTTTCTGATCTCAGGATATCCTCATGTTCAAAAACATCAATCTGTCTCCACAGAGGTGGCCCAGGTGGGCACTTTATATCTCTCTGCGTTTGCATGTGTTCTTTTAACTCTCTTGTGAGGATCTGATCCAAAATGAGCTGAGCAGACAGGATAGGTTTGTGGGGTGTTGGTGGAATGAATCAAAACAACAAAAGAGATTGGAAAGGGACTGAAAATTTTATAATAGTTCTGGAAAATGATACTTGGAATTTACCTTCCTTCTCTGAAAGAGCAAGGAAGTAACAGCTTTTTCTGATCAAAGTCATAAGCAGTTCAACAAAAGTATCAGTAAAAGGTGAGGCTGCTTTTATCAAATTAGGATGTGTAGATTCAGGCAATTCAATCTTGTGATGGAAAAAGCATTCTGAAGTGTGAATAACCTTCTAATAATATTTGTTCAGTAAGTCATTTTGCTGATAACAAATAATCAAAGTCAGACTCCTTAATCTGAATATTTCCCATAAGGAATATCTACTAAAATAGAATGCTTTCTTTATTAGCTAACTACATGCTATGAGCTAGCTATACTTTTGCAAAGATATCCTTTGTGTGCAACTTTATTAAATAAAAATTTCATGAGTATTTTGATTTGCTGTGAGTTTATTGTATGTGTTACATTTAATTTCAATAATATACAGTAGTGGAAGGGATACTTCTAAACATAGAAAATTCTTTCTCCAAAGCCTCGAATCTCTCCCTGTATATGTATTTCAGAGAAGTCACAGATGTCATCTTTTCTAATTTCTGGTAGTTTTACCTATGGTGCTATGGGGAACCATTTTATGTATGTAATCTCTTATAATGATGATGCCTTGCATTGCTGAATCTGGCAGGGCTGCTGCTGTTCACAGTTTGTACATCAAATTCTTGATCTTGGGGGACTCCATCCTATCTGATTGTTCACAGATAATGTATGTAATTACTAATATGGGTAGCATAAAATATAAAGGAGATTATCTTAAAGAACCAAGCACATTTTGAAAGTACTACTTCCAATTTTTTTTTTTTTAATTTTCAATATGCTTCTGAATTAATGGTGTATTCAATGTTCTGGGATTCCTTGAAAAATATCTCTAAGTCTAAAGTGTGTTTTTAAGACTTTTTCTCAATCTAAAATTGTGTTTAAGAAGAGTAGAGGAGAAATTATTGTCACAGTCTCACCATTCAGTCCTGTGTGAGCCCTGTTTTCTTGCTTGAGATTTACTAGAGTGATTTTTCTGGTATTTTGTTGCCGAGTCTCTTCAGAGAAAACAGCCACTGCTCCATGACCAACTATATCTTGAAGAACCAGCAGGCATCCAGGGGAGAATGTTTATGTGCAGCTCTGCCTTACATGTCCCCATTCTGTCTGGATGCCTCAGCAGGGAAGTCTGTTCCTAGGATCCAGTGGTCTAATTCATAAAAATACCTAATTTCTCTCCCTTTCCATTCCATAACACATGGAAATTGGAATAAAGAGAAAAATTTACCTAACCTGAGAATCAATCCCAATACTTTTCAGAGAAAGCCTGTCATCAGGTTTTCCTGTCTTTCCTGCGACTGATGTGCTCTCCATTGTCTACAGTTGCTTCTTTGCTCTCTTGTTTCTGTGATTATGAAGAAACAAAGGGTTTATCAGTGTGCCTTTTAATGTTTAGAAGAAGAAGGAATAAAGAGATAGTATTAACACCATTTACTTTGGAGTATTTTGAGTTAATTCAGTGGATCAGAATTAGGAACTTAAGTGTCCCTTCTGCTCAAGTAGTTCATTAGGCTGACTAATGTGTAATGGTTACATTATATTAAGCCTACATGCCTGTTGTAAACATCTGCCACAGTTAAGAATTGTCTTATTAGATTTTCTTTATAATGCTATCAAAATATTGCATTATTGTTCCAAATATGATAATTGCCAATTGTAATGGCTTTAAAGAATTTCTTCTGTAAGTTCTTTTATAAGGTACTACTATTAATATCAGACAACATATTCTATGCAAATGCAGTATCAATTATTTAAATACAATTGGTCTCAATAAATCATAGAAGAAACTGAACTTCTTGACATCTCTGTCTGGAACTGATCTACTGCCCTTTTCAGGTAGAGTTATTGTTGTCCTTTAATTATCAGGAATACATTACAGAATCACTGTGACTAAAAAAAAATTAAAAAAAGAGAAACAAAGAGGAAAATCTCTTTTAAGTTCTCTACTGTCTAGTAAAGGATGCAAGATCCCAAACTGCAGAAAACCAAATTTATTACTAATCCCGATTCAATAACAACTACTTTAGAAAAGCAAATATAGGCAATATAATTTTATCAGAAGAAATTCTTTACTGGTAAGATTGGAGTAATTAGTCAATTATACTTTCTATTAAAATAAGTAATGGAAAAATATTTATCCTTAGGAAATTCTATATTGATTTGTTTGTTTGGAATGTACATAAAAAAAGCCTTTGAGAGGAATGAATTGTTATTCCTACTAAAAATAATTAAAAGAAAATCCTTAGAGAACATGATTATCAGTATGCCAGGCACAGAAAGCAGTTTCATATTTAGTTGTCATGAAATAGTACCTCTAGTAATTTCCAGAACGGAGATTTAAAATTGCACTAATAAATGTTTCTTTCTGAAAGAGTGCTAGTGAAACCATTTAATATATTGTACAACTTTTTGATGGGGAGAAATCACTGACAACTCTTCCCATGTTATGGCTCTTGTAGAGGTAGCATTTCTTTGCTTTAAAATATTTTTCACACTATGAACAAAACCAAATGTTTATAAATGATAAAACTATTCAGTTACATTATGTGGCTATAGATGGCCTTGTGAAATTAACCCCTCTCTCCCCCCACCAAACTGTGCCAGAATAGGCATCTTCTGAAAAATTCACATTTTTATTTTTAATACAGTTAGGTGATAGTATGCAATTTAATTTCTTGTGTAGCAGCTAAGTGCAAGCATAGAAAACCCATAGAAGCTCATAAGGAGGCTTGAGTTGTTTTTTCTTAAAAGGTCTAAAATTATGAGATGGGAACTGATAATTCTTTGCATTTTAATCTGCATTTCAGACACTTGATATATATCATAAGTCACACCAAATCACAAATAAATTAACTTCACCTAAGATTAGTTTTTACCAATGGAGGGAAATGAAATCCCAACATATGTGATGACAACTCAAGAGGAATGGAAAGTTCTGAAAGATTTCAGAGAACAGATAATTATACTCACATAATCTCCACAATACATTTTGATATGAGTCTTCAAGTTCTGTTGAGATAAAAGAGTAGCTTCCCTAGACTAAACGTAACAGTAAACTCTTTCAGTTAGACCTTGTTCTGTTTTGGAGATTTGAGAGAAGCCATCCAATCAAGCTGATACCAAGTACATTAGTCTCCAAAGTAACAATGAAGCAGAACACCTCTTGGTACCTTGTGTCCTTGGGTTTTATAGATTTACTGTACACATAGTCGTTAATCATGTATTGAATAAGTGTGATTATAATGTAAGTAAACAGAGTCATTAGTACGACACCCTCTGTTCTGCTGTGTTGATTTTAGGGATCAAAATTCACCTAGTCACAGAATGAAACACTCACCTACTGAAAGTGCTGGTGTTAATGATTTACTTTCCAGATTGGGTCTGGTCTAGTTCCCCTTTTTTCCTTGTCCTGAAATCACTCAGCTCATCACTTGTTCTGATAAGTATTTGTAGCTGGCATACACAGGAAGATTCTTTATAGCCATTAAATGTCACTCAGAGTAATCAGGTAGCCTCAGTGGAACTGTGTAAATGAGTATTTTGTCTTTTCATGCAAGTTACAAATTGCAAAATCCTGTAAAGAGCTGATCAAAAATCCTGTACCATTGCTCCGTTCAAGGACTTATACAGAATCCTAAATATTCTAGTGACAGTAAACCCATATTTTTCATAGCTAATAACGTATTTTTCTGCTCATGATAACTATTATTGGAATAAACCACTGATAAAATACAAAGTTTTCTCACAAGAAAAAAAGAGAAAAGAAAAGGAAAAAAGAAAAGAAAAGAAAATAAATATAAAATAGAGCAACATAAAAATAGAAGTGCAGAATCAGTCTGTATATCCTCCACTACAACTTGATTGGAAGGCATCTACTATATATCTATATATAGTATATAGATAGAATAACATCTACTGTTATCCTGATTGAGTCCATTATAGAGGGGTAATGTTTTTCCAAAAGTTGTACAGTAATAGTAGCACAAAATCTGAATTAAATTACTCCAAATTTACTTGGTTTGCTTAATGTATCCATCACAGGCTTTGGAGCACTTATTAAAAGCTGCATTTTTTTTTCCTTATAATTTAGGAAGAATTTGGAAAGAATAAAAAAACCCCCTTTTTTTGGTAGCTTTAATGCCTTAGCAGCTCTTCTAATAATTTAAAGCTACCTCTAGGCTTGTATAAATTTGTCAGTATTGACAGAGTATAAGCTTGTGCATGTCAGCCTGTGTTATGTGTAAAGGCTACATGTGCATCCTTAGAAACACTTGGAAGAGTTTCACAGAAAAACACGTGAAACATGGGCTTCACAGTGGCATACCTTTACTTTCTCTTGTTTTCATTAGGGCTGTGGTAGGTATTTTACTTTATTGTAGTTGTACCAAGTCCTTACTTTAATCTCTATTTCTCAAGTGCTCTTTGAGGGTGTCTGGGGGATACAGTTCCACTGTACATGTAAGAAAAATGATCCATAAAGGATCTGGTCTGGCTGGTTAGAGGCACTGAAGATGGTACCTAGAGTAGGATTCAGTCTCCTGATGATACATATTTTATAGCAGTGATAAGAATATAAGAATATTTTAAGCCTATCTTTTTTACAGACTCTTATTTTTACATCTATTTTCTTGCTGCGATTAAAATGTAATACAGATAATCTTCAGTACAACAGAAAATTGATTAAGTTTACACAGTTATGTTATAGTCTGCTTGTCTCAAAATCTTCAGGAACCATAGGGTATAAATAAGTAGTCAAAACCTGTTGTTCAATGAAATATTCATACCTGGCATATAATGTGATGAAAGCACTTAATTGATCACTGAACTAGATTCTGTTTTCAATGAAACTTTCAGACAAAAGCTGTGAGAGAGTCTAGAGAAAATGGGAGACATGTTTCAACCTCCTTTTTGCTTTGAATGTCCTTTGGCTGTCCTTTCCTGCTATCTCTCCCCCAAGGCATGAGGCAGGGCTTACCAAGGAAATGAATAACGTGTTTGTCCATGTAACCCTCAGCAAAATGGACCCAGTGTGTGTGTACCAGAGTGAGCCACACCTTCACATTTTCTTCAAGACTCAGTAGGTCAGAGGTGTGACTCACTGGGGAGGAGCTTATCCTGTCTTTTAGGAGAAAGCCAAAGAAGTTGTGTTCAAAGGTGTTTTGGCAATCTCACTTTAAAAAATATAACCAAAAAAGCCTACTTAGAAATACTGCAGAAGAGAGCAGCAATAATTACTTATGTGGAAATACAGGAAACACTTGTTTTTTTTAGACTAAAGAACAGTGAAGGAGACCTTAACAGTTGAAGAAAATAAAAGACATTGCAAAGGGAAGGGAAAAAAAAAATTGTCTTCCAGTTCACAATGAACCAGACAGATTAAAGCCTATTTTTCTGGTTCGCCTCAATTTAATTTTTGCAATTTTCATACAGTTACTGGGTGAGATTTTCATTACTGTTCTGGGTACTTGGTTGCTTTCCTTCCTCTTTTCCTGCTAAAATTTTCCTGTTTCTATTTGTACTTAATTTTCTCCTCCCTCACTTTGTTACCACTTCGTCTTTTTGGACAATCTAAATTCTTTCCTGTTGAAGCAAGAAGGTGTTGGTTCCTCTTCCTCAGGTACCTACAACCAATGGAATTTCTCACCTGTGCTAATGGCTCTTCCTCAGACTTCCTCTGTCCTGCTCATTGACATGCTTAGGCTTAGACATTGCACCTGACCATTTCCATGTTATTCTAATGGAAACCTTTAGTAAAAATAATGAAACATAATTTTTATTAGAGACCCATCTAAAGGTGATTATTTCTTTAAAGTGAGAAGTAAACATTATTAAATATGAAATTATTCTATTTGTTTTCCCTGAAAATTTGCTTCCAGTATATAAGTTACATATAAATAAAAAACAATATTCACATTATTGACATAATAATCTTCAGGTATTGCTTTGGAGACTAATCAAATAATTGAAATTTTTGTCCATTATTACTGCAGTTGCAGGCAGTATAACTTGGGACTTTGTGCTGCTGAGCATGTGGTTTATGTGGTAGAAAGAAAATCTTAACATAACTGGAGCTGGTGGAATTTCTAGCTCTCACCAGAGCACAGAATGCATGAGCATGATACAGAGGTCAAGAAGTGGTGGAAAAGTAATCTCTAGCTCTTCTGTAGTAGTAACAACCTTGGGCATTTGAAAAATGTGTCTGTGGGAGCTTGTGTAGAATGTTTGGAGCATTTGTAGACTCTTACCTTGATTAAATCCAGTATTTGATGGCAAATACCTTAACAAAATGAATCATTGTAGGGCCTATGACTCAAATTTTAACTTTTGCAACTCCCAAGTCTTTATTTATATTACTAAAAGAACTTGAGCACTTATCTACCTGTCAATTTCCCTTAGGGTTGCAAAGGCCAACTTCTGCCTTCTTTCTGAACTCTGAGCACGATATGTGTACACAGGCACACACCTGTGAGATACTGTGAGGGCTGTGGTGCTGGTACTCTGCGCCTTAGGAAGGTGACTGCCAGTTCCCGTTTGGGATATATCCATCAACAGAAGGCTGCCCACATAAGGTGATACAGAGAAGAAGAGAAAAGGGTTTGAACAAAACAGTTGGTAATGAAAGGTAGTAGTGGGTGTAGCTTTATAGAAACAGCAGAAGCACAATGACTTAGTGAGTGTAAAATTCTGGTTTCACCATTGTGTCAATATGATTTATAATTGCAGTTTCTGGTCGTTCATCAGTGGAAGAAACTGGAAAATACTTGGGCATACAGACTGCTTCTCAGTCCTTAATGCCACTGAATTGGATACTGGGGAATTATGCTAAGCTTGCACTGATGTTTTAGACTTTATGGAGCTGCTATAGCTTAGAGTTCTAGTCTGTAAAGTACTCCTAAGTTTCAGTGAAGTAGTAGCTGTTCAGGAGTCTACTTTGGCAACAGCTAACACAGTAGTTTTCAAAATAACTTCATGCTGGTCACCCAAAACTGAACACTGACACCTGTGGCAAAACTCTAATTCTCCAAATTACCAACTTAACTACTATCAGAGGTGCCTTCATTTTTATGTATCAGTTAACAGATTAACATTAGAGGAGATAGAGCATACCTGCCTTTAATTTCTCAAAGTGCTTACTGTTTCCCACAAAAAATTGCAGGGTTTTTCCACAAGCGAAAGCATAAAACCCCAGAGCATGCACCTCATGACATCCTTTTGTGCCACCTAAAGCCATGAGGTGGCTGCAAGTCTCCTTAGCTGGAGGGTGGAGCCAACACCATCACTGTCACCATTCATAGATTTGGTGCCCCAAAGAGAGATGCTGAAAACAGAGGTCCAGTCAATCTTCTCTCTTTCCTCTTTCTTTTTTTTCTCCTTCCCAACCTGCCATGCCGAAGTAGTCAAAGCCAACAAGCATTTTCAGGTCTTCTGTGAATCTCAGGTGATGTGCTACAGGGAAAATTTGGCTGGAAGGGGATAGGGATTGCACCAGCAGCTTTGTAGGCAGTATTTATTCTCTGGAGCACATGTGCTCTCTAGCACCCCTGGTCATACTGGTCCTTGATTATCCATACTGGGTGGGTATCCATTTAAACTAGGTGTAACAGCTCAAGAGCAAAACGTGCTGGATTTTTGTTCCCTTCTGAAACTGGGGTGTGATTAAATTGCTTATCTCTGCCTGGGAGCTGGGTATGGCTGGGAATTTTTCACTGTAATAGATTTCCCAATTATTTGCCTAAAAAAAGGAAGAACAAAAAGGAGGCAACCAAACTTAATCGTGTCAGCATGCAACTTCAATGGCAATGTGTAAATGGTGGTAGAATAAGAATCTGGCCTTGGTATTGTCTTCCTACAGACATTTAATCTTCTCACTGTGTGCCTTTCTGGGAAGCAGGTTGTCTATGCTAAACAAATAAAATACATATTTCTTGAGTCTTTGTTATTACCATGGAAAATGGCAATTTGTTTTAAGAATTATTTCCCTTATAAACTCAACTGATTTTTATCCTGTTCAGAGAAGATGCTTTGTTTACAGAAGTTAGTTTAAAACAGTTAGTCATGGATAGCATGGTAAACCACGCAATACAGATGTAAGGAAATGTCACTGTTATTGTTTTTATTACTTTAAATACAACACATATTTGTCTAACAAGTGCATACCACTTATATTGCCTCAAAGGTTGAGTATGCAATAAAACCATTCTGCTTTTTCTAATTTATTATTCCTTTATTTGGAAGTTGCCTTTTTTTTCTTTTTTGTGCTATATAGTTTATATCTAATCCTGTTTTGCTTGTTTATTTCTCAATTGTTTTATTTCCCAAGATTGCAGTAAAATTGAGCACAAAATTAATTATTGGAAGGAATAGACATATAACTCAGTAAATGAAAGGCAAGGTCTTTCCACAACCAGTTATCTACCCGTTGTATCTCATCTTAAACTCAATGATTGTTTCACATTCTGATGTTCACAGAAAACTAGGATTATTTTCTTCTTGGTGGAAGCGCAGGGTGTTGGCTGTGAAGGTTGCAGCCATTGAGATCTTTAGATATCAGTTAATGTGGGACAATTAAGAGAAGTTAACCTAAATAGCCCCTGGCAGGGGCAGGAGACTGATACTGAGGCAAAACTATGTTTACTTTGTGATGGGTGATTAACAGGGGTGATTTGGAATGATTAAGTCTATCATCTCTGACATTAAGACCAAGTTCTTGTAACGGCTAAAGTTATGCTTTGTAACTGTATAAAACCATGATGTTTCTGTTCAATAAATGGAGCTTTGCCTAAGCCAGGCTGAGTCCCAAATACAACACCGACACTTTCTTTCCCAAATCACGGAAATAATGATTAGGCAATTTAAAGGGAAGTTTAGTAAACAGAGTTGTACTTTGAGGCATAAGGAGTTCTTGCAAGGATCTGTATTAAAAAAAGGCATTGTGTTTGCTGCTTTCGCCCTTAAAATGTATGCAAATGCTTTCTTTCAACTGTTTTTCCCAAGAGTTTTTCTCTTAGCAATTTCCCTCTAATAATTTCTCTTTGATAACTCAAAAAGCTGCACTAATTAGCATTTATAAGAAAAAACCTAAGCTTTAAATATATTCACCATAGAAAGGAAATATTTGTATGAACTAAGACAGTTTTCTGCTGACATAGAAACACTGGCTGTAGTCCAGCACTTTATGACCTATTTCTTTATTGACTTTTTTAAATGAAGGTTAGGTTGTTCATAGGGTGGCTGGGCAGGAGAGTTAGGATTTTTTTGTGCAGAGAATGAATTTCTACCTGAGATAAATGTAAAATTATAGAATATACAGACTATATCTATGATGTATTCAGGAAGTTACATGATGAGGTAGTAGCAATATGGGTGAGTGGAAATGAGTCTTCCTAGGAGCTTTTTCTTATGTTTAAGCAGAATTGTTCTGAATACTATTTAAAATAGTCTCCTGGATGTTTTTCATAGTGTTCAAAAATGCCTTGTTTTATTAATTTAAATTTATGAAATTAACTTTTGTTAGAGAGCCATAGCAGAAGAAAAAGGCATTCCTTTGAGAAAAGATACACAAATAGAAAAAAAAAAAAGGAAAGTTCAATAAACTGCATCAGTATTCCATCAGGAAGGTTCCTAAAATTGCTGCCTAAAATATTGCTGCAAAATGATGAAGCACGGAATGACTCCACAACTCAGATAGTTATGAAGTAGGTATGTGTTTATTCCAGCTGGGGTGCATGGGGGGTAGCCCCTCCAAAGGCATGCACACCCTCAGCGGCACTTCACTAGGTTTATATTAGGTTACAGATTACATATGCATAAAGTTAGGCAAAGCCCCTATACATATTCATTACCTATCCCCGGCTTCGTATTATAATGAGTTCAAAGTTCATTTAAATATGCCCGCGCAAGTGCAGTGTCTTCAGATTAATTGGGGGCAAGGGTCCCAATGATTAATTATGACAGGATCCATACTCTTCATCACGATGAACTGTTCACCCTGTTCCCTTGCTCATGCTCCCTTGGTCCTTGGTCCTAGTCCAAGCCTGAGAACCAACTTGTACCGGTCCTGGGGTCCAAGGGCAGGATGCTCGGTTACACTCAGTGGTTTTTCTCAATTATTTGGCTCTCCTCTCTCCATCCTCCCTGATACCAGGTAGGCACAAATTCATCAAGAAAATAATAAATGAATTGCAGCAGGCATATCTTAGTAAATCATTATCCAATCTCTGGCTCTCTAAATCAGTTCAAAAATATTATTATTACTATTATCCAGCTTCTAACTCTTTTACATTAGTAATTTCTATTTTACCCTAAATCAATGAAAAGGAAACAAATACCAAATTTCTTCAATCATGATTTATGTAGATGGCAGCAGTGCTTCATAACATTCTTGACACAATTGTGTTCCAGTTTAGATTTGAAATGGTTTTGTGAAAATACAGCTATGCAAGAATGGACTTTCGGTTCTGATTAACACAATATTTTATTACTGGTTTTATTCCTTTCATGGCATAGAAGTCATAGACATGTAACTTATCTGATTACAGTTTCAAAAATGAGTCAGATAATTATACATATATAATTTACCTGAAGCACTTGGAGGATTTGATATGTTTTTATGAAGAATATTTAAGAATTACTTCATATACAGAATGAAATGCTCACTGTGCTCCTGCAGATAGTGTATTACATCTTTGATGAAATGTGTACTGTCGCTGTTGAGCGGCTAGCTGAGGAATGACCCAAGGTCTCAGACAAGGAAAGAGAGGAGAAGAGAGCTTTATTGTTTTGAATTCCATATATATAGAGTTTACAGAGGTGCCCCAGATTGGTCAGCCCGAGACCTCCCCCTAGGCCCAATTGGCCAAGCCCGAACTGACCCAATCCGGAGAAGTTGTTTGCAAAACATCCAAACTTTATCTTGTTTATGAAACATAGCAAAATGTTCCCACGGGAAGGACCTGTGCTAGCCACAGTGTACAAATAAAATATAAAATATTTTGAACTTAGGCAATTTAGTAAGCCCAGCTATGTTTGGAAGATGTTGCTGTAACTTTCTACATTAATCCCAATTTCAATATTTTAGGTCTCGTTATGTGTTGTGAATTATGCCAAAAACAGTGTATACAATGAATTAGTGATTATAGACCACTGTTTTACAGGGACACTTGCAGAAATCATAGTGAATGTATGACTTCTTGTATGCTGTCAAATTAAAGCACTGTTTCCTTTATGCAAGCATTTGATCTTGCAAATGATGGAACATTTCTCTACTGCATGTTTGTACTGACAATGGATATTGCTCATCTCCCATGCAAGCTCTCAGAAAGAAGCTAAGTGGCTGTGGGTGTGTATGTGGGGTGACTATGATTTAGCTGGAGAGGGTAGCTTGTTTGTGAGCTTTTGTTTCTAGTGAGGGACTCTTCTGTTGTAATGACATGCTTAAATCCATTAGCACGTCTCTCACCATGAAGACTGAGAAATATAATTAGCAAGTTGTTTACTGCAGAACAGCAACTGCTGTGACTAAAGTGTTATTGATAGAGTGCATGAACTTCTGAGAATTGTTTTCAAAAGATTAGTTTAATAAAGGTTTGATACAATGCTATAGCTTAGCCTTGATTAGTTCAATGTAAGGCTTGATATTATTTTTTCACTATCTAATTGCTTCACATAAAAATGACATGATATTTTGCCTACATTATTCCAGATAGTTAAGCCTGTTCTTACCACTTTTAATCCTAGCAGTTCTATTAGTCCTGAAGACTGGAAGTTGCTTGGTGCTAAGCACTGTTGAAGATTCATTTATTTGGATGCCTGAATCTGAAGGAAGGAATGATAATAACTTCCATACTTGAGCTAGAACAATTTTCTGCTAGGAATTGAAGTCAAAAGGATGTAAGTGAAATATAGCACATACAGCAGAAGAAAGAGTAAAATTAATGCTGCCTGTTTAATAGCCTAGTGCCAGTCATCTGTTTTTAAATTCTTTGCCAATGCTGATAGTCACAACTCATGCATAAACAGGAGCTGATTTTATCTGCATTTTCTGAGTGTGTTCTTGTAGTTGCCCTAGTAACTGGAGTAAGGTTGACACTAGCATATACACTTTCATCTGAAAAACGTATTTATTTATGTCTAGTATGCCTAAGGAGGAAAGCTTGGAGACATAGCCAGTAACATAAGCCTAACTTTTCAAAGTTGGCTATGAAAAGAAAGAATCCTCTGCTCCCTAGTGTTGAGAACATGGCTTTTTTCTGTGATAGTTTGAATTTGTGATTTCTGTGGTTTGGTGATAATTTTCAGTGTTGTGAGAAAGAAAAAAAAAAACCCAAGGGGACTTTGGGATGCCTGGTTTGTGTTTTTAGATATACAATCCTTGGGCTGTGGCCCCATAGAAAAGTTAACTGCCCTGTCTTCGCCATCTTCCCTCCGTAAGTGGGTATAACATTACCTTTTATAAAATTACTTAGATGCTGTTAATGAAGAGCATTAAATAAGACCTGATACACGTGTCTTTATCTTGGGGGCGATATATTATTCTGTGAGTACAAGTAACTTAAAAAATGGGAGGCAGGAAATGCTACATTAGGATGAAAACAGTATGAGCTTGACTTCGAATATTTTCATGGCAAATAAGGTAAGAGTACCCTTTCTTTTACTGTTCAGAGGCAAATGGAGGCTTCACTTATGATTGGTTTGATCTTTGTATTGAAAAATCACCATTAATTTTTGCACACTTTCGAAGGCAAAGGCCTCCAGACTGCAGAATTTATGTACACCCAAACACAATTTTCATTGTTCTCTGTATGTAGAATCTTATATTTAAGCCTGAGGATGTACACTGCTGTACAGAATTTTTATCTTGTAGAAACTTGCACAGCTTGGATTATACTTCCTTCTTGTTCTTTCCAAGCCATTACATTTTTGTCAAAACAAGTTATATGTTCCAGCAGTATTTAGGCACTCCTATGAACATCTCTTTACAAAGAGTACTTGTTACTGCATGATGCTGGGAAACCTATTTTCCAGGTATATTTAATCAATATTTTATACCTATTCCTTTACACTTGGTGTCTTTTAAGGGTTTAAAAAAATTACACAAATCCTTTTTTTTTTTTTAATCTATCAATAAGAAACCTACTCAGTAACAGTGTCTTTGCATTTTCTTGATGTTGGGCAAAATCTCTAGTAAAAAGATAATTAGAGTAACTTCAGTAACATTTGGTCCAAATTCTGCAAAATCTGTCATCAAAACTATAGTCGTGAATCTCTTTTTCTCTATTAAGCTTTTTTCCCTCTTTTCTATTGTGTACTCCTTCCAAATGTCGTGCAGATGACTCATGTAAACATTTCAGCCTTGAATAATATAGTTTATGTTTTTGATTCAATATCCATGATCTGACATTTTCCTCATCATTGACTGATTGACTGAAGATTTCACAGAAGAGCCTGTAATTTGAATACAGTCTTGTGTTTACACTCATGATTGCTGTTTATCTTTGAACATCAATTGATGAAAACTTTGATTACAGATGTTTCTGTGCTTTTCTGGCCCCAGTGTAAGAGTCATGGGTTAACTTTTCTTGGCAAAACACAAAATCCAGGCAGGACACAAAGAAGTGACTTCACATCCTTCAAAAACACTCCTGCTTTTCATCAAGCAGTGGGATTAGTAATTCCAATTGATGATGACACAAGTTGTGAGAAGACTGTGAGCCCCCTGCAGCTTTGTGCTGGTGGCTAAGGTTGGAGGTGAATGTAACAAGTGTGGACACAGGAGTGTTACTGGTTGAATGAATCTGCTGACATACTAGCGAGCAAAAGCAGAAACATTCGGGTGATGCAGGTATTGTTAGATTTTAAAGAACAAAAATCAAGCTAATAGTCATCTGGGTTTAGGCTGTTCCTCTAACATGAGAACAAAGAATAAAATTTTGAGCTCTGTGAGGACTTTGACTAAGTAGTAGTACTATTGTGGTGAATGCCTTAGACACTTTCCCAGGTGCCCTGGCATAACAGGATGATGATCCACAAGTGGAACTGAACAATAATGATGTTTAACAAGAACTGTGGTTCATTTAGCTTGGAGGTGTCACTGAGTTAAAGTTGCCCTATGCTCTGCTCCAAAACTGTTTCCATAACAGATGGAAAGGTCAAAGGAGATTCCCTTCTGAAGGGAGCAGAAGGCCCTATATGCAGACAGGGAAGTCTGCTGGCTCCATGGGGCCCAGGCTAAAGATGTGAAGAGAGAGCTTCCTGCCCTGGTATGGCCATCAGGTTATTATCCATAATAACAAGTCTGAGGGCAAGAGAGACTTTAGAGCCTTGGGACAGCTGGTAAAGGGATCTGGAGAGCAAATAGTGTCCTCCTCTGTCCTTCCATGTGCAGTGAAGGATGCAGAAAACAGGAAGAGCCAGCAGATCAATACCTGGCTCTGAGCCTGTTGTCGCTGGCAGAATTTTGGGGTTTTTTATCATGGGTCACTGAGGCTGCAGGTGACAGGTGGGGTAGCACTGTCTCACTAGCCTAGGAGTTAGCAGAGTTCACTGGAAGCACGTTAAAATAGATTTGAAGGAGGAAAAGGATAAAACAAGGCTCAGTTGAGGGGTGTGTATGGGCAGCAAGTCAAAGTTTGGGGGACAGTGCTAGTGAGGTCCTTTGGCTTGCTGTCTCAGTGGAGGTAGGGGATGGAGATCCATGAGGCAGCAAAGGTACAAGGAGCCAGAGAACTGCAGGCCTGTCCTTGGTGCTAGGGAAGGTCATGGACCAGATTATATTGTGTGACATCATGCAGCACATACACAACAAACTGGTGATCAGGCCCAGCTAGCATGTACTTATGAAAGGCAGGTCCTGCTTGACTGCTTTCTGTGGCAGGATGACTCACTTAGTGGATGAGGGAAAGCTGTGGATGTTGTCTACCTGGACATTAGTAAAAACCATTGACACATTTCCCATAGTATTCTCCTGGAGAAACTGGCTGCTCATGGCTTGCATGGCCATAAATACATGTAGGTGTGGTGCTTAGGGAAATGGTTTAGTGGAGTTGGGAGTTTGACTTGATGACCTTAAAGGCCTTCTTGAAGGTAAATGATTCTATGAGTCTATGATTCTGTGATTCCATAATAGCAGAAGAGGTATTATGGTTTTCAAAGGCATTTGGGAAGAAGATGCTGAGCAATAAATGTGGTATGGACAATTAAGATTTACTTCATACTTACACGGTAACTGACAAAGGCCTATCTGGTAGATGCAGGGCAGCACATTAGAAAAAATGCCTTAAGTTTTGCATTGCTCAACCAGCACTTCAGACATCATTTTGTATAATGATATTTCTGAATATTTTTAGATACTACCTGGTGAATGCTATAAATTGTTAATTTTGGCAAAAAGAGGATTTGAGGACATCACGGACATTGATAATCCCATGAGTAAAACATTGGAAAAATTATGTTGATCCTAATTAACAATTTACTGTTCGTCTTTACTGACCAACATAATGGATTTGATCTTCCTATGGCTTGTATTAGGGCTATGGCTTCTTATGGCTCTCTTTTCCTCAGAAAAAAAACCAACTGAAGACATTAGGAATTCTGTGAAACAAGCTGCTGATTGAACCTCAGGTTTGCTTAAGTCCTTCTCTCAGAAGGTCCATTAATTTTCGTCTCAGGTGTAAAAATTGCTGACTCTTTTGCTGATTTTTTTTTAGGCTAAGATATGTATATTGATTTTTGCTTCTGAGTAGGTATTTGTTCTCAGCACATTCACATTGCTAAATGGCTCATCAGAGAGTCACTTCTGTTTTCTTGTAATGAAGGCTACAGGCAGGAGGTAGAGATGGCAATCCTGTTTTGTAGTACATCTAAAGCCAGGTCATGAAGGAAAAAGTATCTGAGAAAACTTTTCTCTTTTAATAGTGATTCACAGGTTTTTCAAGAAATTAAGTTGGATGAGTATCTTTGTTGTATTGGAATTTTGGAATGAAAAAAAATGAGTTTAAACAAACAACACTGAAGTTGATCTGTACCCAGAGATATAATTTGCATCAGCTTGCCTGGGGCCACTGAAGTGATTTTTGTCTGCCTGGCACAGTTCTTATCTTGCCTTGGTGGGAGGAGTAGTGGTGTTTGATAATGCTTCGAATTGTTAGTGGAGTAAGTGCCCTGAGCAGTAATGTAGCTTTGGCTGGTGTTGCTGTGATCTTCTCTTGCTCTCTGTTTTTTTGTTAGGAGAAATTTTTTTCCCTTTTGGGTTGGTACATTTGGGCTGGTGCATGTCTTTAGCTGGTACAAGTACAACTCAAAAGTGTAAAGCAGTCTGAGTTAAGGTGAGGCAGCTGTGTTTAATCAAAGGTAGGCCTTGAATTAGTTAGACAGCTGACCATGAGGATTATAGGTGGTGAGGAGCTGACAGCAAGGATAACAGGGAAAGGCTTGCAGCACAAACCCTTGTGTCCCCTGAGCCTAATCTGAATGTGGGGTGCTGCAACAGCAATACAGCTTCTCTAATGTTGTTTGAGAAGTACTGTATAGTCTGCTAATTAGATCACCAGGAATAAATTATGTTATTAGACAAGATTTAACCATGAAAGAATGGTTTTGTTTTATTTTATCCTATTCATATGAAGATGAAAACATTGCTGTGATTAAAATGGTTATGAAAGGAGAACACACAATCACTTTTCAGAATATATTTTGCAAATGTATTTGTTTTGCTTTATTTATTTTTAATTGTTCTTTATTCGCTACAGTGTTTTTCTCTTCAGGAGGATGAAAATCTTAATTCACTTTTGTATCCTAAGGCTGGCACTGGCTGTGAAATTCCCCCCACCCTCCCCACTTTTGTTGCCAAAGTACTGCTGGTCCTCCACTCACTTTACCCAGAAGTGTGTGCAAAGAAAAAACAGCTTAGTGAATCTTACTGTTTCTGGTCAATCTGTAAAACACGAGCTTTGTTTCCAGTCCTGTAAAGGATTTTCTTTTTCGCTCCCCTAGCAATGATTAGGCAATGGGAAATCACAGGACAATAGATGTCTTCTGTTCAGCTGTTAGTTCTGCCCCTAATAATGAAATCTTCTAAATTAACTCTTCTGTTGTGTCTCAATTAGCACACATTTTCCAGCTTGCCTAGCTGCTTCTGTTACAACTCTCTGAAGATACAATAGTAAAACTTCAAAATCACCTTACTTGATTCACTTGTTCTTCTATGAAAAGAAAATATACCATCATGGATAATTAAAGGGGGAAAGATGATGTTGACACCCATGTCAAATTAGCTTCACCGGGATCTTTTCTGAGGACTCTGTCATGGTAACATACTCCCATTATTGGAAGTTTAGCAACGGTCGATGTGCCTTGTGCAGATCACTTGAGCCAGCATCTTCCTACTCTCAGGAGACAGATCAAGACTGAGAATACCGGAACTATTTTCAAGGAGATGAAGCCAGTTCCAGTTAAAGCAAGTTACTCAGCCTATTCCAGCTGAGGACAGCCACCATTCTCAGCACCCCAATTAGCAGTTGACAGTGGAGAGGACTCATTGGCAGTGTAGAAGACTTGCTTTCTGGCACAAGAGGGATCACCTGCTGCACCTTGAGCTTCATGCAGGTCTCCCCTATCATCCCAAATTTTTCCAGCTGCTATGAATTGTCCCAGAAATGCAGTACAAACCCAGCCCCCATTGGCATTATTTCATGGGTGCAGAAAGAGCATGGCACTTTAGCATGGCACAATAGTAATATTAAATTTCTTTCATGCAAGTCTGTAGTTATCATCAGGGTCTGTGCTGCTGACAAACTCGCTAGGAGAGCTCCTTACATGACCTAATACACAGCAACTGACTTAGAAATACAGTTCTGAAATCATATATACATGTTTGTGATGAATAATATTACCGCTGAGCCTAGGTGCTTTTGTCAATTATTCTATGCAGAAGCATCTTGAAGCAGCTAAATAGGATTTAGAATAGCAGAAAAATTGAGAGACTCTGAATTTTCTTTTAAATTTCATAATCATTCGTATTTGGCTTCTACAATGGAATGATTCTTATAGTTTGATGGGAAAAGGCCCAGAGATATTATTACTTGATCATCATTAAGAGACTCTTGATTGTGCATGTACTGACATGCTGATCATTAAAAAGCAATGCTTAAGTATGCTACAATTCAGGGGAATTTGGTATGTTGTCAGATCTTAGGAAAATATAATACTTAAATATGCCTAAATATTTTTCATGAAACAGAGCTTTCTTGGTAAAAGAATTTTCTTTTAGGTTTTACCAGGTACACTAGTTAGGAAAGTAACATATTTAATATAGTGATCCTGCAGTTTTACTTTCTTTTATTTTTTTTTAAGAATTATTTTCAATTCGTGCTAACCTAGTTCTAATGAATATGCATTAACTTAAATTTGATTAGCTGCAGGAATGATACAACTTTACTGGCTTTGGAACAGAACTCTGGAAAAATAAACACATGAATAGCATACACTTGCAGAGCAGCAGCTTCCAAACCAGTGTAGCTATGCAGCTGTGTAGATACATGTGCTGTATTTTGTGCAGTTCAGCAGATTGCTAAAAATACAGGTTTTGGACCTGGTGTTAATGCTGAAAATAATGCTGTAAAAATCTGTCTAAATTTTTAAAGTGATATGTAGTTGATATGAAGTTAAACTGGTTTTATGATAATATGCACTTTGTGACGATCTGGGCAGTGCTTTAGAAGAAGATTATCCAAAATGATCCATCATCGTCTTTATTAGATAATTACACACATTTTGCTAGTTAGTGTGCCGTTCATTGGGGTTTTGCTGGCAATGCGTGTACATTCAAACAGGGTAAATGGAAGATGTTGAATCCTTAAAGGATATGTCTTACTTAACGAGAACGTGGGGCTGAGAAACACAGGAAGCTTTGGGAGGCTGGCTGAAGGACCAGGAAGAGACTTGTAGGGCTTATGAGGGCCTGCTGGAAGAACATAAGGGAATCTGTGAAGCTCGGAAGGGGTGCAAAAACTGGCCAGTGGGTCATGGTGGGCAGCCAGAGATTGCTGGTTAAAGTGGGATTCTTGGTAAGGAAGGTGAGCTGGGAGTGCTCAGAGGATCTTCAAAGACTGAGGAATGGTTTCCTGGTCTTGCTCTCAGGTAGGCCTGTTCTTCTCCAGTCCCCTTCATTAAAAAATGCCATACATGCACTTAGAGAATGCTCATGTCTCCCAGCAGCAGCCCTTGTGTCTTCTGGGTGGCTGCTCAGGGAGGGAGCAGCTTCCAGGTGGAAGCTTCCACAAGGCTTCTGAGGAGCCCAGGCAGATGTTTTCCTGATGCTGCCAGGAGGGGCTGGGGTAGCTGCTCTCGCTGTTGTGGGAGGCTGCTTCCCAAAACAGTAGCTAGCTCTGACTACAGCCTTCTAATGCTGATCCAGAGACTGCTGAAGGACAGAGGCCAGTTGGGCTGCACAAGGCACTTAACAGCGAATCCCTATTTCCTTGGTACAGGTGAACCGCTGGTCATCTGTGTTTGTCTTACTCAATGTGCCATACATTTTCTCGGGGAACATAGATATTTTTAGCTTGATCTGATCTGACTTAGCAAGCAGTTGTAGCAGAGTAAAAGTGATTACCTTGACAAGACTTTATTTGCAATGGCTAAAAAAAAGAGAATTCTAAACTGCTGCAAATTTTGGTCCTAAGCATATTGTCGAGAATAAGGCTGGAGTCAAAGGAGTTTAAAAAAAAAAAAAAAAAAAACATGCATGTATATGTATTTTTTACTATATTTTTCTGTGGCTGTGCATTAGTCAGTGCTTAATATCAGCTTAATAAGAGTAATGAATATCAGCTTAATAAGAGACTGAATAGACACTGATGATAGATTTTAAACAAAGCATTTGACCTTCCTAAGATCTAAAGAGCTGAGTAAGATGTAAAAATGTTGGGGTATATTGGCAGAATATAACATAAGGGTCTCCATCTGTTTGCTGCATTTATTTATCTGACGCAGAAGTGGAAATGAGGATAAAAGTATACTATCTGTCATGTTCCATGGCAGGCACAGTCTGTGATGCTCAAAAAAGATAACAGGAACTGGTTTTTGTAATACAGATCATACGTGACCAATGCCCACACAGTTACTGTGCTGTTACACTGCATTAGAAAGCTGTGAAAGCCAGGTGTCACTAAAAAAATCATGTATTGATTAGAAGAAAATTACAAATCTTTCAGCCTAATCTTTACTTATCTGTAGTGGTAGCCAATGGATCTACTCAAGTAATATAGCAATTTATTGGTACGGTAGCAACATGTAGGAACTCTAGCAGAGACCACGCACAAGCAGGAAAGCTTACTCACATACAGCATTTCCAAAACACATGGGAAATACTGAATGTGGGTGAAGATCAGTTCTCCTTGTCCTGTTAGTTTCCCTGTATGGACTGAAGTGACCAACCTGAGGCATCATTAAGTCATGCTCACCTAATTATTTGGCATTATCTAACTTGCATGTTTCACTGGTTGCTCAATGGTCTATAAAATGATGACACTGACATTTTCTGCAGATGTTATGTAATGTATTTTTTACTTCTACAAAAAACATCAGTTTATTATCAATGTTTACAGCTTCTGAGTTGCTGCAGTTCTACTCTTGTTACTCTCTGTAAGAGCTGCACAGTTATATAATGCAATCTGTAACTAGGAAAGTCTTATTTTGCTTAGGCTTATGAATGTTGTGCTCCACTTTTTCTTTTTTGTTGCTAAATATTTGTACTGTGTTTGAGCTTATTCTGGCTCATTAAGCCTCTCTAGCCCATATGCTGATCCAGTGTCCACTCATGTATGAATTCCCCAGGAGCTGGGAGAGAAGATGGTGTTAGTGGTGCAACCTCAACTGGTTTTGTAGAAGTGGGGGCTGTGCCTTTGCAGGAGTCCTCTACAGGCTAGGTATGGTCAGCTGACTGTGCCGTACTAGAAAATGAACTAAACTAAAGAAAGTTGGCAAGTAATGCTCTTGTTTCTTGGTTAGGAATGTTGATTATAACTGTTTAATAGCAATAGTAATGACTAATTAATGGGGCTGGAGAATAAAGAAGGGAACAGAAACAACAAATTTTTCAAGGATTCATATATATAGCTTGTAACATTGAAGAACAATGTGCTTTCCTTTGTGTATGTGTGGTGGGAGGGGAGTGGCAAACAAAAGCCATCATAAAGGTAGCTCTCAAATACTTTTTCTCTTTGTAAAGTCTGGAAAGAAGTATTCCTGATATCTGTAGAATTCTGTGACAGAGTGTGTTTGGAATACATAATTTATCCCAAGATAACTATAAATATTATGCAATGATATTTTGTTTTCAATATTTTGACTTTGCAGGTGTCTTTTATGACCTGACCCTATGCCAGAAGTGAGAGCTTAAAGCATTAAGCATCTGACCTAAATCCCATTGAAGTTAAACACTCTGTTCTTCTGCTCTTGTCCTCAATAACTAGAGAAGACCTTGTGATCCAATCCCTGTATCCCTTGAACTGATCCAGACCTATTATATACTTCTCAAAATTTTCTTTAATTTTCACTGAATTCTGTTTCCCGACATTGACCTTCATTTGCTCTGTTTGTTCAAACCCTAATTTAGTCTGTTAAAGCAGTAACAATTGTGGCTCTGGGCAATTTCAGGGGATTAATGACTGATTGAGAGGGTTGATGGCCTGAGGCAATGACTCAGGGCTATTAACTTCATCTACAGAAAATGTATCAGGAAATGTTTTAGACTGAAGTTGTTGCTTAACAGTCTGCAGCTGTGCCTGAACTGGGGGAGGGTCACTCTATGGCAAAAACAATTGCCTATAAAGTCTGAATGGGTTTATTAAAAGATACTATTACAATTTTGTTTTATAGCAGGTCTAAATGGCCTGAACTAAAATGGAAATAGGGCAGGAAAATGGAAAGGCTTGCTCTGCAGTGTGCTGTGCAAAAACAAGGTAATGGACAGCTCCTCTCAAGGAGCTTTTATTACCTTTTTGAAAAAATAAGAATATATTGAAGAGTTTCATAAAGCCAGTGATTCCAGTTTCTCCTATAATTTTAAATATTGTGCTATTCAAAAGTATTCCAAAATGGATCTCTAAATCAGAATCGTCTTACGGAAGTGTTTGATATCCATGACCTTTTCAAATTATGTTTCCAAGCTCTGAAATATTAAAAGAGACATATTCAAATGCATGAGAACTAGACACACTGATTATGTGTGTATGTATATCTAATCAATGTATATGTCATAGGCACTGAATTTCTTCCTACAAAACTGCATGAAGTAAGGTTGTGTCCTTACTCCAGTTTAAGGATGGTAGTCAGATTGTTTGAATGACCTGCCAGAGGTAAAAAAAGTTACCTGCAGAGCATGCAAAACACTCACCCTTGGAGCTTTCCAGATCTTGGCTGCATAAGACCCTGAGCAACCTGCTCTACTTCAGAAGTGGCTCTGCTTTGAACAGGGGTTCGGGCAAGATGACTTCCAAAGGTATCTTCCAACCTGCATTGTTCCATGATTCTTTGCTTTCTGTATATATGACAAAGCCAAGAGTGGAAATTGAATCCTGTTGGTCCAACAGCACTTTGAAAAAAACACTGTATCAATATGATAATAATCTTCCTTAAATCTCTGATTTCCACTGGAATATTCGTCTTCTACAGTTTTTAGCACATTTTGAAATAGTTCCCTTAGTTGCTTTGCTTCTTTTATAAGCTAAGGAGATTATGCAAAACTCAAGTTAGTGTTTTATGCTGATGTTTTTGCTTTTGCTGGATTTCATAGTTATTGTTGGCATCTTACTTTATTTTCAAAATTTGTCTTCACCACAAATTCTCTTTTGGAACAAATTCCTGTATTTGATTGTTGGTCATGGGAAAAAATGTTAATTTTTTTTTCTAAGTAAATGTTCAAAAGTGTATTTGGAAATATTTCTGCGTGCAAGCAGAGTTTGCAGTTTAGCACAGCTCCTCACAAGAGTGCTGTTTCAGCAGTGCTGCCATGAGCTGGTGTCTTTGTGTAGTGCATGAACCATTTGCACTCCAGCTCCACAGGGTGTATTTTCTATTCTTATGCTTCATATTGTCACTTCTCTCATAATATATTTAATGTGCTAGGTTTCCTATCAGTAAGGCCTGTTATTTTTATCTGGGATTGGTGTTACAGCTAAGAAGTATTTTCAAAAAGTGGGCACAAGGATTTGATTAAAATTTTAATTGAGCCTGTGTACATTTTGGTTTGATTTTCATTTTTTGGTCTTCACTTCTCTTTTTGAGTTTATTTGAAATGGGACACAAATATTAGGAACAGGTATCTCGTATGAAAGAGCCATAAATATCTATACCAATGAAATTTATGCTAGGTTTTAAACTAGTATTACATCCACAATACTTGGGTGAATACAGGTTTGCTGTATAACCTGTTTGCTGTATAACCTGTTTGCTGCTTGTCCAAATCAAAGCCTCACCTGACAGCTTTTACCAAGTGTTCAAGAAATATATAAGTGACAGTTATGCATCTTTCCTGCCTTGCTAATACACACTTAAAAAATATGGAGAAATGTATTACATCAGTATTGTGAGTTTTCTATTCTTTGAATTTGCAGCTTTTCTGAAATTTCATTCTTTCAGACTTTGAAATGCATCAACATTTTTAGTGTCACTTTTCTTTACCTTATTTAATAAGAAGGGACAATATATTGAACATCAAACTATGGAAATATTTCTCTCCTGACAGCACAAACTTGATTGAAAGAATTAGGGACGCTTTTCCCTATATTATTTTGAAAGTCTTAAAACTCCTTATTGATATATATGAATAGGAAGCAACAGAGAGCTGGTCCACATACCATCTGGGTATTTTTTAGAACTAAATCACTGCAGTGAGTTAGAAAGGTGGATACAAAATCTCTGAGAAGTGATCCAAAGTTAGTGGATTAATCTTTATTTTTGACCCAAAAATGCTTTGAGGGGCCTATTTCAATAGCTCTTACTAGTTTTTTACTGTATCTTCAATATTTAGTGGTTCAGCCTAATCCTGAATGATCATGCAGTGGAGGATGAGTCGTATTCAGTGATTGTGGTCTCTTTTATTCCTTTTTTGGTTTCAGCTGTAGAAATATCTGTCACACCAAGCTGTAAGATATATTTCTACATGGGATCTATTGAAGAGCAGACAAATTACATATATTTGTGGATTAGAACACTATTTTGTATCATCTCTTCAAACAACACCTGCATGTATTTTAGTGTCAGTGTGGAACACAAAGAAAAACAATAGTATTTGACTAAATTTTACCATGATCAACAAATGGAGTTTTTACAGTGTCACTGCCTTTGTGTCTGATACACCTGATCATTCTGCTTTCCATTCTGACATTTTTCTCCTAAATCTTCTGGAGCTGTCCATTGTTTTCTTATCTTCTTGGTAACTGCAGGTTTAATTCTACAGGCCCTTCTGTGAGCACACCAGGTCTGGAAGCCTGGCCCTGCTGGGGTGTGGCATGGTATCTGTGTTTTGCAGAGATCATGTTTGGTTTCATTGTGCAGATGTTGAATGGAGGTATATATATTTCTCTTGAGAGATACTGTTTTCTAGTTTCACTGCTTCTCTGACTTCTCTCATGAGAATCTCAGTCTATGTTGTCATTGTATCTGCGTAACAGCACAGAACTTTATGAGTTTTGACTGTATCAGGTTTCTTTTTCTAGTTTCCTTTATACCAGGTGATGGCAGTAAAGGACCTTTGCTCTTTCAGCATTTGCTATGAAGTACAAAACATTCAGATTCCTAGCCTGCCTCCTAGGGAAAGGACTAACTTTCATTCCTGTTCCTTGCAGCTCGTTATGACATCCATCATGAGATGGAAAAAACAGCATGGCTTGGATTGTAGGTTATTTGGGCTTTTTTCCTCCTTCTTAATAAATAATAAATGTGGTGTCTGTTTTTCACTTTCCTTTCTCTGTATTGGCCTCAGTACTTTATATACTAGTGTACCCTTTCAATGTATTCCATACAGTGCAAGCTGTAGTGTTTGGTTTTGGTCTGAAGATATTTAAAACTTCTACTAGAAGTTTAGCATAGATTGCATGTTAAGGGACAGAGAGTGTCCCAATAAAGCTGTTTATCTGGGATTTGTCACTCAGGCAGATGGTAACATAGTGATGTTGTGTCAAAAACATTTTCACAATGAAAAGCCTTGCAGTGAGTGTGGAGTATACCTACTGGAAATGGAACAAGTCAGCCATTCACAACTAATGTTTTATTGATGGTCTAAAGGAAAGGAAGGGGGAAAAAAGACCAGACCAGAAAACACAAATTAATTCAGCTTGGCATTGAAACGTCCTTTCTTTATCTTATATTTTAATGAGCATAGGAGAGGATAGGAAAGTGACTAGCTTACCAGTTCTCAAACAAGCCACAGAAATGACTGTTAATAAAGAATGCACTTCACCTTTGGTTTTGATTAGTGGTGTCATGCCACCAGTGGGGGGAGTGAGCTAGATGTTTTTCTTGTGGCAAAAACCCATCTCAACCTGCTTTTAGCTTAAGACCATCAGTGCTGTAATGAGTCTCATGTTTTAATTCAGATGGAGAATGAATTGTAGGAATTCATCTAATACGCTCTGGTCACGATGGAATCGGGACAACTTTTGTTCATGTTTGTCTTCTGCAGAGACAATTCACAAAGTTGGTTTGCAGCCACCAGACACTGGACTAGTCCATTAAGTTCTCTCATTTCTCATATATTTTTAATTTTCAACTGGTATTATTATCATCTGTGCTTATAGTAGAACGTCATATGGGAAGCTGCTATCTTCCTGTGCCTGTGTTTGGTTGTGTAAGATCTCATTCAGCTTGTACTATTTCTGTTCTTCAGGTTGTCTTTTTAACTTTTTCCCAGCATATTCCTGGTTTCCCTTGTATCCATGTCAACTCTGTGCTGCTAGTCAACCTCTTTAGTACATATCTACTCCTCAAGCCAAGGCTGTGAGTGGAAGTATTAAATAAGACTGTTTCCTAAACCAACCTATTAGGAACTCCAGTAGCAAAATTTTTCTAGGATGAAAATTTGCATTTTGGCCTGGCTGGTTGATGTGACTGATGTAGCCACCTTGACCTTGTGCAATGAATAGGCTTTATATGTATGTCACAGAACTTCAAAAGATACTGAAAAAAAATTGAAATCTGTTCTTTAACAAGATATTAGTTACTGATGCACACCATTAGGGAGCAGCAGGGGCTGTCTGCTCCCTCGGGGGTGGGAAGCAAAGTGTATAGTGTGGCCAGCTGAGGACCTGAATGAAGCAAGCAGGGCAGACCAGAGCACACAGACAAGCTTAAGCGACAGTTCAGACTTCCTGCTGGGTTTGTGGTGATAAGGCAGACACGAGGTCAGGCTGGAAAGCCAGTCCAGAGGTCAGGGTCAGGACCCACGGGTTGTATGGTGGAGCTGGGAGCTGGTACTCTATGACTGCCACCCAGGGCTAAGATGAAGTGGATTCTGGGGCCTGTAATGGGGGAGCTGACCCCAGAAGAAAAATTGGCCAGGGCCATTAATACATCCAAGTGTCAGGTCTCTGGTGTACATTTAGTTGCTGAGGTTGGACTTGATGATCCTGAAGGTATTTTCCAGCCTTACTGATTCTTGATTTCATGATTCTAATTGAAGGTGTGAAAAAAACGTATTTGCATAATGTGAGGTTGTCTGTCTGTGGAAAAGTTTGCTGGATCAAATACCTATAGATGAGGAGAGTGTTTGGGGCTCTAATTTTATATGGCACGAAGTAATTCTTCCTAGTGCCATCTTCTAATCCCTGTATGTTTCCAGAATGGGGAAAGGGAGAAATAAGGCATTACAAACTGATTTCTTGTTCTGTGTATATTAAAGGTTGAAAGGATCTGTTTACATCTGTTTTTTAATTTGCAGTGCAAGATTTCCTCAGCAGCTAAGTGCCCAGGCTGTGCATATGTACATTTAGACAAGTAAGTTAAGCATGCCCAGGGACGTTTCTGAAAATTGATACCAACTAATTGACACCAAGTAGCCTGCACTGCTACTTTTAAACTTAGTCTTAGAAACAGGAGGCTACCAGCCATCAGGAAACTGCAGATTTTATAATGATCTGCATCCTGTGCTAGTTCAGAACTGTGTCCAGGCCAGGAATAATTTCGAAAATTGCTGGTTAATGCTAGGACTGCCTTTGACAGGTTAGAGGATGAATGGTTTGGGCTGCTTTATTTTACAGGTATATACAGGCATTTAGTACCTTTCAGCTTTTGAAGGTCATGGGCAAGATAGTTATATGAAAACAGACGAAGCAAATCAGTTAGGCAAGAAACTCATAAGTGCTTGGAATGTCAGCTAAATGCTTGGAAAAATATTCAGTTTCTTCATCTGAGATTTTCAAAGCATATAGTTCTGATATGGGTACATGTGGCTAGCACAGGTCTTTCTCGTGAGAACATTCTGCTGTGTTTCATAAACAAAGATAAAGTTTGGATGTTTTTCAAACAGTGTCTCGAGATTTGGAGAGTTCAGGCCTGGCCAATTAGGCCTAGGGGGAGGTTTCTGGCTGACCAATCTGGGTGACCTCTGAAAAGTCTATATATATGGAAATCAAAATAATAAACGCCCTTTTTTCTTGCCTCACTGAGAACCTGGGTTTTTTTCTCTGCTAGCGGCTCAGCAGCGACAGGTACAGTGATAAAAGATGAGGTGAAAAGGATGCTGTACTGCTGAAATCGCAATTTCATCTACACACAGACTCTTCTCCAGTCTGTTGTTGCAAAAATGCCCATTAAATAACTGCTTGATTAACAAGGTTTTGCTTTTTTAGTGTTGGTTAAAGCCTCCTGATGCTGAAGAACTGTGCATAGAATTGTACAGATTATGGATTTGGCAGAGCGGTATAGATCTTCAATTACAGATATCAGCATAAAGCTGGTGATAATTTTCTATTCAACCTGTAATAATATAGGAAGACAAGTCAAATACTGTACTTTGAAATCGTTTGCTTTGAGGTCAGTGAGGGTGCAAGATCTTCAGCTGCAGGGAGTTAATTCTTTTGGATTAATAGAAGAAGCTGGAAAACAGGCTATTGTAAAAGTTCAAGCTAGAATATTTTATAGTTCCAGCTGATCTGACACTTTTCTTTGACTGGAAGGATGATTGGTCAGTCAAAAGAAACTGAAAATGATTCATATGTATAGATTTCAACAAAGCATTTGACATTGTGACACTTGGGAAAGCAGTAGGTAGATTAAGATGGGGTCGGAGATAAAACGTGGAAGTTATGTATGGAACAGATTAATCAGGAAGTGTTATACTTACTGGCAAATTATTAAAATAAAAGGAGCTTTCAAGTCTTGTTCCTCTGAGCTTGGGGTTAAACAGATAATATTTAATAATTTCAAAAGTGATTTAATGATTTCATAAGGCACAAAAAGTACACTTTTTAAATGTACTGCTCAATATATACTTGCAATATGCTGACAGATCCTCATGAAAGTGTGGAGAGCAGGAGGAAAAGAAGCTTGACAGCACTGTGAACAAAAGGAAATAAAGTGTGATCTAATTAAATAGTAAATCTAATAGTACAAATGACAAGGCAAACACTTAAAGATTAACAGTGAGGATTTGTATGAAGACTATCAGTTCTTATTCAAGTTCAGGAGAGATGGAATCTAACTGCAATGAGTAGAAAGAAGTGTTAATGGTGTTATGGAAAAATAAGATTTGTCTCAATGGGAAAGTTAAAAAAGCTTTCTGCTTGGCAAAATAAAGACTGAGAAGTATGATGACAGTCATTGAATATTTTAGAATGGTAAACATCATGGGCAGTGTAGATAATTTTTGGGTAATGAACAGTGTACTTATTGGAAGAAATAAGTACAAAAGGTGCTTAAATATATTTAGACAAAATATAGCTAATTTTAGTAGCAAGAGTAGTAGGTTTTCTGACATACTGACTAACATTTTGGCCTCCAAGGGTTTTTATAATATGGTTTTCTTGTTTGAAAATAAACCGGTATACCATGAAGGAGAACAGAATACAGTGTTCTCAAAATTAGAGATACAGTCCCATTTATACATAGCAATGTTACAGAAGTATTTGGGAGAGTAAGCAAAACATTTGAATAATTGCTTTCCCTTTTTTTATTAAATATTACTGAACAATTAAGTTACATAGAACTACTCTACAGAAGTTGACCTTTCCTTAGGATTTGTTCCATTTATTTTTTTCAAAACTACTGTGTAGCTAGAAATGCCAGCCACTGTTTTACTCCAAACTTTGTCTGTGGGCAGAAATGAGACACACCTCACATAAACCCAGGAATTTATTGCTAGCATAATTGAAATCTTAATAGTCTAATCCAAGAACCATTACTGATCCAAATGCAATTATTACAGAAATAGCAACAATACATGCATGCAGAAAAGTTTAATAATAACAATAATAATGAAAAAAAGAGTTAAAATTCACATGCTCCTAAGCTCCCTGACACTTCTGGGACATAAGTCCAGTGGTTTCATTCTGGTGTTGGTGAGGGTGCTACAGTGGTTCCCTAGCCTTTGCTAGGAATAACATATTCATGTTGATGGTTTCTTCTCTGTGGTACAAGGATCTGCGTGGGACTGTTTGTGTATGTGTGCTAACACACTTTGACAACTTTGACAATTTTTCTTCATTATCTGTCATTCTTCATTGTTCTGCAGCTTCACATTCAAATTTTGTGCCTTTTGCATGAGTTGGATACTACTTCTTTTTTCTTTGCTATACCCCCTTTTTTTCAGTTGCAGGTTCACTTTTGTTTTAGTGACCACAGGTGAGTTGTTTATAGCTGCAGGGTTTTCAGTTCCAGACCTGTGCCCCATCTTTCATTTTCTCATGCCTGTACTCCTCTCTGCTCCGCCATGTTTCTTCACTTCTCATGCCTCTGCTGTTGCACCAGGTCTGTATTTTTCTGTATTATTATGTTATCCATGAATGCCCCAAGGAATAATTCCTTGTTATTTCTTTCTGTATAAAATGATGATTGTACTATAGAAGATAACACAGATAAAAAAAGTAGCCCTAGAACCCAATCATTTAGGAAAAATTGCTATTTTGTGCTTACAAAGTAAAAAGTGGTTGCAGGCAGGTCAAGAAAAGGTTAAATAGATAAACCTGGACAAGGCTCAGTCCTGAGGCCTTGCAAAATTGGTACACAACACACAGTCCATTGTTACAGGGCAACACAGTTACCCCATCTTTATCCTGAACATGTGAGTTCATGTTATTACAAGGTCTTTACACAGCAGTTATTATCTTAGGAACCACGATGTGAGGGAGGCAGGTGTGGAACATTTTTTGCTATAGGGAAGCAGTATCTTAATTTTCCATCACTTTTGTCAGTTGAACAATATGATCCCTAAGCACTGTGGACACCTTTATGAGGCCTATTTTGTTTCAGTCTGTCCTTGCTGTCCTACTGAGATTATTTCAACCTGTCAAATTCAGTAGCACACTTAGGCAACATTCTTTTATTGCATGGATTCTGAATTTGACTCTTGTTCTGGGGGGAACGGAGTGGAACTGCCAACAGTAATTTTGTCACCTTTAACAACCATCAGAAAAATGGAACTGTGTCTGTATATGATGAGCTAGAAGGTACTTAATCACCCTTAAGATATTCATTGCTAAATCCACCTAGACCAAATATGTACTGTTCCTCTAAATGATAGCCACAACTAATGCAATAACTCAGAATGTATTAACTGACTGAATGCATGCCATTATTTTGCTATGTTAATTCGGCTTTAGACAAGGAGTGATCAAAACCAAGGTGAAACATCATATTATAAATGCAGCAGAATATGTTTGGAAACCTTTCAGATCTTCATGATCAATTTTCATCTCCTTGTATCTTGCTAGTGCTTCTGAGTATTCTCGACAAAAAATGTGTAATAGAGATACAGCAGCTTGAACATTAGATATGTAAAATGGTACACCGAAACTGCTGAGTCTGGCAAGTTCATCTGTGCAGTATGGCAAATGCCCTCAAAATTTAGGATAACCTTCACCAGAATGCCAGTGGTCACATTACTGTTACCTGAACAATTATAGACTATCATACTACTTTATCTTCCTACTCACCATTTTAAATTGGCTGTGTCAGCTATTAAATTCAAAGAATGAAATGTGATGTCACAGGTTTTGTTCAGAGTGGAACACTTTCTCTGGAAGAAGAGGTTGACATCATTGAGCAACCGTCCTTGAGGAGAAAACCTGGTGAGTCGGTACTTCTAGGTCAACTGAGCTCTTCAGCAGGACATCTTGCCTAATTTGCATTCCTAAATCCTTGTAACCAAACAAGGTGAGACCTGAGAATAGAAAGAGGCCTGCCTGGAAAATGAGAAACAAGAGAGAAATTCAGCTTGTGCCATGACAATATGTGTCCAGCAGAAATGAAAATTATAGAGAAGGATTTATTGGAAGTTGATCTTTTGCCAGCAGAGTGTCTGTGAGAGATAGGGTAGCTTAACATCTGAGGTGGTGATGAAGAGCAAGAGTACACTTTGGGTTTTTAAGAGCACGTCTAACTATAACTGCAAACACTGTGAATTGCCTGGGGCTGAAATGCTTAGGCCTACTGTAAATGTGAAATCAGTGTTGTGATATTTTTAGACAGCATGATAGACACCTATATCAAAAATGAGTGCTTGCTTATACTGGTCATTTCATATTATCTTATGAAAAAAAGGTAATTTGTGGCTTACAAGAATTTCAGTGTCTTGAGTAGAATCTTTTATTCAAATGTACATACTGGCTGAATTAATGACTTCTGGGACCTATCTGTACATAGCCATGTTCACAGTCTTATTTTGGGATATGAAAATTAAAACCTATCTGAGTGTGTCAGTGTCTGCCTGTCACCCAGTATTTACTCACAAGCTCTATTTAGCTGCCTCTTAGCTCTGTTTGCAGCTGATGCCATCCGGGGATGATGAAGTTTCAGCTGTTCTAGTGAGGAATGAGTCCCTTATGTTTGAGTTGCTACTTAGAAGGCTTTAATCTTGGCAGGAAAACAGAAGTCTGCACCTGAACTTGATTCAAAGTGGGAACTGAAGCTACTTTTTACTTCTTGGCTCTTTTTTCCCCCGTGATAAGACCTGCTGACACATCATCAAGGCAGGAAGACCTAAATAAGCAAGCCAAGCAAAAACCAGCAGGAAGAAGACTTGAAATTGCAAAATAAAATAATGTAAAAGACTATTCCATATCAAGAAAGGGTAATTGAATTTGTGAATAGAAGGCAAACATTGCCTGGTTTAAAAAAAAGTGCTGAAATCAGGTATTCTGAAAAAACAGCATGCAGAATAAATCGTCTGCCATAAATTTATGGCAGGAGAAATATTGTAAGGCATCTTTGGGAGGAGGCTTTTGCTATACAAAATATTTTGGATGAAATATTAATGAAATTACACAACAGAAAAGGAATAGGGTAAAAAAAGAGTAGTCACTCTTCTCTAGAAGTTTATTCCTTGAAAGGATCTTGGCATTAAGAAAAAACAACCAAAAAGGAGTATAAAATATTATTTTCTTTCCAAATTGATGGGTAAAACTTGAACAGAAAGATTGCCTAACTAAAAGTTCTTAAAAACAAGAAAATTACCTCATATTATTCACTGTCTACTGTTTTCTAACATATAGCTATGCGAAATAAATGCATGTATAACTTATCCTAGGAAACATTGTATGTAGTATGAGAAACTTTGATGCTGGCTCAATATACAACATTATAATCAACTTAGAATACAAATTCTTGACCTAAATAAGTAGAAAGACTGCAGTATGAAGTTTTATGGGCAACATACATGTCCTAGAAAATAATTGCCATTATTCTGAATGTCCAATACCACTTTTTATTGGTACTTTCAATTTTTGGTGGTACTTTCAACAGTTACTTGAAATAAAACATTCTTGCAAGAAAAAGGTTTCATAAACAAATATCACATGATCACTACTTACTCAATAATAGGTTCACAAATTATTTTTCTGCTATATTTACCTTTGTGCACCTATGTTGCATGTGGTCATTATTAAAGAGCTCAGTATTCAAAAAGAATTTCCAGGCAGTAGGATTTGTGATTCTGTGTTTCCACTATACTGCTTGCTATTGGCTAAGTGATAGACAGGGATGATTAACTGAACAGTTGGTACAAAAATCCAACTCTGTAGAAGCACCATTAAGATCTTCCCTGGGGAGGTCAAGTATTACTTTCAGGAACACTGAAACACTGAGGAAAGAAGGGCAAATAAAACTAAGGGGAATAGTGGGTAGAAACTATGGTCTCGTCTTGCAATGTCATTTAAGTTGCAATTACATGGAATGAAGCAGATAGTAGCATCGTGAAACAATATTTTTGTTTCTTCTATTCATATTTTTAGTACTTGGAGTTCTTAGCAGAATGTTCCTGTAAACATTTCTAGATTTTTAACTGTCTGGGTTTGTATGAATATTTTAAACTGAACTAGCTTAGATGACATACATAAATCACATCATATATTTTAGCTTCTGTGATCCTTCCATCTTTGACTCTTTTGCCAGTGTGCATACCTGTTGTGCATATGCAGTCACATCTCACTTTTTCGACTTTTGAAAAAATCTGCAATATGTCATGTTTTCAGATAATTTCAAATGTGTGTATGTATATGGGCAAGGGAAAAACAGTGGAGTGCTGAACAGTTATGCAAATTAATGAACTATATTATTTACCCTCATGCTTATTGCTTCTCCCATCTTGATAATTCACAAAGTTGAAGCTCTTCCATGCTAACTACAGGTATGGTTTGCGTCTGAACTCCTTGGAGCAGCTGTTCTTTTCTCCAGGCTAAATGAGGGAGAAGTTCAATGCTCTTCTGTTTAATAATTGGTAAATCAATGGAGGCTTCAGTCAGTAACATGAACCTGTGGAGCTCAAATGAACAGAGGAAAGGAGACGACATGTGACTAAGCAATTTTTGAGATGGTGTGCAGGTTTTGCTGGGACTGAGTTAATTTTCTTCCCAGTGGCTGGCATGGGGCTGTGTTTTGGATTTGTGCTGAACAGGGTTGATAACATAGAGATGTTCCTGTTATTGCTGAGCAGGGCTTACACAGAACCAAGGCCTTTTGTGCTTCTCATACCACCCATGCTGGTGAGGAAATTGGGGCTGCATGGGAGGCTGGGAGGAGACACAGCCAGGACAGGTGACCCAAACTGACCAAAGGGATATTCCACACCAAATGACATCATGCTCAGTATGTAAACTGGGGGAAGAAGGGGGAAGGGGGGAATGCTTGGACTGATGATGTGTGTCTTTCCAAATCACTGTTACACATGATCAAGCCCTGCTCTCCTGGAGATGGCTGGACACCTGCCTGCCCATGGGAAATGTGAATTAATTCCTTGTTTTGCTTTGATTGTGTGCACAGCTTTTGCTTTCCCTATTAAACTGGCTTAATCTCAGCCCACGAGTTTTCTACCTGTTACATTTGGTTTCTGGCTGGGGTTAAATCACTACAGATGGTGGACAAATGGAAAAGAGCTCTGAACAGTTAGCAGTTGGTAGAGCTGTGTATATGTAAGTCCTGGAGAAGCTGGAGCTGGAAGCTGGCTTCTGGCTAGAGGCACCATGCAAGAATATGGCTCCCTGGAGCTTCAAGAGGGCACTAGCTTTGGGTGTGGCCCAGACAACCTATGTTTGACAAACTAAATGGCTCAAGTGGGGTCAATAACGTGATTTTTGAGAAACTACCTGTGGCTAGCACAGGTTCTTCCCGTGGGAACATTTTGCTATATTTCATAAACAAGATAAAGTTTGGATGTTTTGCAAACAGTTTCTCCGGATTGGGTCAGTTCGGGCTTGGCCAATTGGGCCTAGGGGGAGGTCTCGGGCTGACCAATCTGGGGCACTTCTGTAGACTCTATATATATGGAATTCAAAACAATAAAGTTCCTTTTCTCCTCTCTTTCCTTGTCTGAGAACTTGGGTCAGTCCTCAGCTAGCCGCTCAACAGCGACAACTACCAACATTTAAAGGAGTAAAATATTTTTTTCTCTCCCCTGTCTGCATTTTTAGAGATAGAATGTTCACCAAGGTGAGGCAAAGGCAATGATTAAATTTCCATAATGAGTTTGGTTTTGTTGCCTTTCTGTTACTTGAGTTCTTTGGTAAAACATACTGATTATCTTATTGCATATGACCTTTCTGATAGCTACCATAGGCTTAATAGCTGGTGGTGGACTAAACTACCAAAAAGTTTTTTTTCTCCTTTGCTTTACTTAATAGACTCCTGATCTTGAGCTGCAACATATACAAAAAGTAAGTAAACTAGAGACGTAGGCAAATGCATCTGATTCAAACAGTAATTAAACATACAGCTAATTGTTTTTTTCACAGTGTAAAAAGTTTTCTTAAAAGAATTGTGACTATATTTCTTTTAGCAAATACATTGTTTGGTTTTTTAAAATTTTGGTTTTTTTTTTAATAACTGGACTGGCAGCTACAGATTCCTAGTGACTTTTGCAAATAAAAAACCTAAATGGATGTACAAGTTATTATATGATGAAAAGATAAATTGAGCTTCCTGACAGTAATTTTTCTTGCTCTATAATATTTTAATGCCTGGACTCCTTGAGGAAAGCAATCTGAAGGAAATGCATAGAATAGGAATACCATCTGTGAAAGGGAATAAGTGGTGGAAGTAACTTCCTTCCATAAACACATACAGTTTTGGAATAAATAGAAGAAAAATTGGAGTGCCTTTAGCAGCCTAATTGCTTATTTCCTCTCACTCTGTTATCAAGCTTCTAAGAAAAATCCAGAACTCTTGGTTCTGGATATCCTGGTAAACATCAGTGCTCACTGGCCTACAGCTTCTAGTATTTAATTTTTTAAAATACTTTTTGGTGCTAATAATTTTTTCCTTTTACAGCTTTATAGTCTTTATTGCTTTCAGGGCCACATAAGAAATAATGGTAAAAGGGAATTCCACTGATAATTATTGAATTAAAATAACTGTGGAAACATCAATCTGATGTCTGAAAAGAGCATTTGGAATGGTTTTAGACAGTAGTATAGATTACCTGTCCCAAACAATCTGTCTTGCTAAACAGAAATGTCTTGTGCTGTGAAGCAACATACTATGTATAGAAGTGTATAGAAACAAGCAAATAAACCCAAAATCAAACAAAAAACCTAGGAAAAAACTCAACCCAAAGGAAAAAAACTCTTACGGGAGGCTCAGCCTCCTAAAAGTAGCAGAGATGAAAAGAAATAAGAATGCTCATCCTTCAAACAAAATTTCTTGAGACTTTATTTTATTGCAAAATTAAAAAAATACTTGTCTGAATGCACATTGTTTATTCCTGGGTTCTTTTTATTTAGTTCTGTTTGGTTTCTGAAAATGCTGTCTGCATTCCTTTTGTATTACATACAGCTCTGAGAATATATTAAAAAAACACTGCTGTTTAGGATCATATTGAAAGGTGAAAAAAATTTCAACTTTTTAAAAAAATTTTAAAAATACAGTTTTTCCAGAATTTAAGTTGTTCACCGATTTCTGAAAATCTGAGAGATTAAATTTACTTGTTGAATAGTTACCATTTTAATTTTTCAAGATGTGATCTACAAGCAGTGGGATAAATGGATTGAAAAGTCCTCTAGTTTAATTACACAGTAGTTAATTCAGATGCATCAATATTTCCAAACCCTAGTAGAGCCATTAAAGACAATGACGACAGGCCTACTTGTGCTTTTTATTCCAGCTCTTTCCAGGGCAGAGTGGCTATTAGAGGCAAAAATTCCTTTTAGGCTAGGTGCTCATGGACCTATTTTAGCTGTTTGATATCAGAAAAACTTCAAAACTCACAAAGGCATAATAAATAAGTAATGAGTCTATGATGAGCTCTCAGCCAATGCAGATACTTTTCAAGCTGGACCTGAACCTATTTACTGCTCTGGATGTATCTATTTAAAATCTGTTCTTAAGTTACTGTATATTTCTGTATTGCAAAATTCTAACCTTTTTTTAAAATTTTTTAAGAAAAAAGTTATTATATATGCTGAAAATGTTGGATTAAAAAAAAAAAGTTCTGAAACTTAATAAATGTTATTTTTAATGAATAATTCTTGAAATAGATTGTCTCTCCTGGATCAAAATCCTCCTTGTTTGTTGCAGAGAAATGGTACAGTATTAAGGGATGATAAAAGTAGCTGAACCCAAAGCTTAGAGGTGGATATATATTTTAAAAATTAATATGTGAATGAAAAAAAAAAACCAACAAAAACCAAACCACAAAAAAAAACTCCAGAGAGGGATTGGCATGTGTGTAGAGTGTGAATTTCCTCATTGGGGATAGTTTTGAAAACACTTTTGCACTCCAAAATCAGAAAACTGAATCAGACCCATCAAATTACTTGCTGCCCATGGCAGTAATCTCTAGTTTCAGTCAATTCAGCTACAGAGTTTAGCAAGCCTCTGTGGAAGAGCTGACTCTCCTCATCAGTGTGCAGTCTGTACAGTCTGTACAGACTGCCTGTACAGTCCAGCCTTCTTAAAAAGCACCGTGGGCTTTTTTAAAGTGGGCCATTTTTGTCTGCAAATCACCTGTACTCAAATACACAGCCTGGTTTGAACAGCTGGTTCTAAATCTTCTGCAGTTGAAATCTCTTTGTTTCCTCCTCATGGCTTTAACTGCAGTTGTAGTTTCTTTTTCTGTTTCTGATCAAAGATTTCTACTAGGTGTTGCCACGAAGGGAAAACAGTTTTTGACCTGCAGATCGGTACAATATATTGATCTGCCGTGAGTGTTGCTGTGTGTGCTGATTCCTACTTCCCCAGCAATTCAGCCCCAAGCTCACCTTACACTTTATGACTTCCATACTTGCATAACGTCACTGCTTGACAAGATGGTCTTTAAGCGAGGTTCAGCTCTGGAAACATCCTGTCTGCATCAGTATGGAGCTATGAAAGCTGCTTATTATTCATATTATTTGAATTAGCATAAGCGCAATTTCCTGTCAGTTACCTCCATGAAAGTGTAAACAAATTTAGGTCTGTGTGAATTAGGTAAAACTCAGCTCTGCTGAAGTGAAGGTTTGGTTCTAAAAAATAATGTTTTAGGTGAGAAAAGAAATACTTCACTATTCAGTCAGCTGGGGAAAAAAGAGATCAGAGTTAGAGTCACTTGAGTGCTGTTGTGTTTATGCAGATGTCTGCTATTCTCTATATTCTGCTATTTTTTTTTAGAAAACAATTCTCTTTTCTAAAACAGTCATGTTTTCTAAATTATATTTAAATGACACTCTTTCTTGCATGTAGCAGAAACATTACTAATGTGTAGAGTCCTGTGCAAAAACTTAATTTGCCTTTGTAGCCAGACACCATTTTTCTTTGTAGGCAGAAGATGCAAGCACTGTTTTTCAAGAAGCAGCAGTGATGTGCATGAAGCAGTCAACACAAAAATCCATTCTAAACTCTATGAGACAGACACTGTTTATATGATGCAGAAAGGTTTTACTTCTCTTTTTTTTAAAAATAAATGTAGTTGCTATAGAGATATCTGAAACTCATCACTGTCTCTAGCCACATTCTGTGACCTATTATTTCTGAGGAATAGTCCCCAAAGCATCATAGCAATTGGTTACAATTTTCCTCTTCCTAAAAATTGCCCATTCCCTCTGCATGAATTGCTCAAATAAAGGGCTTGTCTGCAGATGATCTAGGCATAGATGTAGGAAGCTATTTTGCCACTAGCAAAACTGTTGCTGTATGAAGAGAAACCATATATCTGAGAAGCTATTTTTCTGCCTTTGTTCTGACTCTTTGGCAGCCAGGATCCTCTGTGCAATGATGCAACTTCTGATCTCTAGATGCTCAACTGGCCAGTGCCCTGCTCTGCAATGCTATGGGGAAAGGCACAGTGTTTATTTCATAGGGTGCAGATGGATCCAGTTCCCAGATATGGTATTCTCATTTATTATTCTAAAAGCATATTAGCATAAGCAAAATAACCCTTAATTAAGACAATGCTGGAAAATGTGTTGCTGGTCATAAAATGAAAAAATGGTACATCACTGTTAAAAGAGCTTACAGGAGATGAACTCATGCACTACATAAACATGTTTATAAATGTGATTAGTGACATATTAAAAATACTGTACTTCACAAAATACTGGGTATTGAGAAGAAGAATGGGAGGTGACTGGGAAGAAAGTTGTCTGATGTAAAATTGCTGGAATACATGTGATTTTCAAGTCCTTGGAGCCTGATAAATTTTATGATGTTGAGTCTCAAACAAGCTTGCATCACACCTCTGTAATATTTACAGGAGAATTTACAGCAGGCCATAGGGCAGCTGAGCATGGATCCATCTCCACACAGGCAAATGAAGCCCCATTAATCTGGTTCCCATTCAGCTCTGGCTTCTATGTCTACCAGTTCAAAACGAGGAATCTTTTCTGGGAAGGCTTGCAAAACAATGCAATGACACGTTTCACGTCACTAACCCATCTGAATGGCCACTGTGTGATGTCTGTTTAATTTGTAGTTTGTTTGCACAAAAGAATGCCTTTTGTAAGAATAAAGAAACCAGCACAAGTGAAATTCGTTATGCAGTTTTAAAAGAGATGTAAAAGGTTAAGAATGTAGGCAATGTAGGCAAAACTAATGTAGGCAAATGAAGGGAAGAAAACAACAAATACCAATGACAGCCTTCCAACAGGCTGCTGTAGTTTATGATATATAAATACAAATATATAGGAATTAATTTCTATTTCATTTGCCTATCATTTGTGTTAGCTGCCATTTCAATGTTTGTGTTATGGGTCTGCTACAATGTATGGAGTCTTCAAGGACAGTGTAATATAGTATTGTACTGCTTTCAGTGTTTTATAACAATAATATATTTTCTGAGTAAAAAAAGTGAACTTAGAGAAATCTATTTTAGTTTTCAGTTCTGAGTCTTAAGAATTCCACAGCTAATTGTGTATGCTGCCAACCAATCCCGCTAATATTATCCACACCTTTGTTTCATAATTAGGCATCTATTTTTAAAAAAGTAATGAAGATTACTTTGAATCTGTGTTGGCAGATATTTACGGATATTTCAGCGAGTTCCAACTTAATTGGTGGGGGACAAATCTTGAGTTTTATCTCATTTATTAACCTGACTTAATGAAGCTATTCTTTGTAGCTCAGCCACCTGCCTGGTAGATGCCCTCTAGACTGAGAACATGGCCAGAACATATGGGGGCTCAGTTTTTTGTGCTATTCCTTCACTTCAAAATGCTGTTTGTGATATTATCCTGCATACTTTCTACATTTCATGTTTGATTTTGAGTGCAGTAAAACTACCACCAATTAGAAAGGCATCTGAATTTTATATTTGTGCTTTATCATATGGGTTTAATTTAATTTGTCAAAAATCCTTACCCAAACAAAGTATGTTCTCATCCATTCTGAACTTGGGATTGTCACTTGCAAATAGCTATGTTTTCTTTTACAGAATCAGAATGCAATTGTGCTAATTCAAAAGCATGTACAACACAAATCAAAAACCCAGGAAGTGTTGATTTCCAAGCCAGGTTCAGGCCATATCAAGTGTTCCAGGAAAGTTTAAAAGGAACAGGTGAAGCTATTGCAATGCATAAAGTGGTGGTAGCAGGAATAATTATCTCAGCTGACTCCTGGGTGGTTATGTTTGCTGAAATATGTTAAAGGGGTGGGGAGGAGAGTAGGGTATTGGATGTATTATTTTTAAGTTATGTTTAACTGAGTGAAGAAGAGAAAGTCCATCACAGTTTTATGCCTAATTTAGGAGAAAATAGGGATAGTAGTTAATTTTTGTTTTAGGTGTATGATGGTGCCTGTGATTTAAAGGACCTGTGTAGGTAAGAATTTTAATTTTATTTCAGTGTCTGCATTCTGTTGCAGATGTTCCCCCCCAGTGTATATTCCTCTTTTGGTTTAAGCTTCACTTTGAGCTTTGTAACGCCTTCCTATATCTGTAAACTAATTCAGATTAAGTTGCTCAGGGTTGTTCTTATGAGTCCTATAAATTTTGTAAATGGTTCAAATTAATCAACCAACTGCTGATTTAGGAAACCTTCTCCTGTTGTCTGCTTTTTGGGTTTAGTTGCCTGTCTGTTTGTTTGTAAATGTTTGCCATCAAAAATCACATATATCACGGGAAGGCAGATTATAGTTGCTGGGCTTTGGTGTGCCCCTCTAAGAAAATAAGCCCTGAATAAGATGAAATAGAAGACATTGTTTTTATTTATAGAGTGGAGGGATTCATTCAGGAAAAAGTAACCTCTAAACTGAGGGGGAGCAATGTTAGTTAGAACTGGAGCCTGCCTTGGCACACTGCCGAAGGTAAGTCGTGGTGTATTGATGCAGCGCGGCAGGAGCAGATTGGAGAATCTGACTGCAATCTCCTTTCGTTTACTATCATGCTGGGTGGATAGGGCAAAACACCAATTACTTATATGACTAAGGAATATTGAGAAAGTACTGAATGAATTTTACCTGTCTTCCTTAGCAATTTAGCTGCTGGAAATTATTGCAAGCTAGTATCATAAGATCAGTCAGAATGAAGAACTGTCGTTGGAGAACATCTGTGTTTAAATGATCAAGCAGAGCTATCATAAAGATTTCTTAATTCTTGTGCCATGTATATTTATGTGTGGGTAACCATGAGTAGGAATAACATCACAGATGTTACTTATTTTTTAAAAGTTAAGGAAGTGGCCTAGATGTGGGGCTTTTTAGTGAAGAGGTGCTATACTTATAAAAAACAGAGGGTGGTATGACACTGGCATATCTGAAAGGCTAGACAAGTCAGCGTACTGCTTTAATGTCTGGAAGAGCTCCAGGTTTAATGAGCATTTAAGCTCCTTTCTGCTGCGGGAACACCATAATGAATACCGACAAGCCTGTGTTGCAGGTTGGCTGACACAGCTGTCCTCGGAATTCAAGGGCCTTAATAGTTGCCCATCCCTGAGTTCTTCATTGTTTTTGAGTAACCCCCTGGCCCCAGACCCAGTATCTTTCCTGGCAATGAAAGCAAGTCAAAGACTTGGAAAATTGCATTCTCTCCACTTCTGGAAGTGATAAAGAGCAGTGTCATCTTAAACAAAAAAACCCTCCTGTGTTTCAGTGTGCTGTGCATAAATGTTGATTTTTGTTACATACTGTTCTCTACATGTGTATTTAGGGAGGAAAGTGATGGAAGTTCAGATGTGTATTTGGGGAGGAAAGTGATGGAAGGTCAGAATACTGCCATGATTGAATAATTGTAAACTTATTTTACCGAGCATTACTTCAAACACTAGTGAAAGGAACTAAGTGTGTTGCACAACACTTCTCTTTGTCACAGCAGTCCTTATACTGACAGCACATAGGACCGTTTTAAATGAGTATAAAAGAGAAATAGCCAGGGTAGCTACCAGATGAACTATGATGCTCTTTTGCTATGCCTGTATATACTGTTAGGTAGTGAAGGTTCAATGTTCTGAAAGGCATTAGGGAAGAATTTGTTATTTCACAAAGATGAAAGTATGGAGAAAAGTAGGAACTGCAGTGAAATATAGAGGAAAAATGCCAATTTTTATTTTAGTTGGGGACGGTACACCATGTAAGTCTGTGGATGTCTAGGTGTGAGTTTTGTGTGTGTCTAAGACAAGTTACTCAAAATCTCCCCTTCAGCAAGAGATATCATGTTGTGTACCAAAAAATCATTGTGGAGGAAGAGCTCTTGGAGGCACCTGAGGTAATGAATTACTTACAGGAGTCCAGTCCTAAGGCCTGGCAGTATGATCTTTTCCTCATTCAAACCATCCATAATGTCCTCTGCACTTATTGTTTTCAGAGCACAAGCTGAAAATCTCTTTGCGACTGACATAATTTAGTTGAGACCAAGTTTTAGAAGTTGAAGCAAAATCTATGATGTAACATTATGCATTTTTCACTAAGTCTGTCATAGTAAATGAATAGTAAAATGTAGCCCCTAACAGGTGGATTTGATTCTTAAATAGCAGTTTTGGCAGGTGAGTCATCTAAGGGACTTACAAGGACAGCATTTGTAGCATTCAAAGCACACTTCTGCAACACTGGGTCACCTTAAAAAACAGTAGATGGTAGCAGGGTTTGTTTGTTGTGTGACACTCAGAATGCAAAAGCTTCCTATATAACTTGAAACTGCACTGCCTTTGGACAGAAATGATTCTTGAGTGTTTTAGTGTTTTGAGTGTTTGGTAGTTGGTATGGTGGTTTGTTTTTTTTTTTCTTTAAGCAGTCGGTGCAAAAGGCTGCAGCTGAACTCAGGGCCCTAAATATTGCTGAATCCACCTTTTGTGTGTGAGTTGCTAGTAGATTTTTATTCAACCATTCATGATAAATCATGCTTGGAATAGGCTGGAAATGGCCTTTGGAATTGGCTAGTTTGACCACTGATCAGCTTGTTTATTTTTACTGTGTAGTGGGGAAGAGTATGTAGCTTTTTGACCTGGTTCAAAATATTTCAGATAAAATGTACTTTGTTCTAGACAGATTTAGTAAGTAGTGGGACTAATTTGTTAACAATACCTCTGTTTCATGTTTGCTTTTAACTTTCACTACCCCCAGATGACAAAAAAAATGAGAGGTGTGAGAGATTAATTTCTGGGCTTTGTGCTGGGAAACCTCATCCCCAGTACTCCAGAATACATGTGTTTGTAGCTGGATCTGGACTAGCTTTCATGTTCCCTGCACTCCTGTTAGTGATGCCATTTCTTGCATGAGATCAATAACCTTGACAGCAGAAATTCAGTTCATATGTTGCTCTCAAATATGAAACCTACAGAGTTAAACTCATGTCAAGTAGCCTTGTGCTTCTCCTGCTCAGGCACTTTGAGGCTTGCTGATTGAAAACACTTATCAAATTGAGCTAAATTAGTGTACTGCAAATTTGGGATGCTCAATTTAGCATTACTGTGAAAAATCCATTTGGGATAATAGACTTTGCCCCAGGGATTTAGAAGAGCCACAAGAAAAAAGTTCAGTCTTGGATTGCTAATTAAAAATCAGTAGCATTGGGAAATGTTTAATGCTTCAGTCTAATTTTTGGACAAATATGAATCACAGAATATCCTGAGCTGGAAATGACCCACAACAATCATCAGAATCCCACTCCTGACCCTGCACAGGACAGTCCCAAGAGTCACACCATGCGCCTGAGAGCATTGTCCAAACACTCCTTGAATTCTGTCAGGCTGGTGCTGTGACCACTTCCTGTTCCAGTGCCCAACCACCCTCTGGGTGAGGAGCCTTTTCCTGATATGCAACCCAAACCTCCCCTGACTCAGCTTCAGGCAGCTTCCATAGGTCCTATCACTGGTCAACAGAGAGAAGAGATCAGCATCTGCCCCTCTGCCTTCTGCTTGTGACAAAATTACAGACTGCAATGCAGTCTCCCCTCAGTCTCCTCCAGGCTGAACAGACCAATTGACCTCAGCCACTCCTCATATGGCTTCCTGTCAGGGTCCTTCACCATCTTCCTTGTCCTCCTCTTGGCTCTCTCTAATAGTTTAATATCCTTACATTGGGGTACCCAAAGCTGCACACAGCACTTGAGGTGAGGCTGCCCCAGTGCAGAGCAGGACAATCCCCTCCCTTGCCCAGCTGGCAGTGCTGTGCCTGATGCCCCCCAGGACACGGGTGGCCCTCCTGGCTGCCAGGGCACTGCTGAATCCTGTTCAACCTGCCATTGACCTCCAGGTCTCTTTCTGCAGTACTGCTCTCTAACCTCTTGCATCCCTGGCTGTATGCGTGTGATAGATTCTCTAGATAAGTTAATATGGAGAGATGCTCGTGAAGACTAAGGAGGTCTATAATGGTGTCTGTTCTACCACACTGGTTTTGCAGTGATTTTGGGTCTCGCCTTTCTTTATAGATGACTTGAGCTGAAAAATGGGATAGGTTGCAGGGCATTTACTGCTTACACAAGGCTGTTGGTCTCCAGAAGAACAATTCGGTTTCAGATCACTGGTGTTTAGAAAAAGGACTATATTAGCAATTTAATATAAAGTGCAGGTAGAAGACATTGTAATACTAATGCCAGAACAAAAGGGTAAGTCTCTGTAGTAATGTGTATATTCTTGAAATTGCAGTCAAAGCTGTTTTTCATCTCGCATTTATGAAGGCATCTTAGGACCCAGAATTTTTTTATTTTGTTTATTTTAGTAAAATTGAGCTGTCTAGGCATGTAATTTCTCTTTGTTAACACACAGAAGGATTAAATAAAAGGAAAAGAGAGATGGAAATGGACAATGAAGACAACTTTGTACAAGCAATGGAATCGGGCTACAAACTAAGATACAATGTAGTTGTAAGAGGAACTTATTTTTGTACATACCTTGATGGGAGTGGGAGAAAAGCAAGTCACCTTTGTTCTGCACAAGAGACTTCATAAATCTAGAGAGTTTGTTATAAGTGACTTTTGCAGCCCAGAAATTATATTCATGATCTAGGAGGCCTCTTCTAGTCTTCATTAGTAAAAACCCTTCTTGCAATTGTATGATCTACTTGGCTTTAGTTTTAGAGGGAAATAGCATAATAGTGTTTAAGGGAATATTTGTAAATTCTTACATAACAAATTATACATATCTATTTGTGTAAATAAGCCTGCTTCCATCCACTGTGGGGAACATGAAATTAATTTTATTATCTTCTGTGCCAGAAACCATATTCTGAATGATAAATCTGTACAGTAATTATACTGTTGATAGCTATAGTATCATTTTTCTGATATATCAGTGATTTTAGCCACAAAATGCAACTTTCAGCCAATTGTCATAGAGAAGAAAGCCAAGTAAAATACTGTGGGAAGAAAAGTATGATGACAAAAATTGGAAAGCATTTTCTTCCCTCCCACCCCCCCAAGATTGTGTACATCTTCCTAAATTCTTCTTCACAGGAAACAATATATTGTGTAATGCAGATTTTGTAAATCCCATTAATTTTTCACTGAAGTTGCACCCTCCCTCCCCTGCAGGGAATGTTAATAATTCTGAGTGTAGTGGAGACTGGCATCAGTGTAATTACGCAGAAGATCTTCTTGTCATCACTTTGAATGCTAGTTAAGCTGCTGCTTCTATTTTCCCCACTACTGGAGACTGCACCCTACTGAGCACACAGGAACACAATCTGGAGTTTGTGAATGTTTCAGTATAGAAAACTGAAGGTTGTTGTTGGAGGGGGGAGTAAAAGAACAGTTGTGACTCTGGACTGGATCTTTGGAGTTGCATTCTGTATCTGAAATGCTGTAAAATAATTAATTGAGGATTTCAGATGCCTTAGTGAAAAACTTTTTTGGAATAAGCTGAAGCAGAAAAGAGCTTCTGTGCCCTTACTAATGAGGAAAAATAGTTAAAAGATGTAGACGCTAATTTTAGTGGGATACGGAGTTTAAAGACAAATCTTAAAAACATCACCTGCTAAACAAAGAATACTTTCTAATACATCTAAATCACTTTAGTCAAAGCAATATTACTTTTATTAAATATGCTTAAGTTTATGAAGTCTGTTCTGAACTAATCTTTGACCTACAAATATATTCTTGTAAACTTGTGAGTTGTGCACTTTTCCCCAGCTCATATTGCATTCAGCCCAATGTAAAGCTAAGCATCCTGGTGACTGAATATTGATTTTTCTGGGAGTGCTGCATTCACTACACTTCAATTTGGATTCTGTGAAAATTGGACTCCTGTTTGGATGCAAGTGCTCTCAGAAGAAAACCTATTCTTTACAAAGAAGAGTAAATCTTGTAGAGAGCTATTAAAACAAAAATAGAATATATAATTTAGGAGAGAATTTAATATATTGATGTGTTTCAGGGTTTTCTGTGTTACCAAGTCCCAAACACTGTTTTCTGGTACACTATGTTCTGTCCAACTCCTGCCTATCTGGGGTGCATGACACAATGGCAGCAGCAGTTCTTCACCTAATGCTGTCTTGCTGCCTGGAATGTGTCAGCATTGACCAAAAGTAACATTGGTTAGAAATTTTGAGAGTCAAATTGAAGATAAAGAGTTGGCTTTTTCTTGGAGTGTTCATCTTCACTGACTCCAAAGGCCTCTATTGATTTTAAAATCCACTCAAGACTCCATGTATAATTTTCTATGTTTTTTAAATGTGTTAGATAGCCAGCATATAAAAGCTAATGACCAAAGTAGTGCAAAAAAGCAAAATGATCTTTAAGAGGTGAAGCACTTGTAAAGAACACAATTTAAATTGTTGTGGTGGGTGGTGTCTTTTTTTTCCTCCAGTATGCTTTCAGGGAGCAATCTTCTTTTTCAGTGAAAAAAAGTCGAAAAGCCTTTTTATTCTAAACGCACACATATTTTATTTGGCGCATTGTTTTTAAACAATGTTTCCTGTACATTACTCTTTGAAAGGCAAGCTCTGGAATACTTTAAATACATGACAATATACTTCATTCAAGGTAACACACTTCTGTTGTCCTTATGTTTTATAAAATAATTTTAGACTATTGCATGCTTTTGGATGTTGTTTTATATAAAACCATTATTGCATCAGTTGTCACCTTGATGATGAAATCCAAAGCATCAGGCTAGTGAGTCTTACTAATGTTACTTAATTCTGTTGTAAATAATTTTTAGGGAAAGAAAGGGGAAGTATGTTGATCACGCAATTGGGATTGCAGAGGTCTCTGATGGGCTTCTCCCTAGAATCAGTTTCATTCAGAAATTTGATTTAGGTCTTGGCCAAGGTTACCAAACTCACAGCTATCTGCAGTGTGGAGAGGACAGTCATGAGGCCCTCAGGGTCTGGGTGTCTGCACACCCTCGCTCTGAAGGGCTGGTGCAGCAGGAGGAGTGTGTGCAGTAGCCTTTGCCAAGGCTGGAATTCCTGAACTGGTCAGCCCTGAAGCCTGAGGGGTGGGGATGTGTGGAGGTTGGGATGACTGGAGAAGCCCAAGGTGGTCAGTCAACCCATGGGTATGTCCAAGAGGTTTGGAAGGCTTGGCACCCTCCAGGCACTACTCCACGGAGCTGCTCCCCAAGCAGATAGTGCCTGACTCATCTGTCTCTTCCTTCCCAGATGCAGGGCCTAGCATTTGCCCTGGTTGAACTTCACCCTCCCTTAGTACTCTTCCTCAAGCCTGCCTGGGGCCCTCCAGGTGGAAGTGCAGCCCAGGGCCATGTTTGCTGCCTTTTGGAGGAGAAGTGGAGGAGGACCACTGGTTAGGTTAGAGCTGAATTGGTAGAAATATAATTGTGAATTTAGTCCACTGTGCATCCATTTTTTATTTTCACACTCTTCAAATAAATTTTTCCTGTTTTGTCATAGCCATGGTGAAAGGAGCTTGGGATTTTGTTTGTGTGTTGTTTTGGTGTTATTTTTGAGCAGCGGAGCACTGTTACCTAAGTGACAGCAGTGAGAAATTTTGGGTGCTGATGCCCAACTAGTACAGGAGGTTACTGCTGTAGGGAGCAGTTCTCATGGGCAGTATGGCAGTAGGTGGAAAGGGAATAGCTGTCCTTGAGCATGGGCAGGCTAGAGTGCTATGCAAATGTTACTTAGATGTTCAGTGGTATTTGATATGCATCTCTTGGGGTGAATGTTTCTAAGACAAAGTAAACAAGGAGAGGTCTGCTGGGCTTCAGCCGTAGTAGTATGTCAGCAGGAAATACTAATGAGCCTTGCAATTCTGTTTTCAGTATAATGCTTGCTTTTTATAATGGATACTATCCCACCTACCTCTGCCCATAGGATGATGTAGCTCTTTATAATGATAACAATAACATTATATTATGAAAAATAGATCTGTGGAGCTGGCATATTTTATAGAACCATTTTTATTGATAATGTTAGTATTCAAAATCCTCATGTGGGCCAATCATTAAAGCTCATTTAAAAACCCTCAGAGGGTTGCTTATAGCACAAATACAGTGCAAGGAATTTAAATCTTAATTATGTGCAGAGAGATATATGAAATAGAATTGGTAGTCACAATGCATTTCTTGATTATGAATCCATAATATATTATTGTTTCTTCAGAGAGTTGAAGAGATGCCATTAATGTAAAAGGTGAAAGTATTCATTAAATCAGTGGTGCAGCACTAGGCTCTTAATTTGATAAAATGATGCTTAGAAGTGGGTAAGTGCTGCGCTGCTGGCTTATTTAAACACTACTGGTTGTGGTGGTGATATTTTGATAGTTCAGTATTTTGGCAAAGTGGAAAATGTAATCCTTTAAGCCCTATTCCTTGCTTTAAGTGCTATGTGAAAGTGATAAATAGCACTCCATAATTAACCCATAGCTAAAGTGTAGATTTTACCATAGCTGATAGTTAAGATTTTTTGGGTCATCTTACTATTCAAGATTAGATGTTAAAAAGGCAGTTACTAAAGTTTGATAATATTCCTATTGTTTTACAATACATAATTGGATTTCTAAAATTACTGTTTTGATTCCATCTATTCTTTATAATTGGTGGATGTGAGCCATACACTTTTCGACATTGTTCTTATTTAGGTTTAGCTGAAATTTTTAACAGCCCTTTAAAAGGGTGGAGGAGTACATTTAAGTGATCTGAAGCAGTGTGCAAGTTTGTTTCCGCTTAGCTGGTTCATTTTAAGTCCTGAATAATTGAAATATTTGAAATATTTAGTCATTGTTTTTCAAAACATACAAAATGCATGTAGTTGAAAATTTTTGTTTCAGTGTTATTTAAAGCATTTATTTGCAAGAACTTAAAACCTACCAAAGTACTTAATTTTGATTGAGCGAGGAACTTTGGCTGAACGAATGGTATCGTATAAAAGGAAAATGTTTTTCTCTATGCTATGCCGATCTGCACATATTCTTCCTGTTGTTCTGAACTAAAACATTGCTAAAGTTAGAGTATTTGGAAGGTTACTTACATCTGTGTGCATAACAGTTTAGGATCCTTACTACATGCATGGAAAATATTAGTATCAGCATGGAGACCAGGAGTTAAAGTCCTGCTCATGTCATTGATCACACAGTGGAGTGATATTAAACTTTGGCTTACTAGCAAGCACAATAAGTGCATACTTGAAGGGTTCAGAGCTTTGGATAGGGTTTTTTTAGGAACAAATTGGCCTGGTCTTTTTACCTGGATTCATGCAGTGTGCACTCAAATGCATCAGTGCGGTGTTGCATTTGAAACCATATCTGAAATGAGGCATTGGGATCCCATTCAGTGCACTCTGTGTTGAAGGGGTGCCAGGTTCTCCAGTGGCTGCTCTTTCTGGGCACTTGTATCTATTCTAAGTTCTAAGGCTAGAAGGTGATGCAGACCTGGCTGCTGATTAACAGCGATGTGGTGGAACCTGGGGCTGTAGCACATCAGAACAAAATTAACCTTTGCCATCATAGGCCAGTTGTTAATGTAGAAGCACCTGGTAAGATGAGCTGTGACTGCCTCTCTGGTGCTGATGACACATTGAAAAATAAACAAAAAGAATAACTGATTTCTCTGACCTCAAATATTGTAATGCCATGCTTTATCATAGGGAGCTCTTCTCTAACTCAGAATAACTAGTTTAGTTTATTTACCTAATTTTCTAGGAAAGCTATAGGAGCACTAGGCCATATGACAAAAATTTGTTTGCTCTGGCGCAGGGAATATTGTTCCCTATGTGCTTTGGGGGCTTATTTTAACAGAGATGAGCTGGAATTTAAATACTTACTAAAGAAAGGCAGCTAACCTTAACATCTAATTACCTGGAAAACTTCAGGCTGAAAATTCAGCACTGTAATTACCTCAAAATTACTAGCTGAGTCTGGACAAAATAGTTTTCTTTGGCATTTTGCTTTATGCTTCTAGCTTGAAAGAGAAATTAAACCTGTAAATGCTAGAGGTCCTGTCAAAACAAGATAACTGAAGCAAGAAACAAGCTGCTTTTTAATTTCTATTGATTTTTCTCAAACTTTTTCAACTTGTCTTCTGTAAAATAACTGCAAGATGCTATATTATTTACTACTGATCTTAATTATATTTCAATGTGCTGAGCAAGGAGGTGAAGTCAACAGATGAAGTTGAACAGAAGTAAAAAGACCAAAATCTGGGAGCAGATAGCATTGAAGTACAAACATGCTGGGAACTATTTCAGCCTCTGTTCTAGTCTCAAGGACAGTGTGAGATAGAGAGCCTTGCAATTGGCAGAGTGAGAGCTCCTTCCTAAAGAGACCTGTGGGACACATCTATGATGTGTGTCTTTTCTTCAGTCATCTCTAGACGCAAACATAGGAGGTGATTGATAGCACAGTCATGGCCTATTTATGTCAAGGAAGTATGAACCCAAAGAAATGCTAAGTTAGTGATCCTAAACAAGTTGTAAATGTAAACTGGCCCAGTACCAGAGAACAGTTAATGCTTGACAGTAAATGGATCCAAACAGTGGGCTTAAGTGTTTTCTGGTCAACTGGATTTCCGAAGAGTTCAGACATTTCTTCTAATTTTGATTTATGATGGGCACTAGTGGACTCCCAACAGCTCTTCAGACGTGATTGAGTATGAGTCTGTGCTCAGACAACGCTAGAGTGTTTTCAAAGTGTCCCATTTTGGCATGTGCTTATTGCCAGGTGTAGAACACTTTTCTCTGTGAGACTGGTCTGCATGGCATCTAGGAAGAGCACAGAGGAAAGGAACTGTGAATCTGGTTTCCCTGAGGGCAGACTGATCATCTGACCTTAAAACTTGTTCATCACCATTAGAGAAATCAGTGTAATGAAGGTGTTGGTTGCAGAGATCTCACATTAATATTTCAATAAACCTACCTAGGTACAAAAGATGTAATCTGGTCTTTTTTTCAAAGCTGAAGGGGTATGTGAATGTGATTCAGTGCGATGATTCTATATCGCTGAGGATAAAAGATAAAAGCTGTGTAGGGATTTTCTGGAGTATAACTTATCTAATGGGATTTTATTACTTTACTCTTTTATGTACTGTTCTTCAGATGTTAGCTTTTAGAGTTTTAGAAAATAACCTGTGGAATCAGATCAGACCTCCTTCAGTGCTGCTCCATCAATTTCCATTCATGGCAATGGTTCCTGAAGGATCAGTGCTTGGGAGGTGTGGTTCATAGTCAATCCTCCTCTGCTTAGAGACTGTTTTAGTTGGACAACTGAATGGTAGATTGCATTGGTTAAAATGCAGGAAATAGAAACTTTATCTACAGCATAATGCTTAGCAACTGATGCTTCATGACACAGCACTTGGTTTTTCAGAGGCTTGAATAACACTCAATTAGCAGGTCAGGAAAATAACATAAATGCTAGTTTTGATGGTTTTATAGTGATTTTACTGTTTCTTAATACCATTTACCACAAATGATACTGTGATGTAATGTCAGTAATATCAGTGATTTGAACAGAAAGGCAATGTGTCTGCTGCCTTTGTAAATAATATTTTCTTTCTGCCTTGGTGCCAAGACTCAGACTGCATAAGTGAGGATTTTTTAATCAATCATTTTAGAAAGCATAGAAAAGAGTAAAAAGTCATTAACGACTTTGTGTGTGTGTAGCAACCTAAAGAAATGTGCATGATGATGAAACATTGTCAGGACTTCCCAGGTAGCTTTTTGGTTTATAACTTATTTTTCATTAATCTCTGCAACCAAAGCAAGACGACTATTTATTGAAAAAAAAATCTTCACATTGCTTGCTTTAACTGTTATGTGGTCCCTAAGAAAACCCACAAGTGTGAAGGATGTTCATTCTTCCTGAACTTCCTGAAGTATTCAAGAGCAAATGAGTAGGTCATGACTTTCAAGCCTGAGCAGCATTTTTCTGAGAAACCCAGCTATAGTGTTTTCTGGTCAAGAAAGGTAGAACATATGCAATCCAAAGTCTAGATAAAAAAATAAATCAGAGTTTCTACTTGAGTGAGTAAGTCCTCTGCAGTTGTTCTAAGAAAGAGAAATTATGCTTCTGTAATGTATGATTTAAACATACCTTGTGTCTTTCATTATAGTGAAGACTAGGAAACTCTTGTATCATGAATCAGTTGATCCAGGAAATGAAGAATGGAAATTCTGCTTCCTAAATGGTTATTATACTTAAGTTTTCTAAACGTATTAAAACATACAGTAATTGCAGGCTTCAGAACTATTCTGTTACTTACAAATACTTACAAACAATCTTGATAAGTTGCCTGTTAATGAACTCTGATGTTGCTTCAAAAGATAATTTTAAGTGGAGATTTGTAGTTGACATCTTCCATGATTACAACAGTATTATAGGGTTGTTTTCATTCTGGAGTGTTGATACATTTTAAAAATGTTAACAAATCTTGCAGGTAGGAAATACATACGTGTTCAAATTGGACAGATGAATTTAAGGTAAAAATGAGCAACTGCTTGGTTTTTTTGTTTGGGGTGGGGTTTTTTTATTTTTAAGAAAAAAATGTTGCAATTGTTGAACTAATTTTGTTATTACTATGATCTCTCTCACTAGAAATGCAAAATTTTAAAGATGGTATTTAAGATTTGTATATTCATTCTACAAATTGAAAGTAGTATGAAAAAGTTTTCTAAATCAAGTAAAAATTATTTTGCTTCATTAGTTTTTTCAGAGCACTTGGAAAACACTTGTCACCAAAACATTAAGAAAAATTTAGCTTAGAACTTTGAACAAGAAAAGTCATGAAGGAAGCATGTAATTTTGAAGTGGAAAAATCCTTGTCATTCTGGGTCAAACTAGGAATTTGCTAGACCTGGCACCCTGTCTCCAGCATGCTGGACATTGTTGGATTACTTCTGTAATTTACCAAATGTGTACATTAATATATGAGTGTCTGAAAGGATATTGTGAATAAATTCTGTGGGGACACATACAGGATATTACTTTGAGAAAAAACCTTTTTATCTTTAGAAATGCTTGTTTTGTTGTTTATTTTTTTTCCTCGGATGTAGTCGGAAACAATAATATTCTTTTCTCTACATGAGCCATATGTTAAATGCAAACTTCCAGTTTAATGTAAAGGATTCAGTTAGATGTTTTTGTCTTCCTGACATGTATCACTAGAATGTCTCAAAGAACATGAAAATTTCTTTAACTTAGTATGATCTTATTTATCTAGCACATGGTAAATATTAGCTCTAGGATGCAAGCTTTGATTTCAAAAATATTTTTAAAAGTTATTGAAAAAAAATTCTTTCTTTCTGTAAGGAAAACAATGTTTTTTCTTTAATTTCTGAGCAAGATTTTAAAGCTCAGTGACAGAAAGAAATATATTAAAAGCAGAATATTCCATGGTGGTTTAATTTCATCCTTTGAAGACATAGTGGTGGGAGAAAATAAGCATAACTTCATTGGCAGACAATGACAAACTACTTTTTAGCCTATTTAATTCGTTGCATGTCATATTAGTTTTCTACCAGAAGTTTTCATATTCTCTTATTTGGTGTATATCTTCCATCTTATTTTTTCAAACAAGCTCTCTTGCCAAATTTAGGTTTTGAGGAATCTCAAATAAAGCACAGCCCCCTGCATTTTCCATTTCTTACTTTAATAAGGGTGGGGGGGGAGAAAGAAAAGAAGGAAAGAAAGAAATACAAGAAAATTGAGATACTGGGGAGATATGTGTTCTGAGCTACTTTTTACATGAGATAGGAAAGTAAAAGCCAGGGATTCAGCTATGCTGATACTTTCACTCTGACAAAGGCAAATATCAGATGCAAAGCCAAAGCAGCATCTGATTTTTCCCACTTCATTCTCCCTAGTTTCAATGTAATATGAAGAGGGAGACATCATATCCAACTACAGCTGTTATTTATTACTGTACCTTCAACAAAGCATTGGGAAATTGCCTATGACAACAAAAAGATTCTCACAAAACTTTTTTCCACTCTGATCTCCTCTTGCTTATGAGCCAAGGCAAAGTAGCTCAAGCTTTCTTTCCACAGTTTCCATTCTTAACAATCTGCTGATCCACTCTCTTTGTACCAAATGAACTGCTTATCCTCTCCTTTGCCATTTCTTGCCTTGCCCTCTTTCAGGTAACTCCTACCCTATCTCAAAATGTCCCTGGATTAACATCTTGTATCAATTGCTGGATACAACCAGGCTTTTTTTAAAGCAGAATCCATACTGTTTTTTGTGCTCTTGTCTATCTAGAAAATAAGATTACAGGGTAGACAGGACTGTCTCTCCATTTCTTCTCCAAGGTGTTGGCATAATGAAACATTGCCTTTTGGTGCTGCCACAGTAGGAAAATAGTGGGAAAATAGGAAATTTTACAGAAATTTTATAAGAAAACTTTGCAGAAGGTACAGAAAAATACCTTTAGGATATAGTTTGATCACAACTGCCCCAAAACAAAAGCACTGGCATAGTACAGCTAGTGTGGAAGTAGGTTGGAGCAAATGTGACAAATGAAACCTAAATTATAAATTTGTCCAAATAGTAGGGGAGGGGGAAAAAAGGGAAAAAACCAATCCCTTTTTATCCGCACGTCTCCAACACCTCTTTAAATCCCCTACCACTGCCAATTTCTTAACTCATGTAAGACAACACAATACCTTGTTAAATAAATGACACAATAGGTATTGGAGATTCTATTCCCAGCTTTTCAGACTGGACACTGTCACAGGAGAAGCAATGAGGAAGGCAGTGCCTATGCACAGAATGGCTTTCGGTTGAAAGGGACCTTGAAGGTCATCTAGTTCCAACTCCCCTGGCATGGACAGGGACACCTTCCACTAAACCAGGTTGATCAGAGTCCCATCCAAATTGGTCTTCAATACTTCCAGGGATTGGGCATCTGCTCTGGGCAACCTGTTCCAGTTCCTCACCAGCCACAAAGTAAAGAATTTCTTCCTAATAGCTGATCTAAACCTGCCCTCTTTCACTTTGAAGCCATTCCCCCTTGTCCTATCACTATATGCCCTTGTGAAAAGCCCCTCTCCAGCCTTCTTTCTAGGTGCCCTGTAGGCACTGGACTGCCACAATTAGATCACCATGAAGCCTTCTCTTCTCCAGGCTGAACAATCCCTATTCTCTCTGCTTATCGCCATAGGAGAGGTGCTCCATCCCTCTAAATCAGCTTGGTGTCCTCCTCTGGACTCTTTCCAACAAGCTGATGTCGTTCCTGTGCTAAGGACCCCAGAACTGGCTGCAGCACTCCAGATGGAGTCACATGAGAGTGGAGTAGAGAGGCTACCAACTAGCTAAAGCAAAGGGTGAACACTGGCATCTCTGTGATCATCTTAGGTCAGGGCAAGGGAACTTGTGCTTTCTTGTTCCTGCTTGGCCTTTCTCTCTGATCAGTTTTGACACTAAAAGCAATAGCGTGAGCATCTTCGTTGAGAAAAAAAACCTCTAGACTTTGTGCTTAACTGGTTTAATCTTTTTACTTTTTTTGTGTTCAGCATGTGCAAAGATGATGATTTGTTCAGTTAAGTTCCTTTAGGAAGAGGTATGTGTTTCTGCCAGATTGATCCAGCAGATCCTTGGTGACTGAGCAGACATTTCCTCTCCTCCCCACCTTGAAATGAGAAACTAAAGAACAAACTGTGGTAAGAAATCAAAAGAACATCAAGTAAAGCTGATAATGAATAACCTGAGAAGCAAATTATGGAAAGCAAAAAAATGTGGGGAAATGGAACAGGAGAATTGGTTATTTTTTGATGTAAGAGGTATTGACATAGTAGACCTTCGAGTATTTATCTTCCTTCGTGGGGTGTCTGCAGTATGAGTCACTGAATTACTTCCTACCTGGTTTGATAAGATTAAAACACTGGGGAAATTTAGAAAGGAAATTACAGATGATATACAGAGAATGACCTTTATCAAGGATGCTTTTTTTCATCACATCAAGTGCAGCTCCTTTACCAATAGGGAAAAAGTAGCATCATACCCAGAGAAATAGGAACTAACTGTGGAAAAGATTTTGTTGAGTTTTGGAGCTGACTTTTCTTGTCTGATATGGTAAAGAACCTATGTATACTTCCTTCCACATTACGTCCAAAAAAGATTACATAGGATGGAAATTATCCTCTCAAACCAAGGGTCCATTCAGTTGCTATGCAAAGCAACTTCCAAAAGGCTTCCAAAATAAGGAGAAAAGGAATTTTTAAATTTTTTTTTTTTAACAAGGTGGTTTTATTTTTGTTCTGAATTAATGCTTTAAACTGTTTCATGTACAATCCTGTAATCCTGGATTACAGTGAAACAGACCACTGTAATAATGATATGTGTAGATGTGCCTTTCTTCCCTTCTGGTTTGAGCAGCTATTATTGTTGTGGTTTGCCAGAAGAAGCCTACAGCAGAAAAATATTTGACAGTCATGGTTACTTATATGAACACAGCACTGATGGGCAACAGTATGTGTGGACTGTGTAATTTTATTTTCTTTTTGTTCCCATCAGCAGAAATTCAACTATACTTTGATCAAATGCTGTTGGTTCAGGTAGTGTTTAAACATAAAAAGGTTGGAAACCCTTGATGTTTATTTATTTCATGAAATAGAGCTTGTTTCAAGTCTGCCTTCCTTCACAACTGGCATTTTATCACCTATCACCTATGAAAATTAAAAAAGTTGAAAAATACTGTGAGAGAGTGTGGTACATGCCTGGACCTTTGCAGGCAACACTTCTGGGAGAAGAGTGACATACAGTCCTTGGGCAGAGTATTATGGTACAGCTGACTTCTGACTGGCTGGTTTTAATTGGCTGAGCACTTTCCCATTACTAAAGCCACATTTTACAGCCTCCCTGGCAGCATTGCTCATCTGTTTTACCCTTTCACAAATGGAGATGTAGGAGGGAATTCACCCCAGGGGAGCCAAGATGCTGATGGAGAGGAAGGGCATCCATGCTCATCATGTCTGAAGTGTGTGCTCTCACCACCAAAAAGCTGTTCTTCTTGCTATTGAATGACTCCTAATGTTGAAATAGACACGAAGAGAATGGAACAAAATGAGTCATGTGGAGTTTACATGGAGGAGAAGCAAACTGAGACTTTTGTAGGTACCTTTTCAGCAGAGTTGGTAAAACATAAGAAATGCACTAAAAAACCAGCAATCACCGAGAAGTGTGTGGTTAGCATTGGCAGTATAAAAAGAGTTGAAGAGAAATTTCTAGATATATCAGACTGGAATTTTTTTAAAATGTACATAAAAGAAAACCACTATTCCAGTAGAAACTAAAATAATTGCCTCTGTGTTTCATTTCTGTCATCCTTCAAAGCTGCAAAGTGGTAAGAAATTACAGCATTCTTGTTCCCACTAAAGCTGAATGAAAGTTGACTCTGTTTCTAAGCAGAGATATCCTCTACAGTAATATTGCTGTAAAGTAAGCAGTTGAAATTACATTTGTAGAATTTATAATCCAAACCCAAACAACCCAAATCCTTTCAGTGTTCCATTTCTATGTTCGTATTTTAGTATCTCTGATGCTGAAATTATTTTTATTTTATGGGCTTAAGGGAGTGCCTGCACTAGTTGGAATGCTTTCAGGGAACAAAGTTTTATTTTTAGATCAAGTGAATCTGACCCAGATAAAATCTGGACTTTAACTTGGCAATTATGTACTTTCAAGCAATGAATAGCACATCTGAGGAGAGAGATGAGTTTTTTATTTCACTTGTTATTTGATATGCAAGGACTTGTCAGTATGCACGGTGTTTCTTGCTTGTATTGACATATTAGTTTGTGGAAAATTTCAATATATATACAGCATTAAAATAGGCAAAATGTTAGTGTTTTGTGCTTAACAAGAGAATAATTAATTGCATGTTGTTAAAAGTAACTCATCAAGATTTTATTAGTGGAGGAAAAGGAAGTGAAGGTTTGTGCCCTTTATGGGAAAGAGTGCAGCATTTTAGCCATTCTGGACAGCACTTAACACTAACCCTGGCTGTGCCTGGGAGGCACATCTGTTAAATTATTCCATTGCACTTTTGCTTGTAATTTTGCTTTTCAACAGACTATCTGAAAGTAGTAAGGTGATAAAAAAAGTCTGTCTAATTCTCAATCTTGTAGTTGAATTATTTTAAAACTTGACTTATTAATGGAACTCTTGGGATGTGACAAGGTATGTCTACTGGGAGAAAGCGGTGACGTTCTCCTCGACATAATTTGTTCTCATGTTTGAGTGTCAGTGTAGGGGTGAGTGGTCATGAGTTACAATGAGCAAAGTGCACAAATGTTTCAGTCAAATGTTGCTAGCTGAAGTGTTCCACTGCATTGAGGTCTTCTACCACAGAAAACTCTAGACTTAAATATCACTGGATCTTTAAAAATTGCTTTTTCTAAACTTAAGAAATGTCAATAGAAATATTAATATTCCTGCTGAAATATTATTTAGAGGAAACAGTGACTTATACTAGTTTTCTTGGTTGAAAAGGGAACAGTTAATTTGGATTTTCAGGAATTAATTATTTTTGTTCTTACAATTGTATATTTTTTAAACAGTACAACTTGTGGTATCAACATTCCAATTTTTTAATAAATAGAGTAAATAAGGAGAGGATGACATATCACTAATATCAATGCTTCAAAAAGAAAACCTTTATTTTTGTGAAGGAAAAAGAACTATTATCAAGATTTACTCTACTCTTTTATATATGTAAAGTCCCTTTGGCTATTAGGCCTTGTATGAGGCGAGATACATTTCTTTTAGTTAATTAATATGCTTGAAGTAATGCTTTATGCTGTGTACTCCTAGAAGAAATAGAATAGAATTCTTTTTTTTAGTATTAAGAAATTGAGCATTTTTTCCCCCCAATTTTCTACAGAACTTCTTTAAACATCACAAGAAGGTAAAATAATTACATGCAATGGGTATGACTTTTTTAAAAAAAATTACAGCCATGGAAAACGTGGGTAGCATTAGTAAGGCAAGAGTTCATTGTCTCATTTTTGAAGAGGAGATAATTAAATTTAGAAATTCATCTCTCAAGGTTCAAAAAGCTTTTATGAGACATGATGAGATTGGTCAGCAACTTTCTCAGTGTTAGCATTGTAATTGAGTGATAGGACCTGGTCTTCCAGACACAAAGTTACATTCCTGGTATAGTGTCCTGCTATGCTGAAAATCTGTATTATCTCCAGTGCAGACACTCAGATTTAGAGCAGCATGAATACCTTTGTTTTTAGCTCCCATAAATCAAAAGAAATTCTCCCAGCTGTTGAAAGGGATCTTGAAGCAATTTTGTAGCTGCAGTCCAATCAGATAATGCTAATCTCTGTGGGGTGCAATAGCATTCACAGGAGAAAATATTAATATCTCAGCTCACCCCAGAGGTGACTGCATTTCAATTTGATAAATGGTTTATTATCATCATCATCTTATCTGTCAAGCTTTGGGTGTATTTTGGAGACTTTGGGAAGAATAAATCTCTATAGAGATTGCTCATTGCCATTTAAAGTAGCATGCCAAATGGCATATGCTCTATTAGACATAGTCAAAAAAGACTAATTATCCTATTTTGTGGTGGTGGGGAAATCAAAACTTCTTCAAAAATTGTTTTGTCTTCACGTCCTTGTTGTAATGTGTTGATTCCAGGACAGCATTTTGGCAACAATGCCTCATCTTTTCCAGCCCAAGGTGCCTGCATCAGCTTCCATTGTCATCTGAATAGATTAGTGAACTTGCATCACCTCAAAGTGACTGTAACAGCTCACTCAGCCCCAGAGCTTTGTTGTTGAGACAATTTGATAAACATTCAGATTGAACATTAAATGAATGTTTTGTTTTTCTGTTTCTTGTTAGAGTTAACTCTAGTTTTAATATGTAGAGTACTTAAAATACAACCAAGGCTGTGCAAAATTTTCAAGTCCTTAAAGATTATTTGAAAATTATGCCCTCGAAGTCTTTAGCCTTGAAAAATCATAAATTGACACTTGAATGTAGTGTAACACTTTCCTCTAAACTGATTCAGTCTTTTTTTTATGTCTCCATGCACGTACACAAACAAATATGTAAATCTAAACTTTTTTTTTGTGTGTTGCTATAATTTGACACTTGTACTGCCCAAAAAGGATTTGTTTCAGGAGGTATAATGCTTAGCAATACACTTTGATCCTTCCAGACAAGTGTGCTCCCTGAGCATCTATAAGAAATAAGGTGCTGTGGCACTTGCTTTACTGAAAATGTTGGTTGAACTAAGTTAATTTAAAAATGAGGCTTTAAACTCTATAAGCAAAACATATTCAGCATTTCAAGGCCAGATGTGTTCTGCAGTTTTTCCAAAATGTTCATCCTCTAATGTAACTAATTTTGTATGTAAAAGAAGCCTGCAAGAAGAATGCAGAAGGTCCAGGGCTGCAGGTTTGCACTTCTGGACAGAACAGAGTTCATTCAGGAAAATAACTGATATGAAAACCCCTGAGTGCTCACAGAGCCTGCTTTCACAGTTTACAGTAACAAGGAGAAGTGTGAATTAATTCAAATCTCTTCTGATAAGCCTATTGAAAACAATTACATTTGCATCTTTTAGTCTCCTGGGTATTATTAAGGAAGATTTCCAGTCTCTGGAGAATAAAGTTCATTGTCATCAATTTCATAGATTGTCACAGGACATCTTAGTGTGCCTCAAATCAGTGAGGACATCCTGCTGAATTTCTTTAAACTCAATCAGAAGGCCAAATTTCAGAGCTACAGTGAGGTTTATGCTGCCTGCAGTATCATGTTTGAAATTTTATATATTATTGAAGAAATTAGGTAATTCTCAGACTGCATCTGATAGGTTAACTTTTTAATCCACGTGACTAGAGGTAAAGGAATAGAGGTATGACAACTTCAATATTAAGACTCAGGACTGAATTTAGCACATGAATTAACCACCATGAGTGGTTTTAGGATAGCGTTGACCCCATGCTCTTTTTTGAGGGTACCTGTAAGCAGGGAGGCCAGAGTTTTTAAAAGTCTCCCATTTCATGTCCAGAGAAGGGCAACAAAGCTTTTATAGGGTCTGCAGCACAAGTGTGATGAGGAACAGCTGAGGGACATGGGGGTGTTTAACCTGAGGAAAAGGAAGCTCATGGGAGAACCTTATTACTCTCTACAACTACCTGAAAGGAGGCTGTAGCCAGGGGCTGAGTTGGTCGCTTCTTCTAGGTAAGAAGAGAAAGCGCAAGAGGAAATGGGCTCAAGTTGCAGTAGGGGAGGTTTATATTGGATGTTAAGAAAGATTTCTGCACTGAAAGGACAATCAATTATCAGAACAGGCTGTCTAGGGAACTGGCTGAGGCACACTCTCTGGAAGCATTCAAAAAAGGTGTAGATGTGGTGCTTTGGGATGTGGTTTAGTGCTGGACTTGGCAGTGTAAGGTTACTTGTTTTACTCATTGATCTTAGAGGTCTTTTCCTCCTTAATGATTTTATGGATCTACTAGCACTAACTGCTTGTCTGTTGCACTTTTACTTTTTAAAAGTACATTTTCTTCTTTTGCGCAGTGTAAAGAGACACTTTTTATAGAATAATTTTAAAGCAGTGATACTAGTTCTTTCACACATTTAGCTCATCACCTTCCACTTTCCCGAAGACTAGGTTCGGCCCTTGAATGTATTACAGCATGAAAGAAACCCTGTAGTCTTGAAATACTGGCAAGTCACGAGAGAGGCATAATATTACATGCCTCTGGTGAAAACAGGTTATACCATGTTTCTGAGCATTTCAATGCCCTGACATATCTGCAATATCATAGGAATGTGAAGCATGATTATGTATTGTTACTAGAAAATGTTGCATTTAAAGGTTTAGCTTTCATTTTTTAACCATGAATAAAAGGCAAATTAATATTTCATACTGTGTTACTGTTCAGAAGGATGGCATCTTTTTAATCTTATTTTTATTTGACTGCTATTTTGGTTATTTTCTCAATGGTAATTCTAAAGAATGCCTTATTATAATTTTCAAGATACAAAATTGAAAAAGACTAGTAATTCTTCTCCTGACTATTGTTGTTTCACACACTAACATCCTAGAATATCCACCACTAGTCTAATAAAATACTGCTTGACCTGTGAACTTAACATTAAGTCCCACGTGAAGCCAAAAGAAGGGGAACAAGTGCCAGAATTTCATACCTACCCACTCAACCATTTTTTCAAGGAACTGTTTTCTGAAGATAATTTGAATTAGTATTTAGAAGAAAATGGTTTTGTGTTTTAGTGCTATTTTGACTGACAAGAAATAGTAATTTTTATTTTGGAAACCATGAGTTGCTTTGAGCCTAAGTCAAAAATTAACCATTCTGTCACTAAGAACAGTAACTGATCAGATCTCAGATAGGAAATACAATGTGTACTTAATAATCTTCTGAAAAAAAGAACATTCTGGAGCTGAATGTTTGCATAAAATGGAATATTCTTTGTATAAAATTCAACCCTTCTGTTTACCATAAGTACAGACAGCTGTGAGTGTGGGTTTAATTCCCCTCCACCCTCTGACCTCTGAAAATACTTTTATGCACAAAGCTTTCATGAACAAACCTATTATAAAATGATACCCTGAATAGTTAAATGGAAATCTGAAACAAAATAGCCGTTTAGTGGAGGACAGCTATATTTAAAACATGATCCACTTAATTTGTGAACATACCCAATTATTCTTTTCCAGTTTCTCAGAAATCAAATTGCCTTTGAAATAATCTTTGAATGTTGATTTTTTTTTTTTCATCCATATATTAATATCGACTTCTACTCTTGTATCTGGAATGCTTTAAGAGTGATTCTTATCAACACCACACTATACCTCAAGGTTGTGAGCCATAGCTGGAAACTGAGAACCAAACCTTGACTACTCATAGTCTTAAAGGTTTGACAGACAGGAGGTAATTTTTCAGTTCCTTGGCCATATTTCATTTGAGAAATTAAATGTTTTGCAAGCTACTGATCAGAATTCTAAGTCCACCGTGTACTTTTATTTTTAGTCTACTTCCTTTGCTAGGCTAAAATACAGTTTAACTAAAATAGTTGAACTATACTTATATATGATGCTTAAATACAAAGAAAAATCTGTAATTATAGTCATAGTTGTTCAACCTTAATTCCTTTTGAAGGAATTTTCCTTGGTCAAGATGACATGGGCAAGTACAGTGCTATCTGAGAAGACAATCAGGATGTAATTTGCAAAAGTCTGTGGGGTATCTGATACTGTTTCTGAGTAATTGCAGTGTTGGATTCAGGCTTGATGCTGATTCAATGGCTGCTGACATGCTTGAGTTTGCTATTTTATATGATCCACATAAGATCAGTTCTGCAGAGTTAGTGTAATGCTGCATTATTAATATGGGACTTACTAAAATATCATTGTAAAGACATAGGTGATATTTGACTCATCAAGGCTATAATTTTATAAGAAAACCAGCATTTAAAGTGACCATTTAATCACTCTCATGTATCACAAGAACTCTCCATTATGTGTGTTTGAACAAATGAGCTCTAAATGAGAATATTCCTAAGTAGTGAAAAAGATGATATTGAGACCTCAGTTGGCTGACATGCACTTTCTTTAAAATATTGTACTGTTCCTCAAACTGGTGTTTAGGCATGGCTGCAATTTTCAGCACTCTAGGCATGTTATTTTCAGGTAGCTTCTTTTTGTCATCCAGAAAGACTTGTACCTCTAAGATAATGTGGTACCTGAGCTCTAGATATCACCAGGGGAGTGTTAAATGGTGACAGTCTGCTGAATGTAGAAAATTACCTTCCTGAACATCTTATCTGGAAAAGTGAAAAAGCTCAGTGGATATAAAAAAAAATGAACAATCAAAAAAGAAAAGAAATTTATAGTCCTGAAATACTAATTTCTGATCTTTGAAATACCCTGTGGCATGTGCAAAAAGTAGTTTTGAAGAAAAGATGACTAAATTACAGTAATAAAGGGTAGAAGAACCATCTGGAAGACTGTAGCCTCTTCTACCATTGACACTTGATGCAACTGTAGCAGCAGAGAGAAGACATTTAAAACACAAACTTCTCTGTATGGAAAAAAAGTGCACACATTGATAATGTCCATGTCTTCACTGCTGCATTTTTAGGAAAATAAAAATAAAATTTTTATCTCCAAACCATGTTTCTATAATTATCTGTGGGGAACTTGAATACCTTTCTCTTTCCTCTTCATGTCAGAAATTTCAAGGAAGAGAGCCATCAACTCTTCCCTTTACCTGGGTTACTGAAGAATTGTCAGCTCCTTGTATCATACCCACACTGTTCCATGTCCTATGGGAATGCTGAGGAAAGAAGTTATATTGCTATTACACTGGTATGGTATTTTATTACTATATTTTTAAAGGTATTTTCATTGATATTGAATCCCAAAAATCATGTCAGCAAGACTTGTAGGAAGATTGCTAAATCTTTGGACTTTCCTTCTCTGCCTAAGAAGTATGATTCTGAGTGGACAGATTGATATGTTTATATTTGTCATAGATAGTGAATTAAGATAGAAGGTAACCTAATGTCTGAATAATTTAAAAGATTTTCAGTATTACTGGTATCCTTTATCACAGGGAGAGTTATTAGCATTTTCTTGTTTCTGGGACAACAGAAACAGTCTGAAGAATACAGAATTTGTGAGGCTGGTTAGGCTTTGCCTCTTGGGTCTCATGTAAGACAGAAGGAAATGGAAGACCACTTGGAATATGTCTCATTCTGACTACATTGGACTACTATCTTTTGCACTAAATTACCAAAGCTGCTTGCTTGTATGATTTCTTATAAGCTGGAACCTTGAATTTTGTGCTTCCTGGTAGCTTCTTCATAGTAGAACAGTTTCTGGCAGATAAATATTTTGCATGTCTTGGAATAAAATTTTGAAAGTTTTTTGTCCCTGCTCTTTTTTTATTCTATTGTGTTAAATTTGTTGGAATCATCTTTTCAGTTCCTGGTGATTTCTTGTCACAGAAGTCATAGCAAGAGATTTTGGTGAAAATGGCAGAATAAGAAAAGCCTCATTTCAATAACTTTTTGTAGTACTCCACAAAACTGGCCTGCCACTGCTTCCTGATTTTTAGTAAGATTGGTTCAGTATAACTGATTTGAAGAAGTTTTGAAAGTGTCTGAATTTTAAGTGTTTCTGATGAATGTATACGTGATGTGTTTCAAACTGTAATCCAACTCCCATTGAAGTCTATGGCAATGCTGCCATCAATTCCTATGGTGCAGAAGTGGACTTATAATGAGCTATTTAATGTTTCACTTATCTAAATTGTCACAGCTTGAAAGCTGTAGTAAAAGGCTGGTGGGGTTGTGGAATGAGTGTAGGGCCTGTAAATGTAATCAAAGAGACCAGATTGTGTGTGAGAAGCTGTTTCATCTCCATCTCTTTCATCTATGGAAACCTGATAGAATTTGTTTAACAGAGTTTGGCATACAGAAAGGCACAGTCAAATTCTGTATTTAGAATGGCTCTTCAGAACAAAAGCAGACAGATGAATCATTTTACAGTTATGCAGCTTTAATTCAGCAATTTTAAGTTCTTCACATTCTGTCACAAAACGTCCGATGAGAAAGTACTGTTTGTGAACCATATCTAACTTGGTTTTCTTATCTGTACAATTATAGAAGCATATATTTATTTCTTGAAGGAGTCTGAAAATACATGCTCTAATATTTCTGGAGTGTTACAAAAGAATGAAGGCTATATCTTATGATATCTGGTTTAATATAGAAATATTTTTCATGTATTCAACCTTAATTTGTTGTTTAGAATTTCCAAGAATTATATAACAACTGATCTCAAATGGTGGCTGTTTTAAGGTTTTTTGGTTTTCCTTTTTTTTTTTTTTTTTTTTTTGTCTTCTGGGAGTTTCTCTCAGCTTTTAAAATCCATTTGGACTAAATGCATTGAATGACATACTAATCCAAATGAACAAATAAATGGATTTTCTTTAAAAAAAATCTGACAAAATATGGAATAAATTGTAGTAATGTTAGGTATATTTGCTATTACAGTAACTTAAGTATGAAATCATCTTCTTTTGAAAGACTTAGAGACTTTAATGATGGAAACGCTAATATCTGTATTGTACATGTTACCAAAAGCTGTTAGCAAGTGATCTGCAGCAAGGTGGAAAGAGTTGCAGTGTATATGACATAGAACTGATCATGTATTTGCCCAATGTTGTAAGCAAAAGATAGCTTTGTGTTCACAGGTAAACTCATATAATGTTTTGTTTGAATTTTGGCATTCTGAAAACCAGTTCAGAACCAGTACAACAGTAATAATCAAAGCTTGGCCAGATCACAGTATGTCTCTTCAACCCCAGTAACTTGTGGAGAACTTAAAAGTTGGTGCTGTTACATCTTTTTCTTTTTTAAAAAATTAATAATAAATGAGATGTCAATGCATGAATTACCCAGAATATTATTCAGCATCTTCAGGCTTTACCATATTTTCCTTTCTGTTACTGAATCAAATATATTGTATGTGATTGCACTGATTTATAACATTTGCCATGTGTTTGTAATATTACTTTTGTAAAATGATGAATAAATTATCCCTCTCCCTCTTTTTCCTTAATTCTGAGATATCAACCCAAACTTCCTTCACACTTTGTGTCCTTCACTCAGTTATTCTAGCAGCAGTTCTCAGACTATTTCTCCTCTCACTATCCTGCCCACTGTTAATTTAAAATGTTGACTGACAAAATTAATTTCTTAAATTGAGGTTGCCTTGTGTAGGAAATATTTCCTAGTAAAACTCTGCTATGGAGAAGTTAAAATTTTAGGAGTGTCTGTATTTCTTAGGGGAACTATATATTTTGGGGGGTTTTTTTGGGTTTTTTAGCATTGATGATTTGGTTGCAAAATGAAATGAGTTAATGGAATGATAATTTTAAAATACAAGTAATATATTTAGTACCCTGTAATACAGGGTACTGAATAAGATCTGTTTAGTTAGCTTACCATGTAACATTGGTCCTGTAAGCTAACATCCTGCATCCAAGCAATAAGGAGGAAGAAAAGATTTCTCCTGAATCTTTCAACTTTCAGCCAGCCCTAATAAAGGCTAATTGTAGTTTCAATGGAGAAAACTTCTCTGAAAAATCCTGAATGTACTTTTTATTATTCATTTGTCTTTCATATGTGAAAGAACACCCAATGCTTCTGGAGACAATTCTGAGTAAACTATTTGAGAGAATATTGATTGATGTAGAAAATAATCTAGAAAAGAAGTAACTTTAGCTTTTAACTGCTCATGAAGCTACAGAGGGAAGTAACTAATAAAAATTAGACTTCAAAAGAAATGACCAAGAAATTGTGAAATCATGGGACAGTATATATCAGAATCTGATGACATGCTGTATGAGAAGGATAACATAAGGAAACTGTATTTCATCAGCTTGAAAAGTTTGAACATTATAGTGGTTTATTTCTGACTCTGATAAAGTATAAGCAAGTGGAAACATGGTTCTCAAATTTAAGGCAGCCAGCTGAGGGAAAATTGACATTTATACCTGAAAAGAATGGAATTTCTTAGGTTGTCTTCGGGGCAATGCTTTACAGATCTCTTGTCACTGGGTGAAAAAATGCCAGAAAACAATGCCAACAAACTCCCAAAAGGGAGACTGTTGACATCGTCAGTGTGTTTAATGGCAGTATCAGGTGTGTCTGAGCACAGAACATGATTTACAAAGTTGCTTACAACTAGCCTTACAAAGTTACTTAGAAATACCTTGTCCACCCCCAGTGTTATGGCTGGCAGATACAGACTAAGGAATTGAGAAAGTTTTGAGTCATGCAAGAACTGCTTCTCAATTGGTGTTACTCACTATGTTTTAGCCACAAATCCAAACCATTGTACCACCAGGGCTCCTATGACGAAAATGAACTCCATCCTAAAGCAGCCCTCTTCATTTCTGACCCACCATGGGTATGTGTAATGATGATTTCTTCTTAGCATCATTTCCTTATTAATCATTTTCCCTCAAATAGTTTTCATATCTACAAATATATTTTAAATGTTATCTTTCTCTCAATGTCTTTCTTTCTTGTTTTTCTTCTTGTAAAAGCCATTCTCAAATAGACTGACCAGAATAATGCTCCCCCTGAATGCATGTAGAAAACATGCTCTTCTCCTGGCTGAACAGACCGATGACCTCAGCAACTCCTCATACAGCTTCCACTCATGGCTCTTCATTATCTTTGTTGCCTTCCTTTGGACACTCTCTAATAGCTTTATATCCTTGTATTGCGGTGCCCAAAACTGCCCATGATACTCGAGGCCTCTCCAGTGCAGAGCAGAGTGGGACAATCCCCTCCCTTGCCCAGCTGGCAATGCTGTGCCTGATGCCCCCCAGGGCACAGGTGACCCTCCTGGCTGCCAGGGCACTGCTGACTCAGGTTCAATTTGCCATCAACCAGGACCCCCAAGTCCTTTTCCACAATGCTGCTATCCAGCATCTCATTTCCCAGTTTGTTTGTACATCCAGGGTCGCCCCATCCCAGGCACAGAAGCCAGCACCTTCCCCTGTTAAATTTCATATGGTTAGTGATTGTCCAGCCCTCTAATTTATCCAGGTCTCTCTGCAGGGCTTCCCTGCCTTTCAGGGAGTCAACAACTCCTCCCAATTTTGTATCATCTGCAAGCTTGCTTAATATCCCCTCTTTATCTTTGAAAGCTCCTCCTTCTGAGGACCTTGCTCTATGCTTGTAAGGTGTGCTATGCATATGCAATAGCTTAAAGTTTCTGCTAATGGGTTTTCTCCTGCAATTCTTTATAGGGTTGATAAAAGTCCATAGGTGTTATAGTGCAGGTGTAATACAGCTCTATTTATTTGAAAAAACTTGCAACTGATTTTTCTATAAGTTCCTAATTTGTCAGGATGGAAAACAATTCACTTCAACTTCTATCCCCAAGAATTTTTTTTTCCTTGTTTCACTTACATTTGCTTACTATTGGTATATCATACCAACTCCTGATTGAGAAAAAGCTCTGTATATATAAGCTTAAATTTAAGCATGTACTGAAAGTCAAAGGATATTAAAGCATGTGTTTAGAGCTAACTCTGAGCTGAACTGAGTCAGCAAGATCTTAAATAGTAATATTCTCATGTTACTGGTCAGAGGTCACATCACTTCTTATATATCCTTTGTCATTTTCAGTTATGAGGTTTGCTGATGCAAATGGACTTGGTATTCATAAACTATATACTCTATATTCCATGAACAATCCCGCCTTCGGCACTTTTGATATTCTGGATTTTCTACTATAGTATATTTGGTGCCCTTTTATAGCAGCAACCTTAAAAAAACAACATACATCTCAAACTACATTATTTTCTTTTCTCAGTTATTCAGTGTATCTTTACGCAAAAATCTCCCTCTGGTTTTGATAATCTGTAGCTCTTGCTATGGTACATTTAGGTGAAATAAACATTTATTAAGCAGCAGTCACTATTGCAAAACAATCTCATATCCTGCTCCAGGCCCTCTATTGTAGTGTAAATTCAAATCTGAGATGCTGTAAGCCAGATGTGGCCCATGAAGTATTTTATGTAGTATCATAGGTAATTTCTTTCCAGCCTCCCACATGTAGAGGACAGTGCTGTTGCAAATTCAGTTGCAGATGATTTATCAGCCTTGCTCCTCACAAGCATTCTCCTTGGTGACATGTGTTCATCACTGCAACTTCTGAAAGAAAAAGCCACCACAACCTCCCTCACATGACACAAACAGGAGCGTGATTTTTGAAACATTAAAAAGAGCTTGATGCAGAACATTGTTGGAGTTCTTCATGTGGCCTATAAATCAAGCTGGAATGCAAGTCTGTTTGACTGATGTGGTTGAAGTTCTCTCTTGCCTTTAGTCACAGACCTCACAAGCTGATAGTGGGTGTGTTCCGAGCACACATTTTTGCACATGCATAGCATCATTCCCTTCATATACCAGAAAAATGCAACAGTAATTTTGGCCATTGTTTTGCAAATAAGTGTACTAGAAAGATGAATAAAAAACAGTTACTTGTATGCTGTTCTTAAGTTGATTCTTGTTTGAAGGCTTTGCCAGCTCTGTAGTTGCTCTCAGACAAATCAATTATACAAATTTTCTTTTTACAAATTAGAGTAAACTGCTTACCCAGTTTCCTGATTATTGTGCTTTTATGTTTTCTTAAAGCTTTTAGATTAATTAATTTTTAGAGGAACATAATTCTACAAGCAAGTTTACAGTGAACGTTTTCTGAAAAACCGTCATTAATCATTCTAATGTATGACCTCAATCATACCTTGTCTCTTAATAATATGTTTTTGTATTAATCAATAATTAACATTGCCTTTTATTGTGGCCTACATTTAAGAAGGTATCTTTGTTACTTGCACTTGTGGTTTGTAGAAGGCAAATAAAATACTTAGGAACTTCTCACAGTACCTTCCTCCAAGGCTGTCAAAAGTCAGAAATAAATGAAGGAAACTTGAAGATACCATCTCTGATTTACTAATTCTGTGGGAGATGGTGTTTTAGACATAATGTTCCTCCTTTGTCATCATCAGTACATGTGGCTCATGCTATGCAGTGCATCAGCCTGCAAATTTTAGTGTCAGACTACCTTTGTAGGGTAGTTTGTGAGCTTCTCCTGAGTCCTTAACAAGTTCGGCATTCAAACCCAGTTTGTTCATCAGCCTGAAAACGGATCATTTGTCTTGATCATTACAGCTGAAAATACAGAATTTTTCTGGAATGAAAGGAAATACACATGTAAGATATTTTGAAAACATGCATAGATATATGGATATGTATGTAAGTCTGTGTTTTGTCTATTTTTCTGGGCTTGGGAGAATCCCACTGGCCGACTCTTCCTGACTATGTGTGACCTAGAGAAAGACTCTTAAGACATCTCCTCTCAGCTTCCTTAATTTTTAGTTGAGAGACCGATACACCTCTGCCTTACATTATGTATAAGTTGCATCTTCTTCTGCAATTTATTTTAAGACTTCTGGATTAATAGGTTTAAGTGGATAGGAAAAACAATTGACATCTTCTGTCATCCATTCTGGCTGAAATCCTCTGAATGTCAGATAAAATTGAAATACAGTGGAATAATACAGAACAGAACTAGAAGTATAGACCACCTATGTGTTCTATATTGCCAGATTTGTTTCAGCTTAAAAGTCACAAAAGAATCATGGATGTGTGTTCCTAGCTACAGAGGAATGGAGAATTCTTCAGTGGTGTAATTTTTAAATAAAACCAAAATTATTGAAGAGTCTAGTTTTTGAAAAACAATTAATGAAAAAAAAAAATCTGTGTTTCAATAAATCTATCTAATGTACCTGTGGGGGGAAAAAATCTCTGAAATGTCTCCTAGTGGCATGCCTTGGTTTTGATTCAAAATTAATGTGTGGAATTTTGGACACTTTATTCTGTGAAGGCTGAGCTACTTAAATGGCTGTAACTTGAGTAAAAGTTTGCATTTCAGCTCTCCAGCTTTGAGTGCCATGCTAAGGTATTTCCTATAGTCAGATGTACTTCTAGCTTGGGTACAGTGGGAGGGGTTGGTTTCTGAAATACTTTCATGGAAAACAGTTCTCTCTATAGAAAAAGTCACCTTTTAAAAGTTTGTATTGCACATGCTGTTCATTCATAGGTTCCCAGATAAAAAAAATCTTGCTGCATGAAATATATTTCATTCTGATAGAACATCTAGGTGTCTCATAAAAATGGTATCAGTTGTGAATATTTTTATCCCTGCAGTGGATTTTATCTCATATGAAACTCAGCAACCATGAGCTCACATGTATATCACTGTATGACCTTCCAGACAACATTATGATGTTGGACACAGGGTGTTTCATGAAAGTGATATCAGGAAGCATGAAATATTTGTACAATTATAACAAAGCAGTATGGTGTCACTTCTAGAACTGGAATTTTGGGTTTTGAATTAGCTGTTTTAGTAACTAGATAAAATTCTTTAATCTACTAAATAAAATTAAACTGTTTACTGTGGGCCTGAACTGAACTCTTCTGCCATCTTTATTGTAGTACCCTTTTACAAATACATAATTAAACTGAGAAGACCAGTTCAGGAGTTTAAAATAACAAAAACAATGACCATGAATTTTTGATCAAGTGACAAGCATAGCTATCTCAGACTGGTAATCAAACTTGTTTCTTAAAAGAGTGAAAACCTTTCCCATGTTTGCTCAGCTGGCCTGGGATATAAAATGGTATCTTGAGACCTCACAATTTTGGGATAGAAAGAAGCATATGGTATGGTTGGATGGATGCTGCCTTGAGACACAGAACAAGCTTTGCTTCCTGTTGCTGTCTTGATATGATTGTATCATATTGGACCTCTAAAGCAGGGCTTATTTTTATAGGCTGAAAAAACTCCTGTGGTATTCATTTAGGTATGTTCTTTTACAAAACACACTTGTTAGCATAGAAAACAGCTTATTGAAATTAATCCAGAGGGCTTTTCCTGAACTAGGCCTTACACATGTACTACAGTGGTACGTCTTAAGTAACCCTTCCTTATGGTCATTAATACGTATTTGCTACTCATCAGTCTTAATTCTAAATTGTATTGTAGTCTTTACACTATTGTAAAAATTCCCATGAGATTGATGAATGTGTTTCAAGCCACGCTGAAACATAAAGTGGAATTTTAAAGGTGTGTTCTTGTTTCTGGACCCACATTGTTGTTAATAATAAATTAATTTGTGTTCTATTACACAGTTTATATTTTCATTGCAGTAAACCAAAGTGCATGTAGTCAGGGATAGCTCCCTGCTATCCCTGCAGGTATAGGGATAGCTGCAAGTATTTTTAGTTTTAGCATTTTACATGGTCTTTGCCATTGAAGATACAAGACCATTCTGGAGGAGGCAGTGAAGGGGAATGAAAGATAAATAATTTAGTAGTGAAACTATAGACTGAAAAACGACCTGCTGCTTCCCTCTTTTATTACATTTTTCCTGCAAAACATACTGTTTGTGAAGTTACGTGAATGGAAACATGAAGTATGAATCCTCTCTCCTTGTCCATCAGTTTTGTCTCATAATTCTCTTGGCTTGGAGTATCCTTTCCTCTTAGATAATTTCATTTCTGTTGTCAAATAGCATGGGTTCACATTTTATCTTAGGCATGGCTGTACTCCCTTCTTTCTGTAATGTTTTGTTCGATCTTTAAGGTTTTTTTTATTATATGTTATTGCTTGGATAGTTTCATTGTTTTTGTCAAAATATGCTTACAGTTAGGTGTCTGGACTATACATCATTGGTGTTATTTTATGTAATGTAACTTTCAATGGCATAATTTGGTGGGACTTTCATTGTTTACGCTGTTTCATAGGTTAGGCAGGGCTGAAATGCTATGAAGGTGGTTAGAAAAGATGTGTCCTCAATCAGTTTAGTAAATGTAGAGAAAATATTTGGTACAATGCTTATAAATGGAAATTAAAACTTTGAGAAAGCTGAAAAAAAAAAAAAGAAAAGATGATACACATATGATGTTGGAGGAGATTGCATATGGGAATATGATTGAAACAGTCTTCCCCAAAAAGTTCCATTCTCTCATCCCATTGAGATTCAATAAAACAGAATCTTCGCTTTTCCAGTCCTGTGTGGTAATTTGCTTACTGAACTGCAAATACGCTTGAGCTGCAAATGCTGAACACCTTGAAGGCACTCGGGAGGACATAGGTGTGTGCTTGTGCTGTGCTTCACTCCTGCTTTCCTCAGCATCTGCAGCTGTGAACAACACTTTGCAGGGTTAGATAGGACTTTAGAAAGGCAGCTCTTAAGAAGCAATTTGAAACTTCTCAGCATTTTTTGAAATTAGGCTAGTTGTTTGGCTGTCTAAAGGGAGATGACAGTGACTAAATTTGGAAGTCTTATGTTGAAAATCCTCATCAAAGTTTCTTCTGATTAATGGCTTCAATATATAATTCAAGAAGCCTTAGCATGAAAATGCCACAAAAAATTCAATAAGGACACAGAAACAAAAGCTTTTAATTAATTAGATATGCTTTCTGAATTGGCAGAAAGCTTTTCTTTGGGGACCACTCAAATATGCATAAAACTCTAGAATACACAGACTAAAGTCTCACAACAAATCATCGAGTTTTCTCTCTAGAGTCAGGGCAGCACAAAAGAGAGTTCTGAAGGTGTTAGCTTGCTACGAAAATAATTTTTCAACACTCTTTCCTCATGTCTTCCCATTTCATTGGTTCACTACCTTAAAAACATAACTTGTTCTTTTGTGGTTTTGTGCTATGAAAAAGGACAAAAGATTGGAAGAATTATGATAAGTTCCCCGAGGGCTCTTGTTTCAAGAATGAACCTTGATTTTATGTTTTTTCAGGTTAGAATTTTTTTCCTTTCTCTGAATACATGTCTGGTTCCCCTGACTACAGTGATAAAAGCTTTATACCTAAGTGTTCCTCAGTGTTTATCTGGGGATTCTGCTGCGGAGCTGCATTTTCTGAAACCCCAGCTTTGCAGTTTACAGGTTTAGCACACGCTCTGAGTGAGGAATGCCTCAAAACTGTTCTTCATGCAGTTCAGACTGAGCTCAACTGTACCTTGAAACAAAAAATGCAGACTTATCTCCCACATGGATAGTAGGTAACATATGAAGGATATAGCTTTGAAAAAGCCCACAGTGAACATTAGGCTAAATCAGAAAAATGTGTCCCTGCTGTCTTAATGGGTGCACTCTGGCAGAGCTGTAGATGGGGTTTCCTCTATTGCATGCCATATGTTGCATCTGTGAAAGGCTGATAGACCTGTGACCTTCGATAGACTAAAAGTGGCAGTGTCTCAGTATTTTTGAGAAAGCTGAGACAGACAAAGAACAACACTAAGTAAAAGAGCAAATGGCACTTTAAACATATTGGCTTCCTACGCATCCCCGCACCAGTCTTTCAGAAATGTGCTGGTGTTAAACAGACATCAATGTGTTCTTTCTGCTTTATGTTGGGTATACATTTCTGAAATTCTAAAAGGCCTAATGGGTACTAATTAAGAATGAGTAATTTGAGCAACTGTAACAGTGTTTGTCCTAGGCTGAGAAACCCAGGCAAAATGCCAAGGTAACGTAGCTATGCAGGTCTGAAATTTGGGTCTTTCTGTAGGTTTATACTTTGTGCTATGTTGAAATCTCATTACAGATTAAATTATTGTGTGACTGGCTCTACCAAACCCACATGGAGGAGTGAGATGACTACAAAAACCAAGCAGTAGTAGTTTTATACTGAAAGAGCATAAAGAATATCTAATGTGTATTAAATTTATGTGATGGTTTGTAATGATATTCTGATTGTCCTTTTACAAAAATACTGGTTGTAAACAACCTGTTTTCACAATAGATTATGCAACAATCCATATTATTTGAACTCTTAGAGATTAAAGAATCGTTAAACTTCTATAAGCATTTTACAAATGCTTCGTTGAAACAAGGTGTAAGCAAACATGACAAGTTGCTCTGTTTTTTGGTTCTGCCCTGAGATAAGGAGAAATACAAGTAAAGTTAGCCAAGTATATAGCATGAAAGCCATTCAATGGATTACTTAAGGATATAACTAATTTCAAGTCTGAATTGCATCAATGTTGAATATCAATGAGGAAAGAGAAATAACACCTGTGAAAAAATATATTGTTCTTCTTTCTGAGATGGCAGTATCATTCACTCATGTATTATCTGACACATAATCAGGCATTTCCCAGTTTGTCATCAGTATTTTTATTAGACTATTAGAGCTTTTAATTAATTTTTTACATTATGTGAAAAGGGGGAACATGTATAAGGCCATGTATGCAAGATTAAAATGTTCTTAGTTATGATTACATCTTAGTTAATATTTTTCCATCACTTCTAATTAGGTAACAGAGAAAGAAAACAAACTCCCAAGTACTCTTTCAGAAATAGATAGAAGCTAGCAGGTGTACAAGTAAATCATTTGCCTTTTGCCTGTAAATATTATGTTTTGCATGCAATAAATCTTTATAAGGGTTCTATTAAATATTTTTAGAAAGGGGGTTATATTTAAAACCAAGGAGCTCATATATATCAACAGAGCTCATTTGACCACCAGTCTGGGAGGTAATGATTGGTTTTATGCAAAAATGGGTACAGCTTCTCAAAGTGACAGGAAAAATTGTTTCTCCTCCTCTCACTTTCTGAAGAGCCAAATGAACAATGTGATAATATTTTTATCTCTGGTCCCTTTTCATGCAAATTATGATGTTTTGGAACTGGAAAAAAAAAAAGTAAAGTATTATCAACTGCTTTCTGTGGAATTCAACATTTGCTATTTACCAAACGTATGGATCATTTTGGAAATGCCCACCTTTCTGTTTTGACAAAGTCTTTTTCTGCAACGATTTGTGCCAGAGGTGCTTCTCAAAACAATGGGCCCTCTCAAAAACTTTTGTTCAAGAAATATTTTGAAAAAATATATATGGTTGAGGAATGAATGCCTGTGTCCTACCATAAACAGACCACTCTATTTCTGTTGAGAAAATACAATTTTATTTTGCTAGCATTAAATTGATAAATGAGAAAACTTAGAGATCACCTTTTTAACTGAAAATTTTCCTGGACTACAGTCTTTTCTAATAAATTTTGTATAAATTTATTGAAAGTGGGTATAAACCCAACAATTTACAACTACCTGCTAATGTTCTTTTTCTGAACCAAACTTCCTGACAAGTAATTTATAAGATTAATGTAAAATTTTGCATTTTCACTTCACCTAAGAGATATTCTTTTTTTGGACATTGTTATTTTGCCTTCCTTCATCAATGGCACATAGCTGCATGTGTCACCATGCCTGTCATATTCTGAATTGGAAACATACTTCCCTCCTGATAATGAACCTGCTATCATGCACATCCTTAATGATGAGATATTAATTTCTCAGAAAACTGTTCAAGAAGATATAAGAAGTTCATAATGGATTTGAGCTGGATTTCCCTCATCATTGCTTGACTGAAAATTGTGTCTGATACCTCTTCACTTATGAACTCATATATGTGCCCCTCTGCAAAATGAATATCCTTTTGGCTGAATAAGATTTGGCTGTTTATGAACTATGCCATTCAAAAAGTACGAAGCAGCATTCTTTTTGTGCTGCAGATCTTGATTATACCATTAGAATCAATCTATTACTGTTACCCTTATCATTTTTCAAGAGGAGTGTGAGCAACAATTCAGATACAGTAGATGCAGTCTTGTGAATTTAGTTTAGTACAATGGCCAGCAGGCTGTTCAAGTGTACCTTGATAGAAATGAAGAAGGCTAGAATCAGAAACGTATGTCATGCTGTAACAAACTTTTTTTCCCCTTTATGTTGTGTTGCTGTAATAATTACACTAATAGAATGTTGTCATTAAAGAAATACACTAGGTAGTGGAATGTCAACTCCATTTGGTTCACTGGTACACTTGAAGAGAGGAGCCTTTCATAGCAAAGCCATCATAAAATGTACTCCTGTAATTATTGTACTGTGAAAGGCAAAAATTAGTTTTCAGTATAGTCCCTGGAAATAGGTGGTACCATAAAGCATGGCAAATTAATGGTACTGACCATTATTGTAACTTTTTGAAAATTAGAGGTTTTTTTCTTTTTCCAGATGATTGCTTGTGAGAACAATTCTGGTTTAATCAATGAACTCTGTGTGCTTCAAATTGTTCAGGAATCTCATTTTCCCCCCCTGCTCTTTAAAGTTATTTTGAAAACTAAATTTTCACTGAGGTGCAGAAGTCCCTTAAGTACCCCTGAAATGCACCTCTTCTGCTCTGGTTAGCACAGACATGTTCACAAAGCATGCCACTGAAATAGGTGAAGGCTTTATAACCTGACTTAAAAGGATGCAGAATGGTACCTTGGAGGTAATGCATTCATGAAAATCTATAAAGACAGAGTGTTTGAGCTGTTTTTTCAGAGCTGTGATAATGAGGGATTAGTAAATAATTTTGAACATACCTAAAAGTTGGTGAGATTTCTATCATTCTAGTCTACGATTATTAGTTTCATAATAATGTAATATGCCACCATGGCAACATTTCCTCAGATGAAAGTACAAAATAACTCGCAACTGAGAAAGGGATATAAAAGGTTTGAGGGTTTTTTTTCTTCCTTCAGAGTCTGTAGAAGTCCCAGATATTTCCTAGGACAGATCTTATACAGTGGCATAAGGACTTAGGAAACATTACATTTATTTTTTTTAAACTGCTTGTGGGTCTGGTACAAGATTATCATGCATTTTCAGAAACTGCTTGTCCTGTGGTGCTGGTAATTTATCTTTGTTTAGAACTTTCCATATTTCCTTCAGATATTTTCCATCTGCTCCTTTTTTTTTCCTTAGGGTAAACTCTAGGCAACACTAGTGAAAAGACTTTAATTTTTTTCACTTTTTAAATACAGAAAAGCTGTTGATTACCCTCTCTCTTTTCCTTCCTTCCTTCCTTCCTTCTGGTTTTCTTCCCTTTCAATTGTGTGGACATAGAAATGAGCACCACATATTCTAGCAGGCCCATTTTTTTTCTTATTCACTCATTTCTCTCATACTCTTGTTTTGCTTTAATTCCTCTCTTTTTAATGACTATATAAAACTAATAGGAAAGATACACTATTTAACAAATGTTATATCATTGGGGGATATTTCAGTTGTAAATTCCTTCCAGTTTTTCTACATCTCAAGATATGCAAATTTATATTTTGTTTTAGCAAACAGGTGAATCTTTGTCATTCCTTAAATACTGTATAAATCACTTCAGTATTAGCTGATTAAGTATTAGAAACGTCATAGCAATTTTTATGGTGGGAACACCAATAAAATTAATATGGCAGTCCCACTGTACTGTCACTGTATAAACACATGCTGCCATAATTCTTCCTTCATGCAAGAAGCCTTGGTCTGTTATGTTCATCTTCTTAAATTCGGGGTTATCCCATTAAAGTTAGTCATAGAACCATAGAATAGTTTGGGTTGGATAGGACCTTGAAGATAGTCTAGCTCCAAACCCGCCTCCATGGGCAGGGATACTTCCCACTAGATCAGGTTGCTCAGAGCTCCATCCAACCTGTCCTTGTTACCCACATGCATAATGTGCTTTTGACCAGGACCTAGCAAACAGTTGTGTGTCTGAAGTCTGAGGTGCTCATGTGAGATAAACCTTGCAAGCCATTTCTTGGATGCCAAAGGAGTCTGAAAGTCCCGAGAAGACTTGTCCATGCCTCTTCTTGCATAATGAACCACATCTTCTTTTTTTTTACCCTTCTGTTTCTCAGAGAAAGAAAAATGTGGAAGTGTGCCACATCCCCTGCAATGTAACACTTCACTTGTGGTGAAGGCTGATAAGACGAAATTTACTCCTTTGAGAACCTGGAGTTGCAATAAAAGAAATAATTGTCTTAATCTGGCTGTCAGCAAAATAGTTTATTTCAACTTTGCTTACTAAGTATTTAATGAGAGATTCTGTTTATCTTAAGTGATGTGTATGTGTTCAGATTTGCTACCACATTTCTGAATGCCTGAATATAGAAATAATGATAATTTCTTTTATTTACTAGTTGTTTATAAAATAACAGAAAGAGGATGCTAAGAATCTATAAATTAGAGAACATAAGCATACAAAGTAATGGATGGCAGTTACAATGAAAACTTCAACTCAAAGTACTTGTTAATGTTAATATTCCATGCTTATTCTTGCATTAAAAGGTATGTAATGAAATAACTCTTTGAAATAAAAGGTAACAAAAGCATCTTTAAAACACAGTTTTAAGTGGCAGTATTAAAAATAGGCAAACATTACTCCCTGTTTAATCACTGGCCAAAGAAATTAACTGAAAATCTGTGATCAATCATTTATTATTTTTGCTAGAAAGATGAACAACATGATCTTAGCATAGATTAGTATACCAACAAAGGGAGATATCAAATATCAATAAAGCATTAGTAGCAAATTTTTCTGCGCAGTTAGAAGGATATAAAATGATTAATGAAAGACATCATTGCTTTAAAGAAATCAGCATATTGCCTAAAATGTTTGGTAGGACAGGATACACTAAAGTGTCCTTCCTGCTATAGTTCCAGATGGTAAAAGCACAATATGCTTAGCTCAGTGCTGTGATTTTTACAAGCACAGAGAGACTCACAGACAAATGAGAGTCAGCAAATGGCCTGATATGCTACTGAAAGAGTATTTATAACAATGTACTGGTTCATACTGAATGAAAATTACAGTTGTTGTGGTCTCACTCCTTCAAGTATAATTTTAATATTTCTGCCCATTCTTCTATCAGATTAAAACATTACCAGGTACAATTTCTGCGTAATTTCTTGGGACTGCACAGGAGTACTTTGGAATACTTTAGTAGAGGTGAAAGAGTATAAGAAATGGTTGCTGATAGCTAGAACTGGAGTTCAAGAAATTTGAATCCTATTTCCCGATTCTGCTTTTCTCTTATTTTATATATATATATGTATTTTTTTTAAAAAAAATGTTCCCCCTCCTGTGATACCTGTGATGTTGTGCAGGGTAAAGAATACCTGCAGTGAAAATCTAGTTCTGTCTGACTGTGTTTACTTGCTGGACTGTTTGGTGAGTGCCCCCAGTATATGGAAGGATGTTTCCTCCTCTCTTTGGTTTGCAGGCTACACGTTAGGTACACAGTCAGTGCTAACTGAGCTGCTGAATCAGAGAGTTAGCCAACAATCCACATTGGCTTTTGATCACCAGTCTATAAAACAAGTCATCCAAAGTGTAGCTGAAGGCAATGGTTAAAATAATATAATTCAGTTTTTGGTGTATTAGAAGATGCTAAATAGGAAGGCGTAACAAGCTGTGGAGGAGAATTCTCTGACAGAAAATGGATGGATACTTACACTTAAAGGGAAATGGAGATTAGCTGTCAGAAAAGCAATAATACTAGAATTTAAAGGAAGGATCAAAACTGAGAACGAAGGGTACTTTGCAAAGAATCTCTGACAGAAAAACTGATAAGAAGCTGTCAACAGAAACAAAAGAAATTGCAAATATCCTTAGCCACCAGGTTAATGGATGTACTTTTTGCCAAGCTCAGCACTGCAGGGAAAGATGTGATTTGCATTCAACTACACTTGGGAAAAACTGGACAAATATGTGCATGTTGACAAGATGGGATACATTTTTTAAGTGCAGAGAAATTTGAGGCCCAGGAAAAAAATAGTAGTGTTTTTCTCAAGGAAACAAGCAAATGAAAATAGAACAGCAATGAGTATTTTATATTGTTAGATTAAATGATTTTTTTAAAATCCCACATTTTGTGATTTTTATGTACAGAATGAAAATTTTTTACCCACCGGAAATGTTTTATATCTGTCTCTTTATTTAGTTAGCTAAATTTAAACTATGTATTTCTTTAAGAAATTTGAAATGCATTTGTGGAGCTTAAAAACATGCTGCTTTGAGAAAATCATAAAGCCTTCTATAGTAGGAGAACAGCAATATGATCCCAAATTCTGGTGAAATGCAGCCACACAAAGAGTCTATGATGCTCCATATTACTTGTTACAAAATGTAGTAGCTCATAATACCCCAGCTACTGAGAAATTTGTGAACTAGCCTGAACAGCTAAATGCCATCTCCTTTGGATCTGTTTGGTTGGCAGGGGTGCCTCCCCACTTTCTGTGTAGAGGAGAGGCAGGCAAACGGCAGGACATGGATGTGAACAGATTTCTTAAGAAAATGAAAAGAATAATTGGCTCTGTAGTGCTGAAAAAAGAAGCCAGAGTGGATAACCTATAGTTGTGATTATGTAGAGAGCACACTGGAAGACAGATGAAATGGTAATCTGCATAGGGCAGCCCACAACTTTCGCAACATTACTAGAAGATTGATCTGTGAACAACTTACAGAGATACAAAATTGCAAGGCTGGGCATGCAAGTATTTACTTTTGTTTGCAGTCTACTTGGGTTCTCCTCCCTGAGCTGTGCTTTCATTGTTACAGATATCTCTTAGAAGAAAATTTTTTTAAAATGGCTGGTTTCTGTACTTTATTGTAGTTTTTACGTAGACTTCTCAGGACAAAATGTCCTAGATTGGAAAAAGTTACAATTATTGACTATTTTGGTGATAGCAGTTGAGTTTTACTTGGAAAAGATCCAGATGTTCTGTCTTTTCTTTGTTTTCCTTCCAAGAATTTTCAAGTTTACAAAGAATGCATGTATTCAGCTGGGTTAAACTGAGGTATGGCTCAGCACCTTTACACATAGTCCACACTTATCCCAGTGGAAAAGTGAATTTCTGCTGACCTACATTGCTCATCATACATTTAAAATCTTTTATTAACCACTGCTGACTTTACGAGAAAATGATTTAATGAATTTTATTAATGCTTTCCAAATACCACCATGGAAACTAATATATGATAAAATTAGAACAGTTTTTATATATGCATGTTTCCACATAATCTTCTTCCCAAAAGAGGGAACTCCCAATCTGGCTCTTTATTATCTTTGCAAGTTTCTTTCATTACTGTATATCTACTTACAGCAGTAAGTAATCTTCATACTGAGACTTTATGTAGAAAGGAGAAGTGTTCCTGATGGTGGGATTGTTGAACAATATCCAGACACGTTGTTGGATGAGATATGTGTTTGCAGAACAGGAAGCAGGCCTGCCTTACCTGGAGTGCATCACAACTCCTGAAAAAAATACCTGAACCCAAGTAGAACTTAGATCTCAGTCTTTTTGTCAGAATATTTGCATCACCTCTTCCTGGCATGGGTAACCCCACACTAAGATTTGCAGACTACTGGTCAATAGTGATGTGTGGTTAACATGCTCTTTTTAGCACAACGTCTAGTTTGATTATAGAGAAAGTTTTGTTTCTGATGTAGTTTTCCTGTTCCAGTATCATTCTTTTGGTTGTGTGTTTATGTAAGCAGCTGTGTGGATTTTTTGAAGGGGTCCTCTCTATTTATTTGTCTACTTTTATGGTATTCTCTGTAGATTAAAATTTGACCATGAATTTTGGTCATCTCAATTCTTATAACTGTAACCAAGAAATTTTCATTCTTCGTTCACCATGGACCAATAATACATTTCCAAACTGTCTTAGGCAGAAGGGATAAACTGAATACCAGCTAAGCAGACATATTTATACTGCCCACATTGTCAGCATGGGTAACCATAAAGACCTGGAAAGGTATTTGTTGTGCAGCTTTGTTTGCATATTCTGAAGAGCAGTAATTGGCTCATTCTTCTACTGTGCAACTCTGGTGTTTGCATGTATTTCAAAGCAGCATTTTTTTATCCAAATAATTGTTTGGGATTATTTTTTTAAAGTCATAGTAATATTACTGACAAATTTGGAGTAAAAGAAAACGTTCTTTGCATCAAAATTTACCATGTATTTACCTAATTAAAACACTAAATGATCCAAGATGGAGCAGCTTGTTCTAGAAATATGGAGGCAAATGCATAGTACTACTTTAACCTTTCTGAATTACATCTTCAGTAGTTTTGCAGGAGGGAGTAGGTTTCTTTATTAATATGCTTTGATATTTAGTGTTTGTAAAATGACTATGGCTCTTTAATAATTGGCTCAAAGGAACAAATAATCTCCGATGGAATCAATTCTGCTGAATAGAAACGGCAGGTGTTACTTTGCATTACAACAGAAAAACATCACCTCCATTATTTTGGGTCTGTAATGCTACTGCAATTACTATCAGCACCTTTAATAGAATTCTTTAAGTTGTGTGATCAGTAGTTATGGAGGCCATTAAACTAAATATTGATTCTATTGATTATTTTTTAATGATTTTAAGCTGAGTGCAGAACATGTCATTGCAGTTTTATTTTATGTCATGTTTCCTGTCCTTTTTAAAAATTTTTACTGGAGCTCATTTTATTGTCCTTTTCGCTGTCTTCCCTTATAAAGCTGTGCAGAAAAAGACTTCTTAGAGAGAAACATATTCTTTGGGATACTGGAATGTTTTGTCAAAACCAGCATGCTAGCTGGATTCACCCTCACTCTCCTCTTTAGTGCTTGCCTCCCTTCTCTACCACTGACAACAAATTGCTTATCTGTCTACCACATTCCTTTGTATTATGACCTCCTTTGCTCTACTTTCAGTTCTTCCCTGTTTCTGTTTTCTTAATTCTGTGCCTTCCTGCCTTTTATATTAGCGAGTTTCTGAAGCTTTGCTTTTCACAGCAAAGCTGCTCTGAATCTGTCTGCTTGCTGTCTGCATTACCAGCTGTACAATCCTCCAATCTGTACAGGCAGAGAGGCTTGTTCTCTTTTCCATCTTGGTTAGGGCTCTGCTGACTTATGATATAATTTTACATTGTCCTTTCAGTTTAGACTAAAATGCAAGCTTGTCTAGTTGAGGGTCATTATATCACTTGCACCTGTAGGAAGAACTTCTGAAGGAGGCTTTGTTTTGCAACTCTCCTAATAGTGCCACACAATTCACAATCAAGAAAAGAATGCCTGATAAGGGGATGTGCTATAAGGTTTCATTGAGCCTTTGTTTCATGCAAAATGAGTTTAAACAATGCAGTTTTCAAACATCACAAACACTATTTCTGAAAATTACCCCTTTTAAAATGTCATATTTCAGCCATCATTTCTTTTCCTTTTCTCTTCTGGCATATTCATCTCATAATCAAACTTTATTATCTATTTAATGATAGTTTCTTTCCCTGAAAATGTTTGAAATGCAGGTATTTCTAAATCTAGGCATATATTTGCTGTGAATAAGGTGACTTTTGTCTTTAGCTTTCTAAAGAAACATCTCTTCCTCTTGTACACTGTGTAAAGCAATGCCGTCACTGTTTTTACTGTGAGTTCCATGGTTTACATGCAAAATTCTTTCTAAAACCCATCTCAGGGGCAACCCATTTTCAGATTTATAGTCTCTCCTTATCAGCATTTTATTTTAATGAGTGCAATTCATATTCCTCAACACTAACAATCAAAGGCCCACCATTTTCACATCAGTCCATCCTCCTTTTAATTAAAGCACATCTTTTTCTTGTTCATCTTGATGAAAGATGGCAATTCAGTGTGAAATAAATACTTGCTTTAGCGTTTGTTTAAGGATTAATGACATTGTTAACAGAACAGCAATAACGAAATCTTTCTCTTAGTTATTGAACCAGAACTTGAATGTTCTGTGATTGTGCAACAAGAAATCAGCAGCCTTTTCTACCACAAAAATAAATCAGAACCTCTGAAGATTATTGGACATTCTGCAAACTTTAAAATAGTTGTACAAAGTGAAATCTCTAAAGCACATTCTGAGTCTCCAAAAATGTGTTCACAAAATCCACAAAATTCAGTGGTTTTCATCGACCATATTATATAGCACATAAGCACTGGAGACACTCAGTTCAGAGTATCATATCAAATCATCTGGTACCATATTTTATTTTCTGTTCTTTTCTTTTTTTTCTTTGTTATTGTTGTGTGTGGTGTTCAGCTGTGCTTCTTTGGTTATTTGGAATTCAGTGCTCCTACCAGAATAAAAGGTGAAAGAGCTGTGACATGAAGAGATAGTTCTCCAGCCAAAAAACAGAAAAAGTCTTATGAAATGTGTAAGTCACTTTGTGAAATCATGGTCATCATTCACTGAAATGTGGGGAAACTCATGAAATTGGTTATCTTCACATTAGTGGGAAGTGAAGTCTAAATTTTTATCTGGTCTTCAAACTGGATTGTCCTTAATTCTGAGATTGAGAGGAAAAAGATTAATTGTATTTTACTTAATTTGTCCTCAAGTCTCTAAACAGGTGGGCTGGAATAAGTGGCAACTGTGGGACTGAACCGTCATGTGAAGAATGCATGAACTCTTGCATCTAGGGATAAGCATGCATTATTATTTTGTTCAAAATTGTGATTGTCTTCAGAAAATTAATTTGTGAACAGAAGCTCAAAAGCCTCTATGGACAATTTAATCTTCTGCAAACAGATTTCATAGCATATTTCAAAAAAATATCAGGGAAGCAATCATTTATCTAGAGTCTTGAAAATCACTCTACTACTGAATATAGAGAGCTGTAGTCAAGAGAGCACAAAGGGATAGCAGAAAATGCATTTACTTTTCTCTAAGAAATCTGATCTTTCAAATATCATGCACTGATTACAGGATGTAACAAAAATGTTTTTTCAGAACTGTTTTCTTATTTTTATGGTGTTATTTTGAATACTTTAATGTATAATGTTGCAGCCATATTGTGGCTGAGATCAAATTATCTGTATGCACAGATGAAATGCCCAACTATTTTTCATGTATTTATTTCTGAATCGTTGTCGCAAATAACATTATTTCACAAAAGTGTTGAGAACCAGGGGAGGGCTAAGTCCTGAAACACACTTCACAAGAGACTGTGGACAATACTTTACCTGGTAGGAACCTGGGAAAGCTGAATTGCTCAGTTTGTAGTCTCCAGGGATCTGTCCTAAGTTTTTCTGTCATCCTTTTTCTCTAAAGCAGAAGTGTGGTAGCTGAGGTGTTTGTGTGTGCATTCCCAAAGTCCACATGCATGTGTTTTCTGTAGTGCTGCAGTTCAGGGAGAAGTAGATATTTGTGGTGCCCATACCTGTTGCTTGTCAAGATCCTTAAGGAATACATAGACTCATAGAACCACTTAGGTTGGAAAAGATCCTTAAGATCACCAAGTCGAACCATTAACCCAGTGCTGCCAAGCCGACTACTAAACCATATTGGTAAGTGCCACATCTGCACACCTTTTAAATACCTCCAGGGATGGTGACTCACTCACTTCCCTAAGCAGCCTGTTCCAGTGCTTGCCAACCCTTTTGGTGAAGCAAATTTTCCTGATATTCCCTCTAAACCTCTCCTTGTGCAACTGGAGGCTGTTTCCTCTTATCCTATCCCTTGCTACCTGGGAAAAGAGACAACAACCATCTCATTGCGATCGTGTTTCAAATAGTTGTAGAGAGCAATAAGGTCTCTCCTCAGGCTACTTTTCTCCAGACTAAACAGCTTCAGCGCCCTCAGATGCTCTTCATAAGACTTGTGCTCTGGACCCTAAACATCATGTACGGCTTGTCTTTCATTTGCCCCTGTACAGTCTGATAGGCTGGTGAAGAAATGGGTGGAAAATGTTGAAGAATTAGTGATAAGCAAAGAAAATTTAATGATAATTTTTTTTTCAACCAGTCCTTGTCTGCAGTTTCATGATAGAGACAATGCTAAGCAGATGCTCTGCTTTAGTTTGCTCAGATGTTATTTTGCAAGCATTGAGTATGCCCTGAATCTGGTATCCTTAATCTGGCATAGTAATATGGCATAATATCTGTAACAAGTACAATCAAAACTCCAGCAGAATGCCTTGTGTATGGCACTGAGGTGCTTCTTGGAAAGGGCAGAGAGGCAGCCTGAGCCATGGAATTTACATATCAAATATATCTGCCCTGGTGATTTCATTTTGTATTCTCAGCATGGAGATTGCCATGCAATTGAATTTCTCAGGTTTTAATATTGACAGCAGTTAAACTATTTTGTCTAGTGTAAGTGGAAGTTAGAGAACTATCATGATAACATTGAAGGGGATGCAAAGGAGAGAGAAGTTAGACCACTCTCAGGGGTAATCTGACCAAAAGTCTTTTCTGCAACAGTTTCTCTCATGTCTACCTGTAGCATCAAGTCCTAGGGAGCCAAAACCTAAAGCCCTGGTGATTGCACTGGTCCCTAGTGCCTTGAGATGCATCCTGAAAATGAGGCTAGTGATAAGTCTTTTAATTCTTCCTGGTCTAAATTAATGGACTTTTATTCTCAGAGAGAATATAAAACTTTCCTGTGCTGAGCTTCAACCAGTTAATTTAGTTACCGTGGCAAGCAAGGAAAAATAAATTTCAGAAACTTCAGTGAAGCCACAGGAACTGGAAGGAGAAACATTTGTCATTAGTTTGGTTCTGACAAAAAAACCCCAACCAAAAATAAAACCCAAAATTAAACTAAAAAACCAGAGATGAATGGCCCCAATCCATTGACTGCACAAACTTTGAGGGGAAGATTTTCCTCAGAGGTGTAAAGTCCATCCCAAAGAGTGAAGGGTCACTTTAGAAGGGAAAAACATACCTTCCCATGCTAAGAAGCAGGCTCAGGTGATGAATAAAAAGAAGTGTAAATAATAAGATATAATCTTTTAGGAAGATTGTAGATTCAGGAAATGTTTAGTATCACAATGCAACTAAGGCATAAGGCAGGTAGATATATCTACCTATTTAAAATGAAAAGTTTTAAAAAAATAACTTTATGGGCTATATTTGGCCACCTTTAGATAATGCAATTTCATTCCAGACATAGAAACCCTGATACCTTGTTTAATCAACGATTTGCCAAGGACAGTGCACATTAGAAAAGTCCAACTTAGTCTGTATGGTAATCCCAAATTACCTGCTGTCAAACACCAAGTTACCCCTGCCAATATGCAGCATTAACCAAATCTGAAGTGATTGAAATGCCACAGCTCATGCTTAAGTGCCAGTTAACACTCAAACATGATTGAGACCAGGTTTTGACTGGATCCAACTTGTACTGCATAAACACATATAATTTTATTCAGAAATCTGATAGCTATGTGTTCACTTAAGAAGCAAAAGTTGTGTCATTCCACTGGCTTTGTCTTATAAAATTAAAACCTCAAATTCAGATTTCACACATCTAGTATTATTGCCAAGCAGTGGATTATTGATGTTTGCAATATATTCTGTAGAGGATAAATTGCACAAGATTTAGCAGTCTGAACAGAATTGTTCCACTGAGAGGTTTTCCATGAAGCATCAGACACTTTATTCTATTAGGAGATGACATTTAGTGTGGAGAAAATAAACATTTCTTGCAAACACTTTTTCAGGAATTTTCCATCCTCAGTGGTGTCTAAATAGTGACTAACAATTTTTAACACTGTTTTCTCTACCAGCACTTTCTACATTCTAGATCTGCTCACTCACATCACTCAGTGACTATCACAATGTTTCCCAAACTTTTTAAGAGCTAGATTTTCTAGAAGACAACTTCAGTTTCAGCAACTCAGTCTTTATAAAACATTGTAGCCACATGCACTCTCCTATACACCTTTATTTGCAGCAGTGAAATACTTAAAAAAAGGTAGTGCTGACCTTCATAATATGGCAATCTCTCTCTTTTATTGCAGCCGTGAGTAGGCAGTGGAGCTTTAGGGTGTACTGGTGTTTGAATTATCCCTAAAACGAATGAATTTTGTCCTCAGAACTACTGAGACTCATTGCTGCCCTCCTCCTGCTAGGTAGGAGAGAGGGAGTGAGTGCTGTCCTTTCTTAGAGATCCATTCAGGATTCTTCTCTTAGACCTCCTACAATCTGGCCTATATAATAGGGGTTTGAAGAAAAATTACCCTTTGTGGTAACAATGCCAGCTAGGTGGGCCAGAGATGGCCAAATTTGCTCTTTTAATAGCACCAGGTTAAAAAACATGTCTATCTATCTATCACTGCTCACCTGAAGGAGGGGGTGAGGTGTTGAGGTCCAGTATGGAAGCTGTCAGCAGAAGTAAAATAAAAGACATCAAGCCTTTCATCAGTGTGCCAGGAGCTGTCTCTCAAGAGGTTTTTGGCATGGGTGAGCTTTGTATGAAGGCCAGACCTTTGGTCCTAGGGGAAACAACTCCTATCTCTTGGCATGACACTTAAGCTGAGTGGACAAAAAGATTTTGGTTTCACCCCTTCTCCTTAGCTGTGTTATCCTATAAAGCTACTTTGGATTCAATTTAGGCCTGGTAGGATTACAGTACTGTGCCTCTGTGCTAAAGACTGTGGCAGTTTGCCATTTTAATCTATGCTGTGTGTCTAAGTAATTCTTGCCTGCTCATCTGAGCAACTTTTCAGTATATTTGAGCTGGGGAATAAGAAGGAAACAATAGATGTGGAAAATGCAAGCTGAACAGAATAATCTGCTCCTTCTTTCATCCCTTATTTTCCCATCTCAGCTTTGCAACTTTACTTACTCAAGTGTAGCAAAACTTATATTTATTCATACTTTATATGAACTCCAGCAAAACATTGGAGATTCAGCTCTCGAGAGAAAAAAACCCAGGGCTAAATTTTCATGTTTTCTCTCAACATCTGAACACAAACCTCTTCTGTCTCTTCAAGGACTTCTTTGTTTATGACATTATTCATTGTTTTACATAAGTACTTGGCTTATGAAGTTGGCTCTTGTAGTGTTTGTGGCCTCTAAACAGACAAAGGCAGCAGTGCTTTTATCCTTTTGACTACTTGGTCTTTGTACTCTGAATGCATTTGTGAGATGGAACCTCCAAGAGAGGACTGAAATAGTTCCATTGCCTTCAAGCATGAATAGCCTGCACCTGGGGATGTACTCATTGGGTACTTACATTCTGCTTCCCAAGCCTTGCATATTAAGTGTTTTCCTCTCTTCTTTCACTTAACTTAAAAAAAATATAAAGTTAAGGATCAAAAACAATCCCAGCAACAAGCACATTGGTTTTTACTCTCAAGTATAGCCATGACAGAAACCAGTCTTAAGTATCTTCTGAAACTTTACCAAGAAAGTCAGATGCAGCATTCTACTATAAAAATACAATTGTAGTAAATTGTACAGGTAGTATAGATTGATTGACCTTTCTGAAAATATGTTTACTCCTCTGTTTACTTTTAGGACTATTACAGCACTTTGACATCTTCATACTTTTAAAGAAGCTTAGACCAAAGCCTAGGAGGCTGTGCAAATATCTAGAGGATGTTGCCCTGTTGCAGAAAGTCATAACTCTCCTTATTTCCATATAGGTTAAAGGTAATAATAACTAACCACATACCTGCATAAACAGTGAAACTTTTTGGCTGTATTGTTGATGGGGCCACCATTCTTCCCAAATTGCATGTTTGCAACCCTCTCCCAATAATTTTTTATATTTAAGATGCAGTAAACCCAGCTTTTTATTACACTTGCCTTCTTATCTGGACACTGATGCCACAGTCAGTGACACAGACACAAGCTGGTGCTAAATAACCAAATTTAGGCAAATTTATATCGTTCCACTTTCAGAGCCAAGAAAGAGTTCACAGAACAAATTGAAGTCAAAGTCATCTTGAGATAATTCAAAGATTGTCTTTTAACTCAGTAAGCAGTTTCTTTGCGTATGTTCACTCTCAGTTAGTTCTTCATACATTTTTCATATAAATTCAAGCACTTCAAAGAACTAATTATTATACATAAATTCCAGGTTTTGTAAATTACAAGCTGTTTGATCCTATTTGTGTTAGCCATAAAGCAGGTGATATGCAGCAATAGAGCTTGGTGTGCATTCCTGGGTGTACTGTGCCTAAAGAAAAAGGGTTCAGAAGCCAGGAATTCCCACTGTTTCCATGACAAGACATGCTAGTGTAACCCAATGTGAATATGGGAAAGGGGCTGGTTCACTCATCTAAATTCCTGGATTATAATTCTATGTGGTAATCTTCCAGAGCAAGGTGCTGAGGTAGTTAATGGTCACAGACCTGGATTTGAATCCTGTTGGTCTTGGGAAGCAAGTTGAACAACAATGTTACCAGAAGATTTTTTCACTTCAGAGGATTCCATTATGTTGGGCCAAGAGGCTAAAAAAAAGGTCTATACGTCTTTTTACATTTTGTATTCAGGCAAAGTAAAATGTGATTTATTTCTGAGATCCTTTTTTGGTGAAATGATGAGTTGTAGATCCTGCTTGAGAATCCATACCTTCAACTTGGTCTTTTTAAGTTGAAGAGAGTGTACGTCTGCTTCAATGGGATTGTAATGTGATGCATTAAGAAAAACAGTTTCACAGGTGATTGAGTAATTAATATATGGCCACTCCAAAAGATCAAGTAAATAGAAGTTTGCTTAGTGTCACACCCAGAAGTAAGCAGGAGAACGATCAATGCTGAGTGATCTTCTCTGGCATATCATAGCACATGAAGAGGCAATAAATGTAGTTTGTAATGTCTTACTCGTTTTGATATTGATGTAATTTAGTTACAGGCTACTATTTTATGATACTTAATATCAAATTTCACATCAATATGCAGCAGCAAAGTCTGAAAATGACATAATAAAATACCAGCAGCTGCGAGACACATCATAAAGATGACACAAAATGATGTGAAACAAATAATATTTTAGAATAGAATTACCCAATTTGCTAGAGATATTACAAGGAAAACTTTTTCTGCATTGATTATTCACAACCGAGATACTTCACAGTATAAATTATATAACATAACATGTTTTCCAAATCAAAGACCTCTTGTTCTTTTGGACTGTTTCTTGGAAGATTTTCCTTTAAGTGATTGATTTTAAACAAGAAAGGAGATAAAACCCTGTTATTAACCACTTGACAGAACTGCAATGGGGAATAGTCCAGGTTGTTCCAAAGTTATTTTTTTTTTCTATTCAGGGGGGGAAAAGTTTACTAAGATTTTTCCATTATTGCAAAGAAAACCTCCACAAATTCTCCCTGCCATCCTCCTCAATAAAATTCAAACAAAACAAAATTTATTTATAACAGAGAAAGGAAAGAAGGATTTTAAGCAGAACAGAAATTCAACAATTTGACAATTTTATGTGTGAACGGGTGTTGAATGAGAATCATAAAGCCTTAACTATAATATAGTAATCTGTATAAGTAGTGGTACTTTAATTAATGAGCAGTCTTGAAATTATTGTCAGTCCTGACAGTGTTTGTGACTAGAGCTCATTCAATTCCATCTTTTTCTGGTTATGCCTCCATAAAACCTTCTTAATCATTGGAAATTTCATTTGTGGCAGTGCTGCATTAAATTGTTGAAATTATCTGTTACATAAATGCATTCTGTGTAAGCGTGAAGGTGTTTTTTAGGAAATAGAGAAAACACACCTTTTGGCATAGTATATGTCGTATTTATTTGACTATGCTGTGTGACTCGGGCTAAATTTATAACGTTATGCTCCAGAGGTTTCACTGAGACTCATGCTGGTTCTTTATGGCTGTAGATCTTGCAGGATTGCTTCTGTGGTGGCTGTTTCTATCTGAAGATACATGTAGTATTCCAGCTTGCTCCACCTGTTTCAGCTTTTGCATATTAAACAGGTCCAGAAGCTATGACAAAGGAAGAAATTATAACTCATCAGGATGGAAGTGATGTTGAGTTTTCTTCATAATGTAGATGCTCTTCATTAAAAGCTAGGATTCTTCCTACAGCGTTTCCCTTCTTCAACCATGGAAACAAGGCAATGAATGTAAAAAGAGCAGAAGCTGCTTAGGCAGCTAAAAATGTAGTTCATCTATTTATACCTCTAATTTGGCTTTTGATTTCCTTCACAAGCAAATTTATATCTTCGCTGAGGAGAATAAAATGGGAATATTAGAAAGCAACCTAATCTGAGAAAATCAAAAAACATAACAGATTGTTTTCCTAAAATCCACATGAATGCATTTCTAATGTTAACATGCTTCTTTTTAGTCTGCAGGAATTGAGTCTTACAAGATAACTTTGTGCTGTACATAGAAACATTTTCAAAGTGTTATGTTCTTATGCAGCAGTACATAAAGTGCTTTTGGTGGTATGATTTTATAGATACCTTACTAGCACTTCATACTCAGTTTCTCAGAGTATTAAAATGTTACTTAATTCAGGTGATATTGATTTTTCTTTTTCAATTTTGTTTAGCAAAGCTTATAAAAATAACAGAAAAATTCTGATACAAGATGAATTGCTGAATATAAAATAAACAAATTCTTCTGCTCCAGCAGCACCTGTCAAACTGCCTCATCTGCTTAGTTAGATTGAGGCTGTATTGATGCCTTATTACTGCTAATTAAGCATTTTAAAAGTTTCACATGGGTTGGAATTTTGGACTACAAATGAACGAAAACATGCATGGTTCAGTGTGCCCTGACAATAGTGTGGACAGATATTACTAACTCCTTACATTATCAATTCATGTGAGACAATCTCCTGAGGAGCTGCTGGTCATTGTTTATATATGTCTTATTATATCTTTTAATTAAACCACAGGCAATGGTAGTAAGTGCTGAGTAAATAAATAAAAGAACCATATTACTATTTAGCTGTCTTTTTTGGTTACATTCCTACCTGAATGTGTGCTTGCTCAGCTAATAAATGAAAAACCCTTAGGATATTCATATTCATATTCATATTCATATTCATATTCATATTCATATTCATATTCATATGTAAAGAAATTAGTTTACTTGCAAGTGAAGTAGCTCTGCTAGCACCCTCCAAACTTTCAACAGCAAATTATTGATTCAGCATCCTCTCTATAAAAAAAACCAACAAAATTAAAAATTCATGTCAGATTCTCTGTAACACAGCTTCTGGGAAAGAAACCCTCTCTGTATTGCATTGAAGCTGTTATTTGATTGCACAGCATGTCAGTTCATGGTGTTCTCTTGCAGCCTCACGTATGTGTTTAACAGGATATATTGAAATAAGCTCACTGGGACACTGTGCATCTCAAAGAAGATGATCAAGCACAGACAGCAAGCCTTTACTGCCTTTGCCAAGACAAAGAGAAGGAGCTAGCTTAGAATAACTCCTCTCATCCCTTCCAGAAGTTATACCAGAGATATAAAAGCCTTACAATCAATGGTGGAAGAACAATGCCGTGTCAGATGTTTGTGGAGTAGCCTGATCTCTGTCCATAGTGCTGAGCATGACCATTTCTTCTGCAGGCACTGGCAAAGCCATCCTCGCTGTGTGCAGCACCTGGGACAGGCAGCAGAGCAGCGGTGAGTCTCCCTTTTAACTCGTGTCCTTAAGTGTAGGGCTCTTACGTGAGGGCCCTCTGACCTTTGCAGTGAACCCTTGTCCTTGCCTGCATTGCTGTTCATCAGCTTGAATGTAAAGCTGCAACTGGAAACCATGAGAAGATTTAGATCACAGCTTGCAGTCAGTAATAATTTGGTGACACCAACTGTAGTGAATTCAAGTATCTTAAGAATGCTTTTCTCTGTGATGTTGCAAATATTCTGAATAAGAGCGCATGCTCTCAACTGCTTTAATGCATGTTAGGTATATGCAAATCTTGGTATATAATTAAACAAAACTTTTTTTAGAGCAGGCAGAAATTAGGTTACTGTCTCTGATTGTACTCCTATCACTACAAAGTAACAGCCTCTACTTTGTGAATGTAGTGAAGCAGCCCTTTTAATTGATTAGTACAATATGCTTGATTTAACAATATTTGCAATCAGTCTAGTTTTCTATCAGCCTCTAATGTGGAGCTTAGTATGCCTAGAATCTTTTGCTTACAAATCTGATCCTCTTATTTATTAATGTTAAATTTAATGGTTTTGCATTGTCATACTGTGTTGCTCAATAACAGTGAGTAATTAGAGAATTTTACTCTTAGATTTCTCCTAGCCAAGCAGAGGCAGTACATGGGGAATGGTGAATGCCTTTAAATGCATCTCACATGAAAGCAAGTGGCAGCTGTTTTGTAATCGGATTGAATTTGATACTGGTGGGACCATCGGGGGCTGCTGTTTGCAGTGGCTACAGATATATTCTGTGTATACTCCCTGTGTTTTTCTGCTCTCCTGGATTCCTAGCTGAGATATTAAGAAGTAATCTCTGGGCAATTGCCAAATAGGATATAGTTTGTTTCCTGGAGATCAATATCTTAGGTTGGAGGGACTGTGCTAGTGGTTCAGCACTTCTGCATGAACACAATTAATTACATAGGTGAGCCTGGTGTTTAGACACTTTCATCTCTGATCTCCCTAACAGCCTCTCTGCTAGGGATTATCCTCCATCCTTACTGACTAATTTGACAACAGACTTTATCTATGTCCTTTGAGATAAAGATGAGAAACAGAGCTGTCTATCAGTGCTCTGAATTTTGTAATGTTAGGAAAAGGCCTTTATAACATAAACTCCAGTATGGAGGATACAAAGGAAGCCCCCACCACAAGTATTCTAATCAAAGAAGAAGTCCCCTGGTGCTACTGAGGACAGAAATTGTGATGAGTTCTGTTCTGCTCCAAATTACTAATTGACTTTTTTCTAAAGAACACCTACTAAGAATCTTGACGTTTTATGGCAAATGTTAAACAGCAGCTGTTTTCTGATTGTGCTTCCCATTCTACAGTTCTCACAAATATCTCCTTAGAATATCTCTTTAGAATAATAAGCTGGAAACACTTTCAGTTAAAAGCAGTGCTGATCAGAGGTAAGTGTGTTAATGTAAGAGGATAGGTCTTAAGCTCAGAAAAGCCATGAAATTTATGGATGAGTTTTAATAAATCTTTCTTTAAGGTTCTTTTATATATTGGTGTTTCCATAGCTTGTTTTATGGCATGAGAAGCTGACATGCTGCTGTGATCATCCCATGATGAGTATCTGCTTATCAGCGCACAGTGGAAGAAGTAATTACTGCATTAATACTGAGTTTTATGTAATTAAATCAGTATTTGGAACTAGGCATAATTTTCATTTAAAAATGTGATTATCATCATCAAATCATTATTGGTGATCTCGATATGTTAAGAAAATTACTGGTAACAAGATGAACTTCTGGACAGTTTGGAGCTTTGTGCCAAACTTTCAGGTCAACAATGGCTGCTGTATATACACATACATGCTTCTTTGCCTACATTTTTATTATCTTTCATTTTACTTAGCCAATTCACTGACTTGTGTGGACCAATGTAAAAATAAATATATTTCTTATCCCAGAGCACACATTTTATATATAATTGATACAAAAAAATTTTTATTATTCCAGGATAAATATATGGTGTAATTCTTTACTATTAATACTGGCTAAGTGTTTGAAAAACATAAAGACAGAAAAGAAGTAAAAGTAATGGTGATAAGAATACTTAAAAACAGAAGATAGGAAAGAAGAAATAGGTTACAACTTTGCAGATGTTCTCTCTGAATAATTTATTTTACGCTTTAAATAGGTGGCCTGATTTTCAGCACTGTCAAGCAGATTTAGATACATTATATAGGTTTAGAAATGTAATTAAAAGTTTTATTAATACTTTTGTATAGCTCAAAAGAATTTTTTTTGGTAGACAAAAGTGGTGGCAGGAACAAGTACTCCCAAATATAACATTTGGATCAGTGTAGGATTTTAAGCCAAATGAATCAGACGTGACATTCTGTATCAAGTTTGCTCCACAAATGTGCTATATCAAAAACCTGGGTTTAGGTTTTAAAGTGCAAAAGTGGAACATTTAACTGAAGAAAATCTTGATGTCATTATTTATGCATGGGCAAAAGCTACACTTGACGGAGATGCCTGGTTCCAGCAGTGATTGGCAGCTGGGAACACTAGGGAGACTGAGCTGCACTGTCTTTATGGGCAGCCTGAATCCGCTGTGCCCGCAAGCCCGTTCTGCGCTCGCCTTGGACAAGAACAGGATGGTTTGTTAAGGAGACTGTTGTGTGTTGCTCTCTCAGTGGTCTGTCCTGTGCTTTGGCAGATGGGATTGAGTGGGTGATGTGCACGGTGGATGGATAGGCTCCATCTGGGCACTCCCTGCTGTGCATCAGCTACTGCATCACCCTGGACCTAATCAGTGAGGAATGCTTCAGGAAGTAAGCTGCACAGGCAGCTGGCCAGTTAGCTTTGGGACTGCTCTGGCACTGTCATCTAATTATAACTGCAAACCATCTCCATTGAACCGTGTCTGATTGGAGGCTCAGTGAACCCAATGTGATAAATTGCTGCTAGGTTAAAGGTCTGGCATCTTTGACATTTATCCACCTTGGTGTGAACGACTATAAAAATCTCAAGGCAACGAGAGGTCTGGGTTCAAAGGGGACTGCCTGCATGAACAAGGCATGCAGAGCCTGCCTCTGCATGAACTTTTGAGCGAGGAGACATTTTATATTATGTTGTCTTTTTTATCATCTAATTTTCTCGCCTTGGGAACTCAGTTGTGAACTGACCCCGGTCCATCATGCCATACATAAATTACTAACAGAACTTTGAAGTTCTTCACACATTTAAAGAGGAAGTTCAAAGGTATATCCTGAAGGGATTCTGTAGAGAGATGTTTTGAAAATAAAACGAAAAAGCCAGCAAGAGATTCAATATCCAAGTGAGTCTTGTATCAAGAAGAACAATATTAACAGTGACTCAGAATATCAGTCATGTAAATATGTGCTGATAGGCAAGTCAACCTCCTTGCACAGTTATATGTAAAGATATATGTTTATTTATAGTTACATATGTGCACTTTTGCATATACGCAGACAAGTATACAAACAAAACCTGTTCTTTTTAGTTATGGGAACATTAATACTTGAACATTTTCTAGCTTGTAAGCATATGAAACTTGCTAAGCTGATTTTCCTGTGTAGGTAATGGCTTTCATTTATGCCATACTAATAATGATCCCCCATCAGGTTTTGCGTAAACAAGTCATCATACATTTTGTAACAATTTTTAAAATGTAAATTATTTACACAGAGAATGCTTGTTGCTTAGGTGGGTGACTCCCGCAGTTTATAAATAAGTTAATAACAGAAATAAATAATTCAGGTACATTTATTTTTGAATCTGTGACTATGAAACCTTTAATATTCAGAGCAAATATATTTTAAAGGTTGTTGGCATTTCTTGAACATATGTAGGATTAATTATTGCAGTGTCTATTTTCATAGTTAGGAAACTACTTGCATGCAGACGACCCCCAAACTAAACAAAACCATTTCACACCAGTCAAGGCCTTGTTTCAGTGATGTACTTGAACCACATTTGAGCACATTCTGAACATCACTCAGCTCCTTAAAAGCTCAGCACAAGTTTAGGTACTGCTGAATTCAATAAGAATTAATATGTACTCAAGTGCTTCCCTGAACAAAAACCTAAATTCTTGCTAGGCTTCTACAGACTCTAAAAATCCTCCCTGAAGGCAAATATGCTGCAGACAGAACATGCTGCAAGTGTTATTGCAGACTTTCTCATCTTTGCTGGAAGCTGCTTGCAACTGATGTGGAATGCTCCTGCTTTCATGGAGTTTCAAGGAGGAGGGGATTATGTGGAGTCACTATCAGTTTTCCCTCTTCCCAGCTTTTTCTATATGCAAAGTCCTGTGTTCTCATGGAGCAAGAGAATTCATCCGGTGTCAGCAGATCTGACAGAGAGCTTACTGCTCTCCATCTAAGCAGACCAGAACGAACAAGCTCTCTCTCCTTCTTGCACAGTTCTGGGTGTGCTTAATCAATTAGAAAGAAGTTCAGGACATGTTGTGCTTCTATGATTGCTACTGTCCTTTTCCTGTGCTCTTCAAGCAGAGGAATCCAAGCTGGATTTTCACTACTAAGTGGGAATTTAACTTGATTTGATGATTGAAAACTTAGCTGATGATGTTTTTTCAGTGAATGCTATTTTTTCAACCTGAATATTTCCTGCCTTTTCTTATGTCCATATTCTATGTGAGGCTTTTATAATTCTTTTGTGCTTCTCTCAGCCTTTTCTTAATTTTCTCTTTTTGTACTTACCATATCTTCTAAATACTCCTTTATACTCTTCTGTTTCAAACACTGTAAGAAACTGCAAAATTTATGATAGAATATAAATACATCAAGTGTATTTAAAAGTTAGTAAAAAGCAACATCTCCCCACCCTCACAAAAAATCTCACACCACCTTCTCCAGAGAAACCCCAAACCAAGCAACCCAAACTCACATTGCTGTGCTGTGTCCCTCCCCACCCTAATTTTTTTTCTTCAGTGATTTGTTTTCCAACCCCACTATATTTAACATAGTATTTGGCTGAATGTGATTCTCTCCCTGAAACAGAAGAAAATACAGATTTTTTTTTTTTTTAAATTAGGATGATTGGACTCATTTTCCTCCAAAACCAATGCAGGAAATAGAAAGTTAAAGAAATGCAATAATAACTGATTTGTATCCATCTCCTCAGACTTACAAATGGTCAAAATAAGTTATCTATCATCTGATGCCTTGGGACATGTTGGCACACAGATAATTAGGAAGTTATTTTCCAAGAGAAGGTCACTGTGTTTTACATAGGCTGAATATGCCAGACATTGGCACTGTGAGAGATTTAGCTAAAGACATGAGGCAGTGATCTGGTGGCTGCAAGGATTCACCAATATTATGAATTCAACAGTAAAACTGATGAAATGTTAGGACAATTAGGACGGTGATATGCTGCTTCACAGACGTACAGAGGAATCATTATGGAGAAGGGAAATGGATGAAATCATCAAAGTGAATGTAAACTTAAACTGGATTTGTAAATCATAGAGGAATTTCCCACACAGAACTGTCTATTACATTATATATCACTCATGAATCCTTAGTAGTTTTTGATCATGAGTACATCAACCCAAATATTTTTACACATTATTTATGTATGTTTATTATTTATTTTACTTTCTTGACTTTTTACTTGAAATTGCTTAACATGCATCGGAGAAAAACATCACGAAGATTTGAAAGCACAGTAAGTTTTTGTGATAGTTTCCTACCTGACTGTCTTTTCTCTAGAGGCTACACTAAAAAAAAGATGAAAGACACACAAATGAAAGTTAGTAGAAATATGTCTAATCTACTAAATAAAGAAATAAATAAAATGTCTCAAATTTAAATTAAAATCTTCTATATATAATGTTGTTGTGGAGTGTTTAAAACATGTTAAGATTAATTCCTGTCCTGTTTTAGAGTATTATTAAAATAGTCTAGATTTGATTTCCTTCTAAAGAAGAAGTTGGTTGTAATATGAATGCAAAATATAACAGCATCTACAAAAAAAAAAAAAGAAAAGAAAGTGCAATAAAACAATAAGAATAAATTTAATTCTTAGTTACAGAGTGAAACAAAAAAAGGAGTATTTAACAATAGGTCATCCACAGGGATTTGATATATTCTTGGGAAAGTCCTTTTGTTAGCTGAATTGTTCATGGACATTCATTTTGAGTGTGTTTACTGAATTTTAAGGTTCTGTTTGAATAAAGTGAGAGACTCTAAGGGATATACTGATGTTCTGGATGTTCAAGGTACAGTGATGATCTATGCATGTTTTATACATGGTGCTGATTTATTTACTGGCTTGTTTTTATCTGTCTTCCCTTATGAATGTTAAATTCTGTAAGTGAGTAATATTAATTTCCAATTAAAAATTTCAGCCACGTGATGTCAAATAACACTTTAGGTGTTGTTGTGGTCCTCTTTCTGCTATCAGAGATAATATGTGCCATTGAAATGATCTGTTAAAAAGTGCTTCTCTTTTTTTAGAGAAGTTTGGTAAGAAAGTTTCCTACTCAAGGGACAGCTGAAATAACAAAATGTCCTTTACCCATGGTGTAGGAAAAAAGATCCCTTCTGTAATTAGCTCAGACATTTCAAGAAATATCTTCTGACTGTCATGTTTAAAGCACAGACAGTTTTTTCCTTTGATTTGTAGAGTAAAATATATTTCCCTAGAATATGACACTGAACACTACATTAAAGTATAGGAGATAATAATTAGGAATTGCTTAAGAAATAAAAATATAGCCTATGCATTTGAAAGCTTATGTCAAAGACATTTCCCTTGGTCTAGAGACATGCTTTTGTAACTAAATCTGCCTTTCAAATACTACATAGAGTATTGCCATTGAATTAATTAATGAAAACTGTTATTCTAGTACATATGGGATTGGTAACTTTTCCTAAACTTTAGGTTATTTGAATGGTGTTTGTAATTTTGTTCATCACAGCAGCCTAGTTTGCATCTCAAAAATGACAGGTTAGAGATACTGTGAAGGAAGTTAAGCAACTTTACTTAATTCTCTATAATCTTCCTCAGATAAGCTATGAAAGATATTTTCTTCAGCTAGTACAGTTTGCACTGATTATGACTTTATTTGACTAGTGATGACCTTGCAAAGAAAAGTATATTTCCTTTTGACTATGAGGACAGATTCCTGTAGATCTATCTTCTTTTTGTTCTTTATAGCAAACACAAATGGCAGCTTCTGACTCAGAACAGTTGTGGCCGTGATAAGACTTGCTCTGTTATTAATTACAGTTATTGTTTCTGTAATAACTCTTTATAAAGTAATCTAATGGATAATTGATAGATTTTTTTTTAGAGTTCTTGATAAGGAGGGGAGATTATATTCGGAACACTCCTTATGAAAGTTCTCCTGCTTCATACTTGTGCTTTCCTGTTCCTTTCAGAAAAGCATTCAATGAGCGAATCAAAACTCCAGAAATACACAGCAGATGCATCCATTGTTGGTGAAAGTGGAGATGGGTATTAGCAGAATAATAACAAAACTCTGTGACTGTTTCTTTTTTTTTTTTTTTTTTTTTTTTTTTTAACCGTGCTTGCTGGTAGGATTTGGGTGAAGAAGGAAGTCATGAACAGTAAGTCACAGGTGTGGTTAGAGTCATGGGTGAGACTGGTCAACACAGCTATTGGCACAGGAATATGAATAAAATAGACTTCTTCATGCCAGCCATACGGGGGAAGTTACCACCTGCATCACTGGGCAGTAGCCACAGCATGAAGCAAGTTATCTGTGCTGGGGAAAACCTCTAGGACAGGAGCCAGAAAAATTCAGATTCTCCTCTCCTCCTTAGGCAGGAAAACAGGTCAGCCTGAGCACAGACCTGTCAGACTCTGCACTTTTCCTCCCCTGGACTCTTCCTTCTTTGGACAGTGAGCTCACTGCATCCCGGTGTCTGTCACTGCCTGCAGTGACACGGGACTGAATGTATACTCCTTTGTTCCTGGAGTGTGCTGGAGTTTTGCTAAGCTCTAAGGAGACTTTTGCAATGGAGTCAGAGATAAAATGAGAAGGTGTAAAGCACGCTAGGTTTATAACATAGAAATGTGAAATCTACTGACATACAGGGGATGATGACATTGGAAGGGTTAAATTCCACTGCTCCTTGGAAGGAGAGTAGCAAGGTGTGTTATCATTGTCAACACAATGACAAGGCCAACTAGGGAGGGAAGTGGTGGAAGGAAGGATGCCAGGATAATTTGTAAACCTGGTCTAAAGGCTCGATCTATATACACCAATAATGACTTTTAGGGATTTATAGGATTAGTATTAAACACATATGTTCATTTTATGAAGTTTTTAATTTTTTTCCTTCTTTTTCTGAAAAGTTAGCTTTATTAGTGGATTTATTAGTATATTAAATTGATCTAACTTTTCCAGACTCACAGTACTGTATTTAGTGCATTGAGAATGTTACTTCTGATATTTTATTTTACTTGTATGGAAGCCAGAATGGACCTCAGGATGCCATTATTATTCTGTGATATTTCAAAATACTGTCCTTGGATTTTAGTCTGTATCTATGTGATCTATTATTTCCCTTTGATGGTGCTGTTATTACATATATATTCCACAATTCACGTGTGCTATATTTGTTATTGATCTTTAGAGTAGTGTAAACAGTATGCATTTATTTACATGTATATATATTCATGCATGAGGCGGTAATGAATTTACTTGCTATCGATTTGTTTTCTTTTTGATTCTGGCAGGCTGTTCAGCATTACATTTTGTAATTTACGCGATAATGTTCTGATGGAAGTTGTAAAACCAGAACATTAGTAAGCTTATTTTTGCTGTCTTAGTAAATCTGTTCAGAAGGTAGATTATATAAATGGTAATCTCTGCACCTGTCTTTTTACAGAGGAATATAAAATAAAATGTTTTTCTGAAGGTAAAAGCATAAAAATGTTGAGCTTACCTCAGCATTCTTGACATCAATATAAAGCCTGAGTGATAGATCAGGATTCAAAGTGAGGAGGTATCAATCTGCTAAATTTAATCAGTGAGGAATCCCAATGGTACTATTTAAATTTTTTAAAATGCAAGTTTGCTGTTGTACTTACTGATGTGTAAGGCTCTTCTCTACCTGAAGTATCCAGCTGAACCAAGAAAAATTTCCTCAAGTTCAAAGCCAAACTCCTCAACTAAACTCTGAGTGGTCTGAGTCATAGATGCTACTAAACTCTGAATTTAATAAAAATGAATTATGTGTTTATGCTGCCTCATAGCCCATATGTATGCCTATATTTAGTGCTGGACATGCATTTAGATGGTTTTTTCACTCATGAGCAAAGTTCTGCATGAGCAAAATAGAACCTCTGTGCCCTATTCTTTCTGATAGCCCATCTGGTGTCAGGAGGGATAAACCTGTGCTGCACACAAGGGCTGTGTTTACACCTTGCCATTTTATATTACAGCACCACATAAAAGAAGGGTTAATTTTGAATAATTTTCTTGAATCAGTTGATCTTTTAAATTATGTTTTTTTCTGTTTTATTTATATATATATATTCCAGTGCAGATGAGTTTCATTAAAAACTCAAAAATTTGTGAGATCTCGTGCATAGATTTTAGAGGGTATTGACAGAAATGGCAGTCTGATTCATAACACAGAAGAAACACATATTAGTTTTCATAGCAGCATGTGTAATGGCTGTGATCCCTCTTGCAGTGATTGTCTACATTCCTTTTAAGTTACAAGGTCTATTTTGTGCTTTCCTAAATGTCTACGGCCAGTAAAATTTGCATTTTCTTAAATGCAGTGGTATTCTTCCACTCAAGCATTTAAGGCTTCTAAACATTTAAAAAAGGGAATATTCTCATTTCTCTTATTTTTATATCCATTTTACAACAATATTTAAATTAGGAATGGAAGCATCTCTTTGAAGTTCTGGGTTTAAACTCTGAAAATAGTACTTTGGCTTCTGAAATCATTATTCCAATGTCCAATAGTTGTTTTTATTTGAATTAATAATTTCAAACCAGAAGGTAAATAAAAGTAAATAGTTGGAAATACAAGTAAATATATGCACTTCTGTATTAGTATAAGAGGACATATGCTCAAGGAGTGTGGTTTAAATTTGATAGATGAGGAATGAATGCAATCATATGACATTTAGGTGTGATTATTTAATTCTGAAGCATTTACAGTGCAGTTTGTGAAAATTTTATTAAATTAAATCACATTTTAAATTAATTTTAATTATAAAATATTGTGAAGAAAAGTACATGAAGCTAGCATTTTTGTTTCAATATTCCTTGCAAAAAAGAAAAAAAAGACTCTCTACAGAAAGTGACATGTTATAACGAATTTTTTGTATATTCAGAATAATAATTCTGCTGCCTTTTGATAAAGAAGTAGTATCTGATTTAATAGCTATTCTTCTGCAACACAGGGCTACCTCAGGGCAGTGCTTGACAGATCTGTTGAGCAGCTTACCAGTTATGGGTAGGGATCCAGCTCTGCCCTCCTCTGAATGCAGAACGTCAGTGCTGGTGAGAGGCACAATTCCTCTCCCTGCTGCTGATAGTTTTGGGAACATGACCTGGATGCAAAAGCTGAAAGACTTTGAAACCCCAGAGTCTTAGGAGCTAAGCACAAGACCATGGCTTGCACCAAGCAAGACATTGGGGTTGCGAGACAGCACTCCTGTGAAGCACGCAGAAGGGTCGCTTGAAGCACAGCTGCTTCCTCACTTCTCTCAGGGCTCAGATGGTCTTTCATGCTCTCTCTGCCCTTGCTGTGTGCTCTTCTGTAGGATTTATTTAGCATGGTGCTTTCAGGTGAATCCTGTGGTGTGCCCTGTCAGCTTGCTCTTCACCACACTTCTCATATATACCAGTCCTGCAAGGCAATTCTACCTTAACGAAGGAGACAGTGGGGCTTGTCCATAAAGCAAGGCAGAACTGCCTCTTACCTCCCAGAAAGCAAATTCCATGTACCTTTAATACATAGACTCTGTCTGTTTACAGAACTTTATTTGTGCCTCAAGGAACTGTTCTTTGAAAAGATCAAGTTCCAACTTCCTTTGCCCCTCCATTATCCATAGGTCCAGGGCACAGGACAATGTGAACCGTCACAGATTTAGTGAATATGCATGCACTAGGCAGGGCTGTAGAAAAGCGTGGGACAGTCAGTAATGTGGAGTGCAGAGGTCCCAGACAGCGTTCGGTTGACTACCCTTCCCACCTGTATCTGCCCCTGCTTTTGGATCTGCTTCAGCACAGCTCACTGCCATGGCAGAGGTCTCTGCCCACAGCACAGTGTCACCCATATCTTCAATCCCTGCCTGCATTTCCTTGGGCGAGAACTGACACTTGAGTATATGGCATCTTACAGTTCCTGTGCTTCAGGCATGCCGTGGATCCCTGCCGACTTCAGCCCGACCTTTAGGGAGCCTGAGAAAACAAAAGCAGACCCTCAGGGCAAACACGAAGCGCTCAATAGCTGATGTTTGCTCTGAACAGCGGCATGGGTGACATTTAGCCTCTCCAGCAAGTTCTTCTCTGAGCTTAGATGCTTTATTCATCTATCCTCCGTCAATTAGTCCTCTGTTATGCAGGTTTCACCTCAGTTTACTTGAAAAATAAACCCAAATAACATATTCATTGGTACTAATGAGTAATGACTTGTAATATTGCTTCTCCATTCATGCTTAACGACTTAACTGCAGCGCATTTGCTAAGCTGTAGCTGGCTTTTTTTCCCCTTTTTATTTTTTTTTCCTTTCTTCCTGCCTCCTTTCACTGTGAGAAGATTGAGGCTGACAAGCAAGTCATTTCCAGTGCTCAGGCATGTGCCACGTTTCAGAAAGACAAATAACACAGCTGAAAAGCACATAGGTGGGCAAAGTAGCATGTGCTTCCAGGATGAAAAACGAGAGGCTGTCTGACCCACCTGACACACCCTTCAAACAGCTCAACTGCTGCTGTGGGAAGCAAAAAACTTCCTTTCTTTACATCCTGACAGTAGTAAGTGGAAGGACCTAGGTAATTATTTTTCTTCCTCTTTGCCTGCTGCCCTCACTCTGTCTTTCCATTTAAGATGAAGAACAGTTGCTGATTTTCTTTCTCCTTTATGATCTGGACCAAAAGCAAGGCAGATGAAGAGCCCATGACAACTTCTGGCCATATTTTGTCCTTATGTCAAGTGTGATGCTTCAGGAATCACTTTATTGCTGATAAGGAAGGGTAATTTCAGGATTTTTTCTCAGATACCACGAAGTGACCCACTAATTCAGAATGTGTGTATTTGTATGACTTAAATGATTTACCTTTGATTGATAATATAATCTCCTTGTTTTTCTTCTCTGTCATATTTGAAAACTACAGTTTTGTTTCCTTTTACCTCTAAAATTAATTATATTTGAAGAGTGGATTCCAATCCTAAATTGTGTGAGTTCTTTGTGCTCTTAACAGGTAAAAATATCTAATGAAGATGATGTTATGCTTAAAACAGTCTTCTGATCTCTACACATTACATCTTCATATTAATCACAGTGTAAAGTTTCTGTAAGATCCAGTGTTGATCTATAACCTGATACTTTCTATAGATGCTTACTGTAATGCTACAGTGCAGGCATTACAATCTCAGCCTGCTGGGTTGGCCAGAGATGCACTCTGGAAGGTATGTCTAATGGGATGGGACTCTGTAGACATCTTGTGAAAGATAACAAGGATAAGCAAACTAAAGCAAACTGTTGGACTGTTAAATAGCATAGTTAATGAGCAATTAACATGGACAACCATGGGAAAGAAAAAATCAGTTTGAATAATATGAAAGATGCTGTGAAAAATTGGTGCTGCTCTGACTTCCTTTCTTTGTACCGAGACACTTCTCTTGTAAGAAAACAAAAAAAAGTAAGGGTAGAGAAAAATGGTGAGGCCTGTGATGACGTGCAGCAGTGTTATTGTGAAATAGTGTCGGCAAGTCCAAATATATGTGTTTGGACAACTTTCTAAATTTTCTGAAACAAAATAGGAAATAATTAGTTCCATTGCTCTGATGATGTATTTTCTTTTACTAGAAATTCACTTGGTGTCACTTACTCTGTTTTTTTCAGTGTATAACATTTTGAGAGAGAGAGAGGTGCATACAAAGTGTATACACAAAGAGATATGGAATATGGCCAATTTTCGGTAAATTTATACACAGCCCAGAGTCTCTGTATAGTCAAAATTTGTCTGAAATATATTGTGAATTTTGACAAAACGGGAATGTGGGGAGAAATTTTGGCAATTTTGAACTTAATAGAAGAGGCATTCTAGTTAGAAGGGCAGCAGTGTTTAATCATAGAATGCAAACTAAATATAGGGAAAGGACATGCAGCTAACCAGATTGCTCATATTTTATATAAATTGAGGCATATTTTATTTACATATCTTAGAGGATGAGGTCACATGATAAACAAGCTAAATTGTTGCCACACTCACGGTTTCAGTTAAGACTGTATATGTGTGGCTTGTTAAAGCATGTAAGTTTGCAGTTGGGCCTTCACCTTTGTATTGAGCATACACAGATGATGCTTTGAAAGACCAGGTTAAGACTGTACTGAACTATAGAATTATAATTCATAAGGTATACTTTGTTTTCATCCTTCTGTTGAACATAAATTTCTTGGTGCTGACAGTTTCAGCTAAGTTCTGATTTACTTACAGAATAGGAATATTTGTCAAAACTTGGCAGGGGCTATGAGGACAGTGGGTACATATTTCTCTGAATCCATTGCCAATTCCTTTCATGAAGGGTTGGTGACTACCTAGCATGAAGAGAAGATTCCTTCACTGCAGGGACATAGATAAATGTGTAATCATAATTGACAAAAGCTGCTTTCTTTGGAAGTTGAGAGTTGTCTGAATAAAATGAAGCTCTGTTGTAAGCAGAGATTGTAATCTCTCTGGCCATCCTCTGAAAGGGAAGGTGTGACCTAGAGGTCACTTGCTATTCATATAGCTAAAAAGTTTTCAGCACAATTACTGACCTTTGTACAGTCTGAAAATTCAACAGATTAATGATGCTTGGTGGTGAATATGGTGTAGTCTTCGGCATTGTAACAATTCCCTAATGTTGTGGGATACTGTGTTGTTAACTGATAAGAATCCAAAAGCAAGTTATTAATTTTCAAGTAAAAAATTCATGTGTTCACTAGTGTTAAATGGTTGCAGCTTATTGATGCTGATAAGTATTTTTTATCATTTAAAGGACTGCTCTGGGAAACAACCATTCTTTAGTAGTGGTTAAATAATTTGCAGACCCAGAATTTTCCATGGTGGATCAGCTCTTTGGAATATTCCTGCTCATTCCATACACTGTCATATCTTTGATTTGGTTGAGATGTGCTAAAAAAAAAAATTCAAAAAGGCAAATAGACTCTTTTAGCAGGCAAAACACAGTGCAGTTCCCTCAAGCTGACTGCTCAAGCTGGCTGTTCCTCACAACAAAAGTCATGGAATCTGTCAGTACTCAGACACAGTCTCTCACTAAAAGACTTTCTTATACCTTGCCATCTGTCATGTGCTGCCTGTTCCCATGGTAAAAATGGCTCCCCCAGTTTTGTCAGATTTGACAATCATTTTCATTGAGATTGGTGATGGAGCAAGCTTCAGAAATTTGTTCCTTTTCCTACTTCTTCCCTTGGATTGATTGCATCTCACTTTAGGACTCACATATGTAGTCCTAAGTGACTTTGGTGGGTCTTCTTAAGAATGAAAATTGATGCACAGGAAAGGTTGTGCCTGGACTTTGCCAGTAGGTAACAGTGTAGAAAGGCTTTTGCTTTAAACCCTCTACATTCTTTTAAACTTTCAGTAGGGTTGCTCACCTTCAGTAGAAAACCATACATATTAAATGGACACTGTTCGTATAAATTTTCAGGAATATGTAACAATGATGATGGAGAAAGAGGCAGTTAGAGGGCAAGAAATAAAGGACTGTCTGCAAAGATAATAAATAGCAGGGGTGTACTGTATATGGACAAAATGCACTTTCATGAGTAACAAAGAAATTACAACATTGTCATACACATATTTCACCTTGAGCTATCTGCTACAATACATAAATACTAATCTGACAGCCCATACTTCTCTTTTCCAATCAAATATGAATTTACAAATATTAATCCTGTATTTGTTCCAGTAGAATAGCAAAAGGAGATATGTTACCACAAATTATCAACTTCAGTGACTTCTGAAATACTCTTGACGTGTTGCTTTGTCACTGTGATGCTAATTTTATGTTCAGTCTTCATCTCATTTCCCAGATCATCAGTGTCTGCATTTGAGAGCTAAAATAGCTAAGTCTCTCAGCAAGCATCAGTGACACACGGATGATCTCCAGTTCCCTGTGCACCAGCTGCAACACATCTTCAGTGAACGCCATGGACAGAAGAGACTTAGATGTGCCAAAGATGATGCCAGAGCATCTGTGCATAATCTGGATGCTCATGACCCCAGCCCATCCCACTAGTAATATCTACTGATTTCTCCATTATTCCTATCAGCTAGACCTTTCGTGTGCCTTGGCCTTTTTTTTGTATGTGGATTTTTTACTCTAAAATTTTTCAGAATTAATAGCCAAATTTAAAGGCTGTGCACTCAGATATTAATTCAGTAACTCTCTGAATAGAAAAATAAGGAGCATCCTCACACAACAGATGACTGTTTAGCTGCCACAGTCCTTGCAGAATATCCAAGTAAAAACACAATAGTGCCTTCAAAGAAGGCCTGATAAAGCAGGGAGGTGTGCTTTCCATCTGTGGTAGTTAGAGCATATGCATAGTACAGCAGGTACATTGCACATATCCAGACTCTCATGCATACATGACTTTAAATGCATTGTAATAATTTATGCTAGCTGAGGAGCTGGCTTGATGTGCTGTCAAAAATAAACTTCTGGTGATTTGAAAATATGAGCTCAAGCCTTGATGACTGGAGCCACTGTTAATGATCTGAGAAATATCTGCACATCTAAAGTGAATATATGAAGCCTGCAGGCTTTCCACGCTAGTTTTTGGACTATATGTTTCCAGAAGTCTTGCTGAATTCATTTATAGACTGCGCCTGTGTGCCTGTACTTTTCATACAGTTGAGATGGTCAATATCATGCGTGACCTGTGCAGTGGATTTTAGCAAATGCTAGTCAAAGAAACCATCAGGAAATCAATTTTCTAAGGTGACACCTTCTTTCAGAAAATCATTTTATATAAAAAAGTTACTTTATTCCTTGCAACTGTGCAGTTCTCCCAACTGAGAGAAATGCATTGGATGTTCAGGGGCAGGAAAGGACATTCTGGTTTCACAGAAAAACAGTAGCCATTAGAAATTATAATTTTTTCCACTTGGGAAAAATGTTCTAGGTTTTCTCATGTGTATCTAGGAATTTAAATGTAACTTCAGAAAAAATTCCTCTGTTGGCTCCCTGTCTGGCATAGGAACACAGCAAGCATTCTGTGAACTACTAGGTGTGGATGTTCTAGAAAACAGAGAGAATGCTACAACGTGTCTTTCATGTGTTAAATCAGCAGATGTTCAGATCTCCTCATTAAAGGCTTTGTACTTGTTTCCCTTAGTTGACGCAGTTTACCACAAACCTCAACATTTTCTATCAGGATTTGCTATCATAAATGTAACAGACAGAAAACTGTAGCTAGTAGATCTGGTATTCAGTTGTATTTTGATGTAACCTTGTAAAAACTCTGTGAAATCTTTTTGTTTTACATTAACTGATGATTTTATGGTGGTAGTGGCTGCAATATGTAGTTACATGTTTATGTCACTTTACGGTTTTGTCATGAGTGCATTTCTAGTACCATCACAAATTGTTCAGAGAAACCTGTCAGGCTCTTTGTGCATTTGAGAGAGTATTTAGAAATATCCATATTCATCCCTTTGTATAAATTCAATCCTTAACTTGTTTATGTGATTAAATTTTGTTAAGACTTCGTGCTATCACAGAGTCAAATGCTTAGTATACCTTTTTGACTGAAAAAGATATTTGTTCCTATTAGAAGGCAAGGAGAATAAATAGGAGACACCAGATTAAAAAATCACCATAATCTAAATGTATTAATAGACATAAAAATCTACAGAAAATTGGAGCATGAGTGTTTTTTTTAAAGCAGAGACAGTACTATTTTCCCAATACCATTTCTGAGGCTGTATAGGATACTGTTCTGAGGAAATCCTGTTATTTATGCTTATTTTTGTGTGTATCCCACTGCCATTACTGTGAGGTGACCACTTTGCTATCTGGAACAGCAGTCCAGTATTGTCCCATGATAGGGACTCCTTAAGCAGAGAAAAGTCAGACCTTCTCCTTCCAACAGACTCTGGTATCCACAGGCAATTACTCTAGAAAACCTCTGTGATGGGAGCTGTATATTGTTTAGAATAAATGTGCAGCTGGACCATTTAATTCCAGACATAATGGACTGGTGGCAACTTTCTGGCAGTTGTAGGCAACCCTGTCTCATATCAATAAAGCTGCTAATGTAAATTCAGAAATGTGAGGGACAAAAATGATGTGCAGTAGTTTTTCTCTGTGTTTTTTGATGACTGTGCCATTTGACGTGCCAGAGGGCATCTCACTGATTTGTGTTGTGTTACTTCTGGAAAAAAATCTTTTATTAAATTAGTATTTCATCTGCTTACCAAGTTACCTCAACAGCTGATGTCATCTGACCTCTCTCTATAGCTCATTACGAGTCTTTAGTTCATTTTTAAGTCAGAGTGAGGGCTGTGTTTGGCTAACTCAATTTCCTTTCGAGAAATTAATAGAAATTTACACTAAATTCTGTTCACTGTTTTTACTGTAGAAGCCTCTGAAAACCAAAGCTCTTTTTCTCACTTATTTTTATTTCAGAGCCTTATCTTTGAGTTATCCAAGTTACTGACTATGTGATCTTTGTAGATTTCCACTACTGCAGACTAATCAGAGCAATTTTATAGTTTAGAAGAGTATTTATTTGGTTCTTCTTTTTCTGCATGGTACAATTACTTCTATGTCCTAGAAATGCATCTAAAGAAGTGCTATGAGGTATTTTAGTGATGTAAGTGACAGTTTTGGCTTTATGTCTCCTTATCTGAAAGACAGCATCTCCAGCAGCACAGACATATCTCATCCTGCCAAGGCCCAGTGTGGAACATTATGTGTGAAAGAGACTCCAAATGAGGGGAATGGATCTCTTTCTTGCTTAAAATGCTATGAATTTATTCCTTTAGGGTGAATGACTGTATTTTATAACTCCAGTTCTAGAGATAATAAATAATTTTAGGCCACTGAAGTGACAGGACAGAAGAGCTGCGTGAAAAGTGAATCATTTGGGAATAAAAATGAGCAATATCAGTCTGAATTAAGTGCATGAGCCCACAGCATGAGTTATTGGTTTGATATTCAGATGTTAAAGGGCAAGAGCTTGCTTTGTGCTAGTCCTATGGCCAGAGCTGCTAGAAAATGGGATCTCACAGGTTGAAGCTGTTTGGATCTGGCCTGGAAGCAGAGATGGTAAAAACTCTGGCATCCTGTTTTCACCCTCTGGGCTGCCAGCAGTGTCTTCCAAAGCCAGAGACCTGGAAGTTGAAGGATTTAAGTGACATAAGCATATTGGTGACAAGGACATGAGGACCTCTGCAGTGTGCCCACATGAAGATCCTGCTGGCTCTGGGATCACCAGCCCCAGCTTGAATGGGCAAGGAAAGTCAGCACTCTCCTGGCAATTGTGTCAGTGTCTGAAAGCTGAAAATTAGTTGTTGTTAGGGCTAATGGTGGCAAGATGATTAGATAGATAGATAGATAGATAGATAGATAGATATTTGATTGAATAGAAGATATTTGATTGAATAGAGGATATTTGATTGAATAGGTACTAGAAGTTTGCAGAGGTTGTTGTTTTGCTTTTGTGAGAGGTAGGGCTCCTAAATAAATAAATAAATAAATAAATAAAAAGTGATTCAAATTGGTAGTAAAGTTTAAATTTTAGCTTTTCTATTTGAACAGCTCTTTAGAGTGTCACTTTTTACAATGACCTGAATCATAACTCAAGAGAGTTCTGCTATGTCTTACAAAGTCTGGAGAGGTTGCAAAGGGAGAGGAACTTCAGTTTATTGATTTTGGGTCCTAAAAACCATTCAGTAACTATTATCTGTAGTTAACAGATCCACATGACTCATGCTGATTAATTTCCTTATCTGAAAGATGTTTCTTTTCATTCTGTAAATGATATCTGGTGATCCCTGAAGGGCTCTATAGTTTATAGATTTTATAAGAGAATGAGGAAATGAATGCATTATTTTCTTGCCTTTTTGTGATGCTCTATTCACAGAACACTCTATTTTAATACAATTTATGCTTTTACCAGCATTTTAACATTTCACTGTAAAAGAAAAAACAAAAAGAGTCTTTTATCGTTCATATTGAAAAAAGCGCTGAAGCTTTAATCCACCCAGAGTCAGTAACTGTTATTTGATCTTAAAGGATGGCACTCATAAACTACAGAAAGGCAAGGGCTAAAACATTCTTTATGCTGTAAATGTTATAGTGCATCTCATATTTATTGAAGGGACCATAATTATGCAGAACCATTTCAGTGGATATTCATGGCACTGTACCAAGCAGTATCTCTGAATTTTTTATCAACTCTATGAGCCTGAATTAAGTACCTGTATCTTTTCATTACATTCCACTTTTCCTCCTATTTTAAATCAACTTCCTGTGAAGGACTGTGTTGTTGCATAAATATACACATCTGCAGCAAAGGGATTAAGGAAGACCATAAGTGTGGAGACTGTATAAGGTCTGGTTGAGTAATCATTAAAGTGAACCTGTTGCTTTTTTAGAATTTATTTTGTAGCTTTTGTGTACCATCTTCAGTTCATAAGTTTAAGTCATATCTGAGCAATGTTCTAGTGCTGTGGCTACTTTCTAGCTCCTTATTAGGAAAGTACAAATTAGTGACCACTGCTTATTCAAAATGATTTTCCAGTGTTGCTTTTCCTACTGATTATTAGCATGAAGAGTTTACAAAGCTGACCACACAGAGCAAGTACAGATTCCTCATAGGTTTAGGAATCACCAGGTTTTGTGATGCTGTTGATCATTCAGAAAAACTGAATTTATAATTGCAAATTATATTCTGGTATTGATACTGATATGTGAGAAGGGCTTTTTACAAGGCCATGCAGTGACAGGACAAGGGGTAATTGCCTGAAAACTGAAAGGGGTTAGTTTTAGATCAGGTATTAGGAAGAAATTCTTTACGCTGAAGGTAATGAGGCACTGGAACAGGTTGCCCAGAGAAGTTGTGGTTCCGCCGTCTCTGGAAGTGTTCAAGGCCAGGTTGGATGGGGCTTTGATCAACCTGTTCTACTAGAAGGGGTCCCAGCCCATGTCAATGGGGCAGGAACTAGAAGATCTTCAAGGTCCCTGCCAACACAAACCACTCTATGACTCCATGACATTTTCCTTGAAATCATGTTCTCATGTCGGGGCCCAGGGAACTGTGTCAGAGGAAGGCAAATGAAGAAGGGAGTATGTGCCCTTTAAGGCACTTCTTTTACTGAAGTAGCTGTTCAACACCCTAAAACCTCCAGAAACCTGGTCCAGCGAGGGAAGGTCACAAGTAAGAGCTCTGCCTCCTCCACCTGACCTTGCACCGCCAACTTTGCCTGAGTGTCTAATTTCAAGGAAAACCAAGACTGCATTCTAAAAGTCACTTTATTAAACAATACATATAATTGGATTGCCTGATTCTGTAGGAACTCTTTCTGATATAGATTTTCTGCATACAGGAAAAATATTTCTAATGAAACCAAAATATATAACAAAGACTAAGCTATTAGATGTAAATCCATCTTTCCACAGTACACAACTCTATGTGCAAGTATAAAGATTTTCATATTTCAAAACAAAAAATGGCTAATAACTGAGAGAAAATTGAGGAAACTTCCCTTAGTGATTAAGTATTCTGTAATTGTCTAATGTATGAATTTTTTTTTCTGACCATAATTTAAAGCAGGCTAGCTGTTGGTATGTTGGTCTGGCCTGCAGTTTGAGATTTGATCAAGTTTATTAAATGCTAATACATTGAATTTTTAAACTTTTCTTTGAAGCTAGTAAATGAAAATTTCAAAGAAAATTGTATTTTTTTTCCTTCCATCTTAGACCATATTTTTTATATGCTGCATCCAATTGTTCTTCAAATTTAAAATATATTACTAAAATGCTGGAAATTTTCTGAATTAAATTTTTTATTTCTTTCCTGACATTTAAAAAAAGAGAAGAATTCTAATTTTTAAATCTTTCTTTTCCTCAGACGTGTATGTTTACAGTATGAGGTAGAAATGTATTGTTATGTAGAGGTTTCAGAACCTAACTAAAATATATTCAAACATTTGAAGCTCAGAAGGTGATAGTGACAGCAGCTAAAATATATTTCACCACATCTGAAACATTTGACAACTTTTTACAGAGATGTAAAAAATACCTGCTACAAGACTGGAACTGTTGTTATCTGTTCCAAATGTTTAGTGTCTAAGTATTGTTTGAGGAGGGGGAGGAAGGGAGGAAGGGAGGAAGGGAGGAAGGGAGGAAGGGAGGGAGGAAGGGAGGGAGGGAGGGAGGAAGGAAGGAAGGAAGGAAGGAAGGAAGGAAGGAAGGAAGGAAACCTTAAATCTCTACTCCCCATTATTGGGCAAAAAAGCATTCTAAATAATTTCAAAGAATGATAAATTTACTCTCCAAAATGCACTGTAATACTTTGAAATTAGCAATGAAATGGATTCCAAACAAGAATGCTGTAAAATTACATATATCCATGGAATTTATTCCTAATTATTGGCATTACGTTAGGGAAGAGAGGGTGACTCAGAAACCACTACCTCAGTGCTCTTGTCCATTCCTTCACAAATGTCCAGCTGATTTGAATCAACTGAGTTTTCATAGCTCAAAAGATTACATTTATGGCACACAAGACCAGGAAAACAGTATTTTCTCAGTGTACTGTAGAATCAGGCTTGTTTTATGCAAGCAGTCAGATGAAACATTTGTAAATGTTCATCTAGAAATGACTGTTCTAAGTGGCATCCTCTGGCAACAGGGCTAGAAAAAAAAGTTGTTATATCACTGTGTATCTAAACGATCGGGTTTTCTATTACCTCTTTGATCGTACTGTTCAATTTTTCTGTCATTATATAAATTATAAATGTAAAGAGAGCAAACCCCTTTGCTTTTAGCAGCAGGTGGTGTTTTGCTCTCACAGGTCTTTTCTCGAAACCCTGCTGGGATTTGCAGGCTTGTGTGTATCACGACCTTTCTGTCTCGCCTCAGAGGTGCCGTCGATGGCACAGCGAGGAGCAAGGGATTTCTCTGCCGGATCCCAGCCCGGGAGCGTTCCCGGAGCACCGGAGGCTGGAAAAGCAAGCAGGGCCCGGCCCGGGCAGGTGGCTGTGCCCGGCCTGCCGGAGTGTGTCCTTCCTCTGCCCACACGGGCACAGCACGGAGCCCAAATGCACAATTTGCTGCCCGAGGAGGAGGCAGCAGAACCTGTCTCCAGAGCAAGGGAATGAGCGTCGCTCTCGGCAGCACAGGGCTGCGGAGAGGGCGGCTTAATGAAGCGTGACAGGTACGGGAGGAACGAAATCACAGCACTCGGCAGGCAGGCCATTTAAAATGGTAATACAGTCAGCCCTCCTCTCATCCCAGCGCTGACACTCCTCAGCGTCTGCCTGTGCCACTCATGCTGCACAGATTGTCAGGTGGGTATCAAAACAAGCACAGCAGGCAAATAAATAGGCGAATCTGAGCAAATATTCTCTCTCCTGCAGGAACTGTAGACAAGAATGACTGACGTGAACTCAGTGCTACTGATGATCCTGGTCTTTTCTGCCTACACTCTGTAGGTTATTTCTTGTCATGCCCAGCATTTCAGCTTACATAGGTCTCTGGTAAACTCCCCCAGCCATATTGGTGTGTAAAAATGTAATCTTAACTCACTGTTACATCAGATTGCTCTCTGATGAAAATTCAGGAATAAACTTTCGTGGTTCAATGATGGAAGTGTATTGGCTAAGTTTTAATAGATCAGCTATTAATAGATCAGATGTCTTGAAGTGCTGCTTTCATAGTTTTTCTGCTTAAACTGACTATTGGGATTAAATGGAAAAATAATAGCTTTTTTAATTTTAACATTTCAAACTTTTATGCTCAAAAATAGGCAAAGTCTGTTAGGTCTTCATGGGTCTATTCTTAACAGAAGTGATGGCCTGACTGCAATCTGTTGCACAGACACTATTTTCTCTGAAATAAGGCCTGATAAATTCCTCTTTTCTAAGTATAAAAGTTACATCTATGATATTTAGAGAGACAACTTCTTTTTCTCAGTCTGGAGGTGCAGTTGTGAGTGTCAGCATCCTACAAATCACATAGATTACCTTCATGTTGACAGAGAGCCTTACTTAGTTCAGTAGGATTTTCATCAGGCCTATTATTATTGTAGTTCTTATTTAGCAATTGAAATTACTGATATTTGTTCTCAAAATAAGGTATATGAGAGAAAAAATAGTTATTGTTAATAATGCACTTTGAGATTATTGCCCTGAGCAATTCAATGTTGTACATTAAAAAGTTCTTGTTGGCTCTTATTTCTTCTGCTTGTACAACTCCTCTTTTGCATGTGGACCTGTCCCTGTTTACCTTAGGTTTCTTTTTATTATAATTAACTTTCCTTCATTTATCATTAATTCTTCATCATTCACTGCTCACTTCTCTTCTCCTGTCCCTCAGACTGTCTGTATTGAGGCAAATGAAGGAAAATTGGTATATGGTGCTTAGGGTCCAGAGCACAAGTCTTATGAGGAGTGGCTGAGGTAACTGGGGTTGTTTAGCCTGGAGAAAAGGAGTCTCAGAAGTGACCTTATCACTCTCTACAGCTGCCTGAAATGTGGTTGTAGTGAGGTGGTTATTGGTTTCTTTTCCCAGGTAACAAGTGATAGGATAAGGGGAAATAGCCTCAAGTTGGGCTAGGGGAGGTTTAGATTGGATATTAGAAAAAATTTCTTTACTGAAAGGTTTTCAAAGCATTGGAACAGGCTGCCCAAAGAAGTGATCGAGTTACCATCTCTTGAGGTAATTAAATGGCACTTAGTGACATGTTTTAGTGTTAGACTTGGTGGTCCTGGGTTAATGGCTGGACTTGTTGATCTTAAGGGTCTTTTCCAACCTAAATGATTTTGTGATTCTATGACTCTATGACATATATACTTGGCATTTCTTGAGGCAAGATCCCACCTATAGTTATTGACATAACGATATTGAATGTGTTGCTGCTGGTATACAGGCTGCACGCATTCTGTTTTAGTGTCTGGATGTATGTGCTTTTGGTATCTTCTTGCAGTGAATAGAAGTCCAGTGTCTCTTTCAATAAATTCGGACAGTCTTTGGACAATTCTGTAAATGTATTGCTGTATTAAGTTAAGCTCACGAGTCTAGTGCTAGGCTTATGCAGCTTGTAGTTAGAGGAAACTTTTCCAACTCTGTGATTGCATGGAATATTTTGGTTAGTGGGTAGAAATGACACTTGAGCATTAGATAGTAGTACTAATAATTTCTGCAGCACTTTTTTGCATCTTTGAATAGATCTCAAATAAGAAAACTGGTTTTATTTCATTCTACTTAAAAGAAAAATAATCAAAGACTCTTCTCCCACTCGCAAGTCTTTCATTCCTCCCAGAGAGCTTTTAATCTGGAGAAAAGAATGATTTTACTTTTTCTTTGTTTGCAGAAAGCAGCAGTAAGAGAATCATACTATTTCAGGCTGATATGAGTGGGTAAGAACTAGCCTTTTAAATTATTTTATATTTACACATAGTTTTTATGCAACAGGTTTCCAGCTTATATTTTGGAGGAAGAAAATGAGTAAATGATATTAAAATAATTCCCGTTTTTGAAGAAATGTCCTTCCATTCGAGAAGCAAATACCTTTCTCTTCTTTTTGTAGAAATAACATTCTTGTGAATGAAAATTAAACATTGTTCAAAAATCATACCATGAGACATTCTCTACACAGAATACATTAACCCTGACTGCAGCAACTTAATGGCAAGGAGGAAAGAACATTATAGCTGTTTTGTTAATTGTGATATTGATAAGCTTGACTTTCTCATTCTTCACAAGCTGTTCAAATTTCTAGTCTGTGGACTGTCTAATTTGGTCTGGTTCTTTGGTATGTCTTGAATTACTCTCAGAGCATTTCTATAAAAAGCTTGTGTATGATTTCATCATCTCTGAATCATTTCATTATCTCTTCTGATGTCCTAGACCTTTCCTCTCCTGTGGTTTGATGTACAAAGGAAGGGCAGACTTCTTAAGTCTGCCAGACATTTTACATACCGTGCAAGCTCTTAAGGCTGTTCATTGAGATAAATACAGAACTTGCAGATTGATGAAACATTTGGCTATGGTATCACTTAGCTAAGAAGTTAAGGGAATTAGGGATCTTGCAGCTTTAGCATCTTTAACGTTGTTACTTGAAGTTCGATTATGATTTCTTGTTCTTTCCAGCTCTTTTCAGTTCCTTTATCAATTTGTCTGTTGTTCTAGACAGTATAGCAATAGCCCGCGTGTTGTACGCACAGTGTAATTTTTTTCTGGAATGAAAATTACCAAATACTTGTCACAGATAACTTTCCTTTTAATATTTTTACAGCAACCCTATTCCAAAGTCACACTGAATTCATCTAAAGAAACCTTTAGTGATACTGCATAAGTCTTCAGCTGTGGAGTTCTACAATACCTATTTAATGCACTATTTATGCACTGTTAATTTTTTTTCATTAGAGGCTGTTATACTTATTAGTCACTTACCATAAAAGCAATACTTGAGGATTCAGCAGTGCACTGGGGTGATATTTTTAAAGTGAACTCAGTACCTGAAGCAAAGTCTGACGGCATCACAGAAGGGGAGGCAGTATAATTGGGCAATGCTTATCTTGGGCTTATAAGGGCAGATAAAATTCACCATACAAATAATTTTTCATCCCTTTGGACCATGTCCTTCACCACTTATCCCACTCTTTCTCAGTTCTGTGTATCCTTCCTCCTGCCCTCCACATCTACTTACCCCATGCCTCCCAAACAAGGCACAGCACTTGTGTGTCTATTCCCCATTGCCTTCTGTTCCTCAACTGCTTATTTGGCTCCTTCCTCTCTCTTCCAAACTTCTGCCTTTCAAGTAGGTAGGTGTAATTTAGGTGTAATGAATAATGAATCTGATACTTTCTACTAATTCCACATTCTCTCCTTTCTTTACCCAGATAATGGGATAGTTTGGGCAGCCTTGTTTTTAGAGTAAGTTTGTTTTGACAGGTTTCTGTTTTTCTAATGTTTTAATTTCTGAAAGTACATGATCCCAGAGGCAAGGTTTTAGCAAAATGTCTTTATTTTGAAAGATGGAGATTAGTAAGATTAGAACCATTTATTGGTGCATGTAGAAGTTTGCTCCTTAGCCTCAGGCTCACTCAAAATAAGTCAGGCACAGGTAGGCTTTATTCTGGCAGTCAAGACATTCTGTTGTGCTTCAGTAATGAAGCTGTCAGCCATAGTCCTTACACTTTAGACAAACATTTCAAAAGATACCTTTTACCTGCTCACTTCTTTCAAAGGAGAGGAAAATCAAATCAGTGGTAAGTCTAGACCCTTGAAACACGTGATCAGCTGGGATGGTTCCAAGGATTAAATTGTTATAAAGATCCCATAGTAGTTCCCATTGGCAGCCTGACTTTTGACTTCAATATTGGTTGAAAGAGTTCCTTAAAAAATAAAGCAACTTTTCAGCTGATGGATAAGTTCTATGGCAAGCAGAAAAGATTACTGTAATATTTTAAAAGAAGTGTTTGCTATCTGGCCTCAGAAGTTGTAATTAACCTGTGTGAGGCCAGAGCTATGTATTATGAAAGAGTGAAAAGTATCTGTGCTGTCTGTAGAAGAGGCAACTCATGTATTTTACAGACTGTGTAGCATTTTAAAATATAGACTTTTACGACTTTAATTTTAAATGACAGTGGCATGATCTGTAACTGCAGTATACTGCTGTAAACCATCTTTGCCATAGTCTGTATTACCTCTGTGGCTGTTAGTTTCTCAGTGGAACCTGAAAGAATAACACAGACAAATTTAATTTCTTGTTGTTTCACACTTCTTCACCACAATAATATGCTTAGCTAACAGGTTAACAAGTATGCCCTGCTCACTTTCTTTTTATTGAAAAGATTTAACAGGTCATAGAAACCTTCAAAACCTCACAGTACTCTTTAGATATTGCAGTAATAATAATGTTCATTTTCCCTTTTCAGTCTTTTTTCTCTATTGCTCTCCTCCTTTACTGTCACACTTAACCTTTTTTATAACTACTGACAGGATGCTGCCTTCAATCCAGTCCCTACAACAATTACATTATGTGGGTTTGATTTTACATTATGCATTTAATGATACATTATAAAAGAATCTTTGTAAGAATGAATCATTCTAACTTCACTGATGCTGAATATCAAAGCAAAAATATGTATAAAAGTTGAAATTACTTTCTGTCTACAGAAAGAAATGTTGAAATTACAGGACTACTAGTTTACATGGTATGAAATAAAGATCTTCTTACACAGGTAGGTGTAAGTGGAATGTAGAAAACTCAATAGGTTTTTCCTCTCTGATTTTATTAAAAATACTCCTTTGAAAATTTATTTTGTATACCATTTTAAACATGAGAAAATTGGAAGATATCATCCACACTTCTGTAAAATTCTAAAGAATAATGAAATGTTTGATGTCCTCTGTCAGAGTGAAGTTCTCCTGTCAATTAGATGCTCAGTCTGAATAGAAATCAAGATAAAATCTGAAGTGCAAGGAGCACAGTTTGTACTTTTAAAATCTTGGTTATTTATCCTTCTGCTTTTGAAATTAGCTTTCTGGAATCCTCAAAAAATATTCATAAATTATTAATAAATGTAATGCCAAAATACATATTCCTTCATCTCTTGCATGTCTCAGGAGTGTAAGAGTGCTGTTAGTACTAGACAGGTAACTCTTTACGTGATATAGGGTGGGAGGTTTTTTTAAAACAAATAAACATTCCAGAAAACAGGTTTTACTCTGGCTTCTACTCACTCATTCACGTTAATGCAGATGAGCTGGGTTTTGGTTTTTTGTCACAGCAATGGCAAAAACTATCAGAATAATCTAAATTTGTGTGACTTGTCTAAGGATTTTTTTCCCTTTTTTTTTTTTGTTTTTTGTTTTGTTTTAATTATAAAGCTTCTGTTTTGTTTAAAGGTTAGAAGATTCTGTTTACAGATTTCAGTCATCCTTTCAGGGATAAAAATCCATATGGCTTAAAAAACCACTTGCACAAAATAATCAAAAAGCATTAAATATCAAAAGTGATCAGCAAATGCAGAGAGCATAACTAACTCTTCGACTAAACTAGAAAGTGAATATTTTCATATAATTAATACATTCAGAGTTATCATAGCAGACTTCCAATACTTACAGGGGGCCCACAAGAAAGCTGGTGAAGGACTTTTTACAGGGGCATGTAGTGATCGGACAAGGTGGAATGGTTGTAAACTGACAAAAATAGGCTTAGATTCAATATAGGTAAGACTTTCTTTATTGTGAGTGTGGCAAGGCACTGAAACAGGTTGCCTGGTGAAGTTGTGAATGTCCCATCCCTGGCAGTGCTCCAAGCCAGGTTGGATGGGACTCTGAGCAACCTGGTCTAGTGGAAGATGTCCCTGCCCATGGCAGGAGAGTTGGAATGAAAAGATCTTTATGGTCCCTTCCAACCAAACAATTCTATGATTCAATGAACATAAATTTCAAAGAAAAAAATGGGTGTTGTAGTTTTTTGCATAATCATTTCCATAGACACAGCCATTACTTTGCACACCACCTCAAATTCTCTATTCACTGAAAACATACTAAATGAAAAGATTGCCTTTTGAATTTTGCATGGATACTGAATCCTCTAGAAAGAATTTTCTGATATTGCAGTGCAGTAACATCTTTGTACCTGGTCATGAGTTTTCTAGACTTGGTATTGTTCCCTTTAAGTAAATCTAAATGTCACTGGTGTGTCACAGACCACATAACTTTAACACCAAGGGCCAAGAGTCTAGGTTTAGGCTCCAGTGCGAGAGTATTCGTGGTACACCCTCCCACAGTTCTGCTCTGCTAAGTATCCAGCCATGCCAGGAGTTGCTTCCTTTCAGTGTCCATAGGAATCATTATCAGGGAAAAGAAAGACTGTGAGGTTGTAGTGGTGATTGTCAGGAAGGTGGTGGAAGGAGCATGGGCTGGTCTCCTTTCGCTCAGGAAATCAGGAAGGTGACAAGAACCATAAGGTCCCTGTCAACCCCAAAATTATGTCTCAGCATATCAGGCATGAGGGCTCTATTTGGATAATTCTTCTGACTTTCTGCCTGTGCGTCACCCCAGGGATGATACTGACCTTCTTACTCCAGCCTTCTGCCCCAACAAAGGGAGAAACTACTGCAGTAATTTTTTTTTCAGAAAAAAACCCACCTCAAGTATCTTTCATGGCCCTAAATTGATCTCAAGATTAGAAATTTCAACCTCCTTTGTCTTATTCTCAGTGTCTCTGAGTACCTCTTTTATTAGATACACAGGAAGACAGTAGGGGGATTAATTAATATTAAATGGAAAAAGCAGGAATAATCTCAAAGTACATTACTTTTTTTTATTTCTTAAAATGAAAAATCTGTTATGGAAACATTATATTGGTAGATTCAGAGTTCAAAAATGTGCATAACCTAAAAAATACCTTTAATTTTTATGGCAGTGGCTATTATCAAAATACGAGACATGACCAATAACACACAATAGGAAGGCTGATGACATGTCATACATTGGGCGTGATCAGCTGAAAGAAATGACTGATATCTTTTCAAAACTGTCAGCTGTTGTCTTTGAGGATTTTATCTTCCAAAGTTGGAAGGTGGAAGTATTCCAGTACTTGAGGAGAGAAATATAGGAGTGGAAGAGAGAGCCAAGGTCAGAAACTCTAGATCAAACCACTTAACTTCAATATCTAAAAATAATCAGAGTATTTTCAAGCACCTGAGACATGCCCTGAGGAATTTCTGTACATTAGTCTATGGTTTTATTTGGCACACATCACCTCATGGGATATGTGTGAACATCCCAGTTTGCTGGATAAGTATGTAAAGTTCCAGCTCCAGCCTCAAGTCAGTTAGTTCTTCTTCCTGCCTTCTTTTCTCTCCCACTTCCTTTTACCCTTCTGCCATCTGTTGTTTAACTCATTTTTTTTATTTTTAACTGACTTATTTATTTATTTATTTATTTATGCCCTTTGGTTATTTTAAAAAGGGTTTAATTCTCCTGCTAGCCTATGATGTTAATATAAATCATATTATTGTCCCTGTAGACCACCACAAAGAGCAGCTAACACTGCTGCTCTGATCCTGTCAAAGTGCCCTTGCACACTGCTTTCTCAACACAGATGTTTTCGTAAGAATCTGGGATGGAAACCTTGAGCCTTCTAGCTTATGCACAAATAAATTTTTCTCATCTGTGTATCATGTCTTACTGAATATGTTATTTTCTTAGGATTTTTACACTGGAAGTCTCTATAGTTAAAAAATGCAATACTGCATTGTTTTCTCCAACTTTTGTTGCACTATTTTTGTTCCATGTTCTTGGAAAGACCTGGATCATCCATTATCAGACTCCAGGGAATCAGGGTGAAAGTAGTAAAATCTAGTCTGTCAAGGATCTTTATGAGTCTAACAAAATGTGTGTTTCAATTCCTTTTGTATGAAACGCCTCGTTTTCTGTCTGCTTGATGATAATTTCTGTTTAGGCTGTTCAGTGTAACCCTTTGGCTGAAAAAAGATAATTCTCATTGCATGGCAGCTTAGACACAACACTGTGTTCATGTATTTAAATGACAAGGCCTACTGCACTGCACTTAATGCAACAGGGCTGAGTGAGCTGGCATAGCATTATGTCATGGTGCAGATATGTACCCAATTAAGTTGCTTACTAGCATGGGTTCCCCAAAAACCTCAGATATGAGGACATCTGCCTTTTTAACAAAACCTAAGTATTTGTATTAGTCTGTATTTACAGACTTGCAGTATAAGATGAACACTGTGACTGTATGCATAAAAAGTCATGTTTCCCCAAAGCAACTGAGTAAATGTTTGTCTAAGTAATTGGATTTGCAATTTGTTTAGTTTGTATGTGCCTTTGGGTATCATAGGAGAATTAACCCTGCTGGAAATCTTGCATGATGTGATGGTCTTCAGCTCTCATGGGACAGTCGAATATAAACTTCATAAGGTTGAGTGATAGACTTCTGTACATATTTTATTTTCCATCTTGGTTTGCCCTGTTTTACTGAAATATTCTCTAGCATTTTAAAAATAATTTCTAACAAAAATTAAAAATTAAACTTTAGAAAAAAAAAAAAAAAAGATGTGAGCCAGTTTGGTTTGACAGTTGGACAGAAGTTTGTGCTGGATCTCATTTTATCTGAAGCATTTTGACCATCCATAAAACATAACTAAACCTTACCCAATTTTCTCTTCTGAGCTAACTCTAAACACTATAATGCAGTACATCCCCATACATCCTCTCTATCTGTTGCTCACATGATTATATATAAAGCCTCAGCATTAAATTTTGAATTCTTTGATTTGGTTAAAGAGACTGACAGAGTTACAAAGGAAAAAGTTTGTGGGAATTCAATTGCTCTTCCCTTTAGAAAAGTGATTTTAAAATAGAAGTTACATTATTTTCCACTTTTTGCTATTAGTAGATCTCCTGGGTACAGTTACCTTGGAAACATCATATTCTAAAGGAGTAAGAATATACTGAACACTTTCTTGCACCCATTGATAATGTCTGAAAAAACGATGCTGATGATAGCAGTAGAAAAACATTCAGTTTAGCTGAACCAGGAGCCTGACCTCTAAGATAAAAGTTTGGAAAAGACAGAGAAATCTTGGTTTGGAATGTCTGGAGTTGAAAATACTTCATGCCTTCCAGCCTCTGTTTTTAAGACTAACTGGTGGCTTAGTGGAGAGGATTGTATTCATGGATCATGCCTTTATCAAATTTGTTATCTAAAGTAGAGCACAGTTTGAATCTTGTACATATATTAGAATATAATTACATTGTTAAGTTGTAAAGAAAGATGATGCAATATTCAGATCTAAACTCAGCACCTAATTGTTATTTACAGATGTCATGATTATAACAAAGCTGGAGTAAACACTGCAAATTCAGCTTTTCTGAATTATTAAAATCACAGAAGCATTATTGCTATTAACTACTGTTCCTTTAAATTTCTGAGAGGTGTTATTGACCCTTGCCTTATTTTACATGAACCCTGATGTGGAGAATATTATTGTAATCAAATGAAGGCGTCCTAGAAGTCTTCCTTGAATCTGCAGGATTGGATTTTCTTAAACTCTCAAAGGGTATTTGAATCTGCATTGTACTTCATATCTACACAGGATCCAAAACTACACAGGGTCCCCTAAAAATCACAGTCCTCATTCGACCTTTTGGTACTTTGAAATCTGTGTTTTTGAGAGCTGTGTATGGGTTGTTTCTGTTGAAATGGAGATTCTCCAGATGGGACTGGCCAAAAGGCAAGATTGCATGGTCCATTGCTATCCTAGCAGTGACAGGAAGATGCTTTGCAAGAAGCATGATAATTCTACCACCAGTGAGGTTGTCAAGTGTTGTTTATTCGTTTACCTCCACTTCAGAAGGTAATGCAAACTCTGAGCTGCTCTGCCATGTCAGAGATCAGCACAGTGCGTCACGCTCTTAAAAGGGCTGCTGGCTGTGCTCCTTCCTGGCACTGACAGCTTTAGAGAGAAGTGATGAGGAAAATTTTATAGCAGCAAAGAATTATTCTGAACTAGGCAAATGTTCAGCTCAGCTGCTCAGTGTGTATGCAGTTATATAAACAATGCCAAATAAGACAAAGTACATTTAGCAGGTAGGTTAAAAAAATCATGGAGGTACAATAACACAGTTCTACATTAGTGAGTCATCTTTCCTAGGTAGAACCATTATTTAAAGATTGCTACAGGCCATAAGTTAAAGCAAATTAGTTGCTTGAACATGGTGGGAAAGATAGCTTTTTTTATCTGCTTTAATTTAACATTCTGGAAACTTTCTTTCCATTTCAAGTAGTTTATTCAAATTTAATCATGGGGGTGTCAAAGTATGAAAACGTCTAGTTATGATGTTGTTGGGGAATTTCAGCTTTCACTTTAACGATACTACTCGTGCCTGTGTTGAGAAGAGAGGTATCCATGGAAACAGTGCAGTAATTCATAAACTGTAGAGCTGTATAAAGTCTCTCTACCACAAATATGTTTCAGCAAGAAAATCAAGAAGACACTTTTCATGTCAGTGTTGCACAGCTAAATAGGACCTCTCTTAGGTCAATGATCTGAGCCATTCCACAGTATATAAAATTATTCAGTATTTTCTGACTTCAAGAACTGAGAAAACCAGATCAGAACCATGAAATTCTTACCTTCCCAAGCAGATAATATATCACAAAAAAAAGGCTGAAAATGAGTTTTCATATGAACTATCAAATATAAAGTTGAAGTCAAACTGATTCTATGAGTATTTTTTTTTTTAATTATCTGATCATAGTGAAATAAATAAAAGAGAAATACTCTGCTGGTATCTGCCTTGACTATAGTTTGTGCTCCTATGTAAGTCCAGCTAACTAAGCATGGATCAGCTTGACTAAGGTAACATGTTAAAAATGGTAATCTAAATACTCTGGAGTTTATTTTCTAAGGCAAAGATTTTTTTTGCTGTTTTTCTTATATTTTTTTACACATCTGTAAACATAGCAAATTAAATGTCAAACAACTCTGTTGCTCAAATAAGAGGAAAAAATTTATTTCTGCTAGGTTTTTGTAAAATGCAAATCAAGGAACTGATTTTCTAGACTTGAACTTTTCAAAGACTAGCTGTCTAACTTTGGTCAAGTCAGTGAAGACCATATGTCCAAAAAGGTTATTCTTCCTTTCTGTTTTCACCCGAAATGAATAATTCATGTTGCTGTGATCCTGGCTGGAGGCCATTGTGCTTTGAGGAGTTGGTGATCCCTGTCCCAGTGAGTCTGTGTAGGTGCAGCCCTGCACTGTGCTCTGCCAAAGGTCTGGCACGGACACCAAGCCAGTGCTGAACTTTGCATGTCCCTTGGCCACGGGATCAGCCTGGTCTGTAGGCAGCTCCCACCCAGTGCTGACCATTATGCAGCAACAAGCTATCTAGTGAAATGCTTTTTGTTTTATAGTAGAAATGACAACTAGACTATTTTCTCTAAAGAAAATCCTTTTAGACTACAAAAGACCAAAATGAGATTGCCTTAGCATGGATGAGATCTGCACAGCATGCTGCGCCCTTGCTGGACATCTGTTCAGTGCTGCCCACCTCAGGGTTTCCAGCATGTGAATGGGCTTAGGATTGTCTATACGATCCTCTTTTGCTTTATAGTTTTAGCTCCAATAAATGGCATTTCAAGGGATGCTTTCCTGCAGGGTCTGAGTGCCTTTCTTAATGGTATAAAAATGAACTATCATCTCCTGGTAAAAAACATGTATGTAATCTAGTTAATAAAATAAATCAACTTTTTAAAATGCCAGAGGGATTACACGTAGCTCACAGTGAGAGCTGAGGCATTGCTCTGACACTTTGCCCTTCTGCTTTGAGCTTGGAAGTTCAAATATTGATATGCTGTATTGGTGTCTGATAACTTACTCTGACATTTGTGGTTTACTACTAAATAACTTCTTATACAACTCTCTTTCCTCTGAAGAAAGCCCCTACGTGCTAAACATCAACACATATTTCAAATAACCTTCTTTACCAATTACTAAGATAAGCTGCTTTTGAGATGGACCAGGTTAAAAGACTTCTGGAAGAAATTTTGAATGAGATGAGAAGCACCTTCTCTTGAGCTCTCTTTATCAAAATTAGCTTTTCCAAATAACCTTAAATGCTGGCAAAATGAATTTTGCTGTTAGAGTTCAAGGAGGCAGTGTCTGAAGTAGAAATAACCTTTTTAAGGAGAGTTTTAAGGAGAAGGTATGGTTGAGCTTATAATACAATATATATATACTTCAACATTAGTGTAGGAAACTACTCTTATATTGTCTTAATATTATTTTTAACAAGCAGCATTAGACAGTAATTACTTATTTCCAGTGAAATAACAGGTTGGACTTTTCAGACTTGCAATACCTTCAGGTTATTGGAGTACTGAAAGCTAGCATCTCAAAAACAGAAACAAAAATTACAACCTGATTGTTGCATCCATGTTTAACAGCCAGTCCTCAAAGGCGAACGACCAGCTGGGTCAAATACAATCAAGACCTTAGACCAAAAGTGAAAATGCATTTCCCTTCAATGATAATGTGACAACACTTGCATATGCAGTAGTACAGTACAGGTTAGGAGAGATATCTGCTCTGGATATCTGATTATAAAGTTTGGAGCCAGCACAAGCAATAGGTTTTGTTGCAGATGATCAGTCATGGACAATTTTCATAGCCTGATACACAGGTCTAGGTGTGACAAGGTCATGTGATCCCTGAACAGGCAGTGACAAGGAATTTAAAAGAGAGTTCCTGTTTTCCCTTTACCATTCTGCAATCCATATAAACCGCTTGAGCTGGAGATTCTTGTTTTCTCTCCCCATTGTTCAACTTTTCTGAGAACTTGCTAATGACTTCATGAGCACAATTGAGCCATGGGCATTACTTCTGTTCTTCTCTAAATCCACTCCCTGCCCAGGTTCCACTCAGACTGATCAAGAAGTGGCCATCTGTGCTCATAGTCTTAGCCCCTCAGGTTTCAACCTGTGCTTATGCTCTGTGCTTCCAAGGCTTCTGGTATCATTCTGCAATCAGCATACTGCACACTGACTTATTTTAGGGTCACTGGTACTTCACCTGATGTAGAAATGACTTCTTCTTTGATGTGTATGTGCACATTATTACCTTGACTACGTGCTGTAACATCTGTCCAAAAATGATAATGTTACTTAAACAGAAGGAACCTTATAAAGATTCATTACTTTGTTACAGTGTAATTTTGACACTGGAATATATTATTCTTAGTTTACTTTTAGTATTTTCCAGTGAAATTATTTTGTTTTAATGACCAGGGAGATGCCTTAATGCAAGTGTAACCTGTCTATCGGGAGGACTGTCTGTCATATTGTAACAGATTCAGGTGGGTAATTTTAACAGAAGATACCATGACTAACTTGCCTGAATTTATTTTAATATGTTTTTCTCTGTTGTTTACACTAGTGCATATTCAGAGCTATGAGGTCATGTGTTTTATGAAATCACAGAATCAGAGAATCATTAAAGTTGGCAAATACCTCCTAGATCATCAAGCCAACCATTAACCTAACACAGCTGGGTCTGCCATTTAACCATGTCTCTAAGTAACACATCTACAATGTGTCTTTCTCCTATCTGTCTAGTGTCTTAAGTACATACCTCTCTCAGTTAAATTCTCTTGTTTGTATTTATAAAATGCCTTTCTTCTCCACATATAATTCTTTCCATATTACAAAATTCTTCTTAATATGTCATTTTCATAACTGTTTCAGGAGCTTTTCTTACCTTTTATTTACTTCCCCTTTCTCATGCCAGCATAAACCAAAAATTTTTATAACTGAAGTTATATTTTCTCAGGTGTTTCAGACAAAAAATAATCTTCATGGAAAGTAACTTTTACTTTCAAAGTCAGAAAAACTTGATTTATATCCATTAATTTCTTTGTTCTCTTATCAAATTGTTACTAGAAAACAAGGTCTTTTAGAATTTAAACTGATTAACAAGCTGATATCAATAGTGTACCCTTGTGTGAGGGTATACTAACAAAAGTACAGAATATGTGCTTAATCCAAAATTACTTAAAGAGAAAGTGGAGGAGATCTTTTTCTATATTGGCATACAGTTGTTCCTAGTAATTTTACTATGCTTTAAAATTATGTCATTTCAATGGAGAACATTTTACAGCCGGTAATATAAGCTTTTTTGAAAAATTTTGAGAAAATATATTTTACATAGCTTCACGTTTCCTACCAGGTACTTGGGGAACTGAAAACACTTGATCCCAGGTTGACTGTCTGTGTCGAATCCAACTGATACTTCAACAAACTAGCTATGCAAGAAGTGTCTTTACAAAGTGTAAAGTTGAAACTCTGTAGAATATAATGAGATGGACATTTAACAATGGTTACATTTCACTTTCCCCCCTTTTCTCAAAAGCAGTTGCAGGACTTCCTCCTACCATGATTCAAAGGGAATTTTTCTGATGCTCTGAATTATGGAAGCCATTTCTTTAAAAGATTTTGACTCTATTTATTTCTCCCTCTTTTAATAATTCCCTTAAAAATTGTCAACACCTGCTTTTGTATCCTAAGCAATGAGATGGAGTTTTGGATTTCTTCACAATTTTGTTCTCCATCAAAAGGCTTGGTGTGGAAAATGCACTGTCCTTTTGCAAGTTGACTCATATGTTTACTTACAAGCAAGAACTATCTAGTGGTTTATAATCTGAGTTATTGGAATTATCTCACCTTTGCCATGTCTCTAATCATCTGCTCCTTATGTTACTTTTATCCCTAAACATCGAAGGTCTATTTTCTATACTTTCAAATCTATTTCTAATTGCTATTATTTCTGATTAGATTTTGATTTCCTCAGAAATTCTCAATACTAGATGTCTTTTGCTTATTTCAATCTATTCTATAATACAACAGAACTTACAGAAGCATACACATACTGTTGCTCTCACAAGATATTAATCCTAACCATAATTAAGTCTTCTTAGATTCTGACAGTGGGATAATTTTGGACATTACTCATGTGTCTTAACTAATGAGAATATAGCAAAGCTGATTGGTGAATTTGGATGTAAGTATCCAATTATGCCTGTTGATATTGTTATGAAAATACATAGAGCTCTTTGCAGAGTCTTTGTAGATGACAAAATTAATTAATCTAATTTTACTGTTGCTTGTTACACTATGAAAGGATTCACTACCTATTGTTCATTTCCCTACATCTTCCTTTAATCTGTCATCACCAAAGTCCATAAAAAGAGCTTCCATGACATGTGTTTGGAATTTAAATTAGAAAGAGCCTGTTTTCAAGTTCTGCAGAAAATACATCTTTTATATTGTCATACTATTCCTCATTGAAATCTTAGGTACAGATGAGAACAGCTTTTTTGTAGTTTCTTTTTCTAATAATTCATTAATGACTTCTAAGCCAAAGCCTGACAACTGCATAATTTTCCCAATTTCTGTTGTGCTGTTTCATCTCTGCCATAGAATTGCACAGACATTTAAAATTGGATAGACCATTCTGTATAATTTCTCACAAAGCTGTGCTGTGCATGTAGTTCTGTTTTGGGTGACCCACAACACTACTAAGAATCCCTGACTTAAGTGAGCTTCAAACCAGAAAGGCTGCACATATAGTGATATTCATAGTTTTCCACCCAGCATGGTTTGAGAATCTTTGCCAGTTATGCTTTCTTATGGGTGATGTTATGCGTGACCCCCATTGCTCCCTTAGCTCAATCCCTGTCCTTTCACTTCTCTAGAAATATCCTAAAATCCTTTAGAAATTTAAGATTTTCAGGCTTTTCTCTTGCCAGTTTTGCCGCTCTTTATTGCTATTGTCAATGTAAACAAGGAGAGAATCAGTACTGATATTCTAGTAGTGTCATATTGATCCAAATCTCTTAGCCTCCAACTTTATTCAGACTAAAACAGCTGACCTGAAAATATGATCTCTTTGTCTCCCCCTTCCCAAATCTCTCTCTCTCTTTTTTTTTCCCTTAAGAATTAAGGGGAAAATAGCAAGGCTAGCAATAGGTGGATATTAATTTCAAATGGATCTGCAACCTGTTAGATGCAGTAGATTAACTCTAGCAGCATTGTAAGTGAATGGTAATTCAAATGATGTGAAAAACAAAGCCACACCTGAACAAACAAGTATAATGAGTAATGCTTAGGCCATCAGTCCAAAAAAAATTAGGGTCCTTTGTAGTCATGTAGAATCCTTTCATTAAAATGGATCAGCCTGAGCTATGGGCTTTGCCACTAAAGAAATTAGACAGAAAAAGTAGAGTAATTTATCAATTGTAAACCACTAAATTTGTCTCACTGGCAATAAAAATCCACGAGCCTCATTTTCCAGTTCTCAGGTATAGCAAGTTATTCAGTAATTCTTGATCCACAATGCTTCAACAATAACTGACAAACCAGCTCATCAATAAATAGTTAACAGCTTTAATTTGGTTTATTGGTTTGTTAGATCTCTGTAGGCTTCTCTATCCCTTACACCAATTTGCCTTTATCTCACATTTCTGCTGCCATAATGATTAGTACTGAGGCTCTTTGCTACTCTAAGGGGAACCCTTCATCTTTCATTTCTTAATGTACTATTTATTTTGGGTTATAGTGAACTGGAAAAATTAAACCATAAACATAAAATATTTAGTTACAACATTGCAGAAGAGTTAATAGATCAGCTTATTTCCTCTGTAGAGGCTATGGAAATATAATTTTAGAGAAGCATTTGTTTTCAGTCTAGTTTCATGGGCAGGCAACACTGTTGTCTTAGAAACTTGAGGTTCAGTGCTCTCCAGCTCTGTTTTTCAACAGAAGTGGAAAAACAAAAGACTTACAGTCAAGAAAAGGTATTCACAGGAACCATGCACTTAAAGTTTCAAAATAATTTTTTAATGGATTATGACCATCAGTGTGTGAACTTTCCATATCCCCTATACTTTCCTTTGCAGTTTATTCTCACTGAATCTGTGACTTGTCCATTGAACAATATTTGTTGGAGACAGTGCAAGGGGTGCTATTAGCCCTTTAGTAATACCAGCATTTGACATCTAAAAAATCTGTGCTTCCCACCTACTTTTATTCAGAAAACTATATAGATCACTCACATTCCCATTTGCAAATATTTACTGGGATTAAAGAAAAAAAAAGAAACACAGATGTCATACATTAGGGCTCTTGAAAAGCCATAGTTTTTGGTACATTTATTTCAAAACATAAAGATATATGCTTTTGTTATATATGACGAAAGTTCTTGAGGTAGCAGAGGAAGCAGGGAGAAAGAAGCTTTTATTACAAGATCCATGGCTCTAAATCTCTAAGGCCTTTTGAGGTTGATGCAAGGATGTGTCCACTGTCTGCATCACAGTGCTATTCAACAGCAGGACAGGCTAAGAATGGCTTTCAGATACATTAGCCACGAATTTTCAGAGAATAGCAGGAGTGGGTCTCCACTATTTTTAAATGCTCTTAAGGGTAGGTAACGGCTAATGAGAAAAACTGAAGTTGACAGGTGGTCGTGATATATCCTAGAGTGATATAGCACATCTCTAATCCATATAATTTATATGTTGACAGTACCATATATTTAAGGGAAGTTGCTTTGTTCTCTAGAAAGAAATACAGCTTACTGATGTGAAAGTGTTGATCAGGTCCAGTCAAATTTCATCTGGAAGATGTGTTTAGATCCCAGTCTCTCCATCTCTTCTTTCTGGTGCTCAGTGGGCTTGAAGGAGCTATCAAAGCCAAGAAATAGCCCCTCTGCTTTCTCTTCTGACTCTTTATGTTAGAGAACACTTACATTAATGAGGCTTCTCAATTTTCTCAGTAGTCACTCCCAGTTCTAGCTTGGTAAACCAAAATGTGGCATTTTGTCACTAAATCTTAAAAACAAATGGAAATCCCAGGAATAGGCCACTAGGAGCTAGAAGCCTAATCACAATGTGGGTCCAAGCAAGCTTTGTAAACCACTGGATGCCATCTGAGTATGATTACATTCAAAGACAGTAACCTTCTACATGCAAAATCCTGGGTTTGAAATCAGCAGCAGTAACATCTTGTGCCCAGTCTCAAACAAGTTGAATTGCCATTACTGGAGGAATAAAGTCAGTTGAATCACTCATAGTGCAAGGATGAACCTTACTCACTGAGGTAAACAGCTCCAGTGAAGGCATATCCCACAGCAGAGCAGGGGATCGTGGTGAGCGGGACAAATTTCTAAAGCTAGGAAAACTGCAGGAGAATACTGAGACCCATGTGAGTCTTTACCCTTAAGAGAAGATCAAGTTTATGACCACCTGGAGAACCTGAATGTACATAAATATATGAGACACAATGGGATGTATCCCAGAGTCCTGTGCATGGATGTGGAGGGGAGCAGAAAAGGAGGAGCTGGACTCATATTTCTTTTACAGTTCCGCTGATGGTTGGCTCAAAAGGCAGGATCCACAAATAGCATTAATTGATGCCAAAGTAATGGTGAGAGACATGTCAGCAACACTCAACATGGATGAGACTCTAGCATGATTTGTCTATGATTTGTTATCTGCTGAAGATGTTTTACAAAGCTACACTTAAGAAATAGTGACCTTAGGCTTAATGCTGTAGAAACATGCATTTTCTGTGGAACTGTGTCTGTGTAGACACATATCCTTTTTTATATCCATTCCTCACACAAGATGTTCTGCGACTCACTTTTATTGCCCCTTTGGAAAGCACACCACGGAGGAAAGGGTGGTATTCCAGATTCATTGCTTCATTCAAGTATTTCTGGTTTTCAGATCTACAGAATAATTACCTCTGATTTAGAATACTGTCAGCATTGTGTGTATACTGATGCTGATATGTATTTTAAATGGGTTTTAACCCGGTTTGGTAAACTGGATAAGTCGAGTCTCAAGAATAAACTTGTGACTCTCACCCCTCCGTCACCCTGAAAACATTTTGAAATTCAGTTGTCTCAAAGCTTTGTTATGTGTCTGTTTGTTTTGGCTTTCTGTTGTTTGATTTCTAGCAGAACATTGTAAAGTTTATGTAATTTTGGGCCTAGCAGTTAATATGTCCCCTGCAGGCAGACTCCATATGAATTAGAAAGAAATTCAATTACTGAGCTACTGATAACTTATCTCAACAGAATGCAAATGGATTAAGATGGCTAAGTGCTCACTTGTTTATAAATGTACCATTTAACTAGAAAACATGCTCTTTAAGAAAAGCAACAACACAAAAGCTTTTTTTATGTTTTATACTTTTAGGGTTTTTGCATTTCATATTACATTACTTACAATTAAAATTCTAGTGGTCTTTATTACAATAAATTAGAAGGAGAACAATAAAAACCAATTAATTTTATTTCTCAGAGACAGTGGATATATTTCCTCTCTAAAAAAGATGAATGACCCTTTTGATAAAAAGGGTTACGCATTTTATACATATAGATTCGTTTTTCTAGGACATTAATGCTGAAATTAAGATTTCAGGTTCTGTAAAATATGGTCATCTCTATGTGTGATCATTATGTATTATACATGGAACAATGAGCTAATTCCCTTTTCCTGTTAGAAAAAACCCCATTCTTTATGCAGTTATCATGCTGACGTTAATTTTATATATATACAGAAAGTGGTCTGTGAATGGTGTGTGTGTTTCTCATCTTCACAACCAGTGGAGGCATATGTTTATTAACTTACAGAGTTAATGAATTAGCCTATGTTTCTCTATGGGCTTAGAGAATATGGAAGTTATTTATTTGTAGTGCATGTAATAGCTGTAGGCTCTTCACTGATGCATTTCTTCCCAAAAAAACCCAAAAAACCCCTCTGTTTTATAGTTATCACATAGGAACCTGACTGTAATGTAGTTTTTGGGAAACTGGTTAGACTGGGGTTAAAACAGAAAGACTAAGTTCACTGCTACTTTTGATCTCAAAACATTGTATGCTTTGGTCTGAAAAACCATACATTTTTAACAAGAGGATAATAATAATAAAAAATATTAAAAAATGCTTTGCATGTGCCTTGACGAATCACCCTATGATGTCATCCTACCAGTGCTGCCAATTGAATTAAATTAGTGTTTTATTACAGTAATAAGTGCTAGATAAATATGCAACTTTTGTAGGCTGAAGGAGCAAATTTATCTTCTTTTTACTGACTAGCTATAAATATAACCATTGAAATAATTGGCATGAATCTGGGTACTTGATTCATTTCAGTGGACCTTTAAAAGCAAATTTGTTAAGAAATATCCCCGTGTAACTTTTATAAAACTGATATTTCTTCAGATCATAAACCACTGTTTTCGCTTTTGCAACAGTGAAGACATTAAATATGACTTACAGTTGTGGGTTTAGAAGAATGAGTTTCATAAATGTGTTTTTATGAAATAAGTTTGAAAGAGAAATAATGAATGATATATATCTGGTGTCACTACCATAATATATTATTATTACTGGATTTTTCAGGATGTGCAGAATGTGTTTGAAAACCAATATCCTGGGATTGGGTCTTAGTCCTACGATGTATCGTTCTTTACAACCCTGTCAAAAAAGACATTCATATATACATTTAATCATAAATACAGAAATATTTCAGTTAGGGTTATAGTCAGGACCTGCAGTCTGACCACAGCTTATAAAAGTTGCAACTGCCTGAAACACAACCAAAGAGCTGTTTAGAGGAATGTCAGTGTGAATGAGAGGCTCAGTGGACCACATGGGGTGGGCTCTGCCCAGGACTCATCCATACAGGCCCATCTGCTTTCAGTGCAGGCTGCACACCAGCACCTCATGTCCAGCTCCTTGCAGCCCCATGGAGACAGCTGAGAGCCTGGTTACAGTGGTCAGATCAGCAAAAGCTAGCAGCCTGATAGATTCAGTAAGGCCTGAACCGGGAGAATCAGGAGTGAGACTGTAAATAACAGTTTATGTGGTGACACCTTTATTTTTCCATGTTCCCTTCCTTGAACCAAAGGTCTCAAGCTACTAAGACTTCATCGCATAGTAACTATGCAAAAGCATAAAATCCTGCACTTCAGTAGAGATTATCTAATGTTAAAATCAGCTGGAATTTCCAGTATCAACCTATTGGTTGATTATGACTAAGCTATCCTATACATTATAGGAACAAATTCTTAGAGCAGAAAACGTTCCTGCACAAGAATAAATTCAGATATACGCTATGATATTGACAACACATTTATGATTATTTTTTTTCTTGCTTCAGACACATGAGTCATTTAACACATTAGTTCATCTGGAATAATAGCCAACATACTATCCTCACATACTCCTCTGACAGCTTGATGGGTCTGTGAGAGAAGATACAGCTTAGTACACAAAGCTTAGAAGCAAAGCTGCATAGTCAGTTTAAATGCTGAGCTGTGTTGCGAAGCACCTTGCTTGAGAAGGTCCAAAATAGTAGAGAGCTTTTTGTGCAGAAACAGATACTAAAAAAAAGACAGCAAAGAGATAGACTTCTTAAATATTTATGGCTTTAGTTTAGTAGATTTCTGTTTGCTTCTTTTTCTCTACTTTCTTTGTAGACTAGCATGGTCTAGCCCGTGAGGATTCATATACCTTCTGTTTAACGTTTTCAGTTCAAGTGAGTGAAAACTGTCAGTGTATCTGTCCTGGGGATTTTTTAAACCATCCCAAAGAGAAGACTATTTTCTGGGACTTTCTGTATTGTATTTTGTCACATAAACAAAAAAAAGGTACCTGTTGCCTGCACATCATCTCAAGTTTGGCCCATGTTTTAAATTAAGGCGGTATATTCATGTCTTCAGTCATTTGTGTCTGTGCTGGAAGTTATATTATCAAAGCTCACTTCAGATGTTCTTAATAATATTACTAGTGAAGATGCCAGTTAAGATAACAACTTTAGTACCTAAAGTACCTAAAACTGTGATTCTGTTGATTTAATACTGAAGATGTTGACCAGAGTACAAGATCTTGATTTTAAAAAGCACTGATTAGGAAATAAAATTTTTCTCCTAGGCAGTCCTAAGGACTCCATTACTGTCTTCTCTGAAATTTTCATCATTTAGTAGCTCCATCAAAAGATTGTCTGAAGTCTTAACAATGCAGTTTTAAGTCTAAAGGGGTCCCGGACCCCCAAACTCAGCTCGGTATCGGGTAGGCTGCTCAAGCGGAGCCCGGCGAGGCAGCCTGCTCTCGGGCGGAAGCGGGGCAACCCGGAGCTCGGCAGAGCTCCCGGAGGAGCGGTGCAAATCAGGGATCGAAAGCAGACACGGGAGATGCAGGCAGTCAGCCCGGCGGTCCAGGGGATTTATTAAAAGGTAAGGGGAGATGGAAGAGGGAAGGAATAGGGCTGGATCAGCGAGCTCAAAGCGGGGTTTCTGTGTTGTGTTGCGGCTTATGTATCAGGGGAAAAAGGGAGGGGAGAAATCGAGAACCAACGGGGTACATAGAACTGGGGATTGACAATAATTTCATTTTATGGGGGAACAAGGGGGGAGGATATAGAACTTTAAATTTTCCAATCAGAGAACACGGCAAAGGCAGACAAAGGAGGACTTTCTAGAATTAATATGGGAGGGGAGATGAGGTGGGCCAATAGCTTTACTTCAAGGCTCTCTGGGAGCACCCCCTTTAGGGTTGCTTTATTCCCATGACTCGTCCCGTGGGGCAATGCCACTGCTAGGGATGCTCAGCTGAGCTAAAGCCACTGCAACATAAGTCCTTTGTTCATCTCAAATTTGGCTTAGTTTTCTGTGACAACAATTGAAAGAAAGTTGAAAAAAGGAATGGTATTTATGCTGAAAAAATTTCCATCTATAGTTCTACTCCAAAAACAGTCAGTGCCAAATTACTTCTGTTTTCCTCAAAGGTACCTTCAGCAGTACTTATCAAGGAAATGCAACAACTTCTACTGCCAAGGATAATTAAATTGTTCTGTAGCCAACGAAAGACATTAATTGATGCTGTGCCAAAACAAGATGTGCTTCTAATTATTGAAGTTTTCCACTGCTACAGTGCAAGAATTCTTTTAAATACATGTACCCAAAGGTACACAGTTCTCACAAGGATATCTTTTATTATATTAAGACCATCCCAGATACATTTGTTGATCATAAAGCTCTGTTTCTATAAAGGAACATCATTGATCCTATAGCAGCAAATGAATTCAAATGTTTCTTAAAAAATACCATCTACTAAAACTTGCCAGTAAATGAAACCCAAAAATCTGTGATGCCTGTGGAAGTTGTAGATTTCTATAAAACAAAACTACAAACACCACAAAAAACCTGCTCCAAGTTATTTCTTAGAGTAAAATGTAAGATCAAATTATTAATTTGTTAAAATTTTCAGAGAATTGAGTAATGAAAAACTTGGTGGCAAAGAAGGGAGAAATCCAAATGCACATGAACCTCTTTGTGTGTTGTGATGTTTATCAGTCCTGCAGCATGATCTCAAACTATGGTGGAAACCTTTTCTCATATTTACAACATGGGAAGGAAACTAAGAAAATATTAAAAACCAGATATAATATTAAAATTTAAGAACGTAAAAGCACTTTAAAATATAATTTTCACAATTTCTCTAATGAAAATATTAAACTTTTGATATTTTAAAGGGGTAATGATGTTCAAAGACAGAAATGGATAGATGGGTAAGAATTCTTGAAGGAACCTCTCTAAAGGTGGAAAATTCCTTTCTGTTAGAAGTTGGTTCCCAACAGTGTTATTAGAATACTTATAGTGCTCCATAGGTCTCTACAATAAACATTTGCTACACTACTGTGCTTTTTTTTCCTCTAAAAAGCCAAGTGCTATAAATGTCTAAAAGATCTAATATTGTGCTTTATTACTGGGTAAGCAGCTCAGGAATGAAGGGTAAATGCAGTTATCAAAAGAGCCAATTTTAAAAAATCAACAATATCAATCACTTTACAAGTATAAACTGTTTCAGTGTAGATAAAGAAAGTATTTATGTAGTAATTCTCAGTATAGGCCCTTGTCCTTGAGGGAGTTAACACATAAGGATCTGGGGTAGTTGAAGAAGGCAGTGTAGTCAAAGGACAGCTTTAATTTACTCACCTTCCTAAGGAGTTCATCTTTCCATTAATCTGAAAACAATATTTAAAAATGTCCTATTGTCGCTGTTGAGCGGCTAGCTGAGGAATGACCCAAGTTCTCAGACAAGGAAAGAGAGGAGAAGAGAACTTTATTGTTTTGAATTCCATATATATAGAGTTTACAGAGGTGCCCCAGATTGGTCAGCCCGAGACCTCCCCCTAGGCTCAATTAGCCAAGCCCGAACTGACCCAATCCGGAGAAGTTGTTTGCAAAACATCCAAACTTTATCTTGTTTATAAAATATAGCAAAATGTTCCCACGGGAAGGACCTGTGCTAGCCACATCCTATGATATATGCTACTGGAGAAGTAATTTATATATAAACAATAAAGGCATTAAATAAACAGTGACATGTAACTAAGGAGTAAATATAAAGGGTAGCCTATGGAAGTTGGGAATGTATAGACTATAACTCTTTTGGAAATGAGAAAAGCAAGAAAGAAATCTATACAAGTATAGATAGACATATATGTAAGTATAATGCCCCATTAGTTAATAAGCAAATAGAATGGAAAGTGAAATGTGTAAGAAAGGCTGTAGTATTTAATGATTTTATTTACATCTGCCTGCATACATTAACAAAAGTTTAATTGTGACCTGTAGATTAGCATGATGATTTTAAGAAGAAAATATGGACTCCAACAGGGAAAGGCCAGTAGATACTATGTATGGTAGCTGTACAGTAATCTAAGAAGTAGGGACAGTAGAGAATGGGTGAATAGTCTGCAATGGTGTAGCGAAAATAGAAGGACTGAAGTCGTGAAACTTTGACTTATAGTTCTGAAACAGAGACGGTTAGTCATAGTTTCTCTCATTTCACTGCTGCTTTGCCAGGTTCATTCTTTCTTGGGAGAATTCTAGAGCTCTAAACTGAACTATGCTTAAGGAGGCACTGTTAGCTAATAGCACGACAGCTTTGTATTTTTACATTTTTTAACTATTCTCTTATGTCCTTGTGTTTAACAGTGTTTGATTTTTTCTAAAGAAAAAAATGTGAACATGACATACTGTGTTTGCATCAATAATTTCTTTTCATATAACATACAACATTCTGCCATAGGAATAGCATGCATTGCTGAGAATAACTCAATATGAGTCAGCAGTGCCCTGGCAGCCAGGAGGGCCACCTGTGTTCTGGGGAGCATCAGGCACAGCATCACCAGACAGGCAAGGGAGGGGATTGTCCTTCTCTGCTCTGCACTGGGGCAGCCTCACCTCGAGTGCTGGGGGCAGTTCTGGGTTCCTCACTGTAAGGAGGACATTGGAGTGTATTCAGAGGAGGGCAAAAAAGATGGTGAAAGGTCTTGAGGACAAGCCTTCTACAAGGACCAGTTGAGGTCTTGTTCAACTTGGAGAAGTCTGAGGGGTGCCTTCATTGTGGTCTACAACTTCCTCAAGGAAGGCAACAGAGGGGGAAGTGCTGATCTCTTTTCTCTGGTGAATAGTAACAGGACACAAGGAAATGAAATGAAGTGTCATCAGGGGAAGTTCAGATCGGACATCAGGAAAAGTTTCTTCACTGAGAATGTGATCAGTCACTAGAACAGGTTCCCCATGGAAGTGATCAGGGCACCAAGTCTTCAGGAGATCAAGGAGCATCTGGATGATGCTCTTAGTCATATACTTTAGTGTTAGGTAGTCCTGAAAGGAGCAGGGGTTGGAGTTGATACTCCTTATGGATCCCATCCAACTGGAGATATTCTGTTATTCCATAACTTCAACTTAGCAAAGCCTGATGAAATTCACTCTGGAATACTAAAGAATCTTGCCAAAACCTCTAGTGACTTTTGGGGGAGCTAGTGGAGAACTGGTGAAATCCTTGAAAACTAAAGCAGCTGCAGCCTAAAACTTCTCCCTACTTTGGGGGGGTTAGATGGAGGGAATGTAAGAGGTCTCTGAAATTATAAACCAATCTATTTTGTTTTGTTCACTTAGGAGATACTTGAACAAATCACTAAGCAACCTACAAATATATGGAAAATAAGTAAAAGCCAGCATTGATTTGTTCTTTAAAAATCTATCTGATTTTCTTATTTGACATAATAATTGGGCTACTAAAAGACAGAGAAATAATAGACATTATGGATCTTGACATCTTCATAAGCAAAGTAGATTAATATAGTCTATGGTAAAATGACTATTTTGTGGAGTGATGGGTCAATAAGCACCATGTAGCAGGGAAGGAATTAACTCCAGCAGCAATTAGGAATGTAAAGCTGTAGAGACCCATCTGCAGAATAAAACTACTGGCAGATGACTAGAAAAGGAAGAAAGCTGTTTGGAAAAATCCAGTCTGCGAATAGGGTTGCTAAGGAGGTCATATGCAGACTCATCCAGGGATAAAAAGACAACCTCTCTCCATGCTGTTAATTGCAAAGTCCTCATAAGCTGAGTCCAACCAGTACGTGTCAGCAATAACAGGCAGTAGCAATGCCTGTGGGTGAGTTTCTGGTCTGGGGTGGGGTGACCCTGAGTAGAAAACGTTAAACCTTTATGTTGCTGCTTTAGCCCCAAGTGTGGTAGCTTGTTGCACCTGGGCTGATGGTTGTGGAAGGTCTGTTCAGATTTCTTGACCACAGCCATACCACTGTTAGACAATTACAACATATGACTATGGCCCAAAAAGAATGTCTTGGTGCTGGTCACCCAACAGCCATGAGTACTATTGACACTGACTAAGGGTGAGGATGGCAGACTAAAGGGCATGGCTGGCTGAAATGGCATTGGGCGCTGCCCCTCAAGTGTCATAGAACTATAGAATGGTTTGGGTTGGAAGGAGCCTTAAAGATCATCTGCTTCCCACACCCTTTGCATGGGCACGGACACCTACTAGAAGGAGGAATATATGAAGACTTTGTCTTATATAGGCTTCTTAGCTACATACTGGGCATTACGTGGGGCCAACCTTCTTGGTGCTTTTCTTAACGCCAATCATCAGATCATTAGAAACTCTCAGCTATTCAATTTTGGAACTGATAGTAATAACGTCTCTCTTGGCTGCTACTCTGGACATAATATACCTTGCTTGGAAAAAGCTAAAACCAATAGCTAAATCAGACCTGAGATGATGAGGTTAGCTGGTTTAGGGGGATTCCCCTGGGACATTTATCCAAGGGAAGGCAACAGTTTCATGGGTGCTGTTCTGAAAATCTGAGTAATGGAGTATTTATTGTCTTGCTGTGGAATTACACTGTCACTGCTTAAAAGAGAGGTATAATGATGTGTCATCCTGCCAGCTTGAAGGTGCTCTGGGATAGAAGAAGAACCATCCCACAGGTAGGCTCCTGCATGATGATGGAGTTAGCAACAAACTCCTGATCCTGATGTAATTCTTCTACCAGTAAAGTGTGAGGCAAAGAAATTTACAAATATGGCTAGGTAGGTAGATTGTGCTCAGATCATTTGTTCATCTATATCAAAACACAGTGGGGGTTAAGTCAAAGGTTAAAATACCCGGTGTACAAGAACAAATACAGAATATATAGAAGTAGCTTCAAATTTTAAACATGGCCATAAGTAAGAAGTCATGTTTAACAAGGAAAATCTATATGTATCCCAAGGAGACATAATTTCTCAAAGATATTAACTCTGAATTGTAACTTTTCCTCTGAATCTTGTAATTGCTTTATATATGCATCTGCACTTAGTGTTCTGCCAGTAAGAATACAAGGGTGCAATCAGAACCCTGGCGCTTTCTCAGGTGCTTAGTCTTGTTTATTCCGACTAGCTGAGGGAAAATTAGTAGATATCTCTGTTTTGCCACATTGCCTACTAATTTCCCCATACATGTCAGGAAGCTGAATGGTTCTTATTGTCAGATCTGTTCAGTCTGTACTGACTGATTCTGCTGCACTAACATACACCATAAGCAAGCCAAATGCTGCTCAAGACTCTTCTGCTAAACATTCTGGCCTTATGCAGTGAGAAACACCAGAGAAAAGAAAAATAATACCTAAGAAATTAAATTAAACATCTCCAGCATAAGAAGCAACAAGTATGTTAATGAGAGCATATTTCAGAAGAGAGAAAACAGATAGTTATAACTAAATTATCACATTCTCAGTCTGGAAAGAAAATATGTTGGTTGATAGGTAATAAGCCTTAGTAAGAAAATGACTATAAACATGTTATAGATATGAATATGTTGTGTTTTAAATTGTTATAAATACAGCACCAGAGGATATCAGCTCTCAGAGTCACAGCTGTTCACCTGCTGGGCTCTATTAAACATCTGTTAATTCTTTATCGATAAATGGAAGTTTTACAGTAAAGTGTAGTCCCCTGGCACATAAAATAGCATAGATATTTTCATAGATATATTCATAGCATATCTATGAAACACAGCTTTTGGAAAGCTAAGAAATAGCAGAGAGGTTGTGAGTTTGAAGATCAGTGACACAAAGATCCAGATCACTGAACTACAACTTTTTATACAATTACATTAAAAATCTGTTCCACTTTCATCATACAATGCTAGTTCATAGATTTAAAGTCTTCTCATCTTTGTAGAGAGCCTTAGGTTTATATTCCTCTCTGAACAAAGAACCAAAAGCCAATGACTGTTATATGAACCCAAGTAGAGTTTCATCTTTAACCTAGACTCAGTGCTGTGCAGTATTCACTCTGCTATAGAAATATAATAAAATTATGTTCTGTAAATGAATGCAGACTTTGATCCTATATTGGAGTGCATAAGAAATCAGTATTATGGAAAGAATGGGACAACAACATGGAAGGAAAGGGCAACATGAGGGGAAAAAACATGACAGATACTTTCAATGAGAAAATTTGTTGATTAATGCCCTGAAATGCCAAGAATATAGCAGAAATGTGGGGGGAAAGATTAAGATTCAAATATGTACTTGCTTATTATTATTTTTTTAAATTTTGGTGCTATTTAGAAATACTGTACAACTTCAGCAAAATTAATTATAATTAGACTTTTTGTTAGAACTGAATACTTTTAAGGGATTTTAAATATTGTAGAAGAAAATTATCAGGTTTGTTGTTCTTGTTTGTGTTGATAAACTTTTTAATTAGCTCAGATATTTGTGTGGGACACAAAAACCACTTTTTTGCCTGAGGCTATTAATGAGCACAATTGTGAGTCTAAGCTGGATAAATGAACTTACAAATGCATAAAATGAAAATTTCACCTTTGCAAATAACTTTCAGTGTTCTAGACTAAAGCCTTTCAAACCTGATGCAACATGGTATGTAGCAGAATCCATTCGGGGGTAATTAGTACTGAGGTTGCATTTAATAATTATATAGCTTTACACAGTTCTCAGAAGGCAATGAATTCCATTTGATTTTTTTAACGCTTTCAAGGAACATACTTCTAAATAATCTAGAAAAAAGAAGAAAAGAAAATTCAGGAAAATGTGCTTTTTTTGGCACAAAAATTATGTTTATTTATTATACTGTCAGGTAAAGTTTTTCAAGTTTAGAGATATGCATGGTAGATGTTTGAGACTGAGGTTTTATTTAATCTCACCAATATTTTTTGGTGAGACCAAGACAGCATTTTTCAGACAGCTGTGCTTTCAGTTTTATCTAAATCAAATGTGGCCTAATCTCAGAAGATGTTTAGTACAATGCCTCAGGCGAATACCCTGTCCTGTGTCAAAGTCTTTTGACTTCACAGACACAGAATTGTTGAGGTTAAAAGGGACCTCTGGAGGTCACCTGGTCCAGCCCACAACTCAAGCAAGGTTATTGTGTGGAGATGCTGTTGGACACATTGTCAACAAAGCTTTACTGAGGTCAAGCAAGAAGATACCCACTGTTCTCCCCTCATCTACCAAGCCAGTCATTTCATCATAGAGGTTTATCAGACTTGTCAAGCATGACTTACCCTTGATGAATCCATGCTGACTGTTCCTAGTCACTTCCTTGTCTTTGATGTGGCTAGAAATGGTTTCCAGAATTTGTTGCTCCATCACCTTGTCAGAGATTGAGGTCAGGCTGACCAACCTGTAGTTCTCTGCTTCTTAACCTTTTTGGAGATAGTCCAATCTCAAACATCTCTCCCAGTTGCCTTCATTATTCCTAGACAATAAACAGTGCAATAATATCAATTTCCTCAACATTAATCCTATCAGGATCCATGGATTTCTATGTCCAGTTTACTGAAGTATTCTCTATTCTGCATCACATTAACAACCAGCATGGATTATTCTTGTCTGCCTGCACAATATCATAAAATTGTGTCATCTATTATCTACTCTCCAACATATCCACAAAATTTAAAGTGTCCTGGACCTCATAACTCATGGCTTTTCTTCAGTGTTGGTAAATGTGTTTTTGTCATAGCAATATTCACAAAGAATTCTGCGACAGGCCTACTTGAACCTTTAGCTAGATTGTTTTTGATCTCCTCCAAACCTCTGACCTCTACCTCCATTTCCTTTTCTGGTTCTTTGTTGTCTCAAACACAGAGTGATTGAATTCTGCAGCTCTTAGCATCCTAGGCCTTGCTTTCTCTTGTTCTGTGTGGGATGAGTTTTCTTTTTATTGATCATCCATCATCCACTTGCCACATTTTCAAACAAGCACTGTGGCAGTTTCTCTGCACTGCTTTCCCACTTTGGAGGAGCTCCCTGAAGATTTCTCATAAACATCTATATATGTCCCTCCACTGTCCTCAGTCTCTTCACTACATATTTAGGCTGAGCCCAGCACTAGCCTCTTGCTTCCTGTTATTTCTTTCTTACTGTCTTACACACAGATTAAATGTTTGTTCAGTGCCGTGTATGATCAGATTTTTAGGATAATTTAAATGAACATACGAGTAGTGCTAATAAGACAAAAGAGTACGGATTCACACCCATTAACAGATAACATCACTCTAAATGCAAGCAACACTAGGAAATATGTAATGCTATGTCACAGGTGGAAGTGATTACAACTGAGAACCTATTCTGCTCACAGCTCAACTTTTACCACTTTCTGCGGGTTCATCATAAACAGAGAGGGTTTTTCACACCAGGTACGAAAAAATTTATGCATTCCATTAAATCTCTAATTTTTATTGTTCCTACAACATAAATGCATAGCAGAGATGCCAAGCTGAAGCTGGTGTTTTTCTGGCTTACTGTGTCTCAGGTCACATTAAGATGATGAAGAGCAGCACAAAGGACTTGTGAGTGTAGATACGTTCACGTGACGTGATACTCAGGTACTGCAGAAATGAGGATCTTAATACAGCTGTGGCCCTCTCACGTCCTTCAGCAAATCCACCCCTGTTCATGTACCTATTTAAGGGGAAAGAGTGTCAGAAGCTGCTCCTGTCTATGGTGGAAAACAGTCTGTGGGGATCCTAGGAAAATGAACATGAGCTTTGCTGAAATAAGATGCAGTTACACCAGCAACTGAGTCAATATTCTTCTTATTATACCCAAAGTACACATAGAATACTACTTACCAAACATTTTATTGCTACTAAACAAAGTGCTATTATAAATGTTGTCAATATACATTGGTATATTTTCCTTTCTTTGGTGACATTTTTTTGCTTGTAAGGCACTAAAGCTTCACATTTATAAATAAAACACATTCAAGAGTGTATCATAACTATAAAAACCTGTAGGGGCTTTATTATTATATAAAAACTTTTGATAAGCTATTTGGATTTGCTGTGAACATGAGCATGATAATGCACATGGTTTAATCAATACACCTTTCAAGGGAGCCCCATTTGGGATATGCAAAAGCCATATCTTGCAGTCAGTAATAAATATTTCATTAAATTATCTCTAATTTAACTTTCACTCCTACTGGCAAACCTCTAGTGGTATGTACTTTTTTCCTCTTGATTTTATTACACTGGTAACATGCAATCATCTCACAGCACTTTGCTTTCTGATCTATGGTATATTGCCTCACCTTAAATTAATCTCATAGTCATTATCTCATTAAAGTAGGTAATATTTGACCATCTAATCAGCTTAAAGCAACCTGAGTAGGATAATATGGGCTTACATTTGGCATTCAGAAACATTTCTGAAACAACAAGAAAGCAATTTGACAAAAAAAAAGATCTAAATTATTCTCTTTATGAATGAAAATGTACAGCACTTTTACTGACAAAATTAAATTGCCCACATTTTTAACTTTTTAATAATGAAAAAATAAACCTTTCAGTGATTAGATGTTTTAGATGGTTAGATTATTTGCTATGTTGATTTAAAGCAGAGAATTCAGTAGTACCTACTCAGGCATTTACTCTTGTTGAACATAGATAGAATGAAACCAGTGCCATAGTTTCTTAGTGTGATTGATTTCATAGAGGTTTTTTTGTTTTCCTGTTTTAAGTACTCCTTTTCAGTGCTTGCATTTGTCTATACTATTATGGTGAACAGGAAGAAGTCTGTTTATCGTGTCATCCAGCTATAGAAAGAAATATTATGTTCAGATGCCAAACTTGTCAAGTTTTTTGATAGAGAAACAACAATTATTTTTCAATGCTTTGATGTTTTCTGGGAAGATAGTAAAGGCTTCTAGATGGTCTTGGAAATTATTAACTACTGATCCTGATGCCATATTCTTGATTGGCAGGAAAGAGTTGCTGGTTTTTTTGTGTCTACTACAGCATTTGCACCTTTGGGACAGTGGGGATGTTGCCCATCTCCAAGATTAAATTTCTTCAGAAACCTCAATGGGAATGAATTTAGAATAGTGAGGAAACTGAATATAGTTTCAAATAGGGTCTCATAAGATTTGTCTACAAATGGAACACGGGACACCAACAACCTAAGTACAAATTAATCTTTAACACAGATTAGTAGTATGAAAAGAAACCCCAGAGTAAATGGGGATTTCTTCCCTATGTGTCACAGTGAAGTGGTGTTTCAGGTTAGTTGAGTCATCAGTGATCTAAAACGAATTGACACTGCTGTTTGCTTGTAAAGGCTTAGCTACTTGCTCTGATTTATCAAAAGACCCTTGCCTTGCTTAGACTGAAGGTTAGATAACATGCATTTGTTAAGACATCTCCTCAGTTCTTTAAATGTAATCTTTTCTCTATGAAGCTTCATTTCTCATTCTCTGCACATTATCCAGCCTCAACTGTTTTGGATGCTTGCCTCATAGGCTTGATACTATCCTTCTTCTCCAAAAATATGTCAGTAGCTTTCCACATTTCATCCTACTGCTTTGTCATGTTCTTAGCTTATTTTAAATTAACAAAACTTCACAAATTTCAAAATTTTCTGTACTACGTATTTTTTGGACTTAATCGAAGTTTTGATAGGCATGCAAATTTGGTCCTATTTTCCTAAAATCCAACTGGAAGAATAATCCTACAAAACCATAACTCTGCCCTTCTTCAGCTGTAATTTCCAGCACTTTCACATGGCCCTCAGCAAGTGCACATAGTAGCTGTGCAGTAAAACATGAATCCCTCAGTCCTCTAGACCTCAGAGGAGGAGTGAGACTCTATTTACCTATTATTCTGTACTGAAATATGACCAATTGCTTTTAATATTCTGGACAGTCTAGCTCTGGGGGAGTAGAAAGATCTATATTGGTTCTTACAAGGTCCTCAGGTAGTCCACATTGTGAAGTAAAGGAAGACAAGAACTGTTTCTTATGAAGTACATCTGAAAGTACCCAGCAGTTTAGACATGCTGGACTGAAGATACTAGAGAGATTCCCTGTTACATCAACTTCACTTGCCATACAACCCTTTTTAATTCACTTTTAGATATTTGGTGCATTAAGCTTACAACAGAAGCTTTCAGCGCAGCTCTTTCCAACATTACTCCCTAAGAAACACTTCTGACTTTGGTGAATTGGCAGTAGGTCCTACACTGAGACATACCTGCCACTTTGAGAGAGAATTTATGGCTACCATCACACTGTAATTCTAGCAGAAATTCTTCTGATACTACTGTAACATCCATTTGTCATTTAGTTTGTTGATTAATTGTTCATCTTCTTCAGAGAAGAATACTGTATATTTTCCTTTGGGAAAGGGCAAACAAAAATTCCAGACACTGAAACCCAAATTCTACACTACAAATTCTAGAATGTCAGGAAATACACAACATTTTGTATATCTATGCTTCTGTAATAGTATTTCAGAATCTAAAAAAATACAATTACTGTTATAACTCACTTGGGTTGCCCAAATTAGGTTGCACATGCAAACCAAATATAAAAGAAAAGCCAGAGTACACTTTCTTGAGCAAGGCAAAATTGTAACCCCAGTGGAGATTTGCTTTTATAGTTTTTTGTACCTGTTCTAAAGAACAGTATTTAATAATGAAAAGTTGCTTCTATTCAAAAATAGTACAATCGGTGTTAATTGACAGGGGAAAAAAGACCCACAGAACAGTGGCTTGTCTGCAAAATACACTGAAAGAAGAAACTGCAAAAAGGCTTTGAACTACGAAATAGAGTAAATAAAGCACTACAGATTTAGAAAATAAAAATGAAAAACACAGGAAAGAATAAGTAAAGAATGACATAAAACCTTTTCTCAGAACTAAATAGAATAAAATGAGAGAATTTAAAGAATAAAGCTGCCCTCATAATGGCAAACTACCAAATATTTTGAGACACATTCTTTTATTCAAGATGCCACAGTGCACTGCCATTAAAATTATGGACCTGCTTTATCTGTGTAGCATACTCAAGTTCAAAGAGTGACAACTGATGTGTTGAGTTTCACCACTCACACACAAGTTTGTTTTCTTCTTTAAAAAAAAAAATCTGAAATGCAATAGCTCCCAAAAAATGTCTGGTGACAGTGCAGTAGATACTGTTTGTTTCTTTAGATGAGATGCATATATTCAGTGTCATTTTAGTTTTCATACTGTAGGGAAACGGGATCATGGGTTCCTGTTTCCTCCTTTCCCAAATGGCAGAATTCATTCTCTGGTGATGTGAGGAAAGAACAGTATTTATACTTCTCTTTGTGCTGGAAGCTGAAATAAAATATATCATAGCATCTGAATCTGCTAAATGCATTTTTCACATTCATCCATTCCTGAAGGGAAAACATATAACCAGCAAGTGAATACCTGAAAGACTACTGGCTCTTCACACTCAGTCTGTGTGTTTTCAAGCTTATATTTCTAGGCTTCTTTCTCAACCATTGGGGGTTTTGCTGTTATTTTTAGTCTATCTGACATGGTTTAGTACAAACATCTACATTACCACAAAGGTGTCCTTGTTTTTCTTGGAGCCAGCCCTGCTCCTCCTACATATGCATAGATACATACTTTGGGCTGTCTAGTCATGATTCACATGCCCAAAGCATAAAGTTTGGAACATGACATGTAGACTTTGGAATAGAGACTCTTCAGCATGGGCTGCTTACAGGAGAGGCCTGGATGAACAAATGAATTGTTTAAATTATTTTCCTGTGACGGAAATGAAGAAATTATTATGATATCACATTTGTAATGATAATCTGCTTAAGTTTAGCTGTTGGGTTTCGCAGACTTCTCTGTTTTGTTCCAGAATAAATTGCTTACATCTTTTGTTCAAGGAGTTCCTGGCTTGGGGTCTGATCTTGAGGGTTTAATAAGCCTCAGGTTCTTTTGTAAAGCTGGAAGTAAAGGTCTTCTTGGACCTGAAATACTCAGGACATAGACCTGGTTCTGTGCTAAACAGCCAGGAACTCAAAGACAGACTGCACACATATTGGTTGTCTTGGGATCCCAAATGGCATTTGCTTCCCTTTATCTGCCCCTCTTTGGAAGAGGGCAACTCAAAAGCCTGTAAATTTCTAAGAATGGATTAATCTGCCTTCAGAAATTATTTTAAAACAACAGACTCAATCTGGGAACCTGAACAGTGCATGGCAGGATGATAAGAACTTAACATCGTCTCAGATGGACACATGCTTGTGACTTAGCAAAAGTTTGCAAAAACTTCATATTCCCATCAAAAGGTCATTGCTGATATATCTTAATTTTATGGGGAAAAAAAATCTTTTACTGGAAAATTCTCAGATGTCTTCACTAAAGATACTTGATCCACAGTAACTACTTCAGTCCAGATAGAGTTAAAAAGATGTGAAAATGCAGGCTATTGTCGTAAATATATTGGAGCTGAGGAGTACATACAGGTGTTTGGAGTTCATAATTTCAAACTGGAAAGAAAAAATTTACATTGATATATGAAATAATTTTTTATTTGATAGCATGGATTCACTTAATGGAGCATAATGAGGTAGATAAATTGAATACTTCCTGATTTCTAACCTTTTATTCCACTCACTATCTTTCTTTGATTTCCAGTAAGGATAATGATATCCCCATTTTTATGTTTCTCTGTTAAATTCCTTCCAAGAGAGGGAAAATCCACAAATCAGCCCACATGCTAAAAATTCTCAACTCATTTTAATATTTTACATAACATACAGATTTACTAACAATGTTAATTATTGATAAAGGCTTGATTGTTCTTTAATGACTCTGCCAAGATCTGGTATAAAATAAAAGCCCACAAGAATTATATGGCATATTATAAGTGAATTGGTTTTAATGATATCTTCATGTACCAACATGCATATTTCATTACTAAGCTTTATTTACTAGCATTTTAACATGACCATTAATAGTAAAACCCTTGGGTTATGTACATGAATAAGAAAACTTTTACTGCATTTAAGAGGTGCCTGACACCATGGTGCATTTTTGTGTGTTGCAAAATTCCAAATATCAGCATCAGAACTGGGTGTGCAAATCACAAAGCTCTTCCTAACTGTCACCCTGACTGTCATGTCAATATCTATTTTATTAAATGACTTCTGATTGAAAAATATGCAGTCTGTGAAAGAGACTATACTCCTCGGAACATAATTTGTTGGGTAAAGAGTCAAAACTGTCTTATCCTCTGTGGCCCTGATGATCTGAGTTTCTGAAAATTAACATTTGGCTTTGGGGAGGTTTCCTCTTGGAATTGTAAGAGATTTCTCCTGCATCTGTGGGTTTAAAGTGGAGATGAGTTGGATGCAAGTGACTTTCTACATGCTCTGATGGAAGGTTATTATGCATAAAATGAAAACAGTAAACTCTGTAAATTGTCTTTCTAAGAAAAGATTGAGCACCCATTGCCTGAAACAAGTCTCATTCCCTTTTACTTTGAATAAATTTTTAGAGCAGTGTTATACTACCTTGAGTAGAATGACTTTTGTTATTGACCGATAATAAGACAATGCTAGTTTAATTTATTAAATTTGCTTGTTTATTACAGTCATATTATGGTGACATTTATGTATCAGCTTTGATTTGAGCAAATAACTTTGACATTCAGCAACAAAAGGTCAGTCTCTCACTTTTCTTTTGAAGTATAGTTTTATCATTCAAATACAAACAAACTTTCTTCTCTTTACCTGCACCCATATTTGTACTACAGATAGGAGTAGCCAGGTGAAATAAGAAAGAATTGCAATCATCTGTTGGTGGGACAGTCATGTACTTCCTATAATTTGCCCATTATCCTTTAAAACCAAGAAAATCAGACAAGACATTTCAATCAGATTTAGTAAAGGGGAAAAGCCATCAATACCAATTATGAAAAGTATGAAAACTGGCTCTGCCATTTTTCTTTCCATTTTTATAATGCTGTCTTTTCACAGACAAGTTCTCATCTGAAATACCTCTCTCTAGATACCCACATTCAAAAATACTTGTATCCTGAATAATTAAAAAGTGTATCATAATCCCCTTTTCATAATATCCAATACACCACAAAAATGTCACATATCACTTTGTAAAAACAATTAAATATAAGAGAAGCAGATGGTGTGGCATTTTGGAGGTGGTAGACTGCAAAAAGATGCTGAGTTCATTCACAGGGTTGCCGTGTTCAATTAAAAAAGATGCCTTGTTAATCCCAGTGATCTCTGTAGGACTGATGATCTCACACTTCACATTTAAATATGCATGCATAATCACTTTAAGAGTCCTCCAAAAGCTGACATGTTATGTTCTGAAGGAAAGCCAAGGATTTCTGTACTGTAACATAACACAAGAGAATGTATTTTGAACAGCCATTAAGGTAATGGCTGAGATTCCACAGTCTTTGGACCAGAATTTCTTTTTGATTTTCTGAAGATGAAATCGTGGTCCACTACTGATAAATCCTGATTTAGAAAAGCTGGCATAGTGTCTTCTAGACTGAAGGAGAATGACTGAAAGCCTTGAGACAGAGAAATGACTGGATATATTATTGCATTTTGAGCATATGTCTAGGTATTCCTAGGCATTTCAAAGCTGATTTAGCTTTTATCTTTTGCTCCCTTTCTAGAAGAGAAAAAAACCCTCTGCTCTAGAGCAATGGATACTGTACAAAGAACACTTTCTGTGGAAGCTTTTATGTATAGTTACTTAACTGAGGGCTTTAATTTTGCAATCAGAATGTAGGGATAGAAAGCTGTCATTCATCTTTGATTCTGAGAGAGTTTTTACTCTCAGTATGACTCACCTTTTCTTTACAATGGGAAAGACAGCTCATGGTTCATAGTATCAAGTGATAATGAATATATTAAAACATTACTTTTGACTGCAAGTATAAATTATTTCCCCTTGTTTCTCTCTAATACTGAGGCTATTAATTGTCTGCCAATTTTTTCTTGCCTGTTTTCAAATATTGCCTGCCTTTGCTGAAATGATGTGGAAAATGTTCCCATTAGGAACAGGAAACAAATAGTCCTTGCTAAACATAATTTTGTCTTTAATTACTTGCCCATGTATTATATTTCCAAGCCCTCCTGGAAGCACACAAATATATGGCACTCATTTAATGATCAGTTTCTAGTCTCATACCTCTGTGAATGAAATATGATATATTTCCTGATTTATTAGTCTTGTTCAAACTATGCTTTGAAGACAGAACCAGGAATTTCTTACTGTTTCTGACACCACACTGTCCTTTTCACAAAACAATTAATTTATTTATGCAACATTTTGTAAACTAAAAAGGGTATAATATTTTCAGTCAGAAGGATACATTAAAATTATAGTTGAACAGTTCAACAAATGTGTCACGAGTCTCCATTTATTTTTTTCTGAATTTTTTAGGGAAGCCCAAAATCCCACTCCTGTACCTTCAGGTAGAGCTGTACAGGTGCAACATTGAAGCAGAAACACAGAGAATTTCAGCCTGAGCACTGCTTTTGTAAAACAGGAAGTTACTAGTAACAAATGGAACAGAAGCATTGCCACACAAAACAGGCGCACGGAGTTCAGCTGTTGTGTTATTTGGTGGTAGCTAGATGGCTAATCAGCACAGATGTGTTGGCTACTCTCTCAGTAGATTTACAGCTTTCAGCTACAGAATGCGCTGATTCTTCTTCCCTGACACAAGGAGGTAGAGGGAGTGAAAAAGGAAGCTGAAGGTGAGGAATAAAGGATCAAAGGGCACAAAGCTATAGGGAGCTAGGCTTTATTACAGTCACTATACTCAAAACATTTTATCCAGCTGTGATACAAGGCTGAAATGGTCCAAGGCCCTCGTTCTGGGTTTGGATTGAGAGGCAGTGAGACTGTGGAGATGCTGAGGGCAAGATAAAAATGTCAGATACTTTACCTGAATACTTGCTGTCTACTTTGCCCCATCAGTCTCGTACATGAGCAATTTTCTGACTTGGAAATTTGTTATCAGATTTTTTCATAACCTCACATGGTAATATAAAAACATGGTAATAGAAACTTGAATTGTTCTGTATTATAAAGGTGCTGCACTCTGTGATTATGATACATTGAGAAAGTATGTGCACACCATACTTTCAGTTCTTTATGTAGTGATCAGGTTGGCTTAGACACTTACCTAGTTTCATATTGTGAAGTTTCTCTGATCAGGAGGAGGGAAAGGAGGGAAAAGCTATTTTTATATTCACTGAAACATAAATAATCCTGTACTTATCCAGGGACAGAAAACTTTGGATTTCATAGTTTGCTATAGGGATTTCATCTTAGGTCATCATAATGGAAAATTTATGAGATGCTTCAAGTACTGTGTCTCAAGGTCACCTGAAAAATGTCGTTTGATTTGTCTGTTTAATAATTTTACTTTGTGTGTTTATTAATATCCTGATATGCAGAGGTCCTTGGTAACAAAATCTGAAATTTGGTGGGTATTAATCAATATGTGTTTCTTTGAGGGCACCACAATGGCATAACAGTTTGGATTACACAAGCTGAAGGCAGTCAAAACAAATTCAGAAAACATCACAGCCCCAGGAGAGATAAGTGAGATTTGTCCAATTGAGCCTGTTGGAAAAAGGCTGCCCAATACATACTGTGCAGTCATAAATTTGTAATGTGTAGCCATTGTGACTGGAGGGATAAATATTCAGTACCTGTTATTACCTGATAAAGTCATAAATATGTATGGATCCATTTTATGTGATAATTAGAGAATCTAGTTTTAGCATCTGCTTTTACCTGATAAACAAACTTTATTATTTTAAATAAAGGAAAAGCAATAATTTACAAGCTATAGGCACCATGAAGATGTGAAGCAAAGCTATCTAAGAGAAGGGACGAAAAAAGCAGTGTTTTAGATACATATCCCCTGTTAAACAGGAGGCTGTGCAAACAAGAACTACATGTGCTAGCCTTTTATAATTTTTTGAAAATAGTCCTATCTGCTTTTTGAGTACATTTGTAAAAAACTGGACTAATTTTAATTTTAAATAAAATTAAAAAATTTTAATTTTAAATAAAATTAAAATTTTGTCCATAAAATGTCTTTTTATGGACAAATATGGCCATACCAAAGATCTTTATTTTGTGGATCAAGTCTAAATATGATAGGCTGATTTGCATACCCCACCTCTGGTGGAAAATTGGATCAATATATTCTGGTAATCTATTGTCACAATGGGCAGATAACAGCCTATATACAAATAATAAGAGAATCTAAGAAAAGAATCGCTATTTTACATTACATTCTTAGTCTTGGGGAATAACTTGCATGCTATTTCACTAAGTGCAAAATAGTTGGAGTCCTTACTTTTCTTTCCCAGTGGAGGCAGTTGGAGAAACTGATGTGAAATTCAGGTTTTTTCCTTGCCAACTGATAAGTTGAGAAGCAATTTTAAAAGGTACTGCTTTTTTTCCAGAGCTTTTAAACTCCCACTGCTGTTTGTCAATATAAATTACTTTCTTTCTTTTATAAGTGCCATTTCCTTAAAAAATTGCTTTATGATGAGGAATATATCTTGGCAAGATGGCCCCATGAAACACAGAAGTATAGTTGTGAGAAATGAAGAATGATGTGTAAAATAAATTAATAATTTCTGTATAGTGGAGAAGTACAGAAAGGAACCCAGTGAGCCCAGAAATTTTTGAATTTTGAGTCTGTGCTGTCTCTTGCTCTTTTTAAGAAAGATGTCTGACTGTTTCTGATGTAGAAAAGCATTCTGGTACCACTGACATTCCTGCAGCACCTTCCTTTGAACTCCTATTTTGGCTACCACTGTTTCGTCCTGCTGCTGCTGTCTTCTCACAGACCTGTTTACTGCATCCATTTGCTCCTGATGCTCCTTTCAGTTGTCCTCACCTCATGGCTGATCACAGCCCTTTATTCCTGCTGACAAAGTCTGGCAGATGGGCTGTGTGACATAAAAGCCTTTGATCCTGAGAGGAAAGAGATGCTTGTTGAGTCTTATGGGAGGGATGGAGTACTTTACCTACATGGCTAATGGGAAATACACCCTGTACCTGATATTCATAGTAGTGTTAATTTGAACATGATACTGATACCTTTATTATTCAAAGAGCTTGGAGTCACTCATGGAAATCTGATTATTTCATAAGGTATGAAGACAAATTATCCATTCTCTAATTGATTGAAAGTATAAATGCATTCATTTATCTGAACAAATTGTCTATTCTTTAAATGGCCTTCATAATGCAAATGGGAAGAAAGGATAACTTCTTTGCCTTACTGAGTTTTAGTAGTTGCAAAGGTGTTTTTACAAGATCTGTACTTTAACAATGTGGGTCCTTCCGTCACTCTTTCTCCCTGCCTTTTAATGTGGGCAGCCCAAGGATAAGTGGCCAAAGCAGAGGTTTGCCATTTCCCCTCAGTGACAAATCCCTCAAAGTCCATTACCAGCTGAAATGGTTCTGTCTTAAGGAAACTCAGGATTTCCTTACTTGACATGATTATAATTAACTCCCTGATGATCCTGCCACCCTCCCTCTTTGTCACACCATGTTGGTCTTAGATGAGGTCCCTCAAGGCTATTCCTGCAGCTGGCTGGATGGAGACAGGCAGACTGCAACCATACAAGATGTAATGTGCTCTCCTTTCTTGGGAAAATTCAAAGTATGATTCTGACAGAATTAGTACTCAGCTTGATGCTGTGCATGATTTACATGAATAATAAAAAAATTAATTATAAAGTGATTACTCATAGATAGAACTCATGAAAGACATAAAAACGACAGAAACAATAATTAAAACAAGCAGATGGTTAATGTGAATTTGTGAATGGGTATTTTACTGGAACCAAAGACAAGTCATATTTAAGGACCAGGAATTCAGCCTACAAGTTTAGAGACACTGTCCATGAAAGCAGGGACCGTGAAAGTGACTGTCACTTAGATTTCATAAAGTGCCTGTATTGATATCTTAGTTCAGATGAACAACATGCTTTTAAAATCAGTTTCCCAATCACCCCATTGTGAAAACACCCAGTGTGAGCGACCAGGCTGGATGTAGTCCAAAGTAAAATCTACCAGAAAAGGGTGCAGTGTGGACGTGCAGCTGCATGAGAGTTCTCTGGGTGACCTGATAGCAAAAAGAGATGACGTGTAAGGCAGTCTGTAGGATAATAAATACATTATTCTGCAAATAGGTGTGGGTATATTTACAGTCATACGACCAGGATGTTGCATAGAGTTCTAGTATCCATGGTTTCAAAGGATTGTAATAATACAATAAGAAACTCTGAAGCTGATTCAAAAAGATTTTTGGAGTAAAAGAGACAACCATCTGGATCTGCAAAGTGGTGGGGTTTTTGTTTGATTCATTGTATTATAAACAGTTTTATTATTGGACTAAGAATCTTCAAGATTAATACAGACTAAGAAGCTTTTTAACAGACTTGGCAAAAGGTATGTTGTAAACTAATGACTGGAAGATTCTTAGACCAACTTAAATTGTCTATACACATCACTTTTTTATTTTTTTCTTTTTTTAATGCTGGGGATTAGTAATCTTTGGTACAAACTTTCATGGAAAGTCATTTTTTCATCTCTTGATATCCCCAGATCAGGACAGAATGCCTTCCTGGAACATGTGCTCTAGCTAAGCACACATTCTTACTAGATTCTACGTAGTACAGGGAGAACTGTCATATGCAGCAGGTTGAGCTAAAAAATATCAAGCTAATAGTCCTTTCCAGCCATAAAATCCATGAATCTGTGTTATCAAATTTATATATGCAAACCTTTTACACAACTGACTCCTCATTTTGAGTCACTTTATAACCATGAGTTCCCTGACACCTGTGCTATCTAGTTTCCTGTATGCTTTTATTTCTGGAATTAGTAAATCTCTGTCCTACACATTCTCAAGGCACTTCTCTCAGGCAGTGCTTTCATGCAGATAAGGCATTCTACAAACAAAAGAGCACAATGCTCTTGTGACAGGTGGTGCTGTGATGTAACCTTAATTAATCAAACATACTGCATAGGATTTTTTCCAGAGAGCCTTACAAGGACACTCACTAGCTGAGGATGTGGGTGGCAGAAACGTGATTAAAAGGAGATCTGATATTATTTCGATTTCTGTCGTTATTTAAAAGACAGTTGATTTTGTCCTTTCATTTTATCTCAGGATATTTTCAGCACTGAATAACCCTATAAAATTTTAAACTTTTCTGCTAAAATCTGCCACAGGACTTTCAAATTTTATTTTCTACCCAATCCCATCATCCCAGCCTGAGGAATGAGATTAGGCCCAGCAGCTGTATTTTTAATAACTATCTTTTTTCTTTAGGAAGCTATGGTGCTCCATATGTCAGCATGGAGTGGCAGTTGATGTTTGAAAGGAAGATATAAGAGATTCTGTTGAGTGGGTAGAGGTTTTGCCACACTGTTTAGAGAGAAATGTATTTTATTCTGACCTCTAAATACTGAAGACTTAAAGAATCTTGGAGACTGGCCTATTAAGGAAGGGAACAAGTCAAGGCATTTTCCATTCTTAGATCTAGTTTCGAGTGATTTAGGGTAGGTGCTACAAATAGAACTTGATCTATAAATAAAATTTATTAATATAGGGCCATATATTGGAGCATGGTGCTAATATCGACAAGGTCACGGGTTTGATTCACTTAAGAATTGGACTTGATGATTCTTCTGGGTCCCTTCCAACTCAGACTATTCTGTGATTCTGTGATCTGTAGCTCTCTGTAGATTACTAGACATTTACAGTGGAATACTAAAGAGCTCAAATGTACCAAATTCTCAAAACAATGAATAAGAAACAATTTTGCTTGAAAAGTTTAACAGTCTATAACATGAGTAATGGAAGAGAAGCAATTCAGATATGACAAAAAATATGCATGATTCATGAATGTATAATATATGCAGTTGGTGCACATATAAATAATGAAAAAATAAATATATATTTTTAAAACACAATAGTTAAGCCCATTTTGAAGACCATTAATAAATAGTCAACTTTTTCAAACAGAAAAAAATCTGTATTTAATCGGTGTTTAAAGGAGCTTTTGGACACTGCAGGGGACAGAATCCCCTGCAGGAACACACACTTAGCACCTGGGGAGAGCATCCTGTTTTTACTCCCTTTTATAATGATATAATGATCGTAATCTATATGAAGTAATCCAATATGCTAGCATTTTAATCCAAATTATCTTAGATTTAAGGCTACCATGTGAGCAAATTTATTTGCTTGATTTTTGCCTGTAAAGAAGGTCTCTCACAGAACCACTTGTCTCTACAATCTCTGACTTCTCCCTGTTTTCTAACTGCTTAGTCACCTAAGTAAAACTAAGAGGATTTAAGCTGCTTGTGTAGCAGCTTCTGCAGACTTGTATATGCTAATTCACTATCTTTTTTATTCTATCTCCAAGTAGTAGTTATCAAGTCTTATTTCTAAAATTACCTTAAACTAAATAGCATGTGGAGTTGTGTGCACTCACACAACTAAATGAATAGTGAGTAAATGGTAGCTTTGTACCTCTGCTGCAGATTAGAAATATTCAAATAATGGACATAAACCCAACAGTAAATAAAGTCATTCAGATACATCAGTCACAAGTCAATTATATTCACCGAAGGCTTTGACTTGCTTTCCTTCTTAATGATATTTAAATTTAGATAGAATGTATTTTTCAAAGTTATTTAGACAACAGGTTTTTGTTTGTTTGTTTGTTTGTTTTTTTGTTTGCCTGTGTTGATGGAAGCTCAAAAATTAAAATTCATTGCTGAAGTGCTTTATCAGCATTCTTACTGCTCAGTGACATGGTCTCTTGTTTATGTCCTGCAAATTAATATCTTCAATGCCAGTTCCTTGGAGACAGCATAAGTATTTCTGTGTCTAGAAATGAAGGGAGCTCTGGGAATTATATGAGAAATATATTTAATTAAGTAGGGACAAGTAGGGAATGATATGCTTTTAATTTAAGACATTGTAAAAAGCGCTTCATTTCATATGTTTGCAGCTAGTGAAGCAGCTGTCCTGTTAAAGAGTAACTGCTATCCAATTTGTTCTTGTATTTTCAACCAAGCACATTTTCAGCTCAAAACCAATATAACAAGCAGGAGTAAACTTGGTCAGGAGATTGAGGCCTATATGATTTTTTTATTCCAGTTGATTCTACACAGATTTACACCATAAGCAGTGATGTTTCCTGAATCAGAGTTATGGTGACTCTGAGAGAAATGTTTTGAGTGGTGTAAACTGTGTTGCATTTCACCCTACCTCATGCCAAGTATCTCTGTTATAGTCACTTTCCTCACTTCTCAAATGGGTTGTGAGGGAAAAAAATCAAAACAATGCTCTGAGTCAAAAAGTAATAAAAGTTCCTTTAGAAACATTCTTCTGCATTAAGAAATACTTTTGAGCCTGTTTTGCAAAGTGATACAGTCTCTTTCTGACGAAAAGATGCTCTGCATCTGTGAAACACCTCATCCTGGCCCGCAGCCAGCTGAGAGCAGGTCCCCAGGAACATTGAAGCAAGGGATTTGTGCTCTTCTGAGAGTCAGGGACATAAGTCACTGCTGCAGGTATGTGTTTCTCCTTCTCATTGTGCTCTGCCAAAATACTGTGGTCAGGGGACGTGGCAGATAGCAGAGGTAGCTTTGGGGAAGTTCACTGCTGTGCTTTATTAATAAAAAGAATTAAGAAGGTGTGAAGCTTAACAGTTATGAAGGCACATCTCAACAACTCTTATGCTTGTTATGGTTATAGAAATGTATAATAAGTACTCTTAACAATCAAGATTTTATTTCTTACTTGAAGTATGATGAGCTACCTAAAACTTTGCTGCTGAACAATGTCTGATGATTCTTAATATGCAGCACAGATCACATGCAGCCCTTATTTCCCAGTTCAGAAACAGACTTTAAATATCAAGAATATGGATTTCTCCTCAAGAATATCTCCTCTTCAGCTTACAAGGACCATTAGAAACAGAGCAGAAAAGTTCAAAGCCCTTGACTCCTTTTTGTCTTTAACCTCCAGCTTCAGAAGCAGCAAATTGAGTGGAGTTCCTCTGCCCAGAAAGTGTGGAAAGGTAGCTGACTGGGGAATATTGGTTTAACTGCTGGATCATTCCTGAAGGCTGATCTTTTGAAAGGGCTGGATGATGATAATAAGAATGTGAATTTTAAAAATGGCTCCATGTTTGAACTGCAGTGTCACATCAACATTTAAGTATGTCAGATACAGACCTTGATCAGTTATGAATAAAAGAGGTGTCATGGGTTGAGATATGGACAAGAAGAGATCACTCCCAGGTTGCATCACAAGCAAAACAGACTTGACTTGGGGAAATTAATTGAATTTATTAACAATCAAGTCAAATTAGGATACTGAGAAATAAACCCAAATCCTAAAAATACCTTCCCCCACCCTTTTCCCTAACTTTAATTTATTTCTGAATTCTCTACTCTCTATCCCACTGACCCCACTGCTATTGCAGGGGGTCGGAGAATGGGGGCTGTGTTGCTTCTGCTGCTCCTTCCTCTTCAGAGGGAGGACTTCCTCACACTTTCCCTCTGATTAGGGTCTTTGCTCACCGGAGATTGCATGCAATGTCCAGAAGAATGAGAATCTGCAGGTTATTTTGTCAGAATTCAGAACTTCAATAAAGCCTCAAACATAGTTTTGTGGGAAAACCAGTATCTGAGATTTGGAAAAGCCTTGTGTTTTATCAGTACAGCATCTGAAACATCACTGTAGCAAGAGCTGAACTTTGGGGTTGATAGAGTTACCAGATTTTTTGATATCGGACCTGTCTTAACAGCACTTGCAAGAATCACTGACACGGTCTTTTCAGATTCATAAATTTCTGGAAGCTTTTAGCATTTTTTTAAACTATGTAAAGCTTGTGCACTTTTAAAACAGTCACAACAAGAGCCCATTTTATCAACTGTATGTATAAAATGAGCAAATTTAATTAACCTTATGATCTTTCCAGTAAATAGCCCCTAAAATAACTGTAATCTCTTAATTAAAAAGATGTGGTTGAGTTAATCACATAAAATATTTAATTATATCATTAAAGAGAAGGGAAGGTATGGCAGTTGAAATACTAATTGAGGAGATTTAAGTTCTTAATTTTGCTGGGATTTTTCTGTGATTTAACTTAGGCCTGCTAACATAGAACTGGCAGAGAAAGCCTGAATCATTCTCTCATGCTTCACACAATGAGAAGAACCATATGGTAGACATCTCATGTAGTAAGGGTTCCTAGAATACTCTTTTTATGTGCTCCCACTCACTGCAAACCTCAAACTCATCCCAAAACTGGTAGGAAACTCTGTGTCTATAGTGAAAGGTAAAGGTATTGGTGGTTGTTTTTCCAAATTTGTTCATGTTAGATATAAGTTTAATATGGCCTGTATTTGACAAGGCTAGATACAAAGGTCTCTGAAGAAGTGTTGTTGCAGTCTTGCTAGAATTTTGAAACACCAAAAAGCTTCTGGGCACATTTGCCTTTCTTACAGCATGAAATAGAAGCAGCAAACTTCAAAGCTACAGACAGACTGAGATAGATACAAATCACTAGACACCCATTGATTAGCCTGACTGAGAGAACATGTATGGTGCCTGTGGGATAGACTGGATATGACCAGGGACAAAATGTTTTAAGATGATGATATTTTTGTTGCAGGGTATGTAATTTTATTTCCAGGCTTTGAAGCATCAATATGTTATTGTGGAGAGAGAGATTATTAATTGTCACAAACCCAGTACCTATATCGAACTCCTGATGTTTGGTATCCAAGAGTTATAAAGTGCATTGCAGAGAGTTATGTTTTGAAGAGGTTTTGTATGTCCCCCTTAAGGTTTAGGACTGAGAGATCAAAGGTAAAGTGATTGTTTTGTGTCTTTTGTGTTTCCTTTCTGAAAATCTGATCTGGAGTACTATAGCTTTGATTCCAGCTGGGGTCTGGATAGTAGAGCAGCTTACACCTGATTTCCCCGGCACACTCCATGCAATAGTATTCACACAATGTCTAGGAAGAGAGACTTGCATTGGTAGCATCAAGGCAATGACATTTTTTAGTCCCAGCCTGCCACCAGTTTTATATAGAATAGCATTCTTCTGTGTGTCTTATTTTGGAACTGCAGTTTCAGCTCTTTCCTCCACTGTTTTTAGATGGGAGGACATAACAAATGAAGGTGTATTTCACTAGATAATACAACCTTGATATTTTTCAATGACAAGAGTATCTCTTCAATGTTAATAAGAAACTGTGAAAGCAAAAAGTTTCTAGAAGGGATTTTGGACTGTATGTATTAAAGAACCAATCTATGGGGCTTAGTGTCCTTAACATTTTCTCCTGATTAATAGCTGAAAATGTAATACTATGGCTTGGGGATTTTTTTGTGTGTATCCTACATGCAAAGGCTGTCTTTTTCAATGCACTGTGGAGGATACCTAGGCACTTGTATAGTTTTAGTTCATAATCTCTCTCTGATGCAACTTCACATTTATAAAATAACTGTAATGCTTCCTTATTTCACAGGGAGTTGCATGGCTAGATACACTAAATGACTATGAGATTCTGAGGGACAAAGGTCTTTTAACCACACTGAGAGGGATAAATGGAGAACAGCTTGAAATTTTCAAGTGGCAGAAAAGTAGAAGCATATTAGTGTTATTACCGTTGTGTGCCCTACAAAAATAGGAACAATGCCCTTATATTAACAGCTTTTACTTTGTATTTTTGGAAGAAACAAAAACGAAAAGGAAAAAAAGTAAAATTTGCATGTGACAGCACAGTGCAACTCCTCTGTCAGATATTGTGCTATGTATTCCAGCCAAACATGTGAAATTTGGGAGGTACTTTGCGAGTAGAAGTGAAGCACCACTTTCTTCTTTTCTCTTGGGGAACTACGAGGTGAAAAATCTGACACGGGCTCTAAAAGGACAAACCACTATGGCTGTGAGATGTGACCTAACAGCAGCTTTAACAGAATTATATTAACATGTAGTAAAACACATGAAATACATTATTTTTCAATTATGCCTCAAATTTATTTATAATCTATTAGCTGCTGGCAGGAGTGGATTGCAGGGAAGCCCTTATATTTAAATTTGGCAGCTTGCCTAAATCCACCAGAGTGTACACCACATGGGTGTGTTTGTGGGCTGCACACTGGCACCTTCTGCAACCATACTCAGCTGCTTGCTCACCAGTCTGCTGAGGCAGAGGTAGGGAAGAAACCAAACACCCAGGCTGGCTTGGGCTGTGGCAAGGAAAAATATTACTTAAGGATTAAATACACGATTTTTAGATTAAATTTTAAAAAATGACATTGTGTTAGATCCTTGCTTTGAGAACTCATAACAAAACTACAAAAACTGGTCATCCTCAGGGTTTTTATTCATTATGGTGGAACTTCTAAAGTGAAAATTGGCTGAACCATGTTGCCAGTGTGGCAGAATATAATCCTTTCTGCGCTGTTCATCATCTGCTGCTACATATAGTCAGTTTTATGCACACACAGTAGACAATTCTTAGTCCATTTTCTTATTTATAGTAAGATGATGGTTTCTAAACACTCAAGACTGAACCTGCAGAGACAACTGTTATCTCAGAGAAAACATCCTGGTATAAAATGCTTCATCAACTTTCTTCCAGATTAATTCTGTTAGCCATCTGATGTAACAAATCATAAGCCTTTCTCTGTCTTCTTTTGCATCCTGTGTTTTTTTATTTCATCTTACGTGGTCCAGAGAAATAATCTCAGCCTAGGAACAGTTAGCTACTCTTGTAGCATAGAGAATAAACACTCTGCCTCCCCTGAACACAAAATTTAATCTGTTTAACCTGTTTACAATGAATGTTAGAAATCTTAAATAAACTTGACATCATCGAGAAAACATATCATGCCACCCCACACCAAGGGGAAAAAAAAAGGAAAATAAAAATAAAGAAAGAAAAAGAAAAAAAAAAGGAAAAAGAGAGAATTTCCTTGAAGGTCTATGGACAAACTGAAGTACCATGTTATTTCTGAATTGCCAATTTGTATTTGAATTTTTAATTTGCCAAATTGTGTAGATTAGGAATTCAAATGTCAAATAGAGACATATATTTTGATATGTCAATCTTTCATTAATTTAAATTATTGTACTATGAAATTGCAGCTGCTCTCATGCCATATCATCATGATCAAGTAAATGCTGGAAATACACCATAAGCATAAATTTAAAGGGAGATGGAAAATTCCAGGATGTGAAGCTTTTATGGATACACTTTTCTGTTCTGCCTTTTTCGAAACGTTATAGTCATTACTTAATAGAGAGTGAATATAAAGAAGAAATTCTTATTTTTTTTCTATTCCTCCGGGTGATAAATAACTCTGGGTTAGCACAAAGAATGACACAGAAGGGTACAAAAAGGATATCAGACTCATTTTGCAGAGGAGGAAAATGAGGCAGAGGTTTTCGAGGGAGGTCTCTGCAATGTCAGCTTTTCTTTTCCAGTAGTGTTGCCTTTTCTAGGCAGCTTAGCCCTGCCTTCTTTCTCTCTGCTGAAGCTACCTGTGCAGCTTGGGCAGTGCTGACACACGTGCAGCCATGGTGTCAGAGAGCAGCTCTCCACACCTTAGCTCCCCTTGCCCTCCAGGTGACCCCAGCGCCAGCTTTGTTAGTGAGGCTGAGAGTTTGGGGTGGCATAACAGTGTGTTTTGGGTTTCATACTGTCCTACTGCCATTTGCTGAGCTGAGCTGTGTCTTAATAAGAACCAAGTGATTAAATTAAAATAAATGCCTGGGGTTATTTAATTTTGGTCCATTGTATTTGTCTAAAGTTATCAACTTCTGCAACAATACCCTTTTTTCACAAATTTGTTTTCTGGCTAGCTTCCTCATTATTCATCAGCTGCATGATTAGCAAAGAGTGTTTCACAGTTGTCAAGGAAATTCTTATCGGATTTGGTTTTTGTTTTGCTCTTTTTTAGTGACATTCTCAAAGCAAAGATTTAGAGTGTGCATTCAGGTTATTAAACTACAGTTTATCTGTAATAGTCGAGAGATGCATTTTTGTCATGACTTCAGTTTATGCATCTTTTTACTCAGCAACTGCAAGACAGGGATCCATTAAATGAACATCTTGGTCATATTGTAAGAACTAGGTACCTGAAATCTTGCTTATATTTCCTGTTGTCTTCATAGTTTTCTATATCTTACTTTTCTTGTCTGTCTATTTTTAAAAAGAAGCCTAGTTTCATTGTATAACTCTATTCCCCAGATTTATGCATCATTCAGTGTTCCTTTTACTTTCCTTTCTTCATCCCTTCCCATATCAATTTTATATCAAGGTGACCTTAATTGAGCTTGGTAATATAATGTACTGTTGTTGTAGGACCACCAGACATCACATTTATTATCCATTAGCAATTTTTCTCTCAAAATTCTGCTTGCCACCAAGAAAAGAGTAATGGAACTAAGATGTATACTCATTCACATATTGATGTTGCTCTGAAGGCATTTTTTTTTAAATCCATGCCTCTAAATTCTGCAGTTCATCACTCATCATCATGGAAGTGCAAGAAGTTAGATGAAATTTAATTGCATGAAATTTCAAAGATGCAAATTGGTCAGGGAAGGGAATATTAAATCCATTAAGTTTTGGAAAGCATCTGATGCTAACATTAAAAAAAGCTCTAGAGGCAACAGAATTCAGTGTGTGATGAAGTTCTTCACTGTGAATCAGTCTTGCAGTCTCCTCATAAACTGAAAAAAGCTTCTATATATCTGTATTTGCAAGTGGGGCAGAGAAAGGCACTCACTGCAGTAATGACATTAAGCCTCTAATTCTCATACTACTCTCTCAAGTAACTTGTGAAACATTATGCTTATGTGCAGCTTTAATTTAAAGACAGAACTAAGTTTAAACCACCCAGTAAATGTGCCAGTAATGCTGTGTTTTCCCACTGGTCGCTAGTGGGTAACTGTAAAAGCCTCTCACTTCAGGCAAGCTGGTTTGTCTGCATCTTAAATGGCCACAGAGCAAACCTGTGATTTTTCCAGAGATGTGGCTTCTATTTTTTTTTTTTTTTTTGTTGCCAGAAAAGTATGACTTGGAGAAGTACATCCATCTCAATGAAACTTAAATCAGGAGGATGAGGGAGGGAGTGTCCCACACACACCAGACTGAGGCCACTTCTCTAGTGGTGAGACATGAGGGTGTCGCATATTTGGTCCCAGCTACTTGACCTAATTTGAGAGGGAAAGAAGGGAAGTAAAGGGTGCCGCTGTGCTCTGACATAAAAGCTGAATGTTTGCAGGAAGGAAGATTGCTCAAGATCTCTAAAAGTGCTTTCCTTTATCTCCCAATGATACTGTGGTAACCTTAGCAATAGTAACTGTGAGCCGTTAGGCGTGGCATTAGGCCTGAAGGAAAGAACTGGCACTCCAGATGGTTAATAAAGAATGGATAATCAGACAAATTAGTCTTGGAAAGCACCTCTTTGGCCTGAGACTATGTGATAGCTTTAAAGTTTGATGTGTAGTATGTAATAAGTTAATGAATGGAAGTGGAAAGCTTTGTGTGAACAGAAATTGCTCTCATCAGTGCAGTGCATGCTCATTTAATAATGTATTGTAATGTGTCTTTAAGGTTTTTTTTAAAGAGGATAATTAAAATATTGCAGACCTCGAGATACTCTGCTCCTCCTTTAAATTGGACTGTCATGAAGATTTCAATAAAAGCTTTTTGTAAGTAGGTGCTGCAAGAGTATGTTGGATTTGCATAAGCATAACCACCTTGTACAAAATAAAATCCATCAAAGTGCTTCAGTACACAGCTAAATTTAAGCTTGTGTTTTGCTGTAACCATGTGAATTGTGATTAGTTTCATTGACCTTAGGGCAGCTCCCATGCCTGAGTTTTGTTCAACTGTGTCTGCAGAAACCAAGCAAGAATCACTTTCTAAACACTGAAATAATAAAGGTAAGAAATAGGAAGGTAGCCTTGGTTCATTCCAAATAGCTTTTTAGTTCTCAAATGTAAAAGTAATTTTTTCCTAGCCTCCAAGCCCTTTCAGTGGGCAATAGTAGTGTCGATATACTCTTTGAATTTTTATCTCAAGGCTTAATACTATTTTTCTTTTCTTCCCTTAATGCTTTATATACCTGACAGTCATTTAATCCAATTGAGAACAATGATCATCCACTTTGTCCTGAGATTTCTTCTTAAAAGTGTCTCCATCCACTTTCCCTACCACTTCACTGATATGAGTGCTCTTATGCAAACAGTGAGTGAAGAGAAAAAATCCTGTACCTGAACTTACTTTCTTCTATTATCTTGGGCTATTTTCCACTATCATCATTGTAAATTGGCATGATGGATTACAACTTCTCTATTTTTTTTAATGTAGCACAAGACAAAGTTTTGAAGTTTTGCAGATTAATAACTGAGAACAAAAATAGTTACACTTATGCCAGTCTCAATGTTTGTAGTAGCAGAACAAATACTTGTGTGCAAATACTAGAGGGTCCTAGCTCACTGACTTCAGTGAGATGGCCATGATTGTGATGATCTCTCCTTATCAGGATTTTTACCTAAATTTTGGGATAAAAAGGCCTGTCTGGAGAAACAGAGATGACAGCTATGAGATATTTCTACTTTTATTTTCTTATTTTTTCCTTTCAGTCTTACATCTCCTCTCTGATGTGCTGACAGCTTTGGTTAGAGATCTCACAGAGTATAATTTATAGAGATGACAAGCCTAGTTACCAGACTTCCTGAGCGTATTGATGATCACAGGATTCAATCCACTTCAGTTTATACTTCAGCCTGTGTGATAATGACTTTATGGTAATTAACCAGCTTCCCCAGTGATCAAGTGTAGCAACTCAGAATATGTTTTCATATTAATCTAAATTTTCTGCCAAGGAATCTTGAGTCTTAGTCTATGGCTGATTTCAATTAGACAGTTTTGTCACAGTGCTTACTTAAAATTAAGAAAAGCAAGTGAACAATTAATTATGAATGATTTATAAATTATTAGTTATTATTACATCACAGGAAAGCTGTGTCAGTTGTCAGAGCAGAATGAAATTGGACAGAATCTATCCAACTTACATCATGTTGGTTTGCTCATGGTTACTTGTCATTGAAAGAGCCACAGTTATACTTCAGCAGGAACTCAGACTTGAGGAAACATTCCTTCAATGTGAAAATCAGAGGAGGAGATGCTGCCATAGTCAGAGGATGAATGCTGCCCTTTACACTACAATGTCCAAACCTGCACAGGTCACTTACATTTAAAGTCTTGCATTGGCAACATCACTAATATCAAAGAGTTAACACAGCTGTACTAGCATTTCTTTTCTTTAAGGACTTGGAGTCAAAACAGCTTGACTTGCTATAATTCCCCACTAGCAAATGGGAAACCAATAAACATTCAAGGTGATGTAACAGCTTCTGCTCACCTCCTGGCTGCCCCTGGAATGCTAGTGTCCCATCACATACCCTTTCTGTGGTGTGTGGGGCCATCCCTGATGTTTCTAAGCTCTGCCAGCCCCTCCCTGCACACCTCTGAGTGCTCTCCCAGCACACCCAGCTGCCCTGCTCCTCCCTCTGCCTGTGGACCTCAGCAGCTGAGCTCTACTAGCACATGGCTCTGCGGGGCACTTTGGGAGCCCCTCTTTGCTGCCTTGGTAGGAGGCTTTTCCAAACCCACAGAGACTGGTCTGCAGGGCCTCTAAGTTTACTTTATATCACAGCAATAGCACACCTGCTTTTTGGCTTCTTTGATTTAAGCTATAACTGGTATAGCAGAAGCATTGCATCATCTGGCTTAAGTCTAGTTTTTAAATGAAAAATTAGATCTTGCCTTCCTCTTTTCTTCCTTCTCCTTGAACATGCTCCACATGGGCATGGGGTGTTAGCCTCCCTTCCTCACCCTGACATGCTGGTAGCATAGCCAGCAGCTCAAGATAGTGCAACTCCCTTCTCACTCTCCTCTGTCATGAGCCTGCTCCTCCTCCCTCTGCCACCATCACGGACGGTGTTCCCTGCTTGGTGAGGCTTCCCTCCTCCTTTACCCCTTGAGCTGCAGTTCCTGTGCTGTTCTGACCTCCCATATGCCATCTTCAGGTTTGGCGACCTGGACACTCAGTGCCCAGGGGGAGATGCTTGAGCTGCACTGCTTGTAACCAACATGCTGTATCCCTCAGCACTGCTTTTAGAGTCTCTCCAGGAAGGATAATAATGAAAGTACCTATTAAACAAAGTATTTATTAAGGAAAGAAATCATTGTAGCTCATGCTTTTCTTTATTCCATGAAGACTAGTATCTGGGCAACTCTATGCATAATATATGTATAACAAAAATAGCAATACAACTTACTTAAAATTCATGTCACTTTCCAACAATTTTTTTAAGTCACTCCCCTCATGACTTCTGCTGTGCTAATTATGCTCCCCTGTAGGATCAACGCTTTACTCATTTAAATATGTTGTAACAATATTGTCACCAATTATTTTTACTGCTTCAAAAGTCAAATTGCTTTATGCCAACAATTAGAAAACAATTGCTTTGTTTTTCCTTCATGTAAATTATTTGGCATTAGCATTTACCTTTTCAAGCAGGCATTTGATACAGGAAAAGTAGCAGTATTACATAAAAAGGTAGAGCAAAAAAATAATTACAGCTCTCAAAGACAGAAAATCATAGTAGTCTCTGCGATAAATAGATAGTTCTTAGAAATCAAATACTGAGGTTACATTTGCTCTGGAGAAACCTGATCAGCAGATATTGTACACAGCAGGTAGGGCATGTTCTTACAGCACTTAGGGAAATTACAACAGCAATCCTTACACCTGTAAAAGACATGGTATGCCTGATTTATTTTTAAACTTATGATTTGCTTTTCTTTAAATGTTAGGCACTGCATGCTTCTGTAGTAATGCACAGTCTCTACCAGCAAACTATTTTAGGGGCAAGTACTACTTGCCTCACGTGAACTATCACGTTGACAGTCCTGAGCAATTGTTCACTTAAGGAAAGAAGATTTGCTGCCTCTCCTTATCCGTTCTTTTAACTTCATAATTGCTTAAGAGGAAAAGAGAAAGAAAAGCAATGTCTCTTCCATAGAAACATTCACATTTGTTTGCTTGTTTGATGGAAAACCACTGTGTATAACTGGCAATCAAACAAAGATTGTAAACTCAAATTGTCAGAGTAATATCTCCCTTTTGGGCTTTGATTTTCAGGCTCCTGTCCTTTCATTTGCTGTTTGGGATTATGAAACAGTCACTAACCCAAGACAGAGACATCCATTTTAAGGCACTGGAAGCATTTGTCAATTCAGCTTCAGTGCAGTAACTGTCTGACACTCAGGCTTAGTGTATTAGTGCATCAGTCTGATGCTCAGGTTCAGTGTATGTGCAGTAGCTGAGGCTCACTGCTTTGTTCAGTCAACATTAGAATTCTCAAAACATGATTGGGTTGGGAAGTGTCTGAGAGCTGGTTTGGTGGGGTTTTCTTTTGTATTTTTTGTTTCTCTCATACAAATATTATCTTTACCTTTCTCAGTTAGGAGTCAGAAAGATATATGTGTTCATCTCAAATTGTCATGTGGAATAGTCGGACTCTGAGTTTATAAAACACTTGTGTTTTTAAGTAATAGCACCAAGTTTCCTATTTAACCATGGTGTAAAGAGCATGTGGAAAAATATAATTCTTTACACTGAGCACACTGACATTGAAATTTATGCAAGAAGGGTACCTGGGTAATCTGTGTGCCTAGACTGCCCCTGCAGGCTGGGAGTCACTGGTTTGTCTGCATAACAGTGAGGTGTCTGTCTGCCGGCAGCCCTGGGCAAGACTCGCCTTTTCAGCTGGGAGCAGAGGTGGAGCAGGGCACTGTGTGTCAGCCGGGTGGCACCAGCAGGGGTCTGCCCTGGATGTGCCTCTGCCCTCACAGGGCTGTGCATGTGACACGGCAGCCCCAGCACGAGCTCTTTGCCTGTGATTTGGTAGTGGGTCTCCTTGGTTGGCAAAGTAGAGCGGTAAACCTGAGCTGTAGTGTGGTGCAAAATAACTCTCCAAAATAGAGTGCCCAGCTTGTCATGCTCAATATGTACCCGAAGCTGTGAAGTATTAGTGAGATGCTTAGTTGCCTGCGCTACTTCTGAGAACAACAGGTAAACATTTCCTGTGTGCTGTGTGTGTCTGAAAATGACCATTAATCAGTGGCCAGTTTACCTTCCTCTTATGAACAAGTGGGATTTCACAGCCTGATTTGGGAGAATGTGCCCTTGTTCCCTACAGAACAGAGCCCTTTCCTCTGCAGCTCTGCTTGCCTCTGTTCCTCAAAGGTCAGCTGGGCTGTGGTTTGGAGCTCTCTCTCTGCAGACTCATGTAAGACCGCTTTAAACACTGCAGAGCTGGAGCTTAAAGAACATTCAAATAAACTCCATTCCACCTCTAAGCTACTGTTGTACCAGGTCTGCTTCAAAAAGCAGTGTTGGCTTTCATGTCTTTCTCTGGAGGAATAAATCTGAGGCTTCATTCACATGAAAAAATCCCAGCATGATTTATTTACAGGTTAAGGGCCCAAGCACATCCCTATAAATAATGCTTTAGCTTTATTTTTTCCTGTGTGAACTTTGCATTTTTTGTGTGTCTCCTAAGGCCTTCGGGTTATTATCACAGAGAATATCACTACATTTTATGTACCATTTTGGAAAAGACAAGTTGTTTTCCTTTAACCCAAAGAAGTAACATCTAAATCTAGTCTGTGTAGTACTGATACCTGACATCCTTTCTTCTATTAATTCTTATCATTATTCTATTTCTTTACCTAACCTATTCTAGTTCTAACCACTCATCTTTCTACTTCGATACATATTTCAAGATTCTGCAAGTAGTCCAAATAAAAACTGTTAGGTTAGGCAGGTTTCTTTCCAACATGATTATAGTTGTACAAAATTTCTTTAGAAGGTAGAAAAACACATTACAGAATAGAGACAAAAACCCTGTATTTATTCTATTTTCATAACTTTCTTCAAAGACTAGGTATAGTCCTTTTAATTTTTAAATTACAAATATTAATATGGTTTATTAGAAGTCTAGCTTTGACACATTGTACTATCTGCTACAAAATAATATTAGTCATTACATAGATTATGAATTAGTCTTCATTAACTACTAACTATAACTAAATCCTTTTAACCGAAGAGTTACAAGTCTGAAACCAGAACATTAACAAAATTGCAGAACAAAACCAGAGTCATGTAAAACTATACAATTTCTTTGACCTTGGGTATCCATAAAGACATTGTACTTTGGCATTGGTTTTATTGTTGCAATCAATATAAATATGTCTTTTAAAATGTCTTTCTGCTATTTTAATATCTGACACTTCTAGCTTAGTGTTTGAGAATAAAATACAATTACACATTTCTCACTGGGCTGCCAGATGATCTCTTGGTGGAATGACCCCGAGGTCAAAGATATAACAGGCTGCTTGCTGCTTTTTATGATGTTTTTACTGGGACTATTTTTATTAGAGTTATAGTGGTTGCTGGTATGTGTCAAGTGAGTCATGGCCTTGGGACGTTTATGCCACCTGTCATCCCCTCTTAACAGCTTTGATCTTGCATGCACTGGTTGAAAAAATTATTGTGCCATTTTTCAGTTTCAGCCTGCAGTGGTTTAACACAGCTACTGACACTTTTTCACAACATGAGTTGATACAGACAAGCATTTTTGAAGAAAGCCCCAAGGCTAACAATAATATTTATATCTTCTGCCATTCATGGAAAAGCAGAGCCAATAAAGCAGGCAAAGGAACTAGTCTGTGTTCCATTTTGCTCATTAATGTTTCAGCTCATTCTGTGGGTGTTCTGTGGAAGAGTGGTTGCTTTCATTTTCTCTTGAAAAGAAAATGCTATATTTCTTATTCAAATCTATTGCCTTTGAGATTCTGCTTTAAGATTTTCCTTGAAGGATGTTGTTCATCTCCTTTACACAGAGAGATGCACAACACAGAAATATATGTGTATTGAACAATGCTGGATTGGCCTTGAAAAAACAAATTCACTGCAGAAACAGTGTATGAAAAATGCAGATGGAGAAACAGAGTGCCTAGCACAACGGGAAGTGTCTACAAGCTTCCAGGCTGCATATCTGTTTGAAGGAGGAGGAGAAGGTTTTCAGAAAGGCAAATCTCTCCTTTCTGTGGTTGCACGTAAAAGCTACCATGCTGTGTTTCTCATCCTGAAGGTCTGTCTTTGATTCCCTTGATACAAAGAATATCCAGTTCACACTGCTCTTTTCCCTGGCTGAGTTGCAACATGCTTCTGTTCTCTCCCAGTGCCCCTTCACTTCTCATATCCCTACAAATTTTAAGAGTGCATCTCCTCTGAGCTCCTGCTCAGGTGCTTAAGCCTCACATAATTTTCCCTTATTTAATGACTACTCAGTCTCAGAAAGCTCATTAAAAGCATTTATGATCCTAAAGTAGAATGTAGAACAGAAATAGAATTTGTGTTGAATATCCCATGTTGTACCTGCTGGTACCTGTTTGGGTGGTTTAACAAAAAGAATTTTCTGCCCATTTTATTCTTTACTACAGTCCAAATATCACTTCTACAACTTCAGAACCAGAATTTGGAAGCAGGGTGGTAGCAGAAAGTTGTGACATACAGACAGGGCTGATGCATCACTCCAGCATCTACTAGAGAAACAAAAAGACTTGTGATCTTGAGATTAAATTATCCTTTCTGCCACTGAAGAATTGAGAGCAGCAGTCAGGGATTTCTGTGCAGGTGCATGGGAGCAGAGCCACAGCATTTTCTCTCCTGCACATTTGGATTTATATTGGTTATAAGAACATGTATTGACTGATGCAACTTGTTGGGGTTTCTTGTTTTGGTTGGTTTCTTCTTTTTTTTAAGGTAATTAATTTTAAAAGAGCCAGGAAGATCATTCTGTTCATCCAGTCATATCTGTTTATAAAAATACTACATATGCATTTGGACTCAAAGCAATCTACAAGATTTTTTTATGAAAAATGTCCTTGACAGAACTAGCGATAAACCAATTATCCTTTTAAGAGAGAAAATATGCTGTTGTAGATAAAACTGGACTGATTAAGACTGATTTAGGAAGTATTTCTTAATCTAATCCATGAGAGAAGGGTCCTAATCTGTGACTGGGATGACATTTGTATGTAAAGTACCTTGATAAAGGTCAAAATAAATAAAATTATTTTAATCATTTTTAAGTACCAAAGTATGTAAAGTAGCAAAATAAATGCCATTGTTTGTGTTGCGTATACAAAATGCCCATAGGGGCTTTGTATGTATTGTTTGACATAGCATCGTTCATGTACTTGCTCACATACACGGTACTTTACTGTTTTAATACTGGTTTCATGGATATTCACTTTCAAATTAAGAGGACCAAATCTGTTAGAAAGGAGTCCATAGAATAGTCCATAGGAAAAATTCCAAAGTGTTGATGAATACATGTAAATTTTTTTTCATTTTCATGTTTTAAAGTGCCACTGTGTGGAGAAGAGTTTGGATTAAGGTGATTTCTATTACTTAGAAACTAGTCACAAAAGTCCAGGATAATTCCATGTAAGTGTGGGCACCTGGCTGTCATACTTGAACTAGGATTCTAAATTAGGCAGTTGTGTTCTAATGGTGGGTAAAATGCTCAGTGGGCTGAATAATGTTTGAAAGTGATTTTACTTGAAAATCACTGCTAGTATAAGAAGTAATAATAGATTTCATTTAAATGCTGAAAATGTAGTGATGTGAATCTGGAGCCCATATGAAGCAGTAGCATTCCAGCTGTTTCTCTTTGTGCCTTATATCACAGTAGTCAGTGAAGTCAGTGTTTCTTGCAAGCTTCATATATTGCATCCACCTGTTCTTTGTCACTGTTTCTCAGTCATGCACATCATCCTAAACAATGTGAAACAATAAAGTACTACTGAAATGTCATCAGCCAGATAGAAAAAGTCTGGTAATCACTCCAAGTTGAGAGACACTGAAAATTCACAGGAAGATGAGAATAATACATAGGAAGATCAGGGTGACCTTAAAGCAGCATTAATAGAAATGGAATGAAATGTTCTAGTACAAGGTCAGGTGCTTAAGAACTGCTAATAAAAAGTCTACTGTAAATTAAAAATGAGTGATAAAGACAAAGACCAAGTTAATAATAGAATCTCTATGTAATAGAGCTTTGAAAAAGACAAAAGCCTTCCTAGAATGTGTAAGTTCAGAGATAGAGAAAGTATTTGTGCTTTTGTAAAAGGTATTGGTGACATGATGGCCAATCATATTCCAAAACTACTAGCACACTTTCATGCATGTAATTCAAGAATTATCTGGTTAAAGAAAAACACAAAACCCAGCAAGAGTAAATCCCTGCCTCATAATTCACAAGCATGACATATTATATATTTGTTCTTATAAGAGAACATTAAATGACAGCCTGATGACTTCAGTCTTCTTTCTTTATGGCAGGTGCCTCTCTCCCCTACCATTTTTGTAGCCACAGCCCTTTACAGCTACTTGCAACAGTGCAGTACCTAAGGACAGCTCTCCCCTGCTGCGGGGGGGAGGGCTGCCCCAGAGCCGGAACACGCAGGATGGTTTCTTCTTGGCCACGAGCGGTGGGACTAGTCAGACTGGGTCTTTGTGGAAGCGTAGCAGGTCTAGAAAGGTAGCTGTTCATTCCAGGCTTCAGGTGGTTTATTGGGATAATAAAGGATGGAACTGGGGAGTGGGGGAGGGAAAGGGAGAGTTGGGGGAGGATAGTTGCTCCATGAAGCCCAGAATCAAAGAGCCTGGGTTCCGGGTCCTGCTGGGCTTTTATCCGTGGGGTTAGGAGGCGGTCCTGGCTCACATCAGCCAGTCCGGAAGGGTCAAGGGGGAGGGATCAGGGGAAGGACACACATTACAACAGCTACTGACTACTGATCCAGTCCCGTCTGATTCAAGGAACTTGCTATTTTAAATTTCCTTGTACTTGAAAATAGTTACAGGTTATGGATTTTAAAATAGTGAACTTTTAAACTGGAAATTTCACTAAAGAGCTTGTGGGATGATCGGGACAGCACAGGATATACCGGATGGGGCAAGGGTAAAAGATTCCTGCCTAGCTTACGTTAAGGAAAGTTTCCAGTCTGACCATTCACGAGAGTCTCCGGCAGTAACACTCCCAAGGCCAGGGACTGGAACTGCTGGGACCGGAGCCCCTTCAGAGAATCCTCCAGAGCTGGTGCCTCGGAGAGGAACCCCAACAAAGGAGCCCCTGGGCTTCTACTCCCTCACAGTGTGTACCCGCACACCTGGCTTGCTCTTCCTGTGAGTCTTCGGTTCCGGTCCCCTCTCTGTGTCCATCCATCCTGCTGGCATCACCCCTCTTCATCTCCTTTGTTATCCAAAAGGTCAGCAATTCCCAGCTCCTGCTGTGTCTCTCATGTCCATTCAGCTGGCTGCCATCACCCATCTTGGTGCCCTTAGTTATCCCAAAGCTCTGGCAGTTCACAGCCTTATCTCAATCTCCACCCCAGTTCAATGTGCACCTCAATGTGCAGCTCAGTTGGCAGCCTGCATACCGAGCTACCTGGAACACATGGATTCCTCAGCACCTGGAATACCGCAGTCCACAGGAGGGTAAGATTGCTTTCCCTACCAGTCCTGTTGATGCCTTCAGTTGGCTAAATAGTTTGACACAGAAAGTTGCTGTTTAAGGTAAAAGGTAAAGAAAACTTTAAATAACAACGGTAATGGGCCTGAGTAAACATATTTTCTATTCTGAAACAAAACAACTGTAGGAGTTGTATTCTGGAAAAACCTTGAAACAGGAACAGTGGAGAAGCAAGCCCTCAAAACTAATTGCTCTTCTTTGATTAGTTTAAAAAAAGTATTGGTTATGTATGTTGTTTGTTGTAGCAGGAGACTGTGCTTGATGGCCCTTGAGGGAGTTTCCAGTTTTTACCATTTTAGTTTTTTCTGATAACAAAATCCCTTTTTTTCTTTGCCAGATACCAACTTTTAAATTTTTACTTACCTTTTCCAAATTTCAGTTGCTACAAAGGCAACTTTCAGTTTTCTTAACAGACACAGACTTTCTTCCCAGTTAATAAAGGACCAGTTTATTATATTACAGCAAAAATTACTTGATTCAACTGGGGGCTGTGTGCTATTTGTATGTCAATCCCAGGACCAGTTAACCCGAGCACTTAGAATGTTATATAGCCTTTTTCTGTTCAGAATCTGCTAAGTACTTTACCAGGAGTAATTAAACTCACGACAATTCAGTGACTTATTGACCTTATACAAAGATAGCTATCAAGTCAATGACAGAATTCCAAAAAGAATCTTTCTCTAATTCTACAAGTTAGTAAATCAGTTTCCACTCACAAGAAGGTAACAACATAGGCATATTTTTACTGTATTGTACTGTATGTTATGCTATTGTATCCAGTAAGGTACTGTGAAGAAAATAAAAATTCAGCTTTACTTCATAATATTGGAGAAATACTATCTCATGATGGAAGAATGAGAGGTTTACCCAGGCTTAATAGTTCACTCTTGATATGTTTGTCTCATTTTTAGAGTTATTGATGATCCCTAGAATAAGCTGATGGCTGAAAAAAATTTATGGGATAAAAATAGAGACTTTTTAAAGGCTGACAGTAATGAAAGAGCAATATTGAATCATTTGTCTCTTTGCATCATCGGGTGTTGACACAGCCTCGTTAATTTTTCCTAAGTTGACATTTCCAGAACTAAACACTTGTTTTCACCACCAAAATTTCTGTGGCATAAACCAGAATTAAGCATCTCTCATACATCCCAGTATCTCCACAAATAAGTGCAAAAAATGGTACAAGTGCAAAAGTGGTGGATTGCCTAAAAAAGTAAGTGGTGTCTGCTTTCATTGTCAATCCTTTCAACAGTGAAGTGTTAAATAGTTTGTAAAGAATTATGTTAACCTGTAGAATACTGAGACTGTGGAGATTTGTGAATGACAGACAAATTATTTTTGTCTGATAGGGGCATGTGCCCTTACTATGTGGTGTCATGCAGAGTAGCTGAAAATGAGATAGTGGTGACATGATGTCATAGTGATATAAGTTTAGATTAAAAAAAAAAAAAAACCCCAACAAAAACCAAGCCCAAACAAATCACAGAAATCTGAGATCAAAAATATGACTTATGAAAGTAAGTATTTTTCTAGTGTCCAAATTAGTGTTATGCTAGGCCATTTCAAATGAAGCCATAATTAAACAAACCATTGAAAAAGGTACTATGGGAAATGTAAGTAAGGGTGAAGACTTACATTAGAGACTCATGCTAAAAATATATGAGCTGCAGGGGGGATCTGCTACCTGCAATGACCCATCTGGATAGCTGCAAGTAATCACATTTCCAGTGGGTTAAGTAGCAGGTAGGCACAATTCTTGATGTCATTTGCAAAAGAGAAAATACTTCTTTCGAATGTCAATGCAAAAACAATCTTGCTTTTGATTGCACTTAAAGTTGTGTTGTGTACAGCATGAAATAGTACAAGACAGGGGAATGTGGTAAAAAAAAATGTGAAAGAGGTGAATTCTTTGTATTTATAGATTAAACAATCCTGTTCTCTTGGGTGATAAAACCATGTCATCTCTGCCTTGTCCCTTCCCACCACTCAGGAAGGATGTTATGGTAAAATTTCGTGTGGTTAAGTTTTGCTATACTCAGATATTATTTCTTGTCTTTCCATCAAGGCAATTGGAAAAAGTCAGATGCCCATATAATTAATTTGTGTCCCATATATTTCTTACATTTCAGTACCTAAAGAGGATAGCCATAGCACTAAGCACAAAAAGACCCCAAAATCTCACCCTTTGCTATCTATTGCTCATATAACTCCAAAAGTTGCCAGGTACATCTAGAACAAAAGAGCTTGATTATTGTCAATCACTTGAAACCTCTTATGTCAGGTACAGGAAGAAATCTAGCCACTAAGTACAGTGGAAGCTGCAAAATTTATCTAGGAAGCAGGGCAATTTATTTTTTGATGCTCTGTTTTATCCCAGTTTGGACTAATTAGACATGAAATCTTTAAATTCTCTTTCACTCAGGAGAAAGTCATGACTTCTGTGTTGATAAAGTCATTGTTTAGGAAGCTTGTCACCTCATTTTAGACATAAGATAAGGAATAGACATAGATAAGTAATAGGAATAATAATGACAGGTATGTACATACATTGAACAAGTATAAATGAAACAGTAAAGAAGAATGTTGCCTCATTATGGGATGCTTATGTCTTGATGGCTCTCTTTGGGAAAATTGAAGAATGTAGTTGTAATTTGCCATGAATGCTGCATCTGTTAGAAAGCAGTAGATTTATTGCTAGAAAGTGATAGTACAGTAAAACACATAGAGCAGCTTTTTCCCACAGTAAAATACCTGTTCAAGGCTTGAAACTGTGGATTCTGTCAAACTCAACCAGTCTGCCCTTTGGCTATCTATAATATTTCCAGTGAAGATTGAGTTTCAAGCTGTGTTTCAAGTGGCATTCAAATTCTCATGCAACTGGATATAAAACTCTCTTGTCTGATTTTTGTATGTGTGCTGTCTTGAGAAGAAAATTGTGGCTCCATTTTTAGTTGTCTGTCTTCCAAAAATGCTGTCAGGCTAAGGCATATTATCTTATATATCATCCATGAACAGTTCAAGATTAATTAGCCTTTCACCCATTCTAAAGGTATCATCTATATCCTGAAGGCAGAGTATGGTGTTTGGCAGCCTCTTCAATCACTTCAAATTCTTCTCTGTGTACTGTATAAATAATCTGTGGGAAAATTACACTGTTCTGTGAACAGAATAGCTAGAAGTGGCATATTCTGTATAATTCCACAGTCTGAATCGATACAGATTACCCCATTTGAACGTTTTATGAAGGGTTATAAATATTTTCCACATATCCTATAATCCTACAACAAATCTGACATATTAGCATTCATTCTGTGATTTTAGGGCTTCACACATTTTTTTTATTTTGCCTGGTAAATGTTATTAAGTGCACATAGAAAAAATGGGAGAGCAAATGATAATTGGTTGCAGTGACGATATTTGGATGCCTTACCGATATGAGGATTATTAGCTACTGTCGTAAGCAGATTTAATAACCTACTTGTTTACTTCCTGAAGTTCCTGCTTATTAGTTCTATTTCTTGTGAATTTAATCTGCCCAATATCCACAAGTATGAACTGCTGCAATGGTTGTGTGTGCAGCCTGAAAGTACACTGAACACTTTATCTAATGACTTCAGTTTTGTGTATTGCTTGCTTGTGATGTTGAGATTTTAGCTCCCTTAACAGCCAACAGCAAACAGGGAGCAGGGCAGAATGGAGAGATGCTCTTTTCCTGTGTAATGACTGTGAACTGGCACCTTATCATCTCACTGTACACTAGGAGAAGTCCTGTTATTGGACTTGGCTGTTTACGTTAAACATTGGTAACAATTGCCTGAGGGTAAAATCCTCAATAAAAGCCTCAGAGATTAGAAAAATCTGGAGCAAAATACTATGTTTACTCTTCTCCATACTTGTAATGCTGAAAGGAAGAAAACTGTGACTCTCTACACATGTGTTTTAAGAGCAGTGATTCTGGGAGAAGTCTTTACCAAAAAGGTGCATTTACAGCCTCATCTGACACCATAAGGATTGGATTTAAGCTCATTTCTGTCTTGGCCATTAGTTGTATGGGCAGAATTTTCTGCCAAGACATGCTCTGGCCCCAACATCTGTGAGTCAGCTGGTTGTTGCTGCCTGACAATACTGCAGCTGATAGAATCTAAGCTGTCCCTTATAAATAAATAAACAGGCTTCCTGCATTGCAAAACCAGCATTCATAATGTGAGCTGATGTACCACGTTCTCAATAAACTGCCTTTGCAGAAAATCTTTGTAAGTCAAACAGTATAATAATGGAAGTGTGAGCTTAATTGCCTTATATTTCAATATTGCCCTTATTTCAAAGCTATTTAAACAAGTTATACTATTATCCACAAAAAAATGTGATTTTTTTCCAAATGACTTGCACATTAGCCAAAATGTCTTGGCCTGGTAAGGAGATGGAATACATGACCTAGTGCATATTCTCTATTCTTAATGACTCTGAAATCTTTTTTTTTTGGAATCACTAGAAAGAGCTGAACTTACTGCTTTGTTACTTTGCATCTGTATTTTTGCTTAAAACATACCTAGGCTGTTCTCTGAGGTTGACATAAAACCAACCAAAATACAATATTTTCCTTTCATTCTCTTATAGAAAATGTTTTACTTAATTTCCATTATATTTGGACTTTTTTCTGTTCTACAGTGATTTAATCAGTACTATTTTTGCTGAAGTAAGATCAGAAGGCAGTGGCTGAATATTTTTTTACATGTAAATGAGTTTTGAGCCCCCCTACCTTTTTTAATATCCATTTGAAAGATGAGATTGTGCAATATCTTGGAGCTTTATATAATGACATTGATATATATCCAAGACAATATTTTTCTTTGCATTGATGCAAATATTCTAAAGCTGGTTTAAAGTTATGGATGAGAGAAATGGTTGAAACCTTTTGAGAATATACCAAGACACAAAGGAGACATTTGTACTAATAAGTCCCAGGCATACAAGTGTACATACCTTTCATCCTGGATTGGATCATCTTTAAAACTTCTGGTGAAAACTCACTGGGGAGAAAACACATGAAATTTACCTACATCCACTTTGGAGATTGCAGACTTTGACCTGGTGGGTCCATGTATTTCAGCTGTGTCTCTTATGCTCCCAGGAGGCTGAGATAACAGCTGCACTTAGTAGGATTACTCAGCCTTAAGTCTGTAGCTCTCAGGTTTCATGACTATTTTTGCTGGAAGTATGAGAATGTCTCTGTGTGAGTGTACTGGGGCGAGAGCAACAGAAGGTCATCTCATTACACCGTGCACACCTCTCATTTCAGGGGAATATGAAATTCAGTCACTGTGTGGATTCTGGATGTTTTCCACAAAGCTGCCAGAAGAAGGCCATGGCCTTTAATGATCACCAGCATCTATGCTCAATTGAGTGTGACTAGATGAAACAAGAAATCAAACTGAGTCTACTCAGTGAATTGTCTGCTGATTGAGATGTAGCTCAGTGAGAGTAAAATAGTCCCAGGAGAAAAAACTTCTCTTGAAAAAGCAAGTGGAAAAACCTGATTTGAGGTGAGGAAGTGTTTTCTGGACAGGGTGTGATGCAGAATTCTGATAAAGATGGAACGGAGAGCAAAAACAAAATGCTTGCTCGCAGTTATTATTTTTTGAAAAGAAGAAGGCACGTCACTTTTATACAAAAAACCCTCCCAACTCTATATTTCTTGCTCTTTCTGTGTAAATATATTCTGTATGATCTGCACATAGAACTCACAGAAATTCTTATTACTCATGTTGCACAGACTTTCAATATTTCTTCTTGTGAGATATTTCAGATTAACAATTGGCACCTTGTGTTGCATTAAAGAGAAGTTTCCAAGTCACAGGCTTGGTGTTGCTAACTTTGCTTGGTACCTTATTGGGTGAGAACTGGAAGAATTTCCCTTAATTTCTATCTTTCTGTTGTTCTTATTCTATATTGGATAGTAAAATATTAGAAAACATAGCAGAGAATAAAAGAAAAAAAGGAGCAACACATGGAGAGTTTATTAAACAGCACAGGAAAATTTCCCTGAGATACAATCCCTTTTTATGTAGAGAAAAAAATACTGTCTGCCTAAAGTGGCATAGTACATTCGAGCCTTTGCAAACCACTGTGCTTCCTCACAGACTGGGGAAGTGCCTCAGAAAAGGGTGAGCTTTTGGGGTGAATGATGATCTGCTCTTAAGTTCCTTTCACACAGGGAAATTTCTTAGATCCAGTCATTACATTCATCTTCACCCCAAATCAGTGGTGTTTAGGAGGGAGCCTGTTTGCCATGAGTGATGTCTGCAGGTTATTTTTACTTTTACAAACAAAATATTGTCAGCAGTTTTGTAGATTAACTTAATTTTTATAACAAGTCTGACCATTCCAATTCTTATTGGAATATGGATGATTCTGTGTAAAACTTTATTGGAAGTCTCTCTGCCTTTCTGTTTTTGTAATGAGCATATTGTAAATGTGTAACTGTCTGCCCTGAAGTAATCAATGGATAAATGTAGGCAGAGCATAGGTAATGAGAATGGTTTGTCATAGCCTTATAGTCTTCAGGGGACTACTATAAATCAAGGACTAACTCATCCCAGGGGACTCATAACTTTTAGAGTACAGTTTTATTTTCCATTTGTATTCTGATAACAAGTCATATTTATTATGATCTCACTAATGGCAGGTCTTCACTCAAGTATTAAAGAATATATAATTCACAGGTGACTAGAATTGAAAATTAAAAGGCCCTGAATAATATCATCCCTATATCATTACTTAGACCATTTTAATGAGAATATGTGCATTTTGATGAGACAAATAAAAAAGATGCGAATTAAAATAGGGAAATTGAAAATTGACAGTACACAAACAGTATTTGCATAAGGACTACCAACTTATAGGTGATTCACATTTTTTGTCACAAATTAAACTATAGCAGAAAAATTGCTCAGTTATTCACACAGTTAATTACCTGACTATACAGCAAGTGTTTTTAATATTATATTATGTCATTTAAAGGTTGTCTGCTACACAGGTGACATATCATCTAATTGGATTAAACCCAGTTTTAAATCATGGTTAAACTGCACAGTGGACTCCAGTTGAAACAGTATTAAGACCTTTAATTTGGAAAATGTACTTCTGGAAAAGTAAATACCTAGATTGGAAAAAGATGACCACCGGTTGTCCAGGCCAGCACTAAGGCTTCAGAGGAAAGGAATAGGACTTTGTACATAAAGCCAATTATCCTTCCATATTTGGTTAATAATAGCATAAGTCCCAAAGCAGCAGATTCAGTACTGCTCTGCAAAGTTCAGCAGTAATCTTGGCAATGCTGTAATGTCCTGTAAAAATTACTGTGAAGCCATTAAGTTAAAATCCTCAGATGGTGGAAGGCCAGTTTTTGTTTTCAGTTGCACTCTGCTCCAATTGCTTATGTACGCCCTAGGGTAGGATCAAATTCAAACCTCAGACATAAACCTGCAAACTTAAAAGATTTGTTAATGAAAACTGTATTATTCCCAGGCTTACAGTTTTCTGCAAACCTTCACTCAAACTTCTGAAAATGGCAGTCCCTTTTTGTTGGGTCCCAGGGCTGAGATTTTCAGATGTTTCATCCTAAACTAGTGTTAGTAGACATCAGGGCGAAAGAAAGCGGTGATATTAATAGTTCTACTACTACTACTGTTTTTACTATTAATTACAAAAATAAAGTGCATTTGTTTACACTATAAAATTCAGAGCTTTCCTAGGAATGTTTATCTATCTGTAACCTACTCATACTGCCATTTTTTCTTTTTCATAGTAGAGGACTTCATTCCTATGATATGAAACTTTTAAATACAAATTCCTGCTAAAAGAGAACATTCAATACTGGATGAGAAGTATTTCTAATAACTCAGCAATTCTTATCAACTTTCTATAAGGAGTGCTGTATATGTTACTCTTCCTTCATGCCAGCAGACTGAAGTATATTTCTAAACAATAATCATGATTTCCAGATTAAAAAAGAAATGTTTTTCTGGGGCTCACACATATTTATATCCATAACATAATTTGTCTAATGGGCTGTCATTATTTATGTTGCTAAAATTTTTAATATATATTTGAAAGAGCTGGAATTTCTTCTGCGGTGCAAGTGTTTCTTTTAATCATGATGAGAGTTTACATAAAAAGAAAATAATATGTAGTCAGTAAATTTGTTCCATTTGAAAAATTCAGAGAAGACTTTCTAATTCACAACTTAATTCTTACTTACATTTGGTGAAATAAATGTATAAGATTAAACGTGTAGACATAATTTTTAAAACACACTTTTTGTAATTTTTTTACAGTTTTTCTTGTGCTTGCAGGCAGAGGTAAATTGCCTTTCTTGTAAGTAGCACACACACAGTATGTTTTACATCTCAAATATGATATATAATTCCCAGACTCATAAAAAGCATTCAGTTGTAATACACAATCCCAGTTAACATCTGATTTAGGCGATTATCAAAACCTGATATAACTGCATCTTGGAAATATTTGTTCACATTTGTCTGTATATTCTTATCTACCATGCTCACGCACATTTCTTACGTTGACCAAATATTTATTCAGCTGGATCTCTTGAATTTACAGGACAACATATTCATTGAATCAAAGTTGATCTGGCACTTTCTCAGCAAACATGAGGCCTTATCATGAGCATTGTGTTAGACCAGAACTGGGCAGGAGTTGAATGAATAGCCATGACATACATGTAAAACTGTCAATTTACATGAACTTACATTCATCTGTCCTCACTCTTAAAATTCTGTTATTTGTGTATTTTCCTTTTTCTTCTGCACATTCTGCTAATTTTTCTTGAATTTTTTACACTGAAATTTTCCTTTACACAAGTTATTGTTTTTTTAAAGTTTCTATTTTTTTACTATTACAGTGAAGTTTCTGAGTTTATGCCAAATAGAATGGTACACAAATACACAAATAAATATCCAAAGTAATTTTTACATATGTCAAACTAAGAAAAACTCACCTGTGCCCAAAAAGGAAGAGTCCTTTGCCATTAATGACTCGCTGCAGTTATTTATGATAATTAAGCAGAATCCATGTATTGATTTTTATGCTAATTAGTTCCTGTTTCAAGGGAGAAGATCATTTCTATCAGGTGATTGTCATGCTCTTAGTGGAGGTCTCATATCTATTGGAAGCACTTCACAGGAAGGTCACAGCGGAAGAAATTATAGCTAAATTACCAGGGTTAGAGATAAGCTTCTTGCTTTTCAGTTTTAGTCTTTCTGCATATCTAAATCACAGACTCCCCTAATTGAATGCCTTAACCTTGCTAGCCAAGGTTTACTGTTCCTGAGGATGGGCTCTTTGTGCTTTAAACCTGTGAATCACTTGTGGTGACAGATCACCATGCCATCCTCCAGGTGTATTTCAAGTGAAAGACCCCAAAATGTCACAACTGAGCTCCAGAAGGCTGATACATGAGTTCAGTGTCTCTTCAGCTCCTCCTTATCCAGCTGGCTACGTGTGTTAGGTAAGGGGTAGCTGGGAGAAGTAGGACAGCATGGCCTGCACCTTTATGTGTAACCTGCCTTTCCTCCAAAGTGAGGGGTCTTTGCCCACTCTGCTAGGAGGGAGCCCTTGTGACCTTGCCTGGGCATTGCTCAAATAAGCTTTACACTGAAGAAGCCAAATTGTCTGATGAAGCATGTTAACAATTAAACAGTATGAAATGTGTTTTGGCTGCTTTCCTCCCCTGGCTCTTACCCCCGAAAAATAGCATCTCCATATGTACAACCCATGGATTTTAATAACTGAACAAAACTCAAGACAGCTAAAGCAGAGGGTGAAAATGAATCATATTTTTAATGGTATATGGTGTTCGAAAAAATCTGACTCTGGATATTCTTGTATATAACACAGTGAGTAGGAATTGGAGAAGACCTTTTTGGTCAGGAGGTCTTTGTTCTTCTAGTGCAAGTTTGCTCTTCATAACACATTTCTTAAAAATATGTTCTTCTTTTGTTTGGTCAGGAGTCTCAAGCAGTAGGAATCAACGAAATACAGCATTTGAAAAGCTATTTGGCAACTTGATTTCTCTGTGTGTGTCAGGAAAGTTTTTTTAATATGTTTTCTAACTATCTCCTCTCAATAGTATTTAGTGTGTCATATGAGATTTTTTTTCATACTGTGTTATAAGTGCCCTTGATACTCACAGGCTCTTTCCTACTAATCATCAGCTATTGCCAGAGATTCACACCCAAGGGTTCTATTTGCCATAGTAGGGACTCAATACTCTGTCTTCTTTAACCTCATTTGGGAAAGATAATTTTAAAAGGTGAGTGAGCAGGTCAAGTTCCTTTAGTCTTCCATCTTTGCTTTCATTTCTAAGGGTGAAATTTGGTTTCCCATAAGCATTGGCATCCAGTGACAGCTTAGATGTATTAAAGCATCCTGCCTGACCTCCAGTCACCACTGCAAAGTAGTGTGGGTTATCCTCTGCCCTATTCACCTCCTCTGTATGGGTCATTGTCCCCCAAGGATGTATCAGAGAAGATTAGATAGCTAAATCATAATCAAAATGCCTACACTAGACACGGACAAGTGAATTTAGACCGTCAAGTAACAGATTTAAAATTGACTCCTGAAATAGTGTTAAGGACAATGATTCAAAAGTATCCATTTCGAGCAATAGTTGATGATAACCAGTAAAGACCCAGTAAGTATGCTTAATACAGAGATGTCAAATTGGCTAGGGAAAAGGAAAAAGCATTAAATGTGGGAGTGAAGACTAACTACACCCTGCCCTTCTGCTCCCCCTCTTCCCCCCATTCCACCTCCCCAATTCCTACAGGTCAATTTTGAGTCTCCTGTCAAGTGTAAAATTTAGAGATTTCTGTTATCCATTTATGGATCAGATTATAATTCACTTCATAATTACTATCAATAACAAAAGTTAGCATTCATTTCAATAAGTTCAGGTAAAGACAGTATTTGAAAAAGTGGCATGACTATTGATAATAGCATTAAAACCTAAATAAAAAACTATGTGAAATTAATCTGTATCTTGTAGGAAATCTTGAAAGATGACTGGAATGAGGACAGGAGTATTCTTTAGCTCAATATTGAATTAAAAGTATTAGTTTTTCCAGTAAAAGTGTTCATGCTGAGTTACATTAATGTATCGATTTTACCCCCTGTGGTAATTCTTTTGTTCTGCAAATCATACCAAATCATTAATTTGATGTAAAATAGTGCTGATGGGGAAAAATAAGAAAGGATGTCCCAGCACTACTGCATAGTAGGATCAACACTTTTTCCATTTTGCTGTGAATTTGACAGCTATATCTGTAAAAGCCAAACTAATAAGGTCATAGTAAAACATCTGTAAAAAGAAAACTGCTGGTCCAGCAATATTTCATGGTGCTGACACAAACTCTGAGGTAGCTCTTCATCTTGCTTGGTGCATATATCATTTTCTATTGATACTGATATTATTTTGTTACATTTTTTTTAGTTACACTGTTTTTCTCACATTTTAGCTGCATTTAATTTTGATGGTAACCAGCAATATTTTTTATATATGTAAGATACTATAAGACTCTATTTTTTTTCTCTTCAAAACCCTTGTCTATTTTGAATAAAGTTTCCACTGAAGTTACTATTTCCTACTAACTGTTTTTTCTAAAACAGTTGACGTAGCAAGACCTATCTAGCTACTGAGAAATGCCAGCAATTGTTTACAGTAATACAAATGTTATTTATTATTTTCTTCAGGAGCAATCAGTGTCTCCCTCGAAACATAAAAGGCAACAGATTCCCTGTACTGAATGAGTTGTCTAAATTGATTTCTGGCAATAACAACTTTTTAATAAAAAGGAATTGTAACTTAGGAACATGGGAAGTAAAATAACCGTTGAAATACTCTTGTACAATATTTTTATTGTATAAAAGTATCTTTGAAATAAAAGCATCCTCTGCTTTACTGAGGACTTGAACTTTATTCTGTTTCGGTTTTTTTTTTCCAAAAATATACAATAAAGCAGTCTTTTAAATTTCCTTGATGATATATTGAGAAGATTATTGAAAGCCTATTAAAATGTTGTTCATAATGCTGTTGAACAGCTAAAATATCCCTGATCTTGTGATATGCACATACAGTACAAAACATGAAGAAAATTTTGCTTCCTGTGTTGGAAGAAATGGGAAATATATAGCCCAACATATATAAAGCACTGAAAAAGGTTATGCAGTAATCCTATACTGTTCCCTGAACAACAAACTCAATGACAATTGAAAAATCAGTGTGATTCACTTGTTTACTCTGAAGCTGTAGTCTTAGGGACACCACTTTTCAGACACTTGTGGGCAACTTCATTACAAAAGGAGCAAGCAGGCAATTAGAGTGTCTGGTGTCCAGAGTGGTGCCTGTTAACAGAGAGAGCTTACAAGGGTACAGGGTAATCACTAATTGCATTTCTGTTTCCATCATGGGCTGTTAACTGTTAACACTGGCAGAGTTAAAAAGAGACCTTAATGTCCAGGGTTTACTTACTGTTCACATTTGTCTCACTGGATTGTGTGGGAAACTTTGGGAATTGGTTATGGAGCTCTTTCCTGGAGGTGTGTTGAGCCATAGGGCTTTGTGAAGCTTGTCACTACTTTTCTCTTTCAAGGTCATACAGAAAGATTAAGGGGTGTACTGAAACTATTTTGAAGGTTAGTTGCTAAAAAAACAGGTGCGTTTTTTGTAATTTTCTCAAATATTTTCTTTTGTCTGATAGACAAATCAATGTATTGCAATAGAATCACTGGGGAATGGTACTAATACAATTCTCTTAAAGGGAAAAGGATAGTGAAAATTGGCTTTGATGGATAATCAAGAAGTATTTCAAGACATGGTCTTATCGAATTAGTCACATGCTCTTATATATATATGTTTTTATAATTATTTGAATGGATGTCTTTTGTGAATCTGTTGAAGCTTAAACTCTGCTGGAAAAAGTTACATCCTGAAAAATTTTGGAAGACTAGCGCACGTAATAAATGCCTGGATAATCCAAAAGAGATGTGTTCCTCTACAGCACTCTATAGAAATCTGCTTCTGAGCTATTAAAATGTAAATTGCCTACTGGATTTCTGACTTAATATATGACATTTTTACTGAGCACACAAGAACACAAGAATTAGAATCTAAGAAGTGAGTACTCTTTTTTTAATTGAAATCCTCCAAATAATTACTATATAACTTCAACTCCAACTAATATTTTTCTCTTATATTTTAATTAAGTAAAATCAAACTCGGAGTTTTTTCACTTTGCAGTCTGTGCACTTCTGCAGGGAAGCATCATCTTTACAACAATTGAAAACAACAGCTATGCTTAAATGTGTTTGTCATTCTATCTTTCAAAGATAAAGCCTTGGATTATCATCTCCCATGCTCATAATCACCTCAAATTTTCTGATTAACATCGTGTCTGGGCCCAGTACTAAAGCTAGCATGAGAGTACTAGACTGTGCTCATCATCAAAATGGGCTAAGAATCTGCTTAATGCTTTGCTGAACACCAACACACTTGCTTTCTGAAAAAATAGTCCAAGTTCCTCCTCATGATGTTTGGACTGAGAAGGGGCAAAAAAAGGAGAAGAATTGACTTCAAGGGCCTCATGGTCCTAACATTCTCCATGAAATGGTCACAGAAAATGCTGGATATGCTTTGGAACCAGCTCTTGTCCTATATATCTGAATGCCTGAAGTTTGTCAGCTGGAGATAGAAGGGAAGAGGAAGATCTGTGGATCAGAAGCTGAAAAATGTGGTCTGATCTTCTTTCCTGTCAAGCACCTGCTTCTGTAAGTTTTTGTAACTTTATATTTATGAAACTCAAAATATATTTTGTCTTAGACTCTTGTACATCAACAATGATGTACAATGATTCCAGCAGAGTAAGATAAGCTTGTCTTTAAAGCACTTCATCTCACTGGTTGTTCCAACCTTCAACCTCTGTGTTTTGGGAGGGTTGTTGATCTTGACTTACTTACAAGACTCTTGACTTGCATATCTGGTTGGCCACATGGGCCACTTTGGAATTAAGAAGGCAGGGATCTCCTGGTGGCCACTCTGAACACATAGACTCATTGGTGGAAGCAAAGGTAAGTGTTTACTGAGACGGGGCTTCAGTGAAAAGCCGACACCCTACTGACCTGATTTTATTATGTGTGCATGATTTATCATGCTTGAATTTTAAATATTATCGTTATGTGAAAAATTATTATACATTTAAAGTAAATCTGTAGAATATTTTCAAAGTCTGTTAGACATGGGCTCCTTTTCCACAATATTATTTTTCCCGTGCAATTTTCTGGTCTCTCTCTGATTGTTATTTTCTGTTCTGCTGATAAAAGGTTCCCCATGTTCCAGAAACATAACAAATACTTCATAGTGATAGTCACACTTTTATTGTTTGTACATGAGGTTTTATAACTTTTGGCCAAATTATCCCCTTGCTTACAGTGAAGACAAACTTTGGTCTTTAAATTTGTATGAACTAGATATGAAAACCCATAAATGCTTCTTGGTGGTTTTTTTCCTAATAGCAGAATAATAGTTCATTTCTTTTCTATCATGTTTGTAGGATATGTCATAGCCATTAGCATGGATTCAGAGAGCATACAGTGATATTCAGTAAAGCAATAAAGAAAGTGTATCTCCAATTTTGTCTTCCAGAATTCTGAAATGGCTGTGCCTCAGCCACTCTCCTTACATAATTTAGTGAAACAACATGGCACTGGTATTTTTGACTTTTGAAAAAGCATTATTTATGTTGAAATATATTTGTCACTAGGTCAATGTATTTTTCAATACCTTTTCAGCTTTTCAATATCTTTTTCAGTTCTGAGATCGTTCTCTTTACACTTGAATGTATGTAATTCATATTGGTAGTAAGTTTTTTGCCGTGGGCAACGTGCTTAGCTGAAAGACAATATTCTTAAAATAGAGAGAGATGTAAAATCCACGTCAACTGTGTAATAATTTCTTTAAACTTAGTGATGACACTAAGAAGGGAAATGCTGGAAAATAAGTCATATAACTACTAAATGCTCAAATTTTTATTGTAACTGGAAAAACTTACATCAGGAGTGAGGCTGTGACCTCTGAAATGCCTGGAGTTTCTGCCACTAGCTTCAAGCAGTCAGGAAATTCACATCAGAAGTCAGGAGCGAATGGATTAAAAGCATCATGTGTTTTTAACAGAGTCACTTCTGAAGATGCTTTTGAAAATCCTGCTCTTCTTCATGATGTCAGTTGTACAACAGCAATGCACTCAAGCATATTTTTCATTAAAAAACAACCATTCGGAACTCCTTAATTTGCCATGTGTTCATTAAAAAAGAATAAACTGCTTTCATATTGTACAAGACATTCTTGAATGAAAAAATTAAGGGTTTTAAAGTAAACTGTGACTGTATGTGACCTCAGGCAAAGGACACAATTGTCACCTGCTAATTCACACTTGCCACAGGTGAAGTTTAGGGACCCTGATTGTAGGAGACAGGACACTGAGCTAAAAGCAAAGCTGTGCATGATGCAGAGTTCAAGCTGTGTTACTGCTGCCTGACAAGATCTCGTTTGTCTCGTTTGGGCTACAGGAACAGGAAGCATGTATCTTCTCAGCCTGTCTCAGCTGCAGAGTGAAGCAAGCCATCTCAAATTCACTTTAGGGAAGTCTCAACTTTGCAGTTTGAGGGCTGGGGCAGAAGCACAGGGGACACAGACCTACCACTCAGCGTGGGGACACTCTTTGTTTCTCATGATAGTGGACCTTTCTGGCAGTCTGCTGTAAACATTAAAAAAAAATTGTCAGAGAATATCCTTTTTGTTCCAACTCCCTCAGATTCTTCCACAAGAGAATTCTGGTCTTCCTAGTCAAATAACTAAAGCAGTAGATCACAGAAATTTGCCTGTAACATTTAAAAAACTATTTAAACATAGTGAAATGAATTGGTTTCTTGCTAAGCTGTTTTAGGTGTTATGTAGCATCCTGGTTGTATTAACATACAATTACCTCATGCAGGGCTGCCTGGGAACAAAAAGGGAATTCAGAAGAGATGTTTACTTTTAATTTCCTGATTTTTCTCATACTAAAGAGTCATTCTGCAGAGTTTTAAAATTATAAGCTACAAAATACATTCTCATTTCATTATGACAGCTGGTGAACTTAGTGCTCTTTGATAACAGTTATTAAAAGTTGTTTTATATAACACCTACAAACAATACCAATGAGTTTCTGAACACTTAGTGGATTATTTACTGTCCCTTCTCGTGAGTACTAAAAACCATAATGACAGATTTTTCTCTCAGAAATCATTCATCATTGCCTTGAGCTTGTCAAGATGACTAAGGCTGTGCCATGCTCTTCTATAATGTCATTCATATTTTTAAAGCCGCAAAGATAGTTCTCTTGCAGGTATAGAAATTTGTTCAGGTTCTTTGAAATAGTTAAAATCACTCCTTTATTAAATATGTAAATTCTAGAAACACAATTGTTATAATTTCTAAGAGGTTCTAAAGAAAACAGGGTTGAATACCTTACTTGTTACTTTCTTTTAGAATGGCATAGGAAGTAAACCTCAATTATCCTTACTGTGAAATGACAATAGGTAAAATATGCCATTTTAGCTGCTTTTTAGTCTTTGAATGTTATACCAAATTAATTTTGATATTTATGGTGAAGCTGGAGATTGAACACAGCAAATCCAGATTCTGAGGGGGAGACCATCATAGATGATTAAGTCTACTAAAAATAATGTTATTCTTCATTGAGGATGTTTGGGCATGGAGCCAGTTTATAGGCAGCCCCTACAACTGTGATGGCCATGCAGTGCCCAATCTCATTGCTGAGCTTTCAGCTGAGGGGAGACCAGAATCCATTTCACCCTACACCTCTCCCGTGACAGTCTGTCCACATGCTGAATATGAGTGGAGTGGGCAGCTTTGCCCTGCTCACATGAGGTCTCAGACCTGTAGACTGAAGGCTTGATTCTCTGAATCAAACAAAACAGGCAGGGAGCACACAGCTAGTTCCGATTTCCAAGGTGTATCAGTATTAATAAACTGCATCTTGCTTCTCATATAACCTGTATTAAGAGGCAATTTAGGCTGGAAATCAGGAAGTCAGGTAACCTTATTTGGTAAAGATGTATAGCCAAGAACCTGAAACAGTTGCTCTTGGGCTTCAAAAACATAAATAGCTTTATGGGAATAGCAGCAGGTGGTGGTGCCTGGGGTTGTTCCAAGCAAGAGGAGCCATTCCTGGGGAAGGAACAACGTGCCAGCAGCCATTAGATCAATCTCTGTTCTAGACTGGGCCTTCCTTTCTGTCTCTACCAGAAAAAAAATTAACCCAGATTACTGTGAGCACACTAGATAAGGCTCTCTAATTATAATTTTAATTGCATCTAAGTGCCACGTTACATTCCATTGCATAAAAGTCTGCCTGTTTCTCTGACAGATGTGAATTCATTCAGCTTGGAAACCTTTCAGAGTTTGAGGTATGTAAGTTCATGGCAGTCATTGCTCTTGCTCCAGATGGCTGCAGCTTTAGGTTTGTAGCATTTTTAGGAGTTCTTTTTGAGTTCTTCAGATATGCCTCCACATTTTTGAGAGGCATATCTGAAGAACATATGCTAACACAGAACAATGATATCAGCCAGTAGACAGAACCCCCCACTCCCCCCAAACCCAAATCACTTCATTTTTCATTATTTATTTAAACATAAAAGAATGGAACTGGAGAAGCTGACAGAATGATTTTGAAAGAATGAAAATAGGATGAATGTAATTTTAAAATACAGCATATGAGTAGACAGGAGAGAAATGAGAGTGTTACAGAAAATGTAATATTTTAGTCTATTTTCTTTTAGTTTGTTCTACAGATGCCATTTTTTCTATGGGAACAAAGTGAACAAATTATAAACACCACCATGGTTTTCTAAAAGTGGAATTTAAAGATAATTCTATGATTATTTCTATTACTGTTTTTATAAATACAGATGATAGAACCACTTATCATTTGTATAGTCTTGTATCAATATAATATCTAAACCCCTCAGCCTTTAATATATTGTAGTACTAACATTCCTGTCAAGTTTGAAAATGTGATTTTGCCATGTAACAAATGAGAAACTGAGGCAGAGAAAGGAGTCATACAGAAGGACAAAAATGTTTTCAATTTGGTAGAGAATGGAGTAAGTGTACTCTTACAAGGAAGAGAATATAAGGTAAAGAAATATTTATTTCAGAGAATGTCTGGAGACAACAGGGCATATATATTTTCAGTGCAAGATTTTGAGTAAGAAATTACTTTGCTATGTGTCTTAAAAATGCATTCTAACTTATCGGAATGTGTCCCATTTATCAACTGTATATTCCTCCTATTTTCATCTTTCCCCTTTTGAGCAACACTGGGATAAGCCCCACTAGTGACCCTTCATTTACTTGCTCCAGGGAGTTTTGGTGCTCCACATAATGTTTTTTGCCATTTAATGATATAATTTGGATTACATTTTTACCTTACCCTTGTCCTCTTTACCTAAAGAATTGTATTAGCTCTTTTGTACATATCCATAAAAGTAGACTTTAAATGTTTTCAGGTAAGGTAGGAGACCCCTAACTAATCTGAATTATTGTTGCCCAGCTGATTCTTTCTCCCTGCTCTGCCTCATCTCTCTGCCCGGGGAGTTTTTAAGATTTTTACTCTTGAATTTTGTCTTGAGATACACGCTGTACTTAAGATCTTCAGGTAAAAAAAAAAAACCAAAACATACAACATTAGTTCATAGAACCACAGAATCACAACATGGTAAATTTGGAAGGGACTGCTGGATGTCTTCTAGTCCAATCTCCCTGCAGAGGGAGTCTGGCTCCTCTTCATAATTTTTTCTGATCAGATGTTTATACGTGCTGAGATCCCCCATGAGCCTTCTCTTTTCCAGGCTGAACAGTCCCAGCTCTCTCAGCTCATATGAGAAATGCTCCAGTTGCTTAATCACCTTTGCAGTCCTGTGTTGGACTCACACAAACAAGTCCTTCTCTTGCATCTACTGAGAAGCCCAGCACTGGTCTCAGCACTTGAGATGTGGACTCATCTTTGCTGAGAAGACAGGAAGAATCACCCGAGAGGAAGGATCCTTATGCAGCTGGGGGATACAGTTGGCCTATATTTGTTTCAGGGGTGTACTGCTGGCTTCTATTGTTGTCAAGCGTGATTTCCCCTTCTTGAATCCTGGCTAACTATTTCCAATCAGTTTCTTGAGCTTCATGTGTTTGGAAATACTTTCCAGGAGTATTTTTAGCTATAAAAGAGGAGTTAACAGGACAGATTTTATCTGTGTTATTCTCTTCTGCATATTTCACATATAAAGTCACAAGGTCAGAAAGTAGGTTTCTATTAAAGGGTGACTTTTATTTTATCAAAACTTGTAAGGCAAAAATAGTTAATTTTGCCAGTGTCCTGTTGAAGTTTGCTGAAGATATTACCAGACAATAGAAACAACAATATGTGCAAGAAGAAGGAACAGAAAAATACAGATACTTTTCAATCACTGCCTCAGTATTTATTTTAAAATGTCATTACCAAAATTAAACAACACAATTATCTCAAATAGCTGGGCTCTGTAGAGCCATTACTTCAAACATATTTTAGTTTGGAGGCAATCTGTCAGGCATGACCACTGTTCTCTTAGCAAATGTATGTGGGTTATAGTTCATAACAACTTGAAAAGCAAAGAGGAAAATTGATGTGGCTGATTGTTGCAGAGCTAATGTTAAGCACTTGGCTGGGCTGTCTAAATTAGGAGTCCCTCTAGCCATTGTGTCTAGAGAGAAAAAAGAAGCATCTTCAAGGGTATTTTTGATCCTAGGCATACTGTGTTGCTCCCTTTGCAGACTTTCTCTTAGCAGATGCTAAGAACTGTGAACAGTCTCTGCATTGAGTGAAGTTCTCAAAAGCCTAGAAGCAGGAAGAAGAAAATACAGCCTCTGTTAAAATGAGAGACATGAATGCTAAACGTATTTAACATGTGGCTTCAGCCACATCACTGCCACACACCACTGCCTCATGTGCCCACAAACATACTCACTTGTTAAGTGAGGCATTACTGCTGCGTTTTGGGAGGCCTGTGTGAAACCTGAATGACTTCAGAGCATCTCTGCATAACCCTGCAGCAGAGCTGACTGCCGAGGGGAAGGAGACTCAGACTTTTCAGGTGGAAAGCAGCATTACTTAGAGTCCCCCAGAACAAGGTGTTTCTCGCATGAGTGCTGAATTGAGAAAGAGCATGTTCAGTAATGGTGTGGAAAATGGAACAACTTTAAAGAAACAGAACACATGAGAGAGTCTGTAGCAGGAGCTTTATTTTCTACCTATTGAGCTGACCATTGGATATCCATTTGAAGTATTAAAAAAAAAAATCAACATTCAGTCTCTTCTGTTTTGTCACAGTCTAAGAGGGACTTATTCCCTGTCTCTTCCTTTGAATTTACTAATTGGCAGCTCTAAGATTTTAACAGTATATACCTGTCCTGGGTTGCAATATAGATGTATTTAAGTATTCTATTACCACCAGCTGTGAGCCGTTAGCTGCTATCACCTGCTAGTGACCCACCCCGGATGACAGGCAATGGGCCATCAGGGACCCACCGTGTGACTCATGGACTTATCTCACCCATTGTGGGATGCTCTGCCCAGGAGGGAGGAGCCAGGTGTTCCCACCTGGATATAACCTGGCCTTGGAACTGCCTGAGCTAGCCCTGTCTACTGGGTTCCCAGAGGACAAGAGCTACCACTGGATCTTCAGCTGGAGACTAGACCTTCACAGGATCACCGCTTCAACTGGACTACTTCAGTTGGACTGCTACTACCACCCTAACAGGGTGTTAGGTTGTATCTGACTTTGTCAGTGCTTTTCCTTGTATTATTTCACTTATTTTTAATTTCAATCTTGACTTGTGATCTCCCACTGGTTTGTTTTCAAACCAACACAATACCAGCTGGAACCAATATAACCTCAACCCTTCAAACATCACACTTCTCCTTGGAATATGTAGAATACTTTAATTTCTTTGTCAATAGCCAGGGAATTGATTCTAACCTCAAATTTAAGCAAGGAGTTTTCATAGGTTTAATGTTTCTTGATAAACTCTGAGATAGGAATAGATTGTGGTGGTGTCCTTTCCTGTTCACATGAAGAATGGATATTTGTGTTGGAGATCTCTGGGTTTTATAATATACAGTGCATGACTGGCAAGTGCACTACAAAAATAAGTCAATGTAAGATTCATATCACAGACATAGATATTAGGTCATTTGCTAGTTTTTATGGGATGGCTGAATAAATTAATTTTCTGACATGGAAATCCACTTGGGCCACATTCCTCAGGAAAGGACGTAACTCAGTCCTCTATATAGGCATGTTTCTGTATAATATGAGACAAATCCTGGTTTTGGTTTAGCCAACCCAGTAAAACTTTTCTATGCCTACTGATTCTATAGCTCGGTTTCATCCCTGCAAACTTTAGCTATCTAACCAAGATGTTTAAGCTGAGGAAGAACTTCTCCTCTGCTCCTTCTGTACACTTTGGGGATGCAGCAAGAAGCCCTCTGGGAGTGACTCCCATAGAGGCAGGTGATGTTTGTGCTCCTTTGATGATAGAAAGTCTGGGTAGCTACACTCAGCTCAAGACACTTAATTAGATGTGGGTTGGAAATTATTAGCTAAATGTTAATTGATTGATAGGGATGACTAATTTAAATTTACAAACCTTAACCTCCTCCCTATGTCCTTTCATGGTTTCAGTAGGAAGAGTGTCCTTAGGTTAGAATAACTGATAGTTTGGGCTGAGGACTCTGGCAGCAGCTTTCAGCCCTTGTGGCTCAATTCACATTTCTTGCTTTTGGGTGTAGTGGGCTTTTTTTGGTGTTTTTTTTTTTTGTGTGTGTGTTGTTTGTTTGTTTCGGTTTTTTGTTTGTTTTGTGTTATTTTGGTTTTGTTCTGTTGTTTGGTTTTTGGGGGGTTTGTTTTTGATTTTTTAATTTTTTAATTTTTTAAATTTTTTTCTGTGAATTCTTTAACTACTGAAGACAAAATTATGAGGTAGGTGAATAGAAGCTTGTTTTCTATTTTGTCTTGTTTGCTTGAATTGTTTCTCTAATTCAAAAAATGTGTGCTGACAAGCCTGTTCACACAGAGGAGCTCTCTCTCTACATCCTATAAATCAGTGTCTAAACCTGGGAAAGGGTAACGTTTCAAGTACATTCCTCTTTCTAGCATCCTTTACTGGCCACTTCAGACAGTTTACTAGTAAAATTTTGTAGGATGTAGGAAATCAACTGTAAATTCAGTTTTGAGTAAAAAAGAAGGAAAAAAATTTAAAATGCCCCATATAAAGCTCATGCCCAGGGGTGTAGAGTCCCTTTTGGAAATGTGGCAATGATGGAAGAGCAGTTCAGAGCTGCCTTACTCTCTCACCTCTCAGCTTTGAGGAGCTGTGGATATCAGCAAAAGGACAGATGTGGCAGGTTGTATCCTGTGGATCTCCAGAAACATGGTCTCAGTTTCAAACCAACGAAGTAATCAGAAGTCCTTATTCCCTTCCTACAAGATTTACATAGCCAAAGTAAAGGGTTTGGTCATGCCAGATATATTACTTGACACCACACCAAAGAGAAACACCAGTGCAAAGAGTTTATTGCTGGCTTAATGGTGCACAATACAGAGCTCTTTTATGGTAAAAAAAACCAAAAGGACTTATTCCTGCCCAAATCTGAGTGCTGCTCTTCAAATTAATGTGCCATTCAAATCATTGCCTCTCTGCTATTTCTTATAATTACCTAGGTTTATGTTGGGTAAAGTTTCTGGAAGCAAAATCACTGTAAATCTGTGTATTTTTAAGTCAAATTTTGCAGCTGTTAGAGTGCTTGAAGTTACTGTTTCTAAGGGCAACCTATTCTCTTTTCACTTTTTTTTGTTTCATGACTCTGTCTTTCCCCAGTTGCTTAGCATAAATGGGGTGGTAGGAGAATCTCATTTAAGCTTGCCTTGCCGACCCACTGCTTTGAATTTTTAATGGTGACAGCTAAATAATAAACGTTCCCCAAAGGTAACAAAATCACAGTAACATTCTGATGGCTTCTCTAGTCTGCTATGGAAACAAACATCTGTGAAAGATTATTTCCTTTAATGCTGCCTGATGAAGATGACCTTTAGATTTATCACAAAAGCAAAGCTTTAGCCACCTGCAGAGGAATAAAAGGGAGATATTTACGTGGTAAATATTTTAACTACTGCAGGGAAAAATATCCCAAAAATTATTTAGGTAAGTAATCAAATGATATAATAGTTGGAAATTGGGCACTAGGAATTTCTCAAAAGTTAAATCGTTACATTTTATGTTCATGTTCAGTAGGTAATAACAAAACAGAGGAATAACTCAAAATTACCAAATACATGGGATTTTGAATAGGCACACACAGTATTTCGTCTGCAAATTGAGAGAGAACAACATTTAAACAAATATTAAATAAAAAGTTACTAAGACTTTGGTAAGCTGTGCAAAATAATGGCTGCAGAACAGACTACAGGAACCTCTGCCAGAGTAGCTCCAGGGCAGCAGCTGGAAGTACACTAAGTGATGGTGATATGGGCTGATGCGAGCTAGGAAATGTCTTCTGAAAAATTTCCTAGGTTAAGCTGAAATGGGAAGCAGAGTTTGCAGAAGACTTCCATAAAACACAGTGAAGAATGGAGTTTGAAATTTCTAATATTCAGAACAGTGGATCAATACACTTTGAGTCTATGGCAGTATCATTTTTCAAGGAGAAAAAAAAAATTAAATTTATTATATATTTTTACTGAAATCCAGTTGTATTTGCACATAGGCAACATTATGCAAACATGTCAACATAATTCCACATAATATTCATAGAATTTTCAGGGATTGGAAGTGACCTCAAAGATTACCTAGTCCGGACTTCCTGTCCTGTGGGCAAGGATACCTCCTACTGTACCAGGTTGCTCAAGGCCTTATCCAACCTGGCCTTGAAAGATGTATTTACACAAAATTTCACTTTATTGTGAAATTTATTTCTAGTTTCCCTCTGAATTATAATTGTTTTTTATCTTTGACTTCTGAAATACTGGACTTCCTAAAAATCCAGTGCTCCACCCAGCTGCAGTCTGTCAGTTTTTTATTCAGTGAAAAAGTTTGTGTGCCCAGAAATAAATGCATTTCTTCCACCATTAGTTGGGGACATTGATTAATTTTGCCTTGAATACATGATGGGCCATAAGTAAAGTCTCAAAGTTATTACACACTGAGCTACCAGCATTTTTGGCAAATCTCTCCCTTCATGTCCTTGCTTATGTTGTCAGAAGTGATTGAGTCATAAAACGTGGCTTAATGGGTATCTTTGCTTCTTGTTTGTTTTGGGGTTTTTTTTTGTGTTCTGTGTTTGGTTTTTTCCTCTTCTTTATTTCCCATTCGGGTGGGACTGATTCCTAGTGAAGAGATGTAACAATCTCTAAAGTATCTGTGATGTTTTCTTGTTTGGTAAGGTTTTTTTTCCTATTAGCATATAGATTTGACTTTCACAAAGTAATACATAAGGGACTATACTCTCAACACAAGAGTTATGTGGGGAGGATGCCTGTAATTTTCAAGAATAAACATAAATTATAAATCTAAAGGGATGAAAATATATCTTTATTTTCCCCAGACATTGATTTAGTGACTGGAAAAGAGATAAAATTGATTTTTTTGTTGTTGTTGTTCAGAGAAAAGCAATTATCAAAGTTGGTTAGCAGTTAACCGCAGGATTTAATAAACCTTAAATGATCCAGACAGAAGATAAAGGATTAAAGTCAGCCTTAAATTATAGAGGCTGGGCATTTCTGGTAGGAGTTCATGCAAAGTATCATCTCTGTACAAATGCTGTAGATTAATTTCTTTTAATATATCAGGTATGCTGTAAGATTTTGAGAATAATTTGGTTAGACTCGTAGGTAGATTAATGTTAGTGGGGTTTTTAGAAGGTACCTTTTGTGAGGTTTTTGTCCTATCTCATTTTACAAGCTGAGTTTGGAATTATCTTTTCTTTAGTTTTTCTGGCATGATTTTTTATCAGTTTACAGTTCCTTGAGAACTGTTCTTTCAGCTGAGTTCACGGATACATTTTTTCTGATATGCATGCAACCCATTTAGCTCTTGTCTCTACAAGGAATACATGCTACAAGATCACTCATCTTCTCACACAAACTGTTCTGAGAGATTATTTCTGGATTTCCATGGACTCACTATCAGAAAAGCAATACCTTTCCCTTTTTTCAAAGTTTTGAGAAGTGACTACATGTATGATGTAAGAATTTCAGCTTGACTTACCTTGGAAGTGGTCTGGGTGGTAAATAAGAGAAAAGTTCCCTTTTAAGAGCCTAAAGTGAAATGAAGATCACAGGTGTCTGTAGGTACTTGTTAATCCTGGACTAGAGCCACTTTTTCCTTGTGGTTCGCTTGTGCTTGTGAGAGGACTTTGAAGTTAAGATGAAATTTATTACTTTGAGTTGCTAGGAATGAAAAGTTGCAGGTAATGTCACAGGAATTTAGGAAAGTAAAAATTTCAAGTGCCTCACATTATGTGGCAGATAATTTAAGCATGCTCTCAGCTTCTACCTTAATCATAAAACTGATAAAATTCAATTATCAGTTATGAGAAGCAAAAATGTGTGAAGTATCTTCTTTAGGGATCAATCTAAATTTTAATGAAGGATTACATTTGGGACTTAGAAAACAGTATAAAGCTCTGTCTGTTGGTCTATGATGAGAAAAATCATGAGGGCTGAAATATTGATGATTCAAGGATTTGGGTGTTTAAGCAGCTTGTCTATGCTGAGATTGTTTTGTAAGACCTTCATTAAATTTTTGTTTGAGCTTCTAAAGGAGAGAAATAGCACTGCTAAACTCATTTTCTTGTAGTAGGACTATTATATTATGATCCACTTAAATTCTAATTGCAGCATTTAACCTGTTTAGGTCTGGGGCATAGGCCCATATCCACAAAGCTATTTGAGAACCTAATTCTTATTTGAACACCTAATTGCCACTGATTTCAAGAGACTGGACTTGCCAGAATGGAAGTTAAGTGCCTAAATACCTTGGAATAGCTGAGAGTAATGCTTTTCTTCAGAGCTTATGCAGGTACTTATGTTATAATTTTTTGCCAAACAGGCAACACCTTTTACAACCTCTTCTATTCAAACAACACCTACCGGAAAATTACACTCTGACACAGTTAAACAGGAAGGTTTTTATCACTTATTTTTGCCTACATTTCTGCATAAATATAAAAGCTAGAAATTTATGTAAGCAAAGAGAATGTCTTGCTAGTCCATTTCTGCACTATGCTTTGACTTTGTAGTTGTTAATGCTCTCTCTCTGAAATGTTGATGCCAACAGCTAAATGAAGCTCTTGTGAATAAGCAGGGGATTTTTCTTAACTGGAAGTGCAATATTCAGCCAGCAGAGCCACCTGATTACTTCATATTTTTCTGTTTATGTAGCTATACTCACTACTGTGTAATTGGGCTGCTACTATTAGCAGAAACCATTCAGACTTTATTAAACATATTTGTAAACCTCATTTTCATTAAATATGTGACATCTGCATTTTTGTCGGCTGGGTTCTGCCTTCCTACCTGAAACAATCAAAGCTAGAAACATTATACATCTGTCATCTTTCATAATCTAGACTGCCTCAAGCAGGAACAATGCATTTATATTTTATAATGAAAAGAAAGACTCTGAATGCCAACTAGTAGACACAAAAGATTATCTTTCTATTTGCCAGGCTTGGATTGTCAGACATTAAATTTTTTAACAGCCACTTCTGATGAATTATTGATGTTCTCACTATTTAGAAAATGGATCACATCACTAGAGTAATTAGCACCCTGCCACTCCTGGCTATCGTATTGAATGTGTCACAAGAGAAGGCTGTGTTGAGCTATTTCTTTTTAAGTGAATGACTAGCTTTGCTTCTCATCGCTGTTTCTCATTGCCCTGGTTCATATCATCCAGCTAGTGTAGCCAGATGGTGTTCCATAGGGTTAGGATCCAATGTACATTTCTGGCTTCCATTTAGTATAAGTATACATGTTTCTTGTAGGAATTAAATGACAGATTTTCCCTCAGGATTAGTTTTGATGTGGAAAACATAGAATAGATGCCTTCTGAAAGTGTTGAAGTTGCAGTAAAGTCAGTAATTTAGGTGTGTGCAAATTCATATAACAGAGTGATATCCCCTATATGTAAGATAACTCTCTTCAGGACATCTAAATACTTAGAAATAATGATGATTAGCAGATTTTTATACTTTCAAATGAATAAAATAGAATGCTGTTTTGAGGTTTATATTCAACAAATAACCCTTCCTGAACAGGTGTCTACAAATTCAGATTAAAAAAACCTGAAAGCCTTCAACATAAATACAAGCTATTGAAATTTCATCAGAGTAGAAATTTCTTGCCAAAATCTTCTAGTTTATTGCACAATTAAGATGCAACAGTGGTGGTTTTGTGTTCTTCTTGATTTACTTGCATCTATGCATTTTGGAATTTTTTATACCTTAGTCATCTGTTTCTTCCCAAGAGCCTGCTAGAAATGAATGAACACAGAGCTAAATTTATGTCAGCAAAGTGATTTTTATTAGGTCAGTAATTTATAATCATACTGCATGTTACCTAGAAGTACACATTTTAGAGGCTATCTGGAACTGCATATTTGCCTGGGTTATTGTGCACTTAACTGAGCACTCAATTATTCTCTGAATTTAAATTATATCAATAACTGATACTTGGGAAAGCAGTAATAATAACAGAGGTGCTTAAGGAAATAGGAAAGTGGAATAAACATAGATCTCATGCTTATCAAAGTTTTTTAAAAAATCAGTAGTTGTGTACCTAAAGAAGAGACTACAGAAACTGGCCTCATTCAGGTATTTAAATGGACAAAGGCATTGATCAGCATAACTAGATGCTTAACTGGACATGCTAGCCTATAAACTTAAATGTATAACTACAATATACAGTATTGAAAGGTGAGTACTGAAGGTGTTCTGTTTCACAGGGCTTTGTTTTTCTGCTTTCAGGCTATTTATATTACTGACGAATCTAGCTTATGTAACAAGGACAATAGGGGCAAAAAACCAGACACAAACAAGAATCTGTTCAGCAGAATAAATAAAACAAAAGCTGAAAATTAAAAGGAAAACAAAGCAATTATAAACAGAATAAACATAATGACCTCCTGGCACTTCTTAAGATAATTTATTCTCAGTGATATACATTTAAATTGTGTCCTGCAATTGGAAATTGAAATTGTGTCCCTGTTTTCAAATTTAAGTGGACTTTGCTCTAAGAAATGATAGAAGCTGAAGAAATGGAAGCTTTCCCTATTGACATCTAGCACATTTGGGGTGGAAGAACTACCAGGTAATTTCTATGATCACCTGCCAGGAGTCTCTAATTTGAGTGCATTAAGCCTTAGGATGCATTTCATGCATTAGTGGAGGATAGAATCATAGAATTGCTGAAGTTGGAAAAGATCTCTAAGAACATCAAGTCCAACCATTTACCCAGCCCTGCCATGCCCACCCAAAACCGTGGGCCTAAGTGCCATGCCTACATGTCTTTTAATACTGCCAGGGATGGTGACTCTACCGCTTGGCAGCCTGTTTCAATACATGACTGCCCTTTTGGTGAAAAAATATTTCCTAATATCTCATCTAAACCTCTTCTGGCACAGCTTGAGGCCCTTTCCCCTTGTCCTGTCACTTGTTAGCTGTGAGAAGAGACCAACCCCTCTACAATATCCCTCCTTTCAGGCAGTTGTAGAGAATGATAAGGTCTCCCTCTAACCTCCTTTTTTCCAGGCTAAACATCCCCAGCTCCCTCAGCTGCTCCTCATGGGACTTTTCCTGAGCAGTTTTCCCAAGCAGACCAAATTCGGTTTCTGCACCACGCTAAAAATCTCACTGCACTGGATCCCTTGCACTTCCTGGTTCTGCAGCTGAACCACTTGCTTGCTGACTCTCAGATGTTTGCAGAGACAAGTTTGCCTTCTGTTGTAGACTCAGTTTCTGGAAGAGGGTCTGAAAGTTCTCCTTTTGTTCTGGAAGTTGTAGCGTTGGCTAAAACACTAGAAAATGTTTGATACTTCTCACAAACAAACAAAAGTATGTTTTACTTTTCCCCTTTGTTTCACAGTTCACAATTCAAAGCTGAAGTTCTCCAGTAGCAAACTGCAGTAAGAAAGGAAAAAAAAAAAAGAAATATAGTGTTTCTAAGCCTAATGGTCTGCACTCCTGCAGTTAGCAATAGCAGGGTTATAGCGCTCCAGTGGAATCTCTGATCAGTGGAGGAGATCACAGAGAACAGGAGTTGCTCTGTGAGCTGTCAGTTGCTAAGTGCACATCTTGGTTTGCATTCCGAAGTGTGTACTACCAATACTTGCATACCTTTTAAGTCTGTAGGAGAAAAGGACTGCTATTATGGTCTCAGAATACAAATTGGAAAGTTCTATAAACAGAAAAGGAGTTTGTGTGTGTGCTAAAAATTGCCTGAATTATATTGGGTTTATATTGTTGTTTGTGTAATTAGCTTGGATGTACTTCAAAGAACAATTGTGGTTTACAAATCCTTTTTTCCTAAGTACAGCCAAATAATAATGAACAAAAGATGTGTAGGAAAAAATAATTAAAAAATCACTTCTGTTGCTTTCAAAAAGTAATTATGTACACAGAGAAAAAATAAGAGACATTGCAGACTAATAATTGAATTTAATACTTTCATTTAGCTCAGATAGCAGCAAGAGTCCAGAAGACTACTTAACTCCTCTTTCTATTAAGATTATAAAACTCACGTGACATTGTGTTTTTACTCAGTGCCAATATGAAAGCCTTGTATCTCTTTGCTGTAAAAATCTTGCAATAGTATTTGACATAAATAATTACATCACATTGTCTTAATGGAAATAACAATAAAGAAAAAAGTACTTTGGTGACTCAGGACTTCCTTCTCATTGACTTTCAATAATACACAGGCGTCTACAGGTCTTACTGAGTCATATGGAGAGACATTGAACATTAAAATGGAATTTAAACAGGCTTCAAGCCCATACTTCTGTTCAAAAAGTTCTATTTAGTAGTCACCTTCTCCTAAAACTCAGTAGCTCCTCCTTATCTGATCTGGCATTTATGTAGGCTCTTGCTTGATGTAGCCACACAGCTGCCCCAGTCTGACCATCTGACTTTTACCTAAGCTTTGTAAAGATCTAGAAATTAGGGCAAGTGATGCTTAAGTCTTTCAGAGGACTTTTCTGGCACTTCTGCTCTAGGTGTGCCCCATAACTAGGCCTCAAACACTGGCTAGGCATGACAGCCTTGCCTTTATTTTCTCTTTTTAATACAATAAAATTTTATGTAGGTGGTGAAACAGGTTTTTTTCCCCCTGTCAGACAGCTTAGCAGCCTTTGGGTGACAGCACCTCAGGGTAGAAGCTTCAGATGCCTTCTCTGGTTTCTAATGGTGAAGAAACAAAGGAAGGGTGCTAGAAAAGTCTTCCAATCTGCAGTCTTTGAGTCCTCCAGGTCTCCCTGAACTCTTTCTAAAAAGGTGTCCAAAAAAAAGGAAATGTAGTAAATTTAGCCTATTATTTGATGTCAGTCCACAATGTGGAACTATTCCTGCAGAAAAAAAAAAAGCTGAAAAATAATTTATTTGCATCAGTCTTGCTGCTCTATGGACTTGCTCCTGAACTTAGATTTTTGGGGAATTTTAAATGCCTCATCTCTTTAACATTACAGTGAGATGTAAAATATTTAGGGATGAATAGAGGCTCACTCACAGCACATCCTAATCTTACATGTAAGGACTCAAACCAGTATATTGGGGTCCTGAAAAGCTATTTATTTGCTAAAGCATCATTTTGAACTTTTAAATAGAGGACTAGAAAGACTATCAACATCCTGCAACATGAAAAGATGGCTTCCCTGTGTCCGTGCAGTCATGCTGAGGAGCCTAACTTGCAGCTTTGCCCATGTTCTCTCAGAGTGCACACACAAATCTACAAAGATTTCATATCCTGAAATAAAGTTTAGTAGGTAATACAGACACTTCCCCTGAAAAACAAAATGAAAATAATGCTTGGGGTTTTATCTTTGGTAAATTTCCTGTGACATAATGAGGATAAAATGTGTGTTTTCTGTGATAGCCTGCCAGGAGGGTAATGAAAATATCTGGGTGTATAAAGCTTCTCAATTTTTGCTGGATTTTGTGCACTTTAGTTCTGCACCCATACATTTATTGTTTTACACAGCTTATGTTCAAATGAAAACTCTGTATATGTGTGCTAATATACTCTTCCTGCTGAATTCCAGTGCAGAAACTAATTATTTCTTCAAACTGATCTGACACCATGCACAATTGATACTACTGGGTGATAAGATTATAATTTTTTTGTGATCAAACTGGTTGTAAAAGTAATGTCGTCTGTTAGTGGGTAAGGGTAGCCTGACATTGGAATTGTGTGATGACATAAAGTCATTGTCATGGTATAGTTGTGTTGTTACCTGTTCATAATAAGAACTTATTGGACTTAAAGTTCAACAGCAATTGATTTTTCTTTTTAATATGTTGCCAAGCAGATACAAATACTGGTTGTACTAACATGACTGCATTTCCAAGCAGTTGTGGTAAAATCCCCTCAGGGCTAGTCCATGTGAAAACGGGGTCTGACATAACAGCAGAACCTTTTTCTTCACGGTTTTGATTACAAGTGGGAGCCCAATAGCAGTGGTGTGAGGGGCAGGGATAGTGTACTAATGTTATGTTGTTATCACTATGAATGGTAGTAGATTTGTTTATTTTTGCATAGAGATTGGATGGGGACAAGGGAAAAAAAGAGACCCTGAAATAAGATCATCTGGACATATAGTTTATCCTGATATAAGCTTCATTTTTCTTTCCTGTCAGCCATAGATCTGCTACTGCATTGGCTCTGTGACACATTTTTTTAAGCCTTTGTATGTCTGAAAGGTAATAGTGTTGCATTTGAGTTATTTACATATTTTGGATTCAAGTGGAAATCTCTGCCCTTTGGGAAAGGGTAGAGGGTGAGGAGAAGAGCATCATAAAAATGTATTAGGAGGCAGACTGGCTTGTCTGCATTAGTTATGGTCAAACTTGGAGCCTTTTTTAAGAATTTAATATTATTTCTAGAATTGCAAAGTCAAATACTTAGAAGTGGTTACTGCCATGATCATTTCAACATTGTCATTTTGAGCAAATGAGTGGCAATGGCCTTAATGGGGTAACATGCTGCTCTCTTAACCACTCCAGGCCCCTGGACTTATTCAGTGTGAAGCATGTGCATGGCAATTAAAGGTAGGAAATATTAGTTAACCTTTTAATCTTATTGCTCTGTGCATGGCACTCAAATTTATCTAGTGCTCATTGTTCTAACCCCACTAGAGATGTAAAATTATTTTACTCATATGCTTTTCTGTAAATCTTCATTATCCTACCCAAATGCATAAATTAATTTTCATTATACTGAGAAAAGGGATACTGTTCCATTTCCCAAATAGAAGATGTGGCACATCAAATAACATCAATATTGGAGCAGCTTCTGGCTTTCTTCTTTGGAACAGCTTGCATTGCAAACTTCATGCCTTGAAAGCACAATTCTGATCAGCTTTATATACAGTTGTGACTATGCAGAGACTCAAACTCCACAGTCTCAAGATGTGTATATAAGTGGAATATTGTGTTGGTCTCCAGCTGTGAAGCTAAATATCAATGACTATGCAAACATCACGCATCAGCTTGAATCAGCAGTAGTGTGGCCAGCAGGGGCAGGGCAGGGATCATCTGTAGCAGTATGTCTCTGCACTCTCCCCTCTCTCTCCCTAGGTGGCTTGCATTCCAGAGGCTTCTCCTTTGTTCTCCTTAGCTCTGTATGTTATTGGTTCTTTTGAATTATGCACCCTGCCCTATCAGAAGTCTATTGGTGTGTACCCCTGGTCTTCTCCCCTCAGACTTTCCCGGGTTGGCTCTCTGGAGCTAACTCCTCCCCTTTTCCCTTCCCTTATAATCCCTTGCCATTGTGTGCTCGGCATCGCAGTCTCTGGACTTTCAGCACCTTCACCCATCCCTGTTTCTCCTTCCCCCTTCGCCTTCCCTGGACCCTTACCTGAAGATCCTAATAAATTCCCTGGAAGACCACAGACTGCGTCTGTACATTTCTTCGTCCCACCTCGTTTCCCACTGGGTTTCTGTCCCCCGAGCCCCGCGCAGCTCCTGCATGCTCCCTGGCTCCAGCGCAGCCCGGCGCGTGTCACGGCGCAGCCAACTGCCTTTCCGTGTGGTGTTGGGGCTTTTGGCTACTTTTTGGGGATGTAACGCCACAATCATCCCCCTGGACTCAACACGTGTGAGACCACACCTCAAGTGCTGTGTCCAGTTCTGGACCCCTCACCACAGGAAACTCATTGAGGTGCAGGAGAGAGGAATTGGTGAAGGGTCTGGGGCACAAGTCTTGTGAGCAGAGGCTGAGGGAGCTGGGGTTGCTTAGCCTGGAAAAAAGGAAGTTCAGGGGGGATCTTATCGCTGTCTACGGCTGCCTGAAAGTAGGGATGTTGTAGGGGGGTTGGTCTCTTCTGACAGCTAACTAGTGACAGAACAAGAGGAAAGGGCCTCAGGCTCTGCCAAAAGAGGCTTAGATTGGATATTTGGAACCATTTCTTCACTGAAATTGTGGTCAGGCATTGGAACAGGCTGCCAAATGGTAGAGTCACCATCTCTGGCGGTATTTAAGTGATATGTAGATATGGCAGCTGGGGGCATGATTTTGTGGTGGCTTTGGGAATACTGGGTTAATAGTTGGATTTGATAATCTTAAAGGTATTTTTCAACCTAAACGATCCTATGAGTCTGTGATTCTGTCACAGTTCACATTGGTGTGTTGCTGTACAGTAACCTCTCTTTGCTTGCATGCAGAGTTCAGCAGATCTGCATTAGTATAGCATCCCTACTTTGTCTGCTTTGTTTAGCCTCAGTGGAGCCAGCACAGCACTGCACTGTGCTGTGGCCATAGATCCTGTCAGATGCAGCAGTAACATCCAGCTCAGCATTACGCAATTTGTCTCCTTGCCCATAGGAGCAGCTTCTGCCTCTAGGAAAGCTCTTGTCTTTATTCTCTACACATGTTCTAAATCCCTGAAACAATGTAATATCTGGTAGAAAACAGGTTCACCTGTTTATTCAATGCCATGTGGAGAAAAGTAGTGCAAAATAAGGTCTTGGAGGATTTTACTTTTATGCATTTGTGCAAGGTTCTTGGTCTGAAATGCTTGAATTTATTCAGTGGGGTTTCTATAGGAAAAAGCACTACCAGGGAATTCTGATACCACTTGCCTGATTTATTCCTTATTCTAATCCTCTTCTTACTGAAATAGATTGACTCTGTTGCTTATTGTGGCAATGTCATCTTGCTCATGTTGTTTTCTCTCTGTATGCATCTTTAATGATCCTGTCTCTTGCCCAGCAGTTGGCCCCACTTCCTAACAGGCTAAAACAAACCCATTTCTCTAAATGGATGCAAAATGGTAGGCCTTTCCAATGCGTTTTAAAATACCAATTTCTCTGCTTTGACAATAATTTTAATAAAAAGTACCATACTTTTAAAATATAGCACAAGCAGCAAGCTGTATTTTGGCTTTGTGTTTGGTGGTTGGGTTTTCTTGGTATTGTTGTTTTGTTTTGTTTTGACTCCAGTAAATTATTAAATCCTATAAGCCCACCTTTGGCAATTCTGGTGCAGGTCTGTTCAGGACTCTGACAGCTCACCAAACACTAGGAGAACAGTGTACAGTCCTGGCAAATAGCAGAGATCAGATGAAGACTGAATCACAACTCACTTATTGCTTAACATCAGAGGCAAAGTAAATTCTTTCATTCTTACTCGTGGGGTATCTTGCACCTCCCTTCTCCTTAATTTGTGTCAGCTTCAGCTCCCTGTCTGGGAGAAGAAGTGATTCTCTGTCTGTTGCTGGAGTCCTTTGCTTTGCATACAAAGTGCTTGGCATTCCCACACAGAGGAGTTCAGGAGATCAGCAGAACACCTTTGCTTCCTCATGAGGACATGTGGCCTGGCCTGCAACCCAGTCACCAGCTTCTATTTGCTTCAGCTCTGCTCTTACCCCACAGGTGGTGCTGGGATCTTTTGTTATGCTTCCTTCTTGCCTTATTTTTTTTAGGCAATATTCAGGGTATGCTCTTATCAGATACTTCTGAAAAGCTAAAGTGCGCAACATTTCCACATGCCTGCTGCAATGGTAAGATCTTAAAAGATTTCTAGCAAGTTGATTATGAAATTTATCTCTTAAATTCAAGTTCTGTCTCTGTCAGAGCATGTTTTTCATGACCCCTGCTCACTGTGGAATATATCCTTTATAGTAAAGCTGATATTAAATTAATATGTCCATATCTCTGTTCATCCTACCTCAGTAGTGCTCAGTTATTTTATAAATACACTGAACCTGTTTTTGTACAGAAAATAAGACATTATCCTTCTAGAAACACTTTCTTAAAACTATATCTTCTGTCATTTATGGGAGGGTGGCATTATGTTTTGTGCAAAGAGAATCTTAACATACGTGATGTGAGCTTGTGCTATTAAATGCCTCAAAGCCCCATTTACTTCTCTGCCAAAGTAATAGTATGGAGAAACCACTACTGAAGGTTCATGGCAAGAAAATCTAGCTTTTCTCCCTCTGCTTTTTCTTCAAGCCAGACTATGGTTTGTATGAATCTGCTCTGCAGTCATAGGACTTCCAGAAGTCAGAAGTTTTGTTCGCATAATCTACAGATCAGTGGATGCACCAAAATCTGCTGGAGTGCCAGGGTAAGTAAGCTTATGTCATGACAGCATGAGAGACTTCTGGTTTTTGCACTCTGCTGTCAGGGAGATTGCAAATGCACATCAATTGTGGTATTTCAGGTAGTGCTAGGAGGCTCATTCTCCAAAAAGTTTTTCTTTTTCCTGGCTATGAATGGAGAGGGTGTATTGACAGTTTTGTTTCAGGCTGGTAAAGCGACCAGAGCCTCTTCTATGGCTATTTTCTGAATAGTTGTAATGTTCTAATATTTTTCAGGCTTTTGATTAGTGTGACAAAAAAACTTTCTTCATTTCCATCTTCATTTCCTTCCAGTCTCTTAGCAATGTATCGCTAGACAGAGTACTTTGTCTATTTTAATACATGACTAATCTTTTCAGACCCATTTCCATTGCTATCTGTGCACTACAATTGCTAACTGTATTACACCATTCAATATGGTACGCAGCAGTCCATCAATCCTCTTTCTTCATCTAAAGGCAGAAAATATATAGTAATTGCATAATAAATCTGCCATTTCTTTATCTCGGTCTCCAATTCCCCATTTGCATTTTTAGTACTTTTATCTTTAGGGCTGGCTGGTCATCTAACCAAGATACCAGGACGATAGCTAACTTTTATAGTACAGAAAGCAATAGGATTCTAGGGTGAATTAATATTTTTTTATTAATAATAGATACTAAATCTTGATGGAATATTTCATGTCTTGCATAACTTCAACCCCTGCAGAACTTGTCTTGGGTACCTGGAATGGATAATTTTCTCTCCATTTGCTTGTAACCCAAAGAAGTTTCCTGCATTTTGGCACAAATAATTTGGCAACAAATTCAGGGCCGAATTCCAGTAAGGTCAGCTTTTCCTGTATTCTTAGCAACTATCCTTGTCAAGAGGATTACCATATTTTTAATGACAGTAGTGGCACATTACTGCTACAAGGAATTAGGTTTTGTTTCTTGTTGAGCAATAACAGGTTCACCAGGTGTGATCTTGTTTTTTTGCTATGGTATCAGAGATATAATGATAGTTGAAACTATTAATGATTTCAGGTTTTTATATATATAGATATTTATGAATTGAAAATAATTGTTTGCCATGAAGAAATCTGACATTTCTAACCAAGAAAAGCAAAGGAAAAGCACAAAGGCTTTCCGTTTGTGTGTTAACCACACTTACGTTTTACACGTCATTCTGTGCTGCATTGAAACTCCATTCCCTAACTGATGTTTAATTTTCTATTAATTGTTTGCCTTCTGAACTTTGAGCTGTGTGATAGGGAGGATGTGCAAGGAAGCATTTAACACTGGTCTTGCTTATATATATGTCTTGCCATTTCTGAACAGGAGCTTTTGTTGAGCAAACATTCTGATTTCATAGTGAAAATTTTCAGCATTTAGGAAGCATGAACCTCTGCACACTTATAAAACATATCTCATCAGCAAAACAGCCTTTTGTGAACATATTTGTCCCATCCCATTCCATCCTATTCCATCCCTCAGGCTTAGGTCAAAATGTCAAAAGCAAGTTCAAAATCTCTGTCTTCATCTTGAGGTAACTCTGTAAGATAAGTTTTCAGATATTGAAAAGATCTTAAGAAATTACAGCATAAAACCTATTTTGGAAAACTGGCATGATGCACTATCCTATTTAGGATTAAATCTCATTTCTGGTGACAGTGAAACTGTTAAGGCTGTACTTGAGACTGTGGACTCAACAGGGATTTTTGACAAATGCAGGTCTTGTGTCTTCTCTCTTTAAACTATGCTAACATAAATACATAGCAATAGACAGAAATGAAGAAAAAAATCCCCAAACCAAACACTTTTAAAAGCAAACTAGAAAAGCCACTAAGTCAAGACATTGATTGCCTGTGCTCCTGAGGGACTGTTAATAAATGAAAACATATGGCTGATATTTAGTTATTTTGCCTAAATAAATACTCAGAAAACATTAAAAGCAACCTTTGGAGGCATTCCATAGAACTGCCAAAATGTACTGCTGCTTGCTACTATTACAACCTACATCAAAATTCAGGAATGATATAAAATCCCTCATTTATTTTGAATTGAGTACCAAAGCAAGAGGAATAATTAATTTTGAAATAAGTAAGCACAATAATATGACACACAGCTCCAGTCTTATGCTTCAGGGAACCAAGGAGATGTTATTTCTGGGGGAGTAGAGGTACATAAGGGAGTATACAGTGGAAGAATTACTGCTTTAACATTTAGATTTTCAAAATAATGGGAAAAATAAAAAGAGAAATGCTTTTCTGTCTAAGCCGAACAAATATTTCTTCATGGAATCTTCTAGTGTGATTTTTTTCAGAGATAAAATGGACCAAATAATAAGTATGTGACATGAATCAGGCTAAGTGTGGCATGTGGTCCAATACAAACTGGATACAAGTGGGTGGACTACCTCAAACTTTAAAGGAAAGTATTTTAATGCTAGCAAATGAACACAGCAAGAGACGAAAATGTGTTTTAAATGGAGCACAGACAGAGTCTAAGACTATCGACCTTAAAAAGTAGTTACAAGAACACTTAATCCAAACTCACAATAGAATTCCTGCTTAAAGGTGGGATACCCACACACAGTTAATTTTCTGACTTTTAGAGAACTAGATATGCATACTATAACTGAAGATCTTACTGCAGTGAGATTGCTCTGTGTGTGTGAATATTTCTCTTTTCTCCTCTCCTTTAATGGAGAGACAACCTCTTTTTATTCTTCAGTCTGCTTCTGATTCACCTAGGAATTTTGAATTCCTTTCAGTTTTTCAGAGTATTTAATACTTAAAACTATTCTCATTGCTTCTATTGTTCTTGATTATTCAATCATACTTAATCAAATTTGTCTTTGCTGCCCTACTTTCTTTTAATTTCACCTTGGGTGAATTTCAGTTACCTCCTATTCTCGCTCTCCTTGCAAATTTTGATCATGTTTTCTTAGAGTATTTTACATTTTTTAAAAGATACTCATATTAAAAAATAGCTTTATTTTTGTTGTAGTGTTTTCATTCTTGGGTGTTTATATTGAATGAAAGTGCTTCATTGAAGTATTCTCTAATATTAAATTCACCTGCTTTACTTTTTCTCTTTTGACATATGAGTTAATGGACAGCCTTTTTCCTTTTGCCTTGTCAGGAAACCAAAAGAATCAATCTTACTCCCTTTTAAAGCCAGTGGCAGAAATCCTTCTGATTTACCTAAGAGGAAGATTGAGACTTACAAATATCCCTAGAAATGTCTCCCAAGTTCCAGATCTGCAGTTCTTCCAGACAATACCGCTGCCTTTTTCACAGGTCTCATGAAATTATTCTACAGACGTACAGCAGTATATATCATTCATTTAACAGGCAAAACAAACAAGGTAACTTCCCTGTCTTTCTTACCATGTGATGTTCTTTACCATTGCAGTTGACCTTCTTCCTGCACTGCTTTCTCCGATACAGTTGATAAAATGTGCATTCTGGTATTTTTTGTTTCATATGATGTTTGTTCTTCAATCAACCTTTCATATGCTAGAGGGAGTAGGATATGTGAAGAAGAGTATGTGTGATTTTTTACCTTTTTTTTTTTTTTTTTTTTAAGCAATCGGTGTTTTCTAAATATCTTCATGGAGGTAAAAAGGAACCCAGCCTTTGCTGTCTGTTGAACAGTGGCAAATCAAGGCTTATACATGTAGCTAAAGCACAGATGACTGCACTAAGTAAAATCTCTGAAGTCTGTTTTAAATAGCTATGCTTCTGCAATGATAGTTTCAGTAAAAGCCTGGAACTGCTATGAATAAAACAAATATAAAATTGAATCATTGCTTTTTCTGTCCTGTAACAAAAAGCTAATTCTGGGAAAAAGAAACTTAAAACTGTTTTGTGTCAGCAATGTATATGAAGTTGGCTTCTGTGTTCAGGAGGAGAAAAAATGACTAGAAGGCAGGAGGCAAAAGAATAAATTGCTATTTTGAATTATTTTTATATGTGACATATCTATGAGCCACTTAATTCTGTGTGTGGGATTTAAAAGAAAAAAAAGACCACATAACAGAAACAAAACAGTGAGCCAGCTTAAGATTTGAATAATAAATTAATTCAGGGCTTTCTACATAACTTACCAGTGTATATACTTGAAAGAGCCATTGTGCAGGATGTATGTTCCTCTAGCTTGCTTTGACTGATCAGCTACATGAGTGCAAAAGGTTTAAAGGAGAAGCTCAATCAGGGCAGAAGAGTTGTGATCCTAGTGAACAGAGCCAGGGTTTATCCTGAGGAGCCAGGAGGCATTCCTAATTGTCTTGGTTTCATGCTTGGAGCTGAGAGTGGGGAAAGTTGGTATGAACTGTACTAAGACACTGCAATTAACGACACAGAGTGATTGCTATAAACTTTCAAGTAAGCAGTTTAATGTGAGGGAAGTGAATGCAGCAAGGAATGCATACTCATACTCTCCCCTGCACAACTCCTCTCCCCAAACTGTCTTTTCTAGTGACTATATTACATACTAGACCATACTGGTAAATAAATTTAGATTCTGATTTTAGAAAAAACTGCTTCCCCAGTGGCCTCGGAATTGTTATTCCTTGTGACAAATCTTATTGCTGGAACAGTAAGTTCATTTCTAAGGCATCAGGAAACATGACTTTTGGTATGGAGATTCTCTGAATGTCCAGGAACACCATTTCTCCAAGAGGGCAGGATCCACTTGCTAACTAAATGCTCAGTGTCCTCCCTGCAAAGTTTTTGCTTTTTGACAATGAGCAACAGTGGATGGGTTCAGATCAGGAATCAGGCTACACCCTCAGGTCATGGGTGATTAAGATGCTGATGTATATGGTCAAATATACCAGGCAAGGAACCGAATAGGACAGCTGTGAACCATATGATGGTTTTGAACTATCTCACAAAATTAACATAGATACAAAATATTCTATCCAATAATGTTAATTATGAAACAAAATGTCCATCTAGAGCATCTTTGTTTTGTTTAGGCTGTTTTCAGTTTGGACAAATGGAAATCTGGAAATCACTTTACTGTTGCCAGTGCATAATACTATCTCTTTCTTGGTTTCATTGTATTTCCTTTACAGCTATGATTTGTGACCATTTGCATTTTTGCTGACGGGTACTAAGGGTAAGTCAATATTTATAAAGTACTTTTTCCTATGCCTTCCTTTTACTAGAGACTTTTCCGATTGTAATGAGCTCTTTTTTCAGAGTGAAATACAATTTGGGTCCACATGCCAACAATAATTGTACTTGTCAAAAGAAACAGATAACATTATAACTGCCTGAAATTTAATCACAAGAAATGCGATAATTCATATGGGAAATCATGTTTTGCAATTTCTTTCTTTCTATGTGGTTTAGAGTAGTTAAGGGGGAAAAAAATTACTCTGTTTAGGCCAAGCATGTAGAATGGCACAGAAAGGCAATTTAATGCAAAGCTTTTCAAATGCATTGGTATTTCCTGCCAACAGAAACATACCTGAGACTAGAACAATAAAAATACCATATGAGAAGTTGGAAAAAAAGTAATTATATTTAATTGCTGTATAATATACTTTGATTTCATTTTGAATTTTAAGTTTTTTCCTTTAAAATTTTGGCAGTGCTGCTGGGAACAAGTATAATGTAGCGTATAAAGTAACCTTTCAGCTGTGAGGTGTGAGATTCAGTTCTGTCATTAGTGTAACTCTTAGGCTAATTTGTTACATCAGCTTTGTTCCTTATTGATAGCCAAATAAGTGAGGTTTGAATGTGGGCCAGATCTTGTATAGTAAAATCCACCATAATTTTAAATTCTGCTTTACAATAATCAATAAAAAAGTTGTTAATACAAGATTTTTTCATTTGCACATTTTTAATTAGTGTTTTCATATCAGCCAAGATGTGTTCTTACTAAGTTGCTTGGAGAACCTCATAATCTGCATGAGGGTAGATCTTTAGAGACAGACTTTAGATGTGTGAGCCTGGCTGGAGGGAGAAGCAGGGAGCTCCTGTGCTTGGTTACCCTACAGAAAGCCTAACTAGAATTCCAGCTAGGGTCAGGCAAAACAGCTTAGCTCTGAGCCCTGATTTGCATGCCAGCTCCTCCCAGTGAACATCTTTGTCATCCCTCATCTCCCGGGGGTATTTGGGTAACTTGTAGTGTCTCTGTTTACTGGCGGCATCTAGGTTAGCGAGAAGCAGTGGCTGATCCACTTGAGATATGTCTAAAAACTTTGGAAAGAATGGGTAAATGTACATTCTTTACTCAGGTATATATCTGGCCTTTGCATGAATACAGTTGGGATGAGGGTTTGGACTCTTGTTTGTACTTGCGTGTGTGTTTTTAGTTTTGTTTGGTTTTTTTCAGTGTTCTACAAAGCAATATTATCATTGTACAACCCAAATTTAATATAGGAGAAGAGTCAGTAAGTTGTTTGTCATAGTGTTCCTCTCAGAAATACAAAGAAAGTTAATATGTTATTTTGCCCTGGAGTGATTTCCTTGCATTTGGTTAATGAGTAAAAGTCCACGTGGCTTGGAACTGAGAAGAGACTGACTGCTTTGCTTTATTGATTTGTCCTGGAAAAGGGGAAACTTAGCTATTCAACAGTCTCTTGAAGTTTTTATAATTGTGATGTCCCCTGCCTAGAAATGGAGTTCTGCAGCAGTGTGAGGAAATGAGCATCAACAGGAGGCTTTAATGAAAACACCGTGGCTAAGAAAAGCAGGAAGTTTAAAATTATGATGATGATAAATGCAGTTCAGAAAAATTATTATATATTTTTCATCAAGACTGATAGAGATTTTTTGCCCAGCAAGGAAAATTGTCAACAGTGCAATGCAACAATCATGGCAGGAGATTCTTTGTACTCAATACTTGTTAATGTGTAAAGGAAAAAAAAAAGGCTTGTAGGCTGTCTTGCTACACTCTGCTATAAATTCTTGGTTTTGTTCAACACTAGAAAACCACAGAAGATTCAGAATGAGATTTTTTTTATACTCTCATTTTTGTTGCTAGATAAAAATGTGAGCAGTTGTACACGAAGACAGTTCTACAATCTTATGAATTTAAATGTTAGTATGACCACAGTAACCCAGTATAATTTATATTTCAAGGGAACTTTTCTAAGAACAAAGTTTCCTGCTTCAGAAAGAAGGTCACAAGCAGTATACAGTGACTTAGAGCTGATATGATAATATATCCCTAAAGAATCCAGCAAATAATTCTGAAGAAACCAGCTATTTATACTGCAATTTCATGTAGCAAGACCTCTGGAGATGCAATCTAAGAGTTTTGAGCTCTGTACAAGTACTAATCATCAGAAGAGCTTGACAGATCTGTAATTTTTCTCTCTGTGGGTTCCCATGGCATATTAGTAAGGTGATTCATAAAACAAGTCAGCTACAGATTCAGGATTATAAATATGTAAATTAAGAGAAAATATTTTAATAATTTTTCTCTGTAGTTGTATGTAGCCATATTTACTATTGGATCTGAGGAGCATATACCCAGAGAAGAGTATCCCATGTAAAATATATTCAACACTTGTGATACCAGTAATTTTTGCTTTAATTCACGTTACAGTTCTTACTTTATCTTTCATCATTTTTGCTTCTGTTGGTGACTGCTGAAGTAGTTGCAAGTGATGCCTCTGATGTTGTCACATCATTGGCAGTGTTCATCTTCCATCATGTTGGGTGTAGACACCAAGGGTGTAATAACACTTTATGAGAGAAAAGAAGCTGAGAAGATTGCGTGTGTGATTTTTGAATGCATCATTTGTGCCCTGAACCATGCCCTGTGCTTTTTAAATAGTGACATATATTTCTAGCCAGCTGCTTACAGAATGTGGAAGAAGAAACTCACAAATGAAAGAATTTTTATTAGAAACTTCTCTTTCCATACTGAGATGAGGGAAAGCTTGCTGTCCCACCTATTTCCCAGATGATTTGGGAGAGCAAATAGGAACTGCTAGACCTTAGGGAGATATCAAAATTGATTTTTAAGCTATCTTGACAGTTTGAAAATACATTTAACTGGATCACTAGGAAACTAAATGAATTTGGGACATCGGTAAGTCTATTAAAATTTCTCTACCTATTACATAAAGCAACAGGGTGCAAGAGCATCTAATTTAGAGCCACATATTCCAAATTCAGCAATAAAAAGTGAAAGACCATCTTTTTTCCCATTTCTAATGCCTGTTGGAAGTAGATAAGGGAGAGCTTCATGAGTTTTCCATCCATTTGTATTCCTTCCTCCTGTTACCTCTTAGTTGCTTTAGTACTTCAGGATTCTGTGTTGCATTGAACAGTAGGTCTTTCTATTCTAATAACCTCCACAGTGTTTTCCAGGCTCTTTTGTAGGCAGCCTGGAATAAATTACAAAGGGTCTTTCTGTGGAGAGAAACATACTGCGAAATGAGAGTAAGTGTTGTATGAACTTTTCCCCAGGGAACTGAAGTAGATAAAAGGAGTGTAGCACTTGACAGGAACAACTGGCATATGGAACCAAGAAGTGAGGAAGGAGCTGGTTGATTTTGTGTGTGAGGGAAAATGGTGTTTATTTAACTTACCTGACAAATAAAAATACATCATTGTTTCCCCTCCATGAAATAAAGGTCCTTCAAAGAAAGTGGGAAAAAGCAAGGTGGGCATTTTAAGCATGTAAGGGATTTGTATGTAAGGTCAGCTGTTTGTGTCTGCAGGCAGGTAAGGGACACAGGGCTATGCACTCATTTTTCCCTTCAGCATTTGGGAGATGGTGGATATTACATAAAGAAATTTTGTAGCCTGCATATCCCATGGATAATCTTTTATGTCTTTAAATTACACGTGTTTAGAATAAAACCAGAGGTTCAAATATCCTTGTACAGTTTAGAAATTCAGAACTGAATCTAATCCAATCTAGTATTAAGACTTTCACCTGTCTTTGATTGCCTGATCAGACCTGATAAAAGAGAAGAATCTCTTCATCTTTGTAATTAATTCATGTAGTAAAGACCAAATCACTTCCTAACTATGTAAAAATTCATCAAAGAAGTTAAAATAATTCTGGTAGAATAACCATTTATTGGGTAAATTATTAAAGAACTTTAAAATAAAATTTCAAATTAAATAACAAACAAAACCCCTGAGGAAATGAGGGAAAATTTGTTTTTCAGGACTGTGATTCAGAACATGTGCTTTTAGTGTTGAAAAACTGCAAGGAAGATAAAGCGTATTTTATGGAAACTTCTGGGATAAATTCTTTGCAAATAAGATAAGGCCAGATGAAGAAGAGACATATGCAATTTTAATTAAACAAATGCATCAGTGCCTTCTGAGTGTTAAATGGTGGGATGAGCCACCTACCTCAGCAGAGTGACAGAAGCAGTGCACATTACAATGCTAATATGCTATGGTGGTAAGTGGCTGATGATATCACATACTGACTCTAAACAGGATCTTCTGAGTAGAACTGTGAAAAGTTTTGATATCAGAACCATGTGAAATTTAATGTGAAATGTTGATCATATTTGAAAAGCAAAGCAGAGCTCTTAGGTCTGTGCTGACCCAGGACAAGCAAGGCCATTGTCCAGATGACAAATACAGTGTGTTGTTCCATTCTCATGGACCTTTTGCTAATGGGATATAATCTAATGATATAGTCCCCTCTTCGTGATGCAGAGAACCAAGATCATAATCTCCCAGTTCAGCTATTTTGAGAAAACAAAATTTTTTGGTTTACAAATTTCATGTTTTGATCCTAACTTATGTGTCTGTTAAAAAAAAAAAAAAAAAAAAAAAAAAAGGAGTCGGTTTGGTGCTTGAATAAGTATGAAAATATTTCAGTGTTCAACTGCAAACATGGAGCTACCAGAAATTCAGTTTTGTAACTTTGGCCCATCTTTGTTTCCAATGACTTAGATATTATTCTGTGACTCTCTTCTTCAATTATTTTTCCTTTTGATATAGAAGCAAGTGGTGAAAGTCTATCTGATTATTTCAGAGAGCTATTTCTCTTAGTTCCCCTTATCTATATTAACAGTTGCATCTTCAAAGAACTTGGTCAAGAATGTGTTTACCTGGTACTCATCTTTGAACATGTTAGTTTTTTTCAGTTTCCATTCATTACCAAAGCCATAGTGTCCTTTCTAAGAAATTCTCTAAAATTAATAGAAAGCTTGTGGATTTATGGATTAATTTGAGTTTACAAAGTCAAAATCCAGTGCAATTTCATGGTATTCTCTCCCTCATCTGCAATCCCTTTGCTGCACAACAGTCTTGCTAAAGGAAAAAGAAAAGATGAAACTCCTCAAATACAAGGAAGCATTGTGAATGATTTCCACTTGTAAGACAATTTTCAGATAATCGGTTGGTCTGATTTAATGTCTCTGAAACTTCTCAAACTATTCTGTAAAGTGTGCTGTGCTCTGCAAAGTATATTTCTGTGTTCAAACTGTGCTGCTTTAAAACTTCTGTTGCCATTGAGTATAAACCTTTTTCAGCTTTTCTCCCCCTCAGCATGATGACAGTCTAAGAATGGCATAAGTGAAAATTTAGAATTATATTTACAGAGTCAGCTTCCTGTTCATATTTTTTTTCCCTCTAAGACCTTGCCTTTCAGCAATTGTTTAGCATTTATGGGGAATCAGACATATCTCTGGAATGGCACCACTCCACTGGTGCCTGTAGCACTGAGTACATGCAAATACATCATCCCCAGCACAACACCCCAGCCTGATCATTTGCATGGGAATAGATAAACTCTTTTGTTTTAAAACCTACCAACTATTATTGGCTGCACATAAACTCTTTCCAGCATAGGGTTTCATATGAGTCAGGACTATAATTTTGACATTACTCTGACCATGATCAGTACTAAGGGCCAATGTCCCAGGTGACATCATCATTGTAACATCTGGGACCTAGCAGGTATTTTGTGTAGGTTCATGTGCATCCTTCTTGCTCTTTCCCCATTTGTTCTAGATTCACAGAATAAAGGAAAAGGCTTCCTTCCATATTATCAGTGATGCTAGTTAAGTCACAAGCTTCAGGCTTTAAATTGGATATTTTTCCTAATCACGGCATAGTCTAACGGGTAAAACACTTTTTTTTTTTTTCTTTTAAGATACCTTTTAATTAAATTTATGGCATTTACTCAGGAATCATTCAGGCATATGTGATAACTTTAAACCTCTTCCTCTTTTCTCAGATTCCCTTGCCACCTCCAGAAGCATCTAACAACAGTAAAATGTTCTGTATCTTGTCTTCGTATCATCTAAGAGTCTCATCTCCTCCTAACATGCACAATAGTGAGAAATGATTCACTTGGAGTTGAAGACTAAATAGGATTGTTGGTGTCTCAGGCACACTTTCTTCTGTGCAAAGGCTCAGTTAACACCAGTTAGTCACAGAAACAGCAGAGGAGGGAAGAAAGCAATTTTGCTATGGAAAGAGGAGGTAAAAACTAGGCAACCAAGGAATCAGATCAGACACCAGAATAGGGAAATATCAGCACATCACAGGAACAGCTCCTGGTATTCAGAACAATTTCATTTGTATACAGCTGTCTACTAAAGTTAGAGAGGGGATTTAGAGACTTTAGATAAAATCTATATGAATTTATTTTTAGAAATATCAGTGTCTTAAGAACTTTTAAAAATATAAAATGCATTAAATTTTCAGGTTTATTTAATTGGCTATGCTAGAGCTTATGAATACTTAGAAGCCTAATTTCACAATCTTGAATGTAGATTTCTTTTCTTTTTTTTTTTTTTTTTTTGCTTTCTTAAAGTAACCTTCCCCTCCCCTTCTCTCCCACCTCAGTCTAGCGTTCCATTAAAGATTTTTAAGAAAAGGATGGTTTAGAAATGGATATTAACTCTGTAAAAGTAAATTATGATTGTAGACATCATCATCCATGCTTAGATATGTTAGATGCTGTTAGATCATGGGTTAAAAGAGGAATTTGCTTATTTCAGGCAATGAAAATGGATAGGTATGACCAGAATGAGATGATTTATGTTTCAAATAGATCAGTTTAAAGTACATGTGATTCACTGACTCAGTCAGTTCCACTTAGAGATATGGTAGTGCATGGAACTAGAACCAGGAGTCAAATGTCTTCTACACTGTTAGGAGGGTTTCTTATATTTTAAGAGAAGGAAGTAAAAGAAGTCACAAGTAGAGCAGACAGAGTGAAAAGAGAAGGCATAAATAAAATAGAAAAATCTTATTAAACACACTGTGCACTATTATTTTCTTATTGCTATGTAAGAAAGGAAATAAAGCAAAGAAAACTAAGACGTAAAAAAGAGAAAGAAAAATAAAGTCAGAACATCATGGCTTGTAAAGAGATGGTGCAGATTGACAGGGAGCTGTTCACATTGGAAAGTGCAACACAATATCTCTTTTCAGTTACCGCATATCCAAACTTTGTGATTAACATCCCTGAACAGAACATCATTTCACAGCTATTTATTAAACAAAACCTTTAGGATAAAATCGTTAGCTTAAATTCTTTTATGAATGAAGAAAGATGGGAGTATTTACTCTGCAAATCATAGTTATTTCCTTAGCTGCCTTCTAGTTCCTGGAAGGAAAGTAAATTGCTTTGGATCTAGCCTGCCTCCGTGTCTTGAATAGGCCAATTCAGAGAGATTTACTGATCTATCTGCTAGTGTGTTCTCTTTGGCTAAACATAATGTTTGCTTGACTTGGTGAAAAATTCCACATGCTTTCCCCTTCAGACTTTCAGAGACTGTAACCTACTCACCAGGTATCCTAAAAGCTATCTCAAAATGAATTTTCCAGTTGTGCATCAGATAACAGTATTTGTTGTTTGCTATGCACAGCCTCTTCTCTGAAAAATCAATTTTGTGTTGAGCTAATAGCCATTCAGCTGCAAAAAGAAATACAGCACAGAGCAATGCTAGAATTGAATGGGCCATGGGATATCATCATAACCTGCATAACAATAAACCAAATGTTCAACAAGCAGCATGACTTTAAAATCTGACCTATATTCACCACAACTTGGGGGAAAAAGTCCAGGACCGTACATTCTCACCATGAGACAATACACTGAAGCTTTTTTTAATAACTTCTCAGAATATTTTGATTCTTTCCAAAGTGGTGCTATTTCTCCACTCAGCTGTCCCATTTTTCATTTGAAGAGTTCATTTATCCAGAAATATTTTCACTTCTCTCTCTGTTTTGTTTTAGCTGCAGGGAAGGTTTCTTCCTATGACGTTGTGCACATCCTAAATGTTTCATTAGGTACTTCATATACTCACCATGCAATAAACTTTTTCAAGGAGTGTATTGCAGAAGAAAAAAAATATTGACTAAACTTCTGTTTATTTCCTTCTGAATTCTGAATAATGCATTTTCTGCTTACTCTGTGATTCTCTTGCAGTGTTGTTTTATAGATTCACTTTCACCAACAAATCATATTTTAAGGCTGACAAAGTACTCACTTTCTCTTAGTGGATCTTGTAAATGCTTGGAGTTCTTCCAGTAGGTTTGTGCTGGTTGCTGGGGTTTTTGTCATTCCAACTGGGTTTCTGTAATTTTAATGACTGAAATAAGCTTTAACTCTGAATTATGTCCTGCCTCTTTCCTTCATCGTCTCTTCTGAATTGATACAGGTCCCTAGAACAATTTGTATCTTGGCGTTCACAAGCTTTCATAAGTCCTCTCTGTTATGTATACACATGGAGTATATTATACATAGTGTATAATAAGATATATATCTCAAGAAAAAGAAAAAGTACAGATGAAATTAATGCTAAATATATATTTCATTTTGAAACTGAGTCTAGATAGTCTTAAAAGTATCTTTTATAGGAATGTGAGGTCATAGCTAGAGATTATAGAAGTCAGTAGAAAAGACTGTCATTTAGGGACTAGTATTTTTTTTTACAATGTTTTAAAGGATTATACATTTATTTTTTAAACATTAAGCTGCTTTTACCAAACTATAGTCTAAAAGACATTGAAAATTAAATTGCGCTTTTCACAATTGCACTTCTAAAATTACAGGATTTTTTTTCTTTGAAAGTTTTTTTGAAAGTTTTTGAAGTGCAGGAGGTTGTTGACAACTCTAACCTGTTGTAATAGTACTGAAAAACTTAAATAGCAGAATACAAAATAAAAGTATTGAATGTAATTTAAAGAATGAGCTGAACAAACTGTGTGCCTTGGATGAGCATCCTTTAACTGGCAGTGAATCAGTTCACAAATGATGCCCACTAAAGTCAAAATGAAAAGTCTTAAATAGGAGAGAAGATCTGTACACAGTGGATACAGAAGTGAAATGGATGAGTTAGTTTCACTTGGTCTGTCTGTCCAGGAAGGGACATTGTGTTGCCCATTAACAGCTCCTACTTGTGTAAAACTTCAAATAAAAGGAAAGAGAAGGAAGTGAAATACTGTGGTTCATTTGAAAATATGGCAGAAAAGTAAAAAAAAAATTGAATGCTCTACTAAAAATAGGAGCCTTGTACCAGGGTTAATACACATTTGGAGATTAATATAGTCTTTAGAAGTATTCTTTTAAGGGATTTTTAATTTTGAAACCTAGATTCTAAAGAAACTAAATAAAAGAGCAAATAAAATATATTGTTCTGATAGTTTCTGCATGGATTTTCTATCAATATGCCCACAAATTAGAGACATACTTGATTCATTTCTCTAGTACCAAATAGTGTAATGAACTAGTCTTTTCAGAAGAAATAATCACAAAGACTGTTGCCATGAAAACCTCCTTTAGTAATAATTATCTTATTCAGTCAGAAATTAAATAGCCTTAGTAATAGGACTTAGATTTAAATTACTTCTACTCCTGCCTACCAGTTGTCTTTCAAAATACCATTGTATATTGATTCCACAGCACTTTAATATCACCCTAAATTCTAATAAAACAATACTATATGCTTTCTACCTCCATCTTGATTACAAGTATGTGGAAAGTTTTCAAACTAACTGATATTTCCAGTGAAAATGTGGTTGTTACCATGGAGATGAACTTGAGTTTTGCAACTGCTATGCTTCTAAAAGTATCTACTCACATAAGCAACCCACTAGATGTGGAACAACAAGAAAACCCCTAAGAGGGTAACTGACCTAGCAGTGTATGTGAAGATTTCTTTAATCATACCGCAGGCTGGAGGAATGGAAAAACCATATAATTACATTTTCCAGTTTTTACCATACATTGTATTTACCAGGTAGTGAATAAGAAAATATTTACATAGCTCTCAACTGTAAATAATACTTCTTTTTCAGTTCTACCTGATGTGATAAACTTCTCTGTGAAACACAGACGTAAATATTAGATTAAAAAATATTAAGAAGTGTTATGTGCTATGAAAAATATGAAGAAGATTAATTTTTATATTGTGAGATCCCACTGATTTTATGCTGAAAATATTGTATTTTTTAAGTCTGTTTTGACAGGGAAAAGCATGCAGCGTGGATTTTAGTAATGTTGTTATCTGGAAAACCTGAGCATCTTTTCAATAATATACATATTTTGTATGTACATTATTGACTTCAAAGTGAGTTATAAATTTGAAACATCTAAATCTGTTTGGGACTCTATGGGATAAGTTTACTTTGTTGATATAGATGTCACGGTAAGTTTTGAAATATGAAATACTGATATTGAAGGAGGAAATTTGACTGAATTAGGAAATAGAATTGGTTAACAATGTTTATGCTGTTTTAGCATAAACAGCATTGGTCAATTTCCAAATGATGTAAGGAAAAACTGAACACTGTCAATTAATTTCAATAATAGCCATTGTAGAGTGCAATGCTGTTTAACTCTCTCTTACCAGCTAAGTAATTTTTTTCCAGTTACAGTAAATAAAAGAAAGAATCAAATGTCTTATTTCTGCTGATAGCTTTCAGACTTCTCTTTTCCATCTGTGTCATGCAATCTCTTAAAGAAGAAGACTTACAAAGTCCTTGCCTTATAGATGACTCTGTTATCTCAAGGAATGTTATGCATGAGACTATGAAAGGAGAGACCATTCCTCTTTAATTAGAGGTGGAATTGGAATCCCTTCATCTTAAAATGAGAGTTTTTCAGAGGAAGGAAAAACTAGTCAAACCAATGCCAAAGAAGACAGAGAGATGACAAGTGATGAAATTAAGAGAAATCATTAAAAAAACCCCAAAAAACAGTGTAACCTTCCTGTGAGATTGCAAGGTATCTTTTCTTCCCTATTTACAAACTTGATATGGCACACCATAGTTGACAGTCATGAGCAAGAAACTACTGGAGGCCAAGTCTTTGGGTGCTGAAAATGACATTACAGAGCGGCTAATGGAAAGAGGACTAAACAATCCTGTAGCTGATGGGTACTTCCGGAGATTTACTGCTTTTCAGTTCTGCTAGGTCAAATTTGGAACCATCAGTTAAACCATAAGTGTTGATTAACGGCAAATTTTGATGATCTGGTACTTTGGCACAAATACAGTTTAATATTTCTTCAAAAGTCCTTAATTCACCTACTTCAAGAAAGCTGTCTGAGAGAAGACCTTATTGCTCACAAACGATGATGCCTTTCAGGGTTTTGTTAATGTTCATTTGCAAGGAGTGCTCATAAAGCTCAACCAATGAAGACCGCATTAGGTGAGACACTGAAGGGATTAGGGGAACAGAGGGAAGTATGTATAGCACAGCTTATCTGGGAGGCAAAAAGCAGCTTAGTAGTGCTGATGTACTTTTTCCACTCTCCAGAAGTTGTTTGAGACCAATAACTGTGTACAGAAGTTCAACAAGAGGCCAGCATTTTGCTGTGCCTCAGTGGAAAAACCCAGGCCCACTCAACCTGACTGCATTGCACGTGGCTTTTACAAGGTAAGCTGAGTCTGCTATGCACTGTTTCCTGTATTGTGTTCTGGGAGGATGACCTTGTTATTTAAGTGCTTAATACTGCATCCAGAATATGCAGGAGCTAAATTTAGCAATGCCAATTTGAATTCTTGAGTTTGGCTTGTTTGGTATTTTTTAGTGGCAAGAAAGAAAACCATACAGGGTTAAAAATGTGTACCTCAAAAATAGTACTGTGTTTGTAGAATCAGAGTCTATTTTATACACAATTTAATGGAACTTCTGAAAATGTTATATTCATCTCCAAAAGCAAAATTTATAATGCTTTATGTAGCAAAAATAAATTCCACACTTGCAGTATGTTTTGCATTTTGTGATTGCTTTGAAGGAAGAGCTGTTCTGTGAGGACTATTCAAACCTTTTAGATGTCCTATTAAAATCTTAGAGACTCTGAAGTATGCTATTCTTGAGGCAAAGAATGGGGTGAGGTCGGAAGGACATGTTGCCTCTTTTGGCACCATGGTAGTGTCCAATGGCACTTGGGAAAAATGTGTCCTGATAATAAAGTCACTGAATAGTTGGAAGAGGTATGACTTTAATGTAAGGAAATGGATGGACAGGTAGATTCTTTCTGCCATTAAGATACGCTTTTAAAAGTTGCATACTCTTTTGGCAGCCTGGAGGACAGAGTAAAATGCTAATACATGAAGAAATAAAAGAAAGTTCTTTAGACTGCCATTTTACATTTAAGCAAAATTTATGTTATACTAACTGCTTTTGTGATAAAAGTCCATAGTTTAAAAAAACAAAAAACAAAAAAAAAATGTGTGCAATACAACAGAATACAGAACATACAAGCTTGCTATTACCTTTTTCAAAACCTATGCACTTCAGCCAAGGAAAGACAAACAGGAACCTGGAAAGATCCCCAAGGTTCTAAAAATTCTCCTTTTACAATCACATCTATACTGGGAAATTCTGCCAGTAAACAGGTAACAACAGCATGCACTGATCTAGAGGTTATATTTGATTTCTCTTCTTGTTAAAACTGTCCTCCTCAGGGGAAATTCTGCCAGCAGATTTCTGTGCCTCCCATACCTTCACCTGGTTCACTATTGGATAGAAACACTTCACCTGAAGAATTCACGGTGATCAAATCCAAGGAGTCACAGTTCCTTTTCCTGTTACAATCTTATCCCTTATCATCTAGGCCTTTCCTCCCGTGGTCACCTCTGACTGCCCTTTGCCCTCACTCTTCTCTCAAAGGTAGATCCTGTGCAGCTCAGAGTGTTCCCATCTCCAATTTAGAAACAAGGTGCATGGTTTCTACAGCATTTCAGTTACTAAACTACTATGGATTAGCTTGGAAATGAGAAATTTGAAGGTGAGGTAAACATGCAGCTGTTTCAAGGTCTATCAGAATCTTGGCAATTAGTTCTGCACCCTGTGAACTGGTGTTTCTAAATTTTTGAAAAACAGCTTGGCAGTGTTATGATGTAGAAACAATATAATCAACTGTGTATGTGCAAATTTTTCAAGTCTGGAGCTTGCCTCATCTGAGACTCTTAAAGATGGAAACACTAAAGTAGCAGAGCTTCTTTGAAAGTATAAGGGAAATATGCAGCTCTGTACTGATATGTGTCAGTGCCCAAGTGGTTTCAACAGGGAAGATAGTCATGCAGATGGAGATACTGAGTCCTACAGAAAGGTGTTTCATCAAAGCAATGCAGAAAACAAGAGCTAACACATCCCAAGATACCACAACTGGTATGGATACACTCAACATGTCGATCCCTAATGCTGTTTGTATGTACAGAGTATTTTTGTGAGTACAAGTGAATCACTGGGAGATCTGGCTGATAGTAATACTGTTTTTATGGACCATATCTGCTGTTCCACTAATCTGGAATATGACATTGTTATTAAAAAAAAAAAAAAGTTAAGTGGAAAGAATAAATACAAAGCTGAAAGCAAGCTGCTCCTTCAACAGCTAGATAGAAGTTACACAAGCCTTTCATTTAGTGCACTTGGCTGAGGGTGACTTAAAAGAATGCCTCAGAGTGCCAGGCATTCATCATGCATTGTGATGCAGCTCTAGCAGAGTCAAAAATGGGTAATCATTGTAATTGTTTGCTGTACTTGGCTCAAGTACGCATAGTACATGATTTGCAAAAGCCCATTTTAAATTAGTGTTCAGATGCAGCATATCATTTGACACAAGCAATAACTTACTAACAATACCCAGACACATTAACAGTCAAAGATTATGAAAAGTGGCTTAAATTTCATATTTTAAAAAATGTCGCTGTGAGCTTTTTGCTTAACCTTATACTATATTTGACCTCAGTACTGTTTTCTAAGTGGTGGAGCTAGTGATGTGACTGTTGTCTCAGTTCGGGTGGATGGCTTTGCTGCTTTGAAATATATTTCCTAGGCAGCTCAAGTGTAAACATTTCCACAGATGTGGAGGTTTTGTGGATGTCTTTGCAGAATTTGTCTTTGCTGCCTGAAAATGACAAACTATCCTGTTGCACTTCTCATTTCATCTCTGGGCTGAGCTACTTTCTCCAGGAAGCATTTCTTTTGATCTTGCCTCCTTTCCTGTGTCAGAATTATGACCTGTACATAAATTTTCCTTTTGTATTCCTGAAAGTGGATATATTATTATTAACAATGAATTTGCTTTGTTTAAATCTTTCCCACAAAATATTATCTGTAGGAAACAGTAGTAAAAAATGTTCAGTCATTTTCCATGAAATTGCCAACAACACCAATATAGCATCTGATAATATGACCCACATATTTTCTTCATTAACAAGAGGCAGTCTTCCTCTTGTCATATAATCTAATGTCATATAATCTAATAATGAACATAAATCTATTAATTTGTGACAGGCTTACACTTTGAAAAATTGTTGTATTTTCTTGGTATTCATGGAACAATTTCAGATGCTTTTCAAGAACCTAAAGAAGATAAGCTGCTCTCACAGTGCTTTAATTCCAGCTCCTATTGTCTTCCAAGGATTCACAGAAGGGAAGACTATGGGACTTGGGTCTGGCATCATGTTGCTGCAGGGTGACAGCACTACGTGCCTGCTTGCTGCAGTGCTGTAGCAGGAGAATGACATGCTGAGAGGAAACACAACTGATTCTAAAGACAGATCTACACAACAGACTTCCATTGACATTCAAATGCTTGTCACTACAACAATCTACTATGTGGCTCTTACTGATGCTCTTGCATTAGCTTTTCAAAGAACAACAGTTCTGAAACATATCTGCAATCACACTGGGGTACCAGAAAACCTTAACATCATCGTAAAGGCACAGTTCTAGTATCTGCAAGCAAGGCTTCCAGGATCAAGAATTTTTGTAGGTATAACTAGTTACAGTGTAAGGAACAAACAGAAACACACCCAGAAAGACAAATAATATCCAGTTTATCTAAATAAATAATTAAACAGTTACATAAAATAATATATTTTTAAAACGAGGAATGGAGAGAACTATTGCTAGGACGGTGTGCAAGTACCAAAATTGTAATTACTCAGCTCTCATCCCCATCTCGACTGAGGTTGAATGAACAAATGCTGTTCCCAGCCACCACCGGGGGGCATTCCTCTCCCAAATACTTCAGGAAAATTATACAAACTGCACATTCCATAAACCGCTATGCTGGTGGGATGTTAACGTGAGCATGGCTGTCTGTTTAAGCAGGTTTCTAGAAGAAAATTTTAAAATGTAAGAATATTTTGGTAGCTAACTTTTAGTCGTGTTCCTTGAATTCTTGAATCTTTGACTAAATTCAATTTAAAAATTAATTTAGGGATGACTGTGTCTTGAGGAACAGAGATGTTTAATGTATTCTCCTTGATTTGAGTCAGTTAATGAAGATTACTATTAAATATCTTATTCCTGCTTAGTCCTCACAGATACTCTCATAAGACTATCATGTTCTTAATCTTCATTGTCAGCTTGTAACCATTAACCTAACATTAGTTAATGCTTCCCTATTTATTATCCATATGCTTTTGAATAAATTTATAATTTAGTACTCTTTGAATTAATGGGAAAAAATGTAAAAACTTTCCAAATATTCAGAGTATGTCTATTGTTAACTACTGCTATTCCTCAGACCTTTAACCCAAACGTGTATTTCATTCCCTGCGAGTGCATTGGCATTGTATATATGACAAAATAGCTTCATTTTCAGCTGCATAAAGTAGTTTGCAAGTGCGTATATCTGAATAGGATCAGAGAAATGGAGAAATGGGAGAAAAAATGAAGTACCTGGCACTCAAAAAGTAAAAAAAAAAAAAAAAAAAGCAAAGAGGGAGTAGTGGCACTATAAAATACAAATCTACGTATCTACATTATAAGTCAGACGTCAAAGATATCAGCATTTACCTTTCAGTTTCATTTACTGTAACCTCTTAAAAACCCCACTCCAAAAATCTAATAAGGGATTAGAGCAACAGGCATTTTAATCAATTTGTACACACACTTTTTTAGATTGATGAAAACACTTTGAACAAGTTATGGAAAGGACAACTATATTTTAAATACCAAGTTTATTATTAAGAGAAAAGCATTCATTGCGTGCTTTATAACTCTCTGTCTTTTCATATTATCTGTGTACGTGGCCTAGGATTAGGAATAATCAGATTCAAACATAATTTTAAGTCTTTAGCGATTAGTACAGACTTCTGGCATTCATAATGTGACTTGGTATATATTGATCAATGCAGCCTATTCATTTGATGTTCTATGTGAAACATATAATTTGCTTCTGTTGTTCTAATTCTGTGCACTATTTTCAGAACAATCTCTGAGAGGAAGTATCAAGATGATTTCCTATGCACAAGTTTTATGACACTGTCTAAAAATGTCTGTGCCATGTCTCAAAATATTACCTATCACTTCACCATAGCTTCTACTTTGGTCTGAGAACTATAGTCTCTTCTAAAATCTTGTAATTTATTTTCATACTACTGTGATAGTTACAGGTTGATGTCAAAAATCAGAAATCTCTATGTCATTCACTCATTGCTGGTTTTAAAACTTCTCTTGGTGCATGATTCCCTCCCTCTTCCAGGGGTACTTTAGGTGAAAATGTAATTGTTTATTGTGAGTCTCTCTCAAAAAGGAAGGATTGAGTAACCCCAGCATTATGACTCTGACATGTGGTCACCAATACAAAAAGTTAGAGGCTGAAGAATGGGGACATTCCTCCACCTTGATTGAAAGGAAGTCTTCTATCATGTGGCTGAAACTGTTCCTGTTCTGTAACTCTGAATCTGAGAGAGACCCTGTTATCAGGATCAGAGTTCTGATAAACATGAGGCTGGACACTATGCAGGGCTTTGGAAAAACTCAGACAATGATTTCCTAGAATTGGTCTGGATTTGCATCCCTTAATGAATGCAACCCCTCCTTCAAAGGTGTTGATAGTTTGGGGTTTGGATTCTCAAAGATGCTGGCAAATTTCAGCTCCTATGTTCTTGACTCTCCCTCTTGCCATTGAGTGTAGCATTCAGAGTGATACATGAAAATTAAATTTCTGTGTAAAGTCAAGAACTGCTTTTGTACAAAAGAATAAAAAATCCTGAAAGGACCAGCCTTCTTTTCTCTCTTACAATTTCAGTGATGACTTATATTTGGCTTTAGGAGAGACTATGCTGGGTATTAGGGGTTTCTCTGAAACACAAGCAGCCTCCTTCAAGTGAATCCTGCAGCAAGGAAGGAGCACTCTAGGTAATTATGATACAGGGAAATTATGTCTCTTGTGCAATGACTGAAGATAAAGGGAAATGTGGGATCCTATCCCAACAATTATTCTTTGAAAAGCTTTTAATTGAAGGTCAACCTATGGTCTAGTATGTGGCCTAGCCACATGCAAAGTAAGAGAAAGGGAAGAAGAAAGTTTCATCAGCTGTGCCAATAAATTTCTGCATTTCTGTTGAGCTCTATAGGAGGCTCTGGAGGAGCTGAGGTCTACTGATGGGGTACTGCTGCATCTAGAGCGTAGCTCAGTGGGTTAACATCAGCCTTACACTAGCATCTTCACTGGTGTCTGTAAAGGCACCACAGAATAACAAAATACACTGTAGAATAGCATAGGATCCCTATTCAAGACCAGAAAAATTCAGTAGAAATGTTAAACCTGTGACCTAAGTTATCTACCTAAACCTAGCTGGATTAAATTCTGGGTATACTACAAATGTTTAAAGCCCTCTATCTGTCTAGGTTAGCAGTGTCTTCTCCTCACTCTCCTCTGTATGCACAGCCATTGGGTATACTATGGGTCTATGCTAGGAAGAAAATGTTTGCTATGGCTGTGGGAAAACTGCCATCTCAGAGGGATTTAGATTTGAGATTGGAATTATGGTAATTCTCCCTGTGGTGTCTGCTGCCCTTTGAAACAGATCATTGTAACAGAAAATCATCTTTGACTAAGGGGCATGAAAATTTCCAATACATTTATAAACTGCTTTTGAGAATCCTTACAATGTGTAAAATATTTCATTCCTTTCACATTTTCTTCCATGTCAGATTGAGATGAAAAGTCAATGTCATAAAACTATTTGTAAAATCCTAACTTTAAAAAGGATTTTTTCAGTGTTTTGATTGCCTTGAATTAAAACATTAGTTTTAACTGAATGGCAAATTGTATCTACTGGTATCTCTAAATTACTTCTTTATTATCTAAACACTTTATATTTCTATTCTCTCCTATGGTCTACCTAAGAAGCCAGTTGGTTAGGAATTTCCAGGTCTTTGACCAGGCTCTGTGACAAAACTACAACATCTGCAATTCGTTATGGTCTCCTTTGAAGTTTAGACATATCTGGCCCACAGAGTCTAGGACTCTGAGAAACTTAGCCTTTGAAATGCAGAAACTACAAATTGCAGCCAATTAATTATGATGAAAACTACTTTTTAGTAGGCCATCTAAATTTTGACAAAATGAAATCTTTCAGTTTGGCTGGTTAAAGTGATACATTTTGCTATCTGAAAATGCCCCGTGTATAAGCAGAATTGGCATCCTACAGGAAGAAATTATTTTGCACTAACACATTTTAACTGTTTACCTGGATTATCTGTTAATTGGAGTACCGTGGAACTGGATTTCCTTTCCCATGTTCCTTGGGTTATTTTCTGGTGGTTTGTGGTTTATTTTGTTTGGTTGTGGGTTATTTGTTTTTTTGCTTTAGAATTTTTTCCTGATTTTTAATGTATTAAAGGTGATGAAAAAATCAAAATAGTTACAAGAATGATCATACAGAAAAATATTTAGTTCCTAGATGTCCTGATTAAGACAAGCTGCCAGTTGTGAAACACTGCTGGCAATTCAAAATGTCCAGTTCAATATAGAGAGATTAGGCTGGAAACTGCAATAATCTATAGATTAGTACCAATCTACTCCCAATAGCTTTATCAGTCCTGGTAATCTGGAAGTCCAACTCTGCTCTACACCAGTGCTGTTCGTTGTTGTGGTCTTGTTGTTCCATATCAATTTTCCACTTCTGAAATAGACCATATATGTGATTATTAAGATAAAATACAGCCAAAGCAGTTAACTGAAGTGAGAGAATAAGGGAGAGATGAAAAAAGATAAAAAGGAATAGGCAAAAGAGAAACTTTATATTTGTATTCTGAAAACCATAGAAAAGGAAATCAGTTGGAAAGAAGTGATTTAGAAAAACAGGAAGTGACAGAAAGACAAGAAAGCTATTGGTGGTTTTAGTGAATGAAATTTCTGTAAGTGGGGCCTGTGAAGAAATTTGTCATTGAGAGGGGTTTTTCCTGCAGTAAAATTGATATTTTTGTATTTAAAAATTGGGTAGAAAGCGCAGAGACTCTTTTGAGTTATATTCCAAAAGTTCCTAAGTAACCTTATTTTTTTTGCAAATTTATGATCAATTTAACTTACTTTTAAGTTATACAGAAGGCTTAATGATTGCAGCACATTCATAAAAAAAGGATAAAGAAGTAATGTCATTGCAGGGACCTAGACTTTATATTGAGGTTATTTGCAAAGAAATTGTACTTAATTCCGTAGCCTCCTCTCACTTCTAAATGAATTGGTAACAAGGTAAGACATACAGCATGTGTAATAGTGCCTACAGGCCCAAAACAAATTAATGTAATGGGCACAAATGTGTACTCCTGTCCAATTATGTATTTGATTAGGAGTGGACTTGGCTTCAACTGTAAATGTGGTTTTGCAGAAGAAAAATAAGCCAGTTAACCCATGTAACTCTGAAATGTCTAACACGGCTCTAGAAACACAGCCATAGATATGGTTTGTGATTGAACTGTAAAGCTGACTAAGATCCCTCTTCTGTTGTAATACAGATTCATTTAATGCTTACATGTTGCTCTAAATCTAAAATGTTAACTAAGCAAAGCTTGACTTTCATAGCAAAATTCCTTTGAATGTGTCCAGTGCTCCAGATTACCATCAAGTTGGAGGGAGTGGTGGTCTGCTGAAAGGTTGCAAAGCTCTACAAGAGGGATCTGGACAGGCTGGATCATGAGCTGAAGCCAACTGCCTGAGGCTCAACAAGGCCAAGTACTGGGTCCTGCACTTCACCACATCCCCATGCAGCACTGCAGGCTTGGGCAAGAGCAGCTGGAAAGCTGCCCATTGGAAAAAGACCTGGGTCAACTGGCAGTGTGCCCAGGTGGCTGAGAAGGCCAGTGGCATCCTGGCTTGTGTCAGAAATAATGGCATCAGGTTGTATCAGCAGGACCAGGGCAGTGATTGTTCCCCTGTACTCAGCACTGGTGAGGCCACACCTCAAATCCTGTGTTCAGTTCCAGGCCACTCACACAGGAAGGACTTTGGGATGCAGGAGCATGTCCAGAGAAGGGCAACAGAGCTGGTGAAGGGTCTGGAGCACAAATCTAATGAGGAGCAGCTGAGGGAGCTGGGGTTGTTCAGCTTGGAGAAGAGGAGGCTCAGGGGAGACCTTACGACTCTCTACAGCTGCTGGAAAAGAGGCTGTAGCCAGGTGGGGGTCAGTCTGTTCTCCCAGATGACAAGAAGAAACAGCTTCAACCTGTGCCTGAGGAGGTTTAGACTGAAGATTACGAAAAATTTTTTCATGGAAAGGGCTGTCAAGCACTGGAACAGGCTGCCCAGGAAAGTGCTTGTAACCATCCCTGGAGTTACTTAAAAGACACATAGATGTGGCACTTACAGCCATGGTTTGGGATGGGGTTGGCAGTGCTGGGTTAATGGTTGGACTTGATGATCTTAGATGTCCTTGCTAACCTAAATGATTCTATGATTCTATAGTAAGGAGCTGTTTTAGGTGGAGGAGGCCTAACCCTAATGGTGGGTTCAGCCAAACCCCAAATTATATAACTGTCTCTAGCTAGTTCCATAGGTTAATTCATCAGCCCTCAGTTAGTCAATGAAGTATTGCATGTAAACCAGTCATCACTATAAAATACAGGATACCTGTGGGGGAAGGCCTTTGCTCAGCTGCTGACAGAAAAAAGGAGCAAGGTGGCTCTAGTATAATCAGCTTAACTTTTGCTTTTGTGAAGACTTTGATTTCCCTTTTTAAGTTGTAAAGACTTACATCTTTCAGAGACATGACATTAGGCCAAATATGTAGCTACCCATCTTTGATGTCTAAAAACCTAAGCCTAGTTTCCTTTATTTCTCCTGTAAAACATTTTGATAAAGGATATCTTTCTTCATAAATTACACCTTACTATGAACATTTTTAGACATTATGAGAATTATTTAGATTTTATTAAATCCTCTGTGACAGTGTCAATGTCGATGAATACATTAGAAGTGTTTCATAATACATGCTCTATTAAGAAGATAAGCTTGGAAGTATATCTGAAATATAATAACTAATATATGTCCAATATAGAATAACAAAATATATTGTATCCAATGCTTTGGATATAATGCATAAAACATTTTATAGGAAAACATAGGTTTCTCAATAAAAAAGATTCAAAAAAGCCTGAAATATGAACTAATATGAAGCAGAATGTTTCTATATTGGATAAATTGCATTAAAAATTGGTTTAAGTATTTGAGTAAACCTCACCATTTTGATTAGTGTTTTGGCAAAACAGAAAAAACTAAACCTAGTTTTGCACAAAAAAACCCAAAGAAAAGCAAAGTTGTGTAAAATGTGTAAAAAAACCCTGAAAAATGTCTCAAGGTTAGAAATTTGTCATTTAATGAATTTCTTGTTTGCAACATTATGTATAAGCTAGAGCTATTGTTAAGAAAGACGTTCAAGAACACTGTCTCTTCAAAATAAGATGTAAGAGCAGACAATGGCTTGTGGTCAGGGAGAGTAAATATTAGGAAGGAGATTAATTAGCATGCCAAAAGAACTTCACTAAGATGAGGAGGCTACAATGGGGCTGAAAATCTCCAGCTGTGCAGAACTCTCAGGAAGGAGGAAAAAGTGGTAAATGAAGAATCAAAAAGGATCCCCTACCTGTTTAATCAACTGCAATGATTAGAATAATTAATGTTTTTTCAAACTGTGTTGCAGAGACATTTCTTAAAAGATGCTCGTGATCTACATAGTGGAAAAAAACAGGAGAGTGCATTTCAGAGGGAAAATTTTTAAAAGCCAAGACTCTTATGCTGATATGTAATTTTTTTTTTTTTTTGTGTTTTTTTCATTCTTATTCAAAAGACTGAAGAGCTAAAAGTTTCCTTACATCATCTTCTAGTTTTGTTTGCACTAGAATTACTTGCTCAGGTATGTTATACAAGTGAATTTGCAAAATTATTTTTATAACTTAGTTCAAGATTGAAAATCCATAGAGAAATAAGGTAACCCATACCAATTATACTTTTCATATCATACTTTTACCTCAGTACCTTTTGTTGAGCATAACTCAAATTGTACAACTGTATTTCTGACCAATATATTTGAGCAGACAGGAAATTTTCAGTGGGTAAAAATAGCAGAAGTGCCACATTCTCTTCTCTTGTTCTTATTTGTCAATTTTGCCTGAGGATGAAAAACACGTGGAAGACCTTCTTCAGTCACATACTTTGGAAAACATAAACCATAGGGGGTATGAATGAGAAAACTGCTGACTTACTCCTTAAATTTCTAGGATACTTAATAATAGAAAATGGTGAGAGAAATTAGAGAAGTTCACAAAGGGTACCCATGTCCCACCCAGCTTCTGGATTGCTTCTATTGAGATTTTATGGTGTGAGATGGTTAAAACAGGTCACCATCCAACACACAAATCTCAGCTAGATGCCCAATATCTTTTGGTGCTTAAATGAAGCCAAATCTGAAAATTTAGCCACAGTTCTTGAAGCGGAGTACTTCTGTGTAACGTACATATAAACTAGCTAGAGCTGCTGAAAATGGGAAAATTTTTCTCAGGGAAATTATGAATAACACAGGGAGGGCTTAATAGGCATTGGTTTAAAGGCTCCATCAATCTTACGATGTTATGATGGTTTCATTCACAGCAAATCTGCTGCATGCAATGTTTGCTTTGAAAGGGTGTGACTGGGACTAGGACACAGAAAAGCATTCACTTTTTTCTGGAAGCTCTGATGTGTGCCAGATAAAACTCATGGGTAGGAAATCTTCAGATTTTTTATGGATCTACTGAGAACAGTCAGATGAGAAGGCTTTCCAATTTATTATGAATAAGCTGCATCTAAAAGAATTGATATGTAGACATAGAAGATTGCCCTTGGCATCAAGACACTGCTTACTATTGTGTTGTAAATTTTAACATACAGTTTAAATTGTTCACTGGACAAGAAAAGAGTTCACCTCGGAGCGTTTACCCTGCAGGAAAAATATTAAGGATTAAATTGCAGTAATAACAGAAGAATAGGGAAAGCCACAGAAGACAAATACGTTGAGCCTTGAAGTCTTAAGTGTCCTGAAGCTGAAAGCCAAAGAAGAATGAGAGATGAACACTTCAAATCCGTTCAAGACACAAGTAGCAAAAGTCAAAGAGAAGTTGAGATGCAACTAGCAAAAGACATAAAAATTAGTAAGAAAGCATTGCAAACATGAGTATTAGAATAAAGAAGATGAAAGGAAAGGAAATGTCCCACTGTAGAAGAAGAATGTAGTAAGGAGAGAAATAGAAGAAACAATAATTTAAAACCTAAGTACCAATCACTAATGGCATGTAGTTGGTTAGCTCAGTCATCACAGCAATAGCAAGAAAAAAAACCGGCTTAGATAAGACTTTGTCTGGAATGAATCCATTTTGTAATTTTTGTAAAAATGTGATTATTGTAATCATCTTATGAACTCTGCCCCTGAATATTCACAGAATTATTTGAAAGGACCTCAGAATTGCTAGTCATTGCTTTTGAGAAACTGCAGAGAAAAGCAGGTACCAGATAACTATAAAAAACTAAAGCAAATTAAGGGGCTTCTTTAAAAAAGGGACCTTCAAAAGATGGGTTGAAAAAGGGTCAGAAAATGAAACTTGTCATTCTACTCTCAATTTCTGGAAAATACAGGGAAAGATAATTCAGCACACTATATCTAAATGTCTGGAAGATACCAAAGAAGATGCAAATCCTATCAAGCCAAAATCACTTATGTTTATGAATTAAATTTCTGCTCTTCAATGGTGTTCTAGTGCTCTAGACATTGACAAAGAAAAAACCACATAGCCCAATCTGGAAGATTCAGTGGGATGACAAAGTGATCAGAGATCTCAAAGCCATGGTATAAGATTAAAAGGACAGGATAAAAATATGGTAACAAATATATCAGAAGGGTGAAATACAGACTGGGGTTACAGTAGTTTCCAATATGGGAAAGACTGCTGATCAGAGGAACAGAGTAATTTGTTCTTCCTGCTTTTGGTGAATAGGATCCACCATAAGTGATAAGCTTAAATTGCAGCAAGATCAACCTGTTTTCAGATATTGGAAACCTCTTGTAAAGTTTGTTGTTGCTGTTGAGCCGCTAGCAGAGAAGAGATCCTGGATTCTCAGCGTGGCATAGAAAAAGCGCTTTATTATTTCGAATCCAACATATATAGACTTTTCAGAGGTCACCCAGATTGGTCAGTCAGAAACCTCCCCCTAGGCCTGATTGGCCAGGCCTGAACTGTCCAAATCTCGAGACACTGTTTCAACAACATCCAAACTTTTTCTTTGTTTCTAAAACACAGGAGAATGTTCTCATGGGAAAGACCTGTGCTAGCCACAGTTTGTCTAGTAAAACTCACTGACATAGATCAGTGTGGAGTTGTTATCACTGACAGACTCCCCCGATGGTGATTCTGTGGTCTAGAAGTAGATTTGGATTGACATCTGCCAGCAGTGAAAAGGTATATCTGGCTTTGCTTGTGGGCAAGGGGATACTGAGATGTTCCCTTGGGATTCCCTTCAACATAAGTTTATTCAAATATAATAACACAGCCCTTGCAGTTAAAATAGTTTTAAAAAATTACCTCCATACTTTATTGCCTTGAGTGAACACATTCTTCATTTGCAGGGAGAGTAAAGCACTTTTGTGACACAGTGTTCAGGGAATAAATTTCTTTGCATTTCTTAATAATTTCTCAGCATGTCCCTTCTGCTCTGTCAGTAACCTATGCATACAAACTTTCTTCCAATATATATCTTGATGCCCATATTGCATAATTCCAACACTTTTTGCTATAACATACAGATGTGTATGCAAACCACATATTTAAATATATACTTCCTCTTTTTTTCTCTTTCCATCCTTTTCTTTGTGCAACAATGATATTGCTCATGCCAGTATTGTAATATACAAGTATATTACCAGCTACACCATCTTCATTGCTACCTCCCTGGAGGCTCCATCAGCTAGTCAGAGGTAAAGACATCTGAACAGTTATGATTATAAATTAGTAAGTCTTTATACTAAAATAGGTATGTTAACCCAAAAAATGCAAAATAGATAATATTTTGGAATCAAGAAGAAAGAATTTTTTTGTTAATAACAGCAATGCTTCTTGACTGGACAAACCCTCAGTTTAAAATGATGTTCATCTTACCATTAGTATTATTCTCTTACCACTGCTGAAGTAACTGGTTCCCTGTCACATCTTAAAGATGCTATTGTTAAACTTATCAGTACGTAACAATACATGTATATTTTCTGTAAGAAATGTACGGACATTTAAAATAAAGGAAAGAATGTTTCTCAAGATACATGTTTAATCTTTGAAGAAAAGTGAAATTATTGAGGAAAAAGCAAAGAAAACTTCTTAGTTTTGTATCTTCAAAATGCCATTTCAATCAAGTATCATTGTGTGCTTGAATAAATGGAATTACCAACTTGTGTAAAGTCCTTGATCAGAATGAGGCTCTTAAACCAATTATGTGGAGATCAGAGTGCTTAAAATTATAAGGAATACATTTAGAATTATTAAAGGCTTCAAATAGCTTGGTTCAGACAAAATTACATATAATTGATCATTAGTATGTGTTGTCAGTAGAAACTGCAGTCATAGGTGTTGAAGATCACTTTTTGGACAAATTGCAGTGAAACTTTTGTAAAACTCAAACCATACAAGATTTCCCTTTTCTAAGGATTTTTACTGAGTGCAAATCCTAGTCACTTTTATTCCTTTTCCCTAAGTATAGAAAGATGAACAATAACTAAAAAGTACTAACTAATATTATCTGGATGAAATTGTCAAACACAGATGAAGCAAAACAAAACCAAATTAGACTACCTTGGTTGCTGGGTAAGTGAAAACATTAATTCAGGAAGTGGGATGCTGTTAAAAAAGTTTAAATAAGTAATTCTTTTTAAAAAAATCATTAGCTTTATAGAGAAATCTCTTCTTTGCCAAAGGGCAAAGCAATTTTTAGGAAATTAACATTAAGAGTGACAAATACAAACTGAATTGTCAGAGAATGATTTTATAAAGGACTGACTCTATAACCCACCCTGAGAAAAACATGACTTTTATTGATTCCTGTTTAGCCTCTGTGCAGTCCCTCTATCCCTTTGCTTTGAATTTCATGATTCATTTATTACAGAATATAATATCATTCTGGATAGGTAGCATTTTCAGAGTCAGGCACATAAATCCTAATCTGGCAGTCATCCTCTCTATCTGTTATATGGGTGACAGGATTTTCATTGATTTTGGTGATAGAAGTTTAGGAACAAAATGGCATGTATTAGGTAGTCTATGATGTAGGTTATTTGATTTAATTAATACTTTACTATCTGTCTGTAGTTACAGTTTATAACCAAAATCAAAACTTGCCAGGATCAGTTACAATCTCATAATCACTTCTCTTTTTGCATGAAGTGGCATTTTTCTGCCATCAGAGAATCTCTTGATGGACTCGACCCTAGTTCCAAGTCTGAAAGTAACTAATTTTTTACCGCCGAAAATACTTTCAGCTGCTACACTGGGAGTCTTGTGTTCTCAACATACTTGGTAACCTCGTGGTGGGTTAGCCTTGGCTAACAGCCAAATGTTCACCCAGCTGCTCACAGCCCCTCTCCCCAGCAGGACAGTATAGGAAGCACTGGAGTGAGAGAGCTCATGGGTAAACATAAAAACAGCAATATTGTTTACAGGTTACTGTTGCAGACAAAACAAACCTGAATGGGAGAAGATTAATGTATTGCCAATTAAAATAAAAATGAAATAGCTAGTTTGAGTATCGGGAAAGAAGACACACGTTAAAACACCACCTTCTCTCCCTTCTTTTCCCAGGCTCAACTTCATTCCAGGCTCCTCTCTCTCTGACCAGCACAGGGAGAATTTAGGGCACATACAGTTAGTATGTAACAGTTTCTCAACACTGCTCCTTCCTTCTCACACTTTTTCTCTGCGCTGGCATGGCTTTTCCATGGGCTGCAGTTCTTCAGGAAAATGTGCTCTGCTCTGGGCTTGCCACAGCTTCTTTGGGTATATGCTTTCGCTCTTCTAGCGTCTGCAGTGCTCTGCCACGGACAGCACCTTCTCACCTCTCTCTGACCCTGGTGCTCCCTGTTGTTTCTCGCTGTGTCTGTTCCCACTTCTCTCCGCACAGCATTTTCTGCCCTTTCTTAGCTGTGCTTCCACAGAGGAACCACCAGCCTTGCCGAAGGGCTTAGCAGTGGCCGCAGTGTCTCCCCGGTGGAGCTGGCAGGAGGCAGCTGTTCCCAACACGGGAGAGCCCCACACCTCTTCCCGCAGTCTCTGCCCCACTCCCTCTACCGAAACCTTGCAACACGCAGCTAACACAAGCCTAAAAAGCTGAGTGTTACTCAAGTCTAGGGAATAAGGCGAACATTAAAAATTAGATTAATTAGGTCAACAGGATGGCAGATGGAATTAAAAATTAAACATGGAGGCAGCTATGCTGGAAAGGTAATTGAACTATTTATGCACCTTGCTCAATTCTAAATTAAATTTAACTAATTCGGGAAAGCAACCAAATGTCATTGAAGGCTTTGAGTTAACGTGCAGTTGCTGTTTAAAAGACAAAAGCCAGAAAGAGAGGGAAGAGTGCGCAATCCTTAGAAAAGGGCACAACACGGGCAGGCGGCATCACAATGTGCCTCCATCAGCACCCAGGGGATCCTCGAGCTTGTGTCTCTCCTTGCCCCGAAGGCGCGGGAAGTTCTATCTTGATATGACTGTGAGTTTAGAAGCATCGTGTCCGCCTGGGGCTTTCCGCCGATCCAGCTCGGGGTGCGAGGCGCTAACGCAGCCGCAGCGAAGTTCCAGCGGCATGCACCCCCACCTGGAGGAGGCGGCGGCGCAGCGCGGCGGTGCGGGACCAGGCGGGGCGCGCTGCGGCTCCGTCCGTCCGTCCCCCGCGCTCCGGCCCGGCGCGGTTCCCGGGGCGCTGCTCCGGGCGGGAGCGGCGGGCGCGCGCCTCTCCCGGTGCGGCGGGCGCGCGGCTGGGCGCGGGGCGGGGGCGGGGCGGGGCGAGGGGCGGGGGCGCGCGGCGCGGGAGCGGGGCGGACGGACGGACGGACGGGCGGCCGCAGACGGCGGCGCGTGCGGGGAGGGAGCGGGCGCGGGGCCGCCTTTCCGGCCGCGGCGAGGAGCGCGGGGCTCCGGCAAGGTGACGGGCCGGGCGGCCTCCCCTTCCCCCTGCCCCCTCGCCGCTCTCCGCCGGGCCGGGGGGCCCGCCGCGGGCGGCCGTCCCGTCCTCCGCCGGCGGCCCCCGGCCGGGGCTCGGCTCCGCCGTGGGTAACCCCCTGCCCGTGTCTCCTCTCGCCCAGATGCTCGCGGCGGCGGCAGCCTTGGTGTGCGTGTGTGCGGCAGCCTGGTGCAGCCCGGCAGCGGCGGCGGCCGGGGGCAGACCGGACAGCGGCAATTTTCTGGACGATAAACAATGGCTCACGACCATCTCCCAGTACGACAAGGAGGTCGGGCAGTGGAACAAATTCCGAGACGTAAGTTCAGCCCTTCCACCCTGCCACGGCCGGCTGCCGCGCCCGGCCCGCTCCCGCTGGTTCCGTTCTGGAGGGCATCCCCTGGGGAGCGGGGGCCGGGGTGCAGCCTCAACTTCCCCCCTTCTCCCCGAATTTTAATGCTTATTTGAATTCCCTACGGCGCCGCGGCGAGGAGGATGGAGGTCCCGCCGGGCAGCTCCCGGTGCGCTGCCGCCGCGGCGCGGCCAGGAGCGCCCGGCGAGCCCCGGGCCGTGCGGGGAGCCCAGCCCGCACCTTGGGGGCCCAGCGGGCCGCGCCGCGGGAGCCCCTTTAGCCCCGCGGGTCGCCAGGGGCTGTAGCGGGGGAGCCGCATTTGTCCTCCCCGCCCCGCGTTTCCCGCCCCGCCGCGGGAGCAGCGAGGGCTGCGGGAAGGGATGCGGTGGGGGCCGGACAGGGGCAGGGGCTCACCCCGCCGCCGCTCGGCCAGTGCCGCCGGGAGCAGAGCCCCCTCCCTGCCTCTGTCCCTCCCTCTGTGCGCTCCCCGCGCACCTGACAGCGGGACCGCCGCGACTCGCCGTGCCTGTCAGGAGTGCCGGCAGGGCAGAGCAGGGCGGGCGGGGGGAGCAGGGCAGCGCTGCCGGCCGGGAGCTGCGGTGCCGGGGCTGCGGGATCAGCGCGGCCGTGCGCGGGGTGCGGAGCGCCGAGCTCGGAGCGCGGGAGCAGCAGCCCCAGCCTGACCCGAATCTCGGCAGTTACGAAACCTGCCGCTGTAAGGTGCCTCTGTCCTCAGCGTACTTCGCCTGTGCGCCTAGTTCGGGCTGCCTTCGCTGCGAGTTGCGAGAAACACGACTGATTTTCGAAAGTCCTTCACATTTCTTTCAGTGGAAAAGATTTTTTTTTTTTGATCATTCATTATCCTAGGTGTCACTTCTAAAAATCCGAATTCCAACCGTGCAAAATAATTTTCTGTTTTCTTTACTGTTTAGCCTACTGGATTTCTTAGATTTGGGGTAAAGCATTGATTTGGTTTGCAACTTCAGGGGCAACAGGTTTCCTCTTGTTCTGCAGCTTGCTGGTGACTGCCGTTTGCTATAGCAAACTGAAGTAAATGTCTCCAAGAAGTCTCTTATTTTTCTGAGACTTGGAGTGACTTGGGATGTATGTATTTACTGGCTTTACATCTGTGTTGCATGTAGCATACAAACTTGACTATCTATATTAAGCAACTAGGAAAGAATTACTGTTAGAGTTGTGGGAAAACTTATTTTCCCAATAGGTTATATTAAACAGCATAATTCTAGTGTTTCAGAACACTTCCAGTCAGTAGTCAGATATTTGTGTTTGCCTTGAATAATATCTTAAAAAAAAAGGAGCTTAGGTTCATGTGAAAAATACCTGTTTAGTGTGCTGTGCTTTGGGACCTGTGATTTTGGAAGGAAAAAAAAAGCCAACATCTGGTGCTGTAGAAATGTTCTAGGATTAAAATTGTTCTAGAAAACTCTAAAATAGGTACAGCAGTTATGTTTTATAATTGGGCAGACTAATTTATGTGAGGACTACCCTGCAAGGCTGAGGAAGCTAAGTGCTCTCTAATGCCTGTCTCCTGGGTGCCCACTGACATGTACTGTAATATTGGATATTAGCCAGATAATTTATTCTGTGACAAGTAGGTGTCCCCAAGGGTTTTAAGAGTGACTGCTTTGAGGAAGTACTGCATGCAGGTTCTTCTGAGTCAATTTACAAATATGCTGGCTTATTTTTACACTGTGTAAGTTTTATAAGGCTGGTACTTCAGTGAAGAGTATGCTGTTATTTCTTGTGCAAAATGCTTATGTCCTATTGATTGGTACTCAATCTGGAATATTTATGGATGGTCTTAATACTTCACAAGGTTCTCTCTTGAAAGCATGGATAGTTTTCAGTAATTCATAACATATAACTATAACCCCCCCTAAAATTATGCATTAATCTAGCAGTACAAGAATGCATTAGAAAAAATATCTTGGAAGAGCACTTACCAGTTATCATCCTTAAATATAAAACGGTGGAGAAGTTTTGTTAACTTCCTAAATTTTTATATAATTAGTAAACTTACTTGTGTGACTGTAATTTGTTGCTTTTGAAATTGTGATTAGCAGTGTAATTAGTGATTCAAATGTGGCCTCCTGTTAAGGAACAGAACAACAGCAATTGAAACATTTGTAGGGGTAGCTGTCTTGCAGAGTTAAAATCAAGGTATGCAAGGCCTGTGTTTGTAATTCAATTTTCTGGTACGAGTAGGATATTTTTGTGGGCTTTAAATACCCTACAGATGTAAGGGTGAGATGGAATTCTAGTGTGAAAAGAAGTATTTAAAGGCTTAACTTAAGACTTAACTGACAGGACTGATTAATGTGAAAGATAATGACCCTGACTTCTGGCTCATTGGCTCAGTTTCCTAAGAGTTTTAGATCACACTGAGAAAGAACACAGTCATTCAGGAAGGGAACCCTTACAGAGCCTGATAAACCAGGATATGATATTTTATTTATAAAAAACCAAAAACCAAGTCAAACACCTACCCCCAAAGCTAGCTCTCTTAACATTCTCTAAAATGTCAGTTTTGTCAGTGTTATTGATGTGAGATTGTTAGCTAAGATCTTTTCGGTACTTTGTACAGGCAGAACACTAACTGACTCTTCAATTCTTTTGAAAGGCCTGGATCATTCTGACAAATCTGTTGAAAATAATGAAATAGGTCTAGGCAAGAACTGTGCCTTAACGTGTAACCAGTGGGAAACTAGATGTGTATTAGAGGCTACCTACCTTCCCACATTTTCTTCTTGTGCAAAAATTGAGAATGGTCTTATTTTTAAATAGGAGACTTGCTATCTTAAAAATGGATGAGGTGGGATATGTCAGGTATCAACTTCCTCTAAGTTGTAGGTGCAAGTCAAACATTTTGGGTTATATACAAGGGTATGTTTACGTTTTGCCTGAAGTAGCTGGGGAGGAAGAGTTTTTAACCCAGTTTTAGTGCTGCTGCAGTCCAGTTGCTGAGAAGCTGCTACTATTCACGTCTGTCATTAGAATAAGTCTCAGGGTTGATGTGTTTATTGAGGTTTTCCAAGCTGCCTGGTTAGGCTGCTTCAGCAGCCAGTGGTCTCATGATGCTGGGAGGTTCTAGCCCTTGGGAATGTGTACTCTGTTTATTTCAGGCTTGGGAATTGAGGCTTTTCAGTAGATGCTGTTAGGGCTATCTTCTTCATTCACATTTTGTTTTATTGGTAGTGCTTTGTGGTAATGGTTTTAGCTATGATGATTGCACTAGACATTTGATAAATACATATATATACACTGCAGTTTGTCTGAAACAAAGATTATTCTTCTTGAAAAATGTGATCGAGAAGTGGCATTACATTTATACTCTCCTACTTTGAACATCCTAAATCTTACCTAGCAAACTTTCGTTACTCATAATGAAGTAAATCTGTGAAGAAGAACAGACTATAGGAATTACTCTTTTTTTTTCTGATTACCTTCCAAATAGTGGTGATGTTTTTAATCCTAGAGCAAAACCACAATGGCTTTGGAGTTTATATTCACTTTGTCTTTTTATGTCTTCTTTACAGTCAGTTGGACAAAATTGCATACAGCCATAGTTGTCTGTTGTATCACTATCTGACAATCTTTCAGACTTTCTTTTCAGACATTTTAATTTTTATTTCTTTAAAATTTAATGAATTTTATTGAGTTATTTCTACAGAATAACTCATTTTAGTAATTGATATTTGTAAACAGTGTCTTGTGCATTTGTGTTCATTAAAAAGACTGTATTTTAGATGGTAAAGTTTGCTTGCTGCTTGAAGAGAGATTTTTGTGTTCTAACTTGCCTGTTAATGATTTTTACCTTTTTGGAGGTCACAATTTAAGTGATTCCTGTACTTTCAATTTTAAGTTGATAAATTAATGCCACAGCTGAACTGTGGCATAGTATTGCTATGAAATAATAGGATTGCTTGATCATTGTAACCAGCTGCGTCATGCTGCAGTGTTAACTATCATCCCACCATGTTCATACAGTTATCAAAGGTAAAGAGGGTAGAAGAAAATTGAACAGGCCATAAAACCAATCACCTCTGAAGAGGCACTGGTAGGACTCCATTTTACTCTGCTTCGCTGCGGAATGTTCTCACATTGACCATCAACTGCATTGCCTTTTACAAGATGTGGCAAGTTTGGGCAGCTCATGTTGACTTCCCAGAGGAGTCTTTTGGAAGTTTTGAAAGAGTATGTTTTTTCAACATTAGTGAAAACTAAACCTCTGCATTTGGAAAGGAGGTAAATCAAATACTGGGTCTCCGTACCAATTCAGTAATAGTCAGCATTCATTATTCTCTTGTCTGTTTTGGAGGTTTAAGGCTTCTCAAAAACAACCACTGCCCCTCAACGAAGCTCCACGCCAACTGTACATTACTGCTTGCACAGAACATCTCTGTCCAGCTCTGGATCACAACTACATCTGTGTACAACTGAGCAACCCAAAGGCTCTTTTAAGGATTTTTTCACAAGTTCTTTGCACTTCATTGTGGGATTACCATGTAAATATTTGGAAAGTTTTCATGCTTCTGGAGTGGAGTACCAGTAACTTTATTTGAAGAGGAGGAGGAATTTTTTTCAACAAGGTTTCTTCATTGGACAAGAAGACCTCCTGGTTTATGGAGGATACCAAATGTGCTTTAGAGGAAGTCAGTATTTAGGATTTGATAGTGCAGCACTCCTCGTCTTGCCTCTAACTCATGTTAATTCATTAGTTGTGAAAAAAAGTTTTAGTAGGCTTATTTCTCCTTTACTTTTTATGGTTCAGGGTAAAAAGCCTGTTCAGGGTTCAGGGTATGGTAGCTCTTTTATGACATACGTGTGTCATGATCATTTCATGAGGAAAAAATGGAATCGCAAAAAGTGAAAGATTAGCTTCTTCTTTATGTTGCCTTAGGCCTAAGTTAAACCAAGAACTTGTAGTAAGATGAAGTTACTTTTGCAAATAGGGCATTGAATCTTTTTCATGTACCAGTCTGTTAGCTGAAACTTAGTGGCACTTCTGAAGTAGAATCACTTTTTTTCTGTGACTTATTTTATATCAGAGTTTTATTAATATGGTGAAGGAGGAAAAATTTTGAAACATAGGAGGTCTGACAGAAAGAATAAGTATTTTGTGCTTTCACCTGTAATTATCACCTTTGAAATGAAACTAATAAGGACTTGACCACTCTTTTTTAAACTGTAAAATATGGGAGAGTGTTAGGAATTTGTATTAATTTTAATTAATTAAGGAAATTTAAGAAGCTGTTGAATTGTTCATAATTTCTAAATTGAACGTGACAAATTATAATGGGAAAGAGTAATGGAAATCTTAATTTTTCCTTTCTTCTATATTACGGACAAAGGCTTCTAATTTTTATATGTGCTTTTAATGCATTCTCAAGTGCAGGTTCCTTTTTTTCTTTCACATGATACTTTTCCTATGGTCTGGTTTTGCTGCCTGTTTCTAGTGACAAAAATGTTTTTGTCTGAAAAAGTAGGCTACTAATCTCAAGCTATTGTTAACATTGAACTCTTAAATGTCTCTTGGAAGGCATTAACTTGCAAGCTCTTTATATAGCTAACGTTTAGAAGTTAAGTAAATGGTAATGTGCTTTTCCTTAGATTGCCCTCATAATCTAAAGTAAAGCTGATAACATTGTTTCATCTTATCTTTATCTCCTTTCTCTGAAGAATAATCTTTATTTTATATGCTGTAGGTTATTTAGTGGCTATGGATACCCAGTCTTCTCTTGTCTTTCCATTAAATCTTATTGGGATTGACTTTAGCCATCTGTGCTTATTATAGTGTAGTATAAATAGCTTTGTAATGCGCAAATAGATGGTAACAGTAACAGAAACTGCATAGACTATCTTGGCTTCACAGTCAGAAAGGAAAGATGTCCAAGAGGTTTTGTAAGGGGTGGCAGAATGTAGGAAACAGTGGATTGAGCAGAATTAGAATATTTTTAGACTGAGACAATTAACTCTTTTTTCCTATCTTCTCTGTTTCTATTAATTCATAATAATTGAAGCATTTGATGTAACTATCTGCAGAAAAGAGAAGTAATAGCTTGGATTAGTATTTTTTCTAATGTTGACCAGTTTCTGAATGTGAGTCCTTTGACTGAGTTGAAGTAGTTGAGTGTTCTTTCTGTGTCATGTCCATGTTGTGTCATGATTTCTGGTGTGTCTGTGTTGTTCCTACTCCCCCTCCCTTCCCTGCAAGATATGCTGAATGAAATAAGAAAATCTTTAAGCAGCTGGTTACTTTTTTAGTGCCTAGCTTTAGAGCAGCTCTCATGTATTCAAGCATAAGGAAACTTTTATTCCAACCAAGGTATTTCCATCACTTTTCTATCAGTGTTGAGAAAGTACTCTACTAAAATAGCTGTAGGTTTGTTTTGTGTTAATTTTTCTAACATAGACCTTCGAAAATTTTTATATTGATTTTGCAGTGGTGTTTCTCATGTTGTTTGTGGTTTTTTCTATTATATTATTTGTCTTAACCTGACAAATTAAAAAGAACATTTTAATGTCTTAGAAACCATAGAGAGCTTCTTTTTCTGCATCTGTAAGTCGCAGTATGCTTAATGCTAAAAATCTTGCCTGTTTGCTTTAGAAACAAATACTATGGCGGCAATGCTAGTAAATGCTAACGTAGTGGATTGTATTAAAAGTTTTTGTAATTTTCATATTTCTTGAAATTTAATTCCTGAAAGAGAAAAGTTAGTGGCTAGTAATGTCAGTGTTCAGAGCTTCACTGGGCATTCTTACCTAATTTGAACCACTTTAGTTATTTGTTAGATTTTTTAAATGGTTTTTCACTTTTACTTTCCCCTTTCATGCTAATAGATCACAGTAGGGAAAAATATGTAGGAATTAATGATGTACCTAAAAAAGGTGGTGCAGTGTAAGGTAGCAACCTTGGACAGGACACAAGGAGAGCTAGTAAGAAATTATAACCCATGACAAAGCTTTCACATTACAGTGAGGATGTGATTTCACTGCTCTGTTACTATCTTTGCAAGTCGCTGCTTTAACAGAACACAATGGGTTTAAAAGATTTAAATAATTCAAACTTTTTGGTATTTTGCCACTTCCAGAAAGTATTATCTTAATATATTGTTATTACAGATTATCCAGTGCTTGACATTTTGCTGCAGAAAATTCTCATGAACTAATTTTTTATTTTCTCATGTGATACGTAATCATCAACTCAGAAGAGATTGTCAGTTTGCAGCTTGTTCAGTATATCTCTAGAAAAGTCTGCTAGTCGTTAAACAATTTTATGTGGTGCACTTAAACTTGGGCCTGCATACAGCTGAAAACAAGCTCCTTTGACATTTTTTGAGCTTGCACTTGATGATGAAATTCATTCCAGTTGTTAAATCTTTGTAGCATAGCAGTGAGAAGTACAGAACTTACTCCTTGTTATATGCTACTGCATATGAAAAATGATCTGTGTTTTACCATTCATGCCATCCATTAAAACAGAGGGAAGTTATTAATATGAAGGGTGTGGGGATCTATATTTAATGATGCATATATGTTTAAGGATTTGGCAGGGTTTTTGTTGGTGACTGAAACACTTCAGGAGAAAACTCAAATGGTGATTCTTAAAAGTGGAATCAATTGATTGGTTGGTAAAGCAGCAGTGTCAAGAATCCATTGCAGAAAGTGCCATTCCAGCCTTTTGCAAGAGTTAGATAACCACTTTGGTCAAATGTAGAAAGTCCATGTCAAGCTCTGAGAACTCTTTGTATTCATAAAGTTTAGGGCCAGAGCAGACCATTGGATTTGACAACATGCATGCCTGTATATAGTGGCTTATTTATTTTTATCCTGACAGATTATATTACACCCAAAAATTCTAGTTTGGCAAAAGCATTTCAGGTTTTGGGGATCTTTGTGTGCTACTGGCACTGATTAAGGTTTGCTCTCTATGGCCTGTACTGTGGAGGAATTAATTAGCTGCAATATTCCCAGATGATCTAGGCAACAGATTTATGCTGTTTTGCAGAAGAATAAGGAAGAATACCACTTATATTCATACAGATCTGATCTGGAAGCGTTTCCTTCTTTGGCTCAAATATGACAATGGCAGGGACGAGTGCTTGATTTTTCTTATGCTGATTTGCTGTTTAAAAAAATTTCTATTCTACCATCTTCATAAAATCTTCTTGTGTGCATTGTCAATAAAAGCCAATTGTTTTTATAAAAAAGATCACCAATGATGTTGAAATGCAAGCCAATTCAAATCTTAAGGAAGATAGGGAAACGGCTTCAGAATTTCCATTAAGATAATCACAAAGATGCATATTTGTTGTGTTAAATTGGTGTTCAAGTCTTTAAGCATACGAAGAATGAGGTAGACAGTCTTATTTGGATTGTAGCACAGCTTCTGTAAATTAAAGACATTTTTGAGTGACTAATTCATTGGAAGACAATAATAACAAGTCCTGTTTTGATGAACTCTGGTTGGGGCATGCATGGACAGAATTTCTTTACACTATTAAGAAAAAGACTCAATTATGTTAGAAAAAGAGGCAGTTGGTTCCACCTGTGATATCCACTGATATTCATGGACTCCTCAAAAGAAAGTATCCTCTCAAAGCATGCAGGGATATATGACCAAAACTTCCTTGTAGTTACTGAAGTAACGTCTTAGCTGAGTTAAGTGTAACATGACTATGAATCATGAGCTTTCTCTGAGATCTGCGGGTGTATCCTCATGAAGATGGAGAGGGAGGGATATGGAGAAGTAGAATTAACTGTGTAGATTTGTACTGCAGATTGAGTAATACAGACATATAAAACCTCAAAACATTTCAATGTTCTTCACTAGGACTGAACGTGTATTTATAAACTGGGTTCTGCACAGTGGTAGAATTGTGGTTTGGACAGATGCTACCGTACCTTTCTGTCTTTGCATACTTTTTACATATGCTGAACATTTACAATTCCTCTCTCTTTTTTTTTTTTCATTCCTGTATAAAAATAATAGTTTCTTAGGGCGTATGAAACTATCACTTTTTCCTCCAAGTTGACTGGATTTGAATTGTAGCACAGCTTCTGTAAAAAGAGACATTTTTGAGTCACTAACTCATTGGAAGACAATAATATTTTTCCCCCAGAAGGTTCTAAAATACTGATATTATAGAGTATTTGATGTTCAGCACATGGAAAAGTTGAGCTTTTGGGTGGGTTTTGGTTTGTTTTTTGTTTTTTTTTAATAATAGATGAATGATGCCACATGTCTGTGGGGGCACACACACACTCACATGCATATGCCAACTGGTACCTCAGATCAGTAAAAATGTAAAGTGATTTTATGCTGTCTGTCCCTCATTCTGAGGAGCAAAATACCTCGCAGAATATTAGAAGTATTTTATAGGCCCAGCCTCACCATGTCTGCAGTTTTATCTTACCATTTGATATCCCATTGATTGCAGATCATTTTTGAATGTACACTGAAAGTGACATGGGTTTTACAACGTTTGTGGTGTGCAGAATAAAATAATAATTTTGAATTCATATCTCAGATTTGTGAGGCAGTTATCTGCAATAGTTTCAGTTCACTGACTGGAAGAACTACCTCTTTTTTTACATGCCTATAAATATCACATAAGAACAAGGCAAGTATTGCTACAAACATGTAGAGATTGTCAAGCAAATGTTTGTTTGAACTCCAGCTTCTCCAAGAAGGGTGGGAGAAGTTATACAAATAATATTTTAAGGAAATGTGAGAAATTACTCTGTGAAGCAAAGCTGATGTTTGATTCTAACATTGTTTATCGGGTTGTAAAATGTGATGGTATCTTACATAGTTTAGGTTTTAAAAAGATCATTCTTGTCGAGCAGATATTCCTTTGGTTGGAAAGTTAGGGGATCTGGAATTTTTTTACAGTTGTACTGTGGCTTTCCAGCCCAGTTTGAGTGTAGTTGGACTATTCAACAGCATGAATGTTAAGAAATCTTTTCCCTAAAATATTGTAAGTTGCTGTCAAACATTATTAATAATAAAATGTTCATCTGGTTAGTAATATCTGTATAGTGTTGCTTTTTCTACTGATATTTATGCTTTTTATTCTAATGCGGATAAAGGTTAGTAATTTGCACAGGCTTAATTCCCACAGACACTGATCCTACTCTTGCTTAGTTATATGAGAAAGATGTTTTTATTACTGAAAAAAGTGCTAGTTGAAGGTAAAATTTCAACAGCTATAAAATTTTTCACAGTATTTGTACAGCTGAGTTAAAATATGTCATTGTGCATCATTCATTTATACTGCAATAGAACGAATTTAAGCTTGAAAATGAAGTAGATGTGTTTTCAGATTTGACAAATGAATTTTTCAGTTGCTTAACTTAGGTAGCTGTAGCCAAACAGCTTGCTCATTAGACCAAAAAAACCTGCCAAGAGTAATCAAGCATAAGCATGAAACAAAAGACATTGTGATGTATTATTTTATGTCTCTTGTTTATCAAGAGAAGTGGTTGATTGAAGGAAAATGAAGGAAAAAATAATCTTCATAACGCTGAATTAATTGTAATTTCAAATTTGAAAAGCATCAGTGATGTGTAGTCATCTTACCCTGTAATGTCTGAGTTGTTAAAGGAAGTCATTCAAATAGTGTATTTTTAATGAGTTTTGCAGGAAGTGCAACATTTCTCCTTGAAGATTTAGGATTGCTTTTCCCCCATATTTTATCAAATCTTCACTGTGGATTTCTCTGGGATGATGTTGTATTAGACTGAATCTGAATCTGGTTTATAGGGACTCTTGTCTATTTGAAGTCACTGATGTTTGCAAGAGGTAGAATTATGCCCCTCTGCTTATTTTAAATCTTTATTTGATCACTAAGTCTACAAAACAGACTTCTGGATATATTTTGCATCTTTCAAAAATGGAAAGAAAGCAAACTTGAACTGGAGAATAAACTAAGACATCCCTCCAGTAATTTTCTTTTCATTAGAAAATCCTATCTAGTGGTCTAAAGTAGTATAAATACCAAGATTGTTGTGTGGGAGGGTTTTTTCCCATTTTTTTTCTTTTTGCTTTATTAGGTGTAAGAGAATTCCAAGTTTGTTGCTACTTATGGAGTACAATGAAAACATTGTTTCTTTGTTTTGTTTAGTTACTATATTTGACTGGAGATTTTACTTTCCTTTTCAATGAATTATTTTCCTGAATAAGTTGTTACTTGTTTTTTATACTGTGGCTCTTCCCCTCGCCTCCTCTCTTCAGCCCTTTGTGAGGTGCGGGTAGAAAACAATCTTTCCTTTTCACTGACCTGAATCAAACTATTTCATTTTGGCTAATTCATCTTTCAGGATTTCTGTTTGTGTATTTAAAGATTTGCTGCATTGTTTCAGGAGTTGCAGGTAGGTGCCTCTGTGCTGCCTTTAGATGCCAGGCTCCTACAGTGAATTGCATGTTGTATGATCACTCTGCTTTCCCCTTTAGCTGGATCACATGTTGCACTGTGCAAAACAGTGCAGAAAGTCAATTAAATTGGGGGGTGACAATTACGAAGGAGAAAAAGATAAAATCAGACAAGCATTAAAGTAGCTGCACAGTGCATAGCAAGACAATATATCTGAGGCAAGATCCTGTATCAGAAAGACCATTTATATAGATAATACTGTTAAAAACTAAAGATGACTAAACTATTTTATCAGAGATATTAAAGCATCTGTTGTGTGGCTTAATTCTGTGGGAAATCGTAGAGTTTATGGCAAAGGAAAGTGCTGGAATGGATTTACACAGTAGTTGCTCCTTTCATCTGGTGCTAGAGTAGATTGATCATCTGGTGTTGTTAATTCTTAGGTGCTCTGAGTAAGGTACAAATCCACAGGCAAAGCAAGTCAAAAGCTAGTTTAGGTAAGAAATACCATTGTCTCATTATAACTAACTTTTTTAAGTCTGTTTTTAATCTCTGTTCATATTATGGTATATCCTGCTTATTTTGCTGGTCTTAAGTGAAGTTCTGTTATACTTCAGATTTATACTTCTCAGATTTATTTTCTTACAAAGTTACTGGATCACTTCACGTTTCTAACATTTGAATTTTTTCCTCATCTTTATTCAGAAATCTGTTAAGCTATTTGTCATTTCCATCCTTGACTAGGCAACACAATGACTGGGTTGTTTATGTTAAAATATTTTCACTAAATTAACAATATTTTACGTCACTTTCCTTTTATGACATTCACCAGAAAATTAGAAATGAGGGTAGGATGAAATGGAAGTCAAAATTTTATTGCTGTTATGTCAGCTGTAGGGATTCACAGCAGGTCGTTCCTCCATATGGAGATTTCTTTGGCACTGGTCACAGTGATAAATATCCTTGTTTATTCAACCTTTGCACCAGGTTCAAGTCCCAGGTCAGTCTCAGAGACTTCTCAATTGTTAGTGTTGCTTGGAGTCTCCAGGCCAGAACCAGTGATTTTATGCCTTTTCTCCACCGGTTTATTTTTATGTATCTGGTATGAGAACTGGAAAAATGGGAGAAGAAAGAACTTTTTCCTTTTTCAACCTGGATCTAAATAGTCCAGATAATTTCTGTTTTAAGCAGTTCAGTGCATGAGATGATGCACTCTGAAATTGAAGGTCAGCAGCACCAGCCATCCTTGGGGGGCAGAGCTAGTGAGCCTGTATACTCCCTGCCTCCCTGTACCTAGATTAGTAGAAAACTGTTCAGTACAGCTGCATTGTATCAGAAGTAGAACTTCTTATCTCAAAAACTTGAGTATCAATTCAGATCAGAATTCCAGATCTTGTCATCAGTTAGGTCATGAATTTGGAAGAATTTTTCGTAAATCTATTTGACATTTAAGCTTAAAGTGAAAGTTCAGAGCTGGACTATTTTTGTCCTTTCTGACAAAGTAGACTGTGTGAATCTGGAAGCCTTCCTGCTTTCCTCCTCCAAGTTTAAATTTCTTAAAGAAGGATTTGGGTGAGTGGTGTGCTTGCTTAAGTTAACTGTCTATAACAAGAATCTGTTTTATTTTTATGTATATTCTGTGAAATTTGATTGTGACTCTTAGGTAATACCTTCTGCTTTTCAAAATGCATGTACTTTTGTATTTTTGTGGTTTTTTGGTTTTATTTTTCATTTAGAAGGATTTATGTACCTAATTTCTATTATAAACCAGGGCAGTTTGGCAGGGAAAATGCCCTGCAAAAGCTTCAAGAAATACTTGAGTTATAGGGGATTAAAAGGAGGTTAAGGGCTTCACTCCAGCAATGTACAATTAAGGACTTGGTACTGTTATTTATCTGTGTGTTGCTGTTCTGAGCGATTATTGGCTTGAGGTGTTAGGAGCAGGAACAGGTAATGACTGGCTGGTATCTCTGCTGCCAAGTAGATTTGTAAGACAGGGAAGGATCCTGAAATCTTATTCAAACACTATGTATTAGCTTTCTGAGAAAAGTTTGAAGAAAATATGTGAAGTCCTATGCAACAACAGAATACTTAAGTTTTTTGCTAAATAGAAAATAGTACTGCACCACCCCCATAAACTTTGTTTTAAAGTTAAGAAAATAACACAAATATGAAATAATTATTCCATATTGTCCTTTGATTTACTGTTTCTCACCTAGTTCATGGTCATTGCTCAATCTGTGTTGTTTTCTATTTATTTTCTTGCACACAGCAATTAAATCAGCACTTTAGGGAGAAAGCTTAAGAAAACTGCAGAGGATTTATCAAGAAAAATGACTGTTTTATGATCACATGAGTATTATTTCATGATTTCTTCTGAGAACAGAACAGCTCAATTTATGAGAAAATACTCATCTGAAGGCATTTGAGTACCCAGAGTTCTTATGTCAGAGATGTCTAGTTACCCTGTATAGGCAGCCTACTATATGTGTTTATTTGGAGAAGTGGAATTTATCTGATTCTTTTGCTAGATCAGATTCCCTGTTAATTTCCAGGAGTCTCTATTTTACTACATTAAAAATAGCTTGCTTGTTTCCTTAAATCTCTTAGTAATGTGATGAAAATAAGACTGAGTGCCAAGTCTTAATTTTTACAAGAGTCATTAATGCTTGAACACGTTTAATGCATCTTGAAATATCAATGATGAAATGGTCAGGTATACTGATTTGTTCCTATAGCATTTAACTATAAAGATTCAGTTTTAGTTCAGTGCCATTGACCAATACTTTGATAGGTTGGTATCAGTCTTACAGGGGTTCTGACACTGGGTTTCTAAGTTGAACCAAACTGACAGTGTAGTCATCCTAGTTAATCATTACTGGGAGTGATTTCTGCATTTGAATATAATTTGAATATAATTTTGAATTTCTCATATCTTGAGTGCTCTGTGTTCTATCCAGCAAAGAGTTTAGGCCTGTGGCTGATGTAAGACTTGTGAGTAGGCTTCCTTTGAAATCACTTGCTGTGATTCCATGAAGTGAAATTATTAATTTATGTTACTATCTGGCCAGTTCCTTTTTTTGCTGTTCATTCCAATAGTGTGGGTTTTTTTAACAGATAAAATTGTTGAGTTGTTTGCTTTTGGCATAGGTAATGCCTTATTGGTGGGTTTGATACAAGAAGATTACTTTGACATTAAAGTCAAAATTAGTGCTACTTTGGAAAGATTAATTGTAGCATCTGTTACTTTGACAGCCTAATTCACATTCAATGCACAAAAAAAAGTAAATATGATAAACTGTCAAACTACTGCAGTGTCTGAAATGATTTGGTTCTTTTTTAAAGAAAATGTTAAAACTACTGCTTTTTTCGACCACTGGAACTTGCAAACGTCTTTTAAATTAAGTTTCTCATTATTAATGCAGTATAAGTATCCAAAGCATAGAATCTGTGGAGGGATCCACTGTGCAAGGGCAAATAGTATTGGTGCCAGTAAATATCAGATTGGGTGTATAAAAACATGTAGATTAATTTCTAGATTGTTATTTGCAGTCATACCTATTGAGCAAACACTATTCAATATTTTAAAGTTTATTAAAGAAGAATATTCATCCAGAAACCCAAAATCTTTTTGGTAGTTAACATAGTTTATCTTATTTGGACATGTTTCAAAATTTTATGTTAAACAGTAAAGCTAAAAGAAAGATTGTGTTAGAATTTAAGATGGCACTCCGTTTCTGCAACTTCAGCTGTGTATCCCATCTTTTTACTGTACTCTTCTCTGCCTCAAAATTCTACTTTTCCTTTATGTCTGGACACAAGCCACTCACCCCTTCGTGTGGTTTAGCTCTTTTAAAATAAAACATTTCTGTAACACACAAATCAACAGTTTATTTTGAACCCTGGCTTACAGTACTTGAATTGTAGAAACTTGCCTTATTTGTAAACTTACCTGTTCTTCTGCAGATGTGTTTTTGTTGTAGGTCTTTCACAATAACTTACTGAAGAATAAGCAATAACTAATCAAGAACAGCAGAAATCAAGAGCATGACCTCAATTTTTTATATCCTAGGGGAGCACTTACTATATGAAATGTAACTTGAATATCATGAGCTATGGGCCAGGTGTCTTTTAGCAGCCAATTCCCATAGTTTATGTGCTTGCATTCTGCTAGAGCTGCTACTCTAAAGACACTATTCTGACCTAGATTTGTGTGTTTTTTGTGTATCTTGGGAAAATTTTGTGATGATAAAAATTGTTTCAGGTTTTGTAGGACTATTGATGAAATCAGCAGAAGATGAAAGTAGCTTTTAAATTGAATGTGTGTAGAAAGCAATCAGTTTTTAGATTGAAAATAGCCTTATCCAATGGGATTTCTGTGTAGTTTTCTTATAAAATGTGGACTTTTTGATGTAAAATTAACTATTTTCAGCAGATCTGATGATTTTCACTGAAATGTTTGAAACTGTAAACAGTCAATTTGTCTTCATTAGGACTTTTTTATAGGAAGTGTAGGTACATGTTTTGGAGAAACTTGGTGTGGAAAGTTAGTTACATGCTCATGGACTTGTAGCATTAACTGTTACACAACACTATTTGGGGTAAAAAAAAAAAATCACCAGAAATGCTATTTATATGGGAAAGGTTCTCATGGGTTGTAGTGAATTCAAGGTAGAACTCTGACCTAAGAATGAAAATTATGTACTCCATCAGACTATTGAAAAAAAAAAACCCTGTAAAAGATGTGATGAAAACTTTTGGATGAAAAATAGATGTGTGGTGTATTGCTATGCATGAGTGCTATTAGGCTCTTCCAATTCATGCAGATTTTTTACAATACTAAAATTTCTTTGCAGTCAGTCCATTTCTTGGTTGTTTCTGTCAGTGCCTTGCTGCCACATATCACTGATTCGGAATGAAAGTGTGATATTCCAGTGTGGTTTCAGAATAGGCATCATATTTCTTGAGGGATTTAGGTGATTGATTATATAAAGAGCTATATGTGGTTCTTAGCTTGTATTTTAAAAAACCCCAAACAAACCCAAATGACTAAGCAACCAAAGAAGATGCTGCACATAATTAAATTTTCTTGTTATTAGATTAGCATTTGGATTTGGTTGCTTGGTGACTAATTTTTTAGCATACATAGTCTATTTAAAAAGACAAAATAAATATGCTTAATGTTTGCTTTCTGTTTTTAAGGAGTAATTTCTTATACTTTACGGGTTCATATGTTTTCCTATTTGTTTTTATTGGTCTACTACAATGTTTTTAGTGTCTTTGTCTCTAATGTTTACTTTTGTGTTGCTTTATTAGATAACTAATGGAACAAAGAAATCTGAGTGCTTCTCTAGGGGAAACAAGAAAATAAAATGTTGATGTACATACAACAAGCACTAGAAGGATATTCTCACTGATGTAAAAAATTATAGCAACAGTAGGGTAACTTCTTCGTGGCTGGAGTTTTAGAGCCAGTGTTACGTGGTTTAGATCTATTTAGGCACAAAACAGCAGGGCAAATAAGTGGATGTTTGCAGGAGGAGCAGATTTTTTTTTAGTGTGTGCATATATATAGATGCACATGGTGGATTTTTTGGCATAAAAATTCTTTGACTGTTAACTGTAGGTCTGAGATGTTAATGTTCTTCTCTTTTTTTTAGACTGTAGGAAAAAACAGATGAGGCTAGATGCTCATTTTACATCATCTTTAATTCTAATGACAGACCTGAGCTTGAGGAAAGGGTGTTGTAGGTTGTTTTTATTGGATACCTTGCTATATGTGGTGTGGCATGAATTAAGTTTGTAGGAAAATGAAGAGCTCTTTTATTTCTTTAGTTTTGTTGTCTTTTTTTTCTTTCTTTTGCAGTCAAAAATTATAAGTTTTCATTATTTTGTTTTAAAAGGACTCTTGCAAAAATACTGACTTGTTACGTTTGTCGTGTATAAACCTTTTGTCTCATAGAGAAATATTTCATTTAAGTTGGGAATGTTAGGAAGACTTAAATCAGTTTGTGACAAATGGACAGCATATTATCCTTGTGGTATCGATTACAGTGAGTATAGAGAGCATCTTGGAATGACTTTGCTTGCCAAATGAAAACGGAGGATCTTACTATGACTCTTTATTATTTGCTTAAAAAATATTTGTTGTCAGGTCACCTGTCACTTCTGTGGTTATTAATTTCTACTGAGCACTTTTTCTGTCAATGATGGAAATATATCGTTGAGTTTTATGTTGCGTTACGGAAACAGGTAATATTTTTCTGAAGTACAACTAATCTTCTGAATTGAGTCCTGATTACGAAATTGCTATTAACAACTGATACATGTATGCGATGATTAATGTAAAATAAGTAGGTATAGAGAGCAAATGCTTTAGCTCTTCCTTCTGATAGCTCCCTGTGGAGAGACTAAAGGTGTATCTACCTGGCAAAATGCTCTCAAGAGATGCATGTAATGAGTGAGAGTATGGAAGTAATAATAATAATAATAATATAGGAATAATATAGCTTTACTAAGGGCATTAAGCAAGCAAGTTTATCCTGTTTCTCAGCAATGCCTAAAAAAGCAATATATACTCACACTTTCAGTGATTTTGGTATTTGAGTTTGGTGTGCAGAGGTGATTTGAATGTATCTGTGTGGTACTTTGAACAAAATGTATCGTTTTACAACAAAGTGCTTAAGTGCCTTTGTATGAAATAGCGTATTATAAACCTCATTTTTACAACCTCCAAGTAGAAAGTTAATGCAAAACTGTTAGCCAGCTTGCTTGTAGGCAGGCGGTAGTCCACTGAGCTTATTTTTGAACAACCCCTTTTAAACAAATGTATGTATTGTGGCTAGTAGGATATGTATTACTGTTGCTTTCTGAAACCAGAGAACATTCAATGGCAATGTTGTAAAAGTTGGTGTGCAGTTATTTGGAGGCAACTGAAAATCACTGCTATTATCATAAAGGTTCCAAATACAATTAGTTTATTCGTTGTTAATCCTGAAACCTGAAAAAATATTTCAGTTGCTGGTGTCCTAATTTTTCTGACTTGGTAACTAAATTTTAATTCAAATGAAAAAGAAAAAAAAGTTTTTTAAAGAACATATTTGACACATTTCAGAACTTTTGTTTTTTCTTTCAGTAATGCTTCAGAGCTCTCCAAATGCTTATGAGTATCAGAGGAAGATCCCATGGAGATCAGGGGCTCTGCTTACTAATGCTATTCATGAATCAGCTATACTTCTACAGAACTTTTGATATTTCAGCTGGGACTTAATTCAGGACCCCCAAAGGCTAGAAGTGACTGCTTTTTGATTTTCAGAGTATATGTTTTCTTTGACTCTTCTTGTTGTAGCAACTGAAATTAGGTATGAGAGGAAGAATGAGTCCTCAATTTGAGGGGGAAATTTCTTGAGGTATTTTTTGGCCATGGTTAACCTCACTTCTGAAGTAAAGAACGAAGAGAAAAGAATTAAATTGAAAGTGGAAAATAAGAGTACACACAATGAAAACTCTAGAATAGAAGGGAGAGATGGGTTTTGTATTGTCTGTTTCTGACAGCGATTGGAGAGAGGAGAAAACTTCAAACTGAGTGAAAGCATTGTTTGAGATGTTCATATCATTTGCTACATATGCACATAAAAAATTTAAGTAATTTGCCTGTTGAGAAGCAAAACAGGAGCAGCATCTTCCTATTGATGTGTTTCTTCAAGGTTCTCAAAGATAAAGCAGCCTAAGGAAAATAGATAAGTGTTCAAATATTTTCAGAGGTGTAATTTAATTTGCTTAAGGCTATTGCATCTCCCCTTTTCCTGTAAGGGCAGATTAAGAGCTCGACCACAAAGTACCAAAATCAAAGATGACTGTCATGGAAAAGCACATGATTGAGATTGGATGTTGTTATTACTGTTCCAAGACACTTGATAATTATGAGAGTATTTTAAGACAAGTTTAAGATTCCTCAAGTGTGTATATAATAGTCTAGGTATAATTTATGTTAAAATAGAAGTTATTACTTAATGTTAGAGTAGCCTTTCTACTTAGTTAACTGTGTTCCTGTACATTACTCCGTTTTCTATTTTTCATTGTGAAATATCTGAAACGGAGGAATTAGTAAGACATTTTTAAGGCTTTACAAGCCTTTCATCGTTGATTAGTGTGACAGTTAGAGACGGAGAAATTTTGCTAAAGTTTTTATCTACTGAAAGGTCATCCCTTTTCCACATAATTTGAGCTGTAATTAAAAGGAAGAGTTGTTTAAAAGGGGAATGAGCTTAATGGATACCACACTTGTTTGAAAGGGTAAATCTGCTGTGAGCACAAATTCTGCTTTCCAAGTGCCTGAGTTTCTTTCTCAAGAGATGTTTCTTCTCTCCTCCTTGTGTGAGCCTTTTAAAACTATCCCTAAGTTTCTTTCTCCCTCCATCCAAATCGTTAAGAATACAGTCCAGGCAGGAGTAAATTGCTAGCATTATCATCAGAGGAATGAAAGGACTTCAAGCTCTACATGACTGTGTTGTTTTTTCTGACTGGCTGTTACCATTTCTGCCTCAAATCAGAACATGTGTGCAAGGTCTGTGCTCTGTACCTGTACATCTCTAACCCCAGGATCTTGGTCTGATAAATGTGCACATCAGTACAGCTGAAAATAGTAAATACTTGACTTACTTTACTTATACCAAGACAGGAAGATGTGACCACTATTTCTGTCTTTCACGCTCTTGTATTTCTTTCCTGTTTCCCTCCCCATCTCTTGCATGCTGAATTTTTTTTTATCCTTTCTTTCATCACATTTGGCAACAGTTAGTTGGCAGAAATATGTCATACATCAAATTTTCCAGTGCCGAATAATTCTTGGTAGGATTGCTCTAGATAATTTCCACTGTAGATAATTATTGCCCTACAATAATTGTGTTGCCTCTTCATGGAGGAGTTTTGCTTTAATCTGAATGTCACTTACCTCAATGCTTCATGCATTCCTTTGTGCTAGGGTAGAAGAAAGAGTCCTGTGATAAGGCAAGAGGAGATTTTAATTTTTTTTCAGAAAAGTTTTGATAGAAGAAACAGAATTGAAGAAAAAAGCTATTCTTTTCTACAACCCATCATGCCTTTTTTTAAGTTTCACAAAAATCTACTTCTGTCATAATTTGCATCTTTGCCATTGGGATACAAATCCTTAGACCCTGAGAAAATGGAAAGAACCAGGTCAAGAAAAGTTTTGATAACAAGAATGCCACTTCTTAAGGATGTCAGGATATTGTGCAGTTTCCCATGGATAAGTACATGTATCACCCTAATAGTGAAAAAATTTTGATAAATCTTCTTTGTGTAATTCCCAAATCATTATGTATTCATGTTTCTTTCAAACTTATTACTAGGCAAGTAATAAAATTAGGATATGACTTTCATGGCTTGTGTTGGACTAGGAAGACTATTCAGTGCAGGACACTTACCCTGTTTCTTTAAGGGTTCTTTTCCCCTTATTTTCCTTACCTGATTTCTATCCTTACGTTTTAGCTATTTCTCTTTTTCAGTTCTTCTAAATTATGAATATTATTTTCACCAACTCCTGAGGCTAGACATTATTTTGTCTTTCCTTAGGAGTAGAATGTAAATTAGATATTACTATGTTATAAATGGAGATAATGAATCGTTTTGCCTAGAAAAATACCAATGTTAAAGACTTTTCAACATTTTTTTCAGAGAAAAAAGACTCAGATGTGAATGAACTGTTTTTGCTAGCTTGCAGAAAGCCAATTCTGATGGAAGTTGAATTAACTGTGGTAGTAATGTATTGTTTCTCGTTGTGTGGAGTTGTTTAGTGTTACAGCCTAAAACTGCTATGTAGATTTACAATGCCACAGTACTGCATCTGGAAGGGAAAAAAAAGGTGCCAACAAAAAACCATTTCCCCCTTCCCATTCCTTCTGAAATAGCTGTGTTTGGAAAAATAGAGTTATCTTTGGGTAAATTTTGCAAAACAAAGCAAGCTTGTTCATTATCCAGCTGGAACACTACTGGGTTTGTGTGTTGGGTGATAATCAGGGTTTCTGTGCTTGGCCAAACAACTGTTGGGAGGTGAAGTGGTTATTCAGAAGGTGAAGCTGGGACTCATCTCACCTACTGTGCTAGTGTACAAGCTTAGCCTAAATGTGTTTCCTGCAGACTTACTCTGCAGTAAGTGGAGACAGATATCTGCTCTAAAGTTTTTTGTTGTGATTTTGTGGGTTACATATCCTTTCAAAGTGGTCACCTTTTTCTGTCAGGAAGGCTAGTTGTCCTAGAAGCTTTGTACACATGGAACAGCTGGTTTCTAAATGCTAAGATTAGGTACAACTAATCTCAAATTGTAGGTATTTTGTACAAGTCAATGGAAAGACAGTTCTTTGTTATTCTGTAAATTCAGCACGTGAAGAATAAAATATTGAACCTGCATGTAAAAGAGATGTTTTATGTGTATATTATTTTTACAGTGTAGCATTATACGGCTAAAAAAGGTCTAAAACATTTTACCCTGATATGTATAGCTATTATGTAGTTAATAAAAATTTAAGTACTTTGTTTCAGCCTACTTCTATTCCAACCATGTTTAAAGTTATTCCTGAAGAATAAAATAAGAGTTACTACCTGCAGGAACTTTTCCAGATTTTTATTTTTCTATCCTTTAATGTCAATAAAATTGTTGATGAATTGATACCCTTTTATGAAAGCTGACACTTTTTATGACCACACCTGTGTCAGAGAAGATACATTCTATATTTTTGATTAATTATTTCTCATTTTTTTCACGGAAGTGTCAGATCTTCAGATTAGCTTGTTTAAAAATGAAATATTGCAGTGTACTTTATGTATGGTGTAGGACTGATAAAGAGCATGACCTGAAATTCTTGGAAATATTTAGAATACTTAAGTGTGCTGTGGATTGGGGTCCTTGAAGACACTGCTGATTAATGCACTCTGGATATGAATGTCTGGGAACATTCTTTCCGCTGCCCCACGTGTGCTGTGTTACAGTACTTTCTCTGAAGGAGATGTAGGCATACATATTTTGTCAAGAATTCTGTTTTTTGCAGTATTGCAGCAGTCTGCAGAGTGGCTGTTGGTTTCTCCAGGGAGATACAGCAAGAACATTCTTAGGTGTGCTGCACTTTGTTAAGGAAGTGTAGCATTGTAGCTGTGAATTGCTCTTCTGTCACTCAACATCCATTTATATTCTGTAGTTTAAGGGAGAACCTTCAAAAGCTGCTGATCAGAGTAATGCATTGAAGGATCACTAGTAAATTTGGAAGAGGAAATGAAAACAGATGAAGCCAGGGTTTAAAAAGACCCTAACTTCATAAATTATGTGAAAAGAGCATGAGTTTGAGGCAAAAGACACAGGTATATCAGGGCATAGGAAAGCCAGAAAGGAGAAAAAAGAAAAATCTGAAAAGCAAGAAATTAGGTAAACAAAATGGCTTTGTGTATACTAGCTGCCATACTCTGGTTATCTAGTGATGCATTACATAGTATTTAATAAGTTCCTACTGTACATACAAAGGAAATATTGTGAAACCTGTAAGCTTTGCACTGCAGCTGTTGGTTTTTGAGTAAAAAAAAAAAAAAAAAAGAAAATAGCACAATGTATTAAATTACCTATGCAAAGAAAAAGCTTGAGATTTTAGCCCAAAATGCCCAAAACACTGGGGAAAAAAAAGTGATACCATTTTCACCATGTTTTCTGATCCAAAGCAACTTTCACTGCAAGTATCTTTTTCTTGTCCTACATAGCCTTAGCCTGAGAGGCAATGAGAGTTCAAAGTACAAGTTTTCTGAATGTAGAGTGTTACGTAAGGAGCGTTGTTTTAGAAAGTGGGATGGGAGTGAAGGCAGAGACATCAGCCTAAGGATGGATTTTGGTGGCTTCTTAACACCTGAAACATCCTGGCTGAAAGCATTCTTTCTACTTCAGCCAAAATAGAAGACGGTTTTATGAGTAGTTCTTTTAGCAAGCATTCAGTGATTTGAATTTATTTTTCTAGCTAGTTAAAAAGTCTTTTATTATGCACTATAAGAATGTTTGTCTTTCACATATAAAATTAAAGTAATTTTGGGCAACGGGATATGCTTAAGAAGATATTCTGGAAAGAAGGATCCAAAGTAGACTGTGTTATATGAATAGGCAATGTGAAATTATTTTAAAAAGTCATTTGAGTGCATTAAATGGAAGCTTTACTTAATGGAGTAAAGTGAGCAAAGAAATTTTGAGCAGCTGGGAGTAAGAACTGTTTAAAATACAGAGTAATGCTTTTAAAAAATCATGTGAATTAGAGCTGGGGCTCTGTATTATGCAAGGGAACAAGTCTATGGGACCTGATGAGATACAACTGTGGGTCCTGTGGGAACTGTCCAAGGAAGTGGGGAAGCCACTGACCATCGTATTTGAGAAGTTGTGGCAGTCTGGTGAAATTCCTTCTGGAAAAGGGGAAACATAACCCTCATTTTAAAAAAGGGAGATAAGGAAGACCTGGGAAACCACAGGTCAGTCAGTCTTACCTCAGTGTCCAGCAAGATCATGGAGAAATTCCTCCTGGAAACTCCAAGTGATTGATGACAGCCAGCATGGCCTTCTGTGATGGGATTACAGTGTTGGTGGATATAGTAAAAGCAACTGGTATCATCTTCTGGGAATTGTGAAAAGCATATGACATTGTCCTGAATGACACTGTAATCTCTAAACTGGAGAGATAAGCATTTGGTGGGTGGATCACTCAGTGGATCAGGAGTTAGCTGGATGGCTGCACTGAAAGGGTTGTGGTCAACATCTTGATGTCCAAATGGAAGATGATAAGGATTCCTCAGGGGTTGGTGTTGGCAGTGGTGTTGTTTAACATTGTTGCTGTTGACATGGACCCTGGGATTGAGGGTACCCTCAGTAGGTTTGCTGACAGCTCTGAGCTCTGTGGTGTGGTCAACATGCTGGAGGCAAGAGATGGCATCCAGAGGGACCCAGACAGGCTTGAGAGATAGGCTTGTGTGAACCTCATGAAGTTCCACAAGGCCAAGGGCAAGGTCCTGTACCTGGCTTAGGGCAGCCCCAAGCACAGGTGCAGGCTGGGTGGGGAATGGACTGAGAGCGCCCTGGGAAGGACTTGGTGTGTTGGTGGATGAGAAGCTCGATGTGACCCATAAGTGTGCACTTTGCCCAGAAAGCCAGCCGTGTCCTGGGCTGCATCACAAGAAGTGTGGCCAGCAGATTGAGGAGGGTGATTACTCTACTGTACTGTACTGTACTGTACTCTCATGATACCCCACCTGGAGTGCTGCATCCAGCTCTGGGGCTCCCAGCATAAGAAGGACATAGATGAGATGGAACAAGTCCAGAGAAGGGCTGTGAAAATGGTCAGGGGCCTGAAGTGCCCCTCCTGTGAAGCCTAGCTGAGAGAGTTGGGGTTGTTTAGCTTGGAGAACAGAAGGCTCTGGACAGACCTTAGAGACACCTTCTAGTACCTAAAGGGGGCTGCAAGAGAGCTGGAGAGGGAGTTATTGCAAGGGCGTGTAGTGATAGGAGAAGAGGGAATGGCTTCAAACTGAAAGAGGGAAGGTTTAGATAAGATATTAAGAAGAAATCCTTTACTGTGGAGGTGGTGAGACACTGGAAAATGCTGCCCAGAGCAGTTGTGGATGCCCCATCCCTGGAAGTGTAGAACACCAAGCTGGACAGGGCTTTGAGTAACCTGGTCTAGTGAAAGGTTCCCCATCGATGGCAGGAGAGTTAGAACCAGACCATCTTTAAGGTCTTTTGCATACCAAAACACTCTATGCTTCTGTATCTTCTATTTTTTGAGTGTTTCAGCATGCTTTTCAAAAATCTGACTGGGATAGGAAGTGTTAACAATAGATCCTGATGCCTCAGTCTGTATGACATTCATTTAACTTTGATACTCTTGCCAATTGGCTATTTGATGCTCTTGAAACTTCACATCTTTTGAGTAAGTGTAGAGGAGGTGTAAGTATAGTCCCATCGTCCTGTTTTCTCCAGTGAAACTAGAAAAAATCGTTTTGTATGGAGTCAAATTGTATTTTGTTTAAAACCTCCAGTGCCGTTTCATAGCAGTAATTTAAAATTATTACATTACAGTTGTCCTTATAGAAAACAGTTTATCCACCATAGTAGGAAAACAGTTACTGTATTCTAATGTCACATGGCAAAGTAGTGTTATGGCAAAGTAGTATTTCACTCTGAAGTCTGACTCCTTTTTATTCAAATTGAATGTACCCTCAGGCTTTGGATTTGTGATTTCTCCTATATTAGGGTAGCCTGAAGATGAGCCCTCTAGTTCTTGGCAAGTCCTAAGCTCTTTTTTCATAGTTTTTGTCATACAGAGCTGTGACCATCTGGTGGTAGATGTCTTATTTTTCTTTCTGGAAGTGTACTTTTCTCCAGTGAACCTAATATTATCTAATCCCATTGAAAGTGAGTAACTCTGTTTTGAAGAGCCCTGGCAATACTTTTTATCTGGATAGAATGCTCCTATTGTCTAGCACTACGCTGGAAAGAAAGCTTACTTAATCAGTATTGTTAAGATGAACTCTAGTTCTCCAGTTTGACTTTTGTATCTTGTGCTAGTGATCAGTTTCTTATTCTAGGTTATTGTAGATGAATCTGAGTTTTAAACAAAGGACTGCTTTTGACTGTGTGTGTGGGTATGTTTTTCTTGTAAAGTGTGTATATATTCAAGAAGAAAATGGTATTTTTTTTACTTTGTCTTTTGAAAAACATCACAAAGTCTTGTAGAATGGACAGTGCCCAATTTCTTCTGGAAGGAGAGAAATGGACAGTTTCAAAAGGTTGCTTATTAAAAAAAGAGATTTTAATGCTACAATTAATGTGACTAGTGAAGAAACCTTGGATCAGGACTATTAAAATGACTCTTCTTATAACTGGTTAGAGCTTCATATTAAAGAATTGTTGGAAGAAAAGCCAGGCAGATATTCTGGGGCATTCCCCACTCTCCCCCTCCCATCATTTTTCTGCAGTAGCTTATATTGCTAGCAGATGTCTGGTTTGTAATCCTGTATGAAAGATACACCTGGAAAGGGAAGACTTTGTGTAACTTGTGTATTCCCAAATCTGTTATTTTTTAACAAAGACTGTCTGTTTACTCCACCATTTACTCAAGTATCAAAACTACTTCAGATAAAAAAGCAAAAGCCACAAAGGCATAATGCTGCTGCTTGAAAGTGATACAAAGGCACTTTGGAGCAGCCAATAATATTACAGGCTTTATCATCATTGTATCAGTTCTTTCCTTCCTAAGTCTTTCACTATACAAATCAAATAGTCAGATATTTGACAAAAGTGTTATAAGGGAAAAGATGTTACAAATCTCCAATAGTTAAAATGGCTGCAACTAAGCAAGGTAATTATTTTATCATTCCATCCACAGTTCCCCAATTAATTTTTAAAACCTATTCAGAAAGACTTTGTAATTTTGAGGCTATGCTTATTCTAGGATGTTTTAAACTAAGTAGTTGGCTCACGTGCAATATTATGTCTCATTATGCAAGTCACTGGGTTTCTTTTTGGGTTGTTACCGCCCACCCTTCCCACTTAGTTGCACATAGAAGTTCCCCCTTTACCTGGCTGTATTATACAGAATATACAAGCAAATGTCTACAATTTATTCTTTAGCTGGTAGGCAGTCACTAGAGGGTAATGTATTCTCATTTTGCTTTTGGTCTTTCCAAGTACTCAGGCAGCTGCCTCTGTGCATTTATTTAGTGTGTGAGACAGAATTGGCGGCCCTTTGTATGTTTGCAATCAGAATACTTTTGTTGGATGTTGCAATAATGGGGCTGCAGGATTGCCTGAGATCCTCACTGGAATAAACTGTTAATGTCAATGTTGTTGACAAATAAAGCCTGTATTTTCAGCAAACTCTTGAATTCTTGAGTCCTTTTAAATTTTCATATACTTGAAACTTGTGCAAAAGAAAGCCCCTTTGAGAATCTACCAGGCTCATTGCTTGCAAAGAAGGATGACATTAATCCTGGATTTGATGAGAAGTGTGTGGTTGTGGCATATGGTTGTTTCTGACCATTCCAATTTGGGAAAAGAAAATGGAAAGGAGTTTTTTAAAGTAGCTTGGTCTTGTGGTGCATACTGGTCTACTTGATGTGTTGCTGCTCAGAATCACAGAGAATTACATATTCTCGAATAATGCTTATCAGACTAACTGTCTGTCTAGAACTGAAAATTGTGAAATTTTTAATGTGGTATTTCTGTCCAACAGTCAGACCTGATCTTCTGCAGAACCTGAAATGGCTTCTTGTCGCATTTGACAGCTTAGTAGCTACAGATTATTTCAGGTTTTTCCTGCTCTGCTGCGAGTTTTTTCATCAATTTCTTCCGAGAAATGTTCTCAAAGATTCTACTGAATTAAATTCTCTACACTTAAAAGGCCATGGTGGTAACAATTTGCTTTTGAGTGGTAGTTGTCACTTACCTGTACAGACAAATCCACAAGTGCTTTTGGGAAACTCCAGTAATTTTCTCTTGAGTTCTGTTTTATGATCTGATTTACTGAATTCTAGTAGCATAAGTCACTCTGTTATTCTGTCCTTCAAAACTGTCTGTCCTCCATTTGCACCTTTTTATCTTTCCAGGAGATTAAAAAGTTATGCTCTGGTAGTTTTTAAAATATCTCAAACCTGGCCAATGACTGGATCTGTTCAAGTGGTTTGGTAGACACTCAAAGGTGTATAGCTGGAAACTGTAGAAGGAATACCAAATTAACAGCTGTAGTAGTGTGCTAAAAATATATGAGGCATTAGTTGGAGAACTGTAAAAGCAATTGTAACATACATACTGCCTTCTAATAACACTGATCCCAAAGTGCATCCTTGTCTAAACGCAGCCAGTGTTGGAATCGGCCACCAGAGGGCAAATGAAATGTACATGCTCCCCACTTCTATGTGTTCTTCAAAATCAGCTGCAATTCTTCATGTCAATATAATTTGATTTTTTTTTCTCTACATTAATAGTAAATTTTTTTTTAAGGAAATACTCTTTTTCACTGAAGAGGTCATCTTGTCTTGGCTCATTGTGTGGCAACAATAACCTGAAAGACCAACATTGAAACAGCATGTGACTCTTCTGTAGGAATGATATAAAACATCACAAAGCTAGTTTTACATCTTACTGCTGGATAGGTTTTGATGGCATATGCAAGCAGAAGATTGTCTGTGAGTCTTTTGTTTCTTTTCACAATTTGAAAGAGCATTAATCAGTATGAGGCTATCAAAGAGGCTATTTTGTTTCCAATAGGATATCTTCAGTCATGTAAGGTTGGGATTAACTATTCTAAAGTCCATTTCCCTGACAGGGAAAACACTGACATTCATCCCACATATTTGAAATAAGACCAAATTTTGTTCTGTAACTCAAAGTAGTTCCAGGAGTTTCCTTTTACACTTGCATAGAACTTTGTTATTTACGTTACCTGTAAAGCAAACCACTTTACTAGACAAAATTGCAGGAAAGTTTTGCCTGAGACAGGTACTGAATTTGTTCTCAGTTTAGGCATGAAAGATGACACATCTCAATGTTTATGTATTTTTAGATCATTAGAAATAGAAATAGGGTAGATTTCTTTTAAAAATTATGTGCAAAATTAAAATATAGTAAGAATAAATAAAAGTGTCTACTCTAAACTTTCAACTGCTTAACAAGCAGGCAATTGATTATAGTCACCAAATTTAGTAGCTTAAATTGATACCATCTTCTGTCATTGTGTACTGATAGATACATCTTAATTTTAATTTGACTTCCCTTGAAAGAGTATTTTTTTCTATTCGACGTAAAATAGTGGTTGTCAGATGAAACAGTATATGTAATGAAATGCATATCTTGTTGGAAGGGAATATTAAAATGACTTAATTTGGTGTCAGTTTTCATGCTGACATGAAAATGTAGGTGTGTGCATTTTCTTCTTGGTATTTCTGAATATCAAGCTCTGATGTGATGTGTTTCTGTTTAAATTTGGGCTTCTTGGCCATGGTTAGTTTTATTTTGTCAAAATTTCCATATGGCCTGGGTCAAACCACTCTGAAGCTAGATGAGGTATTATAGAATAGAAAGAAATGCTTTGAGGGGTTCTATATTGAGTCACTTTGATTTATAGAAATTGTGGATTTATTAGCCCTCATGTGTACGACAGTAATTGACATGGACTGTATGTTTATAATAAATTTTTCTGTCATTCTTTGTAAACATTTATAAATATATTTGAGTTTGTTCTTGGGGATTTATGTGACCTTGTAGAAATTTTGCATTTGACTCATATAGAATTGGTCATTTTATAATTAGAGGACTTAACAGTTGGAAAAGGATCCTGACAAAGTAAATTAAGTATTTGACAAGTTTGCAGTGGGTGCACTTTGTAGATGATATGTTGTAATATAATTATATTTCTGTAACCTCTGGTAGAGGGAGCATTTGAACTTCTAGATCTGTATACAGTTACCTACTAAAATGAGCTATAGTAAAGGACCATTTTCATTAGTGGCAGTTTGATATATTTTCCATGACATCTTGGCCTTATCCATTACATTTCACAAAGGTTTTCCTTTGAAAGATTGAGTGGCTAAGATGAATATGTCATTGTGTGGAGGTATAACCCCAAGTCTTTAAAAAATCCAAGAAAACACAAAAAAGACTAGAAACTAGCTTTTCCTCTTAAAGCAGGTGGCAAACCTCAAATATTTGCTTGTACCTCATCTCTATGGTGGATCAAACAGCTTAAAGACTCATTTGATACATCTAATGCTTTTCTTTTCAATTAAGACACAGCATGAGAGGAGTCAAAATCCCATCTTTTATTTTGGTAAAACTGTATGTGTAATAATGTATATTTTGTTCATTTTTTTCCGAAGTGGATGAACACATGAAAATACTCAGTATTCAATATATACTTATTTTTTAAGCTTTAAACATCTTATTTTAATAAAAAAATTTGGGAGTGTTCTTTCAGAATTTCTGAAAAATGGCTTTGAGGTTCCCCTGTAGCAGGCAGCCTTGTATTATAGAAATGAATTGATGACATTACACTTGGAACAATAGTCTGCATTAATTTTTATAACATAATAATAATGTGGGACATAATTTTATAATACCTTAATAAAAATCTGGTTGTTTTAAAATTTTAATTTTAAAGAGATAATTTTATAATACCTTAATAAAAATTTGGTTGTTTTAATTGTAAAATTTGGTTGATATTTAAAGAAATATCAAGTCCTAATGTAGTACAATTTCATATTTAGAACTAAAATGGTGTTTCTGGCATATCCAACTGAAGAAGGCATGCCTGTAGTGTTACACAAGATTCTTTCCTGAATGAATATTGAAACATGTTTTCAAATTAGTTTAGAAATTGTTGTCATGGTGTTGCTACCAACTCCTGTCCTGTTTGAACTCCTATCTGTATTAATGATAAGCATTTCCTTCTCTCTTCTCCCTCAGACTTGACCTACCTGGTTATGCTGTCCTTGAATAGATGCAGGGATATCTACTCCAAATGACTTCTAGAGAGGAAAATTTGTTTTAAAAGTAACTGCAAATGTAGGAACTTGATGTATTTATTAGTGTGTTACTTACATTTCTCACACAGCTCCAGGGGAGGTGATTCATAACTAATCAACTGACTTATTGAGACAAACAAATTCCCCAGAAGTGTTCTGTTCACACAGTAACAGAGGGTTTTCCACATGCATCAGAAAAACAGACATGGATGGCTTTCCTTTCTCTGCCTTTTCTGTTCTTGCTGCCTCTGCATGAGATAGGTGACAGTTCAAGGATGGAACATAGGAAAGAAAAACATGTCTTTTCAATAATTGTATTCCTTTTGACTGCTTCAAAACTGGCTCTGATAAGTTCTTGACAGCTTGAACCTTAATGACATAGGATGCACAGTTGCTTTCTGTGATAGAGTTCTTTAAAAGACCTGATATTTTCAACTAATCTTATTCTTCTATCATTGTCAACATGTGTTCTATATTTAACTATGTGATCCTGCATTTTTCAATGGCAATTTGGCTTGTTTGTTTAACAAACTACCTTACTTTCAAGGTTCTTCTATTATTATTGTTTTAGTTATGTGCACTTAGTGAATTATAGGCTGCACCTTAATGAAGTAATTATTGAGGGAAAAACAGTCTGCCTCCACTGTATAATTGTCTTTTGCTGGTTAATGCAACCAAATTTGTAGTTACACTCATTCAGCTTTTTGTGTCTCTTCTCTAGGGTCTTCTAAGTGGATTGTTCTAAAAATAAACCAGTTGGTCTGTTTGATATTGTAAATACTGTGGGGATTTAAAGCTTAAGATCTTTTAGAGGAAAAAAGCCCAATGCCTTCATTGAGAGACAAATCCACAGTTGCCTGTTGCTTTGTGTGGTGCTGGCTATTAGCAGTCTGCTTTGTAGTTCTTCCCATATTTGAATTAAATCTGGAGTTTTTCAGGAGTCAGTTATGATCTGATCTCTGCTTCTAATGAAACATATGCGGACTTTATCTTTCTGAAAAATAGTGTCTGAAATAACTGTATCAATGTCTCTGGAATATTTTCTATAAATGTAGCAGAGTTGACAGAAGAAATAAGATCAATTTTTCTTAAAGTTATACAATAATAAGGCTGTTTGGAATCAAAATGTTCAATCCATATATCAAATATTAGATGGGTATGTAACATTTAGATTCTGATAAGATTGCATGCAAATTTCTATATTTTAGTTCTCTCCTTTAGTATTTCTCTCATAATCAAATAATCTTTGAGTAGATAAAGTGTATGACCCATATGATCTTGATTTGAAGATAGCTGTCCTATTTGACTTGAAATGTGTGTCTTGTTCATAGATTTACAGCTTTGTATTAAGTTTGTTTGAAACATTACACTGTTTGCTTGCAAGAAGGCAAGCCAGTGATGCACAGCCATGAAGATGTTAAGCTAACCACTGGCTTGCCTTTTGTGTTCTTTCTTGCTCTTGTATGGCTTCTTTATATGAAATATATGAGGGAAAATAAAACAAGTTGAGCTCAATGTCTCTAGCCCAGCAGCTTATGTCTGATGGTTGCTGATAACAAGCAGCTAAGACAGAAGATAAAAGCATCAAAGTAGTTAAAGAGGCTTCCTCTTAAAAAAAATATATTCTGGAAATCTGTACTGTTGCAGTATCTTTATTTCTGTAATGTGCTATACACAATTTCTCAGTCTTTATTTCTGTAGTGTGCTATAGCTGCTCCCCTCTTTTGTGTTCTGTTTCACCATTCACGGCTGTAGTTGCAGCTTTGAAAGCAAATTAGTATCCTTCTGGTGGCATAATAGTTTTATTTTGTATTCTAGACCTTGTCCTATATGGATATTTAAAAATTAAGAACAGTATTCCATTTAACTGAATTATATGAACCATATATAATCTGTAGATCTGTCGCTGTTGAGCCGCTAGCAGAGAAAAGACCCGGATTCTCAGCGTGGCATAGAAAAGAGAGCTTTATTATTTTGATTCCAACTTATATAGACTTTTCAGAGGTCACCCAGATTGGTCAGTCAGAAACCTCCCCCTAGGCCTGACTGGCCAGGCCTGAACTGTCCAAATCTCGAGACACTGTTTTTAATAACATCCAAACTTTATCTTTGTTTATAAAACACAGGAGAAAATTCTCATGGGAAAGACCTGTGCTAGCCACATAGGTCCATAGAATTTAACCAGGAACTGACTTGGCCTTGTGGTTAAAATAGATCTTAAGATACTTCGGAGTCGAAAGGATTTCAGCAGCTATGACTACATCATTTGCCTTCTACTTAAAGAAGGAACAAAAATTATCTTGGATATTTTTGACTTTCATTTTCAACAGGCATTCAACAAACATTTGCATCCAATAATGAAGGAAAAATATATTTAGGTTTGTATTTTGGTCTTCAATGAATATAAAGTTACTCCGGTGTTCCTTAAATTTCACCATATATTTATCTTTTTTCCCTTCTTAATCAGTTATTTTGGATTTCCTAGCACTTGATTTGTACCTGTGTCTGTCAGTGATCCCTTTTCCTACTTTTGAAAACTTAGAAAAGATTAGTCTTCTTTCCTCTTACACAAAAGGGTTTTTTAACTATTACAAGTGGCTGTGGGATCACTGCTATTTGGAGAACAGTGATGTTCTTAAGAAATGTCAGTTGTCACTTACATTACTTGTGTGGTATACTAATAAAACAATTCTAACATTGCTGATCAAGCTACAATCAGTTCAGCAGTTCTTTTCTTTACCTCAGGTTAATAGCTGCTTTAGTGTGTTAGATACAGTGCTTATAAATTAGGAAGTTAGCATTTGCAGCACTTACAGACTCTGAAAGTGTTTGAATTTTATCAGTGCTGGTTTTTTTATCAGATTATCAGATAAGAAAAAGGATAAAACAGCAATTTACCAGGGAATTTGTTAACTGAACTCTTAGCTCTTCATATCCTACCTTCCTATCATTCTTATATAGTCTGTCCTCTAATCTTTGGCCTTCACTAAAGAATAATGTTATGGTGCATATTTTCAGAGTGGACTTGATTGTCACATTGAACTTAGCTCTCATTAGGTACTATGGTGATACTTTAATTGCAGCCTTGTTTTGTGCAGAAATTTGTCTTGAGCAAAAAACTGGATTGTGATAGTCATGACGTGATTTACAGTTCACAGGCTATATTTAGGCATTTCTTGTAAGGTAGGCTCTTCTGTACTTTCTCCTGCCATCAGATTTAACTGGAATGAACTGATGTATTGCTGCTACAAAGAACAGGAGAGACATACAGCACTTCAGGTTAGAAAGACAAGAGTGTCTCCAGAAACACGTTCTGACATGGGTCCATTTTATTCAAAGGCAAATTGTACACTTCCATCACAAGTATTTGAGATAGACTAGTTTTATACAGTGATCTACATTTTTAAGCATCTAACTATTGCTTGTTGTCTTCTCAGTTCACTGATCTGCAAAAAGTTAACATCAATGAAGATGAAATTTTCTGAAGATTTAGGCAACAGTCAATATAGAGGGAATAGGAAAAAAGTAAGCTACAAAAGTGATAGTTAAATGACATATGAAATTCCTTTTAGAGGAATCTAAAATACTGAGGCCATTGAGTAAACCTTAGTAGATATTATGGGCCCTCAGGGATCGTATAGTACAATAGTGAGTTTGTGAAATGTGGAAAAATTGTGGATAGAAGTCTTAATGGTGCCTTCTGTTTTGGAATACCCAGGCTTCAAATAGGAGAACAAGGAACAATTTTAAGATTGTGAAGATCACCTGCAGAATTATAGAATTAGTATTCTACACTTTTACTCTTTAGTTTTTCTTCCTCATGAAGAGAACTTATATAAATAAACCAAAACTATGACACACAGTTTTCAGTAACTCCTATGTAATTTAGAGAATGAGTATGTGATGTATATTTTTGGAATATGATCAAGAATTTTGGATTTATACCTCATTTAGGTTTAATGTGGACATAACTGAAGCTGATATTATGGAACTGTCTCATAGATAATGATCAAAAATTTAGATACAATCTGGCAGTTTTGATGGCAAAGTGGGATGTGTAGGCAGGTGCCAGAGCTTTGCCATTGTTCAGTGAGCATAGGGATGTTTCTAGGTGAATAATATTCTGATACATTTTTATCACCTCATGAGAGACATTTGCATTTTACATGTATATTTAAATCCAGGAAGTTACATTTATGGAAAGGAGTGAGGTAATCTCGAAGTTCAGTCACTGAAGTGAACTGCTCCTTGTTGTTTTACGTCAATAGCAGAATGGGGCAAATTTGTCACCTTTAATGTTACAAAGTTTCCTTGAGATCTTCAGAGCTTATGTGGGTCTCTTGCCAGTGTGTAGTCTTCAAAGGAAGCATCAAGTATTCTTTACTTGAACCTAACACTGCTAAAAGTTCAGGAAGAGTCAGTTTCTCCCTTCCTGTTTGAATGTTGCAAATAGCTACTCGCAATTTCAATCTTTCAGTTTCAAAGTTTCTGTGTGGTTATAGACTGGAGATCATTGGGTTTTCTCTCAATTCTAAGTGCAGTTATTCTTTACTTCCAACAAACCTGCTTGATTGTGGTGCCTTTTTTTTTATTTGGTTTTTTTTTTTTATTGTTCCCTTCCCTACTTTTATCTGTCTCTATACAGGAGACAAAATCTTCATCCCAGCTCACTGAGCTTGTGTACCATACAGACTGTATTGATAATAACCTGTGTGTGGTATCACTGTAACATCAAAAAAGACTTAGAGCAGGATTAATCCTTTTTATTTAAGATGTGATCTTAAATACAGTGTTAAATGTTAGTTTGTGATCCTTTTTTATTTAAGATGTATGCTAGATTTGCGATTACAGATATTTTAATTAGATGCAGTGTATACTTTAAAGAAACATGTGGTTTAGATTTAAACAAAATAAATCATCTTCATAAATATTGTTTGGAAAAAAATATGTGTTGTATCTACCCATGCAATAATTACCTGTGTTTTAAATGGGCAGGCTGATGATGTGCACTGATAGCAGGAAATGGATACTTGAGACTTGCAAGGCTTCCAAGCATGGACTTGGAGAATGGAGCAATACATGCTAATAACTTTAAGTTTTCCTTTAGTGTCAAGTAAGATAATGTCAGTAAATAAGCAAACAGTAATAGCTAAAACGTTGCTGTGTTGCCAACAGTGTTTCAGTTGCAAATCTAAACATCACGCTGCTGTATGAGAATGAACTCCATCCCAGCCAGGCTTAGTACAGCATGCTGCCAGTTCCTATTTGCATGGCTTCTGTCTTTGAGTACTTCTATTCTGTCTTGCTGGAGTTCTCCCTCCTTCTTGCTTCTCCCATGTTTGCTTTCGTACTGTCCTGCTACGAGGCCTGTCCCTTGTGAGAGACAAGGCCTTCACAAAATTTGTCTTCATTCTATCTATAAGAATACTTAGCAAACTTTGATTTGCTGCTGTAATAGGTTGTTCATAAATTGTGGAAGTCAGAGGTAGCTGCTTCTCCCAGACTCCCATTTTGGTTCTAATTTAGAAGCATTACATGATGGATTAGTGCTGAAGTACTCCCCCACATGTATTCCTCTCTTCAGGACAATTACCCACTTCATCAGTGTAGACTGAGTTGAGTGCTTCGTCTTCTGTCCCACTCAGTTTGCATTACCTTTTTTTTTTTCTTTTTTCTTCTTTTAGTCGTTCTCTGTCTTTTTAACCACAACAGCTGCAGTCAAGGCAGACAACTTATTAATTCTGTATGTACTTAAATACATGTGTAAAATTTATTTTTTATGAACTTAATTATAGTTCAATCTTTTAAAATTATTATTGTCCTTTCCCTGATGCAAAATCAATACTTTGATATGACAAACAGACAAAACAAAGGATGACTCAGATATTTTAGAGTCCTAATGAGACCAGCTAGCAAAGAAGCACTGTGAGATATGTTGTTTGTGGATGGAAACTTGCTGAATTCTTGGAATTGTTGACTTGAGAATGGTTGCCTTGACTCTTCATGGAGTTTTAAAATTAAGGTGTTGGGTAAGGTATGCATGAAGCCTTGTTTGGTTTTATTAAAACTAGAATGTATCAGCATGCAGCATGGGTACTATCAAATGTTCACTCTCATTACTGCAGATCAGGAGTACTGGAGGGAATTTTTGGTTTTTGGTGCAATTGGCAGATTCTTGCTTTACATAAAATTTGATGTTATAGAAATTGTACCATGAAACGTTTGCTGTAATGAATAACATGTTGCAGAGTCCTGGCCTGCACGGCATCAGGAATTGATCCTTTCCAGGTATTTATTTATTAAGGGCACTATGTACCCTGGTTCTCTGCCAAGGATGCTGTTAAAATTGCAGTATTGAAGGCTTTATCCTTTTTCATTGTTAGCTGTGTTTCTTGTGTCACTATTGATTAATTTGATTTTTAGTTGCTGTTTATCAGTGAACTGAAAACACTAGAGACCTAAGACTTTTGTTTATAACAGTCATTACAATATAATGCTGTTGAAATTATACTTAAGCATTCCTTTGCATTTTCTCTCTCCTTTCACTTGGTTGTAACCTTGTGGGATAATTCCGTGGAATAAGGGAGAAAGCACAAAACAGTGGAAACACTCCCAGAAAAAAAAAAATCTAATTAATTTTGTTTGAGCAGTGTTTCTTCTGTAAGTAGTCCAGTTAGTATACATTCAGAATTCAGGTGATGAGTTACAGAACATTGCCATTGCTAATATCAGCCAAAAAAGAAAGTCGAATCACATATTAGCAACTATTAGAAAATAACAGAAAACAAATTAGAATATATGGTTAAGTTCCTTTATAATTCTGTGGGGCACATTATCATTCCTCCTCTGCTCACCCCTCAATTGAGTTTAAAAAAAGATCTGCAGATTAGTAAGCACAACCAGCACCTCCATTAATGAACTAGGAATTATCAGCCCTATTCTGAGTAGTTCTAGTCTCCCATATTTATCACTGTACATTCTATGAATAGACCTGTTGTGGTAGGTTTTAATAATTGAGATAGGTTGGAGTCATAAGTATGGAATATCACCACTGCAACACTTTTCTTTGAGGAATGGCTGAAAAAACCACCAGCTGGTGACTGGTATAGGCAAGGAGGACTTGTTCTGTGATTGCACATTGCTTTGTCCTTATCGTTGATATCTCAGTATCTTTCAGGAATTTCATAATATGGCACAAATAGGGCTTGACAGTTTTCTATTTCCCTAAGTGTGTTTTTACACTTTGTTTTTGTGGTACTTATTTTTCCTAGTTCCTGATGATGATTATCTTTTTCTTTCCTGGTAAGGTATGGCCACAGAGATGATACTGCATTTTGGAAAGGCAAGCAGCAGTGCCTTTAAAATGTGGTCCTTTAAATTCTGTTGGTGTTACTGATTATACAAGATATTAAAGAAAGACCAAACCAGAAATAACCTGGAGAAACAGTCTTCTAGGATACATTGTGCACTGTCAAAAACTCAGCCTGAACAATGAGCATTTATGCTCATTGCAGAGGGATGGGAGGACTGGTACTTGGCATAAATTGTGTAAGTTTCCAAAGGAATTAATTTCTTCCTGGTATACTTGTTTGAAATAGATGCAGTAGGAGAATGAGTAATTGGCTTTGTCAGTCAAGGCATGCATATTTTGTACAAAATATTCAAAGGAAATTTCACTCAAGCCTTAAGATGCTTGAAACTTTCAGATTTACAGTAAGATGAATTGACAGAAGACAAGTTGACTGACAGAAAGGAGCTGAGCACGTGAAGCGTAAGACTGCTTTGGTTTGGAGTCATTTCAGTGATACCATTTTTAAAAGTACTTTTTTGGTTTTCTTTTGATTTGTTGTGTTCCTTTTAGTTTGAATGAGCTTGGGCCATATGTGGCTATAATTTCTCCTTTCTTTATCAAATGCTCTTGAGGGATTTTGTGGAAATAATAGGCTCCAAATCTTGTAGTATTTTGTCATGTTGATTCCTATTTGCATTGTGGTGTATGTAAGAGATCTGTTGCTTAAAGGTGCCTCCTTATGTTGGAGATGGTGGGAGTGTGGAACATTTAAGACTGTTCAATGACTTATTTAGAATCAGAGATAGAAAAAGGTTGGAAAGGATCCTTAAGATCATCAAGTCAAACTGTAAAAGTATTACTATTGAATCATTCTGACCCCTCTCTGGTAAAGCAGGAGCAAAGCAGATCTGAGTCAGACCAGTGGAGTTTTAAGTATATGTTTCTATAGTATGAGCAAAGATAACACCCCTACAAGAGAGTGTAAATAACCAGCATCATGTTTATTTTCTTTTTCTTTTGAAATTGCAGAGTGCCATCCATGTTGTTGATAAAGCGCCTTAAGGTAGGGAAAAAAAGAACCAACAAAAAAAAAAAAAAAACCCCAACCAAAAAAGAGTGCTGAAAATAAGGAAGATGTAGGTAGCAGTAAGGTGTTGAAGGTACCATTGAAATGTGTCCAGGGTTACAAAAAAGCTGACAAATAAAAAAAACCCCTACCAAAAGTAAGGAGCTTTTAGGTGGCAAAGCAGGATGTCTTCTTTCATGCAGTGAGTGATATATTGACTTAAAAGAAATATGACAAATCAGCCTTTTTATTCTATTAAAACTGAACAAAAAAATCTGTCGTGTATTTAGTAAGGATATGACTGACTAGTATGGCAGGAGCTGGGCATAATATACCGTAAGGGATTTTACAGTGAGCTCTGCATTAGTAGCACCCTTAGCAATGTTAGTTTGACTAGTTGGAGTACAACGACTGAAATCCTTTGCAGTGAATATAGGGAACTGGTAACTTTGGAATATCTGTCCTGATTTTGCTTTGTAAAATATTTCTAATCATGTGACCTTTTTTTTTAAACTTGATGGTCTCCAATTCTCCATATACTGCTCCTGGAATATGGTAAGTAGACCCACAGAGAATGTTCAAGGAAGCAAAGATTGTTGATGGATGATTTTAAGGCCAGAAAAAAGGCAGTATTTACTTACCCTTACATCCTGTGTTACATAGGCCAAGTAATTTCACTACTAAGCTCTGAAAAAATCCAAATTCCTTAATACTCCCAATCTGATTTACAGATATTGGGCTGATCCTTAGAATATGAACATTATGAAATCAAGCATTCAGAAATTATTAAATACTTAAGCTTTCAGGCTGATGCCTTTACTGGTCCTGTTGTTGGTACACAGTATGATACAGTCTAGTACCTGCATGCTCCTATCTTGCACCTATTAAGTGGAAGGGATTTTCCGTGAGCTAGAGATGAACCATACCTGACTTCGAGGGCAAAGGATTCAGGAGTCATTGTAGTTGTGTTCCAGTCATGTTTCAAAGTACAGAATAGGTAGTGAGGGCACAGAACTATAGGAAGGAAGAGGAAGGTAAAGTTAGTTTGTACTTCAAGTTATGTGTACTGTAATGTAATCTCTTGTTCCTGTGTTTATTTTTGAATATTCAAGCTTTCTAACTTGAAGAAAGTAGTAATATTCTGAGTGTGATATAAAAAAGTTAATAAAAGTAAATTTTTTGCACAAAAGCAGCTGTTAAATGTTTAATGAAATGGAAGTGATGGATCAATACTGTAGCATTGTCATGTCTAATGGAACACACACTGAAGAGAATACCTGAAGAGAATGTTACACTTAGAAGCCTGACTACTCTTATTAAAAGACTTTTTCAAGGGAGATTCCACATGGGTTTTCTGTCTGTGAAACTCAGAGTAAGGCTGAATGTCAGAGTGAGCATACCATAAGTCAGTTTAAGTTCTTAAACTTGATTCTACTTCAAAATACAAGTCAACCAATTAATCTGTAATGTTTTGCTGCAGAATAAACTGCACAGACTGCATGTAAAGTTTCAACAAAGTTTCTTTCATGCAAGCTGTCATAGTGAATTAAAGAATTAAAGTCCCAACTGAACGTAGCCCTGAGCAACCTGCTCTGGTTTACCCTGCTTTGAAGCATGGGTGAAATTAAAAGTCTTCAGATGTTCATGCCAACTTGAACTTCTCTTCCTCTGATGTTGCAAAATGCAGATGCTGATAGTTCTGTGAATTAACAGATGAAGCCGTTAGTTATTGTGTTCAAGTTTACATCTTAAAGTAGGCTGTTGATAAACTCTTTAATGTGCTCTGTGTTTGCGGGTTTGGTAGTTTTTGAGTTTGTTTGTTTTTTTGTTTTTTTAAGGTATTTTGGTTTTTTTAAGGTATTTTTGGTTTTTTTTAAGGTATTTGTCCCAGTTACAAACATAGCACACTAACTTTTGGTAGAGTTCTATTGCAGCTCAAGTGATAGCAGTGCAAGTATGTGTTACATGTAAACATCCAAAAAAATAAATAAATGATCCAGCTCTTGAAGTTGTTTTCTGTTGTCCTAAATTGTTTTTGTTTGTAAAGAATAAGAAAATATGCTTTTGGATTCTGTGTAGACTTGAATTTTGTGTTTCTTCATTTCTGTATTTCTTGTAATCATTCTGTTTCTGTGTTAAGTAGTTTAATGTGAGCAGTTGCTTCAGTGGGTGCCCTGTTTATTCTGCTTCATTTTCATATTCCTCAATTTTTCAGGAAAAAGTATTTTCTAGTTAAATATAATGCTTACAGGCTAAAATGCAGATTATTTTAAAAAAACTAAGACATAACATTATCTACGTAGAGACACATATTCTCTTATTAATGTTGCTCATACATGTGTGTGTATATCTGTATACCTAGGAACAAAACTATCTGATCTGTCATATTTTACTGTGGAATTAAGTAAACACATTGAAAGAAAAGCTGATTTGTGTAAGTGTAATGAATATGTGTATGGACTTTGGTACATAATTCTGAAACAGGATTTGTGTGGTTTCAGTAGGCTTCTGGAAAATAACAGGCTTGATATCTTATAAGCAGGTAGATAATGAGCAATTTCTTAGATTTGTGTGCATGTACATGGTAAAACATCAAGCTGTTTAGCAAATCAGTAGTTCTCACTGGCCACTTTAGACACAGTCTCTACTTTCTAGTGAAAATTAAAAGAAAGCATGTCGCTGTTGAGCCGCTAGCTGAGGAATGAGCCAGGTTCTCAGACAAGGAAAGAGAGAAGAGAGCTTTATTGTTTTGATTTCCATATATATAGAGTTTACAGAGGTCACCCAGATTGGTCAGCCCGAGACCTCCCCCTAGGCCCAATTGGCCAAGCCCGAACTGACCCAATCCGGAGAAGTTGTTTGCAAAACATCCAAACTTTATCTTGTTTATGAAACATAGCAAAATGTTCCCACGGGAAGGACCTGTGCTAGCCACAAAAGCGTACCATTATAAAAGTTTTAATTTTTTTTTTAAATTCCAAAAATATGTTGCTAATTTTTAATGTAAGTACTTTGGTGCTTTAGTGAAGATTTGCTTCTTGCTGTTGGCAATAATACACAGTGGAATTCTTTTGTATTTGACTTTAATGTGTAAGAACTCTGTGAAAAGTTGTTTTCCACATTCAGATGTCTGTAAATATTCCAGTAGTCTTAATATTTCTGTGTGAGTAGGAAAGCTGCAGGTGAAGCTAGTGATATGTGTAGTGGGAGGATGAGAACTGAAAAGCACTTTTCCCCAGTACCTACTTTAAAATCTGGAACTGAACTCTAGCTCTGAGATAATAAGTTCCTTAATATTAGCCAAAGTTATTCAGACAGTAAATCTGCATGCAGATATGCATCTGAATTGAAAGGGCAATATTGTTTCTTCCTACTCCTTCACTGCAAAGCAAAGCAAGTAAGGTCAACTGTCGCTGTTGAGCTGCTAGCTGAGAGGAAAACCCAGGTTCTCAGGCAAGGAAAGAGAAAAGTGCGTTTATTATTTTGATTTCCATATATATAGAGTTTTCAGAGGTCACCCAGATTGGTCAGCCAGAAACCTCCCCCTAGGCCTAATTGGCCAAGCCCGAACTGACCTAATCTGGAGACGCTGTTTGCAAAACATCCAAACTTTATCTTTGTTTATGAAACGTAGCAAAAATGTTCTCACGAGAAAGACCTGTGCTAGCCACAGTCAACTCTCTCATTCTCTGTGTCGTCATCTGAAAGCTTAAAGATGACTTAATATAAAGGGGCTTGGGGTAAAAAGCCAAAGGAGTTTTAGCAATATGAGAGTATGTTCATCAGGATATTGTGGTTAAGTTCAAATATGTTGCTTCCCACTTCCACAGGATGCACAGAGTTGGGATGTGGAAGGTGACAAGAGAGCTCAGCTTTGCAAATGGATGCAGCCTTTGATCCTGACATGGGTGCAAACAGTGCTGTCCAACCAGAAAGAACATGGAAATACTTGCTTTTCTTTACTGAATAGATTTCATCATTAAAGGCAATCAAGAGCTTGCCATGTATTGAGTAGAGATTTGAAATAAAGATATGGCTAGCATTGTAGAACAGTATTGTAGAACAGTTCTCCTCTTAGTTTTGCTAAGTATTATCATACTTTAGAATATTATATAGAAATATATAGTTCTTTCAATAAAAAAGGGTTTCAATGCATTTCATAGAATCATAGATTAGTTTGGGTTGAAAGAGACCTTTTAAAGGTCTTTAATACAACTCCCCTGCCATGAGCAGGGACATCTTCACCTAGGCCAGGTTGCTCAGAGTCCCATCCAATCTGGCTTTGAATGTTTCCAGAGATGGGGCATCTGCCACTCCTCTGGGCAATCTGTTCCAGTGTCTCATTACCCTCATGAAAAAAATTTGTTCCTTTTATCTAGTCTGTATTTGTGTTCTTATCAGTGTAAAACCATTAACCTTTGTCTTATCACTACAGACATGTTTGTTGCGCTTCTGTTCTTTCATAGGTCGTGTTGTTGTCTAAGCATGTCAGCTGTTGTACAAAGCATCACACATGAAATACTTTATTAGAAAAAATTGTTGGGCTGTAATCTTCTTGAAAATGTTTTGTGTGGCTGAAAATAAGGCTTGTCGATGCTAATACAACTCGGAAATTGGCAGGATATTCATGGGCTCAGCTCCAGTATTCAATCTATGCTGTAGAAGAAGAGCTGACTTGACTATATTCTAGGGCCTGACAGGCAGAAAACAGATCTGTGGGTTTTTTGGTTTGTGGATTTTTTGGGTTTTTTGGGGGGGCGGGGGGTGATAAGCTATACATAGAGGGTAAAAAAATGTATTTTTTTAGGTTGTAATTCTCATTTACGTGCTATATAGATTCTTTTAATCCCAAACTTGGAAATCTCTTGTAATACTGATTGTCCACTGCATTAGAATAAGCATGAACTTACTTGATTTTGCTAATTGTCTCTCAAGAAATGTTTAGAATGTCCTTGAAAAGTGTTTGCATGAGAGGAAGAAGAGAAAATAATCTTAAAGAGTGAAGACTAAGACAGATTTTCTTGCTATTTTCAACTGTCCTTTGTGTTAGTTTAGAGACGGTAGAGCCAGGCTGTTGTCCTTACTGCTAGTCAGGATGGGATTAGAGGTAAAGGACAGGTTAAAACAGGGGAACCCTAATTAAGTGAAATAAAAACAATTTCTTATGGGGGTAGACAAACAGTGGAATGGGTTGCCCAGACCAGCAGTTGGAATCTCTGTTCCTAGAGATACTCAAGAGTTTGACTGGGCATGACTGTGCAGCCCTTTGTACTTGGACATGCTTTAAGCAGTGGTTAAGACTAGAGGACTTCCAGAGGTTGTTTACAACTGAGATTTATTTTATGATTATATGGAAGATTAAAATTAAATGAGACTTTGCTATACTTAAGAAATACAAGGAGGGTATTAAAACCTTTTTCACTAAACAGTTTATGATAATATTTTAATATTTTAATATTTTAATATTTTGTGTAATTTGTGAATGTAAATTGCAAGCTTTAACTATTAGCTCTGGTACTGTTCCGTTGAGGAAGTTTACAAGATGTTCACTTCTTTCCTAACTCAGAATGTGCAACTATCTATTATTTCCTGGTTTATTTAATCAGCAGGGTATAGGAAATATTTGAGGGAGAATGATACAATAAATAAGTAATTTTCTTTTTAGATGTAACACAAATGATACATAATTACAGAAGTTAAATTGCAGAATGTGTTTTGGAAAAATTATGTGTATTTATGGGTACTTCACCACAAACACCTAGATATGTGCACTGGTTTACAAATTTAGAAAGAGTTGCTAAGTGCCACTACCAAACTAGGAAACTTGCTTTCTAGTCTAGTTATAAAGAATATAGAATGGAGGATAGACAATTTTTTATACGTTACAAAGGTAGTTTCTGTTGTGGTTGTCTTACTGTCTCTCTTTATCTGTGTGCACAGTGGCTTTGGTGTAGTAATTTCCCAATCTCATGAGAGCAAATACATGTGTTTCTGTGTTGATCATAGCAGAAAAGAGTAGACTAATTCTACCTCTTTTATCAGTAGGTTTTTGTCAGAATTTCTCAGCAGGGCAGCTTAGAGACATATTTCTCCTCTGAGCCTGTTTTAGCACTGATGCTGCTGAGGCAACTATTTTTAATTTTTTTTTTTTCTTTTGAATTTCACTTCATAGTGACCAGAGAGGGGGCTGGAGGAAAACACAATCTCAGGCCCAGGATTTTTTTGAGTGAGGCTGGTGCAGTGTTACCTAGTTTTGGATATAGCAGCATTGTTGAAGTATCTCTCCTTAAATCTGAGAGGGATGCTGTAGTAGAGAATTTAGAAAAAAAATGTAATTTGTTCAAAGACACCATGATTTTCCTACAGCATTTCAAGGTCCATAGCAAAAACTGGACTCTGGATGCAGAGGCTTGGTACAAGGATTCAGATCCCAACTGACCCCATAGTCCAAAGCAGACAGGTTCTCTGAAGTATTTAATAGACAAGATTGTTGTTTCAATGCAGCAGGTCATAGCTGTTGATCTGGAAAACGTTTTCCTTTTTTGGCTTCTATCTCCAAAGCAAAGTAGAGCTGATCCTGACAAAATGTGACCAGTTGAGGATGGGAACTCAATCTATCTTTAAAGTATCACTGAGAAGAAATGAACTGAAATGTTAATGTACTCAAGTGCCCTTTCAGACTGTTGTTTTTCTTTCCAGCAGAAGGAAGGTGGCACATATAGGCCATTAGAAATAATAAAAGATAGTCTTCAGCTATGATTGCAATTTATATATAAAGTGTGTTATTACTGCACATTTGCATAGACTGAAAAAGGACTTGGCATCTAGTTTTAAATGCTAGCTGTAGTTCTTGTTAGTGTTGAATTCACTGCAGAGATTTGGTATGTTGCTTTGTTTTCATTTTGGAGCTAGTACATTGACAGCCATGACATTCTGCTGCTGCTTGTTTGTCACCGTAACTAAGACAACTTGACATGCAGAGTTTGTAGGCAAACACACAGTAAAGGCACTAAGGATTTGATCCCTGGCCTTGGTATGTAACTTTTTTATTGCAAAACTCACATGACAGAGAAAGGCAATGATGTGTGCAGTATGTTAGTTATTTTGTTTTATGATAGATCAGGATTTTTTAAATTGTCATTAGCCCTGTATCTGCAGCATTGAGCTGTCATTCTCTACAAGTATATCTGTGCTTACTACCAAAGTCCTTCTGGTTTTAGTTGAGTTCTTTTAGTCTACCTGATAGCAGCAAAATCTGTGCTCTTTACATGACAAACTGCAATCAAATATTATTGTCAACATTTCAAGGATATGTCAGGCAAAGAGGACATGCAGACAGAAGTCTGATTCTCCTTCCACTTATATATAATGTACTTCTTTCAGAATCAACATGGAATTAATTTAATAGAATAGGTAAATATGATGTTTTCTTTGTAATCTCGTTTCCCTGTTTGGACCTGGGAGGCCTCAGCTCTTTTCTACTAGGTCTCTCCTCTGTCAGACCTTACATGGGCAGGGGAATCTACTGCCAGACACATATAATACCTTGTTGAATTTGACATGCCGTATTAAATAAACCTTGTTTAGAAAAATGCTTCATTTTTATAGTGACATCGCTGTCAAATGGAAAGAAGAGAATGAGTTTAATTAGTGATAGAAGTCTTATTTAATGTCAGTGTTTTAATAAGACAGGCTATTCTACTTGGTATTTCCTCATGAGGTGAGCTCTGAATACAGATCCTCTGTGTTAAAAAGAAAGTAGTGGCAAGTAATTCCACCCTCTTTCAGCTATTAAAAGATCAGTAATTATTTTTTTCTGTTGGAGTTTAGAATAGTGTGAAAAATGAAACTACAGGCAGGCTGGATATGTTTGGCAAATTGTTACAATTAGTTGTATTTCAAAGTCTCTCTTCCTGCATACTTCAGGTACGACTTTTTTTTTTTTTTTTTCTTCTTCCTGTAGTGATTATAATAATGGTGAATCCTGGTCCCAGGGTGGGAAAAATACTGGAAAAAGCCTTAATGGGCTTATGTGGATTTTGGGTCAAGTCTATGGGGAAATGTTCCTGAAATCTAGGCTTAGAAAATTGATGTAGAAAAATGAGGTGAACTGATTTTCAACAAAGTTTTTTTGATAGCATAAAGCTGTGGAGGATCTTACAGGAATGTGGACTGGGGTTTAGAGGTACTATAAAAAGAATATTTAATTTGATCTTCTATCATTTTAGCTCAGTTTAGGCTTTTAACAAAGATAAGTCTTATTAAAGTACTACAGAATATTTCTGAACAGAAAAGACAATAGTTTTTTGTGAGAAAGAGTAGAAAGTTCTGTGTTTTTTCATCCTCACTATAGAGCACTATATCAGGGCTTAACTCAGAAACTAAGAGAGTAAGAGAAAGATTAGGAAGAGGCTGAAGTTGACAAATTGCCTTCTCTTTGGAAAGATCCCAAAATAAATTGCACTGTATGCTGTACAAATGATTAACATTTGGCAACATTGAAATTAATCTCATTCTGGGGCAGGATACAGCAGATTTTTGGTGCTCAGCAATGTAATTCTATTTTGAGGCAAATTGAAGACTCACTGTTCTTGAAGCAGAGGGAAATCTCAAAAATGCAGAAAGCAATTTCCTAATTGGATACCAAAAAGGTTAATCTTCCTTTTCAGGGTGTGCGTGTGTGTGAAGAGTTGTGTCACTTGTAATTATAGCTGCCAAGAATCTGGCCAAAGTAAAATAGTCAAGTCTTTGGTGTTAAGTCCCTCAGAAGTAAAAATCCTTCTAATAGCATAGTCCTTCCAATACACCATTCCTCTGCGAGTTCAGCATGGACTTGGTGTGTCATGTTCTGAAGCATCAGCAGGGTTTCCTGCAGCCAGTGGGATTATCCTTTGTCAGTCATCCTGGCAAGGTCCGAATCTGCTAGGTTTGAGATTAAAGGCCATAATAACCTGACATAAGACCTGAGGGACTGAGATAACAGAATGCTCTTTTAGATGGGAAAGAGCATCCATCTTTCCCATGCTGGGGATGCAGTAAGGTGTGAAAGTAGCATGACATAATTTCTTTGACTGTTAAATAATCTTTTGTGTTTGTTGTGGTATTTTGTTGTAATAATTCACAGAAATTTAGTAGTTTGCGTGTAAGAACCAAGCATTGTGATAAACATGGCTTTTTAATTTTCATGTATGTAAACTAGTCCTTTGATAGAATCAGTGAAAGGGAGTTAGCGTTCAAAGATTTACCTTGTGTGAAAATATTCCTGCTGGTGTCCTTGAGATCTGGAGAAGCCCTAAAGAATGAAATAAGCAAAATGTAATTTAAAAAAAAACAAAAGAAAAATTTCAAGGAAAAATTCAAGAGATAATGACTTAGGGTAAAGAGTAGGTGATTAGTAAATGAAATTTGGAGACTATGGTAGAGTCCATTAGTGCACATTGTAAGATGCTGCTGCAGCAGGGATACCAGCCAGTAGACATTTTTCTTTCAAAAGTTGCTAGTCTTAAATGTAGGGTAGTTTTTACTTCATCAGTTCCCAACACAGGTAATGAGATATTATTTACTCATGCTGTCTGACATTTCGTACAGTAGGACTTTGTCCTGTCCTGTTTCATGTTCAGGATGTCTGTTATCAGAGGATCTGTGCCAATGTTGTGGAAACCATTTAAGAATGGGCTGCTTCTTGATCCTTGTTCTGCTGTTCTAGAAGGGATGCATTGCAGAGCATCCTATAGCACCACATGCCAAAGTTGATTGGAGTTTTGTGTATAAAGCAGGAACTTCATAGTATAGTGCATATGAAAACATCATATTTCAGAATAATGCAGTCACTAAGATCTACAAGAAATGGGTCAATTACTTTGAGTTAAATTTAGGTTACATGTAAGAATAATTCCTTCAAGAAATCCAGCACTTGGTGATATACTTGTTCATTATCCTTTGTGAATTTAATAAAAGAATAATACAGGAATTTCTAAACTGCCATTTGTGGATAAAATTCTGTAGATTCCTTTACTGATCCTTTGAATGCTTTTATTTATTTCTTTTTCTTTAAGCTTCATCAGTAAAAGTTACTGCTTTAGGGTCTGAGAAGTAATACTCTCTTACGGAGCCCTGCATATGGAATTGTTCTTTCTCTGAATAGCTGCTGTTACTTGCAGTGAGAATGAACCCAGTCTTTGCTTTAACGTAAGTGACTAATGGCTCTATTTTCTTTAGAACCAGTGGAAGATAGCCATTTTGGAGGAGAACCATTCTTCAGTAATTTCCGAGGAAGCCTATTCTGATGGAGCAGATTTGACAGATAATATTTAGTGATTAAAAATAACCATAAAAAATACATGGTACCACAGTGTGGTTTTGTACAAGTTGTCACCTCTGCTCAATAAAGGCATTTAGGATGATGTTAAGGGTAGCATCTCCATATATATTTAGGAGGAAGAGGGACCCTCATTTTCTTTCCCTCACTTGCTGAGCTAAGATGTGTGTAAATGAGCAGAAGATGTCTGGTACATTAACATGCCTAAGAGAAGAGCCCTGTAGGAGCTGACTTAGAAAAACTTCTTTAGGACTATTCCCAAACATTTGGACTAAAACTAGGGCTGGATCAGCTGCTCTGAAACATGAAGAATTCAGAGGGGAAAGCAAAGGTCTCACATACACAGATTTCTTGCTGTGTCTGGGAGTATTAACAGGGGAAGCTGAATTGGTCTGAGTCCTTTTTGCTGCTGCTGCCCCTGCTGTTAGTAAAGCTACACCTGCAGTTTGAAAGACAGAAGGCCACTGTTTCTCAGCTATTTTATGGTTTCTGTAGATGCACAGTAAGTAAGGTGTTTTGACTCTTTCATGTTTCTCTGTAATATGTCCTGATTTTCTTGGTATTTTATGAAAAGTAGTATTTATTAAAATTATTTTAATAAATCTTAATAAATTAGGATACAAAGTACCCTAGGCAGTATTTACTTCATGCAGGAATTCCTTACATTCTCTTTTCACCACACATGGTTAGGATACTGAAACAACCTTAACTCTTCATAACACAAACATGGTGAGGGGAGCTAGGAAACAAAACATCTGTAATTTCTTTAAAGTTAATTTGCTTTTATTTGGGATTCTTAAACTTCACTGTCAGTAGGATTCTGCCTAAAGTTCTTATTTATCTGCTTGGTATCACCATCATGCATTTTATTTGAAACTGTTGCAACTCTCTTGCCTTAATGTAGCTTTTGTCAAGGGAGGAAATAATTGGAATGTGCAGTGCTTTCAGCATTTTTACTATTTAATATTTGCTGATACAATAATGAAAAATGTCACAAGACAGGTGTTTCTGAGGGATGAGAAAACACTTAAATTCCAGACATGCTAGAACTAATGTTTGAAAAATTGGAACATTAGAAAGCTTTTTGAGGCAGCAGCCTCTGTTGTTTTATCTGAGAAATATTGTAGTGTTATATTAATCTCTGCTAATATAAACCGAGCTTTTCTTGAAAAGAAAGTATCTGATTAGGCAAATATCAGAATAGGTAAGTAATATAGTGATATTGTGAATTTTACACTTAAATTTTATTTTAAATATAGGTTGAATGAGCACAAATCTTACAAATTCTTGTTACAAAGACTGGCAAGTTTTTGAGAAGAAGTTGTCCTTGTGAAGAACATATCTTAAAGAGATTAACTAAAGCCTAAATTTCTTCTTAAGCACACGGGGCATTTGGCTTGCAAATATTTTTCTGAGAAATGAACCCTGATTTGGTTTTGTTTAAACAAGCAGGCTAAGATATGCCAGTGAAGTTCCTTTCATCTGTAGGGTAACTATTTATTTTCAGTGAGACAGCTGATTTTTTCCAAATTTATCTAATAATGAAACCCAATTCAAATATATATTGCTTGCTAAAATATGTATTTTCCCAAATCACATCATATACTATTGTTACTGTACTAAATAAACTATCACCCTGAAATCTGTATGTGCTTTTTCTGTCTTGTTCGCCAATTTGCCAAATTTGTACTTTCCTAATGTTGGCAAGAAGTGTGGGAATTTCTTCATATCCTACAAATCAAAAAGGATGACTGAGTTACTTAGAAAATAGTTCTTTTTTCTTGTTATCAACCTCATTTTCTCTTGTCTGTATACTTGTTTTATTATTGACTTTAAACTGCATGAGATCTTATTTACATTCCTTAATTGTAGATACTAATTACTTTCTTAATATCTGTGTAGCACTCTTGAATGGAGGCCAATAATTTTAACAGCTTCCTTCTCTTAAGTTGCAATATGGTTTTCCTTCCATCCCATTTTCTGTTGCCACATCTGTTCTTATTTGCTTAAGAATAATTCCTCTCTCATAATATTTTGTATTCCTTAATTTCTTCAGTTTTGGACTGTTTTCACACTAGGGTGTTCTTTGTCTCCATGGCAATGAGAGGTAGACTAGAACATTGTTCTAAGCCTTAGCATAAGAGACTTTTTTTTCCTCTCCTGGGAGGAACATACCAAAATTCTGTCTATGCAACTGGCATGACATGGTAGATCTCATGATTATCTTTGTAATGAATTTTCTCCAGGCTGAAAAACAAAGAAACAAAGGTAATGTCAACAAGCTATAGTATCTGTTTTGTAACTGATTCCAGGTTTTTATCCCTGATATGCTAAAAAGACAAAAAAATTCATCTTCCTGAATAAAGATTGATGGGTAGCACTTTTTTCCCCTTCTTGTTGTAGTCAGATATGGTTGAAAAAATGTTTTCCATAAACTGCATAATAGGCAAGGCCTTTTCAAATACCTTTCTTAGACATTTAGTAGACCTTTAAAACCTAGTCAGTTACTCTCCTTGTGCCCTCTGTGTGTCCTTCACATCTCACAGGACTTCTGTCCTGAACATGATGCAACAGTTTGTATAGCTGCATTATACAGCAAGAGGCAGGGGGAGGGAGGGAGGGAGAAGAGTTTGAAAAGACAAGTTACATGAGCTCCTGTCATTTGTGGAATAGTGCAGCATTTGATACAGAAGGTGCACTGCACCCACCATTTTCTCCTTGTGCACAGAACTGTTACTTCATTGTATAAAGCTCTCTGGCTGGCTGGTCAAGCACCCTTGGTGGGTCTCTGAACTGAGTATTTCTTTCCTAGCTTTTATTTTTTAAGATGTTAGCCATTTATGGCAGTTCCCAGAGATCCTCTTTATACAGTTCACTATTTTCTTTTGTAGACGCAAACCATAGCCTCACAATCATACTGTCATTCTCTTCCAACATACCAAGGTAAATTCCCTCCAGCCCCACAGATGTGATCTGAGTTCCCTGTATAGTCTGTTGCTGTTTTGCTGCTTTTGGCTGTACTGTGGCATTGTTTACAGAGATCAGGGAGTAATTTTTGCCTTGATATTAGTTCCTTCCTTTTCAAAATGTTTTTCAGTGTTTTCTCCGTATTTCTGAATATATACTTTAGTGAGCATTTGGTATTTCTTGGCAAGTGATTTCAAATACTGTGCAATTCAAATGTGCTGTTAGTAATGCTGTTAGTACCAAATAAACAGCATCCACAGAAATCTTACTGAATGGGAGCTGTGCAACAGAGACAGAGAGGGCTGAAAAGTGGTGGCTCCTAGCCCAGCTTCATCAATGGTGCTAGAAGCATGAGGCAAAGGAAAGGGAGCGGGATAAACACTGAATGTGGGGAGCTGAGTGCCAGAGTCAGTGGAAGCAGCCATTGATTCTGATTGTGCTTTGCCAGCCCCATGAATACAGCCTCAGGGGTGGCATGGCCAGGAGCTGGAGCAGCAGAGGAAGCTGACATCAGCCTCCCTGGGGGCTGGCACTGAGCAGCAAACCAGTGTCCTGTCACCTGTCATCCCTGCACCCTGCTCATGGAGACTGAGTGCCAGACAACTAGCAAAGGAGTTTTGCAGCAAGGCTCAATCTTTCGTGTGTGCCTGAGTGTCTTAAGTGGCTTTATGGGAAGCATAACAGGTATTTCAGCTGGTAAGAAGAGGGAGATCCTGTTGAGCAGAAAGTATTGATCCAAAAATGGGCTAGATAAACAGTCCCTGCCCTCCTGGAGCTAGTTCTGTTCCTAGTTCTACCTGTAGCTATATCACATCACATAAGGTCTGACAGATCAAGCAAACTATTGAATGCACCTGGGACAGTTAGTAAAAAATGTGCTAAGGAGCACATGGTCAATCCTGGCTTCTTGCCTTCACAGATGTTCTGAGATATGTAAGATGCTATGATAGTAAATATGGTGCTGGGGAGTGTGGGATCTGCCTTATTCTCATGTGTACAATATCCTGCACTTAACTGGCTAAACTAACACTCTGCATTTGTACAGCAGAGTGCTCTCATGACTTACGATAGTCATTAGGCTGTGCAGGTCAGAGGAGATAAAAACCAGTGCCTGATAGGCAAGTGAGTATCCACATGCTGTTGAACAGCATGTCTGCATCCTGGATGAGAATTCCAGACTGGCTCAGGTTTCAGGCTGAAGAATTTTCCAGTACACAAGCATAATGTATTCTCCTGGTGCAACTTATGCTTCCTCAGTTACAGCTTATATTTTGGGGCAGTACTCTTGTTGGGTGTGTGTATCTTAGTTACTGTGTGTATGCTGTCTGTGGCCCTCATTTATTTGAGGGAACTGCAGTGGTTAGGAGTGGTAGATTTCCCATATGATGGCAGTTTTGTTGTTGTCTCATCCTTTTATTCCTGTAACAGTTTCCATGCGATCAGCAATTTAAGGCTTCATAGGATAATGAGAATCTCACTGACATTAAACTGAAGGTCCTGGAGCAAAATACAAATGGAAAAAAAAATCTGTATGTTTCCTTTCTTTTTCCAGCACTGGAAAGAGATTGGTGCAGAGGTATCAGATGACAAACCTACACCAGCTCTTTCAGTGAGACTTAGGATACAAATACAAGTTACAGAGTCACTGGGGAGGTTTGGGGTGGATGAGTGAAACCCTCTGCTTTTGGACTGGTGCAAAGATTGAAGGGGAGATACTTGGTGAGCTCAAGTTTGCTGCAGAAGTGAGCTTGAGGCAAGGGGAGAGCTATGAAGTAGGACAGTTGGCTTGGCTGAGTTGGCTTGTTGGAGTGGAGTCTGAAAATAGCCTTGCTACCAAACAGCAAAGTCCTAGCCTAAAAGAGGTAAAGGGCTTTCATGTCAGATGAGAAGCAGATGTGTGTACTTGAGGTGCAGATAGAAGAATTTGAATAGAAAGCCCATTAAAAACTCCCTGAAATTAAAAAGAATGAAGTACTGAATAGGAAAACAGCCAAAGACAGCGAGGAAAAAAATCTAAATCTAATACTGTAGTTTTTAAGTTTTAATAGGGAGCATGTGCAGCCAGAAAAACTTTTGCTTCTGAAATTGTCAAATGCAATTTCACGTGCATCTGCAAATTGTTATATAGCTCTTCTTTGTTAAATGGAAACCAACCCCTCTGTGGGAATTGGGCGGCCATCAGTAAAATGTATTTTTTGCATGATGGTAAGTCATATAAAATCTGAGTGGAATTTTGTATGGGCAGAATTAAGTGTGCCATTGAATAATGTTCAGGAAATCTTGTCTTTCCTCCTTTGGTGACTGTTAGAAGTATCGTTTATTGAAAAGTTATTATAAATGAAGCCTGACATTGTACAGTTGCCTATTAGTCTTCTTCTAATATTGGTAGTTTTTAAGTTACATAAATAACAAAATCTCGGTATTATGGCAGTGAAATGGTGCTTCAGTAAAATACAGCGATAATTACAAGTTCAGAAAACTGCTTCAATTTTCACAGATTCTCTGTTACAAATAACCTTTGATTTTAATATATTAGCTTTTATTGTAGAGACCATACTAGAACTAAAATGTTGAACACAAAACAAGGGCTAAGTTTTCTTTATCCAGTTTTTCAGGTCAACCTTGGTCTGAAAATATTTGTGAGGAAACTTCCTTCCTTGCCCTTGGACACTTGCTGTTCTCTGAGTCAGTCATCTTACCTACCATGTATTTCTATGCTCTTTATATTTCTGTGGGATAATAATTCAAGGGATGGCAGCATCTACAGAAAACATTGCAGAGGAGAGATCAGTTAAATAATGTAACAAATGTGCTACAGAGGAAAGAAGAGTAATAGAATCATGGGTTCTATGTTTATTGAAAGATGAAAACTTCTGCTGCATAACTACATTGTCATGTATAGGTTAGGGTTTTGCTGTTTGGGTTTTTTTTTTTCATTGAGGTTTTTTTTTTCCCATTGAGTTGTTTTCTTTTAATGTACCTAAATGTGTATTTCTTAAAACTTACATAATAACTCCCTTTCAAGAATGAGAGAATTCATATAGAAGAATGTTGAAGTCTTAAAAGAAGCAATAAAAGTGTTCAAGGCAGAATATATATATTTTTTCTTTTCTATTTTTTAATGTATTTTGATAACTGCTGTTTTGGTCATGTGGCTGCTGTTTTGGTTCTTTTTATAGGGTTGTCAGATTTTCAGAGGACACAGGTATTTTTTTTTTGTTTTTTTCGTTATAGTAAGACCTTTTCAGGAAAAAGAAAAAAATTATTAGTCTCAAAGTGCATATATAATTGTAGCATGAGCTTAAGTTCTTAGAAACACTTCATCACTATGACCCTGAATGAGTGTAATGCTTAAACCGTGCATAATTGTAAGGCATGGATATTAAACTCATTGAAATCCATCATCCGTGGCTATTACAAGTGCTTTGTGTCTTTCAAAGAGACACTTGAAAGAAATACTGACTTTTCACATAGTTTCAAGTGGAGCAGTAAGGATGAATTTTCTGTTTAAAATGTCTGAATACCTTTAGCTGGAAAATGTTTAAACAGTGGTATGGTTTCTGTAACAAACCTGTGACTTTGTTCTGTGTACTTTTACGACTTGCCCTTTAACATGCTCAGGACAAAGGCAAGGCAAGCCCTGAAGAAATTCAGAAGACATTGGCTCTGTCCTGAGACCCTGAGACATTGCTTTTGCATTTATAGAATGTTAAAGGATACTTTACCTAGAGATGCTCTGATGCTACCCAGCCTTCACTGTAAACTGTGTATTCATTCATTCATTCATTTGTTCATTCATTCTTTTTGTGATACTAAAATTACGAAAATGAGACTTTGTAAATTATATTATGATCTTGATTATGTTCTGCAAAGGATATTGAACATTATTGTAATCAAACTTAGTGACTGAAGATCAGGAAAGATCTGAATGTAACAGGAAGCCAGGTTCTTATGAAGTTTAAACAGCTTTAGGAACATCTGTAAAATTGTGAAGCTATAATTTATTGACAGAAATTCTTTACTTAATCTGATAATTGATTAACAATTTTAATTCTTTATAGAAGTACATAGGGATTTTGTGTAACATTTCCAATAGTGGATTTTTTTAATGTAACAGCTGATTTGAAAAATTAATTCTTTAGGAAAATCAGTGTAGGTATATATGGTATATGAGTATTTATATTTTGGATTTAAGATAGAAAATTCCATGCAAACCATAATCCAATCAGATCATAGTACAATAAAAAAGAGCAAAAACGCACACACAATCTACAAAGACAGTAGAGAGGTATGCATACTGGGGAGAAGAATACAGAACAAAATAGTGTTGTGTTGTGCATAGATCCATAATACTACTTCATCTTGAATGCTCTGCACAATTCTAGTTACCAATAAAATAGCCTTGGAAAAGATTCAGAGAAGGCTAATGAGTAAGGTACAGAGTTGCTTTGTAGACAGAAGTAAGTCAGCAAGACTTCTAGCAATGCCTGAGGGAGATTATATTTGGGATCTGTGAAGTTGTCTGTAGTATGGAGATGAACAAGAATTGCTTTATCTTCTGGATGGTTTGAGGCCAACTTGGGAACATATAATTTATACAAGCCACGCTTGTTCATTCTTCCTTAAGCAAAATTAAGGATGTTTTGCCTTAGAAGGGATTTTTGTCACACTCAGGATGATGTCTCTTTAGTTCTAATAGCTTTATGTTCTAGATATTCTAATTTTGCACCATTTTAATAATAACCCTGTTTCCTGAATGGGCTTGTTGTGGGTGAACATTGTTGATTTAGTAGAAAGGGAATCTATCACTTTGTTTTTTCAAGAATTTAAAGTTTTGCCACTGTGGTGTGATTCATGGAACAGCATTGCATTACCACTGGTTCAAACCTGCTCAGAACACCACTGTAGGAATAACATCATAGTCATTGTTAAGAGGAATATTTGAAAAATACTGTAATAATGTAATTTCTGCTTATTTCTCATGTGATTAAAAAATTTGACATGCATATATGTATTTTATTACTTTAAAAATATAGTAATTAAAAGGCAAATTGTATATACTGCTTTGTAGATTGTTAATCTGTGCAGCACCAGAGTAAAGGAATGGGTAAGTATGGGTGCAGAAATACAGTTCTATTTTGCACTTCCAGATTCTGCTAATTTCCTTCTTTCTCTTCTAAAGTACACATTTTCATAATAACATTTTTACTAATAAGACAAAATCAGTGAAATACAATTTAGGCTGCAACCCTTTTTTGGGTTTTTTTTTCTTTTCATTTGGGGTAAAAACCCAACAAATGTTCTGGACTTGCAAAAATGTATTTGATACTTGATCATTTTTAATTCTGTGTGACTTTAACAAATATATGAGATTCACATTTTCTCAGTAGTTAAATTTTATATAAACTGAGGTTTCTTTACAGTGATCTTTTAGCAAGTGGGATGGAACTGCTGGATTTGACAGTACACCCACTGCATTTTGTTAAGTTTAATTTATGCAGACTTTAAAATATTTGGTACATTTTTTTAATATATTTTGTTCTAGAAAATGGTTAGTTAGATTAAACATAATAATAAATAATTCCAGCCATTTTTCCGTGCCACCTGTTATCTCAGATGTGCAGATCAATCTATTGTCTTGGCTATGAATTTGTAATTTATAATCAAATTTCTCATAATCTTGAAAGCAATTTATTTAATTCAAGTTTTTAATTCTTGGAATTGAAGCCTAATGCAGCTGATGACATAATTAGGAAGATATTTTATGTTTATGAAGATGATTCATAGAAAATAGAGCTAATTAGACTGACTTAATGAAAGATCTTACTGATGCCATTAAAACGACATAGCAAATTATTTTGCTAAAATTCACATATCATTCTTCAAAATAGCTGTATTTTATTGATGATGACTTTGAAGCTTTACTTTTGAAAAATCATACACTGAAAATGTAATTAAGTTTATCAATACCTTAGAAGTTAAAGGAAAATTACTGTAACATTTTAAAAATAGTGTTAAAAACCTTACCTATGTGAGTACTGTGAATAATACATTTTCTATTTTAAATGCTAGTAAGTCACATTTTTGAATAGCATTTTTATTTTGTGAGCAATGCAAATAGCATCTGAATTACACTGTTTTATTCTGTATAAGTAATTTGTCCCATTATGATAACTGTAATCTTTTTCTCTCCTTTTTTGTTTTATTTTGCTGCTTGCCTTTTCTAGGAAGTCGAGGTTGGTATGCTTCTTCTGTCTTTCATGCTACTGTGAACTTTTCATGTATTCATTATGTTTTACTAAATTTAGGTTGTTTCTCCCCCTCCAGGATGATTATTTTCGTACATGGAGTCCGGGTAAACCATTTGATCAAGGTAAGATTCCACTCCTTGTTACTTGTGTGGGATAAAATTTAAGTAATTATATTTGTGCTCCTCTTCTAGAATACTTGCAGAATTCTGTTAATTTGTGCTATTGGCTCTGTCTTCAAATAATTGATTTAAAGAGGACCAGCAATTCAGACTAATCACCCTTTTATATCTGTGGTTTTTTCAAATATTTCTTGATTAGAGAAAGAGATGGGAACATTAGAAACCTCCAAAGTAGCTTAAAGTTTCCCTTGGATAAATATGAGTTTTGGAAGATTTTGTTTTATTTGTAGAAGTTAAGAACTGATGTGTTTTCAGTAGGGCATCTGACAAAAAACAGGCATGCAACATAATATTTGTCTTTTGCAGTCAAGAAGAGTATTACTAAGATTTGAATGTCTCTTTATATCCAGCGGATAAAAGATTATCTAGAAAACCAATTTTGGGAGTGTGTCATGTTCAAGTGATCTATCTTGAGGCAAAATGCAGCTGGAGCTTTGGGAATGCTGGAGTACAACAGTTCTAGGGTGAGAATAATATGAACAAATGCAGCAAATATTCTCATTACACATTCCCTCCCCAAACATTGGAACATAATATTTACTGTCAATATAAACCCCTTCATGTATGTTGTTTCAGAGTGTATTGCTGCCATTTTGAAACTGCTGAGAATCTTGATACTTTTTTAAATTGCTATGTGAAGTGCTTCATTGACTTTGTCTTTTCTGATAGTACCAGTGGCATAAGTGCAATGAAGAAACAGTGCAGGGGCTTGTAAACAAGAGACCAATATAAAAATATGTTGCAAAGATAGTGTTTATTCAATTTAAAGAACTTTCTCCAAAATGGATACTGACTTATAAGGGATATTATTTTGTTGTAATATTTGAAAAATCTCTGGTTCAAGGAATTGGTAGTTGTGCATATATTTTTATTAAAAAAAGAGTGTCCTAAATTTAAGCCTTCCAGTCCCTAAAGGGGCCTGAATAAAAGCTGGTGAGAAGGGACTTTTTACAAGGACATGTGATAGGACAAGAGGCAATAGCCTGAAGCAGGAGAAAGCTAGGTTTAAATTAGATATTTGGAAGAAATTCCTTACTATAAGATGGGGTGAGGCCCTGGGGCAAATTGCCCAGAGAGATTGTGAACTTCCCATCCCAGTAGGTGTTCAAGACTAGGCTGGATGGGGCTCAGAGTAACATGGTCTGGTGGCAGGTTCACTGCCAGCAGTGAGCAGGGGCATTGGAGCTAGATGGTCTTTAAGATCCCTTCCAACCTTAACTATTTTATGATTCTGTGAAAAGTGTTTTAATTCATTCTTCTATACTTCAGTGTATTTTGAAAGGCCTTCTAATGTTAGTGTGTTGAAGTATGTCAGAATTGCTCATGTAGACAGATGTGTAAATCTATTTGTATTAATAAGAGTGGCTATATGGAAATGTATGTCCAAGCATTCTAGGAGGTTAGCCCTTTCCATGGAAATGTATAACAGTATTTATTCCTGGGCTGCAAAATCTTTTTTAAAAGATGGGAAAATACTGTGATTTGCATTGCAATCCACCAACACCATGTCTTAAAACAGCATTTGACATTAGACTGAAAGAGAACTTGTTCTCATTGAACTCGTTTGCTTATATCCTTATAACATAGAGAAACATTTAAATGTTTAGACCGTATATTTAATATGTGTATGTATATGTACACACCCCTAAATGTTTATGTATTTCTATGAATATTACAATGTAACCTGTTAATAAACAATTAGGTGGGACAGGTATTATTGTTGGAATAAATATGAGTGTTCTATTATCGTATTTAGTTACTGCTAAAAGCCAAGTTTTGCTCTTTCAGTGGTTTTAGAAATAAACAAGTATGATGTTTGGTGTTTAGGACTATTCTGAGTTCACTACCTTAGTAGTTTTAATTTATGTTTTATTAATGCTTACTCAAATTTACCTCTTCACACACACACAATATTTTCTCACACATTTTCTTCATATGCCTCTTTTACATGAGATGAAAATATTCAGGATACTTCTGGTACATTTTATTTTTAGTCTACAGATGGTAGCAAAGCTTGGAGGGTGTAACTATTGAATGAAATTGTATACACAAAACACTGGTGTAATTTTTTTAAGTGGAAAAGATGTTTTCCTTTGCTCAATAGAAATACCTTGGAGGAACAGTGGAATATATTCATGTAATTGAAAAAATGCAGAATGACATTTCTGTGGAGGTTGAACACCCTGAAGGTATAGTTGGTTTGTAGATGTATTTATAACATTTCTTGTAGACCATTCCACTGAATTATTTTTGGCTTTTGTAGTATCAGGTTATATTAGATGTTTGTTTACAGCAGGAATACTCTAGATACTGTTGTACAACGAAACCAGATTTTGAAACGATTTCTCTTGTATTAGTTTAATGTTTGTCTTTTAGCTCTGTATATTTTGTCTACCTAGTTCTGTAATCATTTGGTTAACTAAGGATATCCAAACATATGCAAACACATCTTTATAATTTGCGAATATGTTTCTGTACTGTGAACTGAAATAATTTAAAGTAACATTCAATAAAATAATTTGGTTCACTCATTTGCAAGCCCTGGGAAGTCATAAGGCAGCTTAATGAAGATCCATTAGTTGAAGACTGAAAGTCATGTAGATTAAACTTTGTTGTATTTGATATGTGCTCTCATGGTCTAGTTTTTATAGTAGAACTATTGATGTTTTTAAACTAGAAATGTATATCCATCACTTTCAAGATAAGTTGCAGTGCTTTGCAATTAAAATGTATCACATAGCACTTTAAAATGTTGTCTCAGATAAAGAAATGGTGTCTTTGTAGGGGGACACTGAATTTCAAAAAGAGAAGAACTAAAAAGCTTTTAACAATACTTCATGCTTATTTACTATTAAGACTAAACTATTTTTAATCTGGAGAACAGTTTCCAGTTTCAGGTGTTTAGGTATGTTTAGGAATCCTGCTCACTAACTAAATCCTATGTTAAACTGATTCCCACTGCTTTATGATACTTTCAACTAGCCCTTGCCTGGAAAGATCTCTAGTAGATGTCTGAGGAACTCATTAAGAGTGCTTTTTCTTAATTATCTGATCCTGTGTTTAAATGATTCTTTTATTATTTCTCTTTTATAAATTTATCTGCTGTGGTAACACCATGCAAATGCTTTTCCTATACAGTTCACAGACTTGGCTCCTAACTCAGGTTCTCTGGATAATACACATCTGCTTCTCTAGTTACGGCTCTCCAATTGTACTGTACAATTCAGGCAAAAGATAACCATTATCAGTATTAATTTCAATTAAACATCTACCTGGGTTCCATGTTAGCTGACAGTACCGTGTGTTTATATGTTCTGCCTTGCTCTCATCCCTACTGGAGGTAGGAAATTGAGGTACTGGCATTCTGCAATTATGCAGACCCACAGCACTTCTCAGTGAGAAATCCTACTGTAGCAGGTGAGAAATTGTCATTTTTCAAAATGGAGAAGTAAAGACACTGATGGTTTTTAGGTACTTTCAGGAATTGTGTGGTTTATCAAAGGAGACAATATGAGTCATTCCCTTCTACAGCTCTGTCTGCCTTGGGTTACAACCTAGGCATTTGCCTGATTATTAATATTCTAGTTAAAACTTTCAGATAAAGTTTTTTCTCCCTTCATTGTCAAATATGAAAACTTTGTTGTCAAAAAACTCAGACTTGCCTTTTAATGTAGAGGAGTTGAACTACTCAGGGGATGCACAAAGCATAGCTAAGTTTTGGTAGGTGGAAACAAAATATCTAATTGCTTCTTATTTTGCCCTTCAGAAATGAATCAGAACTCGGGAGGAAGGAAATAGACTAAGCCTGAAAACTTTGTCCTTAACCTTTTTATGTGTTTCATTTCACTGGGAGTAGAAAGTAAGGAACATGTTAGAATGCACTCAAGAGATTGTGGAATAATGATAATTTACTGTGGTTTAAGACACAGAGCTCCTGTTAAGAGTATTCCTGTGTTATTTATTTCCTATTATATTTTGGTTTTTTCCTATTATAATCCCTATAAATGTGATGTTCTGACTAATGTCAATTTTTAGGAGTGCTCACTGTAAATTAACTTACATAAGGGATGATGGGAAGCTTTTCTTAATTGCTTCTCCAAATTTGAATTATAAATAAATAGATTCATTAGTAATAGTTGACTCAAGTTTTTGAATATTAATTGCTTCCTTAGCATGTGAGAACAAATCCACATTCATCTGTGAAAGTCACCAGAAGTTCCTTATTGCGCTCTATGATTTTTCAGCAGACCAACTTCCTTGTCACTTACAATGCAAGATCTTAGAGAAATGGTAGATGATAAAAAACATTTTATAATTTTGAAATGTATTTTGCGACAGTGATATTTTTCTGTGTTGAAATTTAATTAACATGACATTTCATGCTATTGTAGCCATATATATGGACAAACATAAAGTAGGCATGTAGACAAATAACCTATAGCAAGTATACTTTCCTGAATATTAGAAGCTGTGTAAAACTGAACATTATCAAGTTGTAAAAGCTAAGATCAGATCTGCATCTTTAGGAGCTGGTTGTATGTGTCATTCCAGGAAGTCAGCTGATACAGTACTAAGGAGATGATTTCTCACAAGACTTACATAAATATACTTCTTACGTCTAAAGTCTCCTCTCCGTAGTGGAAACCTTCATCTGTTTTCAATAGCAGTGTAATTGTGCTGTACAACTGATGATTTCACTTCAGTTATTGGGGGAAGAAAGACCTGTAACTTTCATAAATATGATGATATTTTAGTAAATTCTAATTGGATAAAGACTCGTATTGATACCTGTTTCATGTTGAAGAAAGTATTTGCGAGGAATACATTAGTTCCACTGTGGGATTTTGACCTTTGTGATGTTTTTGGTGTGAACATTGTACCGTTTCAAAGCTGTTTATTTTAGTAGAAATGGAAGGAAACGTGGTGTTGTCTGTGCAAATCTGCCTACTCTGGGTGAAATGAGGGAATGCCAGAAATGTTTTGTCAGGGATAGCTAGGAGATGTAGGAAAGAAGTAAAGACATAGTGCCATGTATTTCTTGATATAAATGAGTTACATACTTAGAGGAAATCTATGGTACTTTTCCTGGAATAAATTTATGCATTTTCATAGCAGTTTAATATATTTGGGATGACTCCTTGTAGAGATCAGACACATAGTCAGCTATGTCCCTGCATTGTAAGGGGATTCCAGTTCTTCCCCAGCATGAGGAACTTCAGCCCCTGGTTTTAAAAAAATGTTTTTCTTGTGGTTTAGCCTTTATTTCCCATGCAAATTGTTCATTTGTCAGTTCCAAATATCAAATTAGACAGGCTAAAAAAAGGGCGTTTCCATCCTTTTGTGAATATCTAATTTTTTTTTAGTCCTTTCAAAGATGGCAAAATCACTAATGGAATGTCATGTGAATGCTATTGTACTTTATAGGGTTGACAAGAGCATCTGATGTTCAGAGGAAAAAAGGAGGAAGGCTTATAGTAGTTTTCACAGTTTCTAACAACATTTCTTTCTGTGTTCTTTCTTGGTTTATCATCTGGCATGTTGTTAGTCCAGGCAGACAGTGACCCTTCAGTTAGTTAACTTTTACACAGTCCAAAAATCTGCATTTTTATTTCAGTTGTTTATCTGGTCTCTCTCCTGCTGTTTAAAAAATGTTTCCAAGGATATGCATTCTTCTCTGACTTCCGCATCGGTAGAATTGCTTCAGTGACTGAGAAAGTTTCCCCAAAAAATACTGGGAAAAGAGGGGCCCTGTGTGACATGTGAGGTGAGGAAAAAACACTTATACAGGGAGCTCATAGCTGACAGAGAGCAAGTTCAGCAGGTCATGGAATGATAACGTGAGTTAATGTCAATGGCAAGACTGTGAGTGTTGAACATAAATGGAATATAAAAATGGTCTTGTGATTTTGGCACCCATGGCTCTGCTGCTTACTCACCTTGCTTTGATAGTAGCCCCTACAGTCCCATAGCCATTCTTGCTTTGTAATGAATATAAATCCCTCACCTGAGGTGATCAAGGGTTACATGCAGGGCATGATAAGCACTGAGTCAGCAAATACTGGAAGATTACATTGGTACTGTAAGAACTGATGATGTCCTGGCTTCCATTTAATACCTATCTTTATGTTTTCATAAAGACGAAGTTGGAAATTACCGTCTCTTGCTTGTAAGGTTGGGTTCTGCATGGAACATTTTGCCAAAATGTAACATATTGCCAAAACCATAGTTTATGGCTTGCTAAATTTAACAGAATTGTCAAAACACACCTTCAGAGTCCCAAGAACTTTTGCAATCAAGTAACCATTTCAGTGGGAATGGTTACATGATCTCCGCTGTTCATCCTTTTTCCTGAAACCTGTTTTCTACTTCCTACTAATCTCAGCATCCTTATATGATTCCAGATCTCTCTTGCTTGCGCTTTTTTATTTCATTAACCTATTCCATTTTACAGAAGAGTTATGTGAAGTTAGACTATATTCCAGTATTGCTACCTTAGTGTCTCCATCAGGGAGCATTCTGGGAAGTGGTTCTTGGACCAGTACCTTAAATGATTATCTGTTCTTGCATACCAGTGGCTGGCATTGCATTCTGCCTGATTTTAGGCAGAGAAAGTATTTGAAATGGAATGTAAAACCTAAAGGAAATTGGAGAAGGGCATGATCTCCTTAATTTTGACTCCAACTCTCTTACCCTAGTTCAATCTTTTTTTTTTTTTTTCCTTTTTTTTTGCTGCATTTGCTTCCCATTCATATAGAATTGTTGTAATCAGATTTATTCTGGATTACTTGTGGTTTTATGGCTAGTTTACTGTAGAAATAAAAGTGTGTGGAAGAAGAATCCATCTTTTCATATATCTTTTGATGCAATTAACAAAATACTTGTTTTCTGTCTGCATTGAATTATTATAGTAATGATTCCAGCACTTTCCTGCTTTGTTGATAATAGGATGTATTTGTTTCGCACAGCTAAATGTATTATTAAGAAAGAAATAAAACTGAAAAAGTCACTGCTCAGACTATATTTAATCACACTTAACACTACAACATCATGTGTCAAAATTGCAACTTATGATCAGCTCAGTACTTTTTTTCTGGGTACATGCATGATTAGCAGGCTTAGCTTAAAATCATCTGTCAGGTCAAATAGAGATGTGGTTAAAAGATTACTTTTGATTGTGAAGAACAGAAGAAACATAAATTTTCTTTCAGAAAATATATATACAAATATGTGCTTACAGACGCATGGTATTATTGTTGGGAATGTCCTGTGCAGGGCTGAGAGTTGAACTTGATGGTCTCTGTGGGTCCCTTCCAACTCAGAATATTTGGTGATTCTGTGATATTTTATAAACAGATGTAAGAAATGGGAAAAGAGCATTTCTGAAATACAACTGAATACTGGAAGTAGCATGCTAATGTGAAGAAGAACACAGGAAAACTGAATTCTAGTTGTTCATAGCTTTCTTGATTAAAAAAGGATACCAACAGGGGTAAAAAATCTACTTCTGGAATACATAGATCTACCCAAAAGGACACCATGGAGATGGGAGAAGTTGATTGTTCCTTGTGAGAGCTTAAATTGCCAGATGCTTTTCTATTTTATAGCCATGTAGGCATGACTGTTCAAGAAAAGTGCAAATTTAGTAGTAAGCAAAACCCAGCATTATTTGGCTTATAAAGTGCTATAGCCAGGAATCACTCTTTTTAGTTAGAATTGTACTTCAAAAATGAGTATGTACAATGGCTAAAGGACCAGCTAAATAAACAAAACAAAACACAAACCACAAAGCAGAAATAGAAGCCTAGAAGGAGGTAGAATTTATATTTAAAGATGGAGTCATACCAATCACTCACCTGCATGTTTTAGGTTATGTTTTCGGTTATGCTTTCTTTTACTAAAATCTCATCTGAGTAATAATTTCTCAGTATATTCAGTGTCATTGTTCACCACTTAATGTTGAGTAGGAAAAACTTGGTGGTGTCTTAGTAAACACTTAAGGGAAACTGCATTCAAGGTGGAAATACCATTATTTGGGGATTACAGTCAGAGAGGCAATTTTTAAGAGAATGTAGCAGAGAGCACTTTCTTACCCACACAAGAGCTGTATTTTTTCCTGGTTCCTTTCAGTCCAGCACTGTACAAGTAGCAGGGCAGCCCCCTCCACACACTGGGTGGGTTCTATGTGTGGTGTTTCTTGCCTTAATTTCATATTCTAGAAAACTGTTAACAACTTTCTAAAACTATTTTTAGCTTTAGATCCGGCTAAAGATCCATGTTTGAAGATGAAATGTAGTCGCCATAAAGTCTGTGTTGCACAGGATCAACAAACTGCTGTTTGCATTAGCCACCGAAGGCTTACGCACAGGTAAATACTTCAGAAGTTAATCCTACAGACATTTTTACAGTGTTCATGACTGACTTGTGAACCATAAATCCATTATAATTAGTTTAGTTACTTAACACCATATGAACAGAGTAGAAGTAGATTTTAGAAGTCCTTATGTATGCGTAATTTGATTATAATGTTCAATATTTGATTTTGTTGATAAGCTGGTAAGCTAGAAGGTGTACATATTTAAATATTGGAAGCTGCTGGTACAAATGCATTTAGGGAAATACCCACTGTGCCAGTACCAAAGGAATAAAATTATTGTGCTAGTATCCTACTGCTGTACATTACTTTGACATCATCACTTCTTATATGAAGCTAGAGAACTCAAAATTGCCTGTAAAATGTAGGTAGCAGCCTGATACAGTATAAGTTGTTTGAGATTGGTGGGGTTTTTCCCCTCTTCTTTTCCTCTTCTTCTGTACAAGATTCTCTTGTTCTGATTTTCTATGCATGCTGGACTAGTTGAATGTAAAAAGCAAATATATGACAAGTTCATGTATTTTTTTGTGGCTTTATCTGAGGCAGAAATATGAATGTGTAGGACCTGAACCATACACTTAGCATAGTCATGACTATTGTGTGCTAAGGCGATGGAGCCCAACTGTGTTTTTGACTTGAGATTGTTCTTTTTTTTCAGACTTCATTGTGGGAAACAGGACGTAGTAAAATGGCTAAATTTCAATAAATTGATTTACATAAGTGTCTGTTAAAGTGCTTTGCTCAGTAGGGGCTGAAAAGAGCTGAGGAAAATAAGACTTCCTTGTGTGTTGGATCATTTCAAGTACAGTTTTATGAATGATATAAGGAATGTTCTTCTGAGTGTCTAGTTATGTTAAATACATCCATCTGGAGCTTTTCAAACAAGCAAGATAGTACGCAGTGAAAGGAAGAGTTTAAAATGTTCTCGGTGTGCAGCTGCACTTAATTAACAAAAAAATTCAACAGTATTTGTAGAGTTGCACTGTTTATATTAAACAATCTCAGTGTAGAACTAGACATTTTAGTTTGATAAGGTGCTGTGAAAGGTGCAAGAATTACTATCAGAAAAGGCTAGGTAGTCTAATTTCAGTTGCATGTGAAGTGTCAGGGAGATATCACTGTTAACTGTGAAAAAGCAACATAATAATTCAAAATTTCTAGGAGGTATTATACGTCATGGAAAACACTGAAAATAAGCTCCAAGCTAAGTATACAAGCAGTAGATGACGACTGAAAACCTTTTTAGATTAGATGAAGATGCATACTCTTGTTGAATTAAGAAAGTTTTTTACATCAGCCTTCATCCCTGTATTATTCCTCCCACAGTCCTTGGTACTGTTTTAGAAAGTAATATTTTAAAAGGCAAAACTTGTCTGAATATAATGCGATTGGTAATGGGAAACTTTGGAATGGCAGCAACTTGGTGATTGTAAAAAGCACTGTAAATCTGATCTTGTAAGGTAGATGAAGCGATTTTCTGCCTACTTGTGCTGAGCCAGTACAGGGTTTTCCCAAGCTTAGCTCTCCCTATCCCCCAGATTACCACATACAAGGAGAAATCATTTACTTTGTGCTTTCTTTCTAAAAAGGTTTTTCTTCATGCAGTTTGTGACCTTTCTGTAACATGATGGGATAAAAGTATGAATATCATAAACACAAGCAGTCATGCCTGCTGGGTCTCTTTACCACTATTAATTTTTTCTGCCCAATGTGTCATTCCTTCACTTGTATCTACAGTTTGCATACTGATTATCAGTAGGGCCATCTGCTTTTCAGAGTTTCCAAAAGACTAGTCCACTCTCTGAGTCTTGGTAAAAATTGGATGAGAAAGCATAACTTGATGATTGACAATATAACCTGTCTACTAGTATCCATTTCTAACATTTTGTGTGTGATCTGTTGGGAATAAATATTTACAAAATTTCATCTCAATATTCTTAGTTTGCATCTGTGCGCATGTGTTGTTCTTCCAGGATCAGATAATATGAATAATTAAGGAAAAGCAGTTGGGGATGTTTTCTGGAAAAATAGTTGAGACCTTTTTCATGAATTAGTGGGAATTCTTCATAAAGAATTCACCCACAGATTTCAGTTTGGACATATTTTAGTGTTTAAATCTATAGATGTTCCAGAGATTTTTTCCCAAGACTTGCACAGGAAAAGTAGTTTTAAGTATGTGAATTGATACAGTAGCAAAGAGGATCCTCCAGAGACTGTCAGGGAAGAAGAGACTGTGCATACTTCCAAGATAAATAAAAAGTTTATGGGCACCTTTGGGCTACCCCAGGGAAAGAGGCATGAAATACAGTTAAAACTGAATAGATTTTTCTGTAATGTCATCAAGAAATGCTCTGATTTGTTAATAAATTCTCTATTATTAGAAGCAGCATTCCAAAGCAGCTCTATTATCTCGTTCATAAATTTCTGTTTATAAATTATGTTACTTTTTTTAGGTAATAGCATAAACAGAGAGGCTGCTAATCAGTGAAGACTGATAATTTTATCAAATGGAGGAATCAATTTAGTAATTTCTTTTGTTGGCTCTAAGAAATTGACTTGTAGAAAAAACATCTGTGCATAGACATTGTTATTCAGCCCATGCTGTCCCAGGTGTTCTTATCTGCACAGTACAATCTCAAAACTATTGTAGCCCTGTTTGGATTGCTGAGGGCACCTCAGTGCCACACAGTGAAGCATGGGTGGATATCCCAGCCACCTGCAAGGCTGGTAGTGACATGATATGACAAGGTCCCAGCAGGATTAATTAATGTGACAGCACACTTTAGTGATGATTCTACCCGTGCTTTCAAAAGTATTAAAATTTCTATTAGCCTGGGGATCTCAGCACTGTAATCTTGCTGCAGTGTGCTTGCCTTTGAATGGTTTCAAAACCAGCTACTGCATCTCACTGGTTTTTTCATGGAGTTGTGGGTCAGGCAAGCCTATGGTTTTGCTATTTCCTCGGTTTCCATGGCAGCTGAGATCATGGTCTTCCCTCAGTCTCCTCTCAAGGCTCATTTCCTTTTCTGGTAGACTGCCAAGATGGCAAGTCCACTTCTAGCACGCTCCTGCGGGGCTACAGCACCCCGAGACAAGAGCTTCTTTTGTATACTGTCCTGGAAAGACTGAATAGCATTTGACACAAAGATGAAATAAGTGTTGTACATCACTGGTCATGAGAATGGCTTGAAGTACCAGAATTTTGGAAATTACAGTGACATGCTTAAAGGAGCAAGATTTTTGTTGGTAACAGGTAGCATTTGCATCTCTGCTGGCTCTTAACTGTGTTGGAAGCTGTGTTCTGTATGCTACACTCTTAGCTGTATTCTGTGAAAGAGAGAATGTACTTGAGGAGGGGAAAACATGCAGGATATATGTATAAATGTTGTTCAAGTTATTCCCATGTGGATTGCTGTGGGAACAGTGTATCTACCTGCACTAGAATGTATCATAAACAGGTGATTCAAACTATGGTGTAAAATAGATGTCTCATTGGTTCTTTGAAATTTGGGAATTTGTCATTAACTTTTCCTTTTGGCTGAATGGTGTTCTGCCGTCCCATTGTGCTTTCTGGTTTATCTTTACTGGTTGAGTGAAAGGGCTTTGTGGGGAAAAAACCCTGTAAAGGTCTTTATATGGCATAATGAAATGCTTTGGCGTATGCATATGTATATATAGTAAATATATAGATATATATTCTGTTAGAAATAAAAGTTGCAGAATATGAGAATACAGTATTACCAGTACTGGGATGTGTTGATGTGAGTGTTACGGTGACAGGCAGGATATTCATCACACTCAGAAATTGTCTATTCATTTTAGTTTCCAATATTTTCACTCTCAGGAGATTCAGTTATTTGCATCTGCAGTACTAAGAATCTGTGGCAACTATGAATTCACCCCTGTGAGCCTGGGGAAGAGGAAAGGAGTTATGTGACTGCTGAGCCAGAAGACAGTTGGACAGGAAATAAAAAGGGATGAGTCAGAGGAGAGGGCTGTAGGTGGTAATGGGCATTTCATAATGCCAGCAGTGGAATGTGTGCTTTTTGGATATGCAGAGCCGCAGGTGGTAGAGACAAATCTTTAAATCTTCATGTACTTGTTGTTGCCACTTTGAACAAGGAAAGAAAGGATCTGTGCAGACACCACAACATATAGGAGCTCATTAAGGCCATGCAAGCTGGTAACTAACCAGGCGCAGAAAACTGGAAAAGTTGGTCCAGCAGTGAGCTGTCATAGTTTTACAGGTCCTGATGAGGAATGTGTTAACTTTTTCTTAGATTTGAGACAGACAATTATATTGATACATACTGTAGTTTTCAGTAAGACTATTATTCTATGAATAATAGGCTATGGTACTAAACTAAGCATTGTAGAGATGAAGTTCTAAGCCAGTAGGTTAGCTGCAGATGAAGAGCAGAAAAACTTGAAAAAATGGGGAGGAGTTGCCACCCAGCAGAGAATTTTAATGAAAGCATAACAGAAAACATGGGACAGTACCTGTGGTTTCAGTTGAATTACTTTTATTGGAATCCTTTTTGTACTCCATGTTTGTCAAAAATATTTCAGCCTAACACTTAAAGGTTAGAAGAAAGAAAGAAGAGGTGTGGGCACTGTCTTCTTTAAATGTTTCTCTTTGCTTTTATCTCGAACCAGATGCAGCAGACAATTTACAAAAGAGGTTAATTCAGTTGAGACCTAGTTATTGTACAGCCCATTCTAAGATTTGACTGCTTATGGCTGGGAGCTGGTGAAGACTCTCTCAACATGATTTGTTTAAAAGTTCTGAAAATTAGGAAATTTCCATACAGTTTTGGGCCAAAAATCATGTTTCAAGTAAATCCCAGTACTCTTTGATGTATTAGAACCTAGTGACTAATCCTGTACTTACTCATGATCCTAGTGGAATCTGATAGCAACCAGTCTCTTTTTCTTCTTCCATAAGTAGAAGAGAAGTACTGTATAAAACTGATTGGATACATTTAATCAATCAATGCTTGGAGGCATTAAATTATTCAGTGCATTAAAGGTATGTGCAATCTTTCTAGGCAGATGTAGATCTGTCTCTTTTAGGAATTCCCCACCAGCCATAATGCCCTGTGCCCCCACTGAGGAGGACCTGCTATGCTCTTATGAGTTTGTTTATGTGAATTGTGCAGATCAGCGCAGTGGTTCCCTGCTATGGCAGAAATAGATTGAATTTGTCTCTGCCATATTATATCCATAGCATGTTAGGGTGGAATAGCAATGTTTTGAGACCTGACAACACTTAGTTGTATAATGATACCAAACTTCCTGTTTCTTTGTTGGATTTTTTTACCTTCTCCAATCATTTCTTCTTAGGTTTCAAAGTAGGAAGCAGTAGTAACTGATTCCCAATAAATATTAACTAAGCCATAGATTCTGGTCATACTAGCACTTCTCAAAAAACCTCATCCCATTTTATTAAAGTAAAGGTTAAGGTAGGAGAGGTGACTTTTTCATGGTACAAGCATTTCAGTTACAGATGTTGACCACCTGAAAAATGACAAGGATTCACTAGGCATGACTGGAAAATCTTAATAAGAAAGCATTTATTTAAGTCAAAAGTAAGAAATAAAAGATTATAGTGGCTCTTTTTGTTCTAGAGCCCCACAAGGCAGGTTCCAGAGAAGTGTACAGACTGACCAGGTACACAGCTGGGTAGAGATGAGCAATATCGAAGGCCTAATGATACAGAATTCACTCTCTAAGAATTAGTGTCTCTAAAGAGTTCTGTAAAATGAACTTAGGTGTAGTGACAATATTCACTGCCCCAAGCCTGTATGGAGTAGGACCTGAATTTTGAGATTAATAAAAATTCTGTAATATTTCTGCCTGGGAGTGCAGTCTTCAAATTACTACAGTTGCAATATTAAAGCATATTAAAGAGTGTCACTTTATTATAGACTCACAAAAGCTGATAGTGGTGAAGATGTTGCATCATCTAATCCAGTTTATTAAGGCAGGGGAATCAGATAGATTCATAGATTTTGTGGTAGCATTTAATCTTGTGACAAGTTCCTTCAGGGTTTTGGTTTTAATGACATTTTGAAGTGCTGATTTGGGTTCAAATCATTGGTCATCTAAACCATTATCTTGCATTAGACTCTGCCCTCTTCTAGTTTTTTCTGAAGAATATGGAAAACCAGCCTAAATACATTTTATGTGAGGTAGATTATCAGAAGTTCTTCCCTGTGTATGGTCACCATAGTATTTTAACTTAAAAATGTTCCATCTCAGCTTGGAAGTGATGAGTGTTGGGCCCTGGAGCATGATGTGGGTTAGCCTGGATGATGTGACAGAAGCTCAGAGTAACACTGCTTCCACTGTGAAAGCAAGCCAAAACCTCTTCTGTTTCTATTCATGTGGGTACTGCATGGCTGAGATTATGCCCCCAAGCATAAAAAGTGAGGAAGTCCAAGTATGTGAGAGGCCTATTTGTGTCTGTATGTGAGAAACATGTGCACATATATGTCATGTATACATGTGCATACATATATGCACATACATATATGTGAATAAATATGTACACATGAATGTGTATTCTTTTTGTTCATGTTGTACATGGATACATTGTTCATACATGTATCCCAGATTTCCAAAACATCGTAGTTTGGAATCTGAGGTATTTTGCTATCTCCTCTCTGCAATAAAGCAAAGAGGGGTTTTAATTTAGACTAGTTACAGCTAAGTTTCTGATTAAAAAAGGGAAAAGAAAAAATGATGTAATTGCAAATCTGAAGTTGTATTAAGTAGTCTGAGCAGTTTTGAAAGTGAATCTATTGGAGCTGATATGGAAAATTTTCTCCTTTGGTTGGAAAAAAAAAAAGGAAAATAAGCAGAGAAAAAGGAACAGTATAGTTTTTATATACAGCTTTCCTGTATTTTTAGGTGCTGCAACATTTTATTATTCAAAAAACCAAAACAAACAAGCTTTCAAAAAACTGAAGCAAAACAAAGGACTTGCTTCGGTAGATTTTGTGAAAGTTGCAAACACCACTATTTAGGATGTCATCATTTCACATTATAATGCTGTTGAAGAAGGCCAGCTGGTGCAGTTAAGTCCCTTATTGGAAATTTTACTCTGATTCATTACTGTGATTTGTAGTTGTACACAGAAACACTTAATCATTCTTATCCTCCAAGCTCTATTGAATCTGCTGAAGGCTTTCTGGTTCTTTGCATAATTTGTGCTGCCAGTCTGCCAGCTTGGCAGTGTTTCAAGCTTGTTGCATTATCTGTGTTTGTTTGCACAGGAAGTGATGCTGCACGTAGGCTGAATTTACAGTAATTCTTTTGTAATAGGCTAATGAGCAACACTACTTCATTCACAATACTGACATTATGTAGCTTTGATTAGACCAATTATTGTGTAACTATGCCATTGTGATCATACTTGCACTTGACAAAGTACTGAAAAGGAAATTTGCTTAGCCACTGCTTAATTGAACTTGCTGAGAAAATAATTTGGACTTTTATGTGCTTAAGAGAGGTGAGAATTTGAACATGCTGGAGATTTTTATATGCTATACAATTTAATATATTAAAGTGAGAGGATGAAGCTTCTTTTTTTACTCTCCATTTCATTGCATTGGGGAGGAAAAAAGACAGCTAACACTGTGCATCATGCATTCTGCATATGTTGTGAAGGCCCATTAATTCCTTGGTGAGCTTGTGTTTCCTGCATTCATTTTAGTAAGAGTTGTGGGAACACAGCTAGAGGAAAACAGGATCCTTTCATGGAATTCATTATCTCTCTATATGGAACTTTGGCAAACAGTAGTGGAAGACACCTATGTTGATTGCATTGTATATTGCAGTATCAGTATTTTCTGTATCAGCATTATTATTTATTAAGGTTGTAACTAAGCAATGCAGTATTTATACTTCTTGCTGTCCAGATTGAAAACTCAAAAATTGCTGTCCTTATGAAAAAAAACCTTATCCGACCCCTGTCCTCCCCAAACTGTGTCTATATAAATCTAAAATACTAATGTTTTAATGTTCAGTTTGGTTTTGGTTTTTTTTTTTTTTTTAAGTAATGTAAAGCAGATTTTAAATAAAGGAGACCTAAATAGAGCCTTTGTATTTTATTTGTTAGCAGAACAGGTGTTTTCCACTATACTTTTCCCATTAAAAAATCCATGATAGACCTTTTTTTAAGGAAAATGTGGAGTCCTATGCTAGACTAAATCATATGGACTTCAGTTAATTTAGTAAGTCCTGGGCCTACTCATGTTCTACCTGCTCCAGTGAGAAGCTTGTTCAGATTCTCAGTTGCCTGTAGGAGTGAGAGCGTGCACTGGATAATCAGTTGGCATGATAATTTTTTCTGTGATCATGAGAATCCTACTTAAAAATTCTGCAATGAGATTATAAATTAGGATTGAAATTTTTTTCAGGAAAATGGATTTCAGCTTGCTGTATTTTTGTCTTGCTGACAGTGGCTGAAGGCAGAGTCAGTTGTACCACCTGCTAAGCAGCAGTGAGTTAGGACACTTCTGTTCATCAGCTAGATCACAGGAAAGAATGCAATGTGTTATCTAGGAGAACTTTGCTGGTAGAGTGTACGGTTTTGAGTGATCCTGGGGGGTGTTAATGTACTGTCCTGTTTATAAAAAGTGGTGTGTGAGCTTTTGTTGTGTTGTTTCAAAATGGTCTTTTCCCTTACAGTATTCCTGAGAATCTACTTAAAAAGATCTGTTTTGTTAAAAAAAGCCAGGAAGAATGATGAAGAGAGTGCTTATAAATTATTTCTCTGCCCTTAATTATAAAGTTATAATTGTAGTCCACAGATTTAAAACACATTGTGTACAATTGTAAACACAAAAATATAGGAATTAAATCTTTGAATATTCCTTTATTAGAAAAAGCAGGTAAGTGAATTCAGGAACAGTTCAATGCCCCTTCCTAAAAATACCTTCGAGCTTGTAATATGTCTTTATGGTGCTTTAGAAATCAGCTGTCAGTATCAGTTTTCAGTGTACTTTATTAGAATTAGTGTAAATTGTAAAATAGCTGATGCAAACATTTGTGATTAGTTAGTGCTCAGTTTGGAATTTCTTTGTGGGTGGTGTGCTTAGGGATTTGGTTGTGGGGTTTTTTTTGTTTGTTTGTTTGGTTTGGTTTTGGTTTGGTTTGGTTTTGGGTTTTTTTTTCCTTTCAGTATTGTATCACTGAGTAATGGAACACAATAGAACTTTAGGATACTTGTATATGAAAGGTTCTTTCACAGGTTTTAAAATTTGATTTTGATTATAATGACATGCTTTTATTACTGCCTAGCATCTGTTCTTATGCATTTCATTTTATGTGAAAGTTTTGGTTCATAAGTTGCTTTTATAGGCTCTGAATACATCTGTTGTTTTGCTTAGGTACCAATGGTGGGAAAAGTATAGTGTCTGAAACAGAGTAGGAGTACTGTTCAGGGAATAGAAAGCATTGTACTGATTTCCAGTCATGTAAAACAATACATTTAAGGTTTCCAATGTTGAGAAATACATTAATTGTAGTAGCTGGAGGTGTTTGTCATCATAGAGTCAAGTATGTGCATTTGTTGCGACTTTACAGTAAAATGTATTACTGCCTTTGGAAATCACATAGTGTACTCTGGATGCTAAAGGCGTATCAGGAGTCTTAAATGTTCATCTTTGTTACATGGTCAATTATGTAAGGGCGTTTTGTGTCTGGTGGTGTTTTTATCTTTTGTTTGAAATCAAATGCCAAAACCCTTTCCATGTGTTCAGATTGTCTAAAGTAGGTTTGCTTTACAAAATGCTGTAGTCTGCTACAAGATAACAAGAAATATTTTACTTCAGTGTGTAGCTTTTCCCACTATATATTCTATATTAGATCCTTATTTCCTAAAACAAGTATCTTTTTTTCTTCATTTTATGTCAAAACCTACCTACTGGAAAGCTTATACCACACAAATACTTTCCCAAAACCCTTATGCATCTTCTGTATTAGTAGTACTCATAATAATAATAGAAAATGCTTATAATCACAATACAGTTAGAGCTGGATTTAAAGCTTCCTGAATCCTGATCTACTGCCTTAATTCAGACCCTATCTGTCTGGTAGTTTCAGGGATGTCTTTGGTTTATTGTACATGCACAGACTATCCACATGATGGGTGGCACCCTAGATTCTGTGTCTGGAAATATCAGACAAATACTCAAATTCTGTCTAAACAAAACTTATAAGTGAGGCAAAGAAGAGGTTATACCTGAGGAAACCTGAACTCAGAATAGCTGTGAATCCAGCATGTTCTGGTTCAATTCCTTTCAGGGATACATCTTCCAACTACTGACCTTCTATGATACATTTGAACATTCAAGGGCAGGTAAACTTTGGGGGTAAAATTTATGTGAGCATTTTATAATAGTAGAGTGTTTGTTTTTTACAAGATTGCAAAAGTGCACAGAGTTCAGGATGTATTGCAACTTTATGGATTGAGTGTTGCCTTAAGTTGCAGGTGCTATAGCAACAGCTTAATGCTTACAAGATAGCACTTTTTTGATAGACTTGCAATTCCTAGACTGTTCCATAAAGCAATAAGAAGCAAACAAACAAAACAAGACCACCTCAAAATAAACTAACAAAATCACGCAGAAAAAGAAGTGTCAATTTTGTCCTGTGCTCAGGACAACTTTTCTCCGGTAACTAAAGGAGTAGAAACATTAACAGACCACTGAACTGGTTCATAATACTTACAGATCGAGCCATCCAAAATTATCATCTTAGAAGATATGTAGTCATCAATGCTTAATTTTTTCACTGTGATTTAAAATTATTTAATTCTTCATGTTTTCAAGCATGGCTCTGTATGGGAACATCATTTTTCTGTTCTGCTTTCTAGTTATTATTCTTTCTCTAACTGTAGATTATTTTAATTCAGAGTCTAAAATAACAACTGTTGTAAAACACAGCCTTTTGAATCTTAGAAATCATGCCTCTGGGAAAGATGTTTTATAGAGGAATATACCTACATGGGCTTTTTCTTGTCAGAGAATTTCATACGTGTCAATGTTTAAAATAACTAACTATACTGTAATTTAGGGATGACTTAATTTCTTGATCAGATTAAAATCTGGGCACCTAAATATTTCTGAAAACATTTGCACATCTTGAAGAATGCATTCCCCTTGCCTTTGGCTTCACCATTTGCACATTAATTGCCAGTGGATGTTTGTAGTATGAAGATTTGCATACTTACTTACTTGAAGTTTTGATCCCTAAATTCAACACAAGTTATGTTCCAAGCTTTTTGTGTTGGGCCTTCTACTTAAAGATAGACCCAGATATCATCTCTTCCACCCCAAACTCATTGGTGCAAGGTTGAAGCAAATACGAGAAAAGATTGTCTGAGAGAAGATTTAAGCTGGGGAGTAGAGTGATAAACATAAGACTACAAGAAAGTGATATCCTGAGATTATTGATTCTGCATCTTTGGGGCATGCTACTAGAGTCTCTAAAAGGTATGAAGGTACAGCCAAGATCTTTTGGATGATCTCAGATATCATTAAAAAAACTTACATATTAGGATGTGAGGGATTGCCTTTCCCGTATTCATCATTATAGTGAACACTGGAGACCTCTGTACTTTTGACCTTTCTACCCATACAGTTTTTTCACAGAGAACTCACAAAAGCAACACTTCTGGGTTGACTTCAGCTTTTCTTTTTTACAGATTTGAGATGTCTTGAAAACTGAATTTCTTTCCTGCTCTTGCAGTGTACTGGAATCTAGAGAGAAGTTATATGACATCATACAACTATTTACTTCAAAGTACAAATGCTGGATGTTTTTCACCTACACTGCAATATTTTTGTCAGGCTCTAATTTACCTCCCCGATCTTCAAATTGTAAAACAAGATAATTTCTAATGGGTTCAGTAGTTGCTTATATGTTCAACTGATAAGCAAACGTGAAGTGTCGTTATAAAGGACTTGGAAAACTTATGCAGATGCAGTAAAAGCAAACAAAGCATAGAAATTTGTAAAGAATGATAAAGAGAATAGTTTGTAAATGTTAAGAAATCATTTTGAGTGAGGTCTCACAATTCATTTAACAGCCCTGTTACCTGTGGCCACCTTGACAAATGACACATACTAGAAACAGAAACACTTCTGAGCTGTTAAAAATATGATCAAAAACCTTATGAGATATCTGGGTGAAGACACTGAAAAATGGGCACCTAAGCTAACTTGGTAAGAATGACTGTGACAGGATTTTATTTCCATAATCATTGCTCAGTTAGTTTAATTTACCCTCATAATGAAGGAAAGAGGAGAGTACATGAGGCAGCAGATTCCAAACAAATTTTAAAAACTTGTTTAACTTTGGAGGACATTACTGCCACAGGGTTTTTGGTCCACATTGTGATGAAAAAGAAAGTTGAGAAATGTGTGTACAGAGCTACAGCAATCATCTAAGCTAGCATACAGGTAATACAGCTGATTTTTTTTGGCATGTGGCAAACCTGTTTTTTGCAACAGAGTTGTCAGTTTTGCCTCTGGTCACTTTCCTGTTAAGTTCCTTTTTGCTGTTCCATTTAGCTGTTCCTTTCCAGCTTTCCAGCTGCTGTCTACAAGGAGGTTCCATATTTGATCAGCAGACTGGACACTAGTCCAATTAGATACCATAATTTACTGTCTTTCCAAAGTAATTTAGATACCAAAAAATACAGTTATTTATATATGCCTAAACCTATAAAGACTGCAATAAAAATAAAAATTGAGCTAAATTATGAAGTAGAGAAGGAAAATGCCACTGGAAAAAGTAACACTGTCTGCTCTCAGGATTTTTTAAATTAAAAAAAAATCCTTCATTTCCGCAAGCAGATGCTTTCCAAGCAAATTATGAAACGCTATTTTGTGTCCCGCAGAGGGGGCAGAAAATATCTATTTCCATTTGTCATCTCTCAATAGATTATTTTTTCCTTCTCCCATGTGACTGCAGCATTTTTGTCGCTCTTACCAGGTTGCAATTTTGGCACTTCAAAGCTGAATTTGTGGTTGGTCTTCTAAAGCAAAGTATTTGTAAACACATGCAGCCATGAGGCTGAGTGGTGCATTATTTGTTTTGCAGAGTCATGAATTCAAAGCTGAAATTAGGCAGCAAAATCAGGATCAATATTGTATTACAGTATGCAGGGTACCAGGGGTGTCCAGCTGAGGCGTCAGTAAGGGTCCCTGTTGTATGAAAATGTAGACCCTGTAGGAGTAATTGAGCAATGCAAAAGGTGAGGCCTTAGGTATCTGATTTTTCAGTTTTTCTGAACAGTTGGAAACAATTTTTGAAATACTCCAATTTTTCAAATTTTCCAATATTTTTGTGCTGCAGAATGAAGACGTCAAAGAACAAACAAAGCCCTAGAAGCTGAACCGCAGTTCCCTTCGAATTGCCATCCCAGGAATATTGATTATTGTTGTTTTACCTTTTTTAACATGTTTTTGTTCATTTACAATTTGCCTTTTTAGCATTTTTGTTGTAGTTTTTGCTCTTTTTCTCTCTCTTCAAATAACTCTTCTACATTTTTCTACATTACTTTTCTTCATCACAGTACTTCATATTTTTATTCAGCATGGCCTAATGTTTATGCAGTCATGTCTGGTAAGAGATGCTTTAGGGTGGCTTGAATGAAGAAGGAATATATTATGTATTATCCTGTAGGTACCATTTTATAGGAGCCACATGAGAGTAATTGAGGAAGGAAGAAAGGAAAAGTAAGGAAGAGGCCATACTGGTGATGTTTACGGACATTAAAAGGAAAGGAGAAGAAAAGGAATTAAAATAGGAATGTTACTGACTTTCTCACTGGCAGAAGAAGTTATATCCAGTTTTTTGGCTACCAGGTTATTTTATGCAATCAAATTGATTTTGTTTTTTCTGATAGACTTAATGGGAAGTATAATGCCAGCATAGATAAATGAGAACTTCTGTCATGCTAAGCTAAATAATGTGAAATAACATTACAGTAGTTAGTAAAACTACTTTTGGCAGTATTACTGACAATTTGTTTTTCACTGATATTCTGGCACACATATTTCATCATGGATATGTCTGTTTTGCATTAAATTTTCATCTGTAAAATGATCTATTTATATATGTGTGAATTATCAGGCTAGAAAACCTTACACTTTAAATCTCTTCGATTTTCTTGCCTTGAGCAATGGCAGAAATAATCTTTTATGTTTTAAAAATGCTTTCATTTATAGATGCCATTGTAAGTAGCAAAGTTTTGTTTTAAACTGTTTGGTCTATTTCCAATACAGCAAAAACTGTATCTATCTCTGTGGGTTTAATATATCTATGACAAAAGCAGCTTAATAAGTAAAACAGACTATAAATTATTCAAAATTTGAATGTTTTCAAGCTGTAAAAATCTCTACTTGCAATATATAGAGAAAGCTAAATTGCTTCCTAATTGTGAAGGGAACTTTTCTTCCCCCCCAGTGAGAGTCCCTGTCAACATTCCCTGGATCTGATCAGAGGTAAAATTACAAATTACAGAGGTATTACAAATTACAGCTAGCATTTAGGGAACATCAGTATTATTGCAAAATATGCTTAAGTTCTGAAAAACAAGGGCAAACACAAGCAATATGCAGCCAAAAGGAGGCTGTGCAGGTGTTGCTCTTTCTTTTAATATGTTTAGCTGGTGCACTGCTTTGTTGAACAGGCTTTTATATTTATCAGAGTTTTTCCCTCTTCTCCCATGAAGTTTAACAGAGTTTGATACACTTGTTCAGTGAATTTCTGCATATTTGCCAGTATGAGTGGCCACAGTGTGCAGAGCTGTTGCACAGTGAATGTGTAATAGGAATGGTACTCTCTGATGGTTTGGGATTATCATGGCATGTGTGAATGTCACTGGTCAGGCTCTGACCTGAGATAGCAAGAGGAAAAAAGAAAAAGGAAATTTTTTACATTCTTTTAATATAAACGAATATGAATAGAATAAGTTAGTATGTTCCAGCAGATGTTCCTCTGTGGCTAACAGTTTGACAACCCATTTTTGATCATTTATCATCCTACCTATACACTTGTTGCTGTATGTTTTGTCTGAGCAGACCTCTACATGATAAAAGCTTGTCAGCTTGTCAGCTTTATCTTCCCATTTTCTGATGTTATCAGACATCATTCATAAACTCAGAAGATACACTGGCAGAAAAGATAATACCAAGCTGAAAGCCTTTCTGTCTCTTTTGGTTTTTTTTTCCTCTTCCTCTCCCTCTGCAGGCGTGAGAAATTTGGTGCTGATAGGTGCTCTTCCATCTGTCTAAGGAGCACTTAGAAGATTGCAGTACAGTAAGATGACAGTTGTCTACACGATCTAAAGGAATTCTCTCTTTCATAGACATGCAACAGCTATTAACCAGCACTAGAATCCAGGAGTTTAGTGAGGCACTGATTCACAGGCATAGATCATTCTCCTAGAAAACTCATGAACTGCAAAGCAGTGTTGTTTGTAGCTTGCAAGTGCTCTTTTAGCACCTGATTAACAGCACCAAAAAGGCTGTGATCTAAAAACATCACAGCCTTTGTCAAAAGTGACCTAGTGTAACCATGATAGCAAAACTGGTTTGAGATAATAGTTCTTTAGTTTTAATTTAAACACCATATAGATGTTACTTGCAATCCTGAGCGCCATTGCATAACACGCTTTTCTGTCCATGTGTGTGCTATGCCTTAGAATATGTAACTACAGTCATGTTATTGTCTGTATGCTTTTGAAATTACTTTGTCTGTAGAATTAAGGGCAAGTAATACTACCACTGGAATTATCAAGACATCTGGCCTATTTCAAGCCTTATTCATAAAATGGTTTGGGTTGGAAAGAGCCTTAAATTCATCTAGTACAATCCCCCTGCCATGGGCAAGAACACCTTCCTCTAGACCAGGTTGCTCAAAACCCCATCCACCCTGGGCTTGAACACTCCCAGGGGTGGGGCATCCACAACTTCTCTGGGCAGCCTGTTCCAGTGCCTCACCACCCTCATAGTGAGGAATTTCTTTCTATATCTGATTTAAACCTTTTTTCAGTGTAAAGACATTACCCCTTGTCCTATTCTTACGTGTGCCTGCACTGCTCCTCAGCACCAGGCAGTAGATTATATATCAAGAGATCTGTTGTATGGTTTTCTTGTTTAGCAGAATTATTCTTGATTTAGATCAGTGTGAGTCCAGTTCAAAGTTGTTTAATGTAAATGGGAGTCCAGGGTAGGTAGAATTCTATTACATAATGCCTGTAATAATGCCAGTTTAATGTAAAAAATCCCATTTTTATCTCTTTAAGCAAAAGGGTTGTGGCACTTCTGGAGGCGGGGAGAACAAGAAATTAAACCTGGCAGGGTTAAGAAGCTGAGCTGTAGGTGGTGAGTGCAGCATCAACCACACAGATGGACACACTGATGAATGGACTTAAGTACTGTACAATGAAAGCTAACACAGTGGCTGGGGAGGAGGGAAGTATCACTCACTCTAAAACTATACGAAAGAGCAAAGAACATTTATTAAAATGATGGCTGCAAGGTTTTGTGCCGGAAAGGGACTCTGAAGCAACTGTGAGTAATTTATGCAATTAAGGGTTATTCAGATCTGTGAACATGAATACTTAGAATGTATTCTTTGTAAAAGTGGCTTATTATTCCTCACAGGTGTTATGAGGAGCTCAGAGTTGCTAAATACAATCTGGAGAGGCATATAGTTCCTTATGTCTCTCCTTCAGTTTTTCAATTTTGGCTCAAAGTATGTTTATTTTCTTACTGCTCAGAAGGAAAAAAACCCAAACATTGTTCTTTTGAAATTGATCAGTAACTGATGTTTCCTACCTGTAAGCCTACCTAGAGTTGAGTATAGCAAACATAAATTTAAGTCATTGACAGAGCAGATATATGTTGGTGATATTAAAGGAAGAAAATGGAAATCCTTCTTTGAGATATTGATTACTGTGATGCTGGTAAATGGATTTTTCTACCTTCTTTTCTGTCTGTATTTTCAAGGGGACACTGTGACTGATCCTGCAAGAGGGAAGGAAGAGCTGGGAACATGGGCAGCAGGGGTGCAACTTGCACTTGCCAGGCAATGCGAATGATAGATTGTGTGAGAATCACTCAGCAGGGTTCTGAATCTGATGAGTGGAATATCAGTTTATTCTTATAATGGTGAAAGAAAATTTTTGTGGCAGGCAGTGTTTTGAGCCAATAGAAACAGTAGCTATTTTCTTGTGAAAATTATTCCGTAATTATGTTCAACATAAAGTAGTGAGTGTTGTAGGAGTGGACATCGTCATACTATTAATCAAAATATTGTTACTGTCTGTCTGCTTTGAGTTGTAGAAGTGGTTATTAATAATTTGATTTTTTTCATTTATTTTAATTTGTTTTTTATGTTTAAGTATTTGTATTTGCTCATTTTTTATGAATCAGAAGCATTAAGATGCTTTGTAATGAGAACTAAGTCTTCAATTGGACTATCAAATGTAGGTAACAGAAAGCATCATATTATGCAAAACAGATTTTGAATTACTAACTTTGAATTCTCACTCAATAATCTCAATAATCATTAAAAAATTAAACCAATACCCTACCTTGCAGTTTTGCAACTGCTAAACATGCTGAAACATAGGACACCCATTTTAAATGGTGCTAATCAAATGAAATTATTGCACTTTGCTTACTATTAGGGAATTTTGGATTCCTGTTCAGCAAACTACTAAGAATTTAAGATGTGACACAATACCCTGGTTATTAGATGTAGTTGTTAAAATTATCTCTATTGACTGATGAGAACTATTTTCTTTTTTAACAAAAGGTTTAAAAAGGTTTCTGCTTTATTAAATAATGTGTAAAAGAAAAAAGAGATTACTTTTGCTTCTGTGTTATCTGTTTTGGAAAATGTTGAAAAATCTCTGCTTTCCTTGGAACACAAATTGATGTCTTTTTCAACAGAGCTTATACATACTGAATATATTTATATTCAAAGAAGTAGTCTCTGCAAGGTTGAGTGTGTGTATATATATATATATATAAAATCTATATAATGTTCTGTCTTTTCAAAGTAGAAAAATATAGGTTTGATAAATGTTTTGTAATTCTTCCAGCTTTATAAAATGAAAACAGTTCTGCGAAAAGGTAATAGCTCTAAGAAATTATTGAAACATTGCATTATGACAAGGTCAAGCACTTAGATTAGCATAAAAAGCACTTATGAAAGACATTTGCATATCTTGGCAACTGGTCAAAAGGTGAAGTCTAAGTTCATAAGTTAATATACACTATTAAAAATCTTTCTATAATAATACATAATTGCTTAACCGAAGTGGGGTATGTGTGTGCATGGAATCTCAGTTTCTTTTGTAATACTGCATATATATTGTATCAAATAAATGTGTATTAAATTCTTTGAGGCGTCAATTCTGCATAGACTTAACATTGTAGCATCCCATGTAGTCACTGAGGAATTAAAATCTTCTCAACTTTATTACTGTCAGTTTCTGTTGTGAAAGATTTAACTATAGATTATTCGTGAGAGATGTCATGGAATGTTTAAGATTTTATAGATTAAATAATAAAGCCTTTTTTTTTTTCTTTTTTTAATAGCACTTAAGTTACTTTGTGAGCTAGGAGATCCTTATTTTCTTACTGTCTGTTCAGTGGGTAAAAATGCATATATCCAGTGAAAGGAAAGAAGTCGTGTTTAGGTCAGTACTTATATGAAGTGGTGGAAGTCCTCTAACTTCAAGTAGTTAAAACAGTAGGTGAGCTGATAAGCTTAAAAATTATGAAGTCAATGTTGCCAAGGTAATTTTGGATGATCTCTCATATGTGAAAACAGTATCTAGTAAATGAAGCATCTTTATAATTTAAATGACAATACATTTTGAGATGGTTTCAAAATAATTGAAAGACCTTTTTCTGTAACTTTACTGTTCTTTAGCTCCTACATTGGAGGCCAAAATAACTATGGTGAAGAGCCAAATTAGACATCCTGTGATAGGTGGATTGTTCTGCCATGTGTAAACACCTGCTTCATCCAAGGTTTCCTTCTACCGTATGCTTAACTTGTGAAACTGTCGTCTTAATCTTTGCGCTCTGGACCACTTTATTCAAGCAGTTTTTACAGGGCATAAAGGCTCTGTAAGCAGGATACATGCCACCTAAAAGTATAAAATTGTTTATTGCCAAATGGACAGAGTATTTAGCTAGGACTAATTTGCTGTTAGACTATATTGATGATGCTCTCCACCTCTTGCCAGATGCTCAGTGGGTCCTTGCTGGCCAGACAGTTCTATGTATAGCATGTGTTGACTTTCATGGCTCATTGAAATGGACTGATCTTCAGTGTTGTTTAAACTTGTCTGGTATTGCTTTTATGATTTTATAACTTGTCAGACTTGTGGCTTGTTTTCCCTCCGCTCCTGACTGACCTTATTCAATAATCTTTGTTCTGTCTGCAGTTTAACCTTTCCTATATTGCGTGGTTCCACTCTACATAATTTCTGATATCTCTTCCTTGCAATTTAGTAGTTTTGTCAGAAGTGTGTGCCAAGGTTATTCATCCATGCCATATTAAAACCTCAGTCCACAGGAGGAAAGCTGGACACTTAGCTGTGAGTTAACTGGGAAATACATGCCATTCTTCCCTATTCTCATGGTCTGAAGTGCAGATATGGGGGGGTGATGGAGTGTGCTTTGGTGCTTCATTGACAAAAATGTCTAGATTTCTTAGAGACAGAAAGAGCATGGTTTATGCTCACCTCTTACCTTTACTGGGTGAGTCTAAAGTTTTGACAGCCTCTGTGGCTCAGGACTTCCAAGTGGAATTTGTGGAGTAGGCAGGACTGAAAGGCAAAACATTCACAAAAGTCATACAGCAAATGAAAGTGTGGGGTAAAAGTGGTAAATACTAATTTGCTTAATAGTCTTATTATCTAGATATTATTTATGCAAATGTGCCTCGCTTGTTTCTCTTGAAGTAATTTTATGGATCTGCTAATTTATAAAGATATAGTGATAGAGTTATTACAGAAGTTAAGGGTCAACTTTCATCTTTGAATTTGGAAAAAATCTGAGCACATGGTTTCCGTGACAGAAAATGAGGTCTGTTATATACATGCATACATTCCACATCTCCAGCATTTGCTAAGCAAATCTGCTTCAGCCATTTGTATGTGCCCATTTCTAGTTAAATGTATTGGAAATGCATGGAACTATGTCAGATCTGTAGTAGGAATCTCCATAAATAATGTTGGACAGGAAGTTCCACCTGAATGGATCTTAGCCAATTTGCAGATGACACCAAGCTGAGTGGTGCAGCTGATGCACCTGAAGGACAGGGTGCCATCCCGAGGGTCCTGGACAAGCTGGAGAATTGGACCCATGGGAATTTCATGATGTTTAACAAGACCAAGTGCAAGGTGCTGCACCTGGGTCACAGCAACCCCTGATATCAACACAGGCTGGGGATGAACAGACTGAGAGCAGCCCTGCCCAGAAGGATTTTGGGCCGCTGGGCATGATCTGGCCATGTGTACTTGCAACTCAGAAATCCAGCTGTATCCTGGGCTGCACCCAAAGCAGCATGGCCAGCAGCTGAGGGAGGTGATTCTCCCTCTCTATCCACTCTTGTTAGACCCCACCTGGAGTGCTGCATCCAGCATTAAAAGGATGTGGACAGGATGAAGTGAATTCAGAGGAAGGCTGGAGCACCTCTCCAGTGGAGACAGGCTGAGAGAGATGGGGCTGTTCAGCCTGGAGAAGAGAAGGCTCTGGGAACACCTTGTGGTACCCCCTAAAGGGGGCCTGCAAGAGACCTGGAGAGACTCTTTTTCCAAGGGCATTTAGTGACAGGATTGAAAGATAGGTTTAGATTAGATACTGGAGAAAAAAGCCTTCACTGTGAGGGCAATGGAAGAGTTGCCCAGAACAGCCGTGGATGCCCAATCCTTAGCAATGTTCAAGGCTAGGCTGGATGGGGCTCTGAGCAACCTGGTCTAGAGGAAGGTGTGTCCCTGCCCACGGCAGGGGGATTGGAACAAGATGGTCTTTAAGGTCCCCTCAAGCCTAAAATATTTCATGATCCTATGATTTCTGTGTTGTGGTGCAGTCTTTGCTTTTTTATCTTATTAAAATGGTACACTTGCTAACTCACTCAATCTAAATAAAAAAGATACTATTCCAGGAAATTTTGGCAGTATTACTTAAAAGTTTTTTAGTTCATAAGGTTTAGATTTTATTTTAGTGTATAGACATATAGAATAAAGGAACTATCTTAAAAGTGTAAACATATCTATTTAATAGTGCAGGTAGGTGGAAGGAGGTAGTGAGAAGTTATCTCCTTATGATATCTACTTATTTCTGTTCGCTGATGCAGACGAGTAAATAGCATTTTTTAACATGCACAAAAATAAATATTCTTCTAAATTCTGAAATTATTCTGAGTATGTATATGCTTAGTGATCCTTACAAAAATGATAGATCATACATAATTTTCTAATTTAATGTCTCGGGCTGAGGTGTTGGGGGAAAAACAATAGCTGAATTTCTGTAATCTCACACCTGCTGAACACTAAGACTGGTTATCAGTAAATACAAATGTCTTACTAACACTGTTACCTTGAAGTTGCTATAATGTATTTTATTTTGATTCCCACATTATTCTTACTAGTTTTTGTTTTATTTGTCTCAGTTTTATTCAGTTGTTGTTACTAGTTTCTTCAGATGGATTTTTCTTATATTTGTTAAGGATATTGCAAAGTAAAGAAACAAGTGAAAATAGTATAGACATACTCAAAAAGACTGGCAATAATGTATTTGGGAGGGTTTTGACATTTGAAAGAAACATCTTAGAAGTATATTGACTACTATAGTTTTCTTCCAAGAGGTTTCTACATGAAAAGGCAACTCTGAAGGAAATTCAGGCAACTCTGAAGAAATCAAATTAGATTTTATGATACAAGTGGTTTTTCTGACTATGTTAATCTGACACAGGCTGACTGTGTCCCCCAAAGACCATGGCAAAACGTAATCAGGCAGACTCTCTAAATTGGAATAACTCTAAAATCTACTAAAGATGCAAATGTAGTTATCAGAGAAGAGTTACATGAGTTCTTTCAAAGATTGGTTTTTAGTAAATCAGATTTTTTCTTATGATTTTTTTATTTGAAAATATGTGCTTGAAGATTATCAAATCTAGCTATAAAATACAATTTTTCAGTTGAATTGGGCTCTCATGCATTTTATAGGTGTCATTAAATAAGTCATGTTTCCAAAGAGTTGCTTGAAGCTAAATTTCCAATGGGTTACATTAAGTATTCTCCAAGTATTTGCAGGCACAATCACTGTGTATACAGGAAGGTAAGTTTATGTATGCAAACAGGTACATAGGCTAGACTAATTGGGCAGATTGGCTAATTATGTTTCTAGGCAGGCATGCACAGTTTGGTGTATGCAAATTAATGCAATCACAAGCATTGCTGGAAAATTAAGCCCATATATTTAATTTTACCCGTTAGGTGTCAACAATGTCAGATAAGGTGGAGGTTGCATTCAGTAATAGTTATTTTATTACAAGACAGGTACCAAAGCCTTTTCGGGAAGTTTTTGGTGGAAGAGTTTTGGTGGAATGACATAATATATTTCATGTGACAACATACTAACAAGTGCCAGAATAATTTATGGCAATTGCAGTAGAATCACAAAATTAAATGGCAAAATTTTATTAGCTGCAATTTGCAATGGTCTGGCTTTTCTTCTTGCATATTGAATTATAATAAATACAAGGAAGAAACAAGTGATTTATTAAAGTGAGTTAACTGCCTTGTTTGCTATTTTTTCTTCTTGTCTTAACATTTAAAAATGTAAATATATAATGCTATATCTGCATAGTTCACATAAGTGATAACTAATTACGTGTATTACAGTTAAGTTTTGTGCCTATTTTAGGATATTTTTGACATACACCAATGATCACATATCAAGATAATTTTTATCATCACAGTAGTTTCTGTTATTTCCATGTCAGTAGTTTGTGAGTGTGCTCATTGCCTAGCTGTGAAAAAACATAACCCCAACACCTGGTTACAAAGAAATAGTCAACAGAAACAAATCCAGTTAAATAATGGTGAAAGGAAATGTTGGAGTATATAAGTAAAATGCATTATTCAGGTATTTTATGAAGTGCACATAACTACCATAACTAGCATTAAAAATATTTTTAATTGACTTTTCATATTTTCCCATCATCTCAGTGACTGGCAGTCAAAAATAGCTGTTCAGCAGCTTTGATAATACAGTCCACTTTCAGCATCATTGTGCTAAAACTTCTGAATAGATATCCATACACACCATTTCCATGGCCAGGTATCTCTGGATTGATACCTTCAAAGCATTATTTTTTACTTCTTTATCATTGTACCTTTCGTTACAAGTTTGGAAAAAACAGGTCTATGTGTTTTTTACAAAAATCTTATTAGTTATATAAAAGCCAATTTTGATAACAGTGACCTGCTGAAGGTCTCAGAGGAGATCTGTGTAAAAGAGGCAATTTGACACTCTTCAGCTATATAAGTACCCTGGAACAGTTTGCATTTAAAAGCCTAACAAAGCAGAGGTTATTGAGAGAAGGTAATCTATCTGACTACATCTATTATTTTCTGTTTTCTTCATACCTCTCCACTCATCACAGAACTGCAATTTCTGCATTCTGAGCTTCTTCTAGTTTCTGTCCTTGCAATCCTTTCTGAGACACCCCATTTTCTTTTCCTTCAGGTGATTTTACTTCTCTTCATCTAAAATGGGATGTTTCTTTTTTTTCCCTTTCTCTGTCTCTTCCAGTCTTTATCTCAAGGGCATGCCCAAGGGTGCATATATACTAAAACACTGAGCGCCGCTAGTCCTTTCTTTGGTGTGTTTTAGGCATCTACACCAACTGCCCCGGCGTGTCTCACAAATTCTGCTTCCAGTTTCTGGATTTTGCTGATGCCAATGACCTTTTCTCTGTTAGATGTCTGGAACTTTTGCAATTGGTTTGTACAGCATTTTAAAGTTACTCTAGCTCTGATAAATAGAAATTGCATCAGGTTGATAGTTGGGATGCTGGTCCTGTCAGAAGCTTCAGGCTACTGGGGGCACTTCTGGATAATTGTGAGGTGTAAAAGTAACAAGAAGTTAGAGAAAGATGCAGCCATCTGTATAATCTAATGATGCTGGAACTCATGTGAATGATTGGAAAACTCTCAGTCAAGTGAAAGGAGCAGCAATAGTCCAATTTTTTCTATATGTTTTATGTAAGCAAATATATAGTTCAGCTTTTTTTGCTAAAATAGAAATGAGATGATTTTTACTTTGTCTTCAAATTATGTAACTCATCAGAAAGGATTGTTATTTATTGATAAGGTAGTATGTTTGAATTGTTTTCTTTTTAATATTTCCTGGTGGACATAAAAACTTCCTGTATTGATATTTTATTAGTCATTATGCTACATGTAACTGAAGCTATTACTGGCTTTTCCAATAGTGACTGACAGTTTCTGTGTACAGCATCTCAGGTTCCTGTTTACACTGTAAAAAATCTGTGAAGTTCAAAATTTCATCACACAGCATAACCTGAATGTAAACATCTCTGGATTTCCATGTTGGTTTGTTTTTTGGTTTTTTTTCTTCTAAAAGACTACATTTACAGCCAAAAAAATTTGACACAACATAGCATAGCTTGGAAATGGGCTTTCATTTTTTGTCACCACCATTTTACTCTTAGGTGTGTGCTTTTAGCCTTTTATTCTGCTCGTTATAAAACCAGAGGGTGAGGAGTTTATTTTCTCACATTTATTTTTATTGCTCCAGACAAGTTCTTCTCAAATAATGATTCATTACTAACAAAATAGTTCTTGATTTTCTGTAGGTGAACAAATATGAAAAAGTTATACTCCATTAAAGAATATTTGATTTGAGATTTTACAAGTTTAAACATTTGTGTGTGTCCTGAGAAGTCATTGCTGTATTCGAAGTGTAATCAGTTTTAGATTCCTCATCAAGATACCAAAGAGAAAACACAGTATAAAAATCACGTGTTACTGTTTTGGTTTTTTTAAATTTATATGCAGGAGGTTACTTCTTAATATATTTTTGGATCATAAAATAGTTTTTTCAGTATACAGTGGCTGTTAAAGGCTTTCATAATTGAAAAAAAAAAAGATTGGAAAAATGAATGAATAAAAATTAATTCAAACCTAGAGAGAATAAGCATGTCTTTGTGAAGATGGCCATATGCCACTGTAACTGAAAGTTACAGAAGTAGTGTGAAGAAGCATCAGTAAATTACTTTAGGCATTTAGTCTGACCCAGCATAGTTTTTCCCTAAGCTGAAATGATCCATCTAGCTCTGTATATCAGTTTACATGAGGGTACACATATATGCTCATGTAGGTTGATTCTGTGCTCCAGTGGATTATCTCCTTTCTTCCCTTTGAACTTCATATTAAGTGTTGACTGAATTTTGCAAATTGTAAACAGTGAAAGGCAGTGTTCAAAGTGGGGCAAACAATAATCTGAAGGACCACCTCCCTGTTTCTATAGAAGTGTTTATTGTAGAGTTCTCTAAAACTTAAATGTTGCCTCATTGAATAGCAGTATTGATACAACTGTTCTATTCATACTGTTTAATAACAAAAAGAAGTTTCAGTGCCATGTAATTCCAGCATCTTTCACTGATCAATAAGTGTAACAATTACCAGAGCATCATCTTAATCACCTTTTTCTACTCATGTCTTAGAAAGGGAAAAAATATGCAGGCATCAAGTATCACTATAGTGAGTAAAGTACAAATGTGAAGAAGTTTTTACCAAAGACATTGGCAGCTCTTTACATAGAGGAAAACTTCATGGTTCAAATTATGTATGGCGTACTGTTTGTAAAGGCTCATTAAAATACCCTGAATATGTTCTATTTTTACTACTGCTTATCAGAATTACATACTTTTTGTTTACTTACAGTATGAAAGAGGCTGGTTTAGGCCATAAACAGTGGAGGGGTGGTCCCATTTCATCAAACTGCAAGCAGTGTCCAGTAGTTTATACCAATCCTGTTTGTGGATCAGATGGTCATACATATTCTTCTCAGGTAAGAATTGAATAAAGAACTAAATTAATCTTTCATTGTTCCAGTCAATTCCAGCTCTTGGAAAATAAAATACTGTATTATAACACAAATCAATATTTATTTGTTTTCGCTAAAATGTGTATTACAAAATGCAACCTACAACAATTCCAGTATATTGTATGATGCAAAAGCACAATGGTAGCAAACACTAAGCAGTATGAACCAGTGTAACCTGGAACAGCACAGTGTAAGAGAGCTCCACAATGTAACAGAGCCCAGGTTAAGTCTGTCTGACAGACAGCATGGCAGGGTTTTGAGGAAGCAAAAACGTTGGGTGTCCCCACCTTGGGGGTAGGGTAGACATGTTAAGTCAGATTTTCCAGTTGAGCAGTGAAGGTGTGCTTCAAATTCCAGGCATTTAGACATAGGTGTAACATACCCAGGAAAAAAAAAATGTAAGTAATTGTTGCATATCTTTCCTTGCAATGCCATATTATACGATCATTATCAAATCTTCTTTCTCTAGTCCATAACCCCTCCTGTATTTTCTCTCATACTTATTTGGAGATAAAATAATAATTTTTAAATGTTGCTATCAGTTTATCCAGTCTTGTTTGGATGAAATATTTTTGCTACTCCTGCTGAAGTCCAAAAATCCTGGGACTGCATTAATATAGTGCAGAGGTGAGATTGTGAGATGGATTGGCTTCATAATGCTCAAAACAAATTAATTTGTTTAGCATCCTCCCTTAAAACTTTCAGCAGAATAATGCTCAGTCAATGTTAACAACTGAGTCCTCTCTAACAGAAAAAAGTGTGGGCTCTTGGTGAACTCATTTTTCTCAGAAACAGCATGCAATTCAGTAGTGTGAAAGGAGCTACTGTATTCTGTCTTATTGACACTGTTTCCTTACACTAACAAATTGTTTCATTAGTAGATAATATCCAGTGCTTCAAGAGAAGTATAATACTAGATTAAAATGATGGAGATGAAGAAGCTCTGTGTTTGTTATTTATGAAGAAAAAATTACATGTAGCCTTTTAAACAAAAAAATAGCGTTAGGATATTTCCTAGTATCTAAAGATTTTTAGAGTTTCCATTTGTTGAAGTTTTTGGTTTTTTCCTGTAATCACAATCTAATCACATCTAAGTTTACACATCTGTAGTCACATATGCAGTTTATGAAAAAGAATTATTTTCCAGGAGTGACTGGATGTTGGATTGAACACCAAGTATCCTCTCCAAGAATATTTTCTTCCTGATAACATAAAAACATCAGATATAACTATTGCTTCCTAAACCCTGACAATTCTTAGGCCTTTATCCTAAGTCTTACGTTAGAATTTTTTTCATACTATCTTGAATATTTAATTATAGGGATTCAGTCTAGAATCCTAGTTTTCCTTTAAACAAAGCAATTTTAAAAGTTTCTAATGCCTACGCCAGGTTATCTGAGGCCCTACAAATGAATTTTGGACTCTTTGGCATGGCTAAAAATACTCCTTTCATTGACATTATGACTTTAATTTAGGAATTCGAAAAGTATTTTTATTTTCATTAACTATAATCTCCTGCCTCTGTTTTTTTATGAGCCAGAAGTATCCTGGCATCTTACTAGACATTAGGTGATGCTGTCATTTAGTATTTACTTTGCCTTGCCATTCAAAGGTTCAGGCAATCTTTAAGTGTCAAGCCCAGGCTGCAGGTACATGTAATATGGATGGTAGTCTCTACAATTTAGCAATTTAAATAGATGGGATATATAAGTTAATATAGTTAATACCAGATGAGCGACATTTTTATTTTTAAAATACTGTATACTTGATTCATTACAATCTCTCCCTATGTTGTTCCTAATGTAATATAAAAATCACCCCACTTAAACCTCATTGCTTATTTCCTATTTTACCATATAGGAATGGTGTATTCTAAATCATCCTATTGGTAGAAGTGACTTGTCTGGTCTGGAGTAGGTGTACAAAAGTCTATAAATATTGATGAGATGCAGATATTTTAAAATCAGTTCATGTGTTAAAGGTGCAGCTGTGCTTCTTAAAGGGAATGATGAGAAATGAGGGGATTAAATAGACACACTGTGCTTCCATTCCAGTTCATTGTCAGTGCTGCAGTCAGTGCAGTAGTACTTGTCATCCAACCTCAATATGCCTTGCAGGCAATCAGTGCAGAAGTAGCACACCATCACAGGTGTTTTGCAGGGTTGTCCTTTTGTCTTCCACTACCTTGTAATGGTAGATTTCAAATCTAAGCTAATGGAAGAAAAATGCTAAAAATGTTTATTACCACAGAAGATCTATATTAGCCTATAAATATTTATTTTCATTTCCTCTCAATGATGTGAGGATTTCATATTCTGTGGTACCAATTGCATCAAAATAGAGGTCCTTGCCAGGTTATTTTGAAAGCAGTGTTTTTGAAAATTGAATAAAGACAAATATTTGTGTTCCTGTACTCCAGGCAAAGTTTCTTTCATTGTGTCATCAAGCTCCGGTAGGAGTTTATGCAGCAATTTTCTTGTATTTAGAATGCATTCATCAATGACCTTGGAAAATTGTGTAATACATTTTCTGAAAATAAGCCATTGAATAGTAATAGTATTATAGAACACAGCCAGGCACTTAACATTTGTCAGATGGATACTGTTTTGGGAGTATATCCTTGCTTTTCAGGACAAGCCCATGAAATGCTCATATTAAGTCATGTAACTGTAGCTATTTCATACATGTGTTTTGCTTTGGAAAGCAAACAAACAAAAATAAGACGATAAAATAGGTGGACTGTCTAGAAAGAAAGGTTATCTCCTAAACTGAGCTTTTCCAGAGTCAGGTAAGGATGTTCTGTTTTCTGCTCATTTTTGCAGTCGAGGTTTGGTTTTCTGTGTTGTCAGGTCTCAATGAATCTCATGCAGTCAGTGTAAAAGAAAAGTAGCAGGTGTAAGATATTTGTTGTTAGCCTTACAAGAATGTTGAAACAAAAATATAACATGCTGAAATGTTGAGTAATCAAAGTGTACATTCTCATTGTGCAAGAAGAAATTCAGTATAAAGAGATCCTGCCAGTTCCTTGGCAGGGTGATGTTACAATTTTTACTTAATAGCCTTTTAATAATACTGTGTGTGTTCTACAGTTAGTCTGTTTTTACCTTCAGCATTTCTCTAAACTTTGGCACTTGAAGGTGCAGTATGCATTTTAGCACTAGGAATTCTCCCACAGTGCTGTAGCATAAGGCTTTGGTATCCCAATATATTTGACATTCTCCGTGAAAAAAGCAGCCTGTTTGTAGCTTCATCTTTCCTGGGATTAATGGGGAAGTAAAGTTACATGAAGTGCAGCTCAGAAGGAGTGTTTTGGGGCAGCAGCCCACCTGCTGCCAGTCTTTCACCCAGGGAAGCAACTCACTGCTGTGCAGCACATGCTGTAAAGCTGGTCTAACTGAGGATGAGATGATCATGCCCAGACTTGGATGCTTCTGTTGGAACAGTTCTCCCATATTGCACTATATTATATGAGGAAATCCCCAAAAATGGCTAAGAGGGAAAAAAACCACAGTCATAGAGATGAATTTTGTTTTGAGTGGATTTTGCATATCTTGGTTACAGCTCTGGTATTTGGTATAACAGGCTGAAGTTTTCTTTCTTAAATTGAATGTGGTTGACAATTAGTCCCACTTAAACAAAATCTAACTTTAAGTAAGATCAATGAACAGTGCTTCCAGTATTTTGAAAACACTGCAGAAATAACTTAATCTTTAAATTATGCCCATTGCCTCATGATTTTATTCCAGGATCATTTTAGCAGTTCTGTTGTTAGCAACAATTTGCTCAAGATGGTTGCATATTGGTAGTGAGTTTTTAAAGAAATATATTTTCTCCTACCTATGAAAGCTTCATGTTATTGATGGCAACCCTGTATATAAAAAAAGCAATAAAAATTATGTTTTGCAAAAGTAATGAGTCCAAATTAGCTTCTCAGACTAAGAGACAAACTGTGGAAAAGTAGTCAGAAAAGAGCATACAAATTCTTGAAAGGCTACACAGGTAGACAGGTATGTGGATTTAGATCTTTTTAATATTCAAATACTTTCTTCAGTCTCCCATATTACAATTTCTTTCTGTGAGAAGGGTTGAAAGAGAATCAGGGGATAAAATTGTGCTATGTCAAGGGACAAGTTTAATACTCTATTCAAATTTTGTTTATCATTTTGCATTAATCTGAATTGCTAGATTTTTATTTTCAGGGCATCCCATATTTAACATTTTAATTTTTAAAATAATTGCTGTCCTTATTAATTTCAGATCTTTTTAAGGCTTCAACTTAATTATATGTATCTCTTAGTAGTGTTTTTGGTATAAGACAGGTTGTTGGGAAGAAACATAAAAAACATGTATTGACATTTTTAAAGTTTGTGTTTATTTTAAGGATTGTGATTTTATGTAAGTTAAAGTGATTTAAATGGATTAATTAGCGTATTGTGAGCTTTCAGGTCACATGCCTGAGCTGTTGAAAGTTCTTTCCTGCTTCAGAAGAGATTGCTAGAAATAGAATTGCTTTTACAAAATAGATACCTATTTTGTACTAGTAAATGAAAGTATTTTTCACAAGCCTGATTCAATGTATGTCAGTCTTCTTAAATTGGGCTAATCCACTATGGCTTTCCATTTTTATCTGCCTTGTTACTAAGCAATCTGCTGTACACTTAACAGTCAGTTGAAATGTAGCCAAAAATAATAAGGTTAAATCATCGCCTGCCATCTTTAGTAATAAAATAATGTAATCTCTCTGAAATAAATTGTGTGACAGCGTTCAGGTCTTTACTTTTGCAGCTGGAAGAAGCAGCTTCTTCCAGGTGCTCTGCCAGCACCGATTTCTTTTTTTAATAAAGGTACATTTTGTCAAAAGGGACATCTCAAAATTAAGGTGTATGTCTCTAGCCCAAGCAACACCCAGCCAAAATCACCCTGTTCAAAGTGGAAAAATTTAAAACCTTCCACAGACCAAATCTGTGTTGTACTGTTACAATGACCTTGTGGCTGAGGTACACTGGCAAATAAAACGAGGTTGTTGGCAGGACCAACAAACCATGGCCAGCCCTTCTTCTGCCCCCTTCTCTTCCCTTAGAAAACCCCACAAACAACAAAAACCCTGTAAGAAACTTTTCTTGATTGAGACTGACAATAGACAGCGATAAAGATAAAATGTATCTTGCTTGATTGATCCTGGAGTATACTTTGGATCTTTACGGAAATGGTAGAAACTGGTTGTTTATTGTTTAAATGCTTAAAATGGGCAAACAATGAAAAAAGAAGGAAATGAGATTGGCAGAAGCTGGAAAATCAGATATGGACGGGTTTTGCCAGTAAGACCTGAAATTTTATCTGGAACCTTCCTATTGATGGGATGTGGTATTCAAAAAAAAGGCAGAGAAATATGATAAGGGTGACTAACTTTATTTAATCCAGATTGTCAGATAGGCTGATGTACTAAAAATTCCAAATTATATCGAATTATATGTAGCTAGTCTCTTCTTTACCTGCTGCATTCAAAATAAATAGCTGCTAAAGAAATTTAGCAGCTGTAGAGAAAGAACACAATAACTTAGATAACAAAATGCTTTATAGAAACTTTAATGTTCTGAAATTCTGAGCAATTCAGTATTTCTTAGACTAGGATGATGTATTTACACTAGGAAGAATTGAATTTTATTCCCTTTTTCATTTCCAGAATACTGTGTTTGTTTAATATAAAATTATGTATTGAATTTGCATTAAAAAATACATAAACTTTATTACTTCAATAAAAATTAAGAAGTGATACTTTACGGGCTGGAAAATATTTTCCAAAGGCTTCATCTATGTAATTCCTTTACATGGTGCTTCACCTTGGAATGGATGAGACACTGAGCAAGCGTTTAAGGGTCAGGATTAAAGGGAGACAGGGACAGGTGACAGTAAAGTGGGGGCTGCTACTGGCCACCACACCAGGAACAAGTCGTGAATGAGGTATTCTGTAGACAGGTGGCAGCAGCCTCACTTTCAGGAGCCCTGGTCCTCATGGGGGACTTCAGCCACCCCCATTACCTGTTGTAGGGACAACTCAGCAGGGCATAAGCATTCCAGGAGGGTCCAGGAATGCATTCAGGAGAATTTCATTCTCCAGGTGATAGAGGAGCCAAGAAAGGGAACCACAAGACAGCTGGAGAGAGACTTTCTGCAAGTGTATGTAGTGATAGGATAAGGAAGAATGGTTTTAAACACACCATGGGTAAATTTAGTTTATATATTAGGAAGAAATTATTTACTATACCTGTATCCCTAGCAGAGGTTGCCCAGAAATGTTGTGGATTCCCATCCCTGGAAGTGTTCAAGGCCAGCTTGGAAGGGGCTTTGAGAAAAGCAGATTTACCTGCCCATGGCAGAAGGGTCTGAAGTGTTGAGACAATAAATAATGTTATGTTTTGTAGTTGTTTGAAACATTAAGGCAGCTGAGAAAATAGTGTAGAAGTTAGTGATTAATTGTGTTGGTTGCAAGAAGGAGATCAAGAGACAATTGCCTCAAATTTACCAAGTGGAAGCTCATTAAACAATGTGGTTTCAGTGGAGTAGGGGATAAGGATGGTAATAATTCAAGAGATAGTTACATGGGATAAAGGACTTACGTGATCTTGGGAGGCTACTGTTTAGGCATTTATTTTGAAACAAGTGGAAAAGAAGCTTTTAATAAGGAATGAGAATGGTTAAAGATGACATGAAGTGAAATAACATCAACCTAGGGGACAGATTTTGAGAGTTTATAGGAACAGTCTGTGATAAGAATGGGATTATAAAGTTGAGATGGAAACTAGCAAATGGCAAGTGAGAACTGGCTCAGATCTTTACCCAGTGAACGTATTCTGTAGCAATTAGCTACAGAACTGCAAATGAAGTGAAAATTACTAGAATGGAATTATTCAAATAAAAATTTTTAGAACATGTAATTAAATTTAGTAATCAAACAGAAAAAGTGCTTAGCTTCTAGACAGGTATTCTTACACAGTGTTCATGCAGGTCACATCTGCACTTACAAGAAACTGAAATACTGTGAAATTTAGGTTTCAGATACCATAACAGAGATTTACAGCAGCAGTGCTCTAAACTAATCATGTTGGCCTGGAGAAAAAGAAAAGCTTCAGTTCTAGTAATTTGTCAGATGCCAATGAGATAAAATGTCTGTAACATTAAATGTCTTCCAAGTCTCCTGTTTCGGGTTTTTAAAAAAACTTGTAATTTTGGCAAGCCCACAATGAAATATTTTAAATGTGAGTCAATTACTACATGGATATTTCATTGAAAACAAATTCAAACATATGACTGAATATCAGAGGTAGGTCCTCTGCATCATAGCAGTGTGTCAACAACAAAATAAAGGTAACATCTTAGGCTACCAGGGACTTAGTGGAAGAGAAAAATAGGCATTGTTGTAGTAAAATTTGTCACTCTGGCTCTTCATTCAGAACATAACATAACATATGAAGACTTGGCTTTGTATCACCCTGGTTTTAATCCATATGTGTTTGACATAGAACAAGGATAATTTTTGCATGTTTTTGAAATCAAGTACTGACAGCACAAAGTGGAAAGATTTAGGCACAGGTCTGTGTGCCTCTACACAAGATATAGCTCTTTAAGCTCAAGAAGAGATATGTAATCTAGTGAAAAACAGTCATGCTTTGGAATATAACTCCCACTTGTGCAACACTGTGTTTCTTTCCTGACAGAGTGAAAACTATTATGAATGTGGAATTTCTTAAATATTTTTGTCACTGATAGCACATGGAGCCTTGTATTTTGGACTATTTAATAAACTAACTCTAGCACTTGGAGTTCAGGTGAATATTAGCATACATTTTTAGGTGGACAAAAAAAGCAGAGAGCTGTACAGGCAATATGCTGCTAAGAAAACTGAAAGTGCCTAGATATTTCACTTACATGTAACTAACTATACAGAACTTATTTTTCCTTTTTTTTCCTCTTTCTAATTTTTTTTTTCTTTTTCACCACAGTTGAAAAAAGTAGTTTAAATGTCTTTGAAACTTTGATGGGATAGGCAAGTATGGACTGTCTAGGTCTGTGCACGTTGGTTTTAGAACTTTTATTATTTTTCCTGTAATTGAAGACTAATGAGCACACCCTTTAGATGCTATTTTAGCTCAGATACAACTTTATAAATATTTCAACTTAGATATAATTGGATAAATTGAACTTGTTTAATTAGTGATGCAATCAGCCAGCATGGCTGAGGAAGTCATATCACATTAAAAATACAGTGATAATGCATGTTAATAAGGAATAAGCAAATTGTTTTAACAAAACGTTCTGTACTTTTGGAAGCCATTTGTGTCTTGTTGTAAGGTTTTACAATTTAGCCATTACTTCTATTTTACCATTGCCATTACTCAGAAATTTGCATGCCAGCTGAAAATCAGTGAAGACCTTTACTAGCTGATTTTGGAACCAATATGGTCAGCTATTTTTAAGGTGGTTGTGTAGGAGAATGAAATGTTTTTATTCACATTTAGAATTTTTCATTGAAAATTTTTCATTGAATGTTAATTTTCAGATTTGAAGTGGGAACTTGAAAATGTAAATTTAGTTTTATCTGAGCAATATTTATTCTTCCTTCTCTCAAGAAATTTTAGCCAGATTGGAAAATTCTGAATGCCAGCAACAGGGCATACCAAGGATCTCACATACATACAGTGTTGAGTGACATTCTGTGCATCTCTAGCTCAGGTCTGATAATATGATGCAGAAGTTTGAAATAAGGATCCTGATGAAGTATTGAGGTTTGGACTGTATGGGCAAGAGCTCTAAGTGAGAGCCAGAATTTATGGATTTAAGTATATGCTTGTGTATGTCAGAAAGAGATTTATTATTTTGTGTTAAGCATGTTTACAAGAAGCTTTTAGTACATTTTTTAACTGCATCAATGTTTGTATTTTTGGAATAAGTCAAGATCAGGAGTAACACGGTTGTATATTTTTACCCCTTTTTTGAATAAGTTTTTTAAAACTCCATAATTTAATTTTTTTTTTGTATTTGAAATATCTTGTTTGTTACAGAATGGATTGTCTTCAAGGAATATTGAAATATTAATTTTTATGTGAGGAAATATATTACATTTTTTACACAAATACATTAATATTTGTGAAAAAAAGATTTATTTAAGCATTATTATTAATACTTCTTAATTTACTGGAAACAGCGTGTTTCAAGTAGGGATTTAACATTAATTAAGCTTTGTGTTCTCATTTGATGGTATAAAGTATTAGCTAACCTGTTTGCAATATGTATAGACTAAGATGGTGAGGTATATATTTTCCAAACTGAGTAGAGGTGTCTAAAAATTCAGACAGCTGATTTTAAAAGCAGATAAATTCTTAGAAGGATTTGCAGAAGCTCCTAAGCATCATGTGTCTCTAGGAGCCTCTAAGTAGGAAAGCAAAGATAAGTAGGTGCCTAATTTAAATAATCCCAGTAGGCATCTACTGGCATGTTTCTGTGACTTAATATGCTTTTTAGGGTGTCCAGAAAAGATTGAATATATAGTTGACCTGACTTCAATGATTTCAAGCTTTTAATTTTAGGCTATTGCATGGACTGGACATGGAACATACCTGATCAGCATTCACCCTGCTCACCCTGCCCCTATGTTTGGCAACAGGAATCACCAACTGAGTTAAAAAAGAGAGATTCTTTACATATTTTCCTTAGACTTAAATCTGAGGGCATAATTTCACATAACATTTGCACCAAATAAAGGCAAATTTTGAGCTGGGGAATGTATGTAACGTTGTGAAATAGAAATAAAGTTTGAAAACAGGAAATGTGGATAAGAAAACAGCATGAAGGTAAGTTGAAAGCACATAGTACAGAGTACAATGATCAGACATTATCTGTTCAGCTGTCAGAGATACCAGGTTCAAATGAGAGAGAAAACAGATCTGTATTGATGTGTGAATGTGGAGCTCTATGGAAAAGATTTTTATCCATGAAACATATAGGGATACTGGAAGAAATACAGTTTTGTGGTACTCTAGCAAAGAGCTCTTTTCTCAGAGATCCTGTTAATTGCATCATACAGAAATCTTCTGATCATGAATTGCTGATTATCTAGAAAATATACAGGAAAGAATTGTGAGCATTTTTTGGTATGAAATTATAGTTTTGAAAGGATATTCCAAATTAAGCCAGCAATTCTGTTTGTAGCATATGAACTTATAATTATCAGGAGAATCTGAATTTAATTATTCATCTGTGTATTTTTTCTTAGAATTGGGTAGCATGCCCTATTTGATTTTTAAATGTACAAAAACATCAGGGACTTCTACTGAGCTGCCATTGAGATAAGGTACACTTTAAGGTGATGGTTTAACCTTTCAAAGATGAGACACTTTACAGTTGCATAAATATTAATTATTTTTTATCTAAAAGGTAGTTTACTAAAAGCTCAGTATTAAATGTGATGGGGTTCTGGAAAGCACTTCTCTAAGTATCAGCACCTCAGCAGATGAAAATATCTAGAATATCTTAACACTGAATTCGCACTTTGTCCAATACTACAGTTGTGCTTCTGTTTAGAAAAGGATGTGTTGATGTATCTGGCCAAACTTCAGTCTTTCAGTGTGAAGGGTTTGAATTACATAATGGGCACAGTATTCACTGGACATCTAGATGAATATCCTGGCAGGTAATTTCAGCTGTAGGGATGTACCAGATCTGCTTCCAGCTGCCCAGGATGTATACAGATGGAAAAGAGGGATTGGAGGGAGTGTCTGCAGATTGTACCTCAAGGCAGTAGTTCTTGAGCTTCTCTTCTTTATTTGCCAGAGAAGTCACATGTACCCTTGTTACTTAGTTTGAGTTAGTTTTGTTTAAAAGCCGCTAGATATTCCTGGCAAGACAGTACTTTTGTGGAGAAATTATATCTTGCACTGAGGTTTTAGCATTCTCAAAAAGGAACAGAATTAAGTCTGTGAGAAAAAGTAAATTGACAAAATTATAGGAAATGCCAAAGGCAATGTCACACAAGCACTTTATCTTTCTTTTTGTGTTGACTTATGATGCAATCTTAATTCTGTTGCTTTCTTCACTGACATAACACACAGAATGGACACACCTCCCTTTTATCTAGTCGGGAAATTGTTATCAGTACACTCTTATGTCTTTTATTATATGGAGGCAAGACAGTTAAACTAAATTCCTCATCTACTTTAATTTGTCTTTATTCCCTGTACATTTTGAGAAGTCTGCAAATAGCAACTAATTTACAGCTGTCTCACACACTGTCCCTCTGTGTGATGTCTTCTTACAGAGAGAAGATGGTTCTGCAGTTGAAAGCAAATAAATTTTATGTGAGATGTGGATATCCAATTTAATGATTTTTGTTAATATTTTCACATTGCAAAGCATTTATAGATTAAACTAATTTTTGTTTTAGTTTATTCTAAAAATATTTAGCATGTTCCCAAATCGTATGTCAGGTTTTCAAGAGCTCAGGAAAGCACAAATACACTCAGTACCAAATAAAATTTTGCTGAAGTTATCTAGGATCAATAGACCAGTATAAGCATTACTTTTCTTTTCTTTTGTGCCATCTCCCTGGTTCATTCATTATACATCTTTCAAACTCTTCAGTGAATGAACAAGACTTATGCGAGCAATAATCTCTTGACACTGGTTCATTCCTGGAGCAGGTCTGTACTGTACTTCCCAACTGAATAAGGTTGATGCCATCAAATCCACCCATTTTCTCAAAGCAAGATAAGTTACACAGGTGTAATTCCCAACAGATTTATCTAAGCCTGGTTGTACAGATAATTATTAAGATCCAGAAAGCTTCTCCAATGATTTAAGATGTCACTACCCTTCTTAAAAAGTCTGCCTAATCTGATACTTTTCTGTAGCAATTTGAGACAATTATTTCTTTTAACATTCATCATGGTATTCATTCCAGGTGGCTTTCTGATGCCTTTTGGTTATTTGACAGCAGTTATGTGAATCCTCTTTTCTTAAGACCCAGGTCTTCGGCCTCTTTTTGCTATTTTCTACGTTTCTCATTATTCCTGTTACGCCCTTTTCAATTAATTCCTGTCTTGTTTGAAACCTTGTCACAAGCTGCACAGTGCTGCCAGAGCTATGTGAAGTTATCTTATATGTTTTGTAGGTTGCAGTGCCATTTATATATCCTGGTATGGTGATGTTTTTAAACACTGCTCAATTGTTCTTAATGATCACTAGACTTTTATTTTTCCTTTAGAATGGGTGTCTAGCCAGTTGCTCCAGCTTGTTGTTAATTCTCAATTATTTTGTCTACCTAACAGAACATAGCAATTTTCTGTATTGAATTGCATTATATTTTAGCCTATTTTAATATTAGGAATATTTTTATTATATTCCTATCTTCTAAAACTCTTCCATGTTTAATAGGATATCCTTTATTTCATCTTCCAACCCATTAGAATCATAGAATAACTTGAATTGGAAGGGACCCACAAGAATCCTTGTGTCCAGCTCCTGGCCCTGCACAAGACATCCCCAAGAATCCCCATGTGCCTGAGAGCATTGTCCAGACACCTCTTGAGCTCTGTCAGGCTTGGTGCTCTGACCACTGCCCTGAGGAGACTGTTCAGTGCACAAACACCAAAAGTGGAGAAGAGTGAATGGTGAAGAACCTTTTCCTGACATCCAAGCTAAACGTCCCCTGATTCAGCTTTAGGGCATTCCCTTAGGTCCTGTCACTGTCACCACAGAGATCAGAGTCTTCTCCTTCACCCCTTGTCTTCCCCCCATGAGGAAGTTGCAGACTGCAATGAGGTCTCCCCTCAGTCTCCTCCAGGCTGAACAGACCAAGTGACCTCAGCTGCTCCTCATACAGCTTCACCTCATGGCCCTTCACCATCTCTGTGGCTCTCCTTTGGAGGCTCTCTGATGGCTTAATGTCTTTCTTATACTCTGGCACCCAAAACTTCAAAATTCAAAACGATTAAATCAACTGGCTTCCCTTGGTCAGCTAGGTGGGTAACTTTGTCGTAAAAGGAAACTGTCAAGTTGGACATCATCCTCATGGAGCTGTCCTGGCTGTGACCAATGATTGCATTGTCCTTCATACGTCTTTTGGTAGCTCCCAGAATAATCTCCATAATTTTACCAGGCATGGAGGTGGGATTGACAAACTGGTAGTTACCAGCGTCAGCATTTGCCAGCTTCCTGTTGACTCTCCAGATTCCCAAGACCATTGAAAAGCATCAGGAGAGATCTTGTGATGAAATCAGCCTGCTCTTTTGAGTACCCTGGCGTGAATCCCCTCCCACTAGCTCTCCTTTTTGAGCACTATTTCTCATAGTGTCCTCATAGCCTGTATGTCAGTGGTTTCTTTTTCTATGGAGTTTTTCAGGTATGTTGCTTGCTCTCCTACCAGCTTGAGGGTAACATTGAAGGAAGTTAGACCCACCTTTATTCAGCTGAGCTATCTTTACAGTATCCCAATGTACTGTTAATTTGGGGAATGATGACAAGAGGTTTGAACCAGAGTTCTGTTCCTGGTTAGGAAATTGTGAGAACAGCCTTGATTCATTTCCAACTAATGCAAGAGCCATGATGTTGCTTTGTTTCCAAAAACTATGAATATGTCTGCTGCCTTCCTGTCCTTGAAATGACTTCAGTGAGGGTAAAATTTTTTCATACCTGTGAATGGGAGTACTGATTTGGAAGTGTTATGTACTGACCTTGCACTCAGAATCTCATGTATTCTCTGCCTGTGGCAGGTGTTGGGCATTAAGTCTTTTTTTAGGATTTAAAAGGACAGTGTTAAACAAGTGTTTTTGGCAAATAGGACTGAGTAGACAACTTCAAAGAAAAATAAATCAAAAGGACTAAACTCACAACTCATGTTAGTTGAGACACCTGTGAAGTCTCTACTAGTCTCTTCAGCAACATTTGAGTGAATTAAAGTCAGGAGCACTGGAATCAATAAAGAATACTCTCTCGAATTGAGGATTTAAAAAATCTTCAGAAATTAAAGAAAAGTATTACTTTTTTTTTCTCACTCTTCGTACTCTAATTCTTAGTAAAACAAACCTGGAATGGTTTATATGTCAAATTTTAAGTGGTGGTCTCACCAAGTGGAGTAATCAAAGCCTAAAGCACAGCTATCTGTAGGTTTGACTCCTTAAAACTACTAAATTTGAGTAATAAAAATTCTCAGATCTCAAAATAGGAAAGACATATTTTTTTAGCAACAACAAGTATTAAATTTGAGCTATAATCCCTTCCATGAGCTCCAAATACTGTTTTGAGTATTAAAATATGAATTAGGTCATGTACTGTCTGGAGGGAGGGCTGGTGGGCGTCACAGCTAATGCAAGCACTCTCCTGTACAGCCAGGATAATTGAGGTAGAAAAAGTATTCAGTCGTTTCAAAATCATTATAGGCAGGTGTTTGTTTTGCTTCTGTTTTCTAGTCGTTTATGAGATATTAGTGCTATATAGCTTTTAATTGGAGCAGTTAAGTTGGGGCTTTTGTGGTAGAATTGAAAGGTTCTTTTAGTGTCATTTTCCTTTAGCCATGCCTTTTTGGCACAAGGTGACACATTCAAAACTGAAGTGCAATAATGACTTCATTTAAATACAAAAAATTTGAGGCATTAATTTCTGTCTTTTTGGTACTGGCTGTGGTGCAAAATGTATTATTTTGATACAGTGATGCAGTTCAGGTTGTGCAAGGTACAGAACTGCATGAGAGTGTGACAGGACTAGAAGTGTGACTGCTTGAAAAGTTGATAAAGTTCTCTAAATGCACAGTGCTTACATGTGCATGCTGCACTACTCAAGTGCAGTCTTTCAGGAGGCTCCTTGATTCTTGCATAGCTACAGTGCTCCTACCGCCTACATGTTTCTAGGAGAGAGAGAAACTTTGACTTTAGGGCTTGCTGGAAATCCTATAATTGTATAACAAAATTGCATTACAGTGAAGTTAGATATCCTTGCAAAAGATGAGTCAGGGAATAAAAGAGACAAATTCTAGTGAGATGGTTCTGAAGTGTTGTGATGCATAGAAAACACTTCATGTTTTTGTTACTTGAACTGGTTTTCTGACTCGCATGCTTCTGTGTCCTTTACCTGTTTAATGAGACATCTTCCATCTTTTGTTCAAGGATTAAGTGCTCTCCATGACAATCTTTTTTCTTTCACTTTTAGAAAAGCTCTTTGTAGATGCTTTCCCCACCCCTTTGCTTTTCCTTTGTATTTTTCCTGATAATACATTGGCAAAACATCCCAGAGACAGATCTCTATGTACAGAACTGTTTTACTGGAAGAAAAATTCAGTTTTTCAGTAAGAATGACAATGACATTATTTTCTCTATGTGGTTTTTAACCACATTATTTTAATATGCTTGAAACGATAATTCAGTTTCTCAGTTAGATGGAGTTAGTTTGTGTATGGTTTCTGAGTTGGAGCTGTAAGTATACATCTCAGAACCACACAAATTAATGCTTCTATATCAGAAATGATAGTCAATATGCAGAATGACATTAGGCACAGCTTTTCATTTTATTCGTTAATGCTTTTTACCAGGATACCGTCATCTTAAAGATAGAAATTGAGAGATAAATTCTATAACAAGTTAGTGTTTATTGCTTCCTATCCATAATGAATGTTGTTGCTGTGTTTATTTGCTCAAATAATACAGTTAAAATCAAGACAGTGTATTTCCATTTAGCATGCATATTCAAATCAGTCTCACACCACAAGTGCATTCTTGCTTGAATTGAGTCTGAAACTGTAGCCAGGTTATGGACCAAAAACTCTGTACCTTTATTTAATGTAATTTTTGTTATGAAAGTAGGATATACTGCAGATGGCTTTTCTTAGCAGCTGTGTCTGCAAAGATTTAAGCATTTCATGAAAGATTGCTTCAAAATTCTTAGAACTGTGATTTTTTGTTATGAAGTACGTTTATATTAATGATAGTCATTCTCTCTCCTTACAGTGCAAATTAGACTATCAAGCCTGTGTCTCAGGAAAACAAATTTCAGTGAAATGTGAAGGACGTTGCCCTTGCCCTTCTGACAAATCCACTAATGCAGGCAGAAATGACAGGAGAGGTGAGTGATGGTAATTCATGTAATATTTTTAATACTCATTTCCAGAAGGAAGGAATATTTTGCTCACAGAATATTACAGTTATCAGAAACACTGATTGTTCTTGAATAAAACCAGCTTTATTTTGTTCAAGGTTGTTTTCTTTGCCAAGGGCTTTGAAATTGTACCTGTAGTAAAATACCATGGTATTTTTCAAATGAGCTATTGTATAAGTTCCTGCTGTTCTTTCTTATTTGCTATTTAATACTCCTTGAGATGCTTATAGGTGTATTTAAGACAAAGAAGAAACTAATTCTTTGCTCCTCAATGTTTTCAATTAAATATTCAAGAAAACAAAGTGTGATAGAAAGAAACTTAGAAGTCCTTGTTGCTGGTCCTAGGAGCAAGCAGTTGCATTGTAGATCTGTTAGTAAAGGCTGTATTATGTAAGTGACTTCCTTTGAAAAGTGTTTGATAGGAGCAAATCAACTTTCTTTTGGACCATGAGTGAGATTAGGCTGCTAGAAAATGAAGTGGCTTTGCATTGCTTAGCCATTGGTGCAGCTGGAGCAAACTGGAGAAGAAAAACAGTCACTAAAGCATGCTTGTATTTCAGTGGCTTCCGGGTGATTATGGAAGGTTGTTGTTAAACTAAACATGATACTGGCTTTGGTGCTTCTGAGCAGAGAATTGTCATGAGGTTTTAGGCTACCATGGACCTGAATTTGGCAAGAAAAGCATAGATTGGAGGCCTGGATTTTTAAAATCTGTTTAGACTGATCTCTGTTAGATGAATTTTTTTTTCTTTTTCTGCTTAGTAACACTTTTGATGAGTAAACTAAAGTCTTTATGCACAAGTATCATTGATAATACAGCAATATTAGTTTTTACAGATGATGTTTTTTTCCCTGTAGCAACATTATAACAATAAAAGAAACAAATACTGCATTCCTGCATTAACATTGGTATTTCATTATAGTTTGAAGCACTATTCCAGATTTATTGTACAGGATGGTCTTACTGTTTTCATTATAAGCTGTAGCTACTGCCAAAACTATGGGTTGTTTCCTAGTTTTAAAAACAAATTAATTTTCTTTTAACAATGAATGAAGATGACCACTAAAAGGATTAAACTGTGTTCAGGCATACAAGTCAATTAAATAACTTCTCTGAAATGCTTCTTTAGGTCACTTTTCTCGTCTTTGGCAATATAATTGATTGTGTAATTAAATATTAATTGAATATATGTAATTAAATACTCCCTGTGCTGTAACCCCTCTGGAAAATGATAGTCTGGATGTTTTTTTTAAGAATTAATTTACAATTTCATGTAGTATCTTGAAAATAAATAGATAAATATGTCATCTACTCGCATTGTTAAAAGGAATGAAAAGCACTGGAAGACCCAGTATTGCAGAGCTAATGTGGCCCCTTTGATAAAAAATACAGTGTAATCCTAATGTGGTTGCAGTATCCACTAGCAATAATTTCTGTATATCTAGGGTGGATATGGGAATATTTGCTTACCAGTGGGCATGAAGTGAAATTAAGATAATGTGGATAATTAAATTAATTTTCTCTGCTGGAAGTTGTTTCACCTGATGCAGTTATCTTTATCCTTGTATGTATTCTTTCAAGCATATTCTATTTTTCATACTCCTGTCCTAAAACACTGAAAAAAATCTAGAGACAATTTTTTTTCTTCAAAAATGGGAATTGTTTTTAATTAAGAATGAACTCTTCTTGATGATTCAAGTTGCCAAGGGGTCAAGATTACTTGTGCCTAGTTATGTAAACGACAAAGAAAAGGGTCTCATGGGTATGGGAATTAACACTAATCCTGTCCTGACAGATTGTCAGAGCAAGCAAAATACAGGGCTTTTCCAAATGCTACATTTTATTGCAATGCTGAAATTTGTTAAAATATTTTCTTTACAAGGCCAAAAGCCAGGACACTTGAGAAATATGAAAGTGAGCTGAGTATCATTACTGAAATTTCAGCTTTTTTTGTGACAGAATACAAAATTTCTTACAACGGAAGTTCTTATAACAGAGGTTAAAAGAATACTATTTTTATCTTTAAATGGAGCTGCATAAAGTGTTTTAGTGGTTGGACTCTATGATCTTAGAAAAATCATATTTGATTGGTAATTATTTCTTAGGAAGGTAGAGCTTGGAGGACTGAGGTCTTTTGTAGCTCACCTTCCAGAAAAGAAAAAGGGAGGTCCCAGAAAACAGCATTCTGTGTGATCAGCTGTAGCATTTGACATCTTTCAAAAGCTGTTGAATGATGCAGAGGAAGGAATACATCAGTCTCTGAAAAAAAACTTCAAAAAATGGATATTTCACATCCATTCAGAATTCAGATAGAGATTATTCACTCTGCCTTAAACGGTACTGCACTCACTGCATCATTGCAGGCATTTCCTTCTGTTTCTCTTTTGCTTGTTATTTAGGTTAAACAAAAGCTTACTGACTAAATAAGTAAATAAAAGTTTGTATAAAATATTAATTACATTCAAAATCTTCAAGACATACAGTGTTTCTGGACTGGTTTGTTTGGTTTTTGTGCTTGCCTGGATCAAATACCTGGGGTATGTCTCTCTATTGTCACAGCACCTGAATATGAGCTGTTTGGCAACACCAATGGCAAAGTCCCACTGGGTATGCCAGTCTAAAGGAATGTGGTCAATGAGGACCACAGGCATTTCTGTAGAAATTTCATCAGCAGATGAGTGGGTGTATGGCTGACAGCTCTTAGCTGTGGTCAAAGACCTTCAAAGGTATCTAAGAAAAGCATCCATTTTTAGTGATCTCAAATTTGCTCTGCTCTAGAATACATACACTGGGAAAGTTTAATTATTTTTAAAACTAAAAATCTTAATAGTGCTTTGTTTTATTTCCCTGTTGAGCTGCACTAACACTGTGTCAAATCTGTGCTGTGACATGGCCAGGATCCTGGTCTCCCAGTCTATTTCAAAGATTTGGCTGATACGTACTACAGCATCCTCCTGGATTATGTCTTTGGATATCTTTGTCACAGAAAGAAGGCTGTGTTTCTGCCCTGACACAGAAGTAAGATTTAGCTGGAATGTTCAGTCATACCCAAAAGCTCAGGGCCAGCTGGAGGTCCTGCAGTTTAAATGGCAAAAGCAACAAATGCATTGTTGGTAAAATACTGAGTATGCATTTTCATTAGCTATTGAAATAGAAGACTTTGTTCTCAATAATTTTTGACTTAATCTCTAATAAATCCTGTGCTAAGAGCTCAGTTGATATTTTCACTAAAATAAGAGAGGTAGCCTTTTATTCATGGAAGAAAAAGAGGGCTTCTCTTTATTCCAGTGTCTGAGAAGGGCTATATAGGTAACAAGGAAGCTGTTATAAATGTCATGCTCTTTGACTCTGAGCTTTTGCCAGAAGAGGTGAAAAGGCAACATTGCATGCCCAAAGTATTTTCAGTTAGCACATCTGAAAGACTTTAATCACAGAATATGACTGCTCTCTCAGCTGCATCCTGTTTTATACTGAATACTGCTGAATTGTTAATTGCTGTGAAGAGACGGGGATAAATAACAGTAGGATTAAAGACTCTGTGTATACTGCTTCGTTCTGTGTGCATCAGTGCCTGAAAAACAAACAGAGGGACAAACAGCCAAACAGCACTCTTCCTAATCCTCTGATTTAATTTGCATAGCATCATCTCTTCAATACATGACCTCTGCTACTCTTCATATAGTACAGGTGTAGATGCCAAAAAAGAGCTTTTGTTTTGTTTACATTCTGAGAGAACAGACTGGTTTCCACACTTCACAAATAAGAGATTGAGGGCCAAAAATAACACTTGTGTTAACTCCTAATCTCTATTTTGTGTATTTGCTTTTCAATGACAGGTAGCACTGTTTTATAATTCTTTTTTTCTCTTTCGAAAAAGTAACTACATGACATCAATGGAATAAAATTCTATTTTCAAACTAACATGTACTAGACCAATTAGACCTGAAATTATCAGTGACCAGTTATGGGGTAGCCAGGCAAGGAGATATGTATGAGACAGTGAGCAAAATTCCCCTCTGTAAGATGAAGAGGTTCATGCTGTGTGGTCAAGGGTAAAATCTAACTTTCAAACTTCAAACAAGATGGAAATAACCCACCAAAGAAAACTGATGTTATGTTATAGTGCTATTCAGTCTTTATTTACAAATATGTTAGTATGTTTTAAAATATTTTCTAGAAAGATCTAATGGTAACATTTAATTTCACACTGTCACGCTTGTTACAGAAAATAAAGTGACTGCCTATGAAAAGAAGCACAAAGGGAAGCGTGCTGGTTTTCATCATGGGCAAGGTGCTCTCAGTTGTTAACTTTCTCTGAAGAAGTTGCACAGTAAATGGAAGGAGGTGGTCGCAGTAGTCTGGGAGCATAGGTGGTAGCAATACTTTATATATGTGAGTTAAATTTGACTAGGTAATTGCCAGCTTTCTAGTTTACTGTTCTTCTTAGCCATACATTTATATTCAGTAAGATATTTTTTCTGTAATTGATACTGCAGTTCTATAGAATGCAACATTAAAGGAATATCTCTATACTGTAGCAACATGGGGTTTTAGGATTCCATGTGCTCCTTTGTCCCTCTGCTTTGTATACCATTGGTTCATTTTAAAATATGCTCTGCTGTACCTCAAAACCTATTGGTGTGTACCCTCCTGCCAATCTTCCCTTCGTCCTCCTGGGACTGGCTCAGAGAAAGCCAGCCCCTGCCCCCTCTCCTTCCCTTTCAAAGGCAGAGCCTGGATCAGCTGGAGGTCTTCCATCTCTGAGCTGCTAGCATTTCCTCCCTGCCCTGTCTCCCTTCCCCCTTCTCCTTCCCTGCACCCCTTTTCCCCGTTACCCTAAATAAACCTCCCTAGCAGAACAGAGATGGAGTCCAGTTCTTTCCTAGTCTCACTATATTCCTGCTGAATTGAAGTGGTTGGAAGACTCACGCCATGCCGCAGAACCTCGGGGGCTGCCCGCTCCAGATCCGGTAGAATAACACGGACCAGGGACCGCGGTCCGGGGGGAGCCGGCCTGTGCAGCCCTCCCGAACTGTGTTACATCACTATACTTACTTAGTTTCCTAGTTTTCATTAGAAAATTTTGTTGATTTTACTCAAAATAGTCTTCAGATGAAGCTTAAAGTACGAGAGCATAATGATCAGTGGTATCAGTGGAAGCACTCAAATTCAGGAGTTTGTCTGTTCTGTTTTGATATACACTGCTTGAGCTTGATGTCATTGTGGGCTCACAACAAATATTGAATCTGGGTTAGTATTTCTGCACTTGCCTTTACGGCTAGCATCAGCATGAATCTTGCTATTGATTTAAATGTAAATAGGCTCTAATATTGTGTCTCACTTTGCTGGTTAGAGGAAAAGACATTTTCCATAGGTAAGCTTTCTTACTCTACTTATGTTTCTGAATACTATTTTATTATTGTTTCTGAAACCTGTTGACTTTTAAGGTGCTATGAAATTAAAATGTATCATTGTATGTCCATTGTAGTTCTTCAGCAGGTATTGACTTAGAAGTAAATGTTCATTTTGCTTTTAGTGCTTTTTGTACTAGAATACATAGATTTTACTTTTGAATCTTAAAGCTATTCATCTAATACCTATATTTGTCCAAGCATTGCAAGCTAAAATACTGGTTTTCACCCTTTTTAATTCATTATATATATTTACAGTAATGGTGAGCAGTAAGTATACATTATATAAAAATTGAAACTATGTGAAGATAAAGTGAAAATTAATGCATTGTAGATTTTTATGCTTTGAAATTCGGTCAGTCTAATTCATTAAGAATGTATTTTTTTTTCCTCTGTTGTATATAAGGTGAATGATAGATCAGTTTTTACTTGGTCTTTAACAAGTGCTATGGTTTTACCACATTTTAGTGCTTTACTATATATTTTATAAATGGTAGGTTATTTCTGAGATAGCAGACTAATAATCTTTGCAACAATTCATTCGTATCTGAAAATTATTTCCGTATCTGTGATAGAAGGGGAATTTGCTAGCACAAAAATATTGTTATTTTATTTGTAAAAGGCATTTATTTAGGATTCATTACTCTGTTTGTGTAATAGAGAAAGTCAGTGGAGCTAATTTTATTGTTTTTTTCTTCAATGGCAAGATAATTTTTTGCATGAATCTTTTAAAATTTTTTCACTGAATATCTCTTTTTTCTTGAGTGATGGTGAACCAGGTAAAATTGTGAGCAGCATCTTCTTTTCATTAATCAAACTCCACACCAAGACTTTCTAAAAAGAGACTTCTCCATCATAATTAGTAGTAATCTAATATAGTGTGATTAGTAGCAATCTAATGTGGTGTAGAATGACAGAGGATGTGTTTGGAATGAGAGTGATCTGACCTGCATGCCCACAATCCCTGGTTCCCTAGTCAGCTAGCCTGGGTTTAGCTGGAGCCCATACCTACACACCTGGGCTTCCTTCCTCTGGGACCAGGGAAAGATGGGAAAGGAGTGTTACAGGCTTCTTGCCACGTATTGTCTGTGTGTGATGTGGAAGTGATGTGGGGCCTGTGGCTGTATTTGAAGGACTGGAGATACCTAAGCTGTTGTTAGGCTGTAGAAGTGACTCCATATGTCAGATGCCTGTTTTGCTCCAGATGCCTGTTTCTCCTGTAATTTTAAACTTCTCCTGCGTGGAACAGTGTGTGTTTACTTTGTTTTAAACACCCTTATAGTGTGAAAAGGAGTAGAATTGGTTTGTATATTGGTAGGTGACCTTTTGGCTAAAAGATTGTTGTTTTGTCTTTCAGTTCTTACAGGGATTAGAATATTTGGGAACAAGGGAGAAATACGTGTTGTGCAGAAAAGAAGTGGTATCACAGATGCAGGTAGAGCAATGAGGCAGAGACATTCTAGTAAAAAGAATACTATTAATTCAGATCAGAGTGGAGCTGATAGTGTAAAAAAATAACCAAGAAAAAAGGTAGAATGTGCTTGAGCAGTGATCTATATTTTTGTTATTCTCTGAAATGAAGTCATAATTGCAGAACCAATTAAAATTCCATTGAACTTGACTGTTACATGAAAGAAGTGAAGGATTAAGAGAAGATTGTACCTTTCATAATAATATGGTTTATATAAAAAGTCTAGTATGTATATGGTGTGTTTATGAAAAATAATCCCTGTAACACATATTCAAGAATGCTTTGAAGAAGAACATTTTACTGTTGCCAGGATTAAGTGTAATACTTAGGAAGGATTGTTAGCTGAGTGCTTGTTGTCAATATTGCAAAGAGCTGTAGCGCTAAAGGGAAGATGGTAATATTACTGTCTATCACTGGAAACAGCTCTTTGCTCACAGTTCCAAGCACCTTTGCAACAGCAATCTTCCCTAGAACCACCTTGTCTTTGCTCTTCATTTGGCCTGTTTATTTCCGAGTCATTTCAGCTTTTATAACTGCTTTTGGAAGTTTTGGGTACTCAAATCTATCCAGTTTTGAGAAATCCAAGTATGTAACATCACCTCCACAAATTTACTTTTAAATGGAAAAAGTCCTACGGTCTCAATGCTGTGGAAAGCCATTCTGTCCTGCTGTGATGGGCTTCACTTGAAGAACTTGCTTCTCATGTTTCCTTTGTTACCAGCAAGCGAGTGTTGAACCGGCAGGTCTGGCCCTGTGTTAAAAGTATTTGTGTAATACAGTTTTTGTTTTCTGAAATACTGTCAGTGTTGCATCTCTGCTCACTGTGTGAGTACTTTTTGTCACAGGACACTGAGGGCATGTATGTCCTGTGCAAGTTGTGCCTTGAAAAGCAGGTGCGCATGTTAGAGGAGATGGGCACAGCATGGGATTCCTTGTCCATCCTGTGTGTAGGGAGCAATTCAGGATTAACTTCCCAAAGTTCATTACAAGCAAAGCCAGCTGGTTTATTCTAAGTATGTGGGAGTAAACTTGTACTCATGGGGTGGATGCTTCGAATGCATTGCCTTTTTTGTAATTCTGTGGGGTTGTTCTGACACTCAGGGCCATTTATATACTCGTTCTTTTTGGGTAAAGACTGAATATATACACAAGCTGAGTAATTAGTCATTCAATGTTCTCGAAGTATTCATATACTTTTCACAGAGGAAAAGATTTTTCTGTAGGAGGTTTCTTTAAAATGATTTAATATGAACATTTTGATTAACTTGTTTGATGTCTTTACTTCCTTTCCTGTTTTAGTAGGAGGGTAAGCCCCAATGAACTCACAAGGTGAATATGTCTTTAGAGGTGAAAAAGTTATCTACAGGGTTGGTTTTGTGTGTGTTGCTGCAATTTTAAGAGTTACGTAAGCTGTTATAATGAAAGAAGATAATTAATGCTGTTTTCATTTTATGTTTTATAATCATTAATTTTAACTGAGATCTTCAAAAGATGAATGAACAAATTCCGTCCTAGAGTCCCCATAACACCCAAATTGTTTGGAAAGTTTAGTCTGTGTAGCACAACAAACTCTATTAAACTATTTTAGGTAGTCATGAGAGCATGCGTTTTTAGGATATTTTCATTATTTTCTTTTGCCGTCTGCCAATCAGCTTCCATGCATTATAAAGCTGGAAGCTTAAATATAGTCCAGACCATTAAAATGGTGTTGCATTCAATTATAATGGCTATAATTGCCTTAATTATGTAAATGGAGGGGCCTTGCCAATCTTATAGTACATTAAAGGCTTTAGAAGTGTGTCACAGTAGTTGTATTGAGAATAAATAACCAAAGAGATGCAGATCATATGCTAAGTGTCTGGATCAGCATTATCTTTCTGTTCATGCAATGTACAAATAAGCTAACAGGATGCTACTATGCTTGTGACTCAATTACTGATGTGATGGTAATATTTTTTTACTGATACTATTTTTATACCATCAATATGCAGTAATATTTAAAAGTCTTTCATTACTTACCAGTGGGAGATAACTGCTAGAAAAATCCTTTTTTTTTTTTTAACTTTAAATTAGTTTATTTGCTCCTCCTTCTTATTTTTGGAAGGTAGAACATCTGGTGCTAGTTGCGTAACCTAATTCTGAATTATTTTTTCTCTAAGTCTGTCATTTTATTGAACAGTGAAGCTACTTGAGATCCTTAGAAAGCTCAGGAATGGACTGATGATGGCTCAGTAGCGTTCTGAATGTGGATCAATGAGTTTCATGGAATCCTCTTCAAGTACAATGTAAACTGAGTGGTATTTAAAGAACATGTGATAGGCTTTTTGCAACCAGTTCTCAGTAATATTAATTGACTCTTTAGTATGCTAACAGCCTATTTACTTTACAGCTTCAACTGTGCTATCTGTGCTCCCTGTTAAATAGTGGCAGTATCACTTTTCTGAAGTGACTGTTCTAATAGCTGCTAGAATTTTATTATTTTCTTTATCATATCAAAGTCCTTTAGAAGACAGGGATTAAAAAGTCTGTCTTTTTCAGCTATTGCTGATGTTTCTATAGCTGCTGCACTGAAATGGACAGGAAATGTGTTAATTGCAGAGTTAATATCCTGGTGATATGGTGGCTCTTTCATTTTTTTTTTTTTTCAGCATATGTGTTGGATCTCATTTATTCTTTGAAGATGACCTCTGTCATGGTAACTAGTTTCTACTTGAGCTAATGTCAAGCAAATATTCCAGTAACTTATTATGCAAGGAAAAAAGTTTACTTGGTATTACCATTTCCTCACTTGGTTACACAATATCCTCTTTCTTTCAATAATAAATTTATAAGCCGTTCTAACACATAAAAGTACTAGTTTTCTCTAAAAAAATCTTTCTCCCCTCTCCTGAGCATATATACAGAAGAACAATATTGATTTACAGTTTTTATTTTTTTGCATAAATATTTGAACACCCTTTCACTGTTGAAAACCATTGGTCTCTTGGTTGGTATGAAGTTCTGAGGCACTACTGAACTATTGAATGTGAATGTGAGTATTCAGTGATGCTCTAAAAATGTCTATCTGTTCATTGAAGGTGTGATGACACCTAAGCCATGTTCACGTCGCTCATTTCTAGCTGTGATAATTTCTAAAAGTTTGAAATGATGATGCAATGTTAGAAAGAAATTTACCAGTATACTTCCTCTCCAGCACAATTGTTACATGCTTCTGAGGGTCTTTGAAAATGCATCTTTCTCTTGCTTAAAAACCACCCTGTCCTTACTTTGTGTGCAAAATAGTCCTGCTAGCTTCAAGTCTTCATGTAGGTTACTGCAGCTTTATTCAGAGTCTTGGTAAGAATATGTACTAGTGTCAGCATTTCTAAATCAAGTGATACATTTTCGTATCTTGACTGTTTCCACTGCCAAGAAGGCAGGTTTATATTTGTAAATACAGACTTTTTTTTTATTTTTGATGAATCAGCATTATGAAAAGATATATTAATGAAGTTATTAGATCAATCCTATAGTGCCTCAAAGTAAGTATAGTAAAAATTACCCAACTATGTTGCTTTTTATCTGCATCACAAAACACAATACTAATTTTATTTTTTCTTGGCATCTTTATTTTATATCCCAGATACAGATTACTTTACGTGTCAGAAATCCTCTAAATAAAACATTAAAGTCTTCATGGAAAATGAAAAACCCAACTTCTTCCCTGAAGGCACCATGATCCATGAAATTAGCTGTGGCATCTGTTTTAACCGTTCTTGCTGATACTGCAAGAGCAAGTGCTACAGCCACCTCACATGCAGGCATCAGCACTTGCTCAGTTGTGTCAAACTGTTAAGCTTTGGCTCATTAGCATGGTGGCACCTTTAAAACATAACTACCCCCTAAAATTAAATGGCTTCATATTGTGATTTACTAGTACTGAAATAGGTTTTTGTAGGAAGAAAACCTAAACAAATCTTGTATTTGCCATTGCTAAGAGTACAAGTACAAGTCATAAGAAATCCTGGATTGATTTGTCTTCATTAATAATACCTGTCAAAAATTTTTGCATTATTTATCCTCTTTATAATAGAGGTTTGCTATAAATTCCTCAGAACAGTAGTAGAGCATGAAACATTTAGAAAGGGAGTTGTAAAGCCAGTTTAAATGGAAACTAAGTAATTAAGACAGTTTTGTTTTGTTTGGTCTCTTCAGCAGGATTGTCCAATTATCTGAATTCAGGTGTAGTTGAAGGTTTTAAGCAACTTTATCACACAGTTTACTATGTCTCATAGGAATATGATTTTTTGGTTCTAGTTTTCTTTTAAGGTCAATATTCAAAGTTGATCACACTCTGTAGTATTTCTGTGTATACAGTTTAAGAGGATTAAAAGATATATCAAAGGTAGAGGCCACTAAATTGCCAGTATTATATAGTTACCTTCTTTCTAAAGTTTTAGTTTCAGAAGAGGAATGCGAAAAGAGTGCAGAGTTAATAAAGTTAAAATACTGCTGCAGCTCAGAAAAACAAAGAAAATAGTGATGCTCTCTGGTTTTGTGTTTCACCCTTTTAAAATCTATTGAAGAGAAAAAAACAGAGTTTGTACAAATATATCCAAGTCAGTTGGGATGTTTCTGACAGTTTAATTGAACATTGGATCATAACTAGACTTCAAAGAAAATAGGGTATATAACATTAGGAAAGAAAGTTTAAAAGAAAATTATGACGGATTAGAATAATTTAGAAGAGTTGTCCACCAGCTTTAAAGACTACTGACTGATAGCTTAGAAGTATTTTTTTTGAGTCAAAAGCTGAAAATACAGTATGTAGTGTGTCAAGGTGTATATATATGCATGTATGTATAAAATACAACAGTATATAGTGTGTCAAGGTTAAGGGTGCAGACAATTGTCAGAGATGAGCATCTGTGACAGTTTGCTGCTTAGAAAAAGAAAGCTAGAGATCAATGCAGTTTTTCACTAGGTTATTGTGTACATGTGTTTATTTTGTGACATCTCAAGAATTTCATTTACTAGGGTTAAAGGTAGATTTTGTAATGCAAGCACTGATTTACCATGTCCATAGTTCATCCAGATGGTCTTTTAATTATTAGTGAGAGCTCTGACTGTAAGGATTAGCAGCCTGGACTTGTTGCAGCCAGCACCTCTCTAGTCTTCATTTGTGGGCAGCACAAATCTTGTCGTGTGAGATGCCACTCTGTCAGGATGATTTTCCTGCATACCATGGGGGGTTTTTAGAAGTTCATTGATGTCAGTGAGTGATGCTAGGGAATTGATTTCTTTAGCTTCTTGAGAAAGGTTCTCAGCACTGGCAGGCATGTAGCACTCAGTTGAGAGTAAATATAGTAATTCAGCTTTCTAGCACATGTATGTCTATTAAAGAATACCAAACTTGCTTCTGTGTGCAAATGCATATTTTTCTTTTTTAGCCAAAATATAGAGAAAGAAATACAGTTTGATCTCATGCGTTCGAGGAGCAAGTTGAGAAAGACTTAGCTTAACATATAGCATGGAATATAGTAATGAAAATGTGAATTATAGCTCAAAATATAATTGCCACAAAAATTCATTGTAATTTTTAAGTGGTGATGTAAATCCATAAATTTTCTATATAATTTTGTACAATTTACAATGATTCTGGATTTATATCCTAACTTACGTCACAGTTGCTAATTAAGAGAAATGTTTAAAAAAAATATTGTTTGCCTACATGCACACACAATGCAGAGGTTATAATACTTCATATATATATGAAGCATATTATATATATATGAAGCGCCTAGAACAATTAAACTATTCTGTGGAACTGGGTGGCTTATTTTCTAGGGTAACATACTCATGTACAAGATACACAGAAAAGTATGATCAGTAGTAGTAGTCTAGAAACCAAATATAATGTACAGAACATGAACTCATAAAAAGTGTTTGCAAATCATAAAGTCTGCAAAACACCCTTTGCTTTCCATCTGCCTCAGGCACAGTGATGTTACATTCAGTTCAATCTGACATAAGCATTTTAGTAGGGTAAAGATTTTTTCTTGACATTTGGACAGAGGACACAAGGAGCCTTGGAAGTAATTTTTAAATTCCTAGCTATATATATTTATATGTAGAAGCAAGTTGACTATAAACGGCATAAAGATAAAAATGTACTGAATTTCATTACCACAGAGGTCATCGAATTATTGCACAATCTACTATTTCTTTTTTCTGTTGCTCTACCTCGAAGCAAGCTTTCTTCAGACTGGAAGAATGCCCCTTTTGCTGTTTAGGACCTCGGTAATGGAAGTAGAAATGCATCTATCCATTAAGAAGGCATTTGCAAAGAGATTGATGGTGTTGACATGTTTGTTAAGCACTAGGCAGACAGGCAGTCCGTATGTGCAGATCTCCTGCTCTGCACGTGCTGTGAGTCTGGTGTGTCCTGGAGGCTTGCAGCTTAATGGCTTGAAACGTGTATGGTACACACTTCTGGGAGAGCTGAACGTGAAACGGTCTGGTCAGAGCTTCTGCTCTTGTTCTGTTACAATCTGAATTTCCTTTTTATTTGCAGAGTCTTGGGGTAGATAAAGAACATCATTCAAAAAAGTTCAAGTGTGGGAACTCTCCCTTTATGGTGGGGCAATTTGTTCCAGTGTATCACATGGACATTGGGTCATTCTGTTACAGAAATTAAAAGCAAATATAAAATCTTTATCAAGCATTATAAATGCTTATTAGTATTATTTTGAGTGATGAGAAATTCCTTTTGCAATGGAAGCCAAACAGTAACGGTGAAAACAAAGTACATGTGCCTATTGTGATCTTCATAGGGAAGATAGTCTTATATTTTGCTATCAGTGTCTGAGTGTTAGACTGCATTAATTATTTTTTTACAACTTTGAATGTGCTTAATCTGTGCAAGATCAGGCTGTATAAAAAATGGACATTTTCATGAAGACTATTTCCGTCCTTCTTTCAACACTATAAGAGAAAAGGGTTATATGTAGACTAAAAAATTACACCTATCTGCATTTCTTTGTAGCAAATCCATAAATCTTAATCAATTAATTTGGATTAAAATGCTCAGCATCTTACCTTTCTGTAAAAAAATGTTTTACATTTTAGTATTTTTCAAAAAATGAATGCATATTATTTTCTCCAGAAAAAAAATCACTCAGCATACCAGTATGATAATGATAAAAGGTATTTTGTTACAGAAATATGTGCTGACTGACAAGTACTTTATTTCACAGGAAACTTTTCAAGACCAAAATGAGTAAATGGGACACCTGGATTATGTGCTGTACAATAAAATATAAATAATGTGTGGTTCATTAGCTCTTGACACTTCAGAATTTGAGGGACTAGAGAGAGAAAAGCCTAGAAAGGGGAGAAAGGTTAAAAAAAAAAAAAAAGAGAGAAAATGTGAATAGCAAGGGGATTATGATTCTTTAATTATGCCTTTGTCTTGGGAGCATGGTTTTGTGCCCACCAGGCAGATGCATGGCTGCTTTGTCTAGATAGGAGAGGAGAGGAACTCACTATTTTTTATTACTCTTTTCAACCATATAGCTATGTATGTTCCTATCTTCTGCTGAAGAGCTGACCTATTTTTCATATGTGTGTAGTAAATGAGAAACAAACACAATCTAGATACCTAATGTACCTAGTTGACTACCTTTCAGGGAGATTTTGGAGAGTTTGTGTGAATGGCTCCCCTTTGGGCCATTACCACTGCCTGTATCCTCAGGAAGTTTCTTCTAATTATCATCACTGTTGAATGACTGAATAGTCAGAGGAGCTGTTGCCCACATCTTCCTCACAGGTGATTGATGTCAGTGTCTTGAAAAGATTGTGGTTCCTGTTCTATTTTTTATTAATTTCTTCTGAAAGACTTACGTAATTTTCGGGCATTCTTGGACTTAAAGCAATGACTAGACATCCAGTATTCATTTTGGTCAGCTATTTGTTTACATCAGATATTTTACACAGCAGTGTCATGGTGGTAGCAGGAATGGTTCTGAGTTCAATGGACTGGCTGCTGTACATTGATCTTATTTGGGCACAGCTCCCTCATGCTGAAAGAAACAGTATTACTGAGTAATGCTGGGCACAAGTCTAGACTGGGAGAGAAGTGGCTGGAGAACAGCCCTGCCAAGAGGGATGTGGGGATGCTGGTCAGCAGCAAGCAGTGGAACAACCTAGAGAGGTGGTTGATGCCCCAGTCCTGTCAGTGTTTGAGGCATTTGGAGAATGCACACGTTGGGTTATGGTCAGCCCTGAACTGGTCAGGCAGCTGGGCTATTGTAGCTCCCTTCCAAATGAAATACCATTCTAAGTGAGTAGGCATTATTTTAATTTCATTCTATTTAGGAATCTGCCCACTTACCTTCTTGTTTAATAGATTTGCCCCAAATGCAGTATTAATGTACCTTGAAGTGTAAACAGCAAAACTCACTAATTTAATTTCTAGTATCTGGAAGATAATAAAAACAAATTCTTTTCTATGTTTTTTATATATTTTGTATTTCTCAGCCTGTAGAAGAAGGTTAGTTTCTTGTAAAGTTTGAAACTTTAATGAGTTTTTGTTTTATTTTTATGTTCTGAGTCTTAAGCAACAGTTTTGATACCATTTTAAATTGCAAATTGAATGCCTTTGGGTTTGGTGGGAAGTCTGTTTTTATTGTAACTTCCCTTATCAACTCAGAAACATTAGGGTTCAATGCAGGTTTTTTTAAAGAAATTTTTTCACAGCTCAAATTACTGGCTGATGCCAGAATACTAGTTGAAGTTGTACTGAAGTTATTTATACAGAAAATTAAACTACGTTACCATAGTGGCAACTGCTGACCATACTCCAGTCCTATTTAAAATAATAAGCCCATAAATTAGGCTTCCAGGTGTGATTTTAAATTATAAAAAGATACTCTCCGCCATGTACAGTATGTTGTAGGATTATGTTATAATTATTTTCATTATAGTTACCAACTCTTACTAATCTATGAGCAGCCCTAAAAACTTAGAAACTTTGTTTCTGAAGAAGGCATTCAATATAAAATGAGAGTAAACTAGTGGGTTTTTTCTGTAAGTTGATTGCATATTAAGAAATAATAACAGTGTTTGTTCTTAAAATAGAAGTATGTGTTGATTATGTCCTTTTAATTAATATATGCAGACAGCAGCAACTAAATAAAATTCCAAGTCTGTTCAGACATTCAAGCGATAGCCTTCAAATTGCAACTGTAAAACCAGGAGGAAGTTTTGAGGTTTTATGCAGTAGCAATAATGGTTTTTCATATTTGTTGAATGGAAAACTGGTACTGAAATAGGTGACAAAACTCCTACTAAACAGAAACAGGATTTCTGTTTGTTTAATGACCTAAGAGCCATGAAGAAACTCTTAAACTTGGACCCATTACACTGCAAGTTAATTTTTGTGGTGGTGGTACCTGATGTTGAATCTTGGACTCCCTGCACACATTTGCTGTGCCTCAGCTTCACATTGCTAGATGTGAATTTGCTCGTCTGCAAGTCCTTGAGGAGCAACATCAACATCTGGAAAGTGAGGCAATGAGCCATGCAGACAGGAAAGCAATGACATTCTGAGCTCAGTGCAGTGGTAACAAACCATGGGGTCTGACCACAGTGAGATCCCATGTGGCTCTCAGGGCCTCTGTCTTTTAAAACTACCTGAACAGCCTAGTGCTGTAGCTGGCCCTTACAGAATAGAAGAGTCTGACAGGACTCTGTAGGTGCAATTCAGTAATAGTTGTTGGAGAAATGAGGAGCTTTCCTTCTTTTGTGTGACCACTGGAATGCAGATATCACTGTGATATATATTTCTGTGTGTTTCTCTGTAGTTATTGATGTGTTTTCAGAAATACAAAATACTTCTGAGAGCATGGCCCAAAAAGGGAAGAAACATGCATGAAATTGAATTTCAGTAATAAAATGAATAATAGCTGGAAAACAATGTTAAAAGTCTTTTGACAGAGAACAGAAGAATCTGTGTGGGAAATAGACATAATTTCACACTATAAATATCTCTTACTGTTCTTACTAGGATAACATCAAAACCACTGTCAGTAGGTATTTCATTATTTCTTTAAATAATTAAAGTACTGATTTTGTTTTTCACTTTTAAGTCTCAGCTACAGATGCATTATTTTCAGACTCTTGCTGATGTCACTGGCAGTTTAAACACTTCTACAGATTTTGTAAACAGTGCAGAACAGTGATGCCATTATTAGGGACCATAGTTCAGAATAGTTCTCAGATGCAGTGGGGAAGAGGCTCACAGTTGATGATATTTGTCAGTTCTTTTCAGCTGTAGGCAGTGGTGCTGATAATCAGCACAACCAGTTAGTACAAATGCGTTTCATGGCTTATGATTAACAAGTAAAATTATAACTGAATAGATTACTACCTGGCATTTCTAATTGCCCATACTCTTTTTGCCTTGAAAGGTTCTTCATCACCATGTGGAAAACCAGTGTACATTCTAATTGTATGGATTTTGTCTAAAATACAACACATCTTCTCATATAGATTTTTTTTCAAAAAACAATGTCATATTTCTTTTTTAAAAAAGGTTATATTTTTCTTTTCTTGTAATGGACTGTAAAATTTATGAAATGTAATTTTTCATTGTGAAAAATGTCAGCAGAATTGTTTAAACAACCATCACTGTGTTGATTGGTGTTAGCATTCCTTTCCTCTTCAAAGAACCAAGTAGCTGGTCTAGACAGCAGCAAAATGGGGGTGAAATTCTGGCTATACTGAAATCAGCAAGAATTTTACAACTGATTTCAATACGATAATGATTTTAAGATAACGTTTTGTTCTGCACACACACTGCTGATTTGTGCCTTCTCTAAGCAGCTCATTTCAAAAACTTCTGTACTTGCTAGTAGGCAGCAGAAAGACTACAGCTGGAAAAGAAGCTGAAACCTGTCATGATACCCAGAATGATGATCCCTCACTGTGTTTTGTTTGGATCTGATGTTGATTTACGTCACACACGGTCTAATCTGTGTATTAAATATTCTCTGTAACACATTTGAGGATCACTGTTGATAACGCAGGATTTTTGGATTTAAAAGATGTATAGGAATAACCACATTAGAAATTACCAAGGGTAAATAAATTCTTATCTCTATGAATATTCATATACATCTCATAAAAAATTCCCTGATCTACATCAGACATTCATGAACAATCCATTTAGTGCTGAATGCATAATTGCACTTTGCTAACATATTTCGTGTATGCATTTGTAAACATTTTGGATATTTGTGCCCTAATCATATCTTTTTAAACTCATTAGTTTCTTCATTTCTCCTTACGCTTTTGATTAGTGAATTTATGTGGAGACACAGCTGCAGATTACATTTACTTAACCAGCCTTCTGATTTCACTGAGGTGGTGGTACAGTGTAGTAGAGTTTGCATCTCACTGCCCGTGATTCCTGTGCCAGGGGAATTTGGTCCTGCTGTTACTTTACTATAAAATAGATTAATTGTCATGGGTTTCTTCAATAGTAGAGAAAGAGCTTGTCTATTTCTGTTGGCCTTACTGTAGTGAAGATACAAATAATTAACTAAATTAGAGTAATTCTACCCTCTTGGTCCTCATTGAAAGGTCTACAGGAAACTGTGCTCTTTAATAAACAGTTTTACATGATTAAAGAGCAATGTTAGTGATTAAACATTCAAGAAGAACACACAGGCAAATGGTTAGAGTAAATACAAAGGGTTTAAAGCATAAGATCACAATCTAAATATAAAAAAAGTAAATTGCTCTGATGCAGCCCTGAATCTGTTAGACTTCAGTGGGATCCAATATGATGTAAAATTCATTTATGCCAGACACTAGTAGGGCAGATTGTAGTTTATTTCTATTAAAGGATGATTGTTCAGCCCAGTGTTTAATTCTGCTGCCCTTCCGTGCCAGAGAAAAGGTGCAAACCAGTAGATATTCATCATGAGAAACAATGATAATTTTCTCTCATCATAGAAAGGTCCATCAGTCCCTTCTAGGTTCTGTGCACCGTTACCTGCTATGATGTCTTATCTGTTATTCTCTCTTATCAGCAGAGAACATTTCTGATTTCAAAAAATATCTAATTTGAAATGGTGAAATAATTATACACATATTTTAAGTTTTCTTTATGAAGAGCACTGTTCAATCATCTTTTTATCTTTGCCTACTATGTTTCTAGGGGTTGTATGTCAAATGCAAGAATTCTTTGCAGGACTCAGTCATAATCTTGAAGGGAAGAAAATGTCCTGACATTGTCCCAGAGCTATGTAGTGCTTTCAGGAATCCTTAAAACTGAATTTGGAAAAATACCACACTTTTGGTTCATGATTTCCTTGAAAGCTTTCACCACTAAGAAGATTGATGATCTGTCCCAATTTGATACTTCCCATTCTTCTATTACATGAAATACAGGATTCAATTGAATATACAGAAATATTTGGAAACTATCTTGGAATATAGCATATTACAGTAGAACATCTCTTTGGTATCTTTGCTGTCTGTATTCATAATTATGCAATTTACAGATTAATAACACCATTTTTATCCTCAGAAATTAATAGTGTGGAATAACAGAGCATGATAAGAAATGATAGCCAACAGTAAAGGTTAGCAGCAGTTAGCAAAGGAATCCATATACATTGACTAGCCTCCAAAAAATAAATTAGCAAACTCCACAAGAGGTCTGTGAACCTACCCTTCTGAGAGGCTAAGGAATCAGTATTGTCTTATTTAATTGCAATGTTTCTGTGAGTCCACATGTTTTAGGTTGAAGACAGTAACTTGGCACGTAAATTCTGTATGTTGTTGTTTCTACTATTTTTCCTGCACTCAGAAATTATTATATTTAAATGTGAAGCCTTTAGAAACCATGAGGACACAAAAGATCAGATTTCTTTTATGAAAATGTAATTTAATTGAAATAATTTTGCTTTTTTTGAAGCATTAATCATGTGCAGAATGACTGTATGGAACATTAACTTGGGGCAGTAAGAATAAGCAGCTGCAGTTCCCTGATACAGTATCTGCAGCATTTGTATTAATTTTCTCATAACATAGACTAAGTGAAGTAGAAAATTCATTATGTTTAGTTAAATAGTAAGGCAATCAGAATGCTTTTATTTGGTAATTTCAAGGTAGTATCTTCCTGAAATCACTGGCCCTAGAGGTAACAGATGGCTGATAAACATCAGCTTATAGAAATAGAAATATACATATGAATTTTTTCAGTTTACAGCTTCTTTAAAAAAAAAACACTTCTAACTGTACGTTTGGGACTGTAAAAAGATGACTGAAATTACTGTCCCATCCTTTACTTACAGGTTTGAAGGGATTTTTGTCCTTCTGCCAAATTTATTGGGTTTTGTTAGCACATTTCTTTTTGCCATATGTTACTCTTCCCATTTGTGACAGATGATGCAGAGCTAGAAGTGCCGTTCTGTATTGCAGGAATGGTAAGTCCCTTACATACAATTCTTAGACATTTAGAGTTAGCCACATGGGTATTAGTCTTTATTCTGGAACCAGGAATTTTCAGTCCAATCAATCAGCTCCTCAGGGCTAAATTCATAAACCTGTGCAGAGTGGTAGCCGTGCAGAGTACTGACACTGAGTAGGTGTATGTGCTGTGATGTTCCAGCTTACTATAGTAGATATTGGCTTTAGAGGCAGCACTGAGTTCTAATGGCAGTTTTAGCGTTAATGTATTTTCAGAAGTTATTTTTAAAAGCACGTGTTGGATCAGATGCTCAGGTAATGCATTGAAAGGGTATTGGGCTTCATCAGCATCAGCTGTGGACTGTTGCAAGTAATTCTGCTCACAGTTGATCCAGAATTGCTGCTCAAACCAGGTTTCTGGATGTCCAGCAATCCTGGGCAGATCATCTGCATAAGTGTGTGGCATGTTTATCACTTATTTTTCCTTTTTCTAAATCACTTTTTTTGACTCTTCATTTAGCAAAAGCTACTCCTTGATATAACAGTATTTCGGTGTGCTCATTGTGTCCATTCAATACTACCTAAGCTAAAGCATAATTTTTATGTGTCTGTGTTTACATAAAAAGTAAGCACTGTTAACTTAATTTCTTTAAAGTCAGGAAGCTAAGACTGGTTTAAATACGTTAGGGAATTCAATCCATTTTGCTAGTGCTGAAACACATTCTGCATGTCTTTACAGCTTTCAGTAACACTATTTTTACTTCATTAATTAGCTTGAGTTGAAAGGGACTAAAAACTCAGGCTGATACAGCATTTTCAAATATTTTACTTTCAAGCTGTAAAGTATATTCAAATGCCAACGCAAATCATTTACTGTATGTGAAAACAGATTGAACAGTTGGTTCAGCCTAACATTTAAATAATATTTATCATAAAGATATATCTGGATTAAGTACCTATAAGTTTTGACATCATTTTTTGCAGAGGCATAGCAGTTAGTTTTAGAACACAGTCTCATTGCTTGAAATGACAGTAGACTCCAGTAACCTTTGAGTTAGTGACTTCATATTACCTTGTACTAATTCTCTTAATGACTACTAAAATTGATTGAAATAGCAGGATGGCCTTGCATTGGCATTATACAAAACCAGGAGTACTTCTTGGCAGGTTCCTGAGTGGATTCGTGTGATTTAATATGCATTTTTGATTACTGTCTAGCCTTCTACAAGCTTTACTGTCTGTCTTTTGCCATTAAAGATTCATCTCCCAGTCTATCAGGTGGAATAATAGTCTGAATAGATCTGACTTACCTCATCTTGACCTATTTTAAATCAGTACAGACCAATTCACACAATAGTTTTACCACTGCGTATCTTTACAAGCTCATCACTGGGATGAAAAGTGCCTAAACATTTTCTAGTATGTATCAGACCATTAATTAATTTAATTTTTTCATCATACGGCATAACCCTGAGCAAGCACGTTACAATGGCAAATAGCATTCTCGTGAATGGATTGTTAAGTTGATCATCACTGTTACAGAACATGAACTTCATTCACATAAATCCATGTGAGTAAGTGCAGAGCTGAGGCATGTAGTGTACTGAGACAGGATACAGACTAGAAACAAAGGCAAATGTATACATTATCAGTAAATATATCTGACATTTTTTTGTGTCGTATTACTGTTATGTTCTGCAGCCCAGCCTTTCTGAAAAACAAGTTGTATTGGTAGCTGTGGTAATGTCTGGATATGGTCTCTGCTTCTTACAACTTTCTGAAAGCTACTTTTTAGACTTTAGTCTCTTACATCTGTTACATGTTCATCTGAATGTTCTCAAAAAGTTGAACAAAACTTGATAAGGTTCAGTGTGAGAGAAAATTACATTGTTTGTCTTACTATTTGAAAGGCTATTTAGCTGCTTCTTTCCTTTTTACATGTCAAAACAGGAACAAAAATCTGAAGTGTGATAAGTGCTTTTAGAAAAAAAAAAATATTGTTGAAGTTATTTGACATCCAAAGTCATATCTTCAGTGTGGAAGATGTTAGAAATAATTTTGTGCCTAATTAATGACTCACATTGTAAGAGTTTAGCTTTTCTATGTATATATTGAACTTAAAATGGGATTCTTTTTCTAGTCTGAAGCCCTCAGTTTACTCAATGTGCAAATATTGCTTTAGTCATTTGGGCTGCAGTATAGAAGTATGACTTTATTATGAAACTAAAAGGAAGGGGGGAAGAAAAATATTATTATTTGCTGTTGTTATTATAATTATTATATAAGGAAGTAATATGCAATCTGTGTACTAATACTGAGAAATGCTCAAAGACCTGATTGTAAATAAAGCTAATATTTAAGCATCACCATTTCTTATTTTTTGGATGAACTAACAAATTCTCTTATTTTCCAGAAGTTATAGTCATATATATTCATGGGCAGTGATATATCTGGCAAAAATCAGTGTACTTTTTAGCATTACTTCTGAATGCTCAGCATTCTGGTTTTTTGCTGGATTGAATGTCTGAGCATTTAAGTCTATACTCAATGTGGGCAGAAATATCTCTTATTGCAAAAAAATTCCCTGTCCATAGTGACTTGGGTACAATGAAGTAATCCCTGACTATGCTCAAGGTATGTATTTTTTCATAAATTATTTCATTAACTGAAAACCTATGAAAAAAAAAGGAATTAGCTTTCTTATTTTCAATTTTACTTCTTAAATAAGACAGTAACATATTTTTTGTATCTATTCCTTTGATGACAATCAAAACCCTGAAGTTTATATATTTTGTTTTGTTGTCTATTCTTTATTTTCCAATATGAGTCAGATGCTTTCTACTTTTTAAAGTTTGAGTGGAGAATACTTTATAATTTCCAAGTAATTTTCAGATCTTTTCAGACATGGATTTTATTACCTGCTGTCTGGTTCACCAAAACTAAAATGTTTTATAAAGTAATTACCTCATCCTAGGCTGATGCACAGTGTGTGTTTATTCAAAAGACTCAAAACAGTGAATCTTCCCAATATCTCATTTAACCTTGCTTAATATTAAAGCTTACAGGCCCATCACCATCTTCCAGAATTTCTTGTTCTACCTCCCCGACTTACTTTTCCCCAATTTTTTCTTGTTTATCACCAAAATTATTTTCTTCCAGCCAAGGGATTTTTTTTAATTGGACTTATTGCAATGTGATAAGAAAGCTCTTTAGCTGATCGATAGAGAAATACAAATATGTTAGGCATTATTTATTATTCAGCAGCCCGTTTGAAATTGGCACTACATATATAAGTTCTTGAAGCAAAATTTCCCCCTAGACTATACCTGAGTGTGGTGCTTGCCCTGTAAGCCAGAAATTGAGCTGTTTTCATAATCTGAAGATGACTGCTCAGTGTGCCACTTACCCTTGTGGGCTGGTGAGTAGCCTGATCAGATTGATGCAAATAAAAAAAAGTTAAAGTTTCAATCAACATTAAAACTAGTATTCATAATGTATTAAGTTATGGTAGCTCCTATGCTTATGAATAAGTTTGAACCCTACTTGTAATGCACATTTATATAGAAAGAATGTTAAAGAAAATAACATTGATCTTGAGTTGTTCTGGAATTTGCTTTAGCTGTTCATGCGTGCCATACAAGAATACTTCAATGGAAATTTTTAAAAGATGTCTTCTGCATGTAACAATAGAGTTGTATGCAGTTTTGCAACTTGCTGTGCATAGGTTTGAGAGCTGTAGATCAGTTTCCAGATTATTTTTGTGATGTAAGAACATGAAAAAAACATTAGTAGACAATTGGTGACTTTATGTGTTTATAACTTAACCTGTAAACAGGTTCATGCAAGGTGACTGTTTCATGTACTATGTTAATAATAATTAAATTTGTTTTAAATATTTTTGAAATACTAATCATAATATATTTAGAAGTACAGGCGCCTTCTCCAGCAAGGGTTTCCCATTGGCTCACAGTTTTCAGGCATTCATCTGCTCCAGCCCAGGTCTCCTCTGGGGGCTTCTGGATTTCTGCTTCCCCATGCTCCTCCATGGGCTCAGGGGCACAGCTGCCTCACCATGATCTTCACCATGGGCTGCAGAGGAATCCCAGCTCTGGTGCCTGGAGCACCTCCTGCCCCTCCTTCTCCACTGACCTTGATGTCTGCAGAGCTCTTCCTCTCACAGATTCTCATCCCGCTCTGGCTGCAATTCCATCTGTGCAATGACTTTCCTTTCCTTCTTAAATATGTAACCACAGAGGAGTTACTCTCATTCCTGACTGGCTCGGCCTTGGCCAGCAGTGGAACTGTCCTGGAGCTAGCTGATGTTGGTTCTGCTGGACATGGAGGAAGCTTCTGGCAGCTTCTCACAGAAGCAACCTCTGTAGCCTCCTGCTACCAAACCCTGGCCATGCAAACCAATATACAGCTGTAATGGAAGGGAAAATTAAAGTGGAGCAGGGTGTCCCAAGTTAATAGCTGATTGTTTATGCTGACCTGTCAACTGATTGCAAGGGTTGGTACAGGAAGGTGTTGTTGTAACAAACAGAAAAATCCCACAATTGTGGGTTATGATATGTAGCCTTGGGTCAGGAGACCATTTTCATCTGGTTGTTGTAATACATTTTTGAGTACACATGCCTGTTTATGATTATTTTTTCCCAGTTTCATATCAGATTATCAGAAAAGAAATAGTTCTGTTACACAGGAGTGAAGCACAAATACAAGCTTTATAGAAATGTCAGTCTATAACATATGCAAATGTATGTATAGATTGTACTTAAAGTCTTTCATGGATAGAATCAAAGTATCAAGAGAACTTCAGTCAAGCATAAATAATCCAGTGCTTAGATGCATGTGTTTGTACAGGCATTGATAGTTGTTGGCATAATGACGTTTCAATCTTATTCTAATACCAATAGGTGTTTCACAGTGTTGTTCAGTTTAATGACGTGCTGAAGGCCACTAAATATGTTGCATTGCCACACTATAAAGGAAAAAGAAGCAAACTGGAGATTTATTTTCAAGAGTGTCACTGTGAAGCTCTGCCACTTAGGTATTAGCTCTTCAGGTTGTAGCTTATTCAGTTACTGGTAGACCTGGAAAGTGATCCCAATTTGGAAGTGACAGCTATTACGAATGGCAGTGGAAGGTATTTTGTTACCTTAGTAGGAATACATCTGGTGTCTTTTCTGCTCTTGGCTTTTTCCAGATACTATTACTTCTTTTGTCTTCTACCTTTTCCCAAACACGTGGGAAAATGGAATTCTGGGAGTGATATCTACTTGTTTCAAGCGTTCCCATTCTTTGTCTTCTCAGCGAATAAGCCTCTTGACTGCACATCCCTAATATCTTCTTCTCTGACTGGAGTAAATATGAAATGCCAGTACTGTACAGCAGTTCAGCTAGTCTGCTACTAATCTACTGCTCTTGGTGCTACCGATGCTCTCTTTGGTCTAATGTGCTTTTTCTGCCTTTACTATTTCTGGTCAGAGAGTCCAACTTCCCACCACTAAGCAGCTGTACGGTTGCCTGCTTGCCATTAGGTGCTCACGAGTTTGGTTTGTGAAACTCCTTTCTATTATATAGGCTTCCAGCACACCGTTGAAACACTTTTGCTGTCAACCCTATTTCCTCTTTTCATGCCTCAGCATAGAAAACCGGTTGTGTATTCATGATTATCACCTAAATTACATCTCCAACCTGTTCCGGTAGGGCTTGCATTAGTATTGCCTTAATGAACAGGGAAATGAAAAGACAGAAGACTGTCATGGGTGTCTTAGCCTCATCTGCAGTAAGATGTGAAAATTCCTGTGCTAAAATTGTTTGTAGTAGTATATGAAGGAAGTTTTTAATTTCTAGATATCTGTAATTTTATTATTTCTTTATCCATCAGGCATTTATTTCTGAGGACCTTTGCTGGGTTTTGAAGGCATACGTAAACAATACAAGTGAATTGAATGAATTTTAAAAAGCTGTGGAACTGATATGTTTGTTTTATTTTATGTGATTTGGTTTTTGTAGGGGTTTGGGGGATTTTTTTTTTTTTTTTTAGCATAATTTGAAAAGTTCCGTTTAGCATTCTGGAGAAAAACATTAAACAGCTCTGCATTTTGTTTTCCAGTATGCAGTGACCTGGAATTCAGGGAAGTTGCAAACAGATTGCGAGACTGGTTTAAGGCACTTCATGAAAGTGGAATTCAGAATAAGAAGACTAGGATTGTTCAAAGGCCTGAAAGAACCAGTAAGCAATTTCTGCTTGTCTTATTTGATGCTTTCTTTGATGATTTTCTGTACTTTTGTATTGCCATTGCTAAGATGTGCCTTATTTTCATGTGACTTAAATAGACATGTACAAAACCATAACTTCAGTTTTTTCTGAAGTTGGTTTCCTATTTATGGCTTAGTACTAATCATTTTAAACTTTCAATATCATTTGGCAGGACAGCTACCATTTACAACACTTTAATTTGTGAATGTTATCAAATTGAAAGAAATAAAGTAAAGGACCATTAGTTATGTGTGACCCATCTTTGCTAGTTGATATCACTGTAGGTACTGGTACAGAAAAACAGATGGAAAAGAAGCTTGTAAGTAAAAAGGAATTTTTAAGGTTATACTTGAAATTAGAAAAGACTTAGGAGTACTATTAAAATGGAAACAGTCGGGGGCATAATTAGTTTTTAACCCCTCAAATATTTGAATAGTTTTTTAAAATGTAATTATCAAAGAACTTATTTAGAATAGCAGTTGAACTGTGCATTGATAGTTCCAAGAGTAAAGTCCTACTGTAAAGTTCTTTTTCACTATTTTTCAGATAAATTTATTTCTTTTTAGAGTATAATTTGAAACTGACTGAGGAGTTGGACTTGATGATCTTTGTGGGTCCCTTCCAACTCAGCTTATTCTTTGATTCTGTAAAATAAGCAGATGTTTGGGGGATTTCTGCTTTTCCTTACTATAGTTTATTAAAAACATAAAACTGTCTTCTAGTGTCCTAAAATACAAATACTTTATGATGTGAGCTTTGCCAGCATGAACCACAATTGCTAATTTAAAAATATTTTGTCTCAAGCTTGAAAGTGGTGTCTCTTTCAATAACCTTAAGCTTAAATTTCCACATGCAGAGGTATTATCTACAATTACTTACTTTGGCCCACAAGGTCTGTCATTGAATACCACCTTTAAAGTGGCTTTTATTTTATATTCCTTTCTAGTTAGCATACTAATAATTAAAATCATAGTTGCTCTATTTCTGCCCCTTCTGTTACAGTTTGGTGAGCTGGCCAGTGTGCTAAATTCAGAAAAAGTTCATGAGTACAAGAATAATTTCTCCCATCGTAAAGGTATACAAAAGGTAGAATAGGTAACAGTGTGTTTCATGTTGTCCTCTTTTGATATCTGTAAATATATATTTACAATATGGATATGGATATACAGAAATATGGATATTTCTGTTGTCCTCTTTCGATATTTCGAGATTATGAGGAGGATCTCGAGCTCAAAGCAGATCTAGTGGAGAAAGTGCTAGGAGGCCTTCAGGAACAGAGTCCTACAGGTAAATCATCTTGTACCAAACATTAATCCTTAGACAAAATGTTTTAAGATGGAGAATCCTTCCAGATTTTTGTAATCAAAAACACCTAATAAATAATTCTGCTACCTTTTACAGATAAAGTTGAATAACACATTTACTATATATCCTCATTCATTCATTTAGGTCCTGTATCTCACTGCTCTTCGTAATCCACAGAAAATAAGTTTTGTATTGATGTTTTATCAGGGGCAGAAGAGGAAGGGAGATCTTTGGCTGAATGCTTGGCTATATTTTAAAATGGTGTTAAACACATCAAAACTTCATAAATGTCAAATGCCTGGCTTTATTTTTTTTCTTTTTTTTTCTTTTTTTTTCTTTTTTTTTCTTTTTTTTTTCTTTTTTTCCTCTTCTTTGTATCAAAAATAATAATTAGTGTAACAGATCATCAGGGAACTAGAAAAAGTGAGATAACCATGATAAAAAATCATAGTTAATTTAGGATTTCTGGGGCAAAGGGAGTTAATGTGTTGATCTGACTTCCACAGGGAGTTTTTGATGCTATCAGCTTTTTTCTTGTTCTTTCTGAAATGGTCATTCTACCACAGTATGGACATTTCCATATGCAAATATATATCTAAAAGGACATCTAATGACTTCTAAATACAATTACTGGATTAAACCTGTCTAACTTTTGCAGTATAGAAGCACTTTTCAGATTCTTTATTGTTGTCAGAACAACAACAAAGGCATGCAGGCTTGATTTTCAACAGCATTAGAAATTGGGAATTCCTGTGTGCTCTCATGTCAGCTTTGCTATAGCTGTATCTACCAATCTCATTTTTTCAGTGCTCAGTTTTTACTTAAAAGTTTTGAGAAGAATGGTGTTTAGTAGCCCTAAATCTTGTTCTGTACTAGGATGTGTACTCAAACTGCCTGGCCACATAGGCCTGTGGCATGACCCACAGCACATGAACCAGAAAAGGTGTGTGTGTTTATGTACAGTATCTATGTAGCACCAGAGCTGTTTCCATGATGCAGCATTCTTTTGCGGTGGCTGGGATCAGCAGCTGCTCTAGCTTTCCTCCTATGTAATTTTTATAATTTTTGGTTTGCCTCTTAGGATTTGATACGAGCATTTTGCCAATTTGCAAAGACTCCCTCGGCTGGATGTTTAACAGGCTCGATACGAACTATGACCTGCTGCTGGACCAGTCAGAGCTTGGAAGCATCTACCTTGACAAGAACGAGCCATGCACCAGGGCCTTCTTCAATTCTTGTGACACATACAAAGACAGTTTGATATCTAACAATGAGTGGTGCTACTGCTTCCAAAGACAGCAAGGTAAAAGATGAGAGCAACCTGCATTTGTGTATGACATATGTGTATTTCTGTTGGGCTTTATCTTTTTTTAACATATTAAGAAGATCACAGTGAACTACAAGCTCTTAAATGCTGCACAGTGAATTTGTGTTAAGGTTTGTGACCTAAGGTGAAATTGCTTCATTCCCTCAAATGAAGTAAAAAAACCTCAAACAAACAAACAAAGCCAAAGAACTCAAGCTGCATGGAAAGGCTTGCTAGAAATTCAAGGATTCAAGTAAAATGCAAGACTGCCACTAATGCTTTTAGAGCTATGTTGTTCCTTATGCCAGCATTCAGTACATATGTAGAGGAAAGAGATGAAAATAAAGAGCGAAATTACTTAAATTTTATTTCTTTCCCAGTCTACTTTTCCTACATTATAAAATAAACTTTTTTTATTGCTAATGTAGGGTATATTAATGTTCAGTGAGCTTATTAAAACAGCTGAATGAACATTATGGATAAAGTTATTTCCAGTCATTTGGACCTAAAACCAGTTGGTTCTTATTGCCTAGTTGAATCTCTTGTTTATGTTCTGATGTGATTTTGGTGAGACAAATAAACACAACCTGTAAGCATTATTTTCCTGAGGAATATATAACAATTTTAGACATAGGTGAGACATCACATAATTATATAATCAAGCTAGTTGCAATATATCAAGGAATTCAGTTATTAAATATTGTCTGAAATTGGACAGAATAACCCCTGCATTTTTCTCACTGACATGAGGGAGTTTTTCTAAACAATAAGCAGCAAGCAGGGTTCAAATTTCTACTGCCAGTAAAGGAGATAAAACTGATTTAGTGGAAAGTTGGCAAAGTTAATTCACTCTTTTTGAAAATTTTATTATCAATTTTTAAATCTCACTTGTACCCTTAAAACTCTCATGATAAATTCCCACTGACATTCAACATTTATGGTTTCAATCTGATATCTATGCAAATAAAGGTTTTTATCATGTCACATCTGCCAGTCGTAAATCTAAATAAAATAAAGCTGTACTTCTGTAGGTAAATACTAAATAGCATATTTATTTTCTTTGGTAACTTTCTTGTTAAAAAGTTAACATTTAAACTTTCAAAATACCTTGTTCATTTCATAGTAGGAGGATAATTTTTGCTTTTTTTTTATAGGCATGTATGTACTGCTAACAAAACTACCAAATTAGAAATGACCCATCCCAGGAGTAATGTACCTCTTAAAGAGCATAACATGTTTTGTTCATTTGTTTATAATGTAAAAAAACAACACCACAATCATTTCAGCTTAATATATAAATACCCTTAATCTTTGGAGGGCAGCATAATTCTTTTCAATTGCCAGAGGAAGTACAGCACATTACATGTGGCCTACCATGGTCCAAGGTTTTTCTACCAATTTCATATAATGCATGCACGACATAACCAGGGCATCAAAGAAACACTTCCACAGATCAGTTTCAAATAGTTTTGCATTCTCTTACCTATAAACACATTTTCTGTAAAAAAGTTGCTCAGTGTACTGCTAGAGTCTGAGAATGGTGTTGTAAAGACTGATCAAAACACTGCAGAATTTTATTAATGGTACCCCAACAGATCCATCTTTAAGTGACACTGATTCTAATGTTCAACCCAACATTATCAAGCTTTTCTTCCCTTTTTTACCAATTTCCTCACTGTCTTGACAATGGTGTTGAGATAAGGTGCTGATTTCAGACAGATTAGGTAGTCTTCGATACCACAGTGTGTTTGAGCATATAGTAGAAAAGATGTCTCCTCAACATTGTACATGAAGTGAAATCTCTATTTCAGCAACCCTTGCATATTAAACATGCACTTCATCCTTCCAAATTAACATTGTCATCAAAATCTGTATTATCAGTTTTTTCATGTAAGGAGAAAAAATAATCTTATAGTCTTCTTTTGTCATGCATTACTATTAGCTCTTGCACAACTATCTGAGCCGTAGAACCCTAGTGTATTAGTGACCCATTAAATTCTCTGTTTGTAATTTGCACTGTTATGCTAAACCATGGACTATGTTCATGTTTGGTTATGTTTTACTTGATTTAATGATCTACATAAGGTCTTTAACCAAGCCTTTGCTATTAATAGCAAAGAGATGGAAAAGCAGAGAAATTCAGCTTCTTCCTGATGTTTATTAAATAGGTTGGTATCAACAGAATGCTTCAAGCCATGCAGGGCAGTTCTCTGTATTCACTGAGCTTTGTAGTGCTTTCTGGGCAGATCAATGGTTTTACAATACCATTGTTGATGAAGGGTGTTCAAAAGGGAATACAAAATTTAGTCTATCATATGTATCATACTGGGATAGCAATTTCATTGTGCTTTTAAAAGTACATAGTATTTGCTTGAGTCATTATCTGAGAAGCCTTCATGGTCTTTGATCTTAGCTTCACCATCCATTAGAGTACTTGAAACTCTCCTTCATTCATTCTTTCTGCTTGAGATCAGTCGCAGCGCATTACGTTACACTAGACCCATTACTGCACACGGCTAACAACTTCTAGTCAGTACAAGCAACTTCTTATGAATACTGAAGTCAGATCTCTCTTGTGGAGAAAATTGTCTTCCTGTAGTAGCTGTCTCACCTTGACTAATGCTTAAACACTTAGATGTGGTCCAGTGATAGTTACTGCATTTTTCTTTGCCTTTTTCTGCTTTAAATGTAGTTTAGTATTTTTGAGATGGCACTATAATGAATTTCTGCGGTACTTCAAAATCTGCACTGTGCTGGTGCTCTTTACAAGTCTTTCTGTACATTTTGGTCACTATGGACCTCTAGTTGCAACAATTCATGCCAGTGTTTCAGCGCCCATCTTCAGATCTTACTTTCTTAGTTGTTCAATGCTAACTTGACACTTCAGTGCTTACTTAAATGCTGAGGCCTTTGCAATGTTGGCCTTTTTATAGGTTGAATTGCTTTCTGCCAGTAATACATTACTGCAGCCTTGTTCTGTTTCATCACTGATTCAGGGTAGGAGAGTAGCCAGTTTTGCTGGGAATATTAATGCTTAGCAATAAAGTATTTCTTTATGGCGGGCCTCTGCATGGATCTATTAGTCCAGCACTTCTCTAGATTTGTTTTCTTACAGACTTTTCTGTCTGACATGCTTGGAAGATATCTTCATGACTTTTAAAACAGTCCCTTTTACTGAAGAATGATAATTGTCATGGTTTGTATTTGTCAGTCTTAAATATGTTTGAAGTCCTTGCAGTCTTGTAGATGGTTATAAAGGAAGGTGTAACATGCCTTTATCAAGATAAATGATGATCATAAATGAGATCCTCTAAAAGACTTCTTCAAGTGTGGTATTGATGCTTCAGATCCCTGAAGTACAAACCTTGGACATCCAACAATTATAGTGCTTAACTCCAAGCACAGGCAAGACATCACAAGGCAGCCTGATCTGCAGTGGACCATATTCCATAACCTAGGGGCTCTGCCAAATATTATCTGCTAGATAGGTGGAAAATCACTGTTTTGTATTTGAGTAAGAAGGAGAATCTCTAAAAGTTGGAGGCTCACTCTGTGGGTAGCAGCTTCTTGAGACCTATCTGCTAAAAACCATAGACGTTTTTTGTCAAACCTAGCAGTTTCACTCCAGTTGATCTGTTAATGTGCCATTTTGATAAATCAAAACCTAATTCTGCTAGCCTTGAAGCAGTTCTTGACATGACTGGATATTAATGTCTCAAGGGCCAGTGTTAATAGCATTGGATACTCTGGTGGGCATCAGTACTTTGAGCACTGATGAACTGTGAGTGTCTGTTCATGATTCCCTCGTAGTGATGCACTGATATTATCAGAAGTACAATTCCTGCCACATCTGTGAAAGTAGGTTAAGGATGAAGATGATTAGATATGTTATTTGTTTTCAAAAAGACTGATGCTAGATTCATTGCTATTTCACAAGAAGCCACCACACTTATTTTTGTAAAGGATTTTTTTTTTCTCCTTGGCTTAAGACTGCCATAAGTTGTCCAGTGACTCTGCTTTTTTAATTGAAATAATTTCAGAAATCTACAAAAAAAGCTTTTCAAACTCAGGAACTAACTGGCAAATAAAAAGGGAGGCATTATTATTTGGGAAGAGAGGAAAAAGGATGTGATGTGAACCAAAAGCAATTGGTTGGATTTCTAGCCTGCCATGCTCTTTGACAGTTTTAAGCACCAGAGTGATTTAGTATTTTTAAGAGTTTTTGCTGCTTTTACCCTGAGAAGCAAAGCTTAAGTGTGAATCTTGAAGACCTAATTTCTGAGAAGAAGAGTGTTTTGGGTAAGTAACTTTCTCATGTTGCCTTGTTACCTCTTGCTTAGTGGTATGCCTTTTAGTAATTATGTCACCAAAGATTTATAGCTATAAAAGATATTTTCTTTAGGCATCATCCATAATTTTTACATTTCCACATGTTATTGCTCATGTGTGCAGATGTGTGTTTCTAATTTAGGATTATTTTTCATGGAAAAAAAATACATGTGTTTTTCCTATTTGACTAGTTCTTCTTCATCAGCATATTTCCCGTCTCTTTTGGAAGAGAGGATAGAATGGAATGGAATAGAATAGTTCTGTGGCATAGTCCAACAATTAACGTAACTCTGCCAAATCCACCCCAATCCCAGATCCTTATAGCCTGTGGTATTTGTGTGATAAGTGATTGTAATTTATTAGATTAATGGTTAGTAGAAAATACCTTTAGTTTAGGAAATAATCGATCATCAGAATGTAGTAGCATTAAGAGTTTAAATCTTCAAATATTGGGAAAGACAGAAACCTTAGTTTTGAAAGCTAATAAGAAATAGTAAGCATGGTCATCATCAAAGTACTTCTTACAACAAAAAAAGTAAAACTTTATGTAGCCTCAGCAAATACTCAAAGATTGAATTCTTAAAACCCAATACCCCAATGATATTAAGTCTAAGTGATTTTTCAAGAGCATACCCAGAAAATTGGTTGGTTTTCTGGAAAGACAACTCCTGAAAATTCCTCCTGGCATTAAGACTCCTGTTGACAGTATTTTAAAAGTGGAGCTTGCTCTTAAGGCCTTCACTCTAAAAAGAATCATTATAGATTTAGTGTGAAAAGCCTGGCCCACCCTAGTTGAGGCCACTGGAAACATAAGCTTCTTTAAATTTATTGGATATGTAAATGTTATTTAAAACGTAAAACCAAGAGAAATGAACACCCTGTTGTCAGTAGTGGATTATTATTCTCTGCTAATTTTTATTTACTCTCTTAGATAATACCAAAGGCCTATTGGAATAACTAGGCTGGCCAGCCAAGTGTCTCTGTGTTCACCAGAGGTGTATTTTTGATCCCCACTTCATCTAGGCATTTGTCACCAGAGTGCCCTGCACAGGGACTGGGTTCTGGTCTTAGGTGTCTTCTTCTTCAGTGGACTAAGCCAGTCTTCGTAATCTTTAAACCAGCTCACAACACCTTTTCCTATTTGCATGGAGAAAGAGGGATCCTTGAGTTAATTACATGGCAAAGATGTATTATAAATTGAGTCTGCTAAAATGGAAAATGCATTTAATATTCATGGAATGTAAGATTTTGTCTGGGAACTGTGCAAGCTACAGACACCTGTGAGTAAACTCAGTAATTCTATTGCTGATTCAGAATGAGAAATGCCCTGGTGCTAATGGTCTGATGTGGTACGCAGTGCCAGTGTTCAGAGATTAATTAATACTTTGCTGTCTTTGATTCTTTCACTTACTCAACAGTGATGTAAACACATTCACATCTTATTTTCTTTCCATTCATGGGGCATACTGTGACTTTCTTTTACAGACAGTAGAAAACTAAATTATTCAGAACTGGAATAAGCTATAAGTGAAGAATGGAAAACTGAATTTTAATACATATTCTGCTTCTTAGAGCCATCTAAACTTTGGCCTCCATTTTTAAGTTAGTTTGGTGCACATGGGGCTTTGTACCCATGGGATTCAGTCTTAAATTGTTGCCAGAGAATCACAATCTTACTTTCTTAGTGTAGTATGTGAAATACAAAATTTGAACATGACTTCTAAGAAGGACAAAAAGGAAGAAATTAAAAGAGCTGTCCTGTTGCTAACTAGTTTCTAACATGAAGTAAGCTTCACAGGTGCACTCTGATTTTTATAGGTAGATAAAGTAGGGTGTGATAGACCTACTATTTTGGTCTAATATTCCTCTATCCTCCAAACTAGTGACTAGATGCTCACTGAGAGATGAGTTAACTGGGAGGGCATTATGCACAAATCCAAGGTGCTGTTCAGATTCATAATTCTCAAGGTGTGGTAATTCTTTTATTTCAGATGTCTGTTTCATAACATCAGTAGTTAGAGTGCCCTTACAACATAGCACACTGTGAAAATGTAGTCATGTGCTTTCTGTCCTAGATACTGTGTAATCTGTTTAACATTTTGTATGCCATTTTAGATCCACCTTGCCAGACAGAACTCAGCAACATTCAGAAGCAGCAAGGAGGAAAGAAGCTCCTAGGTGAGCCATCGATCATTCTTTTGAAGGTTTTATTACTTACATAAATAACCCTAGTTAAACAGCAACACAAAATCAATATTAATCCAATGAAGATAGACCACAGTAAATCTCAGCAACAAAATTTATAAAATTTTTGAAAGCTATTAAACTTAGTTTTATTACCTTACCTACCAAAAGCTCTTACATCTGTTTTATTACCCTGATAGAAGGTACATTTTTATAGTTACAGAGGGGACAGCATAAGGTACTCCTGAAATAGTATCTCTGCTGATCCCTTAACTACTTATTCTGTAAGTAATTGAAATCTTTGTTGTGAATCAGTTTATACTGCAGCAATATTTCTGAAGTGTAAGGTCTTCATTTACCACTAGCCACTGTGTAAAAGCTGAAATAAAAGGCTTGGCCCAAAGCAGTCAAAACTGTGTTCCTGCTAAGGGTGGTTTCTAACAAGAATTATACACTTCAAATGTTTTCATATGAATGTTTTGATCATTGTGGTCTCCATTTGGTCCAAGTGATAAACAGTGGATTATTCAACTGTAGGCAACTCACTGCTTCACAAAGTAAACCTCTCTTGTACATATAAATGCAAATTTAACATGAATTTTTTACAGGTTTTTTGTGGTGTGTTATGCTGAATTTATCTTCTGTGATGGAATAATTAAATATTAGGATGTAAATAAGTGGTTTGTAAAATACAGATTAAATGCAAATAACTCCTTTTAGCAGATAGTTTGTAAGTCAGGAAGTCTGGCCCTTACTATTCAGACTTGTTTGTACTACACAGATGATAGAACTTCCCATTCAAGAATGGGTCCTACATTTGAGCCTTTTCATCAGAATACGGAGAAAATCTTGACTGGGACATTCAGGGAGTAAGGAATATGGATCACAGGATGAACAAAAAATTGAAAGGAAGATTGTTCACTTTATTTCTTGAAATAAATGACTGATATGTGTTATTTTCCCTCCCACGTTTGATGTATTCAGTCACTTCGGGTCAACTACTGAATTAGTACTACTGATTTAGTACTGATTTAGTACTACTGAATCAGTCAGTGTAGAGTCTGGAATGGTGAAACAGCAAAAGGAAATTGCTTTCTGCTATAACTGCTTTCTGTCTGGCATTGGCCATGACATTGGTTTTGATATACTTATTGAACATGTACATCTATATATATGTACATATATACACATATATATATATATTGCAGGGCAGTACATCCCCTTCTGTGATGAGGATGGGTATTACAAACCAAGTCAGTGCCATGGAAGCCTCGGGCAGTGCTGGTGTGTTGACAGATACGGCAATGAGGTATCAGGATCCAGAACAAACGGCGCAGCAGAATGTGGTAAGAGAAGAACCTTTTGTGGTGTTTGGTCTGGAGGTGTTCTTCCCTTTGATTGCCAACCAGGTTGAATTTCTTCAGTGACAAATGTGGGACCCAACTACATGGATTTTGATACAAAAAATAACAAGTTATAATTTGTTGCTGTTATTGCTTCATTATTTTTTGGAACTGCTGTCACTGTGTCAGCTATTAATAGACCCCTTCTATGTGTTTGGCATAGTTTATATAAACCCAGGAAATATTAATTTTCTAGAGCAGCATTAGAAAAGTCCCAGAATGTTTCATGAAATTCCTTTGGGTAATCAGCATGCTAGTGAATTCAATTTGACATTTTTTTCAGTTTTTAATTGAGGGAATTGCCAAAAGTTTTTAGCACACTAAATCTTCCCTGATTTTTCCCTTCCCTACAGCACTGTGCAGCTTCTTCCAAGAATTCCCATGTCACCTTTATTTGATGTCCCAGATATAAAAGATGAAAAAAAAAAAAAGTATTTTTCCTCTTTAAAAAAAAAAAAAAAGTCATTTATGACTCCTTTTCACTTCTTCTCCAACAAAAGAACATAGCCTGAAGCAGAGAGTAAATTGAACACAGTATTTGAGGTACAAGCTCAGGCCTATTGTCCATCTGATCCAAGATCCTTTTTAGATAAATGGACAGTTCGATATAGTTCAAGATAATATGTAAGAAGTGAACAATAGTCAGTGTATATTATCAGTAGTCCTTGTTGTTGTCTGTAAGTTGGACTTAATTTTTTTTCAATTGTTCCTAGCACTCATTATAGTTCTTCAAATCCTTAAAGTTTGTTTCCTTTTGTTAACATTGAGAAATTCATTCAATATTGAAGTGGATTTTTTTATGACAAAAGAATCTTCATATTACTTATATTTTATTTTTATGTCACACTGTGTAGTTATCCTGAAAGTAAATATTCTGGTGTGCCTTTTGTATGATTATGTAAAATATACTATAGATATGTATTGATATAACTATCATAACTTTTTAGCTATTGATTTAGAGACTTCAGGTGATTTTGCCTCTGGTGATTTCCATGAATGGACAGATGATGAAGATGATGAAGATGAAATAATGAATGATGAGGATGAAATCGAAGATGATGATGAAGATGAAGGAGATGATGATGATGATGACGATGATCATGATGGATATATTTGATGATATTAAGGGGTCCATATGTTGTACCTTTCTAAATTCCATAAGATGATGCTTCATAAAATCCCTTTGCTCTCCAAGATCAAAAGGGTTCTAACAAATATGTATATTTTGTATGATTATTTCAAACATTGCAGCTGGAGTCATAGACTTTTTTTGTTTAAATAAGAATAATTATATCATGTGCTTTTGAGTTTTTAAATGCCATTGCGCTGAAGAAAACATATTGGAGTTCTAGCCTGAAGAAAAAAATGTTATGTGCTACTGAAAATATATATATGTAGAAAACACTATAAAGTCAACCACTCTCTTAAAAATTCTGCTGAAAAGATATTTGCCCTTACCTGGAACTGTGCATGTCCTCTTCAGAATGCATACTGGAACTTAACTTCAATTCCATCAGTGTTTTAGGCCCTGCAATTGTCCATTTAATGAATCAGAGATGTATTGCAGTTGAAAAACATTGGTGCACAAGTAGCATCTCAAACAGCCTTTAATTAACCAAAGGTATGGAGAAAAATCAGGAGGGAAAACTATAGCTAAGTCCTCCTTTGGGTTTGCATTTGTAGTTACATTTTTGTTAGGAAACAGTTAGATTATTGAAAGGATTTTTCAAAAGCAGTAACGTAGACAAGCACGAGTTTGGTAATTCTAAAATTTTTTCATCTTTTCTTTCTTTGGTTTCATGTCGAGGTCGTATAAGCTTTATAATTATTTACTTAAAACCCTTTGTGGTTTCTCTGTATTTCTCCCTAATCACACTAGCGTAAAATATTTACATGGGGAAAAACATTTGCTTAAAATTGTATTCCCTTTATACATGACTGTATTTCAGAGTATTGTCACTTGCCCCAAGGTAGTTTTTAATCAATGTGTAATTATGCTTTTTATTTTCTTATTTCAGGAAATAGTTTTGGTCTTTATCTTAATTCATGTTGTTTTCTGTTACTAGTGCAGAAACTTAGAGAACGTATTGTAAAGGTGCCTTGCAAAATAGAACTAGAGAGGTTTTAGCATGCATACCAGTATAGGATGTTAGGCAATAGCTAAGCACACCCAATTACCAAATTAATACCAGTATAGGTACTGCTGCTGGAATGAAGAAAATGGATTATTTTAATTTTTTTCCTATTATTATGTAATTACCATGTGGTCTAGATTATACTTATTGTGTAGAGTAGCACTTAAGATTTGACTGTAGAGAAAATTACTTTAATCACTGTATTTATGTTAGCATGTTAATTAATTGTGTAGACATTTTGAGACTCCACCATCTTCATTCATATCCTGTTTCTTTTCTGCCCACAATAAAATTGATATGACCTGTATAATGTATTTCTACAGGTTGTATAATTTCAAAAATTAATCACTGATTTCCCATCATTAATTAAAAGGAAAATCAGATTCTTATTTGAATTAATTTCTACACAGTAAATACTAAATCTAATGTTGATCCTATGTAATATTGAAAAGTATAATGCATTTTCTTTTTTACTGTTTGTGTATAGTTTGCAAAATAAAGACTCTTGTAACCAATCTTTGGCCAGTATAGCCCATCATTTTGACTTTTTACATAGTCTGAAATTTAGAATCAAGAATTCATGTTTCGGATACATTTTACCTATTAAAATATGTATTTATTTGAATTAAGCCATTAATGTTTTATTTCTGTTAAAAAATATTTGAATAGAGCAAAACCCATAGGGACCTTCTGGTTTTCTGTAATTTCCCTGATTTTTCTATAGCTTTGTTATGTACTTTTATGACATTGTCTTCATTACACAGTAAAAAAAGAGAAATACTTCTTTTCAAGCTCTGTCATAATTTGTGGGGCATAGTTGTGTTATTTTCTTAAATGAAAATAGTTAAGAGTTTACCATTCTGATAGTGGGATTTTGTCAGAGAACAGTTTCTTATGACTGAAATTAACTGATATATAAATTGATTTTAAATAAAGAAGCTAAAGAAAAAATGTTGTCATTATTGGCTGATACAGTAAGTACTGTTGTGGGGAAGTTTTTTAATGTGTCAAGTGGTCATTAGATGACAAACTGAAAATGCATTTCATTAAAACTTTTGATATTAGGAGGATTAAAGAGAATTCATAATGTGTTTTCTCTAAAGGGATAGCAGTATGAAGACCTTTCTGAAAACAACTATCATGCAGAAGAGCATGAAAGAAGTGTATATTCTTTATTCCCTGAAAATTCCCCACTGAACTGAAAGAGGAGGGAGTATGCATGCATTTTAGTCCCTGAGTATTAAAGCTACTTATCATAAATTCAGAACAAAGTCAAGATAGTCAAATTCACTGAAGAACAGTGGCAGTGGAGAATATGGATAATTTTTGATAATTTCTGTGGTCTAAAACTAAAACAGCAACAACAAAAAATTGAATTGTTACGTATTCCCGAGGAAGAGCCAGAGTAGTGGTTAATTAACTGTTAGTCTTCCTTTGAAAACAGTCTTTCATTTTTTAAAAAATAAGTAACTGTCTATGGATTAATACTGTGATGTTGCTTATCTTTCATGATACCAAATGAAGTGGAAGCTACTTCACTCTGTGCTTCTTTCCTGGATTAAAGAAATGCAGGAAATCAGGAGCAGGTAGAATAAACAAAGGCAAGGGCTGATAATATAAAGGTACTAAATATACCTAAACCATTCAGAAGTTTTTTTCTTCTTTCCATGAAACACAGAAATTTGCACAGATGTCTGTCCTCATGACTACAGTCATGCAGAAAGCATTTGGGAGCCCTTGACTATTTTTACAGTGTTACTGTCATTTGTTGGTTTTTTTCCTGATCTCACAGTTCTGCAAATGTATTTATAGAATACACAAAGATAGCGATACAAATTTGGAGATTTTCAGACATGGTGATTAATCCTTGTGCTCTTCTGAGAATATGTGGAATTATAATTTTCAGTTTCATTGAATAGTAAGGAATACCAAACTCAGTGCAATAAAATATTATTTAATCTCTGAAAGGCGTATTTGGGGTTGAGGCACAAATGTGCATGGTTTAGAAGTAAATGAATTAGCGTCATTAGATTGCTTATACAAAAATCAAATTACTGTACAAGACTGAAGAAGGTGGACCATAATGATAGTAGGAAAATATTTGCCTGTTTTGTGCACATGGATAAGAACTGGATTTTCATTATCCTTATTTAAAAATTCCACAGCCCAGGTAGAATAATATAAGTATATTAGGAAGTGGATTAATTAAATGCTTCACAGGAAATAAAAAAAATCTGTATTTACAGATTCTTGATGACAGCAGTGTGTATATATCTAATTATGAAAAGCTTTTGAAAATTAGATTTAAATGAATCTATGGAAGAGCAGATTTATTTGAAATACTTTAATTCTTTTTACTGTTTTCCCACTGATTTAAATATATTAGTTGCAAATCATTCACAATTTCATTTCAGCTAGTGCAGTGGACACTTAAGTAGTTTGTCAACAAGTTCCTGTGTGAAGAGAGATTGGTATTAACATGAAGAAGAATACAATGGATTGGAAGAATCTCTAATTTAACAGGTACCACTGGGCGAGTAATTAAAACACCAAGTTTTAAAAAACTCAGCCCCCTCCTGAAGGGAAGTACAATGCTGGACATGCTGAATTAAAACCTTTTGTCACAACTGGACTTCTGTTAACACAGTGCCTCTCTACTTGCTGTGCAGGGTGGGTGCAGCTTGCTAATTTGTTGATTCATCCAGTTAAATGGCAGCAGAAATTACTGTGAATTTAAGGAGCTGGAGCAAGAATGGAAAGCAGAGTTGCCTAGCCTAAAAGATGACACCTCCACTTGAATTTTTTGCTGTGTAATTGAATCAAATCCTGAAAAAGATACTTCTGCATGGTATGTGTCTTGTTGAAGGTGAGTTTTACAAGTGAAATATGTGTGCCTATTTTTGAAAAGAATCTCCATGCTATAGTGTTAGTAATAATGCAGGACATTTTACATCTTTTCAGCAGCTTTCCACACAGCTCCATAGAAAAATCTGATTAAAACTTCAGACAGGGATATGCACAAAACTGGGGCTCATGCCTGTAACCATTTTTACCAAGATGTTTGAAATATATGAGGTAAAATCAAGATGGACAGAGATGTTGCCTGTTCACCCTCTCTGCATGTAACGTTCACAGCTATTCTGTGAATTCATGGAGCATTCAGCAGTCTGCTGAATTAAAAAAAAAAAAAAAGAAAGGTAATGCTCATCCTTCCAACTCAGGTTATTATTCTGCTCATCAGGCAAGGGTAGTTTTGAAAGAGCCAGCTGTACCCAGCTCAAGGCACTGAGGGTCTGCTCTATAGGTCTTGCCATTGATGTCAGATACACATTTTTGGGATGACTCTCACATTCCTTTATTTCACTGATGTGTTTCAGTGAGATTGTCTGCTGCACTTTGGTCTCTGTGAAGAAGAGGATATTGGATCTCTTCTGCTGTAAATGTGATGCTTCTGATTGATTTCTGTGTGCCTGAGGGGGCTGGAGGGCCACAAGAAGATTTCTTGAGTCTGGGGTGTCAGAAGAGGGTAGTGCTTATTAAAATATGTTGATTTTGCTTAAAAGCTAGCAAAGATTACTGAGATTTTCTCTTGTTTCAAAAAACACCTGGCAATAGCAACGTATAGGAAGAATCCAATTTTGCAACCATAATGCCGTGATTCTTTGTCCTTATTTTTTAAGAATAGTGCAGTTCTTTGAATGTATACTGTAATTCAAATTTTATTGGTTTTGAGCATTATGCAAAACTCCTTCAGAACTTGCTCAGTTTTATTACACTTTTGTAATAAAATTTATTAATGCACATTAATTCCATTGTGCTGCTTTAGTGTTAAGGAACTGAAACATACTTTAATTCAAAATCTGTTGGGTGAAGTTTTTATTTGTTTTCTACTGTAAGCATTCATTATTGAACAACCTAGAGATTTTACAGATGCCACTAGATTAAGTCCAAGCCAAATGACCCAAAGTAAAAACTTACTGTAAAAACCATGCTTCATTTGTAGGAGGCATACATTCTAGTATTGAATTTAAATGGTTAAAACTGGCTTAAGAATTCTTTTTGCTGTAACATGTGTGGCAGCTACCTGAACAAAGCAAATTTATCTATAGGGAAGGTTATATATTTTGTGTTGGGGAGTTTTCATATTTGCTTAGTGTGATGAAGATCTGTGCAAAGCTAATGTCTCTGGGCTGTGTCATCACTGGTTAATTGTGACCAAATGGATGTCACTTCATAGGTTAGTGTAACTCAGAGTGTGCACAATGTGAAATGAACTGCAACAGCACAAGATGATGGTACCAGGCTGTTTCTTCATGTGCAAGTGAACTTCTTTCCCTCAATTCCCCCATGCATTTGGAAACATAGACTAGTTTCCAATGAAAGAAGATCAAATGTTGAGCAGGACTACTGCCTTCAACAGTAAGGACTCTAGGATCTGTCCTTAGAAATCCTGCCAGAATATAGGAATGAGGCTCTTTTGAAGGCACAGCAGCTTAAAATGCATGATTTAGGTAAGACTCTGCATAGTTACTTTCATTTGAATCAGCAATAATGGAGAAAAAGTATTACCATCTAAATAAATTTTCTGTATCAGTTTTGTAAATATAAAAAATGTCATTGTTGACACAAGGAATGTCTTAAGGCCAAAGAGGTAATGAGCAGATCCCCTAATTTCCAGTTCATTCCTTTGATTCATAGATCTGACTTTCACCATTACCATAAAGAGTAGCTGCCTGGTTAGCTGTTATTTGGCCATACTTAGATTTCAATTACAGCGAGAAAGTGAGTGAAAGAAGCTCTTTTTTTTTCCCCCTTTCAAATCTGGAACACGTCTATTACTGTTAATTAGTGGTCAATTTGTTTTAAATTGTCTCCAACTCCACTGCTTCTTGAATATCATTACATAACAATGGGGGGAAAAAAGGGCCTAATAATCTTCAATAGCAGGAATAAAATTGCACAAAATTCCTATTATTTGCTGCTGTGCAGAGATAGGCCATTTTCTTGCTCTGTGCAGACAGGAGCCTTGTTGTGTCCTTTGACACAGCAGAGTGAATGCTGTCATGAGCATGGCAGCGTTTTGGATGCCTCTGCTGCCTGGCAGAGCTCATCTCTGTGCTGTCCTCCCTGCTCCTGTGCAGCTGATGTCTCAGCAGAGGACTGGGCTGTACACAGAGTGTTTGCTGAAGGGCAATTGCATGTGCCTGAGGGCTTTGTGGTGGTGCTGCTGTTTGTGCTTGCCCAAGTGTGGTGGAAGAAAGGGAAAAATGTTTCTCTTTTTGCGTAGTGAGGTTATACAGACTGGATAGTCCCACAACAGTGGCCTCTCTGGTCTCTGTACTTCATTTTCATGAAAGATATTTGCTCTGTCAGTTGTGTCAACTTTGCATTTCTCCTGGCTGGACTAGCCCAAAATAGCCATCTGCTTTTCCCTACCATTTTATCTGTCTCAAAAAGAAGTACATATTGCTCTTGTGAGGTTTGTCTCTAATTTTTCTAAGGTGTTCTTGGTGCAGCTCTTGTTAAAAAAAAAAAAACAACGTAAATTATTGTAAACAGGAGAAAAAAACAAGGCAGAAGTGTGAAAAATAGTAAACTACCAATGCAGAATAGTGGAAAAGAACAACATATTGAGGGTGAGAAAGCCTCACACTGTTCTTGCTCTTCCTTACTTTAACTAAAGGCTCTGTTATTTTTGTGATCTTTGTCTGCATCAATCTGTAGCCAACATTAAATTTAAACATTTCTGGGGTTACACCAGCTCGTGGAGCAAACATCTGTGAATTGCCAAAGCTACGTTTTTCTCATGGGAAGAAATTCCAGTCACTCTCCCTTAAGACAGTGATTGCAATGCATATCTCTCAACATGTGATTTTTCTTTTTTTAAGTGCTTAATTTGTGTGTTAATATGCTGCAGTATCATTTCCTCCATTCCCTTGAGTTCTGTAGGATCAATTTCACATGCCACAAAAGATGATCGTCAACACAGTTGTAAGAATACCAGAGCATCTAAGATGTGATGCATTGAACCAAAGGAACTGATGTCCACTGAGCTTTGCCTTTACCCTGTGGAAGACAATAACACAGCTGTGATTTAGTAATAAAATATAAAATATAAATATGCTTCTAGGCATTGCTCAGGTTTATTTGTTTCATTGTTCTAGAAAGTGACTTCTAGTCCTTTTTCTAACTATGAAAGAATATGTTAGATCCTTATTGAAGCTGTTAAAAGAACCAAACTGGAACTTTTTTTACACATCTCTCTGGTTCTACAAGTTGGCCTTCAAGTGGCATCTTCTTAGCAGGCTCACGAAGCATTCGACACATGCTCTGAAAGATTTGCCTTGGCTACGAAGAGAGCAGGTATGATTTTCAATTGTATATCTTCCTACTTATCTAAACTGTAATATCTTATTCCCATTTTCAAATGTGATTTTAGTGGCAAGACTTCTTTTTCTGTGAAGACTGTGAAGAGCCTGATCATTGTTCTTCTACTCTCCTAAGCTGTTATCTACTGCAAATCATCACAGCTATCTGCTGTACAAATCAATTCTCCATGCATCTACATCTGTTCTACACCTTCATTTTTATCCTTTTTGTCTCTAAATAATTCCACTCTTCTAGAAATTACTACAGCACTCAGGAGGCTCCAAGGTTGCTCTTGGTCTCAGCATTTCATATGCTCAATAGATCTCTTTAAGCAGAAGACCCTTCACATATGATTTGTGCAGCAGCAAATGGAATACTTCATATTCCTTGGGAATTAGCAGTTCTCAGAAAAGTTCACACTATTATTTTCCCTCTTATAATACCTTTTCTCTCACACTTGTTTCTTTGGAGTGTTCCCTGAAAGAGGGCTTATCTAGTGGAAATTTGTCTAATTATTTATAAAAGTACAAATAATCAGGTTGTATGTCTTGCCATTGTTGACTTTCTTTGTAAATTCTTCAAAGGGAAACTTAGTGGTAGGCAAGAGCACCTGAGGGGCTTATTACCCTTACTTGTCAAATAGGACAGGGAAACCTACATCTGGATCCTCAGGGAAAAAAATACTGCGTGACCTATTGGCTGGAATTGGTATTGCGTGTAACAGAATTACAAAGAACCACAGAATGGGTAATGCTGGAAGGAACCCCAGTGTGTCACCTGGTCCAACCTCCCTGCTCAAGCAGGGTCATCCCAGAGCACATGGCACAGGATTGTGTCCATACAGCTCTTAAATATCTCCAGTGAGAGAGACTCCACAGCCTCTCTGGCCAATCTGTTTCAGTGCTTGTTCACCTGCACAGTAAAGAAGTTCTTCCTCATGTTGAGGTGGAATTTCCCCATCCATCAGTTTCTGCCCTTTGCCCCTTGTCCTATTGCATTGTTCATCCTACTTAAGGATCTCATCCAGCAGTATTTAAAAGAATGGATGTAAAAATAGTAAGCTTTCTGTCACCAAGGTTTTTGACATTAATAGCATTTGACTGACATAAAGGAGTCACTGATAATTTACTCTAACATGGTTGTGAAGAAAAAGACCTTTATAACAATTCAAATGTAATTTTATTTTTTCATGAGAAATTATTTAATACTGTACTCCTGTTAGAACCTAGATTTTTATGTCAATCCTGGTTAAATGATAATTTCAAGTTATTTGAAACTTATTTATTTAATTTTTTTATTACTGGATAAAAAGTAATTTCATGCCTTTTTAACTAAGGCAGTTTTAAGGGATTTATCTTTCTCCTTTTTTTTTTTTTAATTGTTCTTTTTTTTCCCTAGAGGATGAAATGTATACATACAAAACCTGTATCTCATACTTACTTTAATTTAATTTAAAACTGCACTTGCCACCACCTGCCAAATCCCATAAAGGAAGTAGTATAATTCCATAGTGACTGCTGGCAGTGTTGTAACTAACTTGAATTTATTGTTAATGTTGCTAACACTAGGAAACACTGCAAATCTTACCTGGATACCTTCTCGTACATTTTCCAGACCTAAAATTTTTTAACAGCTGCCAAAATTCTTTCATCTCAGAGTCAGTCCTCAGAATTTTCTCACTTGGCACTTGCCCATTTCAGATTAAGTGCATTTCCTCAGTGTGCACAGTGTGTGTTTAGGGATGAGGCCAAGTTCAGCTAGGGTCAAATCCCATTTATGTCCCCACAGGGACAATGCAGAGAAAAGAGACACATCTTTCCCTAAAGTTTCTGAGCTAATTGTTTTTATTTAGCCCTTTCAGACTCCTTATTTTCTTTGCAGATTTATTTATAAGACCAAGTGTGTCAATTCATGGAAGAGAAGAAGGATTCATGGAGGAGAAGAAGGGTTAGTACTGCCTTCTGATGTGCTTATTAATATGCATTTTTAGGAAGCTGTTTCCTTTGATACAGGACTCTACCTATGAAATAATTTTAAAATTTCCTTTAAACATGTTTGTTTTGGGTTTTTTGCCTGATTAAATGTCTTTCCTTTTTGCATTTACTTTCTGGTTTGAAGGGTAGGGGCCAAAGGTGTTTTACGTGGTAGTGGGTGTTTACACTAGTTTGTTTTTAAGATTTGTTCTTTCTTAGTAGTCCACCAGAAACTAGTGATTTGGCATGTAGATATATAGAAAGATAGAGTCATTCCACAAAAGTGTCACTAAGTGTCTTCCTGCAGTTTGCAAATTTAGGTATTTTTAATGTGCAACTTCTGGGATAGCAAAATTTATCATCTTCATTTTTGAGGGTAAAGTCTGAAACTTTCCAATGTAATTAAAAGATTTTTATTCAATTTGATATTGCAAGGTTAGGACCAGGGCTATGATTAATGCTGTCTGTGAAGGCAGTGTTTAATGAAAATTTTCAGTAGACATGGCTATTGCTATGCTTACTGCTTCAGAATGGGATTCATTCTTGGAAGAGCTGATTCCAGAAAAGCTGTGGTAGTGACTACTCTTGGTTGAGCACTAGAAGACAGAGCAAATGGAATATCACAGACATGTGTTTGCTACACAGAAGATGAATCTTAACTTCTGCTTAGAAAAGAGTGTTCATAAGTCCTCGATTGCCATCTACAAACAGGAAGGCCTTGTTTCTAAAGAAATAAATAAAAAGAAATAATTGCAGTAATAAAAGTTTTTATTATATAGCATATATTCCAGATTTTGGTAAGATTTAATTACATAATTTCCCATTTTGCTTTTAAAATGTGCAAAGTACTGCGTAAGCGTACATATATTAAATATTAAATGTATGCTATGCAATAACTTGGAAATCCTATCAATGTTCTATTTGTATTTAAGTTCTTCTTCTGATCATATAGACCACTAATCTTGTTAAAATCTTAAACATTAGCAAAGGCCCTAAAAGCAATTTTAAAAAACAACAACAAAAATTTTTGGTAAAAATTTTAGGTTTAGTCTTCACTAGAAATTAAAAAGAAAAAAAACCCCAAAAAACAACACAGTATATTTTCCTTTTTACATCATTTTAAAGACAGCTTCTTAATTTTTCTGGTGAATGTAATTTTTCTGAAACGAACATAGAGGAGTGTTAGAATCTGCATCTTTGGAGACATTCAAAAGCCCCCTGGATGTGGTCCTGGACAACCTGTTCCAGGTGGTCCAGCTTGAACAGAAGGTTGGAGAGGATGATGTCCAGAGGTCCCTTCCAACCTCAGCCATTCCGTGATTTTGTGAAACTGAAATAAGAAAAGCATTTTCTGTTTTCTCTTCTCATTGATCTTAGATGGGTTTTAGTACATGTGAACCCTTCTTCCTCATCTGTTTCCTGTTAGAGAGTGTTGGCAAAGAGCTGTGCATTATTTGGGGCTATCATTATTTAAGTACCACTTTCTGACATGCAGCCAAGATCTTTCTGAGCCTTCTATGTGTTGATGTGATACAGATCAGAGTAACCAACTGTTTTCTATGTAAAGCAGACACATGTTCCTATTTGATGAGAGTTTCTGCTGGCACTTGGTGAATTCCAGAAAATGGGTTTTTTATTACTTTTTGGGGTAGAAGAGTGTTTTGGTAGAGACAGGATGTAGGGGAAGCTGAGATTTATGGAAAGAAGTTTGAATGGATAGGCCAGAAGTTGGTATGAATACACTCACAAGACTTCCCTCTCCCAAAAATCAGACTGTTCTGTATAGCACATGGCATTTATTATTTTTAACTCAAGAATACAAGGAAACTGTTGTGCTTGTCAAGGATTACTACAGGTGATGGATCACTACTCGCCAACAAAATTTTATTCTAATCAATGATTTTTACTCGATTGATACTTTTTGCTGATCTGACCTTTTCTTCTTTTAGTAAAAAAAAATTGTGGGTTTTTACCATTTCCATATTGTTGAAAGTTTTCTGTGTCATTCTGTTTTGTATCTATGCATCCTGTCTGCTAATGGCTTTAGTAATTGGTTTCTTTCTCCTGCTACTTGATTTATTTAACTACCAATCTGACCCTAAAATAAATCTGGGATTAAAAGCTTCATTTAATTTCACCATTCAGGAACAGATAGCCATGGTTTCCTTGGACTACTTGCAAAAGTAATTTGGTTTTCACCCAGAAATATTGAAGCAAATGTCAACTAGGAAGCCCAGGGAGAGGAGAAAGCAATCCTCTCCCCATTTCTTTCACACCAGGACTCTCAATAGCAGTTTTTTAGGCAGTACAAATGAAACCACGAGAGAAATCTTTGAATCACATTTTTCTGCTCTCTGTCTTTAATAAATTAAATATTTATTGTACATTAGCTGTCTGGAAAGAAAAGTTATTGTGGTGAAGTAAAGAGAATTAGGATTTGAGTAGCTCCACACTTATGACACAAAAATACGTATTTGCTAGTGACAGCAGGGACTGGGACTGGCAGCATGCTGTGAGATCTCTGATTAAGTGAGTTGTTACAATGTGATATGGCAGCTTAAGGATAAAAGAAACTTTTTGGTATTATTTCCATGGTAAAAGATGATTGATGGGATACCAGATTTTTTTTGCCTGTTCTCTACAAATTTTTGTGATTCAGAAGCAAAACAGAAGTCTTTACACAACTTGAACATAATTCCTCATTGTCTGGTGGATAGTATTTTTGTCTGAGAAAGAACAGAAAAATGTCCTGAGTAGAAGGTAGTCTTGCCTTATTGTCTAAATATTGTAGGATGTATTGAATAAATTCCTTGTAATCTTAGTGATGCAGGTTGTTTTTAAGGTCATGTTCCTTCACCATAGATGTTTTTAATGCTAGTCTTTGAACCTCAGTCTCCCCCACAGTATCTTGGTGAGTTAAAATTGGACTGGCAGGAGAGCAAATTTCTAAATCCTTTTACCATCCTGGAAAAAAAAAAAAAACCAAAAAAACCCAACCCTTAATGGGTCTAGGAAACTTTTATTTGCTTAGCAGTCAAAAAAAAAAAAAAAAAAAAAAGAATGGCAACATGCAGAGGAACATTTTGTCACTGAAGACTTCACAGCCTCGCAAAGCTGATTTGCCTGTCAAATGTAAGAAAAAGAAGTCTAGCTAATCCCCTAAACACATAATAATTAGCAAGTTCTCACACTTTTACACCTGAATTGCTGTAAAAAAAAAGTTAAGTGGCCTGAAAAGAGCTTAAAATAAAATCACTCTTTTCTCTGTTAATTTGGAAATGCCCTGTAATGGAGTTACTGGCAAATGACTCTATGAGGTGTCTGGAATATATATACAGAGAAGCAATGAATATCCATTACAGGCAGATTTATAGTCGTTCTTGCTGTGGCAAGGTGACTGTGCTGTAAAATCAAATTAAAAATGACCATTAACGTGGGATCCACATTTGTTACCACATGCCACCTGTGGAGTCCATGGGCAGCATGTGTCCTTTCAGCTGTAGATCAGCTCTATAGTTGTTCTCAGCTGTCGACACCCAACAGAGTTCACTGAGATTTTTATCCCCCAGGCTGCTCTGCTGCAGGATGATGGAGTTGCATTGAATGGGAGGTTTGATCCTACTTCCCTTTGGAGCCAATGGCAGGTTTAGAAAATATTTTTTTGTTCCAGATTTCCAGCTTCTGCGAGTGAAAGTATTCTATGGATGACAAGGGAATAACAGCTCTGTACTTTAAGGGCTGCATAATTATGTGCAAGGACAGAAAGGCTGGACAAGGGTGTAATGGAATTTTTGTTTGTCTAGTGAAAAGTTTCTGATAGATTGGTCTAATTATAGTTAAATACCAAATGTGAGCGTGAAGTCATTTGAATTCCCTGAGCCAGATGGTCTAATTCATCTCTCATTTAAAGCACTTTGATATGAAAATTTTGAAAGGGTCTAATGCTCAATTTTACTATATTTAATTCTGTAGAAAGGTGGGGAGAGCAATGTACTGCCACGTAGGATTTTACAATCTGGGTGTGTGAAATGAGAACTTAACCACAAAGAACTTCCAGCATCTCGCTGTTCTGTGGTAAGCCAGACATGCTTTCCTACTTTTGCACTCCTAGCTCTCGATGAAAACCATTAGGAAAGCAAAATCTTCTTAGCTACTCTCTTTCCAAAGAGTACACATTTCTCTCTCATCTACCAGTCATTCACTTGCTGGGGACCTGGACATTTCCCCTTAGCATGTTGACTGGCCTGTCTTCCAATTGTTTTGTAGTGAATGAAATTTGAAGCCCAGAGAGACTAAGGGATTAAATCTATTGTCTGAGGTTTGTTTTCCCCGAGTCTGTGTCATGTACAAATGTGTTTATCTGGAAAAAGCACCATCAGGGAAAAGGACTTTGTATTCCCTATAGTTATGAGGATTTTGAAAGGTTTACTGAGCCCATCAGCAAAGAGATTGGTTGAAATGAGATTTCTGTGATCATCTATTTACACTATTTTAACATGAAACATTTAACAGTGTTGTGTTTTAGGAGTGGGATTCTCCAATTTTGTACTCTCACTGAAAAAAACATGCCCTGCTCACCCTCCCCCCTCCAACTGGAGGAACAAAAGGCAAAGATCATGGGTTGAGGTAAAAACAGTTTACTGGAATAGCAGTGAGATAAGAAAAAAACAAGTAGCAGCAAAAATATTAATTTTAAAAGTGTACAAAAGAGAAAGTTATTCACATACAAAAATGTTCACTGCAGAGCCCGTGACAATAAACAGTACCAGACATCTTGCACCACCATGTTTTCTTGACCAGAAGGAACGTTTTCCCCTCAGAAGAGAGGCACTTTCCCTGACCCTGGCATTGACATGAGGTAGTATCTGTGTCCTAGCCATGTTCCCTCCCAGCTACTGCGACAGATTAACCCTGTTCTGGCTGGGACCAGGGCAAGTAGGTAGTAAACCTACAATAAAAAAAGATCATTAGTTGTGCTGACTTACTCTGTGCTGACTTACTCTGTTTCCAGCCAGATGTAATGTATTATCTGAAAGAGATTGTTTATTCAGATACTCATGCTCTGAAATAAAAAATGCTGGATGTGTTATGCATTCTTGTTCACTTATTCAGGCTCACAATTTGGTACTGAATATTTACATGAACCTGAATCCTTGGCTTCTTAAGTAGTTTTCAAAGTGAAGTCACTGTTCAGCTTTAAATTTTGTGCTATTTTGGCAACTTTATAAACATGGAGGGACAATTTTACTGGAAATTTTTTCAAAGTAATTACCTGACCTTGACATTTTTAGGCTTACCATGAAATAATTTCTGAGCTCCTCAATTGGTCTCAATAAAAAAATTCTAAACTTTTTTTCTAGTGGAAGTACTCCACACTCAGATTTACTGTGGGACACAAGAAGAGTGCTGCTTTTTGCTTCACTTTCTCCTGTGACAGATTTGCTAGGTAGCTGCATTAATAACATTCTGCTACCTCAGCCTGACAGGCTTAGCACCTTTTTCTCTTCCTCTGAACTTCCTTAACTGCCAGTCTAGCATATTTTGGGCTTAGATACTTATAACTCATTTTAAAGGCAAACTTATAATGATGTACTGGGGAAAACAGTTCTCACAAGAATTGTCAGAGCTAGTGGTTGTAAGAATGTATGGATCCCTTTGGTAGAGGAAAGATGGCATCTATCTGAATGGAGCTGACAGGGATAAAAATGAATTTTGTGAGATGAGTTCTGTCCTAGTATTCAAAAGCTGTTTCCCCTGAATCCATACTTTAAATCACTGATTTGTTACTTACAAGAATCACTTAGTATTGACGGTCCTGGTCCTCAAGGGCTTTGTCTTGCCTCAAACTATACTTTTTCCTGGTGCATGTGTGAGCAGTACCTGGGAGGCCTAAAGGAAAGCATGGAGCAATACACAGGTTTGTAAAACTAAACCTTAGTGTTTTGTGGTTTCTGCCATTACAAGTTACTGCATTGCTGAGACAAATTCTGTAAAACTGTGTTGTAGAGAAATGAAACTCCGAAGTAATTTGGTAACTATGGCAGCTGGGCATTTCCTAACATTAAAATACATATTGTTACATGCATTCACAAAAAGAAGTTCTCCATGAGTGCATCAGGACAGTTCTTGCCTTTGGGCACAGGTCAGTAACTGAGGACAGACAGGATGTCCTCATGAAGTACTTCAGTTCTGAACATAGATCCACTTCATCTGCTGTTTATGTTGTTCTATTGTTTGACAGAGTACCTTCAAGAAGCTTCTGAAGTGTCTGTGTGCACAGGAAGTTTTTTTTTTTTTTCTGTAAACATAGGTGAAATATTTATAATAGTTGCCGGACTGTGGTATTCATTCCCCATCCATCTTCCTGAAATGAGATCTCAGCTGAAGGAAAAACACAAAATAAGGGCTTATATGTGAGAAAGTGTCTGAACAAGGAGCATGCTTTCCCTTTGGTTAATTTTTTTTTAATATTTGGTAGTACAAACACATGAGCTGTAAAGAACTGACAGTTGTCACAGCAGATAGGGTGTTTATTGATTCTGAAGATACATTCTTCTGAAGTTCAATAACACTTCTTAAATAGGATCAGTTTGAAAAATCCTTCACTGCAGAAAATTATTTATCTGTGTGCAGGCTGAATTGAAAGAGGTTACAGTTTAGACTTAACCCAGACTGAAAAAAAGGTGTTATATACTTGGACTCATGCAAGTAAGTGGACATTCTGAAAATCAGAGATGTGCTCAAAAGTGAGAATTAATAGGAATTTCTGGAAAGTGCTCCCTTTTTTTGGCATATCAAAGACTTGTTTTGTGGTCAGCAGCTGACATCTGTTTCTGGTATATCATAAGTAGCTTTTCCTCCTTTCATCTAAAGATTAGAAGATAATGCTCTAGGGTCAAAGCTTATTCTAACTTAAACCACTGAAGTTAATGAGCAAAACTCTCCTCTGTCACATTAGTACACCTGCTGCCCTGAAGTGTGTTTCAGTGATGGAACTTACAAAACCACAGAATGTATTACTGTTTTGTTGGGGTTTTTTCCTCTCAGCAGCATGGATGCATCTTTAGAAATATCAGTGAATGTGATCCATGAGGTTATTCAGGGTGTAAAGTCAGCAGATAGCTTTTTTCGCTGAAGTTGCTGTAACACTTTTGAACTACCCTTCAGACAACTCACCTTCTCACTGTACCCTTTTTTAATAATGTAGCAGGCATAAAAGGAGTCCAAAGCAGTAACACATTCACAGGGAAACAGACAAAGATGCAAAGAAAGACATCTGTATAAAAGATACAAATATTTTGTTCTCCTTGAGCCCTGAGACAAAGTATACATTTTAAAAATATTCACTTCTCAAAAAGAAGTGTAGTAATATCTATATGAATTAATAATTGTTTGCAGAAGAAGTTTAAGAAGACAGACTTGTAAATTTTAGACAACTAAAAATATCTTATTAAAAGAAAAAAATTTGAACCAATGTTTCAGAAGGATTATAGGCAGGTCAGTCAAATACTGATTTTTGTGGTGGGGAATGTCAAGAATGATGTGATTGATAGTGGTATGAATCTCTTAATAAAGCATTCATAATTTCTAACGAGATTAGAAATTTGTTGATAGGGATTATTGAAGTATATTTGGCAGATACTCAAACTGCTGAGCATCTATTATTTTATCTTCCATTAATTCTTTGCTACTGGAGATCAGCTATTTAGGGGTTGGGGTTTTTTCTCTTATCTGTTGGGGTGTTTTCCAAGAGCACTGAAATTCTGCAAATGACACAAAGAATGTCAGAGCCATAAACAGTGAAGAAGACAGGCCACAGTTCCCTGGTTAGTTAGTTAGACCCAAACTCCCCGAAATAATTTTAATATAGGCAAAGGTTCAGCCATGTTTCTGGGAAACAAATAAGGTGTTGTGCAGAGTGTGAACTCTTCTGTCTTAGGCAGAAATCTTTCTGAAAAGGATTTGTGAAGAGTAATTAGTGTACCACAGTTGCAGAATGACATTTTGGCCAATCATGCGTATATTATAATATTTCATGTTTTTCCTACAAAGTATAAGCCACAAATCCCAGGACTGCTGCCTTTGAAGTTATAGGTTGACAGGTGGCTCTTGTGTTGGCTAGGCTTTTTTGGAGAATATTGCTGTTGTTCCTATTTAAAAGTGAAGAGCAGTAGCACGGTGTTCCTGCTACTCTTAAAGCTGAGGCATCCTTGTTTCTTTTGGGTAATCTGAGTGGGACTTTTGCATCTTCTGACTAAAATTAAAACAACTATCAGTTACTTTTCAGCATTTGCATTTAGTATCTATGTCTCTATCATGGGAAAAGTTTTCCTGTGAATGAATCTATCAGGTAAAAGGCTTTTCTTTAAGTGAAATCCTTTCGTTACCAAGCCAGTCTGCTAATGTCAGTGTGTTTACTATGGAAAGAGAATGCTTCAAGATGTTGAAAGTGAAAAGGAAGAAGAAAACATACTCTGTAGCTACTTTCTGTAGGGTATGTCGGGTCTTCTCTTACAATTCATTTTCATAATATTTTGTTTTAGTAAGTCAAATAAGGATGGTGATATGTCCATAACTGGCATCCAGTGAAATAAATTGTTTTCTGATTATTAGCTGATGTGATGGTGACTCAAGCATGATGAAAAACTGACTAGAGGGATACAGAATTTCCCTAACCCTAAATTACTCTATCTCCTTGCGGGTGCTTAAAGTTTTCTTCAGATAGCCTTTTAAATTTGCCTTTCTTTTGGATTCCCACAGACTTTCAATGTCACACTGTCCAAACATTTTATAAAGTGTTGGAAAGTAGCCTCAATGCTGAAGGAGAATTGAGGCAGAGAAAAGAGGATATAAGGTCATAACAAGTTCATGGTAAAATGAAAGCAAACCTTCTCTATTCATCCTCAGCTAAAGGTTATCCTGTTTTCCCTAGGAAAATAAATCATGTCAAAATTTCTGTGAAACTTGGGAAAGGTTCCCTGTGGTGTTTCTGACACTGTATTTCTGGCAAAGCAGTATAAGCTACAGCAAGTACTCTTATACACAATATCTGGTTTAGGTATTTCACTATCCCTGTGTATTTCCTCCAGCTTTCCTCCAGACTATTAAAAATACAATTTCCTTTCCTTCTCTAAAATGGTAGACAGTGATGCCAAATTGCCACTGTACTTTCCATCTGAATGTTTCTTTACTGCAAACAATGTGCTTTTTTTAAACAAGGAAGCCAAATTTATTTGTTAAACATTGTTCTTCCTTGGTTAAGGAATAGAGTTTTAGTAGAACAAATAGTGTTCTAACCAAGAACTATTTACTAAAATGCCCTGAAGAATGCACCATTTTTAATTTTGGAATATCCCATTGTGAGAGAGAGACTAGCCCAATCTCAAGACGATCCTTTTATTTTCTTGGCACAGTTGTAATTAGTCCTAAAAGAATTTTATGAAAAAAACCAAAAAAAATTCACAACTCAAAACCTGTGTCTGCACTCAAGTGTATTTTTGTGTGCATTTGTTAGACGAAATTCATGTCTTATTGAAGACAAAAGGTGTTTTGTCTTGTCACACAGAAGAAAGACTCAGGACCTTGAGAGCCTAGTTTGTCCTTAGGGGTCTTGTAATGTATCACAGCAATTTATCATGACTGAATCCATGTTAGGAGGCTCATCTGCACAGGCACAGTAACATATTTTGAAGATACATTTTTGACTTGGTCAAGTTGTAAATTCTGTAGTGCCTGAAGAGTTAGAAATAACTTTTGTAGCTGTTATCTGTTCTACCAATGTGTGATCTATATCTCTGTATGCTTTATCTTTTCAGGTATTTGTAGAAATCCCCCTGCTCACTGTGTATGATGATTTTTTCCTCTATTCTAGTCTTGCTGCTTTTGAGTGTTTAAACCTGGTAACCAAGAGAGGTGACTTTTAGCCTATTGGGTGGCTGACCTTTCTGGCAAAGAAATGGAGGGTTTATGACAGATTTTATGTGTATACTTTTGAACTGTGTAAGATAGCTCAAAATAATGTGTGATAGATACAGTGTGCTGTAAAGAGTAAGGTTGTGTTTCAGTGTATACCAGCAATATTGATAATTGCATTATCCTCTGTAAATTTGTATTTCTGCTGACATTTTGCCATTTCAAACTTTATTCATTTCCTTATGGTGTTTTGCATTTGTTTTATAAATGGCATGTGCACAAAGCTATGCCATGGTCTAGAAGAAAGGAAAACAAATATCTAATATTAAGCCCTAAAGGCATCTGTTCAGTAACCTGTATCTGAGAGTAAAGCAACCATGCTCCCATCTGATATATTTTCTGTTTGATGGCTATTGCCCTCATTGTAGGTTATTGCAGGTCTCAAAGGGCTATGCTCACTTTGTCTTTGAGCCATTTTCTAGAGAATAAAAAATATTTTGCATTTTCTCCTGTCACTGCACAAGCTGTATTGAAAAGATTGCTCCAATTACTAGATCACTTACGTTATTTTTAAGCAGAATTGATTTTGTTTTCATGTAGTATAGATGAAGTGAACTCTCTAAAAGGTTTTCAAAATGTGTTGTTGCCTTGCATGACTTTGCATAATGGTATGACATTATTTACTATTTATTTCAGATATTTGTTCAAAACAAACCTCTCTGAGCAACTCATCGTCACCTGTACACAACAAAGGGAAGGCATTATTTAGAGTTGAATGTTACAAGACAAAAAAAATAAAACAACGTGTATAGCAGTTGTTTGTTTTTTTCAGTCTTGTTCCACCCACTAGTCTGTCATGATCTTTGTCAGAGTAAGTCAGATGTTTTATGAAGAAAAAAGAGACTCTCTTCTCTCACTGTGTTCATGGCTCTGCTGAGTGTGAAAGGTGCAATACACTGCTGTGATCCTTCTCAGACAGTAATTTCATTTCTTTGCCAAGATTAACAAACAGCAGAGCAAAAGCCCACACCTTTTCCCCTGCCAATGCTTGCTTTTTAACTGTAGCTTTTCTCTGAAGCAGAATTTTCCTCACTTTGCTGTGTGGGAAAAAAGAGAAAAATTACCCATGAGACTGTGAGGATGAAACACTTATTTTTGAGTAAAGAAATAGCCCAGAATTTCAGAGCCCCTTCATCACCCTTAGTTCATGGAATGACAAATGAATGGCAACAATGTCCTCCCCCACTGTCTATTCCTTATTTACTTCATTTTTAAGATAACAAAATGACAGCCTCTCCAGCATGAATGGTATATTAAAGCTAGTCATTGGGAGGAGGGGGTAGGGGGAAGTATTCCTAGATTAAATAAAAACATTTAAAGAAACTGGGGTAGGGGTCCTTCTAGTAATTTTTTAAAAAATTCCTTCCAAGAATTATAATCTGAATGCTTTGGAAGGTGCCATTGTAAATTCAGGGCTTACAACTTGGTGCTTCAAATCAGTACTTACAACTTGGTGCTTCAACTCAGTACTTACAATTCAGTGCTGTTGAGAGAGCAGGAGGGGTGAGGAACAGCAGACCTTTTCATCCAGACATACCACAAAGTCAGTGTCCTGGGCCAGCCCTTCTGTTGTTCACCCCAGGTGAATTCCTACAGCAATGGCAGTAATTGGAAACATAATATTAAGAAAGCCTTAAATGCATCATTTAGCATATTTTTATATACAAGAGCATGGAGTGACAGGATAAGGGAGAATGGCTTTAAACTGAAAAGCAGTAGGTTTAGATTGGATATTAGGAAGAAATGCTTTACTGTGAAGGTGGTGAGGCATTGACACAGGTTTCCAGTCCCTGGAAGTTGTCAAGGCCATGCTGGGACTGCAGCCTGGTCTGGTGGAAAGTGTCCCTGCCCATAGCAGGAGGGTTGGAAACAGATTTCTGTAAGGTCCCTTCCAACCCAGGCCATGATTCTATGATGTCATTTAACAGCTGTAAACAAGTATGACAATCAGCATTCCATCAGGCATTTAATGTTTGGCCAGCTAGCTTTAGGAATAAAACTGGCAAATACATTTTGATTTGCACTTTACCAACAAGTGATATAGGACATCTATTCCCTGTCTGTTTTACCTTGTGATCTCCTACATGAAGAAATGCGTTGAAAATATGGTAGGATATTTCCTGTTTCTTTTGTATGTTTGTATGAAAGCAATTGCAGCATTACTGGCATTTCTTTAACCAAGATGTTAGGTTTCTGTGAAGTGAGCAATAGATTAGGTTAACCAATATCTCATTTCAGCTAGAACTCTTATCTCTCTCCATTTCATCTGTTGTAAATGCTTTCCTGTAATTTAAAATGGTATTTCAGGTTTCAGCTCAGGGATTTATGTATCCTGAAGAGCAAAGGAGAAGACAAGCTTGTTTGCAGGGGGGAAAGATAGCAGATGACCTTGCAGCAGGTCTTGGAAAAGGAAAATGGAGGTGACAGCACCTGCTTGAGGTGGACCAGGCACCTCTGTGTTATGTGGTTAGTCCCTGTGAATTTGCTAGAGGAGAAATATGAAGAGTTGGGCTTTTAATTAGATGTAGCATTGAGATAGAATGCACTTGGAGGCTGATCTCTTCTGAGCCAAAATGAGACAAACCTATGCTAATGTAAATTGTTAAAAAAAAAAAAAAAAAGAAATGGTAACATCTGAAGTATGGACTCAGTTTCTGAGATATTCTCCTGTATTTTCCCACAAACAATGGTACATTTGGATTCCAAATCCACCTTAGCAAAATGTCAGAGTGAATCTTAGTGTATCAAACCTCTTTATACCATTTGTGATTTTTACATTTAGGTGGGAAGGTGAAAGGCATAACTATTTCTCCCTGTAGTGGTGCAACATGCAAATTTTGACCTTTAACTTCTTTCAGCTGCAGGAGTGGTTGTTGGCTAACCACTTCTTCTTCAGACACACAGGGTGAGGACAACGACAGTTCAGAAAACAGAAGCCTGTTCCATATCTAATTATCTTTTTATCCTCCATGGCAATAGTATCTCAATATGCTCAATATGCCCAATATGCAAATGATGAATATAAAAAGAACCTGAAATGTAATGAGGACAATTATTATTTTCATTACTTCATTAGTGCTGATAGGTAACTTAGCTGAATTTTGTCCAAGATTTACAAAATGTGTCATTACATAAAACTGGCCATTTTTTCTAGATGTAACAGAAAACCTGGTTTAGAAGTGATAGAAAATATCTCTTAAATAATCCTGTCTGTCTCCTCAAAGTGGGCACTTTTCAGAAAGCTGTCATGAGAAAAGGAGGCAGAAGACACCTGGAGAAACATTTTGAGTTGCTCAGAGTAGTTTCATTCCTATTCCATAAGCAAAGGCAAGGGAATAAAAACCCCTCGCCTCAATCACTTCATCAATGCACAGGATTACAAAATGGAATTGAAAGTAAAAGGTGGTAATGGGTAGAAGAGAAACAGCTGCTTTTAGACCATGTTACTTATTTGGGTTGGGGATTTTTGCATTATCCAAGTGTCTTGTTATCTTGCTCCATCTTATTATCAAGTGAGGGATCCAGACTCATGGGGCAATCTTTGGAAAGATGAACGGAAATGCAGTGGTGACTAAGTTTCTGTTCTTAAAAGGGTTTTTGCCGTCTTTTTGCCTATTGGTCACTGAGGCTATGGCTTAAAAGGAAAAATTAAAGATGTCATTAAAAAAAAAAAAAAGGGGGAAAGAGGAAGGGGAAGGGAACGGAAAAGGAGAATGTAACCATTCAATTTTAAAACCGGTCTGTTGGTTTAGAGAGACTACTATTTAAATATTTAAAGCCTGCTAGTCTCTGGTACTTTTCCTTACTTCTACACAGCTCGACTCCTATTCTATGAAATTCCTTTTTTGCTCACCTTCCCTTCTTTCAATGTGACAGGAACAGAGCCCACGTCCCTAGAATATTTGGAAAAATATTTATAAGGTTCCCTTTAGAAATATTGCCTACATTTTTTCATGGATGTGGTATCCTAGAAACTGGTTCATGCTATCTAACTGTGTGCACAATGAGTCCCGATTTCATATGTAAAAAATACAATGTTATAAAGTTATGAGTCTCAAAAGGTGAAATTTTTGCCAAATACTCCAGAAAGATACAGAGCCCTTTATTACTACTTTAAAAAGACAGAAGAAGAAACAAGGTTTAAAAAAAAAAAAAATCTTTCAAATTTGACTTTTAAGAAACTAGACTAGATGGCCTTTTTTTCTCTATTGCAGTTACATTTTCCCTTTGATGAAGAAAAGTCTATTTAAAGGAACCTTTTGAAAATTATTGAGGACAACTTTAATCTGTTATGTGTTGTCTTTCAACTCCATGTTTAGTAATTAATTCAGTGTAATTACCCATCTATTTATCCCTAAAGTGGTCTTTCAACACATTCAGTCTTCTTTAGGCTTTTACCATAACATTTTCTGCTAAACCTAGTCTGCTTGGGAATTACTTCATGCCATTTTCTTCTCTTTATGTACTTCCTGTGCTTTCTTAATAGTGTGGACATGCCCAAGGAGGAAGCTGTTTATTTGAGGAGATGCCATGGCATTGAGACTGACAAAGGCATTTGCAAGGAGTGGCAAAAGAGACCCTCAAGGGTTATTATAATTGTACTGGGGTAGAGAGGGAAGGACCTAGGTGCTTGTGCCTTCTGCTCTTCCTCCAAGCTTTTAAAAGGAGCCTTTTCAGTAAGTCACTGCTCCTTCTGTGTCTCTGAAGAGGAGGAAGCTTTCCTCTGGCAAGGGAGTCTTCACAAACCATGGACATTTGAAATGGGCTGTGGCAAGTTGTTCTCTTTACAGCTCAGAAAGAAGGAAGAAGAGATGATTATAGATACGTGGATGTATAACTGTGCATCCACTCAGTCAACACTGACCAGCTGCCAGGACTATGACACCATTGGAGATGTGGCCACATTTATTAACCAAACCATCTGTCAGTGTAAGATAAACCTGCAGATTCTTTTCCTGAGACAGCAGACAGCTTCCAAAAAATCAACAAGACCTGATTACTCAGTGTGACAAAGCCAACAGAAGTGCCCTTGGGACAGCATCTTATTTAAAATGTTTAAGTATCACATACAGGGTCCAGATCATAAAAATAAAAATTATTGGTCCTGCCCCCAGAAATGTTTGCTGAGTTAAAAGCTTTTCAAGCTGTTACAGGTAGGAAAATAAAATCTTTCTCAAAGGAAGTTATTTTCTGCCCAAAAATTGTCAAAATTTCAGATCAAGTAGGTTCAGATCTCAGGAGCTGAACATACTGAATGATAGTATCTAATACACCTGTTGATGTGACCAGTGGTGGATAACACGTGTCTTTATTAAAGAAAAATTACTCTAGGGGTCTCAGCAGATTAATACCCATTTCAGATATTTTAGAAGAAATTCAGAGATATCCAGTAACAGTAGAGCATTCAGTGATCTGGCCAAATAGTGACAAGTCAGTGACAGTAAAAAATAATATCATGTTACTTCAAATATATTGCATAATTCCTTATGAATTTCCTACCTTGACATGATCTTTTTGAGAGTAAGAAAATGCCTAAAAACCAGTATCAGGTTCCCTCTGGAACCCATAACAGCAAATGCTTAATTTGAACCTGCTAGTTATCCTGAGTGTTTAGAATTACTTTGTGACTACACAAGTTCTTGGAATGTTCTTGATTACACGTGTTTGTGGTAATTGAAAGAGTTAGATCAAGAGCAGAAGTGGGAGGTTTCCTGATGAGCCAGCAGTCTGCCCTTGGTGATGTGTTCAATAATTCACTTTTGTAATATGTTTGCACTGTTTTGTAGCCATTTCATCAGCTAACTGAATGCCACTGTTTCTTCAATGACTGAAATGTGTGAGGCAGGTTAGAAGACTTGGGGAATGGCCTTCTTGAGATCAAAGGAAGCCTGAAGTAAGTTCTCACCTCTGACTATCAGAAGAAGTGTTAAACTCTTCAGGAAGTTGAAGTAGCCCATGAAAAAACCATCTTCTGGTATATATGACTCTTTCCTTTGTAAGCCATGGAAACCATTATCAGACAGAAAATCTTTGATCAGCAAGAAATTCATCTCTTCTTGTGAGGGCTTAATTTAACAGACCAACTTTCATTCCTGGTATAGCTGACAGTTAAAAAAAAAAAAAACGAACCCCAAAAACCATTAAAATATTGTTTGGGAGAGAAAGATATAAGACTTTTCTTATGTACAAGAAGTGGTTACTAGTTTAGACAACCAGCAAAATTAGGCCTTGAACATAACCTTTTCTTTGTATGAGACATTGCCAGAATTATCTCTTCTCTGTTCACATTCTGAACATGGTTTTTTTTGCAAAGTAAGCGTTTGCCAGATAACTGGATTAAATAATTTCTAATTTTTTGTCTACCTACACTTCTGTGTAGCTGTTCATTTAGATACCTCTTTCTTGCTCCTAGCCCTGTCAATGTTTTTGTTTATTCTGCCTTTCATCTCTTGCCTTTCCAACTTGAGAGAGCAAGGAGTCAGTCTCTCTGCGTTTGCTCCCCTTTCCTGTGGAGGTGTTACATTCCCATTTTTCCCAAGAAGGCTTGTCTTAGACATGAACAGGCACTGTGTATACATACGTATATATAGATATAGATGATATAGATATATATATATATTTTTATAAATATATATTTATATATGTACATATACACAATTCCTGGGATTCATCGTCCCATAAAATTCACTAGCTATCCACCTGTTGAGTAAAAGAATGATCTCAGGTCAGAAAAGACACCATCACCTTCAGCCTGTTTCTCCCGTGCTTGGAGCATGGCGCAGCAATTGTGGTGCCCTTGTTGTTATTAATTCTTATACACATATATGACAGAGAAGAGAGAGAGAGCAAGCTTATTAAATTAAATCTTTAATTAATATAGTGTGAGATAGTGAGATATTGCCTGAACCAGAGGCATAATCAAGGGATAAAGCAAACATTTCCACTGAATCATATATAAATGTAAAAATGAAGATTTTGTATCAGTGAATGTCTTCTTTTCAAAGTTAGGGAAAAGTTTTTTGGCATTCTGATTTAAGAGCTAAGAATTACCAGAGGTATTCTTTGGAAGTAACCTATAAAATGTCATGTTGTTTGGACCATCCTTTTTCTTGCTTCCCATGAACGATATAGGTGTTCCATTCAGAACTTCTCTTCAGGCTTTCCTTTGGGTGTCTCAACAGATGAAAGAAAAGATGAATCTATATAAGAAAAGTGACCTTTAGTTGGATTTTATGCCAGACATGTCATCGTGTATCTGTACACACTCTTTATCTCTGCTTTATGTCCAGAGTAGTTCTATGCCTTTAAATATTTATATTTCTGCTACAGAGCAGTCCAACTCAAGGGCGTTATATTTTATAATATAAATATTATACTTATGTATAAGGTTTAAGGTGCAAACTTCATTCATTTTTGTATGTGAAAATTTTTCAATTTTAAATTATTCTCAGCAGCATGGCTTTGTCACCATATGGGTGCTCCAGAGCTCTGAAATAATGGATTCATCAGCCAAAAATTGCATTTGCCTCTACTCAAGTTTCTGTGCTTTCTCTTGCACAATAAAGAACTTTACAAATAAATGTCAGAAAAACCTTGTTGCTCAGAGGAGAGATTTAAAAGAAGGTTGTAGCTGATGGAGGGCAAAAGATTCATTGTGTTCTATTATGAGGATAAAAATCAGCAAGTAGTAGCAAGACGACCTTGAATTTGGGACATTTTTCCCCACAGAAGCAGATTTACATGCAACTGTTTCTTCAAGAGCTGAGTGTGACTTTACATGTGCAAAATGACAGGTAGTAGAGACTCTATGAAATATTACATGCATTTATATTTATATATATATTTGAACAATTACTTCATGAAAACAAGAACAACAGTGCTACTGCTAAGACTGTACTATTATTTTCTCCATTTTACTACTGAGGCTTTTCATACTACTTCCTCATCTCACTTGTCCATATGTTTCCCTTTTGCAACATTTAAGTAACAAATGCCTTTAGAACTGTGATGGAGAAAATCCCTCTCAAAGGAGAACTGATGCTCAGATACAAATACTTTGAAATGTGGAGATTGTTTGGAGGCTAGAAAGGTGCTTGCTATGTCTCTTTACAGCTTCTCTGTGCAATACCTACACAAAGTATATAATAAAAAGGTCTTTTTTCATGAGTAAGGATTTAATACTAATAAAAAAATGTGGTTATTTCTAGTGATATTCTTCTGTAGAATGTCTTTTAAAATAATGCATCCTTGCACACATTTTATAAATATAATGCATTATATATATTGCAAAGACAATACTTTCAGTAACTAGAAAGGAAAAGTGTCCTTGGTGATTTCTTGGTTATTTTTTACAAATCCTTCTGGATTTTTTATATGTTCAGTGACCACATTCTGAGGCAGTACATTCAGCAAGTATTTGGTCTTCAGTTAATAACTCAAGAAACTTAAGAAGCATTAATTGCCACTAAAGGTTATTCAGAAAACTCCTTCTAGGAGGAATGAAGAAATAATTGTTTTGACAACTGCATCTTGGTTATAAGATAGTGAAAACTACTCCAAACCCCACTGAAATAGCTGGAAAGATTTTTATTGATTTCAGTAAATTTATGATCAAACCAATCAAAAGCTGATAGCCTCAAACCCTCTCCCTACTAGTAATAATACTTTATACCTATTACACCAGTAACTACCTCTGTTTCTCTGTTCTCCTTGCTTTTCTCTAGATGCTGTGACAAGCCCATACTGTGCTTCTTTCCTCTGGCCCTGAAATAGATTTCTACATGATATGTGCTTTGACTGTAAGATACTATAGGTGATGCAGGAAAGCAACTAATCTTTTATTTTTGTGAATGGCTTGAGGTTAATTCTTATTAATTAAAATTAATTTGCTGATCTTTTTCTCAGTACCATTATTGTAGCTACAAAACCCACTACAATTTTATGTATAAAACTATTAATATAAGATGCATTTCCCTGTTTTATTTCTAGATTTTTTACTTTTACTTACCTTTTATTTCCTCTGGTCCATGATGCTGCCTTGTGACAGGATTTCATTGGTAGAAAGCAGAGATAAACTTTCACTATTCATAAAATAAGCAGGGAAACATTAAGAATTTTTTTCATGATGATAATATATTCCATTGTGTATGTTCACAGCCACTTTGTTTATAATATGCTCAGTCACAAATAAGTTAGCTGAACTGGTTTTTAAAATAATTAATAAATTAAAAGTATTTTGATCCTTAGCTTTTCTTTTGAAACACACTGCCTTTTTTAAGTGCTAGCACTAAGAGCAGATACAAGATTCTGATCTGTTTTTCAGTTTGCATTTAGTCCACCTCAAAAACAATTAAATGCTTAATATGTTAAAAAAGACCTACAAAAAACCCCCAGATAAATATTTTATTCATACAATTTGAAACCAAAATAAATGGCAAATCCAAAGCACAGCTTGAAATGGGAAGTAAAGTTATCTTTTATTTTTCCTCAAAGGATTTTTTTTACTAAGTCAACTAGGTAATCCAAAAGAATGCAGATTCAGAAAACTCTTCCCTGTTTCCTAAAGCACATCTTCAGTGATAGAGGGGAAGTTTTCATAGCTTTTTTCACTCAGCTTCAAGGGGCTCCACCAAGTTTTTGAATGGACCGCAACATGTGTACAAGCCATGTGTCTGAAGGTTTGTCATTTTGTCAAAGTGCAAAATTATTGGTATTATTGGTACCAATGCTACTGGCATTACTGGTATGAGTGCTACAGGTACTAATCAGTGGATGGATAAGTTCCTTCAGTCTGAAGTATTCCATATCTTTAGGGCTTTTTCTTTGCTTGGAGGGTAGGGTGGAAAATCAGCTTTAATCCAACTGTAATCCTATGCTTGGTTGCTTCTTAACAAAATCTCCACTAATTGTCTGTAGTTCTCCACACCTTTCCATCACTTTTTCTCTCTCTCTCTCTTTCCCTCTCAGTGGTCAGTAGGAAGCAGTGAGGCTTTCTCTTTTCCTCTTCTTGAGGTTACATTGTGGTAGCTGACCAGTGAGTAGCTCAGTATGAAAATCATTCATTTCCAAAAGTTAAAATTTCTGAATGTGGGTACAAATCCTTTTTCCTGCTCAAGGAATTTCTACTGGATCAGCAATGATCATGAACTATGTGGTATTATTGTCCATCCTGCTTGTTCTAAGAAGGAGAGCAGGAAGAGAGGTAGATGTAAAGAACTCACTATTGACTTTGTGACAGGGATTCAAGTAGGTTTACTTTGGCTATTTTGAGATTTTTTGAAAACCCAGCTTAAGCAAACGATTTCTTTCACAATGTGGTCCAAACCACAGGCAGATGTGGTCCCTTGAGCTGGACTGCTCTGTTGGAAAGGGTAGGACTGAGAGCCAGGTATGTGTACTACACCTTGGCTAAGGGGGAAGATAGAGAACATTTTAAACATTAATTCTGAAAAGAAATTAATTTGAGACTTCGTGTAGTTCTATTAAACCCTCAATGTAAATAGAAATGAAGCAAATTGCTAACATTTGCACTGGTTGTTTCAACTCTATATAGATTCATTAATCTTCATTCAAACATTTACTTAGTGAATGATTCAAACTGTTAAACATGAGCTTTTCTTATGAGTCAAATGAGTAAAGATTTTGTTTGAACACTTTTGAAGTTCCAGCATTGGTGACATTTTCTTCACTATTGACAAGTATACCTAGTCCAGAAGAGGCTTGGAGCTATAGAGCCCCTGAAATACACGCCACAGTAACCAGGACCCTTCAGAGGGAAGGCATGTGAAAGGGTTTTGAAGAAGAGTTTAGTAGAATGGTTTAGTAGAAAAGGTAACTTTGAAAAACTGGAAAGAAATTCATCTTGTCCTAAATAATCATTCAATAGAAGGGTTTTTTCTTCTTAGAAAATCACTGTCTTGGCAAATTTAAAGCTGCAACGAAAAGCTTGGGTGATCACACAGTATTATAAGAGATGTTAGAAGGAGTTGCACAGTAAAACTGTGCCTGAAATGTACCTTAGACTGAGGAAAACCAGGAGTTTCCATAACTTGATTTCCTGGAGTGTGAGAGAGAAGAAATTTGCTGAGGTACATGAGGGAAAAGATGGAAGATTTGTTGTTTTCAAATTTTCTATTTTCCTGATGTTCAGGCAGTAGCCTGTCAAGTGAAGGCCCTGAATATTGCCAGAATTACCAATTTCCAGGTTCTTGTTCTCATCATAGATAGGACATGCACTTTAGCAATAGCTTGAAATCCTCATGGCATAAAAAGGTTTCAAGATGATTTTTCTGACCCATTTAATTTTGCCTGTAGGAAATGTCAGGTGTGCCTTCTAAAATTAGGCCACATTTCAGCAAGCATTATATACCACAAACTGAAGAAAAAATATTCCTACAGTCTGTATTATTTCACCTTGTTTTGCAGGTTTGACAAAGGGGCAAAATACTAATAACCTCAGTATTGATTAAACTGCTATGATTATGATTGTTATCTTTCAGTTCTTAGCTTTTGTAACTGGTATTGAGCATTTCTTAATGCTAATACTGAGAAACTTTTAAAGCTGCTCTGAAGGAGAATGAGAATCAATCATGGATCTTCAGTGTAGTGACAAAAGAAAATCCTTTCTGAATTCCAGAACGAGCATATGAGTATTTACTTTTAAGTGTACTGCCTCAATACTCTCTTTGCTCTTCCTTTCACAAATCCATTTCAAAATCCTACTAAAAATTTAAACACTCAGAATTCTTTGTGTACTGAGCAAGCATAAGCAAAACAAATGAAAGCAGCTGCATGTGAGTGGGAGGCATCAGGCTGTGAGTACAGAAACTCTACTGGCTAAAGAGGGGGTATTTTGGTAATTGGAGGATTGCTTCTGATGGTGGCCAATTTCAGCACTCATAGACTCAGTGGAATTCCAGACATTGCAAACTAATTTCCGTGGTTGTGACAGTAAGGGGTCAAGTTTGCAATGGCAGTCACAAATGATGCAGAATTTTCTGAAGGGCAAAGTGTCAATCCAGCTCCCACTAGAGCCAGTGAGACTTCACCAGAGAAGTATTTTTGGAAACCCCACTTGTACCTTGCTGTCAATGTGAAATGCACATTTTGGAGTCTATTTTCCTGCCATAACAGACCTCTTGAGAGAACAGAAGAAAATAGTATCCACAAGAAAAGAAAGTCTACAAAAGTCAGTCTTGAAATAATGGCAAGCTGAAAATCAACACAGAAGACACACTGAATAATGAGGAAAGAAGCAGTGCAGAGGAGGTTTAAAATAAATGTAGAGTATTAAAAGAGAAGAAATGTTATTATGACCTTCACTGTAAAGCTCTTTGAGGAACATCACCAGGGCCATTGCCTAGGTTTTGGCAGCAGCACAGTCACTTTGATCTCAGTTAATCAAGGCAAAGAAATACTTTCTTCACCCTAATTGAACAGTTTCCTCCCACAGGCACTACAGAAGCCAGTAGATTTGCAGTCCTATTGTTAGAATAACTTTACTTAGTAAAAATTAAAAGCTTTTAACAAAGTGGCAGGCAGTTCAATACCCAATTCTCCCAGCTGCAGAGGTTAAAAGGTACTGAGCCCAGGTGAAGGTATTCTGACTGTTTAGGAAAAGATCCCAGCAAGATACAAGGTAAATGCCACCAAAAAAGCAAGTACCAGCGATGGACTAGTGCTTAGCACAAATTTCTGCGTGAGTCCATTAATCACATCAAGGGACACTTCCATCCTTAATGGCATTATAATGAGGAAAAGCTTAGCATTTAACTAACTTCAGAATTGATTGTGCTTGTGGAGAATTTTAATGTACTACTAATGCAATACAAATTGCTGGAAATAGACATGTTCAGGAACCAACTGAGATTTGATTATTTGGTTTCTATTTTTGGTAGCAACAAAGTTTTTAACTGCAATAGTAACAAAGTCAGACATCAATATGTTTTCCAAGACACATTAAAACAAATATTTAATTAACAGCCCTTAATTTGCTGCTGCAAGATTTGCTGGGGGATGAAAAAATACTGAATTAACATTTTCTGGGTTTTGCTGGCTTCAGTAACTTTAATGAAATCTGGTGCTTCAAACAGTGATCTCCAGTTTTTGCACTCTAATAGGATGCTGCAAGCAACATCACATGTTGCTTTTCCAGTCAGCCTATGAGATGATATAGTTGTGGAAAATGGGAGACATGAGCAACCTGAGAGGAACTTGTGGGCAAAGTACTGCCTATGAGTCCTAACTTGGGAATGACAGACCTATACCCTGGCCATCGTATTGATGTGGTTTTGAACTGCTGCTCTGAATTAATCTATGTCTTTGATACCAGTTTGAACAGTTTCTCATTATTGAAGGTGTGAAAAATGAGGAAAAAGAGGAAGTTGGAAAAAGTTCTGACACTTCATTTATAAAGCTGGTTAAAATACCTGCATGTTTTCAAGAAAAAGTGATTTTGGCTGAAAATTCTGGAAAATAAATTGGTTCAATAATGTAGAAAATAGCTTGGTTTGGTTTTTGCTATTTGACTTTTTCTGTCAAGAATTAGTAATTGGCAAAGACCTGGTGCTGAATACATTATGGCCAATTCTATGGGACATCCATGTACAAGGGGAGTTATATGTTTGTCAGAGAGTATCATTGCAGCTTAGTTAAAACCTCTATAACTGTATCAAAGAAAGCTTCTTAGTCACCACCTTTCAGGTGATGGGATTTTAAATTTTTTTATTTGTTTGTTTTGTTTTGGTAAGCAGTGAAATAATGTGACAGAGAACAAAGAAACAAATGTTTGATAGGCTATCTCTTTCTTCTTGAATACTCACAACCTTCTTGATATGGAAAAACAAGGTAGCCAGCACACGTAAAAGGTGACATCTTGTGAATAAAGCTGCTTAAACCTCTTTCTTAAATCTCTTTTTGACTCAAAGCAATGAATGCTTCCCAATGCATTATATTTTATGCCCCTAATTAAATATCTATTACACTTATACTTGCAGTATTTCTATGATCCTTGGTGTCTTACAAGCATTTCACAGAATTGCTTGTTTTGTAAAATCCTTTACATTTTAATTCTCAAATAATATCAAAACGTTCTAATACCTTTTAAAGTATTTCTAGTTGAAGAGATAAGCATGTTATACCTCATTAACAAAGCAAATGTCTTCCTCTATTTGTTGTTTTGTTGTTGGGGGGTCTTTTTTTATTTGACTGCTCAGAGCTTCCCAACAGCAAGACACTTATGGGCATGTACTTAGATTCTGTATTATTTTATAGCATTTAAAATTAAGAGGAAGCTATCATGGCAAGTCTACATAACACAGTTTCCTGTGACAACAGAGATCTGAGTTAAGGAGGTCTCTCAGTTAGCTTTTGAGGTTCTGTTCCTTGCTACAGCTTAACTAACATGTGAATCTTACATATGTAAGATACCTTACATATCTTTGTATGGAATATATGAATCTTACATATGAAGACTGCATATGAAGCACTGTTTTGAATACATCATCCCTTTCAACAGGGATACATGACTGGACGTTTTCATCATGGGAAGAAATACGTAGGGAGGCATGTTGCATGGCTAGTTTATTAAATGCATAAACAGCTGGGATATGCTCAGTAGACATGGAAATGAGATCAGATGTAGGATAGCTTTCTATACTCCTCTCTTAATTTGGCATAAAATTAATATATATGGAATAAAGAGCTATTTGGAATATTTTGAGAGCATGCTAGCAGAGAAACTTAATCTAAATTAAATTTAAAAGAACTTTTATGTAGGCAGTTCAGAAAATGTGAAGGGTGAGATTCTTAAGAAAATGGTGCTGTCCTAGATCCCAAGAAACTCATAGAGAAAGTGTCAGATGTAAACCTTCATTAAAGGTAAAATAGATAAAAGTGTAAAGTGTTAATTTCTTGGGTGAAAAAAGTATTTTTTATATTGAATTCTCTAAAAAACATATATTTTTCTTCAAAGGTTATTACATTTTTAAGTTTTTATTTTGCTGGAAGCAATTCTAAAACCAATTTTTCTAAAGTGAGTGGACGTTTTAAAGCATATCGAGGACTCAGAAATAGCAGGTATTTTAACATTTCTGAAAATCTAAATGCTGAAATCCTTCAAACTGAATGCACTATTGCTGGTGTAATAAAGTTGCTTCCACCTGAATTCTGACAATATCTCCTCAGCAGAATGGTCCATTGCTGTGAGCAGAAAGATTTCCCTCAGTCCACAAACCTTAGTGAATGGTTGCTTTCAACATAAAAATATTGTTCCTACCTTTTCTGTCATTTTAACATTTGATCCTGGACATGAGGTCATCTTTACCACATCCCAAAGGGTTGTTTTCCTTCAGCTGAGATTCATTTCACTGAAGGTGGATGAATCTTATGTGAAGTAGAGCAGAATTGTAAAGGTTTGTGCTCTGCCTCCCCCATGATGTGGATAAATGTAGGCTTTTGTGGTTTTAGTGTTGTTTAGCCTGAACATTTCTCAACTGCCAAAGTCACACAAAAAATCAAAATTCACAACTGGCGTAGCACTATGTATGACATACAAACTAACATTTTCACAGCATGCCATCAATTTTAAAGTCTGTTTTTCACAGTAAGTCTCACACAGGGCAGGCTTTTTCGAATAAGAAATCACCAGCAATGTGGCTTTATTTATGGGATTGGGCACACACTATATGTGCTGTGGAAAGAAAAATATTATTCATATTAGTGTATGCAGCATCATTTTTAACTCCCAGAGTAGGGTCCGGGAACATATATCCTCCATCAGTTTTTCAAATCTAAAGTTCTATAAGCTTCATATTTACTTTTTAAATATAAGCTTACCCTTAGCTTTAAAAAGAAGGAAGTGCATGTACTGTTCAACTTTTTTTTTTTTTTAAAGAAATGCATGATATTTTATTCTGGCAGTTTGTATACCTGGCTTTTCTGAATAATTCTTCACAAACAAGAATGCATGGCAAGTTTGTATGTAGCATATTTATTCAAGAAAAAGTATTTTTTCAGTCCCTTAAGCAACTTTTAAATGGAAACAAGTAACTAAATCTTACTTTTAAAAGCTTGGGTTGTAGAAAACCCAGGGAATGTTGCAATGGAAATGGCAAAATAATTTTTCATGTGCTAACATTCTACTTGAAGGAGAGAAAAGGTATGTACATTTATAGAGGCTGTCCTAAGAAATGGGAAATATTACTGAGTGCAGTTTACCACAGGACATACTTTCCCAGAAGAAATATCAGAAGATGGAATTTCTGCAAGGCACATATACACCAAATACTGAAGCTTGAAATTCCCCAGTGTTGCACAACTCAGAAAGGATGAATTTTATGGTAAGATAACAGGTGGAGAAGTATGTGCCTATTTTATCTATGCACCATGTAAAACATGAATTTTCATAAGTTAACATCAATATTCATCAGCTGGTTTAAGTCTACTCTATTTATGTGCAATAAAATTTATTCTTGTCTATATAGGGCTAAAATTAGCAATGCCTGTTTTCCCAGAAGATAGTCCTCAATATGTAATTTTTTTTTTTGTGCAGCTTTTAACTGATACTTTAATATACATGAGGATTGTTTACTTAGAAAGGAATGCAGAGTGGCACCCCTGGGTGCACAGTTCTGAGTCTGTGTGTCAGGGCAGGTTTTTCAGTGGTCTAGTGCTGCAGTTCGTCACCAAGCAATGCAGTGCTGAGTTGCAGGCAGCTCCTGCCTCCCTGTCTCTGTCTCCATCTCTGCTTTTGCCATATGTTTGATTTTCTCTCCAAGGCTGTATCCATCAAAGGTGCTGACAAACAGCACTAACAATTTATATCAGAAAGGCCTTGGTTATGGTGCTGGTGTGAAGCTGGGAGTAGCTGTGTCATGGGAGTCATGGGAGGTGCTTGAGGTTGCATTTAGAGCTGAATGGATGCCTCCAGGGATGAAGAATATGAGATCTGCACTGGCTGTCTTTCAGAGCATTGAGATTTCCTTTTCTTTTTTTTCTTTTTTTTTTCTTTTCTTTTTTTTTTTTTTTTACTGTCTGTGACAATGAATGGGAAACAGTTCCAGGGTTTTTTTCATTACTGCAGTTTCCAGATTGCAGAAAAATATATCAAGGTATTTGAATAGCAAAGGACGTAGTAGTAGGAAACCCCTGATCATGATTCCTCAGCACAACAGGAAGCTAGCAAGGGAACATTCAGTTTAATGTTTTGTGCAAACTCCATAACATTATGAAGTGCTAACAACTTCAAGTTGCATTTTTCTAGCTAGACACTGTAACAACTAAAGAGAGACATGAACACTTATTGAAATAATTTTTTTTTACATCTTCTTCCTAAAAACTACAATAATATTTAAAGACAATAATTATAAAAACTTATCTACTTGTGTTTCTGTTGACTTGCATCCTTACAATTGACAGGCCCTAAGTGATCTAAAAGCAGGCTTCTGTACTAGGAATTTTTTATAGACCTGCCTGTTCAGTCATTTTAAAAAGAATAATCTGAACTTCAAAGACAGTCATACATTTATTTTTTTGTTGTTGTTTTGGGTTTAAATGGTTTTATTTGTTTTGGCTGTTTATTCATGGTATCAATGTTGTATATATTTTTTGATATATGCATTTTTAATATTACTTTTAAAAGGTAGATTTTAAAACAAGACTTCTAATTTCTTTTCATAGGCATGATAACTTCTGGGCTTCATTTGCATGCCTCTTGTGATAACAAACCTATAATTATATTTGGCTTGTCATATTTGGAATCTATATCTCTTGATGTCCCTCTTCAAGAGAAAGGAACAGTTCAGGGCACGAATAACAAAATGTGTGCATTTTCTTGCATCACTTTTACCTGCTTTAGTATAATATATGTTTACTTGTTTTCCCATTATCTTATAATACTGATTTTGAAATCTCATGCTGTATCTCATGCCTGTACAAACAAAAACTCCATGTAGATGGATGACATGAGATTATTCTCTATGAAGACCTTTATCATGGTTTAGACAAAAGGGACAATTGCTCTTGCAGACATGTGCAAGCTCCCTGGCAGAGACTTGTGATTTTGGCTCTGCTCTGGGCAGTTAGTCTCTCTCCTACACAGATGCTATTTTTGCAAATATTGTAACAATTTCTGACAGGCCAACAGGAAAACAGAAAGTGACTTGACCACCCTGTTATGCATCCATTCTGATTGCATAAGTCTATCTAACAGAAGAAATGGGAATAAGAAGCAGATTTGGATCCTGAAGCTGCTGGCTCTAGGATGTGGTTATGTGGTTGATAGTATGTTGCTTCAATCTTTCTCAAATTAACAGGATGAGTTATGTGGCATCTGACAGAGTAATACATATGAATTATTGTAGCAGAAGTTACAAATTATGCTTTAATGTGATGAATATTGTCAGGTAATGATTATTTTCAACTCTGACATCTATATGGTGAGAAAAGCACCATTTCACTCTCACTGAATATCATGAGTGCTTCTAACATAAGTGGTAAACCTTTAAAGTGATGCAAGCAGATTTAGTAATATAGCTTCCACTTAACACTAATAGGACTTTTAAGGCTAATTTCCTGTGCATCAACTGGAAAATATGCCACTTAATATCATCTAAACATGTATTTATAGCTTAATTATTCTCTACCATTAGACAAAATGCACCATTACATAGTTCCATAACTTATTTTAATAATATCCTGTAATATGCCCTTGTTGGAGAAAACACTTTCAAAATGTTTTGATTTTCAATCTATGCAGCTAAGGTAAATCTGACCATCATGTGCATACATAGTTTGTGAAAAAGAAAACCCAAAACCTCAAAGTGCAATGAGAACTTACCTATCAAGATGGAGAATTTTATTTTGAAAATTGTAATGACAAACAAAATGAGAAACGCTTCTGAGGTATATAATGAATTTGAACCTACTAGAATCATATAGAAATAACCAACTGTAATTTTCTTACTGTGAGTAACAGAAGAGAACAGACTTTGTATCTGAAACAACAGAACATGCCTGCTGCTTAGAAAAATCTACCCAGCTGATGAAAATACACTGTCCCTACTTTTAATAGTGTTCAGAGTGCCTATCCTGAGTGATCATTTCACAGTGTTTGAAATCTCAAAAGTATAAACTGTGACAGTTGCAGTAAAAAACAGTAAAAAAAGACAGTAAAAAAAAAAATCCTTTTAATATGTTTTTCTGTCTTTCCCAGGGTATGTTTGATCAACCAAAGTGAATTTGAGAGGAAATGGCACACTTCCTTGCAGTGGCCTTCAAAATAAAAAAATGGTAAACTGCTGGGAGTATGTAAGACTGTAAAGTCCTGTAAATGACTTAGTGGAAAAGCAGCATGCAAGGATTCCCAGCTATTGCATGGTGGTTCTACTTATAATATGTAACATACAATATATAATGATACAATATATACTTATAATATACATATATAGATAGATATTCTTATATATACTTACAATATTGACTTTCATAATTTGGTCACACCAGAGGGAAAAAAATCTGGATGTTTCTGCAAGACTCAGAGGGAAAAAGTTACCTTCCATATGGCACATGGCATGACTGCTGGTGTTAAGGGTTCCAGGTAAACTTGATATCTGTTTAGTACACAGACTGGAAGAACATGTACATTGAAAAACCACAGGGAAAGGACAATGAAAACCACACATGATAGGACTGGCAGATCCACTACCATTCAGTGAATAAAATTCACAGAATTGATTAAATTTTTTTTTTACTGTGCTTAAACATATTGTACTATAGCTACTTATTATGTTAGCAAGAAAGATTAATAAGATGAGTGATTTTCTTGGTATTTTTAATAAGTATAATACTTCAGCAATAACTTCAATGATAAGTTGACCCTCCTTAAAATCATTACAGTGTGGTAAAGGTGAAAAAATTATCAAGTATTTTTAGTGTCAGGTGCCAGTGCTTAGGAATAAGAGCCTAGTGGTCCTCTTGTAAAGTTTTCATGCCTTCATTTATGCTTCCTGAGAATTTGGCCTTTAAATGTAATGGTTTAATTTCAAATTTGATCAAATACCTTTTAAATTGGGGGTTAGTTACTCTTGTGAAAAAGATTTAGACTTATCTGAAACTAGATTATTAATTGTAGACACTTCAATGGTCTGATAGGAAGGACTTACATCATGTAAATGGTCACGCAATTTTAAATGCAGAAGTATACATTTTTTGCTGAAAAAGATAGCTCTGTGCTTCAAGGCTACCAAGAAGGTAATTAGCCCATTTTCTAGTGAATAAGTCTGAATAAGAGCTTTCTGTGTGTTACATCAGAAAGGGTTATGGAACTTCTTTGTGGTTTAGCACAGGAGTGGCAGAAATTAGCACAGGGAAGATCAGTGAGGCATACACATCCTTCCTTTCTCTTATTAGAGGATATGAATTAATGGCATTTACTATGATCAGTAGCTGTGGGCTAACGCTGAGCTTTACATAATCAGCTTCATGGATTTTTTTACCAAGACTTGCACGCTGACAAACTTGTTTGTATTGGCACAGTTTTGCTGTGTGAACAGGTTTAGAGGATAACAGGTTTATCACAGAGGTTTAGACCAGCTCAAGGACCTCCTTACCTCTGTAGGCTGTCTCTGTGGTGAACTTGCGCAAACTGATGCATGAGGTGGGATAATTTTCTTCTCAGTCACAGACATTTTCAAGTGCATTTTTTAGGTTTCATTTTTAATGCATTAATTTAAAAATTCCAAAAGACTACTTTTTGTTAATATTCCCTGTCCTTAAGGAATCTCCTACCCCTTATAAATCAGCTCCAACTAGAAAAAGGAGATTTCTGCATGAGAATGACCTGTACCTAAATGTTGTTCCAGTATGGCACAGACTACTTTGTCCTTTATATCTTATAGCAACCTTTATCAGTAGAAACCCTAGGGTTTTAATATTTCTTTATTCACCATCACTTCTAAGCCCTAACAGAAAATGTCACTGGAACCAGAACCTATTTGCTTTGGTTCACTTGACCTGTTTCAACCCCAATCCTGCATTTCAGTTTTCTGCCTTATCACTTTAGCAGTGAGAGATTTACACATATCATCACATCTCAGAAGCTAATTTTTCAATGCAAAAATATAACCATGAGAATTCTCAAAACCTGGGTTTTGGTGTCCATAAGAAACCAACACATAGAGTATGAACAGGATGTATTAAACATTGCCATCAGAAATTAATATCACTTCCCTTAAGATCTGCAGAAGCAAATTCAGATTTGAATTCAGTGCTCTTGCATCAAAAGTGTTTCCTGCTACTGTTCCTTAAGACCTGTGAGCATTTAAGATGCTAAAGAAAAAAGTTTGAAACAGCTTTTGAGTCTGATGACTTGATATTTTCTAAGACACATATCCTAGTTAAGAAAGACATTTTGAGTTACATTTACATCTTCCTTCTTTTTTTGTTCTAAACCTAATTGTATCTGAGGGAGACTGTGATTTGTGCAGATCGATGTATCTGTCTCAAGCTTAATGAAAACACATCTGATGAAATAATGAGGAAACAATATGCCATGAAAAGAGACCTAAAGAGTTTCCACAAGGATACAGGTAGAAGGATTAAGAAGTCTTCCCCAGCTAGCTCACCAGCTGAAGACAATTTAAAAATTTTGCTTTGTTGCTTGAAATTTAGGTCACATTATTTTTTTCTGAAGGGGAGAAAAAGTCTGTCACAAATATGAGTAATTGGAGTGCCATCTGCTTGAGGGACATAAATTTACAATATAGCATAGACAGTGAATATAGATTAAAACACTTTTTTATGCCAAATTTTATGCCAACAAAAGTCATTGATACTGGGGGTTTTTTTTGTTTTTTGTTTTTTTCCAGCAGAACACTGGCTCATGGTAATTTATCCTAATTTTCTCTTTATACATGAGCTGTAAGCTTAAGCATACAAGATTAATGAAGGTTGATTTGACTGCCCTCTGTGCTTCCTGTTCCTACTACAGCATTATAAAGGTGGCAGATTGCTAATCAAGAGTCCTTGACACTTTGTCCAAACTCAAGGGGGGATTACTCAGAAATTATAATTACCTGTAATTCCAGTCATGATCTATTTGACTAGGAGTCACGGTTAAACTATTTGTCTTTTCCACGCATCTTCCTTACCAAACGAGACCACGCTTATAAATAGCATTTCATTATTCAGAGATCTGTTTCCTTCTTTCATAGTTTAATCTCTGACACTGCACCAGTAGATGTTATGAAACTATAGATGGCAATAGTTCACTATTACACTTGTCTTATGTAATAAATAGGACACTAGCCTGTTTTCTTCATTTTTAAGGATATTTTCATGAGCTACACTGCTATATTGCAGTAAACTGTGTACTCTATACAGTGCACTGTATATTGCACTTGCAGCTCAGACTATGGATCTAGATCATATCAACTGAATGTATTTTCACCTGAGCTTTACAAGGGTCTTATAAGACTCGAAGATCATGTCTCTTAAATGACAACTATTCTGAACCAGCCTAATGCTGCTGTTTTACAAACTCCAGTATTTAAGCAACGCATTAACTGGATAAGCAGTTACAACCTCTGTCATTATCTATGATGTCCTAGACACCTGCCAAAAATTCAGGAACAGGACTGGTAGAAGACATTCAGAATCTAAGGACAAACAGACAGAGGTTACAAGATACTGATAGTGGTAAAAAGACATAAATATACAGTTAGGAGATTTGTCTCCATAAATATAGACATTCAAATTGCCATAGATGGGGTGGAATAAAAAAAAAAACAAACCACAAAAACCCTTGCAGTTTCTTTATTTCAAAGGTCAATATCCTTATAGTGTCTGCAATGGTATTTCAGGTTTTAGTTCACAAAGAGACATTTACTATTACCTTTATTTCTCCTTGCTTTCCTGTTCTTTCCTTCCTAGCTTGCCAGTTGCCCTGGTACCTAAGACACTGATTACATAGGTGCTATAAAAAAAGCTAGTGTTTCTATTTTGACTTTAGAAACCATTTCAACAGAAGGAATTAAAAAAAAAAAAAAAAGGGTGAGTCAATAACAATTACATAATATTTAGTACATTAAAAACTCTTCAAGCCAGGATGAAATAGTTTGACACTATTTCTACCTGATATTTGCTAATCTGTAATGACTTCAGATTGGTTACTTTAAGGCCATGAGTTTGCTTCTCCCTGGTGATCTCTGCTTGCACAGTTTATTGTGACTTTTATTTCACAACAGAAGAAACTTTCTTCTCCTCATTTATACAGCATAGCCTACTAAATACACTTGCTTCATGTTTGCTGCTATTACAAAATATACAATAATGATAATAAATGGGACCAGACAACTACTCCGAAGAATTTTTTGAGATTCAATGATCATAAAGGTCAGACTTTGGGATGATTGTAAGGACACTGAATTAGCCAGTTCATTGAGTTCCCTTTCCTCTCCAGGTTTCTTTGTCCCTGAGAGTTTTTCACCTCTTTCCAAAATGTTTCCATTTCACTGCAGCAGACTTATGTCTTCTGCCCTTTAGTCTGTGTTTTGGGTTAGAAGGCATACAGCAGCAGCCTGACTTCCTTCTCCTTGCACAAGTAGCAACAGTTTATTTTTTAGTCTAACAACTAACTTTGGAGGGCTGTAGGTAACTTCAAGGTTAAACCTCCCGAGTAGATTACATATAGCTGAATGAATTAATATAAATTGATTTTTAAAAGCCAAATAAATATATGTCCATGCAGTCCCATATGTGTCCTCACCAAAAAAAATCCAATAGACAGCTGTACACACACAGGCACTCTATGTATTTAATTAAAATTATTATTATAAAATTAAATAGAAAAACCTGTTCACCTATATAATCAACATCCTGTATTAGTATAAGAATGAAGAAGAAGTATCCCAGTTTTTTAATTGATTTATTATTACAATTTTTTTGCAAAGACATTGTTTCCTAGATGCCTTTCATGCCTGGTCTCGTCTAAACTTCAGTTCGTGTCTTCCTGCTATAGATCCTGCATCATTTCACTGAATAACCCTTGAGTACCAGCCTTTGTCAGGACTGCTTTTTCTGTACTTTTCAAAGCCACAAAACCTGCAATCTTTTTCTGTTAATCTCAAATTTATAATGTAGAAATTAACTTCATTTTCTTAATCAATGCCCTGGGTATTAACATCTCATTTTTACCGTTTCTTCCACGTTGCAAAATGTATGTCATGTAAGTCTAAGTCTGTGTATAAGGCTTGGTAAAAAAGCTAAGAACAGCTTCAATGTATTTTGTTTCCTTCCCTTATCTACTGGTTAATGTTCCTGATGAACTTGATAAGATTCAACCTTTGAGTACCTCAGCGCTGAAGTAACACGAGAGCAGAGGTAACATTTTTGGACCACCTCAGAGCATAATCTTCTCTTCCAGTTTGTTGGGAGTTTTATTTATTTGTTCATTTATTTATTTATTTATTATGTTTTTAGTTTACAGAATCTTTTGCATGACAAATTAAGATTCTAGCATTATATTTTAACTGAAGATACAGAGAAATCTTCTCTTAATATGAGGCATAAATTACCATTTTCCTTGTTAGCAGGTAATATTTACCTTGATCTATTATAACACTTGATCTGTTTCCAAATTATATCCTTCTTTTGCTTTTTTTTTATTGCTCTATACAACAGATTCCATTACATGTCGATTCCTATTTCTGCTTCATGGTCTTCATGTTGTTTAATCTTTATCTTTTTACTCTGCTTTTAATAATTTTTCCTGCTCTTATAATTTAATTCACTCTTCCATTTTCATTTGCTTTCATGCATTTTTACTTGGTTTTCTATTTTGCAACTTGCTTAACACCTCTTTTGTTGTCTTCATCTAATTTTCTACATTGCCACTGTCAATCAACATAAACACATCTTAATTTTCTATCAGACGTGCATTATGTACCAAGAATGCATTTCTGATTTATTCAGCTGTTCTGTGAAATTCTAGGACATTTTGGGAAGGGGGAGCAGTTCTCCAACAACAGCTGATATTTCAGCAAACAAGTGCTGGTATTTCAATATTAGTTTAACATACGAAAATCAGTGGACAGATTTTATCCAGTCTTTTCTATGTGTTGATCCAAATTAATGTTATTGCTACTGATTTCTTTTCAGATTTAGGAACATAGTGAAAATGGTCAGGAAAAAACATTCTTCCATGATCACAAACAATAGATGCTTGACTAAGAACATTGGTGTCATCACTTTGTACTCCCATCTACAATGTGCAGAAAAGGTTGAAATCTACAAGGAAAGAGCAGGAAAGGCAGGGATTCTTTCTTTTCCAGAAGCCCTTCAAACATAGGCTTCATTACATAAACATCACAGGGCTTTTGGTGTGCTGGTCCATACCTCAGCTACAAAAAGAAAACAAAATACCAGACATGCTTCCCCCAAAACCCTCCAAAAACACTGTTTGAGTATTTTTGTCTGATAATAAATTCTATAAAATTCTGTCTGAGTTTAGAAAGTTATTTTCTGTCTGCAGATTTGCTGATCATTTTATCACTGGACGTTAGTGACAGCAAAGCTCTTTTGTGATAATTCACCTTTCAAAATTCATGTAGGTAGAACCAAAGGCAAATTGGGGTACAAGCCAATTTCTCATTTATTCATTTAAGAAAAAATATGCTTTGAAAAATTTACTTTATAATGCTCACTTTTGCTTATCATATTCAATCACTTCTCAGTCACCACTGAAAAACACCACCATCATTTGAATTTTCTGTATCAGAACCTGGTTTTATAATTTTTCATGGAGAAAACGGCCGGTTTTTTTTTTTTACTTATTCTTGAATTTTGAATTTGAATTGCAACGAGATAACTTACTTTTTTTCCTTGCACTGTAAGAGGACTTGAAATTAGGAAAATAATAACTTGTTTATAACATTTAAATGTAAGACACTTATAAATATGTGGCAAGTGGAACCAAAAGTCCTTGAGGAACATATATTAAATTGGACTTATTGTACTAGAATGTCTTTATTCTTGTTTAGCTTTGTACAAGCTGCAGCTACTAAGTTTTCCTTTACAATGAACTTTGGGTTTCTCCAAAGGTCAAGAATAATCTTGCTTTTAAATTAAAGAAAAGAGAATGGCATTTCATTGTCTGTAACTTAAAAATTCACTTTTTTTCTTGTACTTTTTATAAAAAATGTTGACATACTATTCATATAATGAGCACTTAGAGTCTGAAATCACCACTAAGGTTTCTTGCCCTTGACTTGTTTTTAGCAGAGGTGTATGGTATTCTTTTTACTTCTTTCCACATACAATGACAGCTATGCTATATAAGGAAGAAGGTACAGAAGCAGGAAAGCTTTAATTTTTAGGCCTGTTTTTCATTCAGTAAAAATTTCTGATGAATAGGTTAATGATCTGACACTAACCTGGTGTCTAAATATTCCAGTCATACAATATTATAAGCAATGTATTGCAAAAATAGCAAAGTCCATCATCTATATGTCGTAGTTAATTTGTATTGAAATTAATAACTTTCCATCTAAAATGAAATTTAAAAAAATTAATCAGAGAGGAATAAACATTTTGAGATTGGCTTTAGTTCAATGGTCAGGCTGATCATGAATATGAGGAGCGTAGATTCATTGTTACCTGAACAGAAAGGATGTGGTTTTTAACGTGTCTTGGAGGTGAACAATGACAGAATAAGACGTAATTGTTTCAATTTTTGCATGTTTTAGCGAAGAAAATTAAGATTAGACATAAGAAAAAAAAAACCAAAAAACTTCACAATGGCAGTGGTTTAACACTGGGACAACTTGTTCAAAGAGGCTGTGGAATCTGCACACTACAGGTTTTCAAAACTTCACTGCCTCAAGTCCTGAACAACCTTTGAAGTTAGTTCTACAAAGTTAGTTCTTTGTTCTGTGGGATTCATGTGGTCTGATATTCCTGTTAGTGTTTGAACTCCTGTTTCACCTTCAGCTTTTATCTAGATTTTGTAGCCAAAAATGATGTTTTGCACATAAGGAAGGTGATGAAAAAATATTTGCTATAAGCCAAGAAGAAAATTGACTTGTTCTACATGAAACAAGTAGGTAAATGAGCCTTTCCCTTTAACTCTTTTTTCTTATCTGTTTTCTTCCTTTTTTCCTTCTCTTCCAAACCATCATATGAAAGCCAGTGCAGAAAATGAGAGCAGAGCTAAAGTTAGTGACAGGTTTTGTAGACAACCCTTGTACAGATAAGAGGAAAGGAATACAATTCAAGAAGACTTCTGTCTTTCTCTCCAACACACAGAGCTCAGGATTGCACTGTTTACAGCGATTAACATGGTGCTGTCTCAGAGGCACCCAGCCTGTAAAGCCTCCAGTGCTCTGCTCCTGTCGTGCCAAGGTTCTGCCTCAGTGTAGGACTTCATGAATTTGACTGTGTCACTTAAAAAGAGAAGACAGTACCGAAGCAAACACCGAATTTCTAAGCTGTGTCATCCATGACAAATGCAGCCAGTATTTGGTAAATCTGCAGCCAAGGTTTCAGTCCTTTGTGCACAGCTGCTCTGAGCTGCAGAAACATCTGAAGGGGGACTGGGAAATCCAACAGCACCCAAGCTGACCTCATGTGACCACCCATGTCTTTGCATCGTATTTTTCAATACTTTCATGGGGCTCAAGATAACCAGTTTGCAGTGAATATGACTAACTTGGGCCTTTGGGTGTGGCTGGCTGAGGTTGTGCACAATGCAGAAGAGATGAACCTTTTCCTGCTCATGGTGTGGCCTGGAAACAGAGTAGTATCTTTATTGCACCTCACCTGCCCTGAGAAGCCCAGACGACCTGGACTGGCTCTGCACAGAGCCAGCTCTGAGTCTTCCTATCCAGGGCATGATTAATCCACCTGGATTTGATTATGAATGATTAATCCCCTTGGATAAACCACAGATGATGTGGACTGTCTAAGCCCCAGCTGCATAAGAAATATCATTATTCATTGACTCTAATAGCATCTCATGTGATCCAAAATAGAATAGTCTGTTTTGCCTGGAAAATAAACAAAAACAACAAAAAAACCCAAAATGGAATTGGGTTTTTATCTCAACCATAGATTACATCTAGAAGGATTTTTAAAAGTGGATTTTAAAAGATTAATTTAAAATAATCTCTACAGTTTGATGGGATTTAAAATTGTATTAATTTATTTCAAAAATGTATTTGAAGTCCTTTTAAAAAGTAATTTTCTTTCTTTTTCTGTTGCATAAAAACTTACCTTCCAATTTGTATTATACCATTGGCCTAATGTTAGTTAATAGGCATTTAATTTTCACTTTAATTGATATTGATTGATTCATAATGCAGTACCATTAACTTCTGTCCTATATGTAAACATCCATGAATTATAAGAAAAACCTGAAAATACCAGATTTTGACCTGAGCCTTAGTGTTTTCTGTCTGATGGAATTAGAAACTCATCCTCCAAATACTACTTTTATATTACTTTTTACACAGACAAAACTCAACAAGAAATACTTTTAAGTAAGTAAAACACTGGGGTAAAGCACATTTGTATTGTTTTAGTATTTCTTTTGTTACTGAAGGAAAGCCAGTGAAAATGTTTTGATGGTGTTATCTGATGATTAACCTCTTCGTGAGGTTAGAAATGTTCATAAAGTGCACTTAAAAGATGCTGTAAATTGGAATACAATGTGGGAAAGAATGTGTTGTGGGTCCTCTAAAGCCAGATTTGTTGAAGTATTTCTTCCAAATGTGTTAAATGAGCATTCCTTGCACTTACAAGTGTGTTCTTTCTGATTCCTATCAGGATTACAAATTTCATTTTTTTCCCTCTGATTTCATAATGAAAGGAGAGATAAGGATCATTGAATAGATACAAAGCTTGTAAGTAGGTGGAATTTAGGTCTGGGATAGTAACAGTGTGGGGAGTGGTGACTGATGTGTGGGTGGCACAAAGGTATTTATATTACAGTAATTCTGTGTCCCTTCTATGGTGAGGAGGTTAGTTCCAGAACACTTAGTTTCCTTCCTTCCTCCCTTCCTTCCTTCCTTCCTTCCATCCATCCATCCATCCATCCATCCATTAGAAAGAATGAAAATCCTTTTCTGCGAAGGGTCAGAAATATAATTGGGAAGCAAGCTATTGGACAGGAAATTACATATAATTTTTCTGCATGAACTCATCTGTAGTGAGAAGAATAAGCAAACAGCTTTCTTCTTACATATTTTTGTTCAGAAAATAAAGAATTATATGGATAATTCTTTATGAAAACACACTGGATGATCCAGAGAACCTGGCAGAATAATGAGATATCATATTTTATTCTCTTTACATTTTTTTTCAGCTGAGAAGAGTAACAATACCATACAGAGGTAAGGTCTTAATCAGTCCAAGCAAGGTAATGGAGTCCTAGCCTGCCAGTTTTATTTTTTACTGAAGGGTTAGAGAATTGCTTTGTCTTGATGTTTACAGTAACTTAAAGGACAACTAGGTTGATCGGCAGTTTAGATTCCACTCATGTAGGCAGAAAACATTCTATCTAATTTGAAGGTATTTCAAATATTCTCTCCAGTCTCATATATTTTTTATATGAATATTTAATTTTATAATGCCACCTCTATAACCAGATGTCTCCATGCCATTAATATTATTTTCTTCTTGCAGCAGTTATACTCTGATACCAGCCCCTTTTTTTTTTGTGAGATATTTCAATATTTATGTAAACATCTTAATATAATGAATATAGTTCCTAAGGTTCTTAATGAAGTTCTCCTATTATAAAATTACACCAGAAACAAAATAAAACCCCCAAAATCATTTACTGCAAAGCAATCCCTCATTCCCTATCCATCATGCAACCACTTCCTTAGTTTCCAGCCATGGAAAGAGGAATGAGCTAACTGCTCACAATCCATCTATGCCCTATTGAATTTGTGTGATGGTGGAAGCCCTCTGTCTGGACAACAGATTGCACCTCCTGTGCTGCAGGGTAGAGTGAGGGCGTGCAGCACTCCTTGCTCTGGGGCTGGGTGAGTATTTTGCAGTACAAGACTTGTATGATTGTGAAATTTGATATGGTTTTCAGTGATCATAGTTGAACTTTAAACACTTGGTACTATTTATCATGCATTCTGTCATTATTAGCATCTTGCTGCTACCTGCTAAAAATCCTAAGTCACTGCTGAGGTTTCTTTGGTTCTCTGTGCTTTCCTTAGCCTTCCTTTCATTGTTTTTTTTTCCCCATCCTTCTCAATTTACTTTAGAATATTTAATTGCTCTTAATTTTAATCTTTTTCTTCTTTTCAATTCACAATGAATGCTTCTTGTACTTCCAACAGCTGTTCATTACTTTGTACTGAACCAGAAGAGCTTTGGCTACACTTATCCCTTCATGGCTAGGGAACTATGATTGATAGATCAGACCTCCACACATCCCAAAGTGAGTAGCTTCTACTGAGATTCACATACATTTTTCTATTTACATTTTCCCACTGATTTTACTCCCAGCCTTTCCCAGTCTTGAGAAAGCAAAGGTTTTTACATAACTATATAAAAGTGTTGTCTGTTTCTCTGCAATGATTACAATCAATTCATGATTGCTGGTATCCTGGCAAACATTTACCCTTGGATTAGAAGGGGAGTGATACAGAAATATCCCATGCTCTTGGACATTATCTATATCTCATAGGAGCTCAAATGATGTTTCACTTTGGATTCTGTGATATCTCCACTAATGTGTCGTAAGTCTCTCCAAATTTGAAGCTTTCCACAGGTTTTGTGTGCCTTTAAGTGTTCCTCTCCAGGCTGAATCTGTTAATTCAAAGAGACCTGGCTGTGCCAGTTTTCCTCCTGCTGATTACTGTTAACACATTTATCATGTATGTTAGAGATTGTGATTAAGCAGCTTGGATTTCTTAGAACCTGCAGATAACTGATGTCCTGTCTCCTCCCTTTCCCTGCACCACAGAGGTGTTCACCACTTGCCCACTCTCCATGCAGTGGTTTTAGCCATCACACTATTCGGCCTATGGACTTCATGGGGCATCATTGGTCCAAGGGGAATTTTTAGCCCTGCTCAAGATAGTGACTCATCACAAAGTCATATAACCAGCTTGCTTTCTGAAATTACTTCATTCTTAGCAAGAGGTTGAGTTAATGCTTCTCTACTGTGCTAGACTACAGAGCACCCTTCTATGCTCTATGTGCATCAAATGTCTGCTAGAGGCTTTAGGATTTCAGTCAGTTATTACCTAATTGCACTTATGGACTAAAGCGTCTGTTGCTGCCATTTATTCAGAGGAAAGCCCATCGGAGTGGGGAGGAGTGTTTAGCAAGTAAGTACATTTTGGCCCTTCAGAAACAGCTAGTACTTGCATCCTATAATGTAATGTGGTCTTCTCTGTGTAAACAGCTCTGTGTCAGACCCTGTGGTCCCTGGTGCACCATATTTAGATATTTTCAGAACACATGCCCATATTTGAACTTCAAAAGTCCTCTGGAAACACAGTTAATCTGAAGCCCAGAGCTAGTAGTTTACTGGTAATGTTATTTCTATTTCAATTAAAACAATTAGAACAAAACAAAATTAAAGTAACTGAATAAAGAAGTAGCTACCCAAAGGACACGTGTGCAGTAAAAAATTGATTTCTTATGAGAGATTGAGTCTTTTCCATCTAATCCTCTTAAAACTTTGGATGGTTTGGCACAGTTTGTCTGAAATATTTTTATTTGTTATGTGTGCTCCTGAAGCCTGCATTACTGCAAGTTTCAGTGTGGGTCAACAGAGGTTTTTAGGACTTTATAGGGACTCCCATAGCTTAAAATGTTAATACAATATATTCCAAACCAACCTGTAAGAATGTGTTTGCCAATTGCTTTGTGGTTTTAGTAGGAGAGTTTTTACAACCTATTCTCAAATTTCAATTCCTGTATTATAAGCAATTTATTTATGTATTTTCTTATGAAAACACTAACTGAATTGTCAAATTTTTTAATTTGAATTTAAACATACGAGTGCTTAATGACAGAGGAGTTTCATTAATCAGTGTTAATGATTTATGACACTGCACACTGAGTTTCTTGTGTCTTGTTTCACATGAAATCCAATACTCACAAGAAAACTAAATGTCCTTACAGCAGTGTTTAGTTCTTTCTTGACATATGAAATGAGAAATCATAAGTATGATAGATAGTTTAAACCATGGTGAGGGTAATTTCTTGAGAAATTTTGCCAAAGAAGTTGGCATTAGGTTTACTTGATGGATATATATACAAATCATATTGCAATATAAATAAGATTTAATGTCAAGACAATTTGCCTTGAAACTGCCTTTTACTTACAGACTGCAATTCTGAATGCATGGAAACTATGAGAAATAGTACAAAAAAATGGTCTGTTCATGGCAGGGGCAGGGGCACTTTATAAGTGCTTTGCTATACACTATTCAATGAAGAGCCATTAATTTTCCTCAGTAATGAAAGAATCTCCTTCATCAATAGGTGTGTGTATATGTGTGTGTGTGTATATATATATATATATATATAAAAAAATATATATATATATATAAAAATATATATATATATATAAAATGGTGTTATATGAATCACATCAAAGTGCAATTCTACCCTAAGAGTAAAAATGGAAGATCCAGAGCTCTTTTTACAGTTAGGTTTAATAATATCCTGATTGCAAAACAGACAATTTTGAAGTCAGTAACTCTCTTATTAAACTTGCTTTGAGAGATTCAAACTGCAGAAAATCATAAACCAATCTTCATTTGGTTTGAATTATTCAAAAGAAAATGAGACCCAGTAGAGTGCTCCTGTCATCTGAGTCTGGCATAGAGGCAATGAAAAAGCACTGTTTAGCTCAAAACAATACTTTAGTTTAGTATTGAAACTGATTTACACTATCAAATAGAGTGTGCCTCACATTTCTTGTTGCTTAGATATTAATGTATATCATGAACAGAGCTCAGTTTATAACTTTATGGATTAATTCCAACAAAAGAGGCATTTCTGTAAAGCTGTCAGGAAAACAAACCTGTTACCACATAAAAATACATGCAGCACTCTGAATGCTGTATTTTAATGAATTTATTTTCCTGTGCTTATCCCGGCTGTGAAGCAGAGGACAGTGATTTATAACTTGCAGAGCCATAGGCCTGATAGGATGATGAAGAACCATTTCTCCTCATTATGCCAGCAGAACTTCTTTTCATCTCTTCTCTTATTCTCTGTTTATTGTTTGCCCTTGGCATCATCAGTCACTAGGCAGTACAGTTTAGAAACATTGTTTTGGCTGGCAGAAAATAAATTGGTCAGCCAATGATGTGAAATCTATCAAATTCCTACAAAGCTGCATCTTGAAACCCCTATTCGAGCTGATCCATAGTTTAGGTAACATTTTACTTTTAAGAAATAGATTCTTCTCTCCTCACTCATTACTCAGAGCAAGATGCATTTCCTTTAATCTTTCAGCAGTCAAAGGCTGACCAACTTCCAAGAGCTGTAGAGACTGAATCATTTATCTCTGAACCTTCTTTGCTTTTGTTACAAAACCCACATGGACAACTTCATGGAAGTATAGTTGAGCAGTATTTGTCAGTGTGGGTAGCCAAATATCAATAACAGCCAAAAGATAGTGAAAGTATCTGAACTTCACTGTTGAAAGGAAAACATATAAACCAGAAAGTGACAGGGACAGGTCTAAAATCAGAAACAAACAATGTATCATGTTTATCCACTTGGCAATATCCACATAGAGTCATTTAAACTATAAAGCCCTATAAACTAAACTATAAACTATAAACTATAAAGTTTGTTTGGGTGGTTTGGCATAATCCACAAGTAAATCAGTTGGCTGCAAAGGACTGAAGCTGCTGAATGAGAAATTAGGTGCTTGTATATTTTATCTAAAAAAATAAATAAATCTGGATTACAAATCTGAAAGGAAGTAGACACACTGGTATGGCTTTCCTTAAATAATTGAGTTATTTGACTGAGCTGTTATAACCATAATGTGTCTAGATACACACTAGAATGGAGATGTGAAGAAGAAGAGCTCCAGAGTATAAGGCTGAAAGGGAAGTGGTGTTTTTAGTGCCACATATATAAGGATTTTAGACTGTTGGGACAAAGTCTTGAAAAATGTCCCATAACTACCCTTATTGAAGTTACTTCTAGGTCTCAGTTTGGAGGTAAGTATGGAAGGAAAACATTTTTTTCAGTGTTCTGACCTTTTCTATGCTTCTGTTAACAGGGTTTACTGTTGATAGCCCACACGGTGGTGATAGCAATGATTAAAACCTTCCACAATGAACCTAAGGACCAGAATGAGGGTTTTTCGAGAGCTTTTTGCTGCACAGATTTCCCATAAGGGTCAGTAATTCTTTGCCATTAATAATGGGAAATTGAAATTTGCATAAGAAAGCCAGGAGTAATAATTTAAATGTTCTGAGTAATATTTCTTAAGTTTGTAGTAGCTTATATGTTTGTGTCCCATGCTCTTTCTCTTTACCAGCCTACACTGGCAGTGCCAGGATTGCAAGGTATCCTAAAGTCCAGGGCTGTAGGCATCCCAGACCAGGTTCGTGTGTCTCACACTGTTCAGTCTCCACCTCTGTGACATGCCTTGCCTCACTGCTGTATAGAACTGAATATTTTAAGCTGATCTAAACCCTTTCAGTCTGCAGAAGACTGAGCTGTGGGGTGCTGCAGGCTCAGCACAGGAGAGTGCAGGACTGGCAGTGCCAGAGCCCTGGAAAGACTGGTCAGGAGGGAGATCTCTTTCATCCATATGTGAGTCCCATGGTTCCTACCTGTCTGAAGTGGGTCAAAAGCAAAATAAACTCCCTGATCCCAAATCCGTCATTTATTTTGATCCCCAGTTTTGTGATCAGATCACAGTAGCCAAGTGTCTAAGAACATTCAAACCTCCCAGGACCAGTGAAGAGTTTAACTGTCCCACCAGTCTGTGCTGTTGACAATTTTTAGACCTGCTGTTGATTTAGAAGGGATGGGATGCAGCCACCCCCATCCTAAGTACATCAGCTTATTTGATTTTCTCAAATGCATCGACAATCCATAATTTTAGTCTGATCTTTTAGGTGCAATAAATATTTGTAGAAGGAAATTTTGTGCCTCAGAATGAAAAAATTAAGGATGAAGAATACATCTACTGTAAAAAACTTGGGGGCTCTGTAGCCCTTTTAAAGTAGCAAAATAGGGAAGTGTGTTTTACTCTTGGTAAGTTTGTTTAAGTGCCATATCTCCCTTGTGTTTTTTTTTTTTAAAGTCATCAGACTGTCACAGCTGTCACAGATCTGGCTATCAAACTGTCTAAAGTATTTGTTTTAACAAATGAATTTGTGCTTTGGCAGCCTCCTCAGACAGTGAAGTTGGTAGATTTTTTAATTACTGTTTGGATACTTATGAGATTGGCTGCTCATGTCCATTCAATTTGCCTTCTATCTTTCTGTGAGCACAGTAATTTTTACTGGTTTGTTTTAATATTTTTTGGGGAATTTAGGCAGTTACTTTTCTGGTCCTCTCCAAGATCAGCAACTCTGCAGACGACTTTCTTTCTGGAAGTGTAAGTTGTATCCCTGTTTGAGGGATACAGTTGTAAAACTAGCTGAGCTTCAATTTTTTAAACCAACATAAGTCAAAAAATTGGAAGACTGCAAATGAACACCTCTAAGGTTCCTTCACAAAAACTGTGGTCCTTCAGAATATATATTAAAAGAAACCAATAAACTGGTATTTTATCAATTTCTCATAATTAGCTTTTCTATTTGCATTTCAGTCATTTTGTCTTACTGTGCTTTTTAGTAATGCTGTGTTTGTATGGGCCAATGTATTTGTATGTGAGAAGTTAAATATTTCAATATAAAAAATATAAATGGAGTCTTTGAATCTGCTTTAATCTCTTTCCCTAAAGGTTTGAACATTCAGCAAGGATTTTTTTGTTTTGTTATACCTTGTTTCCAAAGTCAATAGGAACCAATTCATAAACATGCATTTTATGTTTTAAGTTTAATTCTAGATGTTATCATTTACATACTGTATTATGTTGGGAAAAGAGATAGCTTAAATTAATGAGAATAATAATTCTTCTCATAAATCAGATTGTAAATAAAGTAAAATAAAAAATTGCAATAAAATGAGTTTCAAATATAACTGATACACCTCAAGGTGTATCTTTCAATTATCTCTCCTAAGTAAGGAAATTAAGATGGTAATGTCATCATTCCAGTAATATTTGCCTGGGTGCTTGACTATTTCTTTGCTAAATAATGTTGTATCCTTGTGGCAGCCAGGGTCACACAGATGGAGGACATCCCTACGAGACCTGTGCAGACTGTTAACACAAAGTAGGCTTTTCCTGTGGAAAAACTGACAATTGCTCTGGAGTGAATTTTCTATACCCTTCACTTTTAAATTGAACTGTCAGCAGGCACTATACTTAACAAGCCTACTTTATATGCTGTTCATTAGATGTCTGCTAATAAATGACTGACAAGGCAAATCTGAAAGATTTCATCAGTGATCTGTCAAAAACCAGCATGATTAACTCTCAAAACTTAGAAGTTACTGTCATGAGGCTTGTCAGTTTGAGTTCATTTGTTTGCTTCACTTGGTTTGGCTGGCAAAACCTATCTTTGTTTAAAATCATGCCTCTGGGACTATCTGCCTGGTTCATTTTGTCTTCAGAATGGCTTTCTACTCAGTGTTGGAATCACCTACTTCATACTGAGTTGGTATTGGAGCAGATAGACAGGTTTGCAGCAGAAAGCCACAAGTTTCCCACTTTATTATGGTAACCTCACCTAGTCTGCACAAGTGTATGATTTATCCTTTAGTGTGTACCACTCACACAGATCCATTTCAGAAGCTAGAGAAGGCTTAGATATGACACAAGATTGGCTTCTGTTTTCAAAGCTTCTTGGAATCTTTAGATTTTACACCTATTCAAGTAACTTTGAATCAAACCTTTGCCCACAGTGTTTTGTGAAGGTGGCTTTTATAATCTAAGATATTCTGCCATGTGAGGCAGAAATTGCAATAATTGTTGTGCACTATGGAGGAATCTAAAACTCATGCTGTGACATTCCCATAACTTTTTGCAAGGTGTCTTTAAATGAACTGCTCTGGAGAGAGCAGGGTGCAGAGTCCAAGCAGAAGCCAGAGAGCAAACCAACAGCTGGGCAATAGGGTGAATTTTGGCTCTTGCAGGTGAGATCATTCCCTAATCTTCTTTTGCTCTGGGTTATCTCTCACAGACACAAACAGCCATATTTACTCAGTGTTTCAATACACCATTTTGCCAAAGTATGGCAAGTATCTGGTACAAGAAATGCTGCACTTAACCTGCTCTGAGATGGAACAAGGAAGCCAAAATAGAATTAAACATTTATGCATTTCCCATTCTATCTTTGGTTGACAAAAATACCTCAGTGGGAGACTAAGTCCAAAGTATTAAGTGCTCAGCAGGAGCACTTAAAATCCCTTTAAACCAGTTAAGACATAATAATCTTGTTTCTTTGTTAGACTTGTTAGATTCTGCTCCATAGTGTGTACTGATTCTTCTAGCAGAGATTCCCCATGTGGAACAAAACAGAGAAGGTCCCATCCTAATTGTAGAAAGGGTGTTTTTCACTTTCTTTTAATCCAGAAATTATTTGGCTAAGGTGAAGGTGTTATTTTAGACAAATTGCTCACATGGAAACTTATTAAGAAATTCAAAATAATTCCTTTTTTTCTAGACAATCTGTAGCACTAGGAAATAGGCACTTGCAGGTCAAAAAATGTAGCCTTGTCTTTCTCATGATTTTGGTGTAAGTCAAGTGCCATATTTAATGAGTTAAATTGCCATCTTATGCCAGAAATGTGCAAAAGTTTAATTTATGTTTTCAAGTGATATAGATTTATATTTGCTTTTTATTTTTAGTTTTCCTAGTGAAGTAGTTAGGAAGAGAGATTTTTCAGTTTTTGCATCTTTCCCCAAATGTCCTGGCCTGCCTTTTCATCTGTAGTTTTTTTAATTTATAATTCAGTTTTAAGACTTGAAATAAGATACTGCTACAATCTTGTAAATAGGGGATAAAATACTAAATTTTTGAGTGGTTCGTAATCCAGCCTTCAGCCTTCTAAAACCTGAAAATATTTCATCATCTTTCCAAACACTTATTAATTCAGCAGGATTATTTGTGCTGAAATTAAGTATGCACACAGTTTTTTTCAGGGATTAGACTGAACACTTATACCTTTAAAATCCAAGCCTGTGTAACAATATCCAAGCCTGTGTTTGAGTAGAGGAGGTCTCCAGCTGCCTCAGAGGACCGCTCTGGAGCACATTGGCTCTGGTCTAGCAAAACAGTGTGTTGGTTGTTTTCTTGGTTTTTTTTAACTTAATGGAATCATAGAATGGTTTGGTTTGAACGAGACCATCTTAAAGATCATCTTGTTCCAACCCCTCTTCCATGGAGAGGGACACCTTCCACTAGATCAGGTTCCTCAGAGCCCCATCCAACCTGGCTTTAAACACTTCCAGGGACGGGGCATCCACAACTTCTCTGGGCAACCTGTCCCAGTGCCTCACTACCCTCAGAGTAAAGAATTTCTTGTTAATATCTAATCTAAACCTACTCTCAGTTTGAAGCCATTCCTCCTTATCCTGTCATTACATGCCCTTGTGAAAAAATTCTGTCCATGTTTCTTGTAAGATCCCTGCCAATTTGCTGAGGGTGCACTCAATCCCTTTGTCTGTGTTGTTAAAAATTATATTAACTTCACAGAGTCCTCCTTTCTACCCTTTTTAAAAAATGGGTACAATGTTTCCCTTTTTCTAATCACCTGGGACTTCACCTGACTACTGTGACTTTTCAACTATCATGGAGAGTGGCTTGGCAACAACATCAGCCATTTCCCTCAGGATTCTGGGCCAGATCTCATAGATCTGATCTATGTACGTAGATTTATTTACAGTCAGGTTCCTCAGGTTGTCGTGAACCTGATCATTACTTAGAGTGGGAAGCACTTTGCTCCCCCAGTCTCCATCTTGCTGTTCATCAACTCAAGAGGTGTGGGAAGAGAGGTTGCCATTGAAGACTGAGGTGAAGAAGTTGTTGAGTACCTCAGCCTTCCCCTAATCCACTGTTACCAGTTTGCCATTGTTGTTTTTCAGGGTGGCTACACCTTCTTTCACCTTCCTCTTCTGGCTAACCTATACCTATAAATACCCCATTATTCTTTGAATCCCTTGCCAGGTTCATTTCCAGCTTCTCCTTGGACTTCCTCACCCCTATACAGCCAGACCTCATCTCTGTACTCTTCCAGGTGACCTTTCCTTGCATCCACTGCTTGTGTGTTTGCTTCTTTCCCTTTAGTTTGGTCAGCAGCTCCCTACACAGCCATGCTGGTCTCTTGCCTAACTCTTTTGCTCTTGGGGATTGCCAGTTCTTGCACTCAGTGGAAGACTTCTTAAAGGTCTGCCAGTTCTGTTCCACTCCTTTGTCCCTGAGGGGAGTCTCCCAGTGGATCCTATTGACCATATCCTTGAAGAGCTGGAAATTTTCTTTCCTAAAGCACAGGGGCCCACCTTCACTCCATATCTGAGCCATATCCCTCAGGACTGCAAACTCCACCAATGCACAATCACCACAGCCCAGGCTGCCTCCAGTCTTGATGTCCCCAATTACCTGCCCTGTGTCGGTCAGATCCAGTATTGCATTCCCTCTGGTGGGGCTGTCTGCTGGCTGGCTCAACAAGTTATCCCCCATGCATTCCAGGAGTGTCCTGAACTGCCTACAGCTCACTCTGCTACTTTCCCAGCAGATGTTGGGGTGGTTTAAGTCCCCCAGCAGGATGTGAGTAACTTTGATTACCTTGTTTGAGACCTAGGGTTAGCTTGTTTCTTTTATCAGTAATGCTGCCTGATGAGTCCTAAATATAGTTGGAGAAGCTAAAAGACCACATATCATCAGTGAACAGAGAAACAAAAAATCATCTTTGCTTCCTCAAAGCAAATCTGGACTTTAAATCAGGCAGACCCCCAACTGCTTTACATTTCTATCTTAAGAAATAGAAATGTGATACATGCTGAGAAACTCTGACTGCAGGAAGCTGTTAAAATAATGTGCAATTTATTTGGAGGGATAATAAGGGTTTAGGTCTGACTGTCTGCAATGAGGAAAAACAAAAATAATACAATTAAAGTAGATGAAGTTACATTGGTGTGAAATCAGTGTGGATGAGGTCAGAAATAGAGAGTTCTAAATGTATTTCCTGATTCAACTGTATTGATAAGCAAAATCAAAATTTTCAGGTAATATAAAAGGTTTTATATTCATGCATATTAGGAAGACAAAATTATTATACAGTATTTCTTCTGTTTGTGCACCTCTGCTTTATTGCATGTATCTGAGACCTGTTCCTTTAACCCCTTTTCATCATGAAATAGTCGTCATATTCAAATGATCCCATTAAAGGCTGTGAGGTTCACTGAAGTGGATAATGTCTGAAGGGCTCAGCCTTCAACTAATATGAGTTGGTTTTGAATAAGCTCCACATTAGATTAAGATATAGTTATAGCTTTTTTGATTGAAAAAACAAAGTTGCTTTTTTCCTAGTCACAATCAATTTATGCAAACATTGAAATATAAATGCTTCTACTTTACAGCGCATTTAAATCCTATTATAGAAGTCTTGTCTATCAAAATGCCCACAAAGTATGTTTTTATATCTTTGTCTGTTGGGGTTATGCAAAAATTCTAGGGAGTAATTCTGTGATCCTATTATTCTCTCGATAACAGCAAATGAAAATGCCAGATCAAAGTATTCTACTTCTATCTAGAAGAGGGCTAAAAGTCAGAAAAATCTATAACATAAGAGCTCAAGCATTCTTTTTAGGTTTCATCAGGTCACGATGGTGGTAACTTCTACTTCACTGTGTGATATACTGTCATGTCACCTCAGATACATTGGGAAAGGATTTGGCATGGTGTCACCTGAGATCATTATGGTCACGACTTTCTCTAGCTTAGGGGAGAAAAAAAACAGTTGTAGAGAGACACTAGGGAGAAAAACCTCAGTTTTTGGTATTTCTCATCTAGAAATGCTTACAAGAGCATTTCTAAATACATTATGGTTAAATTAAGCCAGTATGTGCCACAGTGGTGTAAGGTCCACCTTTCATTGAGAACTGTTATACTTTTTAGGGAAAAAAGCTTAATTAAACCAGGAAAGATTTTGTTCTAATCACTAGAATATGTTGCCCAGAGGGAAGACACCATGTGTCTCTTCCTCAACATTCTTTTAAGGAATTAAAATCGGAATTTTATTCTTTTTCTCATGAGACATTATTTGTTCTTTCAGATAGTTCTGAGTATTCCCGTATAAGACTGTTATGAAGGTTTTGTTCACATTTTCCCACACTTCCTAAATCATCTTTAACCTGACAACTTTTGGAAGGGATTGGAATCAGAATTACTTTAAAAAATCCCCATGAGATCATTTTTGCTGTATTCTAGCCTGACACATAAAGCAACAAAAATCTCACGTCTGCATTTACTTGATTATCATGCATATTTCATACAATAATTTTTGTTTAAATGCTTTTGAACATGTATTGTAAAGGGGCCACAGCTAGACCCACAGAAGTAATCTCATGAGTTAATATAAATAATGTAATGTAATTTAAAATATAAATATAATATAAAGTTATTGTGATTCTTAATATACACAGAATGATCAAATCTAGCCCCCAAACTCCAGTTTTTAAAGGCTTTTATGTTCTTCCCTTACAAGGAACCATTTAATTTGTATGATCATCATGAGGGTATCAGCTTTGCTCCTCACTTATTTGTATTGTGCTGCTGGTGTAAGCAGTCCTAAAATTCACATGTGACACAGATTCCTGAAATTATCATGTTATATATACATCTCAGTTGAATTTATATATCTCAGTTGTAATTTAAAATTTTGGCTTTGGTTGCAGCTAATAAAAATCTGTATCTTTTTTATTCTCCTTAGTACACTGTGCAAGTCACCTTATATAAAGTCCTATATGTCAGGTAATACCAATTCAAAAACAAAACCTGCTTTTGTCAAGGCAGCTCATTTCAAGCTAACTGTAAATTAACTTGGCACAAGCGACCCCTTCTGTTGTTGTGGGCCATTCTTACCAAATCAAACTAAACTTGAAAATCATCTGTTCACAGGCTGAAGAAGAATTGGAAGTTTCTCAGCTTAATTTGACATTGTTCTGGCATTGTTCAGCCTTCTGGTTTCTGGTGGAGAAAAGGTAAGAGCCCATTGGGAGAGGAAAAAGGGTTGGGGTTTTTGATTTTTATTTTTTTTAAACTCATCTATTTATGCAAATACCAAAGAAATAACTTTTAGAATACCAACTAATCCCAAAGTCTTGAGGATAAAGTGCCAAAAAGTAATTTTTTTGCTGCACAGATGGTTCACGACAAACACAGCAGGAACAAGAGCAGAGCATTAATTTGTTCAGTTCAAGAGGTTTGCAAGTCTGCTGATAGTGTCACCAGAAATATTTACAGCTGAACAGGTAGCTGCAGAGATCTTCACATTCAACTGTTTTTTCCATCTTGGCAAAACTTATCTTCTAAAATCTGTATCATTGCAGCCCTAATTCATAAATATGTTTAATTTTTAAACATGCTTCTAAATTAATTTTTAATAAGATTGTACTACTTCATGAATGAAAAATGTTCTGTGCAGTGAAATCAAAGGCAATCTGAGTGCCACACAGATTCATGAACAGACTAATAGATAAATGCAAGATGATTATCGTGCATGGATTTGTTCTTAGCATAACTCAGTTATCGATGGAGTTCAAATTACATAGATTCTTTTTATATCATCTAGTATTTGACATTCATCAGGTATGTCTGCAATGCTTTGTAGCTCAACCATTACCAAAATATCAACTTATTAAAAAATTAATGAAATGTGCATTTTTAATCTTAAGATTTCAGGGATTGCATTTAATCATTACTGAGTTGTGAAATACATTGATCCTTGGTATGGCAGTTATATGTGTGGAATAAATGAGCTGCTGGGACCCAATCCATGTTCCACAGAGGGGTGATTGACATCTGTAGCAACAAGAAAGTGCACTGTTAATGGTGCTCTATGCAACTCTGGGCTTCCACACCCTTAAAAGCCTGATTTTTCCAGCTTACATTTTCATAAGCAGAAAAAAATTACAAATACAAATATCAGAATCCTTCAGTGCATAATCTGAAGGAAAGACATGGTTGAAAGCCCAGTCTTTGCCAGGTTAGTATTACAGTGTACTGTACTAATTATTTTATTATTTTCCAGGAGGCATCAGATCTATTTAAGGACTTGTGTTTAACTTACAGCTGTGGGCTTGTGTTTACGCATTGGTATATGTGCAGTAAATGGTACCATATTTGTATATACATACAGGGCATGAAGTTCAAATGATCACACTAGATATGTAACAATAAGTGGTTTTCCCTCCAGACACTTGAAAAATTGCTTCTAGGCAGAGTTAATGAATCCTTAGCTATGTAGCTACTGGACAAAAAAAAAAGGCAGGAGTTTTCATGTGTCCTCTCCTACCCTCAGAGTTAGCTACAGCTCCAGATCACTGCTCTTAATCCACCCCCTGAATCTGGATCTGTCAGACACCTCTAGGAGTCCTGTTTGAAGGAAAAGGAAGGTGAAGTTCAGCCCATAGACCATTATAACTTTTTTAAAACTCTGATTTCATTACTGAATTCTTTATTGAACTATTTCTGAACAGATAGAGGCAAATTAGAACTGATGAGAATTTCATTAACTCTTTGTGGTTTTTTGTTATTCAATAATGAAGATAAACACAAGAAAATTCTAGTCTTGTTTCCAACACCTGTTTGAAATTTGAAACAGTGATAAATCTGACCAAACATATGTATATATATATTTAGACACATCTAAGGGTGCTATGTCTTAGGGAAATCAAGATCACCAAGACTGACAACAGTGGTTACTGTGAAATGTTTTTGGGTGAGAAGATGCGATAATTTCAAATTCAAGCAGAAAAAACAGGTTGGCTAAAAAGGTATAGTTTCTGAAAAAAGAAAAAAAAAGATAGGTATGAACACTTGGAAGTCAGAGAATATTTTTTTTTTTACATTATTTTGATCTAATTCATCTAATATTCCCAGAGAATGTTTATATCCATGGTTTATAGAAGAAGGTGAGATATTACTGAACTAATGGATCTTCATTTTGGAAATTCACAGAACACTGTAAATTCATGCACACACACAAAAACAAGAGAGTTATTTCTTGTTATATACAGAAAAAAGAATGCTCTTGGATATTATATTTTATAGGTCTTCATTCTTTTCAGTTTCAAATAATGGACAAGTATTAAAAGTAAAACCTGACCACTGTGTTATCAGGAGTGTTTGATTTTCAAAAAAGCAGCTTTCTAGGCAATCTGATTTTGTTTGTTTTTCCTTTCCATTATGATTTTTACTAAGATTGTAGGATTAGTGACCAGGGGTATCCAGAATATCTGTAGAACACTGGGACTTTAGTAAATTACTTTGTATTGTCTCACAGCTACTGATTTGAAAAAAATAACAAATAATCAAAATTGGTTTGGCCTGTAACACTGGCCCATGAGCTCCAAACCAGACAAAGCCTACTGATGAATGTATACATACTGAATTGCAGGGGGAAGCCAAGTAGTTATTTTGGGGCAGTTTTTACTTATGCCAGAGCTGGATGTGATTCATTGTTTCTTCAGTTTTTTATGATAACAATAACCAAATGAGCATAATAAATCCGGGTCCTTTTGGATGAAAATTGGCTGAATCACAAAGGCATCTTCACAGCTGGGCTGGGTTTGGCAGTCTCAACAGAATAGGGGAAGGAAAATGAAACTGTTTTCTCAGAGCCCCTTCGAAGTTAGGGCTGCTGACTGGGCAGCGATGGAGGCTGCAGTTGTATTGCTGTAGACAGCAGCTTGTCTCAGACACATCAGACTGGCTTGTTGTAGTTCTGTACCATGGATGTTTCTTTATAGGTGTTTCCCCTCTGTTTCATGAGGTCTTACTGATGGGGGGGCGAGGATTAAAAGATCTGAGTTCAGCTGTCTGCCTCCAAGTGTCTACCCTCCCTTGGTGTGAGATGGAGAACGAGGCAAGACAGCCAAGAGAACAGCCCAATTCACCCTGAAGTAAATACTGGGGGTTTATTCACTACTGATGTGCTGATCAGGTCTTCGTTGTAACTGTAGTTTAAACATTTAACATGTGGTCATCTGTGTTTGTTCATCATCCTCTGTGAAATGAACCCTAACCCCTTTTTCTCAGATGCTGTTGTAAAACAGACAAAAAATGTTTGGCAGAAATATTTCAGTCTGACATATAAGCATCATTCCTAGAGTGGGACTTGGCTGTACTTCCTTGATGTAGAGCTTGGAGCACCATATTCACAGCTTATGTGATTAAAGTGCAGGCCTTAATATTGATAGTGTTGAAGACAATATTTCAGAGATTTGTGACTGAAGCTCTGAAGCTGAGCCTCTCATCTCTATCCTTAACATGCCTGTCATAGAAGCTGAGATTACATGTATCCAAATGCATCACTGAAATACTTGCAAGTTAGAAATAACCGTAGAGTCATCTTTAGTTCACCACTGGTAGTGGCTAGAGACATCCTGTTTACAAAAACAGGGCCAAAATAGAACTAGAATTTGGACAAAAATTGCAAGTCTGACGTATGGTCAGAATAATCCTACCACTATAAATGACAAATGTGACTTACAGGATTAGACTGCTTTCCACTCTTTTCCAGCAAGGATGGCAACATCACATGCAGCAGAGCTCTTTTGCATAAATAGTGCTGATCAGCCACCAAAACTAAACACTGACTGCTCATACGTGTAGGGGAACTATGAAACAATCTCACCACATATTGAACCGGGTGCAACCTAAGCAACTATTTTGTCTCTTTGTCTCCTCTTCAATTTTCTACAAGTTAAGAAGTCTTTTAAAGTATCTGTCAAAACTTTTGAAGCTAATTAATGTTATTCCTGGCAATAAATTTACAAACTTTGCCATTTCAAATTAGAAGCAATCTGATCAGAAAGTAGGTTTCTTCACTGAATTCTGAAGGAACTAGTAGAAGATGCCAAAAGCCTTTCAGCTCTGGTCCCATCTTATACTTCCAGTTCTCAAATAGTAAGCATCAAGTTTGAACAAGACATTAAATCAACAGAGTCCAGCCTCAGGCACAGAACTGAGATTACTTTCATTTTGTCAAACTGTGACCTACTTGCAAGATCCTGGACACAGTAAGAACTTGCTCAAAGTATTGCTGTCTGTGTTGCTTTTAATACAGCGAATTACGAAATGTTTCTGGCTTGCCTTTTTTGTAGACTTGTTGTGATTTTTGTTCTGTAGTTATACAGAATCTGAAGATTGACATTTTGATTATTAACCCATTCAGTAAAAGCTTGTCATACATGCAGTATAAAGTGCATGCAGCTGTTTTAATAGGATGTATAGATACTCCTTAGAGGAATGCAACAGCTATAAGAGAAGCATGAATGAAATGCTCAATAAACATCCTGCTTTACAGGGAAACATCACTCCCATTTTTATAAAGGGGAGAGAGGAAGACCAGTAAACCTCATCTCTGTCCCTGGGAAGAGCAGATCCTCCTTGAAGCATTGCTAAAGCACGTAAAAGACAAGGAGGTGGTCCAAGGCAGCCAGCAGAGCTTTACTAAGGACACCTCATGCCTGACCAACCTCTTGATCTTCGATGATGGAGCGATGGCAATGGTCAGCAATGGAAGACAGGCCATCTAGATTTGTAAGGCTTTTGGTAAGGTACCACATGGCATCCTTATCTCCGACTTGGAGGGGCATGAATTTGATGGATGGAATATTCAGTGGATTGGCTGGAAGGATGCAGTCTCTCTGTTGACAGAAGCCTGAGTGGTGTTGCTAACGGCTCTATGTCCAGGTGGAGGCCAGTGATGAGTGGTGTCCATCAGGGATCTGAAATAATTTTTCTTTTTCAAATGGCATTAACATTAAACATTTTTTAATCAGTTTTGCATAGGTGGGTAGCAGCAACTGCATTTTGTGAATGTCCTTTTGTAGCTATGGTGTGTATCTTAGCTGTGCTGGTTTCTAGTGCTTGAGCAGTTGAAGTAACAGATATCAGAGTACTTAGAAAGGGTCCATTTTGAAATAGAGTTGATCTTTCATATCCTGGAAACTTTGAAGTGAAAATGTGGCTTGGAAAGCTCTAGGGTGAGATTTTCTTTAAGCCTAGCAAGATTAGGAATTTGTATCATAATTTAGGTTTCACATTTAAATTATAACTTAGACCTTCTTCAGGTTCAGGTTTCAGTTTTGAAATATTCCCAAAAAGTACAAGTGAATTGTTTCTGTAAGGGTTGCATTGAAGAGCCTGTGTATTGCTACAAGAAAAAAAATCCTTGTTCTGTGACAGTTTCCTCACTGACAGATGCTTTTGAGGGCTGTCAGTTGGCCATTCCTTAATCCACTCAGTGTGGGTTGTACTTACATTTCATCATGCTCATTATTAAATCAGCTCAACTTTCTTATGGTAAATTACGGATTGGTCTCTGAGCCATCTGTGACTGTGGATCTGAATGTATAAGCTGGTGGATGCCTATTTAGAAACAAGGCAGTGAATTGATGTGCAAGCAGGGAAGAGGAGCTTGAAAAAGAGCTTGGCTTCTAAACATCTGAAAAGAAATGGTTGCTTTGTGAGGTGCATCTTGGCCAGACTGCAGCCCATGCAGTGCCAGCATTGCAATTGAGTAGCAGTGCTGCAATGTCTGCAGAAAGCTTCCAGCATTTCAGATTTTATATATTCTTCTACTTCTGGTGATATATACCTCAAAGATGTTTATTTCAACGTGATATATATACACATTTTTCCTTAGTGAGGAATGCACAAAAGACTCTTTAAAGTCGTATAGGCTTCAAATTTGGGGTTACTCATTATGAGATTTAATGGGAAATAATTTTTGAGATAATGAGCTAACATCTCCTCTCTTCTAGAGAAAATTGTATAGAAGCAGTGACTTACATCAATGACCTAAAAGATCTTTGTGTATTTATATCTTATTTTTGAAGTAAAATGATATGGCACATGGAATTACAGAAGTAGTCACAGGTACTTTATTTCCTCAATTTTGACTATTTAATTGTGTTAATTTGTGGATTTTATATCACCTGGATATCTGTCTTTCCTTCTTAAAAGTTGTTTTCCCTATTGACCATATTAGTTCCATGAGAGTTCTGTTTGTTGTCTGTATTTTTAACCTACAAGGACAAAGATGTTTCAAGCTTCCCAGGCATCAGATTTGTGAAGACAGTGAGATTATGGATTTAAATTATTTTTTCAGTGGTCAGAATCCTTATACTGGAGCTAAAGGCTCTTATTCTGAGTCACAATCCACGCTGCCTTATGTCAGCTGTATTTAATACAAAGCGAAACAGCATAGCCATCTGAACTAAGGGACCTTCCGTTCCTTCAGCATTGGGCCAGATGTTGCCAGTTAGGTGCCTCTGGGTGCCTTTGTTCAGTAAATTTAAATTCTTATTCGGTGTATCTCTCAGCAATTTATTTTTTTTCTGAAACAAATTTGTAAGACTTCTTTAGCTCAGGAGAAATTTCCCCACAACTGCTAAACTTCCTTGTTTCTGAGATTCTCAGCATCATTATGAATTCCTACATGAGTTCATGTGCTGTCTGCTGGTGTCTTCATCCCATGAACCAGACTGGCTATTTCCTGAAAAACAAATTGATTGTGCTTTCCACTTAGGCTTTTCCACTTTTCTTAGGCTCCTGAGCCAAAGTACTTGCTAAAATTCCAACATCATTTTTACTCTCAGCAGGTCTAATGTTTGTAACCCTGAGGTGAGCTGCCTGTGGTCAGACAATGTGATTTCTGCCTCTTCTACCACAGAGCACACAGGATCTGCCTGATCTTCACATTAGGTGAAAAAACCTCCATGTTCTTAAAAATTTTACCCAGTTTTGTTTCTTGACAGATTGCAAGCAGCGTGCCTCCACATTTTCAGTACATAATGATATCAAATAAGCTATCTTTGAGTACAAGTCTCTGCTAAGTGAATGCATGACACTTATTTCCATCTTCTCCAGCACTGATACTCTAAGTTGGAGGGAAACTGTATTAACTTCATCTTTAAAACCTCAAGGATTAGAAGGAGATGAGTTTTTTTATTATTATTGGGTTTTTTCTCCTGTGAAGTTCATGATGCTTTTCAGGAATCAGGGTTCTTTAATTTTTTTAGGAGAACGTCTACCTCTTTTACTCACTAATTATCATTAATCAAAAATTCAAATGTGATGAGATTGAATGTAAATTCAGTTAACCCTTCCACATTGAAATGGACCCCCAGATAAAAGATTTATTCCATGTTTTAACATGGGAATGGGAAACTAAAGCAGAGAGTTACAAATGTAAGGTCGGTGATGATACAAGGAACCAACTGATGTTTTGTTTACAGAGTGATGCAGTGAAGTTATTAAGAAACTGGTATGTAAGAGAACAACTATCCCACTCTCTAATTTTACTAGCCAGGCTTGTACCATATCTCCAATTGGCCAAGAACAATGCAACGTCCTAAATCTGAACAGATGTATTCTGGCCAAAGCAAGTAAGAGAGAATAAACATCTCTTATGTTTCTGTACAGATATCACCACTTAGTGGCATACATGTAACTGAATGAATAGTTGCTACCCAGAAGACATGGGCATTTCCAGTTCTCTCCCAAAATGAAAATCTAAAAAGGTGAGAGGTTATAGAACATGTCAATATTCTGTTAGCATTTGATTCAATAAGGTGAGTGACACTTTAACCTGATTCCACTTTGACTATCTTCTATTCCATATTCCATTGACAAAGTTTTTTATCTTGTTCAGAAGCAACTGATGCAATCTGGTCTGCTGTGGTAAAGCACATCATAATCCTTCAAAATATGCTTAATGAAAGTGAAAATAAAAAGAATAACTATTTACTTACTGGGAAAAAATATTTCTACAATTTTAAAGGTAAATAGAAGACTGGAATATTTTCTGTACTATTTCTTCCTTTCACATAGATAATTTTTCATTATCAGAGTGTCTAGAAGATTTTATTTTAGTGCCATCAGAATCTCAGTACCTCAAAAATCAGTTCTTCATCAACATTGATTGCAGGGAAGAGACCTGTCTGTGCAATCATGAGGCATAGATCAGCTCAGGATCTTTATGTACCACATGATGGGAATAGGAAGGCATTTACTTGACAGCTCCTTTTCCAAGGGTAAATTGCTGATAGGTGTAGTGCTCTGTAAAGGCACTAGAGAGCTTGAGAGTTTGGAAGCCTGTTTCTCACACACACACATGGACACACACTCTTCCTTTTCCTTTCATCATGTGCTTTTGTTCAAAACTGGTCATTCTTCCTGATAGAAGGCAAAACTGGCTGTAACTTTGTCTTGCATTAGTGGCTCCAGCATATCTGGGCTGATATAATTTCTGGTCTACATTTACAAAATTGAAGGTTCAGTAGGTTGTCTCTGTCAAGTCAGATTGCCTTCTCTTACTTGTGAGCTATGTGATGGTGGTTTTGTTAAGACTTCTGGGCCTGAGGTATAGAGTATAAGCACTACATATGGAAAAGATGCATATCTTTGTGAAGGTTAAAAGTGGGGAAAAAATGTACTAATTAATATCTTACTGGGAATTGTATGTTGTACTTCAATGAAGAGCCCACTAAAGTATCTTTAAATGAGCTAGTAATGTGTAAGCCAATATTTGGCTATCTGTCTTCTGTCTCTTGAACCCACTCCTGCTTCTCAGCCTTTGCAAATACCTGAGGGCCTGAGACCTTGGCCAGCCAAAATCACCCAGCTAGGCTCAGCAAAAGTGGGATGAGTGTCCCCTGCCGAGATCCCAAAAAGACCCACACCAATGGATGGTGATGAACTTCACCTCACCTGACCCTAACACAGATGGGAGCCACCTCAGCTAGTGATGAGTGAAGGATCTCTCCCTGATTCTTTCCTCAGGGCAAATGTGATCTTAGGCCAATTATGAATTTTAGCCTTCATCTTCCAGTGCTGCTTTTTCCAAAAGTGTAGTAATACATCTCTCTTTTCTCAGCTGGTGGTCTGAAAACCCTTCATGAGAGAGTTACTACCCCAGGTGTTTTCTACAGCCCCTAAGAGCATCAAGCTCTAATATGGCATGGAGCATGTATGCACTACTATACCTCAAATGCTACTGACACTTCACCCTGCTCAGTCTTCACCTCAACAACAGAGGCAATAAATATCTAACATAACTGAGTATGGCTCAAAACACCAAAGGATATTTATTTCTTTAAGGGATGTAAGTATATTCTTGGCTAATGTTTTCGTTCCAAACACAGTTTATAAGAAAGAGGCATATCAGCTACTAGACTTTGCTGTATTAATAATGAAAGGCAAATAGTTGAAGCTATAATGTAAACAGAGGGATACCAAAATGCAGTGCTCACATAATGTGTTAAGTGAAGCATTATTGATTGGTCATAGGTAGGAAAAAACACTAAACTAAATTAATTCCTAAAGTAACACTGTTAAAGAAATTTGGGGGAAGCCAAATGATTATAAGCAAAATAAAATAATCTAAATCTGTTTGACACATAAGACAATACAAGCTAATGAACAGTGCTTTCCAGCACTCTTTATAGAGACAATCAAAAAAAAAATGTGAGAGGGAATGAGGCAACAAACTGTCATATGATTTTTTTGTGCTTCTGTTCTAATAGCTCTTTGCATATTAATGTGCAGTAATGTGTTGATCATTTAAGCCTGGATAGCAAAATAAAAACCTAAACACTGTATTTTATCCCCTTGTCTAATTTCTTAGCATGAGTTTCAGTTTGTCATAGCTGATGATTATTGATCATGAATTTAAGTGATCTATTCTGGATTCCAAAGTGAAAGAACATCTGGACCAAATTACTTTGTGCCAAATACATTTTGTGAATTTTGTTTTTTACTTATATTGCATTGTCATTGTTTTGTTGTTACAAGCTAATCTGCTTTAATATAACTTCACTTGAGAAATACCATTTGTGTTTTCTTCTAGGGATCATGCTACTGTCTTCATCATGTCTGTTTCCCCTGGGTGCTAATAAAAAAATTCCAGTCGTTGTGATATCCACACAAATATCCCTCATTCACCAGCTGAACTACCTATTAGATGATATCCAAGTGCTTGTTGATGAGGTCATCGGGTAGTAAGAGACCAGCTTCCAGGCAAGTAACATATCCAATACTTCTTACTTTGAAAGACTATCATTGACTTGATATTCTGTGTATGTGTTCTTCTTTATATATACCTTACAATAATTACAAAGTGTATCTGATGTTGGTGAAGCTCTTTTTCTCCTCTAAATTGACCACAAAAGATAAATTCTGGCCACTGAGTTACCTGCTCAGTGATGCAGCCCTGGCTGGCCTTACTGCTTAAGCTGAGCAAAAGATACCAAATATGTCTGGGTGGACATGGACAGTGCATATTAATGGGCCTCATTCTGTCCTGCCATGTGGACAAAATGGTTTCCTTTCTGATGCTAAGAGAAAGTGGGAATGGGATCTGTTCCTTGAAAGAAGATGCAAACAGCTGGATCAAAGCATTCACTTGTCTGTGGACGCTCAGTCTGACCATATGACTACTTAACAAGTATGTTCATGGTAAGGCCACTTAAGAGAAGCACAAACCTCAAAATTCGAGCTAGGCTGGTACACTCTTTGCTAACAGAACTGGCATTTCACTTCAGTCTTAGAGGCTCCAGCTGGGATGTCCTTTTGGGGCAGTATTTCGTGTAGAGGCCTAAAAGGAACACTGCTACCAACATTCTGAACATATTGGGTATTTAGGATGCTTTGGATGTTTCTTTGCACATTTTCTACACAGTGAAAGAAAAATGACTCAGTATGAGTTCACCAAAACATACTTCTACTGTGTTGAACAAATCTTTCTAATCCTTGCTCTTTTTTACTTTTTGAGGTATAAAATTGTTTCAGACCTTATATTGCACTGACATGTACAGCCAAGTAACAGCCTCAAAATTTACATTCACCTAGTTTTCATTAATCAGATACTTCCCATCAGCAGAGTTTACTTTTTTTTATACCCATTGTATGGAGTTTATAGCTTACCACCTTATTTTTAACAAAAGCAGGGATTTCAAATAAAGTGGTATTTTAAAGTGGTGCTCTGATGATTCATGCTAATATATATGTAGTTTCTGAACCTTCAGTTATTCAAACCTTTAAATTACTTTCAATAGAAAAGAATCACTGCACACTACACTACTCTCCAGATTAATTGAGGTGAGTAATACATGAGAAAAAAATGGTTTTCTATCTTTGAAATGACATGATTATCAATATTTAGTACTCCCTTTTGTTCACAAGTGTCAGAAACACTAAAGAAACTACTTAAAATATGAACTTTTGCTTGCATTTATGTTGTCTTATTAGTCTCTGCAAAGACAGACATACTGATCAAAGACTGGTAAGGCAAATGGGATGTTTTTCATTCAGCAGAGATTAGAGAACTCAAGTTTCCAATTAATCTTACAATCACCTGTGTCATTTTTAAGTAATATAGTATTATCTACCTTTACACCTCTTCTGAAAGGGCCAAGGGAGATTCTGGAATACATATGTCACCCATTACTGATTGCAAGCTCCATTTACTGTTAAATCAACTAATATTTGTGTTAGCAACCTTGTTCCTCACCTGTAAAAATGGTGACATTTTTCATAAACATGGAAAAGATTTAGGGATATCCACTCATACCAGTGTAAACTGAGTCAAATGTGATGGACTGCATACTCTTCTGCTGTTAGCTTATTAAACCTCACATTTAAAAGCCCAGAAAACTCAATTGTTAACTACTTTGTGAGAGCGGTGGAGAAAAAATTGTCATTTTAAAGGGCATGCTCTCCTTTGTATGCCTTCATTTATTTTTTAAAATATATTAATGCTATCACGGAACTGGTGAAATATATTTTTTTCTAGTTTGCCATGGCTTAAAGGCTGCTCCTAAGATTAACTTGGGAACACAGAGGAAAGGAATCTAAATTCAAATGAAGCCATGAGATTTTACATAATAACTACAACTAAGAGCTTTAAGGAAAAGTTCCCTTAGAAAATAACTAGCCAGTTTGGAGCTGTACTCTAGAAGAAGCAGGTATAAGTTTGATGCTAGTAGGAAGCATTTAAAACTTCATCCTGTTGCAGACACTGCTGCCTGCCATTGGTCCCAGTTTGCAGTCTGCAAAACAGATGATATTTCAACCAGATGGAGTGAATGTTAGAAGATACATGACTCCATCCTGGCATCAGTGGGGAGAGTTCAACACATTGTACTTTTAGTCTTCAAAAGGAAGAGGTGTCTGTAGGGGCACAAAACAGATTGAATATCAATTGAGAAAAGTTACTTCATTAGCAGTTCTTTGGTATAACAGAAAAATAAAATTAATGAGTTAAGAGGAAAAGGCACTGACAGTCCCTTAAGGGGTACAGATGCTTGTGTGAATGAGTCATATCACTTAGGGGAGTAGCAGTCTGAATGTACATACATTTGCTTTATCTTTGCAAAAAGAAGGGATAAAATACAAAAAGGACATTATTCTGCAGAGGTAAAAAGAATATCAGAACCCAGAGGACTGTATATATTTTTTCAGAAAGGACAGTTCAGAGGAAAAATTGCTACCATCTAGTTGTTCTTTTTCTTTTATTATGCTATTTTATGGAAATATAAGTGAGCAGCATAGCCTGCAAATTTAGCATCATAAATAGTGTGAAGATTCAGAGTTGAAGATAACCTTGTTATCTTGCTCTGTCTTCCTGTGCTCATTTCAAATCTCATTAAAATGTGTCATGAATAAAGAAGGGAAAAGTCCTGTTTATACCTAATTCTCTCTCTTCTTCTTTTTTTTTTCCTACGGAGATCCAGCCAGAATGCTTAAAAAAATTGTTTGCCTCTTTTTATGCTTTTCTTTTATTTGCCTGCTCTCTTCTTATCACAGTTCTTTATCTTTAGCCCATTGGAATTCTGATGAGAGGGAAAGCAGGCAAACTGCATTGCTGTGGAACTACAGCTTCCAGGCCACTGGGTGTCCAGATCCTTAGGGAATTCCCTGCCATGGGGCACAGTGACACACACTGTCTCTGCATTTGACCTGGGTTTGCCTTTCTCGTTGACTTACACCCAGGCTCTTCTGGAAAAAGCAGTTGTTTGGCCCATGCTTGAGCCTGTTATATAATGAGAATTCACATCCAGTGCAGGAACTACTGGGAACCAGACAGAGGTGGGACTGCTGTATCTTTGGCTGCAGCTGAATTGTAATTTTTGGAGATGACAGTGAAAAAAAAAGTTTGATGGATACTACAGAAGATAGAGCTGAGCATGCTGCTGTAGCAGGGCTAGTTTGTGTTGGCAACTGAATAATTTTTTTCTATTCCTTAAGACAAAGAAGAGAGGGAAGAAAAAACTTCGACTTGTATATTAATGGGAAGGTGGTTTACATTTCAAATCTTCTTCAGAAAATTGCAAGGCAACGCTACTGTGTTTTGTTTTAGATATTTTTGGTCTTACGCTTGAAGTCCTGCAACTGCTAAATTACTTGCATGTTTAATCTGTCAAGTACTGTGCTCATTGCAAGAATGTAAAGAGTAGAGATATTATCTTGAAGAGCTACGTCTTAATCTTTAATTCACAGAATTGTCTACAAACAGTGGTCCTTCCTAAAGTGTACTTTCAGAGGTAAAAAAACCATTCTTTTCTTTCAATAGCAGGATACAAAAACCAAGCACTGATTTTATTTTTTTTCTGAGGCTTACTGCAATGTATTGCTTCATGCCCTTTGACTTTACTAGCACGACACTGAAGCCTGTGGATTGCTTGCCTGACTGGCTAGATAATACTGTTCTATTTGCTGCCTTTGTCCTTAGATACAGTATATTCTCAAAATACTGATAGCTAGTCTACTTTTAGTATATGAAGCCTAAGACATATGGGCAAGGCTAATTCCACAATCACTCTCCACTGAGGTGGTATTTGATTCAGATCTGCAAGAATTTGACTGATTTTGCAGGAAACTTTGTTCTGCTAATGCCTACAAGCACTATAACATGCTGACTTAAACAAAAGAAGACACTCAATTAAGGTGAGCAAACATCACATAGTCTCTCTTCCCTAAACTCAGAGAGAAAGAAGTCAACAGGGGAAACAAGTGTGGGACACCAAAATATTTGTAGTGCGGAAGAGGCAGGGAAAGAGAAGATGACCTCTAACTGCCCTGCACTCTGTGCTCTTTGCAAGTCAAAAACCATCCCAAGAAGTGCCACTCAGATACTCATTTCTTTTTCTGGTCTCAACATCACCAGTCAAACAGCCCTATAGCACTCTGTTCACTGCCAAATGTTCCTGTCCCTTTCACTTTCAGCTGCCTCTGGAAATGTTTAATGTGGCACGGCAAAATGACTGGCAAAAAAATTCCACAACATTATTTACTGTGGTACTTTGATGTTTTATTGAATGAAACCATCTGTTCAGGAATGTTTTCCAATGTTGTGGGCTAGATCTAGAATTTACTGCTGCAATATAACTTGTCTGAGGGAGTTTCATAATAGGAATGCCACCCAATGTATCACAGATATGTGAGATTCTGGGTAAGAGGAATATTGCAAAAGCTCCTATTTCCTCCCATAAAACAGAGTCAACTGACTTTTTGATGGTAAAGATTCAAAACAGTGTCAATTTTTTTTTTGTTACAGTCAAATAGCTATGTTCTATGTGCTCTGTAAACTTGAGATTCAGGATATTTCTTAAATTAGTTCAGTGGCTCACAGGACATACACTTGTGGCTGATAGCAGAATGCACTATAAATAGATTTATGGGCATTTTAAGAAAATATTGGTAGCAGACAGAATATGTAACAAGGTGGCATTTCATTAACTTTTTCTTTTATACTGATAGAAATGGGAGTTTTATATTGAGAAGAATGAGTTTTGGCCTTTTCCTCCCCCTCTGAATTACTAGCTACTTTGAAGTGAAACAAGAGGCAGCTGCTGATGGAAGTCAGCTGTTTAGTTAATCTGAGGGCTGGGATTTCAAGGATGTATTCCAGAACAGCTCATATATGACCATAATTAGCTAAATAACATAAATAATTAAAGTTGCAGCCTGGGCCTTCCTCATCAAGGTGTTTAAATACATAATTGATGTGTGCTTGGACTTTCAAAAGTAAGAAAAAAGTATACTCGAGTTAAACTTAAGTATTACACAGTATGTGCAATGAGATGGACAATAGTCTCTAAGACTTCTATTTATCGGAAATGCCATGTACTACGTTATACATAGTAGATGTATCCATGTACTACGTACTTTAGACAAAAGCTTATCAGTTCTGTAAAAGAAAATTAGAAAATTCCTTTGACCCAAGTCCTCTGCTAACCATCTCAAACATGAATACTTTAGCCACAAAATGCATTTCTTGCTGAGTCGTAGTACCTTAGCAGATTAGCAAAAATTAATACCATGTGTGAGTAGGCAGGATTTAGCTGATACAAAATATAGTCACATACCTAGTAATGTAGCTGTAAAGCTAACTTGATAAAACTGGTTTGGAATAGGAGATGATGAGTGTTTTCCCTTAGAACCAATCCATAAAAGAACAGTGCAAAGATACAGGGGTGCACAGGCTCTGCCATTGCCTGGTTTTTAAACACTCAAATAAGGAACAAACAGCTTTGTAGTGTCCATTTTCTGCAAATTGTCCCATGTAAGCATTAGCAGGGATTGCATGGGGTGAAGGAAAAGTTGATAATTGTCATTTTTTTCTGAACTTTTTAGGAACAGAAGTACTCAGAAACTTAGCCCCAGTCCACATGAAACGTGAAGCTGAGTTTTTCCCAGGCGCAGAAAGTGTTAAAGTTATGGAGATGATTTACCACCTACATAGAGGAAGTGAGAGGTTTCAGCAGCATTAAAAAGTTCCCCTGGTCTGCCTTGCATAGGAGACATAATTTTGAAATCACAGTTGGGTTGTTCAGGGCTCCTCTTCTTACAGCTTTGAAAATTTCCAAAGCGGATGCTGTGCAATTACAGTGTCTGAGACAGCTGGAGTCTCAGCATCTTCTGTCCAACTTCCCTAACCCCCATAATGGAGCACCAGCACGACTTTCCAGGATACAGATCCCTGAACCTGGGACATTTTAAGAGGTATTGTTGAACCTGCCCCCCTGCTTTTTTTTTTTTTTAATTGGGTGGACCCAGGAGCTCATTCTTCTTTTCTTAAACATTAGATGGAGAGGAGTCAAATACATTCTACTGTAGATTCAGTTTATTCACAATACTTTAATAAATTGAATTAATATACACTTAGTTTTAGGGGGTCTTTTTAAGTACCAAATTCCAAAGAGATCTGGACTTTTAATCAGCTTTGATTTAGAATATGTTTTAAGTAGCATGTCCTATTTTGTAATCCCTTTGAAATGAACTTTTAAGTTGGTTAAGGGGGTTTGCTATATTTTACTTTTGCCTTGATTTTGCCTTTCTATCTTGGGACTATGAATAAAACCAAGAATCATACACTCAAATCTACCCATCTCCTTCCTTGAGCTGGATTTCTCACAATATTAACATGGTTCAGAAGTGAAGCTCCCAGGAGAAATTGTGTTAAATGCTTTGACAAACCTGAATTTTTCAAAATCGTCCTACACCATAGTGATGGAAATACTTTAGGGCAATGGGATATTAATGCAAGCAAAGTATCCAGAAGGCAATAGAGTATGCACTATATAGTGTACGTTTTTTGATAGTTTAACAAAATCACTAAACAAAGGTCGCGTTCAAAAAAATTTATGAACCAACAGAACAAATTCTGTTTCTGAAATCATTTTATGACGTATTAAACTAACTGGTTAGTAAAAATAGAACAGGAGTCATGGTATTTTTCAGGCAAATGTGAAGCTGAAAACATTCCCTTAAAATATGCTAAACGTAATCCAGATGCAATTTAAAACTAAATGAGGATATTTTCTTTAATAGAGAAAACACTGAAGAAGGAGTTTGATTGTGTGTGTATGTATACAGAAGAAGCACTTCAATCAAAATAAATCTATAGAGATGTGAATTTGAGATTCCATTACTAACAGACATAGGAGTACTTAATAAGTCTTTACTCAAAACATCTAGATACAATTCCCCCACTCTGGAAATAAGACTTGGTCTACACTTTTGAATCTTTGGATTTAAACACTCTTTGTGTTTTAATTTTTAAATGGAGATATTGGAAATATTTCCCTACATTTTTATGGATTTTAAATAAATATTTGTTTACCTTAGAACAAAAACAACTTCTCATTTACCAAATAAAAAAATCTATTGATGAATAAAACCACTATAAAATATTCATATATCATTCTTAAGCCAGAGCTATGCCTGTTTAGTTACATATTTATCATGTTATAAGACTTTTTATATAATTATCATGTATATAAGACTTTTCACCTTGGCTCAATTACAAAATGTGAAATGAAAATGAAATACATAAATACTTGAGATGCTTAGAGAAAGAGCATAGTTATCTCATTTCCCAATCATTTTTTGTCAGGAGTTTGGTCTTCCAAGTGTACATTGAAAGTTCAATTTATCAAATTTTAGCCTCACAGATAAGTAACTTCTTAATTTTTATGTTTCCTGATTATGATTTTTCAAGAAAAGTAAAAAGTTGTGTTTCTGTTCCAATTCCAGATGGTTTTATCAATGCTGTTAATAGTTGGGAAATGGCTGCTGAATCAAAAGAGAGTGGCTATAAAATTTTGGAGATGAAGGGCTGTATTAATGAATGGATCTCTCTAATGAAAGCATTTATGTTTTGTTACAGAAATACTTATTTTTATTTCAGTAAAGAACACATGGTGTTCATGCCAAAGACAACTCCTGACTACTCCAACCAGATGGACCATGGGAAGGCAAAATGAGGTAACTTCTATTATAATATTTTTTAATTAATTTTATTTTTATTTATTTATTTATTTTAATTTTATAATTTTATTATAATATTTTTTTAATCATGTTGAATTCTCTGGTGTCCCATGAAGCAAAGGATTTGAAGCCATGATGTGCTGTAGAGGAGACCAATACTGTCAAAACTGAGTCATAGACAATGCTTAATATACAGCATGAGAAACTAATGTTTAGTTAGCTGCAGCAGGGCTTCATAATATTGTGGCTCCATAAATGAGAAGGCTCTCCCTCATCCTTCTGACAGTCATGGCTGTTTCCTAGGACTGTGTTAATCTGTCAGTCTGAGCTGTGTTACACGACCATGTAAAGATTTCATTTTCATACAACAAAAATTTTATTTTATGGGCATAGGAGAATCTCATGACAAAAGTATAATTTCTTATACCCCATTCAAACTAGTATAGAAACGTATCTTCCTCAATACGTAAAATGGCTGACTCACAAATTTTTCGCCCAAGTTACTTTTCAGAATATGCTGCTCATTCTAATTTTTCTTTTCCACAGAAAATCATTGCTCCCATGCTTTTACTGTTTACCTCTTACTTATATCAGAAAATATAAATCATAGTAGGAAGATTAGAAAATGGATTCTAAGAATGTGAGAAACAGATCTCACTGTATTGTAACACGTCTGCATGAATCATTTACCTCCCTTGACCATGCTGCTGTCACAACTGTCCTGAGCTTCCTGTTGCCATGGCTGGACTGTCAGTCTCACCCAGGCAAAGACCCTAAAGCTGTTCACGTATGTCTATGTGGCACTGGAGGGCACAAACAGACTTATTACCATCCACTGGGTTCAGTGCTGCTGTCTCCTCAGCTGGAGACATCATCACAGCCAAGCTAGCTGCAGCCTTGCTAGGAGAGCCCTAATGACTGTCCTTTCTCATGAAGTCAGTGTTTACACTGGGTAAGAAACAGCAGGATGGTACAACTGCAGCTTAGCTCAACTCAGTGTGTTTTCTAATGTCAGATCTATATACATATATATATTTATATGTAAATATAAAACCATAAAGAGCAATTTCAATAATCTAAAGTGTTCACTTAGCTCTTCATCTCAATAATACTCTATATGGTTTTCCCCTTTATTGATTTGGCTTTGAGACGCAAGAAGTTCACATTAAAATGTCATTGCAAATAGACATCAGTATAAAGGAAAGCATTCTGGCAATCTGAGAAAATCTGACTTTTTCCTCTAAGTCCATTCAGAAAACAATGTTTTGGTTCTCTGTTGTAGGTAAGATGCAAAAAGAACTGACAGTGCTGAACACAGCGTTTGGAATTAATAAATGAGGTAGTGCAATCACTATCTAAGAATGACCCAATGTAATCACATGATGACTTAAGAAATCTGCATGCCTGGAGTGTGACTCAATGCAGGTATGTACATGCTAGGCAAGGGGATTGGTATACTGGATAATGCTTCATCTATACATGGGTTAATGTTTGTTGTAAATTATCTCTATTTATATCTGCTTATATTTTGCTGGTATATCACATTTGCGTCAAAGAATACGTATGTCGAACTCTGTTATTATTTCTATAAAAACCCAACGCTTAATGCTTTCAACACTGTTGATGTTATAGTCATCTTCTATAAGCTGCTTTAAAGTATGAAGTTTGTTTTCTTTCGGAGCGTATTTTTTTTGCTGTGGCTTAGAAAAATGTTCTATATGACTTTGGTGAAGATGGTTTGAAAAGCATGCTTTGGAAAAAAAATCATAGTTTCTTTCTGCATAAGGACAGGCTTTGGCTGTCAGGGTAGAGATTCATGACAATTTTTTCTTAGTTCCTGAAATATGAAAGTATGTAATCATGCAGACTCCGTCAGCTGTGAAATAAATGTTGTGAGAGATGTAGTTAGAATTTAGAGAGTAGTGGTAAAAAAAAAAAAATAGAGCTTCATCTGAGAAAATTACTCAAAAGTACACAACAACCACATAAAACTCTGACTGCACTGAGACTGTGCCCATTTAAAAATGATGGGGCAATTGTATCTCTCACCTTTTCTTTTCTGTCTCTGTGCTAGAAGACTTGAAAGAATCTCCAGTTTACACAATCTGGGTATATTGTTGTCTTCGTTTTACTGGCAACTCACCCTCAGGTCATTCTCTAATACCCATTAAGCTGCTTTGGGTTTTAGCTTATTGTATTTGAATTTACTGTACACACAAGTGCAGAGCTAGGTTCTCTATCTATAATACAAACTACAGTAATAGTTTCTTTAAAAATACTCTTCTGATGATGCCTGATGGGGTTTTTTGTCCTTTTTCCATTATACTTTTACACTCTTTTATATATCCTTTTACCCTTCCCCATTCCTGTACTTTTTACTCCCTGTATCTCAACCCTATAACCCTTGTACCCTTGTCCTGCTCAGAATTCTTTGGGGAAGACAAAACATCCCCACAATCTCAAAAGCATGACGCACCAACCTTGAACAGAGCCCCATCACTGAGACATGTTTTTTGTAAACTAAGTAGTAATCTTTTGGGGGGGGGGAATTTTAATAAGGGGCAATTACTTCATTTGTTAGACTTCTTATTGGAGACTTTTAGATAAGTATGCTAATCTAGGGGGTCCATAAATTGTATACGGGGGATATCGTCGGAGCTCGAGTCGTCGTGGTGCACCTGGAATCCTATTAAACCAAGGTAATACCCTTTTCCTATACTGTGTGTCTGTGTCTCAAATTTTTATCAGCATTTAAGGCATCATTGACTATAAGCAGTGCTAAAAAACTATTGTAGTATTTCAAGTGAGAGACAGAAGAGTTGACAAAACATTACCTCATAGGAATCTGTGAAACAGTTATAAATTCATTGGCTTACTCACCTGTAACTCAGTTCCTACTTGTCTGTAGCTATTGTGCTTCTAAAGATTACATACTTATTAAACCATGGTGCCAGGTTCTGACCTACAATTTTGACAGGGTTTGTGCAGACTGTGTTGTTAAAGTATCATAGCGTACCAAGACCATAAACTGAATCAGCCATGTACATTGAATTATTTGTGGTTATTACAATGTGTTCTTTAAATATGGAGAGGCAAGAGTGTTTCTGAAGATGGAAAACTCTATGCAGCTGAATCATAGAAAGGATTCTTTCACTCAGAAGATCACAACATGAAGACAGAAAACAGTTTTCTTACCAATCGCCCACAACATCTGCAGAAGTTAAAGTTTCTGGTATAATTTCTAATAGTGTGAAATTAAAAAAAAAAAAATTACTTTTTTAAAAAAACCCTGTATTTTACCTTCAAGATATGAGCTATTCCATACATATTCTCCAGTGCTTTTCATCTACAACCTACATGTATGATTCCAAGGCAGTGGTGATCAAGACACTCTGTAGGACAAGAAAAGGAACGAGTATCTGAGAGTGAGATTCTATGCGGGTACATGAATATGATCACATATATGCCAGCTATTGCACATTCAAGAAATGACTGTGCATCAAATGCCACATCTTTTTGCAATGTGACGCTCCCAAGTGAAGCATTTGGGACTGCCTTATGGGAGCACCCAGGTAAGTGCATGCACTAAGGCAGTAACTGTGCGGTCACAGTGTTTACTTTAGCAATAGAGTTGATATCTACTTTAAACTGCTGTCAATATTTCACTTCTTACAAGCAGGACATGAATATAAAACTTGGCATGAATGTGCCCCATTTTTGGGCAACCTTTGAGCTCAGAGGATAGAAAAAATAGACAAGGGAAAAGGTGCTGATACTTTTGAAAAGTACAAGAATCATTTGGTAGACTTTACACTGTCTATATGTATACACTCCCAGGAAATATTCTTCCAAAAACCTAAAGCACACTGAATATTGTCAGTGACACCTAGGAAAATAGGTACTCACTGTCATTCATTGGTGTACAAAAGTCTCCATTAATAAAGGCATTTAAACCAGTAGGATGATTACAGTGAAGGCCAGTTTTCTTGAAGCCAAGTTGAAAATGACATGCTGAAATGTCATGATGTTTCATTTAAAAAAGGGCATTAGTGTGATTTGTTCGGTGGATGCTAGTTTTGATCTTGATAATGCTATAGACATGCTGAAACTTTATCATCTAAATAAATTCCTTTCTGGTTCCTCTGGGCAACCATCGTTTCTTTACTGATGTTTGTTGTTATTGCTGTGTAGGTTGTACACTAGTACAACTGTTTGGGGCATTGTGCTGTAAAATGTCATTCAAATTACTCTTGTTAAAAAAAAAAAAAGTGCCAAAGGGGTTGTTTCCAGTTATGGGGCATCTGCAACCTCTCTTGCCAACCTGTTCTAGTGTTTTACCACCCTCAAAGTAAAAAATTTCTTCCTCATATCTAGTCTGAACCTACACTCTTTCAGTTTAAAATAAATATCCCTCATCCTACTGCAACATGCATAACTGGATCTGTCCCAATCTTTACTATAAGACCCTTCAAGGTATTGGAAGGCCATAAAAAGGTCTCCTGGGAGCCTTCTCTTCTCTAAGCTGATCAACTCCAACTCTCCTAGCCCTTCCTCACAGGAGAGTTGTTCCATACCTCTCATAAATTTGTGGTTTGAAACTGCAACTGTACACAGAGTGCACATGGTGAATCTAACTCTGTGACTGTGATGAATGACTGAAAATTTTGCTATATAAATGAATTCTGTTCTTTAGAAAACCTACAGATGTTCTGGTAAATCATCTATGCCGTTCTGAATAACAGAAATACAAAGAATAGATCTAGTGTTAACAGCCTTTCCTGTTAGTCTCATGTGAAGTCTGCAAACTGAGGCTCACTCATAGAGGAGCATGCGCATATTTCCCTTAGGAGTACACTTTGCAATTGAAGAGTGACTCAAAAATCAAATGACAGAACTCCTGTGCTTAAAAAATCATAAAGGCAGCAGACTGCAGAGCACTGAAGTAATCTGTTAAAAAGCACGAGTTTGCTGCCCCATCTATTACTGCCTTCTGTGCTTTCAGACTTATATACATATATGGAAACCCCAAGCACAAGTACTATGGTTTATTTTGGAATAAAAAAGATCAGCCACTCACAGTAAGAACATTTCATCACTTCATCAGATATTAGAAACTGATGAACTACTTATATGTAATAAATGTGGCTCCATCCATCACCTTTTTAATATTTTTCTTTGTTTAAATGATATTTATTGAAAGTAAATATGTTACAGAACAATCTGTCTGAGTGCCTGGCTTCCTACTAGAGGTAATAGTGATGATAGAAAGCATAATTGTTTGGCCCACAGAAAAGGATTTTTTTTTTCTCTGAAAATCATTAGGTTTTATCAATGTTATTTTTTCAAAGGTAGTAATTCATGAAACAAAAAAGCCTGGGCAAATACAGCATTGAACTTTCATTTATTTTGCATCTGTTAGGGAAAAAATGCACATAGATAGGAAAGGGCTCCTTTGAGTGTGAAGCATGAAATGTAACAAGAAGTGGGATTTTAGCTCTGGTCCCCCACATCATTTGCTGTCTGTATTGAGGCACTAGAGGGAAGTTGTGGGCAGACTGGTGTCCATGGCGTTAGCTGTCAACACCCAGTGCGTTGCTCATACACACTTTCATTGCTCATGCTTGCATAGCAGAAACTATTGAAGCACCAGTGCTAGACAGCCCAACACAGGAAAAAATTTGTGATAACTACTTTTACCAGATTTCTGATCTACTGCCTTCTGTATAACTATCATTACATACATTCTTTCCTGTATTATTTTGCATCAACACTGTAGTTCTCAGTCTAAGTTTTTTAATATATTTTTTTCTTTATTTTAAAAAAATACTTGCCTAGGCAGGTTACATGAATGACTGGGAAAAATTATTAAATTGCTCTATGAACACACCATCTATTTTAAAGAAATTACATATATTTTAAAATATATCTTTTTCATTTCATAAGCTCAACTTGATTGTACACTTAAATTCTGTAGTCAAAACTATGAAAATACAATTTGTTAGATTAATGTAAGTGCTGTGTTTCACGGAAAGAAAATTTGTCCAATTTGATAGTGGATAATGTGATTTATGTTTATAAAATTCTCAGTTAAACACATGGTTATATGCCAACATACTACAGTTATTTCACATGAAAAACTAATTGGAGGTAAATTAAAATTAATTATTAGGAGCATATCCTATTTTTTCTTAATAATTTCTCCTAGTAAAGAGATTAACTTTGGAAACCTACTCCAAAATATGTGATATTATGTACACTGTCAGGTATTAAGAAAAAGGAATCTCAAACTGCACTCCATTTGGTACAAAAATTAAAAGATAATGCATTTCAGCACTGATGTTTCTCTGTTGTGATTGACTTAATTTTGGGCCAATTAGTTCAAAGGTATTCTTGGGTACTTGAGAGTCATCTGCAGATGTTTCATGTTAGAAGCTTTTAAAACATTACCTCTTTGTTGCTAGCTGCCATATAGCAAAGAAAGCATTAAAAATGTCACATTTTAACTTTCAGCAGTGAAGACAGCTTGAAAATTTCCTGCCCTCCCTGTTCTGCTTTTTGTCATTGAATCATAGTATCATAGAACTACGGAATGATTTTGGTTGGAAGGGACCTTGAAAGGTTATTTAGTCCAACCCTTCTGTGATGAGAAAGGACACCATCAATTAGATTGGGCTGTTCAAAGCTCCATCCAACCTGACCTGGAATGTTTTCAGAGATAGAACATCTACCACTTCTCTTGGCAACCTGTTCCATCACTGCTTCTCTCAACTGCTGCTGTTCACTATATTTGCTGTGTATGTTGTGCTAATACAATTTTTCAGGGATTGTGATATAACATGTAATTTAAATGACACCTGCTTAAAAACAACAACAAAAAAATTCAAACATGTTAATTCAGATCAGCTGAGTGCCTTGTTTTGCAGTGTCCCAAGATAATATAGTTTTGTGAGAATTACATAGGGAGGAGGGTGAAGGTCTGAGTATGGCTGAGTATGGCTGAGCATGAGAAGAATGGGAGAAAGGAAAGGTCAGTACTTCTTGGGAAATTTCTTTCCTGGACAAAATGCGTCTCACAGCTGTTTCCTCTCTGAACTGGCAGGCAAATTTGTGTTGATAGAGGACTCTTTCACTCTCTCTTCATCATTACCTCATAACTTTTAGATCCTTTTTTCCCATACACTGGGAAATTCTGATCTTGTAACTTCACAAAAATTCTTGAGAGTCCTCAAAGTTGTTGCTTGGCAAGACTGCAGAGTCTGTCTGCTGTTATGTCTGACACTCAAACGTGACATACACGTCCTTGGCCTCTCATTTCATGCTAGCCCTAGTCCTACTTCACAGTAAGCAATTAGTATTGTTTAAAATGGTATTGTAGGTGAATATTTATGAATGTAAATATGTCCCATTTTGTCTGTCTTTCAGAATTTAAGGATTTGGCCTTCCTCTCGAGTTGTTCCAAGCCCATTGTTAGAGCCCAGTTGTTCCAAGGCTATAGAGTAAGTGCACAGCTTCAATGCTCACCCAAAACAGAAGCATGACTAAGAAGGTGTTGCAGTACAGCAGCAGTAGTGGGATAACCCTGTTGGCTACTCAGTCCTGCAGACAGACAGTTCCCTCACTAATTCGTATTTAACTGCACACTCTGCCTGTATTTTTCCATCGCATTATCTGTGTTTCAGCTACTGCTGTATTTCTTGCTCTTTGATGAGTCTTCTTGCTGGAAATGGATGAAACATCATCAGTGAAAAAGAATTTGCATCAATATTTCCTAGTGTCTGATTAGGAAGAATGAACAGAGGGGACTTTGAAGAAATTGGTCTTGATTCTCTTGTGTCATTTCTGCTGTCTTAAATCTCTACTCCAATCCTGCCATTCTCATTTCAGTTCCCATGAATGAAATTTATATTTTCAGGTTTATTTCTGGCTATTGTTCTGCACAAAATAACACTAACAAATTATTTAGTTCTTTTGATAAAATCAATATTAAACCAGTGTGTTCCAAGTCATATGATGATGTTCAATGTTCTCCCAAAAATGATGACTAGCAAGCATAAATCAACGTGGATGAACAAAACTGTAGATAAGAATAAGGGAAATGGCTGTCAGACCTGTTCTCTGAAAATAGATCTCCTACCTATAGTTATAAATGATGGAAAAAAATGAACATTGGATTTTCTTGTTTACTCCCAATCTTAAAATGGAATGTTGTTAAGGTGATTATCCTGCCACTGCTGGCACCTTACAAAAAGCAATGTCTTTCATAAAAATAATACACTTTCATAATTGGAGAGCCTATCAGAAGTAGAAAGTCTTTTTTCTTGCAGAGATGAAGCAGGTAATCACTCACTCTTCCTATATTTATTATTCATTTTATTTTTATATTAGCTTATTTTCTTTTTAAAGTGCCATTTTGTTCTCTGAGCCAATAATGTGCTTTCCAAAACTACAGATGAGAGAAAACAGAATTTATCTTAAATTAAAAAGGAAACACATTAATGCACTTTTTCACATGCATTAAGAAAGTTTTCAAAGAATGAAGTTTCCTACCTAACATATATACCCAAATCTCAGAAACTTGGAAACCACATGATCCTATTCTTTACCTCAAGGATTTTTGAAGAATGTAATGTATTTATCAAAAGGTATTTGCTGGCAAAAGTCTGGGGGAATAGTACCATTAGTTGTGAATATCCTGCTTCTTGACATTTAAATTATACCATTTGGACATTATTCAAAATCTCTTGACATAGCTACAGCAGGACCCATCCTCTGGAATTAGGTAGTTGGAAATTCAATGACAGAAGAAAAAGACACCTAAAACATTTGATTACAGTGATGTGTAGCTGCTTCAGTCATTACAATGTCACAGCAAGGTTATGAGACATTTCCATTTTTAACAATCTTAATGGGTTTGGGTCCTGAAGTCCTTATTAAGTTACAGACTATTAGATTTGTCTATTTTCGGCTTAGCTTTTATATCTGGGATGGAGAAATAAATGGTAAAGTGATCTATCCTGGGAATTAAACTGGATGCTAGTAGTATCAGTACTATTAATGCCGGTTATATAACACATGAGCATGTTCTCTCTGTAGAGTTTTTAAGGGTAATACTGTCACTGGCTGGAAGTTTCTGAAGCAGTGAGACTGCTTAGTTGTTATTTCCCCTTAACAATAAACTGTGAATAAGTGCCTAATTAAAACTTACACAAAGAATGCAAAAAAAAAAAATCATTTCATGAGACGGATTGAAATTTCTCTAACCTTAAGGAAAATGTAGAAAGAATTAATTTTAGACTTTTAAAGTGTTTTCCAAAACCTTACCACCTCTAAAGTTTTACAAGCAGTCATGGAATTTTTTGGTCTTGCTTTTTTACCAACTTATGTTGAGTTTGCCACTTTATTGAAAACTACCTTCAGAAAAGTAATATCAATGGCAAAAGCAAGAAATTACTCTTTTTATCCTTCTTATTTCAGTTAAGCATTCTCATTGTGATAATCTTGCACTGGTTTATTAAAAAAAAAAAAAAAGAGAGATTTCTAAATGTTATCATATTTAAATACATTTAAGTATGCATACAAAGGGTTTCAAATCAACTTATCTAAATAAATACTAAAATATTAAAATTATATCAGTTCAATACCAGAACCCAAATTTATATGCAATTTATATAGTACTCACTTTTGTAAATCTGTATTGTCTTCTAACATTCAAGATTAGAATTTTTAAGCTTACTATTAACCAATGTTTTGCATATAATACATTTCATTAATAGAAAATATGGAAGGCAATAATTTTGGGACAGGGGGATTGAGCTAGTCAATTTTTTCTTTCACTTCACTTATCTTACTATGTGTAAAACTGGTTAAAAAACCAATTCTTAGAGAGAATTGAGATTGGTTTTGGACATAGACAAATTACTTCCAAATGCACAAGTAGTTCCAACAGTGATTATTACACATGATCTTTAACAACTTGCAAATCCTTTAAAATGTCCATTAATGAAACATGCTTTCAAAATTTCTGAGAAATTACTGTACACTCTTAATTTGTGTAGGACTGACTGCTGGTAGTGGTATTTTCATTTTTGGCATTTCTGATTTTTGCCTTCGTTGCGTATTTTCATGCATCTGTGGTTTTATATTATTATTTTTTTAATTCTTTCCTTGTCTTTAAGGAGACTAGCAGCGTTAAACTATTGTGTACCTTAAAAATACAATAACTAGGATGATGAAAGGCAAAGCAGTTTCTTACTACAACTGTGCTTTTAATGTCTAGCTAAAGTACTGTGGGACCATTAGTGAAGCTAGAATGTGTCTTTGACACCCCATAAAAGTAAATCTCTTTATCTCAGAGCTCTACTCAGTAAGGTACATCTGGAGAGAAAAAACATCCCATTCTTAGGAAAATACTGCATTAGGAAAATACTGTCATCCTAAGAGTACAGAATTGAACTACAAATTACTGTGATTTTTAGGTTTCTTTTTTCCTGCTTTGAAACCTGTCTACCTACCTAGTGAATTCCTTTAAAGAAAAAAGATAGTGTAGCTAAGATAACCTATCTACACAGGCACATATTTTTTGAAAACCAAATTATAAATATATGCTCATATCTTTTCTTTAGGATTATTTGCATGCAGCCATGTGAACAAACAAACAAAGCTGTGAAGGTGAGAAGCAGGAGTTAGAATCACCAGTTGAATTTAGGCATGGCCACTGCCACATCAAACCATGGGTGTGGAAACACCCACAAGCAATTCACAAAACATTTCTTGGCATTTCACCTCCTATAACACAGAAAAGTGAAGGGATTGACAGAAGCCAATGTGCTGAAGGGAAAGTTATCCTGAAAGAACAGCTGATGAAGAGGGAATCTGCATTACTTCTCTATGCTAGGAGAACTTAGATGTCTAATGCTACACTGGACATAGGTGTTTATTTTAATTTGGTTTTTACAAGCCTTAAGTTCTCCTAAATTAGAACCATAAATCTTACAGTGACAACTTAATTTCTACCACTGTTCCATTTCTACACTACTTCATAACTCTCCTGTAGCATAACATTTCTTACACTGGTTCTTGGAAGAAAATTTCTACTTCAGAAATGATCTGATCATGTTAACTAAAAACTTAAAGAAAAGAGACACAAAAAATGCAAAACTACAGCATTAAATTTTCCTTGCAGATACAATATAAATTGTGTATACTCTTATTCCACACTATGGTTTTCACTGGATATCTTAAAATAACTTTCATTGTAAACCCAAACGTTATTTTTATTTTCAGAATCTTTATAACTTGTTGCATGGCACTGAGATACCAATTCTATAGAAGAGGAATACAGAAGCAAGATCAAATGCAGATTTTTGGCTTTCACATGAGTTTTAGTCTAGATTTCAGAACATTTACTATTCTTAGGTTAAAAAATTAATTTTGGGCATTTTTCTAAATATTACATAGCTATTTCTGATTATCATTCTATTTTTGGTTGGGCTGTACCCAGTTAAATGCCTTGTTATTTTGGGGAATTATGTGGGGCTTGCCTCAATAATTAAAAACTAACAATTTAGTTTACTTTCCGTACAGCTTTAAGGACTAGGTTGATACCTGGATATGCATAGGTTTCCTCTAGAAGCTCTGAATTTTTAGTGCTGTCCTAGTACAAGCCACTGGAATCACTGATACAGAAGTAAATATTCAAAATTTTACTTCATAAAAGTAGCAGGTTTGGTTGTAACATCAGTTGCTTGACTGTCCCATAAGAAATGGGGACTTAAAGCTGGCCTCCACGTTCTGTTTGGGGAAAGGCTGCTTCCAGAACTAACAGCTCTGGGGCCAAGGGCAGGGAACCTGTCCTGGGATTTCAGCAGTGCCCAGCAGGTATTGCTGAAAGATGTATATGCTTGTTCTGGCTTATTCCTCAGTGTGGTAGATCAGAGTCAAGCCTCTTCCCACCAAAGGTGGCTGTGTCTGTGCTTATTTGGCGAGCTATGCCTACAGCACATTTAAACCTCCTCTTTAATATCTCCATACATTTATTCAATTACCAATGGATAATTTGTGTCCTGGTGACCTTTCTTCTAAAGGCTATTTTCACTTCAGCATTTTATTGTCTTTCTTAATTTCTTTTTTTTTTTTTTTTTTTTTACTTTTGGCTATGAGCTTTGAGACTTCTCACACTCCAAGATATTGCAAGTGCCCAAAACCAAAAGTGCATAGATAGTAGGGACTAAGGGTGGAATAGAATGATTGTATCCAGCACTTCATTTTTTCTGTTTATCCATTAGCAAGAAAGAGTAAAATAGACATGGCAAACTATATTCCTGTTCTTTCATACATACATTCTCTCTGCATAACACCACTTCTACTACAGTAGCAGTTTCTATAATTCATCATTTTAAAATAAAAGAAACCAGTAGTACAAACCAAAATGTATGACTTTTTAAAAAGAATGCTTTAAATGGCTTCTGCAAGAAGGGCTAGCATTTATTTTCATTTATAAATAGCAAGCACTTTGGGTTCTAATTATTCACCATTATTATAAAGGCTTTCTAAAATAAGACATAATAGTTTAAAATAGCAGTTTAAAGAGCTGCTTGATACATTGAAATGAAAAGTGAGAGTTTGAAAAATACATTTCATTACTTCCAGCTGCCTCAGTGTCTTGGGGCAGTATATTTACAGGGAGAAATATTAAAAATAAAGTAACATGCAGAGCAATTTTATGGTGGACTTTTTCCCTTGGTGAATATAGTCATTTGACAACAACTTTTCCCAATATTTGCATGCTGTACTGCACTACATTTGAAAATCACTTAGTGAGGGAAATGAAGAATTACAAGAAAGGGCTGAGTCCCAGCAGACCTTAGAGAATCAGAGTGCAGAAGAGGAAGTGATTATTTACTTGCAATAAGTGGGGAATGCAATCTGCCAAGGCAAGATTGGATTCCTGCATTCATGGGCAGCCAATATGACATCTCTGATATGACATTGCCGCAATTACAGCTCTGTCTTATTTGAACCATAATGAAGATGCAGACTGAGTAGCTTAAAATGTAGAAAAACCTTCTGGTACTCCTGGGCATCTGGGAATGGACCAAAATGAAAATTGCTGTTTCTGCGTTGTTTGGGTTCTGCAGTTGTTTCCACAGCTGCATTGCATTACTTATTTCTTGAAAGCCAAAGACGCAACTTCCACGCAGAATTGCTGTTCTTTACCCACAAAACAATGCTGCAACTCTTGCTGCCTTTTCCCGGTGGTAATCATAGCAGTTCTTAGGAAGTGGGAGATGTCCTTGCCCTACTGTCTGGAATTACAACATCATTGAATTACAGCCTTTTTCTAAGTACATTTCGTGACAATACCAGAAACCAGGGAATCCAACAGGTGGGAGAATTTTTTATACTGCTGTAATGTTGTGGTTCTTCTAGCTCTACTGCTCTGCCAACTAAGCCAGTTCCTAGGGACACCAGGTCTGTGAGCAACAAAAGCAGAACATAAGGAAGTCAGCAGAACTTTTATTTGGAACTGTATAAATTCAATGAGGACCAATTTTTGATGTTCCTGTTTTGGAACATCATAAAGGGAATCTTTAACCAAAGCCCTAGCAAAGAAATATAAACATTTTTCTGATATTACCATTTTCTCCTGTTGTATTGTTGGCTCTCTGTCAGGTGCTTTTCAGTACAGATGTGAAAAAGAGTTGGGTCTACAGGTTGCTCTAGGTTTGTTTGATGCAGTTCTGCTGCTGCTTAAAGACTCTATGAAGTAAATGCTTTTTCACTAACTAGTCACAAAACATATATCTCCATCTGAGCCAAAATTGTCCCCCTGGTGAAAAGGACATGCTTATATAATTAAAGCAATGTCTGAGATATTTCCTTCTCTCTCTCAAAATCAATGGCAGAAAAGAAGCCAAACCAAAATGGAAACACTGGAAGGAAAATAATTGATAGAAATTGTGTTTCTGGCAACTTGGAGTGAATGAGAATGAAAAATTATTTTTGCTGCTAGAGGAGGTCCCTTTGGGCTTACAGCTGGAACTTCTTGAAAGGAAAATCCTCACAAACTTAGAAGAAAGCCTGGGAGTATGACCAAGGTTCCAGATATACCTGTAGCCATAAAAATACAGCACAACAAAAACATTAAACAGAATAAATGCAAGAACAACAGTATTTATTTGAAAAGGAACTTGTAGAAATCGACTACATGGCAATGGGAGAAATATAAATAATGCCTTCTCAAGCCTAATTGATTACTGAAAGCTAAAACTTGGCACCAGATTTCAGCACAGGAGGCAGAAAACAACAATTCTAACATTTTACTGCATAATTTTCTGCCCCATAAACTCCATAACATTTTGTATCTGAACCATGGAAATAGTGTGGCAAATGTGTTTTATCATCTTTGATAAAGAGAAACAAAGCATAGTTGTTAACAACATTCTGTCATTTTTTTCACTACTGGTATCAACTAGCAGTGTCATAATTTAAAAAAATTCTATTTTATTATGAAGAATCATGTTTTGCTCAGGATAATGCTGTTTCTTACAATTCCTGTAATTTATGAATGATTTCCAGCTCTTCAACTCTATCTACATATTTAGTAATGTCATTGAAGCTACCATTGAACACCCTCATAGAAATTTCATTCAAAATCATATCTGAAATGGATAAAGCAACTGATATAAGATAAAAATAGTAAGTTTGTGCCCTAACTTTTCATTTTCATATTTGTAGATTTTTAAAGGAAGATTCTGTGATTCCATGATTCTACTCAGTTAATTGTTAAAGCAAACAAGGCTGTAGTAATTCCCTATCATTTTTACTTCAGTTTAACTTTTAAAAGTGTTTCTGTTCTTAGTTATTATTTAGGTGAAAAATCCCTTTCTCATCTCCATGGGCAAATATCATACAGAGTTTTTTGGCAATTATTCTTTCTGTAACTATTTTTTGGTTCTTGGTTATTTTTGTAAAAGGCAGTGAAAATCCCAGTGAATGATGACAGAGTGAGACTGAGAAGAATTCCACTTCAAGCACTATCAAAGCTGTCTACATTTGATTAATTTTCATTTTATTTTTTCCTCGAGAATTGCTATGTCACTCCCCTGAAAGTCTATGAAGCTTAGGGCTTGGAAGCATGCATAAAGACCTTTCAGAAATGATAGATCTTCCACAGAAGTAAGTGTTAGTGAAATGATGATATATGTATTCTGGGTCACCTTACAGATTGAGATGTACTCCCAAGAACCCTGTCCTGTCTTATATTAAATAAAATATGTATTTTTTAGTTTATAGACAATTGTCCAGAAAGAAATGTATAACTGATTTTTATGGAGCAGAAACGGAGCAAAACATCTATTATTATATTAGCTACCTTTATGCATTTATCATAAGAGTTTGATTTCCTTTCTGCTTTGTAACAGGTATGTCACCCTTCTGATCACCCTTGTTTTGTGAATAGCTTCCTTCTGCCTTTTCCATTATTTCTCACAAGGATCTGCTCCACAGAAACAGTGCAGATAAGTACAGTGTAAATTGTTCAGGCTCCTTCTGTCTGAGATACCCTTCCAGCAATAAGTTCAGTATTGACACATCCTGACAGACTACTACTACAGGCTTGTGCAAAAGTGAAGCACCTGCTGGCCTACTCAGGCTACAAAAGCCCATGGGCTTAGGGGTTAGGGCTGTGACACTGCCTTTTCATCATCTGGTGAGCTCTGACCTTAGAAAACACTACCTCCACTCAGAGAAAACACAGTGTCCAAGTGCTGGAAAAGTCCTGCAGAAGTCCTAGACCAAGAATTATGAGACCTAGCTGGCTCCAGGCTGCTCTCACTGACAAGCATGAGCACAGGCCAGCTGGCCCAAGGATTGCCATTCTCTCTCAAATGCATTAGAAAAGGACTAATCACAAAATATTGCAAATCACATTGAAAATTAATTACTGTAATCCAGGGCAGTGTTTATCAGTTTGTGGTCCCTGACAATCATAGATTGTAGATATCTATCTGGCTGATTAAACTATATGATCTTCCCTCTATTCTTACTGGTTTTAAATCAGATCAATCATCAATATTTTTTTTAAAGCTACGTGACAGGGCAAGTGTTCTGAATGAACGCTATGAACTCATGATAGAGAGAAATTACGTGACTGAAATGGGAACAACGTCCCTTTGCATTTTGAAAATGAATAGAGTGAAGTGCTGCGTAACAAATGCCTTTTTTTTTTCTTAATAAAGTTGAGGAACATTTGATGATTCCCAGTTCAAATGGCAGCAGAGTTAAGTCCACAGCTGCTGAATGACCAAGCAGAATGCATCCAGAAAATATGCTTTTCCATTGTGAAGAGACTCAACACAGCTTGATATGCCAGTGCACAGACATTCCCTCAGACACTGCTCCTGGGAGGCACAGGCACATTCAGACAAAGGCAGTCAACCACTACCCTCACCCCCAAAACACCCAGGACATCTGGACTGAGTGTTTCCCTTGGGAAAGAAAACGCATTGAAGACAGTTGGCATCAGTTTAGAGAATGCAACTGAGGCACTGTCTGAGTTATTTTGATTTTGACGTGAAGAGATGTATTACCAAAGGGGACATGCAATGAAGACCACAATAGATCATTTATACAGTATTTAGAAAATGGAAATATATTATGAAATTCGGTGGTTAGATAATTTTGACATTAAACTAGAAATTAAGAGTAATTAAACAAAAATTTTCTAGACCCAAGAAAAACTTATATATTCCATATCTGGAATATGTATCTATACTATTTATAAAAGAAATTTATTTTTATTAGACACCAATATGTACTAGAAGAAAAGATTTGGAATATTTACAAAACAATTTACAAAAAGTCCTAGCAGTTTGATTATTCCCATTTCTTGAATGGAGAAAGAAGAGAGGCAAAAATATATACTTGTGATACCTTTTCTAGAAACTGAACCAAGTGAAGCATTTGTACCATCTTGAAAACTGAGACTGCTTATTCCTTCTTAGCAGCTTGCAAGGTGCTGTCATGGATGTGAAACATGATACACTTGAACATTTGGGTAACAGGTGGCATGGCAAAACTTCAGGAAAACAAATATCCAGAAAGCATCTAGCAAAAACATGGAGAGCAGAGTGTGTAATTTTAATTGGTTATACAGACGGTGTGTTCAATTTGAAGACTTGGTTGATAACAAAACAACTGTGCCCTATCAAAATTAAATGTTTTAATTCTCCTCTACCTTATACAACTTTTACATTTCCATGATTCTTTTTTTCTGTGTAATTTTTCAATTTATTTTCATGTAAAAAAAGGGAAATCAGACCTTTTTTGTCTTTGTAGTTTTATGTGGAAATACTTACTTTAGCCTCTGCCTTAATTATACTTACTCTGTCACAAAGCTAAACAGAAAATTGGGCTAAAATGGTTATTTGAATTTTATTCTTAGAGAATTTCAGTATGGGAAACCTTCCTGGAAATTACTTACTAGACAGGTCTCAGACATGATACTTGTCTACCCAAATAACTTCAGCACTTCACAATGTCACCCACCTTCTCAAATACAAAAGACACAGGGCTAGTCATGAAAACTACTGCAGCAAGGTGTGATCTTGGTCCCATTAAAGGCACTATTTTTCTACTGATTCAAAAGAAATTGTTCCAAAAATGATTTGACAAGTGAACAGTATTACTTCATGGTGCAGTGTTATGGTTGCTGGCAGCCTGAGTTGTGCTGTGATGTAGCAGCATTTAGTCATTCATACACTGCAAGTAGAGCTAATCCTGAAAGCCACATGAGATGTGACTGTGAGGACTGAACAGCCTGTGCACTTGGCATTGCTTCTAACCTATTTCTTCACACTCTATTTCTCACTGAGAAAACAAACAAGCAAGCAAACAAAAATTTTCAGTCCATAACATAATAAAAAGCTTGTACAAGTTCAAGCAGCAAGATAAGGTGATTATTTTGCCCTTCAGTTCAAGTGTCAGCTTGTTTTCATCTGCTGTCAAACACTTTGTCACACCAGATGTCCATCATATCTGTTCCATGGCAGAATGTTTCAGTACTCAGGAAACAAGATGGATGATTTTCTCATACTTATCTTTGAAATTTCCATAGAATTTTCATTATAGTTGAGTTTGCTTACACTCACTGCAGTTCCTGTTTAAGTTTTCTTTGAAATCCTTATCCCTTTTTTTCTCACGTCCATGTATGTACATGTTAAAGTTAAGATATCTTTAAGGGTAGCAAAACCTTAGGCCATGATTTTTTTCATTCTCACTTGCTTTCCTTTTTGCTAAATAAACTTACTCCAATGTCCTTTCCTCCAATTTACTCCAATATCCTTGATATTATACACTCATGATACAAAGGAGATATATTCCTTTTATTCACTTTCTGTGTATTTCTTTACCTTTACTTTAGTATGCTTACCTCAAGGAACTTGATTAAATATAGTGATGCAGGTGTTCCTGTTACCTCAACAGTAACAGTATCTGCTTTGCAAAGGACTCTTTTACTCCAGTTCATGGTGAAATAATTTTCTTCCAGATTCTCCTTTCCTTCTCTAATTTTCTGTCCCTGTTTCTTTGTGGCTGCGTGAAGCATAGTATAATGGCTCATGGCTTTTGCAGTCCATTACTCAGAAGCTAGTTTTGGACCAAGCCACTCCTACTTTTAACTCTGAGTTTTACTCTGTGACACTGTAAATATACCATAGAAAACCATTACAATTTTATTTAGGCATGTATGCAGGATTTTGCCTGTACTGATTATCTCTTCTGTCAGCTATAGAATTTTGTATAAGCCTGTTTTAATAAAATACATAGTTTATATTGAATTTAAAAGTATTTCTAGATATGTTTTCAAGCTACAGACTCAATATGGCTTTCTATTAACCCATGCAAAATAATGGCATCTAGCAGAGACAATTCCATGCTAGGCTGGAGTGTACATGGCTGAGTGAGTTGAGTCATGCCCTCAGCAACTTTGTGGTGGATGAAGGGAGAAAGAATGTTTTATGCTTTCTCTTCCATCAGTGGAGTTTAATGGAAGATGTCTGGCTCAGCCAGGGGCCAAGCAAGCAGCCAAACACGATGTTGGCCACAGCCAAGATGACCCCTTCATTTGGCTGCAGAAGAAAAGTTCTGCAGCACTGTGGAACAGCTGTACCACAGCTTTTGGTGGATTGCTCAGCACAACAGCAAAGTCCCTCAAGTGTAAACATGAGATGATGACTGGGTCATAACACTGTCCTGACTACATTGTGTGTTCTGGAAGAGAAATACAGTTGACTATAATCTTACCTAATCTATATAACATAATATAAATATAAAATAAATATAATTTGATTACTATATTTTATAGTGATCAACTAGTCACAGCAATACTGATCACATGCCGAAAAGTTGCTGTTGCATGGAAATCAGTTTCATTAAAATGCAATGTGTTTCATTTTTATCAATCAACAAAAATTAAGCACTAAAAATGGATCTATTTTAAATTGAAGTAGAGAAGGCTGCTTATTTCACCTTACTTAAAATAATCAGTCTTTTTTGTTACTAAGATAAGAAACAAGTCTGAACTAACTTAAATAAGCTCTTGCTACAGGAAATGAGAAGAGGCATATAAAAATTACTTACGTGAACTGTAGTTCTTACATTACTCTATACCTGCAAAATGGCTCATCATAATTTTTAAAAGTAAAAATTGAATTTTTCCAAAATGCTTTTTTATCCTACAGGGGAAAAAAAAAGGAAGAAAATTTTACTGGGATATCTAACGAATGGCTATCTGAAGAAAATTAGACACAACTACAGAGCATAGGGTTAAAAGTGTTATCTTCCTTATAAAGCATGGAAAAGACTGGGTCTACTGTGCAGTTGATGCACCACTTGACCAACATAGTTAATACTTTGGCCTTAAGGTACCTTTTAAAAAATCCCTACTCTATTATCTTCTGACCATAGCAGAGCCTAAACATAGCTTCTGACTATCCTTCGGTGGCCTGGTAAATTATGGACAGTGGTGCTGATGAATTTTTTTAATCTTTGATCTTACCTATCTGCTGCGATCCCTCAACAAATGATGGTTTTGCCAACTGTTTTCATCTTGGATAGTATGGTATGCCAAAAATGGGTGAAATTAGATCAGAAATCAATACCTTTGTTTGCTGATACTTATTTGCGTGAGATTTGAAAGTTTTCCATTCTAAAAAACCCCAACTTTTGGTCATTTAATTCCAAAATTTTGTTCATTCAGTTAGATGGACTCATCTCTAAGGACTGACACATTAACATTTCATGACGTGTAGCACTGAAATTTTCATTTACTCCCATCAATATGTATATTAAGAGTAATGTACAAAGTGCTCTATAGTTACCTGATAACAAACTAATTACTTTCAATTTTTTTGCAGTGTTTGGTCTGATATTATAGCACTTTTTAATATCTGAATATTTCTTACAAATTTTTGTTATTTGCAACATTCTTCATTTGAACAGTACAGGGAAGGAGTTGTTTTGTTCAACTACTATATAAATTAAGTGTTTTGAATTACTTAATTATTTCATGTTCTAATAACTTATAGTTTATTAAATGTCAATATAATTTGAAATCATGTCAGCTAAAGTATGTGGCACTGTTTTATGCAGTTCCATTCCGTAAGTACAATATTAAAAACACAATTAGCACCATTTCATTTAGTGATATTGCATTCATGAAGTCTTTGATGACCACTGTACATTAGAAAAGGAGAATATTTCAGCAAATGTTCTTAGGTTTGTCAAAGTTTCAACTTATTATTAGAAACACAGAAATTAAAAAGAATTGAAAAATTGGTAAGATTATGTATCCAAGAAAGTAATTACCTTTTTTTAAAGAAAACTGTATGTATTTATTGCCATAAAATTAATAACACATTATATATCTAGCTTTTTCACAGTAGTAAGGACAAATTTTAATTTTCATTTTTTCTCAACTTTGAATACAGTGTATTGTATAGTAAAAATGAATAGAGTATTTTCAGTAACACTACTTTTCAGAATTATCTGTAAGTCTACAAGAAGACTTACTAGAGTTATAAGAAAAAAATTCTCCTGCTCCACTAACCAGTATTTTACAGAACAGAAAAAGTCTTAATTTCTTTGGGCCCATGAAGGACAAAAGATATTCCTATAGTACTCTGCCAAGCAGTATATCAATAATTACATAGTCATTAAAAGAAGGACAAATTAATCTTTGAGTCAAGCAAGGTGCTCGATATTCACTGCTCAAATTTCACAATATTACATACTTTTTAGGTGCCTGTCAGTCACAGTCCAGTTTGTCAAACTAAATTACATTGCCTAGATTCCTGTATGCCTTGAAATTATGTCCCTGAGGAAGGGATTTATAGCTGGATATAAGCAATTAGGAAATTAGAGGCATAGTTGTTTACCCTAAAGCTTTACACAAGGATGTGATGGAGGCATTTTTCCCCATGTCTAACATCCCATATTTGAAAACTGGAGATCTAAGTTATTTTAAAAAATCAAAAAACAACCTAAGGCACTTTCAGTTCTTCCTTTCAAACACAGCAAGGGCATTTCATCACATTAACAGCTGAGCCTGGAATGTAAATTTCTCTGAGATGTATAAAACTTGTACACAATTTCCAGCTCGAGTTCATTTCTCACAGATGTGTCACCACACATCAACTCAAGGGTCTGGTTTTGGTGTTTTAATGCAAAAGATTTACCATAAATCACAATACAAAAAAATTTTGCAGATCCTGCAATGATTTAATCCAGAAATCATCATTAAGTTAGGTAGCTCAGTCAAGAATGAAGACCTTAGCTTTCCAAGATGAAGATCTGCAGGGAGGAGAGAGAGTTCCAATATGGAAATCATGAATTGTGTTAGACGATTCAAGTATTGCATAAGTTTTTCAATAGCTTTATCACCAAGTGTTATTCTCTTTCTCATTAGGCCAATAAATTTCTCACTAATTAGAATTTGTGATGAAGGAGTCCAAGAGGGAATTTGGCCAGAGCTGAATATTTAATGAAAAAAATCAACATAGAATCAGATAATTGATCTTAATGCCTATTTCTGCACTGATGATTTAGTTTTGAAATACAAATCCAAATTTCTTCTCACAATGCACTTTATTGTGCACGTTTAGCTTTGCTTTCTTATGTATAGCAGCTGTAAATCTCTCACACTGAACACAAAAGAATTGTGCATTGCAAAGAGATACTAAAAGAAACCATTGAAGACAAGGTAAAAAAAAAATGAACTTAGGGGGGAAAAATAAGCAAGCCCTGAAAGGCTTTATTTGTATTTTCTGAAGTTCCTATAACATCTGTCTATTGTAATCATAGCATTCACATGGTGGTTGAATTATTTGATTGATTTTAGTGATTACTTTTGTCAAAGCTTTTGCGAAAGATTCAGTTCTTTCCAGGGAGCTGCTTTATGCATACTAGAACTCTGTGACTGAGAAATGGGATTTTTTTACAGGTAGTATTAAGTTTTTATGGATATTTTTGCTTCATTTTAAGGTGTAGGTAAAACATCTCTACAATGCTTCAGCTGCCTACCCCTAAATTACAGAGTCACAGTGATTTGAGACATGGTGTTTCTGCACCTCACTGGTTGTGCACAAACACTGGGTGGTGGCAGTATTATTTCTAACAGTAAAATTGCAAAGTGAAGTCAGATTGGAAGAGCCAAATAAAATCTATCCAGCTTAGTTAGCAAAAGCTGTTTCATGGTTTCAGAAGCCAAACAAATATGGTCAGGCAGAGCAACTCTCTTTACAGTTTCACTGTTACCCAGCCTAGACTAAGATGAGCTCGGTTATCCCAGCCTGTGCCATGTGTACATCATCATATCAAATTGTAGAGCTGCCTATTTCTCTAAACAAGCATGACAGACTATAAACTAAGAAACTACATGCATACAAGTTATGGGTTCAATCTTGATCATTACATACATGCCTAATCAGGAAGCCCTGACATTACAGTTTGGGAAGGTTTCAGAAACCATTGAAAGAATTAGTGCATCCAGTTCTGTGGTCTTCAATTTCAAAAGGACATGGGTAAATTTAACATGATACAGAAGAGTAAGTTGAGCTCCACTGGGTGATATGTCCCATAAATACCAATCGAATTTATTTAATTTATCATAAAACGTTTAGGTGATAACTTGGTCACAGTGAACCAGTGCATACAAGGGAAGATAGCTGATAGAAGTTTAATGTTAAATAAGGACACAGATAGTAGAAAGGGATAAAACAGAAGAAACTAAAGCTGGCCAATTTACTTTAGAAGTAAAATGCAGACAGTTAGACAGTCAACAAAAAAGTTAGGTATCAATGGAACAACATACACAGTAATCTATCCATCAGTCTTAGATGTTCGATGAAGTCTAACGTTTCCTAAATGACATAGATCCTTTACACTAATGCCATGAATTTGATGTTTTCAGCACATAAAAAGGTTGCAAGGCTGACAGAGCCACAGCCTGACTAGGGAAAGGGGTGGGAAGAAGCTTGACAAAAACATCCAGCCCTGCAGGCAGACCTAATGGGGAGACAGCAGCCCCTTTCGCCATGACACATTTTTAAAGGTTGCAACAATGAAGATTTAGAGGAAAGAAAGCAGCTTCCCAGATAAGTTTCTTGAGCAGTAGAGCCATACATTGTCTTTTACTATGAAAAAAAGTGTAAATTTTAAACTAACTGTATATGTTTAATATAAATGTGTGAGGAAGACAGTGTATGATAAGTATCTTATTAGGTGGGTCATACCAACTGGTAGTTCATGGATAAGTTGTTGACAAGACATTCCATTTAAATGCTGCTGCCTTCTCCAGTTGTAATTTCAGTTTTTTTGAAGTTTTCAGTGTAGTGTAAACATAGTAAGTTTTATAGCCCCATGCTCCTTTCTGTTCCTCTCACTTTGGTAACCTGTGTGAACTGCCTTCAGACCATTGCTAATCCTGATGTGTTGGGAAGCAGTACAAAACAGAGAGAGAGAGAGAAAGGAAGAGTGAGGAAAAGAAAGAGACTTTTCTCTTTCTCCCTCTTTCACTCTTCTTTTCACGTGTTCAGGCACAGAGTTAAATATCATTAGTGAAAGCAGATGGCCTCTGTAATAAGACAACTGAATAAGGCATTGGAAAATCTGCAAACATTGATAACTGGTTGTTTTTGAATGGCAAAAGGGCCTCACCATTCTCTTTGAGTTATCAATGGATGTAAGAGCATTTTATATTGATTCCAAACTAAATATAGACTTAATTCTTTCATTCCATCAAACTTGCATACACCTGTTAGGAGTTATTAATATATGCATGAAGTGCACTTGGTTTTAGAGAGCATGTATGTTCTATTTAAAGGCATCATCAGAACACTCCTCTCAAAAATCATGAAATTGAAGAACAAATATATTGCCTTTTGTTTTCAGGTGCTTTCTCCTACTTCCTTCATAGATGAACTGTGTTTGCAGTCCTTACAGCTGTGAAGATAGAAGTTTTGTTTTTACAGGATTATTAACCACGTAATTAAGGGGCACTTTAAAAGGATTATCCAGTACTATGGATGTATTCCACAGCATTTTGACTGTGGAGAAAGTGCAAAGTAATTTGTGATATCTGTGGGCAATAGACTGACTACTGCTGTGGGAATAGCCTCAGCTGTGCAGCCTGTGACATACAGCATAATTACTTAGAATCTGTTTGACATGAGCATGGGCAGTGTTGTAAAAACGAGCTGTAGCAATGCAGTTCATAAACCGCAGAGAAACTAGACCACATGACACCTGAGCTATTTAAAAGGGTTGTTTTTTTCTTTTTAAGAAACCCACAACTACCTTGCTTGGCTTCAACACACACTACACTTGAGATTCCTGTGTGCTAATGAGAATCTCTAATCAGGAAGTGCATTTTCAATTAGGTACTTGTTGTTCCAGCTGTACTAGGTGCTTACAATCACTACAGAAACCATTTACTTCATAAAAGGAATACACATAACTCTGACACAACCCCTGTAGATATTATGAAGTTTATACTTCTAAGGGACTAACTGCCTTTAAAACTTGTGAGCCATCCTTTCAGATGAGGCAAAGCACATTACAGGAGTAGCAGAATTATATTTGGATATAGGAAATAGGCACAATATCTAAATTATACCTGTGTTTCTGGGGACATGCCAATGAGAATATCAGACCGGAGTCCTAAACTGGGTTGGATGCATACCTTAAGTCCCACAAAGATTCTTGAACCTTTTCCCATATTATTTACTGCAGCCAGACACAAAATGAAGCAGATCCACTGAGACTCTGGGATTCCAAATCCTGTTAAATGCAGAGGAAAATTCACATCAGAAACTTCATCTCCATTTAATCTATCATGTAGGAAGTGACCTACTCCTTTCCAACAGCATGCGAAACAACAAAAACTTTGTCCCCTACTCCTGATGAATAATACTAAGAATTTTATGGGTTTTGTTGCCTGTTGTACAGCTGGTGAGGGGAGCTGGCCCTCAGGCTCAATTCATTTATCACTGCCCCTTACTTTAGCTAGTATCTTGTTTATCTTACTCTGAATAATGCTCACACACAATTGTGTACATAGTGACATGTGAGATATCCCATGAGGACTGGCCTGTCTATTGAAGAAAAACTGACCTGGTTCAAAACAAGCCTTGTCTGAATGTCATTTATGGAGATGTTAGTGATAATGGCTATATTGTCATTACTTTCAGGATGTAGGATTTAAGATGATTGTATTTTGACCAGTGAGTGAGCAATAATTACTCTCCCTGGGATTGAGAAAGCACAAAAATCCTCATCCAGGTGTTTAGCTCCTATTGAGGAATTGTGGTAAACACTAGCATAACTCTCTCTACACATTGCTGAAGCATCCATGACATTTACACAGTCAGTAGCTAAAAGGAGAGAACTTATTCCCCAAAGTCCCATTTCCACTGATTATCAAGAAGCCCCAAAGAAGTTTCTTAAAAGCTGGGTCAGTTCTCCAGAGGGGGTCATTCCATGGAGCTCTCCGATGCTTTATTTTTATTATTCTGAGAAAGCCTTGTCAATTATGTGCAGCAAAACACTCATTCAATTAACAATCTGTGTCATCTGCAAGTGTTTAAAGATAACTTCAGGCTTTCTGTATCATGGCCTATTTTTCCCACTGCACCTAAACTGCAACCTTGTTGTTTTAGATTCATGTAGTCTATTTGCAGCTTGAAATGAGATACCCATTAGCAGCCACATTTGATTTTTAAATTCCATTCTTAAGGCAATTTAGGATGCAATTCACAAATAAGGGCTAAACTAAGAGCCAAGGACTCTAATTCTGTCTTTCACCATGAAGTATTCTGTGACTCCTGTCTCAATAACAGTCAGCTTCCAGCTGTCCTATTTACAAACAATCTCTCTATTGACAAAACAGTCTGTCACTAGCTATTTAATGCATTGTGATGATGATCTGTATGGTATTAAAAACATTGCTGCTGTGTACCCCTCTGGGAAAGTGACTGTTGTGAACTATAGCTCAGTCCTTATTATACAGAGTGTCTTCTCCCATGAAAATACTGCTGTTGCTTGAATAACAAATATCATCCACTCCTTACAAATAAATTGGCCTCTTGTAGCTATATCCTGAAAAGTAGGAATTTTCCCATTAGGAAAACTTCAGATTGACTTTACTGTACATTTTTCCATAACTTTTCAGTATATAGTTTAGTGTTTGTTCTCTTGTACAACAGGGGAACACATTTTTACTCGACAGAAAACTGACTCTTTTCTTGAACTGCAATACTGAACAAAGCTAGAGTTGTTTTAAAGAAAGTTGGGGTTTTTTTCCAATCTCTGCATTTTTCAGAGATACATTTCATATGGCAGCTCTATTAGCACACCTAAGAACAATATCTTTTTTCTGTGCAATAATATTACATTATTGAGTGAAGTTAATTATTTATCCGCAGATGTCACCATAATTTTCTCCTCTGGTACTACTGCTTCACTGGCTTGTTTTTCTGGGGGTGAGTTACCTAATCTAAGCATTTAATTTGGGAGATCTTCCTGAATTTCATATTGTTCCAGGGTTCCAGGCCAAGGTTTTCACAATGAACTTCCTGCTAGCTAAAAGAGTTGTGGACTCTAATGTAAGCCATGCTGCTTATCATTATTCCGGATAGAATCTGAGCCTCTATGTACCCCTGGGACATTGCCCTTGAGGTATCACACTGTTTTGTCAGGGTTCTCTTGGTAAGTACAGTGTAGTGATTTTATGCTTGTTCTCTCTACTGTCATGGGGGGAGCGTCACAGCATTGTTGGAAGACAGGGTAGTTCACACTGCTGTGCCTCATTATTCTAATCCCATATCCCCAGAGATTGTTCTGTCAAAGGGAAAAGTCCAATTTCAATAATTCTCTTTCTCTGATCAAATTATTGTCCTTTCTAATCTTCTCCTGCTCTGAGTTGTTTTGCTAAGAGTAATTTCCAGCAATTTATCTCTTTAAAAAATAATAGCTACCTATTAATGCAAAATACAATCCATGCCAATCTGAGAAAGGTCTCTACATAATACTCATGTTTTTCTGCTGACATACCAGGGGCATGCTGTCACCTAGTGAAATTGAGTGTATTTCACTGGCAGGAGTCTTAATACGTGCAGAGCTGGAGGTGATGAACAGTCACCTTGTCCAAGCCCATTTAGGCTATGCAATATTGACAGCTGCTATGGAGCTCGTCCTGCTGTACTCCTAGGGAGCTATTTTTGACTGCTGTGAATATTGCGTATGAATTGGAATGTCAGAAGATACATCAAAGCCTAAATTTATCCTCCATTTTTCTGAAAATCTCAGACTAAATGTTGGCATAGGTCTTACCCTCTGTCAGTGAGAAAATTTAAGAATTCCATTACTGTAGAAATAAATTAGACTAATACACCTACAAATATCTTTGTTATTCTAATGTTACACATTGGTCAGAGGTTAATAATGCTGTTTTTCTCTGCTAAATTGCTTTACTTGAACACAAGTCCAGTGATATCAGAGTCTGGTAGTGAAGAAAATTTTAAAACTGTCAGAAAAGATTGTAAAATAGACCTTGATGTAAAAGGAAATAACCAGTAGCTTGTACAAAAATGTGGAGCTTTAGGGTATGTTGTGAAACCCAGTAAACTTGATAGATCACTTATGTACAACTTCAAAAAAAAAATTAATAAAAGCAGTTTCTAATTACAGCAACAACTCCAGACCATTCAACTCCAGTCTCTTCCAACTCAAACCACTCTGATTCTAAAGCCCATTGTTCAAAGTTGCTTGGGTGAGGCACAGCACAGCAATAATCTGGATTCTAAAACTCATCTAACCTGTTGATGTTATTCATATTTACAGCTCTATTCCAAGGCCTTTAAAAAATTTTTCCCATTTCTTTTTATATATATTTTGAATATATAGTTCCCTTTTGCAGTTTAAATCCCTTGCTCACTGCTTCCAAGGACATTAGCAAAGCATATCCTCTATGCAATAGTGCATACATAAGCAGACAGAATTTTAGTATTGATTCATTTCTGTATCACTCTTTTAGGTCATTGCCACAGAATCAAATCAGTTTTTTCAGTTGCATTGGTTATACTCGCTGTCTTTTATTGCTTATGCTCTAACCAGAGCATTTATAGAATCATGGAATGGTTTGGGTTGGAAGTTCTTCCTAACATCTAATCTAAACCTACCCTCTGCCTGTCTAAATCTGCCCTCTATCTTTGGTTCTATCATGTGTTACACCAGATTTTGCAGCTGTCAGCATAAGTTCTACATTTAGAGCTAGGATCAGCTAGGAACTTATGATCCCATGGTGTGGCACAGGCCAGACCATGAAAACAGAAGTTAAGTATTTCAGATCACAATGTATTTTGTAGAAATCATGACACAACAGTAAATCAGCACCTTGCTTATTACCATACCTGTCGTACAGCTAGGGGTGTACAACACGCTGCCATGAGCCCCGTGAGAGTTATACACTTTGAATTGACGAGTTGCTTCCAGAGTTCCTGCCCTGAATATATGTTCTTGAAAGAGGCTGGTGGCAAACACAATGGGAGCACAGCTCCCACCCTTCAGGAATTTAACCAGAACCCAGGAGTATGTACCAAAGTACATTTCTATTTTTACAATACTTGCTTTTTAGGAAATGCCTAGAGTGAGCTCAATGGGCTGCACCCCTGGCTGCACTCTGCTGCATTTACTGTGGTGAGTCTCAGCAGCACATTCTGTTCCCTACAGTCCTTATGTATAAGAACTGCACCAGCATCTTTAGTCCTGGAGCAGTAATTCTGTCTGGTAGCTGAGAAAACTAATTAATCAGGTCAGAACAGCTGAAACAGAAATGCACATATGCACACAACACATGGACACACAGAGGAGAGCCCTAGCAGACTGTCTGCTGTTCAAGTTCTCAAATATTTCTTCCCATTTTCTCCCAAATCCCTTAGAAGGAGACTGGCAGCTTCAGGGGCAGCATCATGCACTAGATATTTGGCAGGCAGGATCAGGAAGACACGTTTCCACGAGGAAGTGGTTCTAGTTATTTCTTTGAAAATACACCAAATTTGATGAAGTTTTGAGCTTTTGGAGAAAATTAACAGTTTGCGAATAAAGTAGGTGTCATCTTCCAGCAGCTGGAACTTCTGCAGTGTCCATCTCATCAAACACAAGCACATAGTGCATGCACAGACATGAGTTATATTAAGACTGCAAGGGCATTACGAAGCTTTTAGGTATTTGACACAGCTTTTAGTGTGCAGGGGGGATGAGCAGCACTTGTCTCTATTCAGCAAGGCCTCAGTGTGTCAGCTGGCCTAGTTACATTGTCTTTAGGGGAATTTGACTTACAGTGCTGCCTTTGTCTGTTCTCTTCATTAAAAACAACACAGAAAGCTCTCAGGGCAAAACAGCCTGTGATGTAAATATGAAACATCAGCTTTGTGTAGCCCAAATGCCCCGGGAGGTCTCTCAGACTTTCATTTTAGGAGCCAAAATTCTAAACAGATTCTTTTATAACACATTTACACCACAATATATTCCGTAGCAGAATACAAGCACTTGGCACAACAAGAGCTGCAGATGTGCAATAAGTCCTTACTTTCAGTACAGCACACACCTGTACCACTTCTTTCTTTTGAGCTATGCCCATCTCAATCTCTTGCTCTCTGCCAGAGTGCATCCACCAGCACCCTTTTTTTTTCTTTATTGAGTTCTAAAGCCCTTGCCTTTGCCTGGAAGGCAGCTCTGTTGTAAGGACTAATGTCTTTCTCTGCTGTGAAACCACTGTCAAAAGTAGTGACCATTTCACAGAGTGTTCCCCATTTGAACATGGTGACCATGATAAACATTTTCTCCAGGTCTATTATTTAAGCTATTTTTAAATGAGCTAAGTTAGCAAAGTCAGATGTCATTATGTCTTTATTTTCTGTGGTTTAAATACATCTCAACTGGGGTGAATATATGCCAGAGCATATCCCAGGTTATTGGCCCCTTGACTTGGGGCCTGAGAATAAGATGCCTATTAATCTCCATTTGCAGGACTAGAGGCTTTCTGAGTTTGAGTCTCCTTAAAATTCCCTTGCAGCAGGTGCAAATTCTGCCACAAATTTCATATTTGTTTTGCTATGTCGCAAATTTAAGTATTAAGCAAATTTAAACAAATGACTTTGTCATTCCCCTTGTTCACTTAAGAGGTGTCTTGTGTAAACTGACAACTGAGACCTACCAAGTAGTCTTTTCATCACTGTTGAGTGTTTGTTCATTTTCATCCATAAAAGGTCAAGGGGTCTAAATGTGTGGAAGTTGTTTCCTCTTACTTGACAAATTCATAGCTGAAACATTTTGCTGAAGGCTACAACTTTGTCACATACATTGAAAACTTTCAGCTCTAATTTGAAGTCAGTAAATCATGAGGAAATATCAAGAATGTAAAGGATAGCAAGGTCATGACTCATTTTCAAGGTGAAGCAATTAAGAAATAGGAAAATCAAGAAAGCAAACAGACTGTATGAAGATGTAAACTTGGTTGGCTGTTGAGTAGATCTAAAGACCTCAGTACCTTCACTGCTAAACTACTCCTAAAGATACACATCACACTATTCATGCTGAAAAGTACTGTTTTTACCTGGCAGTGATTTCCCATGGACACTGAAATTCTCCTTGTGGATATTGACAGGTATTCTGCACATTTGGTGATAAAGACTAACAAGATTAGGTGTCCCTGAACCTGCAACATTCTGGCAACGTCGAAGATCTCTGGGGAGACATGGCAGCTTGGGAATTCTTCTGCAACGTCAAAATTTTGGAAGAATATAAACTTTATTTTTTTTCCAAAATGAGGATTTTGTAATTTCTGTATCTGTGCTGCTGCATAAAACAAATGTAAGGACCAAGAAAACTCCTAGACAACTATGGGAGACAACATGAGGCTGTATTAGCACCTCTTTGCTACCTTTTCTTTACCCAGAGAAGTTTTCTTTCACTCTGTTTTGGGAAACTTGTGAAAACACATTCTTTACCCCACAAGGCATGAACGACTTTGTGAGTGTCAAGGTTTTAAAGGAAGAAACCTGGCTAAAATAAAGGTATCTTAATCATGAAAAAGCCGTGAAAATCCAGTAGATGCCCAAATTAATTTATAATCATATTATGTGATTCTTGTGTCAATTACAGGCACAAAAAATAAACAGATAAGGGATTAGAGTTTCAAGTGGGTTCAACGATTGTATGTAATTAGCCTTTGTTATGGATCTCTGCTGCTTTAATGGGTTACTTTTTTATGTATAAGGGTACCATCTTTACAAAGAAGCTTGGTGCATTCTAAGACCCAGTGCATTAAAAAATAATATTTAGCAGATTTCTCCATTTAAGTTTGAATCTGCATCATGGAGTATTCTCAAGTAATTGTTAACCATGATGATCCACAGCTATGCTCTAAAGATTGCATGAAGTTCAAGAGAAAGTATTTAGCAAGGAAGTATACAGACTCCACACAGAGGAAAAAGTGCCAATGTAAAAGCTTTAAATGTAAAAAAGTCAGAGCTATGAAAATAACCTGAGGTTGCCTACAAAGGTGAAATGTCAAAACATTTACAAACAAGCAAAAACCCTCAAATGTTTCTTCATCTAAAAGTGGAACTAGAGAGCTGCAGACAGCAATTCAAAATTAATTCAGTTCCTGCTTAAAATGTGGGTAAGGAATGGGCAGGAAAGCGATGCCCATTTCAACCATAAAACTGAACTACTTTTTCTGTAAGAATGTCTGTAAAAATACCTGACACTGTTGTAGCAAGAATTCGAGATCTGCAAGCATTCAACCAAAGAACAGGAAAAAGGTGCCCATGTGTCAGTTCCCCAGCAGGCAAAATCAGCGCATACCTTCAAAATGTACTGCTATGGCAGTGCATCATGTGCATTATGAAAACCCACGTTCAAATGCATTTCTTACTGAGAAACAGCACATCATGTTATCTGAACTGCTTAAGGCAAGTGAGACTTCATATTTGTATTTCAAACTAGACTCACTTGACATTTTTGTATTTGAGCTGTTTAGTACTTGGAACGCATTATAGAATACTGGGATAAAAAGCTTAAGGTTTGTTGTCAAAATTAATTGCTTCTGTGTATCTGCTTCTGCTTGACTCCTAAATGGAATAAAAAGACTTTGGCTATCAAGCTTACTTAATTGAAAAGATGTAAAATTATCTATCCAATAGCATGTGACTATGTCTTCATTTTGAAAACAACCTAGAACTCACATTTATGTTTGACCCAGGTGACCCCGCTGTTTTAGTGGACAACAGAATAGTTTCATGTATGAAGCAAAGTGGGAGTTTCACACTGTAGTTGCAAGACCATTCTTCTGAATCATCTGGAGTTTAAAGAATGCTGTTTATACCATCTAGAGTCCTGATGCAATGATGCCATGTATGGTGAAATGTAGTTATCAGTATTTTAAAAGGGTATTCTGCAACACTGCTTAAAATGTTTATAATATCTCACCCACACATTTAACTGGTCTTTGCTGTGGTTTTTTGATTGGTTGTAGTTTTCTTTTGGGTTTTTTTGTTTGGTCATGTTTTTATAAATAAACACATATTAAATAGCTGCCACGTGACTCAGGCAACTCTATTTAGATTAGAGAATTTGATTTTCCCTTGTCAGTCAACAAGGTATTTTGAAACCTTCTACACCATTTTAGCCTTCAAAACAAAGTAAACAACTCTTTCAGTACTGTCATTATGCAAAAGGTCATACAATGTGGAGTTGCTTTGTGGTGAGAGCTACACAGACAGTAGAGTGCCAAATAGTTTTAAATTCCTACCAATGACCTTGATTTTGCACATATACAAATACTCACAGGTGTGAGATCAACATAAGCATAAATCATCTAAAGGACTGAAATCTAGCATGTGTAAATTATTATATAGATCTTATTTTGCAAAGTTTTTAAAATGGAAGATATGAGACACATCATTTTTCCTTATTTTTTTGTGTTAAAACATCAGTGATGTTCATTGAAGTACAAAGAAAGAACGCACTTTCTCAAGAAAGAGTTTTTTAAAATTTTTCTAAAAATGCTTCAGACATTTGTTGAATAAATGAAAGAAGATTATTGCAGTTTAGAGCTGTCAGAACCCATGTCGTCTAGACAACAAGCTTAAATTGAAAGACAAAACCTGGGAAATAATTAAGCTCAGAGTCTGCAAAGACATATGCATATGCCTAATACTACTAATGAACAAGTCCTCTGGTTTATTTGTGTACACAAAATTAAATACATGATGGTTTTAAAGAATTGATCGTAGTTTTGCAATATTAGATAGCTGCTTTGATTCATAGTTTTAATATATAATGTAATACTTCACTATGAATCATTTTCCACTGACAAACTAGAGGGCTCCAGTGCCAAAAATTGAGCTTTCCACATTTCATTTTATTGTTTAAAAAATAATATTCCTTCAGACCAATTAAAATTTGACAATTAAGTCTCCAGCAAAATATGTGAATTTCAAATATGGAGAGGCACACCAATCTTTTAATATGTACTCTTGGAAAGGTACTGAAAAATATTGAAGATATTAAACAGTATGACCTACTATGATATCTTCATATTATCTGCCCAGAGAGCATTTCAATCAGTCTTTAATAATATTTTCCAAAATGTTAACTGTGTCAAGATGTCAGGTTAGGACTAGGCATTGCTCCTGATTTCAGAAGCTACTCTTCCACAAAAGTGTACAGTAATTTAATTAATCAGTTATGAAAGAACTCATATGGCTGTTGTACAAAATGATAAACACTAGTAAATGTTCTACCAACCATGTTCCCCCAGATAGATCTCTCTGCAGCAGATAATTTCACCATTAATTAATTCAAAAACCTTTTAAATGCTGATTGAAAAGGCAGTCCTTAAGCGTCTTTAAATTTCAGTTTACCTTTTTCTATCTTCGCTTATTTTTATGTTCTCTCAGAAAATTTTCATCTTTATGTCTTTCATTCCTCTCTCAGCTTTCCCATTATCCACTATTTTTATCTGTTCCTTTTCCCACTCAGTGTTTTCTTTCCTTACATTCTTTGTTTCATAATACACCCGTTTTAGCTGCTTTTGGAACATGACAATGACCATGCACATTATTCATTTCTAAATGCCTCCCAAAAAACCATCTCAATCTTTCTCCAGAGCCCAGGAAACAGTGCCTCTGTCTCCCCATAACAAAAAACAGCATTAAAGACACAATCTTCTCCAACAGCTCTGCCCTCCACAGCTAACCTGTTATCCTCTTTGGGACCAGTTTTGTGTATCTGCCTCTGTGATTTAACTCTAAGACAATAAAACCCTGAGGCATGTCTCTACTTATACCAGTTCAGTGCCTTATTATCCTAAAACAGACTCCTGAGCTAGAAATCCATGGATTTTCCCCAAAGGCCTTCTTGCTTCTCCTTGAAGCTGTATGTCGTCATGTGGGAATGATGAACTTTATGCTCCCGGCTAAAGGGCAAGTGATACACTTCCATTGGGAAGTGAACAGGACGGCTCTGCACAAACAGGCAGGATCCAAGATGCGATACCTAATGAAAGGCAACGTTTGTGTTGCCCTTGGGCACACCTTTGAGGCCCAAAGCAATCCAGTACATGATCCTGTGACCAAACTGGAGATACCTCAGATCCATTGGGAGTTCCCAGACTTCATCCTGAGCTCACTCTTGCCCTGGGTATTGTAAACTCTTCTGTACCTCACATAAGCTGTCTTACTTTGTATCTAAGTTCCTAAAGTTCCTATCCCATGGACCTTCTCCTGTGACTTACCTTGTACACCTCATTTACAGGTTTTTACTGCAGTCCTGTGGTGCCAACTCCAACACTGCTGACAGATGCATTGTCTGTTGAGCCTGGCAAAGTAGGAAAAGCACCACCAGCTACAATTAAGAGCCAAAGAGTCAAGGAAGATATAGTCATGTCAAAGACATAATCTGTCCCACTGCAATGTAAGCTCCTTCCTTTGAATGGAGATAGAAACTTACTGTCTCCTAAAACCCCACATTATTACTCACCCTTCCAGACAATGGCAGTTGCAAAACTACCAGTGCCTTGAATGTACCAAAGGAATCAAATTGCCCTGACCAGTTAACAAACTTCTTTGTCTGCGATCCTCCCCTTTAACCTCTTCTCTACTGTGTGTTTAGCTGCCTGTATTAATGTGTGATACAGCACAACTGTGCATATTTAGATCTGAGTGCCACAAAACCAGTGAAGTTGTGGGAAGCCTTAGCTGGGACCCCAACACATGCAGTCTCCTGAGTATTAATTCAGGAGCTGCAGCTGCACTCAGCCTCTTGCTATAGCCTGAGTTATGGTGGAGGTGTGCTGTGCCTGGCATTGCATTTTTTCTTGCCTGCCTGACTTGTCATTCTGCCTTGACCTCAGCATGTCTCTTCACTACATATTTGCCTCTTCATCATTGTTCTGTTATCTGAATCTGGTTATTGAACCCTTTCTTTCCTCTTTTTTTTTGGGTACTGTGAGAGTGAGACTGCAGCCTGAGGGTGAGGGCACTCCTTTCCAGCCTCGCTGCCACCATTGGTTCCTGGCTTGCGCTCTCTAATAGAGCAGCGTGCTCTGTTTCCTGACAAAACCCTTCAGGGTAAGAAACCCACTCTTTGGTGCCCTGAGACAGACATTATTTTGTCTGTACAGATAGTGACATCCTTCAATCTGTTGCAGTATTCATGTGCTGCATCCATCCTTTGAAGCATGAGCATTGAAGTGGGAGGCATGAGGTAGATGCACAAAGCCATCAATCATCCTGCCTGCTGTAACTGGAAAGCCTCAGGCAGGTATTCCAAATCCCACACATATTTAGGTGTCAGATCCTTGTATCTATCCAATATCTGTCATATGGGTCCTTGACTGGATGCAGGAATATTTTTTTCCTCTCTCATTGAGGCTCAGAGCAGAGACTCTGAACTGTTGCAGATCCTTTGCGATGCTGTGAGGACAACTGTTGGTCACTTCTATCACAGCATGAACTTACTCCAAGTACAGAATTTATTGGCTTGCTGGCTACAGGATGGCATTTTGTACTCGTTATTGACAAGCCAACCCAGTGGTACCCTCAGCATCGTGATCTATTGAACCCCTGGAAAACTGGGAGTGGCTGGCTCTCCAAGGTCATCTGGAACAGTTTCACCAGTAGCAGATGTTGTAAGAAACTATTGCATGCAATAATTAGTTCTGCTTTGATCAGTACTGTTAGAGGAAATAGACCCATGCTTCATAAGGAGAAAACAAATATGACATCAGAGATTGAGCAATAATGTTGCTAGGTGAATTATTTCAGCCCATATTCTTAAGGAACTTACTGATTCAAAATTTCCTTTAGTTTTTAAGTTTATGACATTGAAATTTGGAAATAGATGGGAATAAGTCAATTTTAAGAAGTCCTAAAAAACATTTTCCATCTTCTTGTGCAGATTGTTTCTAGTATATTCTGATCCTCGTTTTTTAATATATTCTTCAGTATTTTAAATTGAACTGGAGATGAAGTGAAAAGAAAAACAAAAAACCCTATTATTTACTTAGCTACTACCATTAGCATAAGAGCTATTATATCTCAGTACTTCCAATGGATATATAAAATACAGTTCCTGATACAGCTGAAACCTTTGATCCTTTGACAGTGAATGGAACTATTATTTACATAAATGTAACTGTTCAGAAAGCAGAAGAAAATTGATTTTTCTGCAATGTACTATGCCCATTAGAATTAACAAGGAGTTTTCAAAAGAAAAAAACAACAATAGAAATTCAAAGCAAGAAAAGCCTCCTCACACCATATTTCCAACTATGTGCTAGCAGGTGCATATATAGATATACATGTGCATTTCAGAATTGCCTTCTGCATTCATATAGGAAAGGTGAAAACTGCTGCTGGAAACAAGGAAAGAAAAATAATTTCACACTGAGCAGTTTTCTGCAATTCAGTTTAAATGAACAAGTCTGAGGCAAAATATATTAACTCGGGAGTCATTTTTTTCCCCATCTTAATATCTGAGTTTATCATAATAAGCTGAATGAAGAAATAAGCTCCTTTTTAAACTAGTGATTATGAGAGCTCACCAGTGAATGTGATATTGCATGAGTTGTGACAATCTATGTCCTAGGGCTATGTACACTTGCCAATGGGGTATGACAGTCTCAAAAAGGGCTGTAAGAAAAGCAGGGTATCACACTAAGAAAATAAGTTACCAGTTGTGAGCTGAGACATACCCACAAGGGCCAACAACCTAGGGATTGCTAAATTATGAGCCTGTGCCTGAAAATTCAAACACCAGAATGCAGCTGCCAGGTATAATGCACAAGAACATTTCACTCAGTCTCAGTGTTCTATTGCAAAGCACGTCTCCTCATGTCAAGCATGGGTTTACACAGCTTGCCTGATTAAAGATGTATTTAATTACCTTCTGAAATGGTATCAAGGAGAAATACAAAATTACAGAGAAACACTTGAAGAGCTGTAGAATTTCAGAAACTAACCATTTAATAGAGCAAAGCATTGATTCGTAAGTGTGCCATTTGTAACTTCAAATACATTTTAAAGCTTGTCTCTTCTTTGAAGTAATTGCCCTATTTCTTTTTTCAGGCCACAGGTATATTACACATGTTCTCGGGTATAAAAAGCTTGGTTTTGGCATAAACTAATTAGCTTTATTTTGTTCTGTTTTGTATTTGGTTAAACATATAAAGATACAGTACTTGACAACTGCTTGAGACAATACTGACAAGTGTTTAAAAAGGATGTATTTATCTTTCTCGGGTGATTAACACTTCACATGTAGGTACAGGATTACACTAAATGTTTTTTGGGTATAGTAATGCATCTAGAGTTGAAAGGGTTGTGCAGTTATATAGCCAGTATTAATTAATTATGTTGTTTACTATGGGATCCAATGTTGCATTTCGGCTAGGGACATCTTACAGTCACTCATATTCGAGGGGTGAAAGCTATTTACTGAATTGAAAAGACAAATTCTTTATTCCATGTATTTCTATCACAATCTGAAGTGCAGACCTAGCCATGCTCTGTCTCCTATTGACTGTAAAAGTTCTCTGTTTTGCCTCCCACTCCCCAGATGTCCAGGGTTAATTTCCCATGTCAAGAAAGAAATAACAGAAAAAAGCATTAACTCTTAAGTGTGATATTTCAAAATTATAAACCTTAAGCTTTGAAGGTCCATTTTTAAACATTCTGAAAACTGCTCAAGACTAAACATGTTCCTGGAGAAATGTATGTCTTCATCATATAAATTCATTCAAGCAGAAAAAACAGCATCAGCAAGGAGCCTGGGGATTTAAAAGTATATCAAGAGGTATATGAATTGTCTTAATTACTTAGAACCGTAAAATAGTTGACATGCTAGGTCAGAGCAAAGGTCTGTCTAATGAAAGATGCTGTTTTCAGCAGTGGTCATAACAGATGTTCAAAACCACCAGGGTAACAAATTGCAAGCATTCATGAATCTTCCCTATGACACCTTGCCAGGTGCCCTGACTATCACTGGTGAACTGTGCTGAGGAGTATGCTAAAGATAAATCTGCTCTGTAGATTAGAATCCAAGGTATAAACCTACTGCTGTTCTTGGAGCGGTGGCATTTCTTGCTTTGGAAAAAAGATGCTTCCTTCTACTTTTAGTCCACCATGGCTCTGGGGCATCAGGATTTTGCTGGTAGACAGGAACTTGATCAGAACCCGTGATCTGAACAGATGCAAGTTTTCTTTGGTATAGCAAGAGAAGACCAAAAGCTTACTGAGAAGGAGGGCACATTGGCACAGGATCAATGCCAAAATATCTGCATTTGCATGACTCCCTGATGTCTTGGACTGTGAACAGTGACTGTGGCTTGGCTGTAAAATGCCAAGATGCACTTTGCTGTTTGATTTAAAGAGAAATTCTGAAATTCCTTTCTCTGTGGAAATCTTTCAAGGAGAGTTGGGGGATGGGGCCCAGGGATGTTGAGAGGAGAGATTTTTCCTACTGAAATACAAGGGCATAAAGCCAAAGACCTCCAGGATGTATCAATAAAGTTCAATCATTTGATCAGGTGACTAACACCAGAAAAAGATGGCATTGTATTTTAGAGGGGAAAATTTCCACTAATACTCTTCCTAGACAACAAGAACAGATAGCTTGCCCAAGGACAAATACGAAATCTGTGGCAACATCTGAAGAGCAGTCAATATTTTATGTCAGTTTTCTGGGTTTAATAGCAGACAGTCCTCAATGTCTTATTCAATGTGAATGAAGTATTCTTTAAGAACTGACAAACAGAAATCTTCTGAAACCTTAAAAATGTTAATATTTTATTTACAATTAATGAAATTTACTTCATACTGAATTATTCAAACATCATCAAGAAATTGGTTAAAATCTCATTTCATCTAGCCAGGAGATTTCAGATTATATGGGAAGAGACAATATTCTCACTCATCTCTTTTTTCCTCCACAAAACTACCAAACATGCAGCACAATGGGAGAAGCAGAGTGACAGGAGATTCCTTAACTGTGGCCCACATGTAAGGGGTGAAAACAGCCAGAAAGATATTGGTCTGGTGATGAGCACTTACTTTAGAGTGGAGCACAGCAAAGAACACAGGCTGTGAATTCTTAACCTTTCATGATGCAGTCTTTGTCTGGGGGAGCAAAGCAGCAGCTCTTGGGGCAGAGCCAGAGTCGAGTCCAAAGCCAGCAAAGTCCATCTGTCATATCTGCAACAGATTGGCCAAGCTTGTAGCACAGATTTACACCATGGGCTACAACTGGGAAGAAACACAGAATTACAGTGATTTTCAATAGTTTAAAATTGCAGCTTTCCTAAATAGGGACACACTAAAATACTTTTTTTTTTTTTTTTCCCAGCGTGGGAAACATAAATACAGGTATAATCAAGACTCATTGGAAAAGCTGCAAAAGTGGAACTAGATTGGAAGATGATTCCCACCTTTAGCTGCTTAGCAATAGAATCATGTTGATTGTTACTCAATTTCTGCCCTAGTAAATCTCACCATTTATTTCTTTGCAATGACACAACTTTAAAAGAGGAATAGGGACACTACTGTTTCCTCTCTAAGGACCAGCTTCAGAATAAACAGTGGAACTCTGTGGAGAAGAGAATTGTGGTTAAAATTTTTATAAAAGAGAAATTGATACATCAACTCACAGAAGTAAATACTTCACTATGGAGCCAAGGGAGTTTGGCTATTTCTCTTCCATTTCAGTTCCTAAAGGAAAGGTTACTCTTGCCTCCCTAAATCAGCAGTTTTAAGAAAATCTCATTGCAGTCTTGAAATTATACCTCCACCCTAGAAAGCAGAAATTTAAAGTGGGGCTGTCACTAGCAGTTGTTATCAGCAAGATTAAGTGCTCTAAAAAGGCTAAATTTGGCAATTTTTAGGTACTCAGTCTAAAGTCCCATGCCCTGAGTAACATTGACAATGGTGTTTCATAGTGAATCCCTTGTGTTCCAACACCTGTGTGTGCAAAAGTCCCTCTTTGAACCTACTCTAAGTCCTGAGCTTGTTGGAATGATGAATATTTTCAATGATCAGCTATGCAATTAAGAATGCTTTATTTGAATATAATTTTAAGCAAATTCTGAGAAGACAGCTTTAAGTATTCAGTCTTCTTTTTCCACTGCAATGCATGTACATTAATTTATGTTATTTATAATTCTATAAAATTAGTCTGGTATAACCCTATATTAAGAAAATAATTGATTCATTAAAATTCTATCTCACCTACTTGTTTTTTCCCAGATGGGTAAAGGATTTATTATTTTTTATTAAAATTCATTATACTATTTATACATATTATTACTTTTCCTGATATTTTCCCTGACATTTTCCTCTCACTTTTTAATTTTTCACATTATTTGTACTTTTCTTTATTCAGGAGAGGTATTTCCATAACTGAACTCACCATCCACATGCAGTCCAAATCTCATATTTCATGTGTTTATCCCAGCAGCCAAATATTCCACAAAGCACCTTTACTTGCCTTACATATTTTAATTTCTTTTGTTATTTTAAAAAATATGATTCAACGATGTTGTTATTAGATTTTTCCTCAGTCTGAATTTGCTGTCTATTCTTACAACACCTGAAATATCATACAAATATGTTTCCATCTCACATCATTATAATTTTCAGTCCCCCGTTCCCCATTTCTATCTGTTCCTGGCAATTAATTTCCTACATCTGATTTACTGTCAATCATTTCTGCTTAACATCTGCCTGTTTCATAAACCTAAATCTAGATAGCATTTCTGGGCACCTCTAGTAATCTTCTTTCTTATGATTGCTAATGAAGTCCAGACTTCTCTAAAGCAAAAGATGAGAAAATGGGAGAAATTATATTCAAGCCCTGTTCACAGCTGCTACCATTCAAGAAGACAGCTGCAGAAAGGTACTACAAACAGCATCAACCAGTCTAAGGCCTCATGGACTAAAAGAATAACCACATTTTTTTCCTCTGCATTTATCAGCTTTGTTTGTCTGTAGGGTTTGTTGGTTTTTTTACCATCTCTTGTACCCCATAGGATCACCTGCCCTTCTCTCCTTCCTTATGAGTCTGTATTATATTTCTACACTTAACTTTCCACGTTCTTCAGTGTGGTCATTCTCCTACTGTATTTGTCACTATCAGACTTTTTCAGAGAGTCATAGAAAGGTTTGGTTGGACGGGACATAAAATATTATCTAGTTCAAGGATAGCACACTTTCAGCGTGTTGTACATGCCAGCACCTTATCACCTTCCTGTGCCTTTCAATTTCTGTTGATGCCTCAGTACTATCCACTGTCTTTCATTTTTTATACCAAACACCTCTCAAAAAAAATTCATAAAAGCCCTCTTTATTAACAAACTCTTTGGGCTGGATGACATGGCTGAACCTCTCTGCTTTGGTCAGCGACAGGGACATTAACCATCCATCAACCGTGAGCAGAGATTTCCCTCAGCAATAAGTCCTCTGTCCTGTCACAAAATGCAGACTCTACAAAGCTTGACCAAGCTCTGCCATCATAGAGACTGTCACTTTATTCACTTTGGAAAAAAATGAAGCTCCATCCACATCCAGGATAAGGTTCATATGTGCTATTTTTTTTAAGTGAACAGTTGGGGTTTTTCCCCTCAAGGCAGGATTTTCCCTTTATTTATGCTGTTGACTATCTTATCCCACTAAGTCTATGATCAAAGCTAGGACTTCTGTTTACTGTCACACAAACTATACTGAGCTTGACAAAGACTTTGTCAGAATCTGACAGGCTCTGCAATGGGAAATATTACACACTGTGAACAGAAAAATCTAGCATAGCACTAGGGAAAAAACAGCAATAAAAAACCTTACAAGGCTTTGACTGAATTGTATAAACCAGCCCACTCTTAGTATGAGAGTGCTTCATCTTTGATTTCAGCATGAATGTTTGTGGGTACAGCAGGGAGATTCCCCATGCAGCTCACCTCCAGTGACTTCAATCTGTAAATGTGCTCCAGCAGACAGTGCATCCACTGCAGGAAGTCCACTCACTGGCAAGCTAGCTGGACACTTGACATGTCTACTGTTGGGCAGAAGGTGTAGCTGATTTTTTTGTTTCCCAAGTTTATAAATTAAATGCTTGTCAATGCATGTGACAGTTTTCAGTCTGAAAGTCCATGGAGCAAATGCTCTGTGACTGGGATTATTTTGTGTCCCTCTGAAGAGAACAGAAACCAAATGATGTCACAAACACTACATATTTCAAACTATAAGATTAAAGTTTCAACTTTTATCTGTCTATCTACCTATATTTACATAGGTAGATTATATTATAGATACAGATTATATTATAGTAATTATATTATATTAGATGTTTGTGTGCAGCTCAACTATTTAAGAATCTCACATGGTCATTACAACCACACTCCATTGCCATGAACACTCTCCCAGGTATTTAAACCGGAAAAAAAAGACAACACAAGGAACATAAAAGACAAATATTTCTTCTTTTATGAGAATAGTATTACTTAATCATAGGAATGATCTTATTGAAATATTTAGTATGTCTTGCAGAGCAGCATATGACAAACTATCCTCCAAAAGCTGTCTCTGCAAAGAGCACTTTCAGTTCAGATTTGCTCTAAGTGGTGCAGTTTTGAAAAGGCCTAAGATGTCACTTTTTTTCCTGAGAGGGTCCTATCACCCATTCACATTGCAAGCAAATATTACAAGTTTTACATCTTTTCACAGCTGCCCTCCCTTATATCCATCCAGCTGTTAAAGCCTTTTCCTGAGGCTTTGTGCCTTTTGGTATTTCAATCACACTTTAAGAAACCAAATTGTTATGTCTCCTGTACTAAAAGCCTTGCATCTTTCAAGGCATCTATGTAACAGACTGGATTTGTACAGAGAAAATCAGCAGCTGGATCTGTTCTGGTAAGACAAGTACATTTAGAGGTTGAGATCAGAGATTTGATTCACAGCTAGCTGATTTAGATAGGCTTCCAGTCCAGAAATAAGAAGGATGGATATTGGCTGCCTACCAACTTAAAAATCTATGAATGGATGGTCACTGGGGTGGTCCATAAATACAGGCAGCTGTCCCTTCAGCAATTTTGCAAGAATATTTGTGCTGATGGGAAGGAGGGCAGAAAGTCACTTTGTTCTGTTCTTCAGTTGCAGTGAGCCAGTCATTTCTAGTCCGGAAGAGAAAGAGTTTTACTGGTCCAGAAGGCACCATCAAGCTATACACACCAATATGGAGACAGAATATACAGACATAAGCCTTTAAGTATATAAACACATTTTCTTTGATATTCATTCAACTGGCTGGGTTTGTAGAGTCAGTATTCTAAACGATAATGAAGAACAATCTTCCCAACATAGAAAACATACTTTTTATAAAGTTCAGAGACAACAGGATGATTTAGTGGCCATCACTGTGCTTTTCTTTAACTATAAAAAATAATATTGACTCTCTTTAGTATAATCTTGCAGTCACATATAGCTCTGTTTGTGCTGAGAGTCAGGTGAACCATATCCTTCCTGAAAATGTAAAGGCATGTGTTCACCCTAGTAAGCTTTTATATTCTTTGGCCTGCTCTGGCATAATCAGAGTTTTCATTGTACACTCTCTAAAAAACATGATGTTGCAAATTCTGTGCAGATGACCACTGTGGCATTCAGCCTGTTTTCACAGCTCGTTTGGAGTAAATGTCCTGGGATGCATCAGGAATAGTGCTTCTGGGTTCAGTAGCCCTGCCTGTCTCTCTCTCTCTTTCTCACAGACTGATGACCCAAGAAGCACCCAGCAGCAAGATAGGGGTCAGAGTGGGACAGTGGTGATGCTCTAAGTTAGTTGAAGTCAGAGTATATGTGATTCAAGCTAAGAGTTCTATTTTACTGCATAAGACAGGGGAATTAATGCATGATCTTTTGGTTATTAAAATTACAGTTATTTGATTAAAATTACAATCACTCCATAAGCATAACAACAAGAGTGGAAGTGAACATAATGGAAAGTGGTTTGAACAAAAATAAAACCTGTACATATGAAGAGACAGTAAAAAATGGTTACAAGTAAAATCAAATGAAAACATAATTGAATTTCAGGAAGTCTGAATATGACTTATTACAGGAACTTTGTTTGACATTGGAATATGTGTTTTAATTCAACAATCAACATCCATAATGCACATGGCCATTTAAGTTAATATGGATTTAAGAAAAGAGTCACATTCTTATTTTAAAATTAGCTAAACTACATAAAAAACCCCTTTATTTTGTGTTTTTACCTTCAGAAGTGGCTAGGAAAAAAATCTGGTAAAGGTTTCATGATTTTCAGAGATGTGTTTAGCTCCAGGGGATGCCTTTGTAAAATGTCAACCACTGTGAATGTGATAAACCCAAGATAAGAATTTACATTAAGAAAAGGCAGATGCAATATTTAGAGATTCTTGATGGAAAAGTTAACGTGTGCTAAAATATCTCCTAATTCACAATTAATTTCTTTTTTCCTGACTGTCAGAAAAAAATGCATACTTATTTGAAGAGCAGCATAATTTCTTTTATGTTACAAAGTCATAAAATATTTTTCAAACACAAAGGATTGAAAAACTATGTTCTTGCTATTTAAAAGAACCATTGCTTTCTCCCTTTCCCACGAAATTTTTCTGCATCAGTTGGGTACAACTGTAAGGTTACATATCTACCTTCTTGTTTTGCAGGAGAAAATTTGTCAGGAAGAAGACAGGCTGTGTCCTTCCTCTTCATGTATAAATTTGCTGCAATTTCATAATTTAATGACATCACATCTGGCATAACCACCTAAACTACCTTCCCACAGAACATCTGACCAGAGAGAGGTGCACTAGAGAGTGGTGAAAAAAAAAGTATGTAAGAACTTCCCTGACAGAAAAGATGAAGAAATTTTGTTTCTGTTATGTGTAATTCAAAGTATGCCAACACGCACAGTCCATTTAGAAGACAGTATTCTGGATGCTAAATATCATCACACATGAAACTGAAATTTAAAATATATACAGAATTGATGCTTAAACAGGTGAGTTAATTCAAGCTGAAAATATCTTCTTGAAAACTAAGATGTACATATACAGATGCCTAATCTAACAAACAAATTAATTACAAACAAATGTAATAAAGAATATATTTTTTCAAGTTTTGTTAAAACATGAACACTATGGTGGAGTTGGAATAAAAATTAATTTGGCCAGAAAGATGGAAGTGTGAGAAGCTCAATAACAAGTAACCTGCCAGCAAAGACATACATGAATATTCAAAGCCAAAGAAATACTGGTTTATTTACTGTGAATGTTTATCATGGGTGGTGTTATAACATTGCTACAGTGATAGCTGTATCACTACTGAAGGATGAACTCCTAAATTCAGAGCAATTAGTGATATTATTCTACAGCACTTGGCAAAACAAAACCACAAGTATTACATAACAAATGCAAATCCTTTTCTTCTTGAGTACCAAAAAGCAATGATTACATAACTGAATAAAGAAAATAGAAGGATGTGACACAGTAAATCTTAAAGCTTTTATAGTCTGTAAGGTAATAGAATAAAACATTTTAAGGAAAAAAAACCAGATTTTGTGGTAAAAGTAACTCCCCCATGTGAGCTAACAGAAGTGTGGAATCTTATCTGACACAACACTTTGAGCCAAGAATGTGTTAGCTCTTGGGTGAAAACATGTTATTTTTCCCTTTTCCAAGCTAAGCCTTCAGCTAAAGATTACTTAAAACCATAAGAATACAAATCATAGGCAATGAAGCATCTGTACACAAGCACAATTCTGTTGTTCTCTAAAGACGACAAATACAATTACTCATGCGTACTGGCACTTCCAGAATATTTGATTCTGCAAAATTTGGGTGTATTTCCCACTTTGTGTCTTATGATTTTAAAGCCCATTTAACCTGGACCTTGGCTACTCAGATTCAAAACTGAGTCTCAAAACTTTCAGGCATTAACCTCCCCATGGTAGTTTTTGCTACTTCAGATTTTCCCATATTGAGACTTGTCTCAAGTGCTGAGCAGCAAGGTACCTGGTTTATGTACAAAAGTCAGAAGCCTTGGGGGAAAGCTGCCTGCCTGTCTTTTCTCCATCTGTTACAGTTCTCATACAGCATGTGGAAAACTGGCATTTAGTTCTGCTTTCTGGATGGTGAAGTTGAAACTTAAATACTTTCCAGCAGAATGTTGAAGCTCAAACACCACTCAGACTACATTCCAGTTAACTCCTGCTATAGTAACTTAGTACTTTCAGGTCTCTCCTAATGCATAGTGAAAATCAAACCCTTCATTTCCAAACGTAATAATGGATCAATATAAAGATTTTCATTTACTTGTATGAACTCAGCTTGATTTCATAATTATTATCAGTTCACAATAAATAATACATGACTTTTAGATAGATGCTTATACCTTTGTGCCATGTTTCAAGTTTGACTCACATAACAGAAAGCCCCTTAGAACATCTTCAGTACGACTGATGCAAATAAGCAACTTTTAATGGGGAGTTTTTACTAGTTAGTTCTACTAGTCAGCAAGTTTATGCTTTGATTTCAAACTATCACATGATTTCAACTATCACATTTTGATAGTTTGATGAATAAAAGTGGTTCTAACTGTGAATAAATATTTTAAGTTCTTGTCTATGGCTTAATTTTGCTATCCTCACTAAGGCATTCTTCATCCTGCTAACAGTCTCACAGAATATTATTCATATCTTCATGTTCACATCGAAAGGTAAAAATGACTACATAAAAGTTCATAAACAGAGAATTATCTGTTTACTCCATACCCTGAAAGCTATCTGCCCCAGTTCAAAAATAGCTGCTATTAATTGAAAGGGAAAAATAGATTGTATTTTATAATATCAACTGCCTTGGTGTTTTAAACTTTGAAATACTAATTTTACAATTGTGTAAGGTTATACAAGTTCCAGTCTTTCATTCTGTATTGACAACAACTATAAAAGAGTTATAGTAGGTGCAATAGTCTATCAAAGTTGATTCCTGAAAGCTTAAAAAAACCCCCAAAGCTATGGAGAGGAAATGCGGATATAGATGAGACTATGCAACCTAGATTAGTTCCAAGATCCATTTTTTTTTTAAGGCCCAGGAAAAGATACATTACTCTATAAGTAATTTTTACAAACTAATTTCCAATTAATAAAAAAACGTGAAACTAAATTAAATTCCCTGTATGTTTTCACTTTAGAAAAATCCCTCCAAACTTAGAAAGGATGTAAAATCCTGTCAAACTTCGAAAGGACAGAAAATCTCAGCAGTAGGATCAAAGTATGAATACATTCAAGACAATTTGATGTTATGATATGATTCAGCATACTTAGCTAACTATAATGCATTGCACAATTAATACATCTTGATAATGTATTCTGTATTGAAAACCTTACTTTTTAATGAAGTTGCTTTAAATAAAATATTAATTCTACAGGGAATCTTATTTTTATATTGGAATTTAGTTTTAAATTAAAATCAAATGTTAACTGAATAAAATGGTGCTTTAATAAAAATTACTCTTGAAACCTAAGTTATTTTGTACAATTATGTATACATTTATGTGTTTCTATTTCTGTACTAAAAAGTATTATTTGAGCCTCTCAAAGGAAATATGCAAAAGCGGTATTTAATCATTAAGTCAAAAGGTCAACTTTTTACCAGCATCCAGATAGATTATTTGAATTCTTTCACATTTGTTTTTTTCTCCTAATACTCTTCCCAGATTACCGTCAGTTCCTAAATGTATTCATTGTGTTTTGCTGTACTTGATATGTCAGTGATTCCTCCCTTAGAGTGAAATGAAAATAGAATTTTTTCACTCTGAGTTTTGTCACAGTTTACTGGACAGTATCATCCATCAGATACTTTCAAGCCTGTGAAATAATTATTTTTCAGATTTAGCTCCTAGATACATAGGAAGTGAATCCTTTATCACTGCACTTTATCAGCTTCAAGACAGTGCCTCTTTCAGACTGCCTCATAAACCATGAACTTTAGAAGTGTGCAAGATTTATAGATCCAGACCTGGGAATATTTTCTTCCTCTCCCCCAAGGTGTGCAGTCTTCAGTCAAGATTCGACTCTTGGCTAAATAATTGCAGAGCTGTTTACCTGTACTTAATGGTTTTCAGTACAGAAAGGTGTGGTTTTTCCCTTGTTCCAAGAGGGTTAAGAGAAGTTTCTGCTCCAAACAACTCTTGTAAAAGCTGTGTTATGAAGTAAATCATGCTGCCTCATATGTTCTCCACAGAGATGACAATTATCTGCAAATTGGATCTCCGGCTGTATTTTACAAGACTTTCAGTCATGTTACACAACCTTTTAATTATGCCCTCAGAGATTCTGTCTGCAGTTTTCCTATCCTTATCAGAACCCACTTTTTCACATGATGTGTCACTCCTGTGCTCTCAAATGCTGATTTTAACATCTGGATTTTATAACTTTGAATTTTTCCATTTCCTCATCTGACATTTTTGTATAAAACTGTTGTGAAAACCATGCCTCTTTGTAGCAGTTATTACTGTAGAAGTAGAGTGTTTGTCTTGTGTTGGCTTTCTTAGCAGAACCCGAAAGCTCGTCTAGGGTGCTGGGAGGGTTTGCTGTAGCCCACAGCTTTTTCCATGACATGAATCCCCATTGGACTATCAGCATGTGCTAGTCCCAGCTACTCTGGTCAACCACTTGAGAGTTCATAACCAGTGATTGAGAGAGCAGCAGCCTCTTGAACCTGCCAGACATATTGCCTTCAGCAGTCAGCTCAGCTGGTCAGTTATACATTTGCCCTGCAATATATCACTAACTTTGGGTGGTCAGACACACATTTTAGTGGAGCACATGAAGCACATCTGGTCACAGGACAAATTTCTGATTCCCCATCAGCCACATGCCTTTCTGTGATGCTTGAATTCAACATATATTTGCCACGTTGCCCTTGCACATATGTGGTGTGTTGAGACATTGGTGTAGGCTGTAAACAGTCACATGCTTTCAGACAGAACATAATTTTTTCTTAACATTATGCAATCACTTATTAACTTTCTTAATTTTTGCTTAACTTTTTATTTCAAGGAAAGGTTTCCTTTTGATTCATGTAGTTTAACTAGAAAAGATCACCAAAAATGTGCAGGCTTCTGTTTTAGCTCTCTCTTTCACTTGGGCCAGTGAAATAAAATTTGTCACATGACAGCAACAGTGTCATTCTGATCAGTTAGGCTCAGCCTCAGTAGGTATCTCATGGGACCAGCCCCATGCATCCATTCAGAAAATCCATAGATGAAGCACTTGAATGTGGTGAAAAAACTGTGTTTGTATTCAACTCCTTCAATAGGCACAGCAGTGAATGATAAAAAGCTCTCAAAAGACTATTTTATGATATTAATATTTTCTGTGATAATTATTTCTGTGCATTAAAAAAGGATCTATAGCAAAGCAGCTCTTCCCTTTGTTGCTTTTCATTAGGTTTGCTTTGGAATAAAAACTTGTTTTCTTGTGTCCCATTTTGGACAGGCTCTGGACTAAAAACATTTTCTTGTCATATAAGCAATTCATTCTATGACTGCAGATTCATCTACAGTGTAAAAAGGTCATGACTTTTAGTTTTCAAAGAAAAGCACTAAAGCAACATTCTTGTAATAAATGAAGAAAGTTACATTAAAATTAAATCTTTGCCACAGGTGAATGAGGCAAAGCACAATTGACAGAGGACATTCAGAAATGTGCTGTAGTTAATCTACAGGCAAGTAAATCAAAGTTTCTTTCTGCAGTTTGAACTCAAGAAAAGAAAAGTTGTATCCTTTTCTTTCAACTAAATGTAGAGGAAGGACATAATGTTGGTTTTCATTATGAAATCAATGCAAATCTGGTTAGAGGGGAAATTGTTAACAGCAGTAATGGGAGAGGTGAAGTAATGGAAATTTCCCCTTAGCTTTTTATGAATGCTTATTTTAAAACCAGACCAGTTACATTGACACATGTATCCATTGACAGATAAATTATGGACATAACACATAAATTGCATTATCAGGTTGGACATCAGCTTCCTAAACCTAATCACAAGAAGTTAGACTACTTATTTTCTTATGTTGCTGGGTCCATAACATTGCTGGAATAATCGTCTTCCAGTGAACAATTATTGAAGCTTGCATATTTTATAGCAACAAAGACAGCTAGATAATCTCCTCTGTGTGTGTTCACACATATGTATTGACAGGAGGAACTATTCCAAACCTGCTGTAATTTTTCAGAAATGCACTACATTGTTGCATCTATTTTTTATGTAAATAAATATTGAAAACAAAATTCTATGCTCCTGCCTCCAATTTACTTGTCAGTGTATTCTTATTCTGAATGGCCTCTTCTAATGAACCTTATAAATGTTCTTGGCAGCTAACTGGGAAATGTTAATCAAGGATTTCACTTAACAAGGAGCTGCAAATTATCTAACTTGTTAAGTTTTCTGATAGCCATCTTTTGAATTTAATTATTGGCACTGTTTTTCACCCACCACTCAAAGACAATGATTTGACTATTTTACAAATTGCATTATCAAGGATTTTGCATGACTTTAATAAATAATAATTCTGCCAAATTCTTACGGAACATCACTCTAGTGAGCTATTAACAAGCTCTTAATAGTTATCATTTCAATATATCTGATAAGTATCATAAGTCTTAATACAGAAAAATTATGCGAAGAGAGAAAAGCCCCATGGGCTTTGCTGCAGCCATGATTATGTTGGCAATGTATACAGAAACAAAGAATGTCTTCCCATTCTTCCAGATGTTTAAGCAAGTACTGCCTGTAGGACAGGCCATAATTGTTAGAACACTTGGAATGAAAGCTTTGTGTATTCTTCTGCATGTTTACTTTGACTTCAGTTTGTATGAAGTATTCAAAACCACTGCATCTCCACTCCCTAAAATGTCTTAACCAGAAAGGTTATGGCTACCCATGGTTGTGACAGCTGAAGAATTATACCCACTGGCATGAAGGTGTCAGCCTACCTGAAGGAAGGCATTGCTTCTTTCACATCCAATTAATAACATGAATACTTTTTAATGGCATTTCACATTCACCAAGTTATTAATGTGAATACTTTAATGGCATTCAAACAAACTGGCTGGATTAGCTGAAAAGTCTAAATTGAACTTACTAAACTAACCTTATTTATTGACACATTAGAAAAAACTGTGCTATAACAATTGAAGAGTAGTCCCCCACACCAGTACAGTGACATAGGACTTAAAAATAACAATTCAAGCTCTGCTTTTCAGACTTTGAAAATCTCAGTTTAAAAATCTAGTTATAAAATCATCTTTTAACTAACAAAAAGAAAATATTAAAAATATTAATTTTCCATATGCAAGCCTCTATAATTTTTTAATGTGTTAACCAAGAATCTGTCAAATTATTCATGGCCAATATTTACAAAACCCCTCAAGAGCTAAACTTAATGAGTTATGAGTCAAAAAACATGAGTCATAAAACAGATTGCAGACATAACTGGGGTTTACAAGTTAATCTACTGGACATAACTAGGTTAAACTGGACTCAGAACTGTTTTTCCAAACATCTTTCTGCATCCATTTGTAGACTGAATTTAAAAAAAAATTAAAAATCTTCTACTGTAGTTTTAACTCCAATTGTAAAACACTAACTTCTAAAAGTCAAAATATTTGTAAATATGTATGCTAGAAATGGAAATATGATGAACAAATGAACTCATCTCCTCCCCTCTATAGACCTTGCACAACTAAAATCCCTTTCCCTGATTCTTATATTATGCCATTTTGGAGTAACTGTACAACTCTAAAGAAGCAGAACTTATTTTAAACTCCCATTCATCGGAAGTGTAAAATGATTCCCCACATAAGGTTGGTATCAAGCCATAGACGCTGTACACTGAATGAACACAGGAGTGTTCATTTATAAATGATTTGCCAAAAAAAGTTTAACCTTCCAAATCTGACCAACTATAGGACCAAATGGACCCATCATTTCATTACTTTTTTTAATTGAAGCACACCATCAGAAGTACCCTTCCATAATCACTGCTAATGTTTTGACTGAGTCTAGCTGAAATTCCAGTACATCAACATTCTTAAGATTTAATATAGATGTATTACTTTTATTGCTAGAATGACAGTTTTATCTTTTTATATCTCATACAGAGCTCTGAACTTTTACAATGAGTTTTCAAAGTAAATACGCGGATTGGAAGAGATAAACACCTACAGTACCCAAATCTGAACAACTGCTTACTTAAAAAGAAAGAACACAGGGGATATCTGAAACACTCACAGCTGACTAAACACACGAAGCAGGCGCCTGGAGTGTGGGTGAGATGGCACAGGCTAAAGAAAGGGAGAAGTGTGGCTGGCATACATCCCTGAAGACAAGACAATCTCTTGGGAAGAGGCTGTCTATTCTAATCATCACAGCAGGAAAGTGAATATAGCTCTCCCACAGACTAGAGGTAAATGATGAAATTCTGGGGGTAAGATTTGAGACACTCCCCCATCTTCATTGAATTTCTTCAGCTAGCGTCCCCCCTTGGCTAGTATGTTGTTTTCAGCATTATTTTGATGTCCTTGGGTGTTAATGCACAGTTAGTGAGTTGTCTAACTTGGATATTGTTAAATCTTCTGGGACATGGTTCAAACACCATGTCTCCAACATTGTGAAACCTGATTCCAGATTACTGATTTGTCTGAAAACTGACTAAGAATCAACCTTTTCTTCAGTGTTGGGTACATAGGCTCTGATTATTCAGAGCATCTCTTCATAAAAAAGAGACTCAATATCCTTGGAAATTCCCATGACACCAAATGAGTAAACCAGAAGCTGAAAAACCTGAAGAATCTACTTCTGATGCAGGATGGGCCAGTAATTTATGGAAAATATGGGGTTTAGTGAAAGAGAATTTACATTTTATTGGAGACAAACTACTATTGAACAGTCCCTCTTTCCAATTTTTTCATTTGTATCTCAATACAGCTGCAACGAACCTAATTTCGTTTTCTTTCTTCTAAATGGCTAGGAATATAATTATCCCTCAGAGAAAAGCTTTCAACCAAACCACATAAAAGCACTTCTGCTGCAACACTGGTGTCTATGAACCATTGTTGGAGCATGTTAATGTGCTGCTGTAGAAATAGATAAGGATAGAAGTGTGTGGTCAGAGAGCCCAGAGTTGTTTATAAAGACTCTTTGGGGACTAAAAAACAATCTATTCACTAACATAAATCACGAGCTGTTAAAGTGAAAAATAAAATCTCTTTTGCAGGAATGAAGAAATCACCAGACATAAATGGAATTACATTTGGTGCATTTATGTATTATTCAGTAGACAATAGAGAATGTAGTAATTGATTTTGGAAGAGGATAAGATTTGTCCAGATGAATCTTTCAAAGCCATCTAAAATCTTTTTCACCCCATTAGTATCCCCAGCAGCTAAGTCATGGCCAGAAAAAAGCATTGAAATGAGGACAAGCTAAAAACACCCTGACTAAGGATTAAGACATTCATAGCAGTGTTGGTGTAGCGTTTTTAATGTTTTTCTACCAAAAATCAAACTTCCCTTCTATTTTTAAGTATTCTGTTTCATCACAATTACCACAGGCATTTCAGACAAATCAAATTTGACTTGATTTTCATGTATGTTTAGAAGATACCTCTGTTCACAGACAACATCAGTAGCTTATTTGCTTTTCTTTAGAAAAGGGGGATTTCCAATAGAAATCTCAGTGTCTCTTTGCTTCTCTGTAATAAAAAAAAAAATCTTTCTCTAAAAGGGAGTGTTTTTCTGCAGGGCTTAATTGAACAATATCATAGAAGTACTGTAGATTATTACACTTGAGCTATGGCAAAGTGATTACTCAATCCATTACTAGATCCTAGAGAAACAGTTCTTTTCTCCTGTGATTTCTCTTTTTAGTACCAAATATTTGTTTGTCATTCCAAATGTGTGTAGTGGACAAGAAGCTACATGCAGGCATGGAGATACTACACATAACTAAAACACCCAATTCTCTCAACAAGAAGATATAGACACTGAGGTAGGGAGTTTACAAAGATGTAAAATAGCCTAAATCACAGCATCATCAAGGTTTGAATAGACCTTTCAGATCACCTAGTTCAGCCTTCAGCCTAGCACCACCATAATCAACCCCAAACCATATCCCCAAGTGCCAGATCCAGATGCCTTGAACACTTTCAGAGACAGTGACTCCTCTCCCTCCCTGGGCTATTTATTCCAGTGCCTAACCACTCCTTCAGTGAAAAAATTTTCCTAATATCTAATTTGAACCTCCCATGGGGCAACTGAAGGCCATTTCCTCTTGCCCTTTCATGTGAGACTTGGCAGAAGAGACTGACCCCCACCTCACTACAGCCTCCTTTCAGGTAGGAAGCAACACAGAGGCTGCAGAGAAGCATCAATTGTAGAGAGCAATGAGGTCCCCCCTGAGCCTCCTTTTCTCCAGATTAGGCAACCCCAGTTCCCTCCATCACTCCTCAAAAGACATGTGTTTCTAGATCCTTCACTACCTTTGTTGTCCTTCTCTGGACACACTCCAGCACTTCAATGGCTTTCGTGCAGGAAGGGATCCAAAACTGAGCACAGTACTCAAGGTGTTGCCTCACCAGTGCCAAGCACAGGGACAAAATCACTGCCCTGGTCCTGATGGCCACACTGTCTTGAAATAGGCCAAGTAGTCTCTGGCCTTGGTCACCTGAGCACTCTGCTGGCTCGTATCCAGCTGGCTGTACACCAGCACCCTGAGTCCCCATTCCGTGCCCCTGCCAAGGCTGGTGTGGTTTTTTATTTTCACTGTCTCCTTCTGGTCCTGAAGTCTCCTTCCAGATTTTTCCCAGAATTCTTGCTTCTCAGAATACAATTTTTGGAAATGAAGATTTTTTATTTTTGCTCTGTCTTTTGTGCCAAAAAGATCCATGTGTTTATGATACTGTGAACTTCATTTTCTCTAATTTTGTCAGATGAAAGATTGGCTTTTTTGAAGTTTGTGTGAGTTCCCCCTTTGGTTTGACGGGCAATTCTCTTCCCCTGTTTGAAACTACACAACCAATACATAGAAAAATGCTTTGTAGGTGAAATGGAAACTCTTACAGGTTGGATTAGATAGGAACAGAGTGCTCTACATTTGACTAAGTACTATTCAGCATAACATTTTCTGGCGGAACTACACCTTGTGTTACAGAACACATCAGTTTCCCAACAAGTCACTGTCTTCTTGGCCTTTCTCATGCACTGCAAAACAGCTTTGTCACAAGAAACTATTTAATCTTAGGTGATTTTATGCACTATATTATTCAGTACATAAATTTTTATAATTTGTTTTCCACTGTTCCCATTACATCCCTTTTCTATTTTAAGCAGTGGTGGACAGAAAATATTGATCATGAAACTGTAAGGTCAGATGACAAAGTTCTAGAAGAATCTGAGGGAAAGCAATTTTTTTTTTTGCTGCTAACATTTTGACAATAATTGTTTCCTGCTTGATGTATCTTAATATATGTTCTCTATACTTGAAGCAAGATAGTATGGTGATTTCACTGGTAAGTATCCCATTAGAAGGCAAACTATGTTGTATAACTATTTCCACATTAAAAAGAAAGAAAATATACCCAACTTATCATTCCAGAAACCCTTGGATAAGTTTAGTTATTTAAATAATTTAGAAATATCGCTATCTGCCCTATAAATAATTTTCAAAAGGATTGCACTGGCAAACAGTCAATGAGTTTGCCCATGAAATGCAGTAATAGCTGCAGAGGATTGCTTACTGGGAAGTAAGTAGTGCTGTCTTTTGAACACCATGTATAAGAAAAAAAAAGATTTAGCCTCGGGCTGGTACTGCACAATCATTATAGCTCTTACATTATACACATACTTTAATTATGCTAATATGGTTATACTGTCCATTGAACCCATATATTAAATTCAGATGATTAAAGTAATTAGCACCATAAAAAAAACCCAGATGAAACTATGGGATGAATGTGAATAAGCATAAAATATAAACTTTTACTTTCCCAAATGTTGACCTGCAAACTGTATTGATTTTTTTTTCTTTTGATGTATGAAAATAGCCTAAGCATTATATACGCATTTAAAAATTTCAAGTTTTCTTAAAGATTTGTGGAAGAAGTCTAAATAATTTTCCTTTGAATTTTCGAATCTAAAGGTGTGAATGTGCTAAATCAGGGCCTTTTGCAGACCTCCTCCTTCTTACTCTTTCAGTTCTCACTTTGTCTCCCACTGTGGTCCAAGTCTACTACTTTTACTATAGATGAAAAGCTTTTGAACAGGGAAGAAAAATGAACAGAGAAATAAGGCAATGTTGACCATAAATATGTAGCACAAACTAATCAATACCAGAGCACTGTCTTGGAAATACTACCTTTTGTTTGTCTTGTTTTCATCAGCTTTTCTTATCTTCTTCTTCACAAGTATACTAATTATGGTAGTGGAATTATTTGAAATTGGGCATGGAAAGTTAAGATTTTATGTTAGATTTTGAACTGAAGGGCAATATGAAGTTACAAGAAAATTATACCTTTTGTCTCATAGCATTTAGAGGACAGAACTGGTAAGAAAGTCAAAGACAAAGGAAAAGAGAGAAAACAAGCCCACAATAATTGCCCCTGACAGCCATAGGTTAGCTGCTGTTAATCTATGTGATTTTTCAGCCCATCTCTAATTCTAATTCAGATTGGATAATCAATCATTTTTTCTCTTTCAAACTAAAAAACAAAACACCCTCAATAATTGGCATTCAGCATTAATGATGTTACATTGCCATACAACATTTAGGTTTCTGAGAAGCTCGATTTTGGAGATGATCTAAGAAATAAAAGTAAGACTATGTTGATGGAAAATCATCTAGACAAGTAACAGAAACTTGAAGCATCTTGTTGTTGTAAAAAATAAAAAAAATGAATTGTGTAGCCTCAACCTGTCCAGTCCACGAGTAGAGCTCCTTCAGCTCTAACGGGCAGAGGCGGCCCCAAAGCAGCTGCAGCCGTGCAACCCCTGTCTCTCTCCTCCCGGGAGAATGCTAGCTCCGTCCAATCCCAGGGGCCCTTTTGCCTCCGGGCGTGAAAGGGTGAAGCCCTCGCCTGAGGAGGTGACAAGTCGCCGCTGGCCACCGAGACAGAAAAGTTCCAGAGAGCCGAGACGTTCCAAAAGGCGGTTTACTGAGGAAGCAGCAAGCGGGAAGCCCTAAGGAACTCTCGGGGGCGCTGCCTGTGCCGTCGCCTGGGGCAAAGCCCGAAGGTCCGGAGGATCACAGAACAGCGGGTCTGTGAACGAGGGAAGCCCAGGTCCAAAGACACCAGGCACAAGGGGAACAAAGGTTTTAAACTGGGGCACGGGGTCTCCGGGGGCGGGACAGCAGGGGCGGAGCCAACAGGGCTCCGGTACAATATGAGGGGCAGAAGGGGGAGCAAATGAGCAATAACTAGGGCGGGGAGCACAGAGAACCAATAACAGCAGGGCAGCAACAGAAAGTTCTGGGGGAAGGCAGCAACAAGGGAGGGTACAGGGCAGGGTACAGCAAACTTTAAACCAATCAACTAACACAAAGTTTCAAAGGGAGGAGGGCCCAGCCCCCGATCTCCTGTGAGTCCCATGAGATTACATCGTCCGCCGTCTTCTCCAGCCCAACTCGACGGCGTTGGCCACTGGGGCCTGGGACTCCGGGTCTGACGGTTCGGCTTGCCGAACCCCCACATCTTGTCATTCCCACTGAGAAAGTTCTCAAACCTCTGCCTCCTGCTTGTTATGTCAGCAAATATTGGAGGTGTTTCCAGCCTACCTTTTTAAGCATGGATGTTCTTTTTAGGGTAGCATCCTATGGCATTGTTCAATTTTTTTTTTATGGCTCTTGACAAGTCTAGGGAACTGTTCTGTGAATACTCACTCCTTTCTTGCATTGAAGTCAGTCTTTGGCATATCACTGATACAAAAGATTTTAAAGAAAGAATATAACTAATTCAAGAAAAAAAGTGAAATTAAAAATATTATCAAATAGTATGTGAGTAAGGACAATGATAAGTTTACTAATAAGTGCTTGTGATTAATCTGCTTTTCCACTCTGTTTCTCTCAACATCAGGACAGCCTGTCTTAGCAAAGTGATGGATAATGCAAGTGAAATGGCATTCCCTGAGATCTTTGTGATGTTTGCCTCCTTAAACCAACACCCTCTCTGGCCTTCATCTTCTCTTTCCCTAGCCTTAAAACAGCCTTGAAATCTCAGATGGCCCTTGCCAACATGGATCAATATGGACCTGCTCCTCTCCCTGGCTGCTTTGGTGGTGGAGCTACAACACTGACTGTGCTTCTTCAGCAGCCAGAGCTGAAGAAGTAGAGACCAACCTCCCTGCAGGGAGTGTATGAATCTCCTTTTCATCAAGTTTTGATAGTGACCCTTGAAAACTCTTATTGGAGATTGGAGACTGAGGTGGTATAAATATTTAAATATTCATGCTATAGTCTGACATACCTTATAAAACCCTCTCAGCAACAAAGAGATAATACTTTTAAGACAAAATAATTTTGACAAAACCATAAAATTACATCTACCCTGGAATTTGTAATAGGAGATGCATACCCTACATCTTTTACTTATGTAAATAGTCCTCTCAATAGCACTTACAGGAGAAGTATGACAGTGTCCAAATTGAAGCTATCAGATCCTCAGCTGATGTAAATGATGAAGCTCCATCCAGGTCAAGACAGGTCTGTCCCATTAACTTGCAGCTGGTGAAGATCTGGAAGGATAAAACAACTCAGCAGTTTGCAATTGTCAAAGACATCAGAAAGCATCTAGGTCACTGGTGCCAGCACCAGTCAAGGTTATTTGCGTGTTCCCTGATTTCAAAAATTTTTGTGGTGTGCAGAAAAACAGGGATAAGTAGCCTAATGACCCTCACACCTTGTAACTTGTGTCTGTGCAATGTGCTGGCCCAGGTGTACAAGCCAGCTCTCCCTTTCAGCTTTTCCCAGTAACATGACGAATTCAGTTTAATCTCTTCCTTCAGTCAAGAGGCATTATAACACTGCTGCCTCCTCTGCTCTTCTCTAGAAGGCTGATTTGGTAGAATTCATGTGACACAGCACAGCAAAAAGTTACATTTGTTCTAATACTGTCTCCTTTTGTCCCCCATCCTATACAGTCTGCAGATTTTCACAGATTATGCCATGCTCATTCAACTCAGGCATTTTTCTCAAGGGAATGGTTTTTATCATCTACATAATTAGAAGTTAAACAAACTAAGATCAAAAGATCTGACAAAGACCACTGAGAGAAAAGTTGAAACAAGTCTATCCCATTTCAAGCAATCCAAAATCAAATGCTTCATATCAGTTATGAGGTTTGTTTTCATCTGTTAAATTTTAAGAACTGAAGTAAAATTTAAATGAAGAAAAATCTCAAAGTAAGGAAATGGACCATTCATTTTTAGTCTGCTAGATGTTTCACCACAGTTGTTCAGCTATGTACTGTAAATGGTAAAATTTTCCAGTAAACCTGAATATTCTAAATGATTTCATGGCATTGTTCTCCAACAGAAGGCAAGTGAAAGATTATGCCCTGGTCTAAAATCAAATTCTATGTATTCTTAGCTTTCTAGACACAGAAGTTACAGACCATATATTTCTTTCCACATCCACCAGATGTGAAAAAAACTGCATGTAGAAAATGAAGAAAGAAAACCTCTCAGGTCTTCCATGCACTTGTGTAATTTCACTCTTTGAGCATGTTTTTGTGAGGCTCATTTGAGCATTTTGTAATGTTAGAAGTAAAGCAGTGATGGATCAGAGGCTACAGCAAAAGGGAGCAGGCAAACCTAGTGAAAGCAAGCAGTCACACATTCAGACAGAGCTCCATAAAATGTAAACGTTGCATATCATGTGCAAGACAGTGGCTTGTCCATGTATTGTCATACAATTGTGTATATATAATATTTTAAAATGTTCAAGCTGGAAAAGACCTCTAAGATCATTGAGTGCAACCATTAACCTAACTCCACCAAATCCACAAGTATCCCATGGTCCTAAGAGCCAAATCCACATATCTCTTAAATACCTCCAGGGATGTGTACATAAGCCACCCTTCAACATAGGCTATTTTAAAATTGTCTTTACTGATATTTGTAGTTGATTCTTCCCCTTATTTTGCAAAGTAACACTGTGTTTCAAGTAAATACAGCTCTGTGCTTAGTGGTGAGAACAAAAGATTTCTCAGACATTTGATCACTGGGTGCATGCAGATGCTTGAATGTGTTAAAATTTACATAAAACTATTCATTTATTGCTGCTGAATAGGAAAAGTGGTTAGCAGTTTAGATATGGCAAAGACCACCATTTTAGGTCACTGAAATAAAATATAGCATACTAAAATTTGAAGCCTTTCATTTACCATTGGGCAGGGCTCCTTTAAGATCAGTAATGTTTGAGAAAGTTGCCTTCTGTTCCAGATACTGCTTGAATATAAGTGGATGCCCATGTCAATTTTCTTCATAACCGCTGGATGGCAACTGTGTAAGAGAAATATTATACAATCTAGGCTTTTGATGGTTTGGAGATGGAGGGCTGTGGGGGTGGTGATGTTTGCACTTCTGAGAACTGCATTTACCTTCCTACAGCAAACAAGGTGCAAGCAATCTACTTTGATGAAAGCACATCTTCATTGCAGACATCGACTGACCTTTCTGTACATGTCAGTGACAACAAGCAGGCTTTTGCAACAAGCCTGTGAGAATGAAAACAACTTAAAGACACACTTGTAAAGACAAAGATAAGCTTTTAATGGGGAAGGGTGGTAAGAGTTGATGTTTAGTGTGTAATCAGTAACTCCAAATTCATTACTGACCTTTCTGAAGATTAGAAAAACAGAACAATATTGCAAATTTCAGGTTGCAAACAGCCTCTATGGAAGTATTGCAGTTTATTCCATTGACAGCAATCCCAAGTAATGTCCTCTGAATTTTAATGCAGCTCAGGTTCCGGAAACAGGATCTGTAACAGTAATTTAATTTTATTAATCAGGCTGTGTTTGGATTGATAAGTTTTTCATTTGCTTGTACGCAATCAGAGCTGCATGTGGGGCCATTGAATTTTTCAACTAAATCAGGCTACCTGAGGAAAGCAGCTGTTTCAAAAGGCAAAGTGACAGGGAGAGGATGAGAACAAATAAAACATTCATCATCTTTTGGTTTTGTAGAACCCCTCCTCACACTCCGTCTACAGCAGGCCAACAAGAACCCATAGCCATACTTCTCACTGGTTTGTGATTCTCTCTGCTCCAAACCCTTTAGTTCCCACTGCTGCTCAATCAGGATGGAACTCCTCAGAAAGCTGAAAGCCATCCCAACATGTACTTTTCTGTTACATAATTTTTTCAGGAATAAAAAGGTTACTTTGGTTTTTTTCTGGCCTAAACCCCATGGCCCAAACCCCTACCATGGATCTCAGATCATACAAAGCTCAAGTCCTAATTTTTACTGTCAAATCAAAGGCAATTCTGTTCTTTCATATCCTTTAAAGTTCTGATATTTCCTGAGTTTTACTCCCCATGCGGCTCAGCTCTTGGCATAAATGAAAATTCCACTTTAAAGAGCATAGAACTGGCAGACTGGCATGTAGATGAAGTTACAGATCTCAAGGACACTTTCAAGTTGCAAGAGGTGAATGAACACCCAGCAGATTATGAGTCAGAAAATGTCAGAATAATCATATTAGGATACTCCTATGGCTTACTTGACCTTTTTTTCCCTTTTTTTTTAAGGAAAAAACCTTCAAGTTCCCTTGCAGTTGTTTTCTTCCCCTTACTCAGAAATTAAAAACACGTTCTTAAAGCCAAGAAAGCAATTGGAAACTGCTCATACTGTTAATATTTTATATCCTGATGGTGAAATGAGTGCCAAAAAAAGATTGCATTTTCAAATGACAATATATGTACTTCAAGAAATTTATAATTAACTCTTGAAGAGCTCTTTAAAAGTAGAGAAGTAAAACAGTTTTGTGTAGGGAGGGATAGATAGAAAATAACTGTTGCTTTCTGAAATACATTTTTCTCTGACAGAGTAATGCACAATAACAAAACAAACACATATCTTCAGAAAATTTTATCTCAGGGATACTGAGCTAAAGCATATCGACTCAGACTATTTTTGAGATAAGTTTATTTAAGATATTCTTTTCGGCAAAAAGATGGACTAAAAACAGTCTTTAGTTCTGGCGAGGCTATTGTGAGCTGATTGTTCAGGTTCCTTGCTTCCCTGCTAGCCCCACAGCCAGGCTTGAAAATGTCTGCAGAGATGAAGATATTCATTCGGCGTCAGCTACCACAAAATCAGACATCCTTCCCTCACAAGCATTCTTCAGCAGGTCCGAGGGTTTCTTCTGCAATCTAGAGCCAACTGACCTGCAATGGCTGTTCATGCCAGCCTGTGGGAATGGCACTTCACCTGGAAGCTCCAGTGAGGCTCTCACTGCTGTTTCGGAAAGCATTGATCAGTTCAGTTTTGTTCCTATGTTAAAAAAAAAAAAAATTCTCTTGTGGGAAAATCCAGAATATGACTGCAATTTGACCACTGTAGCAGAAACTGAGTGCTTTTTTTGGACTGAAAATATCCCATAGGGGGAATAAAAAAGATTCAGTAAAAAGATAATTTTAATATCAAAAAATTATTCCGGAAATGTGATTTTGAGTATTTCCTGTATGTAAGTGAAGAATATTATTAAAAATTGCTTTCATTTCCTAGGATAAACTTCACGAATGCTATATAATGGCTGAGATTAATATATGCATGACAAGACTGTGTAAATAGAAAAAAAATCTATTTTGCCAAGGCCTATAGAAATGAGCAGCCCTTTTGCCTAAAAAAATGCAAACTGTTCGTTCACAGTTATTGTTTCACAGAAAACTCATTGATCCTTATCCAAGTGCAAAGTAACTCCATGAAGAACTTGCCTGAAGCTCTTGTGAAAACCACCTCAACAAGAGAGGGAGCAGGACACAGAGGTGTTCTATCCAGGGTCCAGTCCACAGCACTTCCTTCAGAACCAGTGTGCCCAAATTCCCTACCTGTACTTTGCCATAGCTTTTGAATGCATCCTGTGGCATCACAAAAGTTCATGTGGAAGGGCAAGGGAAAAAAGTCCTTGGGATTAGCTTACTCACCCAGGGGCTGCAGTCTACACCTCATTCCTGCTGACTTCCCACCAGACAACTAACACAAAGTGAAATTCATGTCTCTGCATGTAGAAGACAACTACGTAAATTTCAGAAAACTCTTCTTATTACTCAGATATACTTTTAACATGCTTCTGCCTTCAACGAGGCTGCGCAGAACAGCTAAATCCTATTTAAGATTCCCAGTAAGGAACCATGAGGCGAGAAGATGGAGCGTGTCAGTTTCCATGTCAGTTCTCAGTAAGATGCTGGCCTGACATTGCTGATAAGGAACAGCTACCAAATATTCTGATTTGCCCAAGAACCCACCAAGATGACACTCAGCAACAACTAAGACCGTATGCCCTTTTTCAATGCAGATCTTCATCACTGAAAGCCTTCTATGTGTTACCTACCAGCCTCCACCTCTTCAGGGTGTCTTTATTAAACCCGTGGTGTGCCTGATCTAATACAGAAGCAGAAAAAATGCCATTGAATCATTAACTTTACAACAGAACCTGGTTTGTTTCTGTTTAAAATCAGTAACAAAACTTATACTGATATTTTTGGAAAAAAAGGTGTGTCTTAAAATAATACCCTGGGATTCATGGGAAACAAAATAAAAACAAGAGCCACCATAACAGTATTTTTCCAGCCTGTTAACATCCAGTTCCAACTCTTTTTTGCAATTCTATGTCATCTTTTCTAGATATACTCTTCAGTCTTCCTTTTACAAGACAGATGTTACAATTTTAAATGAAAATGCTATAATTTTACAGTGAAAAATATTTTTTATAAATAACATCAAAATTGTTTGCTGTTCGTATACTTATGAGCTGCAGACTGTATTTATCATTAACAGACATTTATTGGCAAGATTAGATTAATCTTGCTTTCTTAGTCTTCACAAATATCAGTAAGTTATTCATCTATTATTAAGAACAATGAATTCTTATTAAGGACAGTCTTGTCAATTATTTATTTTCTTTAAAAACATCTGGGATTAAAAGTGAAAATTTAGAAATATTAAAATAAAGACTTAGAAATAATAGGCTTTGCCTATGACTTTGCCTGAAGTGTTTGTCTTTTTTGTGCTTTAGTATGTGACTATAAATTTAAACAGCAGAGGATAATAACCTTCTAGAAAACAGACAGACCTCACCACAGTGGATCAAACATTAACTTGTGTGGTTAAGAATATAGGAACTGATGTTTTCCCATTGATATTCACGTTGCATATTTTTTCTGTGTCTCTCCATAGTGGGCTTTCCCAAAAAAAAGCAATTTGTATTCTTTCCCAAAAAAACCCAAAAGTAGTCTGCATGTGGTAGAAAGAAAAGAAAAAACAAATGGGCAAATCAGGAAAAGAAGGATGCCCTTTCTTCTTCCCTAGCCAGAAAGCAGCCTGTTTGATTTCTCAAGCAGGTCAGGAGGAAATCTGTTGTGTAACATAGGTAGTCATCAAACAGCCAGTGATTCCCAGCAGGGACTGCACGGACTGCTTCTGCATTATCAGAAACTGAAGAGAGTTGTGTCATTGCACCACCAGTGGTGGCCACGGTCAGGCAGAGTATCAACATGAAGGAAATGAAGTAACAAACTGTAAGAACATTTTCACATTGAAGTGCAGAGTCTCCTTTATTTTTTATCTTTTGCCTTAGATATATTTCCTTATTGTTTTACTAAATAGTAACAGTAAATTTTTTTGTTCACCACCTGTCTACTCATTATTTACTTATTGGATACAAAGCAAATAAGAGTAATTTTGAAACAGCTTTGCAGAAACAAAGCAAGTGGCTTTATATTTTATAATCACAATGGTCCCCCAGCTACCAAAGGGCAGCATGGGAGAAAGAATCAAAGTATCTCTCAAGCATGTAAGAACAATATTGTTAACTAGTGACTTAGTGAATATCGGGCTGACTGAGGGACTGAGATTAAAGGGCAAGGAGAAGAGATGGTACAGGGTATTGTAAAGGGAATTCAAAGGGAAGGAATGACAAGATCAGAGGAAGGAGTCATAAATTCTTTTGACAACTTCAAAGCAAGCAGAGTTGAGAGGAGGAGATGTATGCACAAGTCTTCATTTTACTGCGCTGTATTAATTTTCACAGCCTTTTCCGGTTATGCCCTACTTATTTTCTATCTGTAAATGCATTACCAGCCCGAAGATCCCAGTTACTGTGGGAATTGCAGAAATCTCAATTACTACAGAAACTTGTTCAAATTACTTTTCTACACACATATCTGTGATACCAAGACACTATAGTCCCTTTTAGTAAAAGCCTGAGATTGGAAATAGTGCAGATCAGAGTGTTTGCAGGACTCAGACCATTTACATGCACATCCATTATCACATTTATGATGAGCATCAATTCACTTTACTATATCAGAGAAAGAAAAATATATGAGGTGTGATATTCAAGATATGAGGTCTGTCAGCAAAAGACATGATAGGTGCTTTTTCTTCACTTTCTTGAAGGAGGAAGGAGGGGTTGTGAAAAATAATGACCATGCTTCTATTCCCTGCTCTGTTTTCCAAAAAAATGGAGGAAAACCCTAAAAAGATACTCATACAACATCCTGACTTCTGTTCAGGTTATTACTTACATTTTAAACAAGAGATGCTAAATGGAGGTTTTCCTGGCAAGTACAAGAAGAGAGAATGTATTCTACATTATTCTAATGCTGTTGAATAAAAAATGCATGATTTATGCTGAAGTAGATAAAATGATACAGGTCAGACTCCCTCATGTGGCCGTCCATGACTGTACAAAAACTCTTTCCTCCTGGATGTCTCAGATATATCTGTGCAGCTGTCCAGTTTTCTGGCAGAAATAGCCCAGGGGACAGAACAGAGGGATCTGTAACTCTGCTTTTTCATATCAAATGGCTGTAGATTTGTCTCTAAGTGCAGTAATGAAACAGAACAGCTTCCTGATGGCAAAATAGATGAAGGATTAAAGGCAGAAAACCAGAAATGAGTCATGCATTTGTTTCCAAAATTATCTATAGATATAGCTATATTGAGTGTATAGAGATATATAGGTGTGTGTACATGTATGTCTATATTAAATATGTACAATCAGCTGGGCAGTTGTTTACTATAAGATACAATGAATGGTAAGATTTTAGGGGAGGATTCAAGTTCAAAATTACCTGAAGTGTGAATAACATTAATAAACCTAGTGGAAAAAGCCACATTAGTCTCATGTTTCTTAAACTATGTACAAGAAAAATACATGAGCATTCAGCATTAAAACATCTTGTGCAGTGAATACAGAACTAGAAATTAAAAATAGTTCTTCAGATTTTGTTTACCTACAGATGGTGGCTTATTTTGTTCAGGTGTCAGTGGTGCTTCAAACTGAGTTTGGCATTGATTAAATATTTGATGCAGCCTGACACTAACAGCCTGAATCCTATGGACTAGGAGAGCATGGTCACCCCTGTTTGATGAGATACAGAGTGCTCTAGCTAGTTCTTGTTGTTGCTCTGTTGGTAGAAGTGTACAAGTTGGCAAACATTCATATGTAAGTCATACTGCCCGATAAATATAATTGCAGAGCAAGAGACCTGAATCGTTCAGGTTCAAAATCTTTTACATCTGAAGACTTAATAGAGTTTTTTTACAATTAATTTGTACCATGATAGGACTAAAATTATTTCCACCTCGTTTGTATTGAGAAATGCAAAAGTAGTTTTATTGTGCTTCCTGACTTCAGTGCTGAGTCAATTACACTGCATAGAATCATCGAGTCATTTATGTTGGAAAAGACCTCTAAAATCATCAAGTCAGCTGATAAAGGCCACTGCCAAGTCCACCACTAAACCATAGCTCTAAGTGACACATTTACACATCTTTCAAATACCTTCAGGGATGGTGACTCCCTATTTTGATTGCTATTCAAAGGCATAAATCAAAGATAAGTGGTAGAGTTGCAACATATATGTTTTGTTTTCTTATAGATAATATTATCTATCTGACTGAGTCCAGACTGAAGAGCAGTGAGAAGTGGAAAATTTAAGAAATCAGTTTGTCAGACTTAATGTTTGACAGTAATTTTATTTACTTTAATTTTATTTTTTTATTTATTATGTCCAGAAATAGGAATTACATTTGCCTTTCTGTTCATGCAAGAGCATTTTTAGACTTGTTTTTCCACTGGTGGAAAAAAGGACTGTGTTAAGAGACACTCCTACCTCTGGCTTATTTTATGAAGCTAACATGACTTATTTTAACAATCAATTAATAAACTCTGTGTTGCTGCTTTTTTCCCATTATACAAGTATAACAAATATTTATACTTCTAAGGCTTTGGTAGTACTGGTCTAACAAATTCAGTATACCATGAACTTCCAAAAATTAGATGCTGACTTCTTTATCAGTAACAGAGCATGCAGCGCATAAGGACCAAAAAAAGTATTATAAGGGCAATGTACTCTGGCTGGTAAAGAGCCTTGAAATTAGAACTAGTAGAGAAAAAAAAAAAAAAATATATGTATATATATATAAATTTGTACTGACTTTTCAAACATGATATAATGGATTAAATGATAGCAGAATGTGATGACAGATGAATGTGTTAAATATGACAAAGCTACCATATGTCTTTAATTCATTCTGTTAACAGCTTGTCATGATGCTGCTTAGTAAATGGCAAATTTAAAAATATGGTGCATAATTGCCAAAATATTTATTTTATTGGGTTTTCCGGCCAGTCCTTAGAATTGCAGTCTTAGTATCACTTTATGAAGAGGAAGCAATAGTTTTGAACAGAAGGGTATATTCTACAGCTAAATTAGACACTTAAATAAAAACAGAGAAATAAGTTTTGACAGTAACTATACAAGTGAAATGTGCACATGGCACCTTCTTCCTATCTTTCTTTTAATAGCTGTGGCAGCAAGGCTTTTTCAGGTACACTAAGCATATGAGCTTATCTCTCCCAGATGCTTACAAGAATATAAGCCCATTTTCTTTTATGTTTAGAGTGGAAACATATTGAAATCTGTTTGGAAATAATGTTTAACTCACTGTTCTAATAATATAAAATATATGTGATTTGTCAGACTTCATGAATGGTAACTTACTGTGTATGGAAGAGCATGACAATCCATTTTCAGATGCTTTTAATTTTCCTTCAGTCTCCAAACTTCTGAGAGATGAGCTGGGCCCTGCTGAAAATAGCTACAGTATGACCTGGAAAGAGATCAGACATCATGCTAAGGTTTTCTTACCAGCTTTCACAGCCCCTGAACTGCAGAAGCCATGGGAAAGTATGATGCAAAAGCAGCAAAAGAGATATAAAATATTTCATTAATTAAATAATTTCATTAAAATATTTCGTTAATGTCCATTATGAGCAAACATTACCAGTAGTTGTCCAGATAACCAAATTGGTCATTTCCAAGAATGCTAAAGGAGGGTTTTTCAGATATCCTTTCTGTCTTGTCTCTTTGCTGTAAAGTGCCTTTTCCCTGGCCATGTCAAAGTTAAGGACTGTTACCATCCTGCCATCAAGCAGCACTACTGGGCTGCTGCTCAGTGGTGAGAGCCAGACCTATGGCTTAGCCTTAGGAAACTGTCAATTATTTCATAAAAAGGTGAATATTATGTATAATTAGGAACATTAAATCATGTAACACTTTTCACGTAAGCCTTTTCCTCAGAATAGTGGGATACCTCTCTAACAGGCATGCAGAAAGCAGAAGAAGACTGTGGCATCCTATTTAGGATCCGAAGGGTGTCTGCATGCTACTCACAATAAACATTTTCAGTGGCCATTCTCAAGGTGTGGCAGTCATCAATTTTTCTACCATTCAGAGGATTCCCACATGAAGAACCAACACACAGCTTTACTTGTGTAAAATGATATTTTAGAACAAATGTGGTATGATTCTGCACTAATCTTTTCTACCTATCTGGAGGGAGAACTCAGTATGTGAAAAATTGCTATGGCGTTTATTTTGATAATTTGGTCATGATTGATAGCTTGTTGCACATTTTGTTTTCATGACAATAACTTCAGATAGTTCTAAAAAGCTTTGGATAAATTTCCAGTTACAGAAAGATGTGGACCAAGCAAGCAGAGAGACTGGCAAGCTACAAGCCAATAGTAAAATCTTTGCAGGTACAAATTACAGATACAGCATGTGCCAAAAATAATAAAAATTGAGATGCAGTATCATACATTACTTCTGTAATTTCTTCTCTTCCTAATGTCAACATATGTATTAATTTTTGTGTCAATATATAACATAGCATCTTACAAAAAAAAAAAAGTTATTCCTTTTTTTTTTCTCTACAAAGGTTGAAGGAACAAACTTTGCAATTGGTATCTTCAGGGGTTTTGTTTTAGATTTTGCTGGCTCGACAAGTTTGTGATTGCGTGTAAAGAATTATTTGAACACTTCTGTTGGCTGGTTTTGGGAGTTTTTTGAACTGGAATGACTTTCAGAATATATCTTATCAGAGAAATTATAAGGGACACTCATCTTTCATCCAACATTTTATTCATCAGAGGTCTGAAAGATGAGCTTGCTCCTACTTTTCCTAGTAGCACCAAACCTTTTAGACCTACAAAGGTGTAACTTAAAAGACATTCTAAGAAGCTTTAAAGTACACAGAGAAGTTGCTTCCCTTTCTTGAAACCATAAAAGTTTTATACATTCTCCAGTGAAGTTAAGATATTATAATATACTGTAATCAGTATAAATCAGTTATAGTGATCAAGCAGTGAGCAGGGTCAGGTGCTATTCAAACATAGAGAAAAGATGAAAGGTGATCTGCTGCCATTTAAACACAAATATTTCGGATGTGATGAAAATCGTCTATTATGAAATGAAGTAACATAACTCCTTACCCCAGAGTGTGCAGGTTTATGGCAAATTCTTGTTTCTACACACTTTGTTACTGGTTTTATCCTACTAAATTTTTATTTTGTCTATAATGAAGGGATACACTAATAACCATGCTTAGTCTTATAAAATTTCTTTGTAAGTAGACAAAAGTTTCCTAGTTGTAGTTGTATCTATTTGTATTAAAATTGACTAAATTTACGGGCAATCAAATTATAGGTATCATGTTATACATGTGTTATTAAATATATAGATGAAAGGAAGGAAACATTTTTTCAGAGGAAAATCTTAGATTCAACTCACTTGAAAACTTTTACATTATTTCAAAAATGCCACATCCAAATAAACACACTGTGATTAGTTTATGCCCCAAGTTACAGTACAGCAGGGAATATATTATCCTTCTGCTCTAAACTGTGCTTTGGAGGAGAATTGCTTCTTTGGCTTTCTCAGTGTTCCTGTTCCTCTCTCTCTCCCCATGTCGGAACCCTAGGGAAGTTGGTACATTAATGCAAGGACTTAGTCAGCACAAATATCCCTATTTTTGGCTCCCTCCAGTTAAATTTCTCAGCATGTCCCATGCAGGATGCAGAGCACACTGGAGACTGAGGGCCAATTATGCTTCCTTGCTATCCTTTCACTTCTGAAGTGGTTTGTCAGCATATGCTAGTCCTATTTCCCCCTAAACTCCCCTCTACTCTCTGTGCAGCCACACCCTTTGTACACATGTCCTGTAACACACAGCACCACACACCTTTTCATACTTCTATCTGATTATTGCACCTGATGAAAAGGTGAGGAGGGTTTTAGGAAATTTATTGAAAGCTTATGACTATTCAGAATAGTCCCCTCCAAAAAGCACAAGACAACACTTCACTCCCAGCCGCTTGACATTGTGAACAAAACCAGTTTCACAGTAAAATATCTGCTGCTCTTACTGTGCTTTGTCCATCTATAATTTATCAGCATGAGACCCTCAAGCCCTGTACAATCCACTTAGAGTCTCCAGCAAGAGAAGAATTTTAGACATAGATTTGATTCTGGTGAGATGTGTTGCCATTAATTTTCCTTTTATGAATACTTTGGGAATGCACTATGGATTTTACTATTTTTGTTTGTATTTTTTCTATTTTGATCTTAGTAGAAATAAGTGAGCTTCAGGTAATGGTCTCACTGGGCATACTGCACAAAATTCTAGGTATAGATCTGTAAAAAATTTCTTGCTTTTTAGGATTTCAATACAGTTTCATGTTCAAGCAAATCTAGAGAATCTCTTGGGTTTGGGGAGTACAATGCCAAAAGAAGCTGCAGAAAAGTTACAAGTAAAGTGTAGATATGTATCTGAAAATGCCTAAATTACCTCATATAATGTATGCAATTCCACTAGATACAGATTAATCCAATTTAAGGGACTCGACAGTAACAAGGAAAAGCATAAGTACATAAACTACACAGAGAGAGGGAGAAAAAAAGCCCCAAATGAGTCTTCTACAGAAATAGCATCATAACTGCCTCAATTATCATATAAAGACAGAGAGCAGAACTCAAGAAATAGAAGCTGTCATGAAACATTTATCTCTGAATAACTGAAGAAACTAGAAGGAAAAAGTGAACTGAATACATTATAATAATTGATTTATGCAAAACATTGATTAAATTTTTTTAAGAATTTATGATAAGACTATTCCACAAGAAGTCAGAGCTGCCACTCTGTGGAAAAAACCAGTCAAGGGGAGTAGACTTGAAGAGAACAGATAACGATTAAAAGATAAAATTATTAAATAATTACTTTGTTTGCAGCTAGTTTTGGTCAACAATAAATTACTCAATGCATCCTGCTGTGGCTGTGGATTGTTACCTCCATCTTATTTACGTCTCAAAACTTTCACCTGCAATAACATATTTACTTAGTCATTAGTGAGAGCAGATATTTTGAAAGACAAGCATTTTCCTCCTGTGTTTCTTCATTGCTTTCTCCAGTGTTTCTAGAGATTTTTTTTTTGGTAGTTATCCATGGCCAGATACAGATGAAATTTGGCATATTTCATTTATTTTTATGTCACGGTATTTAATCACTGCAACACAACAAATAGATTATCTATTGAAAAGTCACACAAAAAGCTCTCTTCTCCACCTTTAATCATTTAATTTATTCTAATGTAATGATATTTAGTAGTGTGAATTTTCCTCTGATAAATATGCCACATCCTGTTTAAACAGTTGTGCAGAAAGTCACATCAATCTCCCATGACATGCACGCATATTCCTGCTATTACCTACAGTATTACCTAAATTATGGAAAAAAGTCTGAGCCCTTTTCTTAACATCCTCCCCACATAAGACACATCAGTTAAGACACCACTTTTTTTTCTAAGACCAACATAGTACAATGCATTTGTCCTTTCAGTCATCCTACAGAACATCAGGGTGTGGTTGTATTTAGAAAGGTATTTCACCAATGTGACAGCAGGAAGTATTTTGTGTATCAGACACTAGAGCATGTAAGTTGTGGGACCTATAAAATTTCTTCGTATCACAAACATTGAAGACTAGAGAGAGGATTTATTCACTAAGGTCAACAGAAATCTTGTTAGTACTATGTGGGAATTACAGGCACTGGTATTTTCATACAATCATGGAATGGTTTGGGTTGGAAGGGACCAAAAAGGTCATATAGTTCCAACCCCCCTGCCATGGGCAGGGACAGCTTCCACCAGACCAGATTGCTCAAAGCCCCATCCAGCCTTGAAGAGTGCCAGGGATTGGGCATCCATCACTTCTCAGGGCAACCTGGTCCAGTGCCTCACCACCCTCACAGTAAAGATTTTCTTCCTCATATCTAATCTAAACCTAGCCTCCCTCATCTTAAGGCAGTCCCCACCTTGTCCTATCACTCCATGCTCTTGTGAAATGTCCCTTTCCAATTCTCTTGCCGCTCCTTTAGGCACCAGAAGGCTGCTGTAAGGTCTCCCTAGAGCCTTCTCCAAGCTGAACGGCTCCAACTCTCAGCCTCCAACTCTCAGCCTCTGAGAGAGGTGTTCCTGCCCTTGGATCATCCTTATGATTTTGATGTAATCAAGTTTTAATCAGTTCCAATATTGTTCAGTTTCTTCATGCTAATGAGTTAAAATACACAGAATGATGCCAGCCTCTTAAAGTGATCACTGCTTTTCAGCAATCAGTTTAATGTGTTCCTGGACTTCAGATTAATTTGATTTAAACACTTTTCTTTACACTGTGTACCTAGTTAACATGAAACAGGAAAACACTTTTTCTAAGGATGAACAATATATTCAAAGAATATAGAGTGAATGACATTAGCCAGCTAAACAGACAAAGAACCATTAAAAGGAACCTTGTAAAATTTTAACACTGGGTTTGGCCTGAAAAACCCTTTAAAACCAGAGCTACTCTTGATTAGGAAGATTTTTATATAGACCACAGATGAGGCTAAAGAGAAATATCCTTTAGTCTGACAAAAAATACTTGCCTAATTTGGACAATTTGGTTAATTTTTTTCTCAACTGTAAAATGAGAACTACAGTATTAGAATATCGCACAAAGTACTTGAAGTACTAGAGTATGATGCTGTGTGTGTTGTAAGCAAGCCTGTCTGCATCTCAAAGTCCAGTTCCATGTGAGAGACAACATGATCATTGTCTAATGATCCTGTTCATAGGCAGGATGGAGAAAGCATTTACTCTGAGCTAGGCCATCTGGATTCTTGGTTCAGCTGGTAAAATTTTATCAGTACAATTTATTTCCCAGCAATGAATCTCTTGACAGATTGTAAAACTACTTTGAAGGGGAAACACAGAAGGAAATCTGGCTCTTAACTAATTAAGCTTTGTAACATCCCCATGAGATATTTCTTATTTATCACTGAGGAATTGGAAGTGTGCTGCTCATCTTAATGTTAACTGGTACTGTAGATGGTCTGAACCTTGAAAATAAGATCATGTCTTTTGATGCCTGAAGTTGCTACGATGATTCTCGCCATAGTGTTTTTCTAAAACACAGATTGAGTTACTGGCAGAAATAAAAAAACCCACCCAAAAAACTCTGCATACTCCAGGTTCATGCTTTTCTCTGTGTTTTAACATGAAACCTTACCTTTTCTTTATACTTCAGCTTTGCATTGTAGAATTTTTTTAATATATCCACTAAAAATACATGCTGAGCTGTAGAAGTGATTACATCCCATCTGAAGAGCTCTGGAAAGTATGTTAGGAACTGAGTTGTCCTAGCACATCTTAATGGCTTTAGAGCATAGCTCTGCATTTTCCTGTCACTGTTGGAAACTGACAGACTCTGTTCCTGGGAGGAAGGTGGAAGCCAAAGCTATGCTTGCCAGCTGGTTCACAGAGATGCTGCAGTGTCAGCACATTGCAGAGCCAAAAGGCCAGATGGTGAGAGAGCAGACCACTACTGGAGTAGATTCCTATTCTCATTGCTGCAACCACCCACAGCTGTAGTTGCAGCAAGCCAGCTCATTTTTGTCCATCTTTCCAAGAGCAACTGATAAATCTGTTACTACTACTTGGAAGTAAAAAGGAATGAAGAACTAATAAACTTTATGAAGTGAGATCTGTGTTTCTCCTTAGCATCTCTGGATCCAGCAGCCTCATGTACTGATCCCACTCAAACAATATTTCAGTTTGTTGTTTACAACACTATTTTTATAGTCTCTATTTCCTTTCCAAAGCAGCTGTTTGCAGCCCCACTTCTAATGAGCTTGGTATCCACCTGTTTCTCATTGAAGTTGATAATAAAATTTTGCTCCGGATGAGAGGGGAGGGAAAGATGCAATCACAGCCTTTTCCTATGTGAAATTCATTTTTTTTCCCCCCATACAGTGTTCTGCACACTCACCATAACAACAGATACAAATTGCATTGAGACCAAGTCCACCACCAGCAGGACTCCAAACAGCAGTGCTAATACAAAAAAATGGAGACAACTCATATTATATACATGGAAAAGCTCAATCTTTTCCTCATAGTGCCTTCCTCCACTGCTGAGAGTGATCCACAAGAAATTTTTTCACTTTAAAATATCTTACATTTGTTCTTCTGACACAGTTAAGCTTCTGTAACTGCATAAGTGTTATTATGATGTCCCTCTTTTTGAGAAGGACACAGCAGCCCAGAGGGTTACACTGACCCACACTACAGGATGAGAAGGCAGCTCCCTGGAATTGGGCTCAGACAATTTCCTTCACAGGCAACTTCACATGCTGCCTTTCTTATAAATTTGTTTAACTTCACCCTAACAACAAATAACCTTTTTGGCTTATACTTCACTTATTTGGAGGTGTAACCTCTCTCTCTGATGGATAGAAACCTTCTGCAGTTTTCAGCCTGCACATAATTATGCTTATTGCTTTGATGCAGTCTTTGTTCCTTACCTTATATAGCTGTTTTCCCTCCAAGATGTATATCCATTTGTAGCAGTTACAGAAGCAATAATACCTCCCTTATACTTCTGCAAACTCAGTTTTCTATTGCTTTAAATTTCATCCTATAAGACAGGCTGATTATTTTATGTTTTCTTTTTTTAAGTAGTTAATATTACTGGGAAATTATTAATTTTATATTTAATAGAGGCTGTAGTCCCTGATCCTCAGTGGAGATACTTCACACGTGATATGTCTTAGGGTCATATTGAATTTTTCTCAGCCTAGATCAAATTGCTGACTCACACATGCATTAGGAAAGTCATGCTTTTTTCCTTATTGTTGAGGTATCCCTTCTTGAATAAATTGTCATAATGTATCTTATATTTAAGCTGTGAAATTCTATTCTATAACCATTCTTCTACACATAATTCTCCTAAGGTATATTCTGGTACCCCTGTAGAGATAATATAGGAATATAATTACAACTGCATAAAGGAGCCAAAACCAGAAAGAAAAAAAAAAGCCAAAAAAAGGAGGCTTAAAAAAATCCAAAAGGTAGAAATTAAAACTGTGGCCTTTCTCCAAACAACTGCATTTTGGCACAACCTGTAGCTGGTTCCATACCTATAGATCTAACACTCATCCCTTCTTCCTCCATCTGAATAAAGGAATTTCAAAATATCAAATATTGTACTCTTAGAAAACCTGAGATCACCTTCTCATTGAAAAATCAAAAACTGTCAGATGGTTGTATTACAATATTTCTTTGATACATGGTCAGTGCAACACTTCATGATGTTTCAAATTTTCTACTGAGACTGGCAAAGTAATCAGAAGAAAATACTTTATTCTTAATCTTTCAGTCTATCCTTTAGGTTTCATTGAATGGTTTGGACTTCGGTACACTGGAGAAACTGGTTAAAAATTTATCTCATGCTTTGGCAAAACAGCATAGAAATTTTTTTCTTTATATATTTATTTAATTGGTCATTCATTATCTGCGAAAGCTGTCATACAGATTTTTGGTTTCAGAGATTTCTTAATTCCAAAATTACAACAAAAAGGTTAAAAGACACTCCAGAGCTTTGCTGCTTGTTTTCTGTTCTTAGGATGTGACATTTCTCCATCTAATATTATATACTCTAGTTTTCAACCTGCACACACAGGTGTCCCATTATGTTTAGCATAAATTAAATCAGATTTGCTCAAGAGAAATGCAAAAGAGCTAACATTAAAGGACTACTTTACGTTCAGAGAAGAATGAAGTAATTTAAATAAACAATGTTTATTCCTAGAACTGTAATAAAAACATTTATATCTACCTGTTTCTGGATGAGGAGGTCTAGTGAAATACAGTTTCCAATGCCTCTTAAACACAGAAAGCAATTTCAAAAGACAGGAATAATGAGCCCTTTAAGTTAAAGAGAGGCAAAGGTCTTAAAAATATTTTTACATGCTGATACAAGAGACCTTTGAGGAGCATAAGGTCAAAATTAAGGTTAGAAATATGTTTTTGGATAAAAGAAGCTGTGAATTCTTTGTAGACTCTGTGGCACACTAAGCCATCCCAAAGTCCTTTGCCTACTCACTGCCAAGCCACTGCCAAGAAATGCAACTTCGAAATTTAATATTTCTATTTAAATATTAATGGGGGGGGGAAAGTGTAATTCTTTTCTAAACTTTCAGAGTAAAGGGCATAGCTTTAGTTCAAAAACCCACTGATCTGAAACATATCACTTCTGCATGACAAGTAAGTGTGATCTTTGTTAATCTCAATACAGCATTCCAAAGAATTCCAATACATCACATATAGAAAACTTAAAACAACAGAAAAACCTAGACTATTTATATGCACTTACATTCCTCTCATGCGGTGAGCACAGACCTTTCTCGTGAGAAATTTTTCTCTCTTCTTCCTGTGTTTTATAAACAAAGATAAAGTTTGGATGTTGTTGGAACAATGTCTCAAGATATGAATGATTCAAGCCTGGCCAGTCGGCCTGGGGGGAGGTTTTGAACTGACCAATCTGGGTGACCTTTGAAAGTCTATAGAAGTTGAAATTAATTAATAAAAGATATATTTGCCACATTGAAGACCTGGACCTTTTCTCTCTGTTAGCGGTTCAACAGCGACACAGTCAGATCAGACTAGTACATTAAAAAAACCCAAAACAACAGGAATCCAACCTTCAAAGCAGTATTGTTACAAATAGAGACTTGGATTGTAGTATTTTTATGGGTTTTTTTCCCATAAAAACCCCAGCCCTCAATACTTATAGAGACTGGGAGTTTCCGTTTTGTGTCATTAATGAAAAATTACATAAAGTCATGAGTGATTATTGAAATGATGGACATTTAGGAAAGGGTCTCTTCTTTCTTAGATTATTAGATATAAATATAATCCCCTTATTAAAAACAAAAAAAAAATCTTTACCACAAAACTGGGGTAAATTGGATTTTTATATACATGTGCCTTTAATCATAATTTTTCTAAAGATAATCTGAAAAACAACTAAAATTAAGTGCTTGATCATATATCAGAGAAGGAATTTATTTTTTGGCTGTTTAGGCCAATATTATTAACATATAGTATTGACCAACGTTCATCAGAAGTCCAGATAACCGTGTTAGTATAGATCCATTTTCTTCCAAGAAAATGCCTGTAAAAACACTACAAAGAAGGCTATCAAAACTAAAACCTGCTAGGTGACTGGTTTGGGTTTACTTATTAGTTACAGACAAGGTTTTAACAAAAAAATAACAGTTCAAAGCCAGATTTTTTTCATGTTCACAATGCATGTGGACATGAGGTTTCTGTCATGGGAACAATTTCTAACTCATGTTTAAACACAAATTGACTCCCAGGCTACCCAGCTCACTAGCACTGGGTAAAACTTAAGAATTACAACATTGATGTTACGGAAATAATTATGTTATCAGAAACTCAAGTATATTGGAGATTTCCCTCCAGAGTTAAATAACTCAAAATTAAGGTTAAAATTAACTTGTTTAAATTATGCTATTACTTTAAAAGTTGCCAAGGATCAAAGAAGTTATAAAAAAACCAACAAAAAACCTTAAATGAATGAATCAGAAAGAATTCTTTTTGTGTTTAAAGATGTGTGCTTTGACTGAAATGTCAAGGCATAAATCAAATGAATCCTTAAAATAAAACAAACAAACAAACAAACCAACAGCAACAAAATCAACCCCTCAAAAAACTCCTCAGGGATTTTATCCATACAAATTTTATACAGTGAAATATTCGTAATCTGTCCATTCAATTATCTTAAATAAATTATTTTTCTCAATAGAGATGATGAGAAAATTGGCAAGAATCAGTGCCAATATCCCCATAAAACCTTTCCTTGTCTTCCATTCCATGGTGGGACAAATATTTCTGATTAAGGGAAGATCACTGCAGTGACTTTTTTCTTCGAAAATTCACCAGCAGTAACACTAGTGAAATCATGCTATATATAACTTCATATTCAAACTACCTAAATTTAAAATCCTACTCTTTGAAATAAAAAAAATTCCTGAGAGATTTAAAGCTGCCATTTTCCCCCCTTCAGCATCTCCAGCAGAACTGTTTCTTTTTATCAAGCAACAACAGAATCTGTGTTTTGCACAGGGACATAAACATGATTTTTAAAAGTTAAAAGATATACCTAGCAAGCTGAAAAATACATAACAAGAAACATTGCGATATTTTAAAGATAAAAGGACCAGCTAAAGCTACATAACAGGCAAAACCAAAAGCAAAAACAGTAAAAAAAATGAAACAAGACAACCACATTGTCCCTCCTGACCTGAGAAGGGCAAGAACATGCAGCAAAAACAAGACCTGAGACGACCTGCTGCAGAACATAAACAAAAGTCATGGTTCTTGGAACAAGAAAATAACTTTAAAGCAGTTATCTAACACTGATTTTGTTGTTTTCCATATCTCAAAGTTCCTTCAAAGTGATTTGTGAGCATTTAGCAGAATTTATGAGGCTTGCTTACATTTTGGAAACTTTGCTACCAACTTATATGCATAGGGAATGAAGTGGAAGGGGAAGGAAATCAGCTGAACCTTTCCAGGCAATTAGTTATGCATCAGATAAGTTGTTTTCTACAGCTGCACAACTGCACTTCTTTTTTGATTTGGGATTCAAATTGACTCATAAATATTGAAATTATAGGCTTAAGGAAGTGGTACTATTTGATGCATGGCCTATTTCTAAGAATTATTCTAACAGAGAAATCACAGTTCAAGTGTCACCATTTCAGCATGCTGTTCTACTAACGCTTTGCTGACCCTTTCAGTGAAAGGCCTGTGCAGAGATCATGGTGCCACTGTGCACTATTGCCTTAATCCTACTACTACACAGTTCCTAGAAGTTCCTTAGGTTGGATTTTCATTAAGTGCTTTCCTCGCTGTTAGCTATTGCAACACTAAAGGGCCTAGCAGCTGTGTGCTTCACAGACCACTTATATTGAATCTACAGGGCTTGTTTCTATACTGTTTTGAAGCATTTCAGTATTTTTACCATCCTGACTATAAAACAAGCTCTGTAATTCAGTCTTCCTCCTACAGTCGACTTTTCTTTTTACTTCTACAGCCACTTGAACACCCATTTTCTGCACAGCACAATTAATATTATGCTTTCTGAGAGCAGGCTGTCCCCAGGGTGTAGTGACTATTGCCTTAGAAGGAAACCAAACTGCTTCAGCAGCTGCAGTTTTGCCTCTAGATCCAGACTGCAAACTCTGGTGCTTTGGGTCCTCATGTGTATGACTGCAGTAATAATAATAATAATCTAAATGACTCTTCTATATCCGGACAATTCTTAAAATTAATTTTTGTTTGTTTGTTTAGAACATCCAATAACTTCAATAAAATCAAAACAAAAATTCATTTTTTCCATTAAAATAAGCTGGAATGCAGGACTGAGTAATCTTTTTTATGACAGTGCAATCTAAAGGTCAAATCTCTTCTCCCTCTTACACCCCCAGGATTGCTTTCCATATTACATAGGAAAGAGCAACAACTTGGATTTCCCTCTGTTTCACAAATCCCAAGCCATTTGTCATGCTGTCAAATCTTGCATACACTTGCTATTCCCTACCAAAAAATGCATTAACCCTTAATATCCATAATAACCAGTAATACCAGTAATAATCATTAAAGTGAAAATTCAGATAGAAACATTCTAATCTGCTTGTTTGGGGTTTTTTATAACACACAAGCATTCCATGTACTTTTGCTGGGCCCCTTTATGAATGAGATTAACAGTTTTATGACATTCATTTGTAATTCCCCATTACCTGACGAGAACAATTTACATATTTTTTTTAAGTACCAGGTTATCTCATAGCAGATGTTAATGTCATGGTTACCTGTTATAATGTCCTTCACTAACACTTCAATAAGCTAGAATTCAACACACTATTCAATGATCTCCCCCACACACTAAATTGGAGTGTGGGTCAGACCCTAACTCCAGACCCTAACCTGACCCCAAGACAGGAGTAGCTTTACTTGTCCATCACCTGCATTTAAAAAATGTTCCTTTCTTACTTCTCCTATTTCAGATAACTTCTGTCTCTTGACCCTGACAATGCAGGACTCTGGTAGAGTTTCTCTGTAGATATTTCTATTACTGCTTCTGCTAGCTGTTTTCATATTGGGTTGCTTTGAGCATACCGAATTCTTTTGCCCACAGCATGCAAGACTTACTGTTGTTGATGTTGCCTTCTAAGAGATGAAGTTTCTCTGCTATCAAGGTTTTAAAAGTCTCACCACTCTTGAGCATCCAGTTCTCAGGCACATTCATTCTTCTCATTGATCTTTGCGTATCTTTTGCTCTGTCCTCTCACCTGCCTCATTGAACCCTGCTTCGAGAGATCTGCAACAAATTGTTACCTAGGTGAATAGCAGCCTGTTTAAACATGCCTCTATTTCCCCAACATATATTTGTTCTGCAATGACTTATTTTTCCAACTATGTTAAAAGTTTGACCATTTCGACTCCCTCCTTTGATCAGATTTGCTCTTTAACAAGTGTTTTATTTTACCTCTCTTGATAGCTGGTATCAAGAGAGGTAAACATTTCATTGCAGCAGATGTGGGGGGCTTGTTAAAATACAACCTTTACAATATTTTGGAAAAAAAAAATCTTTAATATATTACAACTTGTGGTAAATATGACTGTTACAAAAATTGTAACTCATGTAAAACTAATTCAGTACATTTTTTTTCTGCCCTGAGAGTATTGAACATTAACATCCTGTTAATCAACTGACTTTAATTACTTAGAAACTGTCTCTGTGGTGAGAACAGTAACTCAGCTGTCATATAGGACCATAAAAGTCAGTTGCATTAATGTATATCACTACATGTTGGCTTGATCCCTGCAGTACTTTGTTGGAAGTTTTTTGGGAGCCTAATAATTAATTACAGGCAAGCTTTAGACTACTCAGAATCTGAGTATAACATGAAGGGAGAGGTAACAAACCAAGACCTTCTCACTGTGCTGAAATCCCTTCCAGCATCAGCCTGGTTTCCTCAATCTATCATATAAATCTAAATTAGGCATAGCCCACGTGGAGTGAATACTCTCAAGGCTCAAAGCTGCTAGTATTAGGTGATTGTGTCCCATCACAGTCCAACAAGGAATGAATACAGCTTACATTGGTATCAGCTATGTTAGAAGCATTAAAGTCTTCAGCAGTTAATTTCAGTTTCACCTGTGCTGTTTTTTTCTCTAATAACTTCTGATACATTTCTAAAAACCACATTAGGTAAGCACAGAGGAGAGAATTTGCAAAGACAAGCAAGTAAAAAGGGCATGTCTAAGAATGATCTTCACATTGCAGGGTGGTATTTTTAGATATTGGAAGTCTGAGCAATTTAGAAATCAACGTTTAGTCAGTCAGGCTTGTGTAAAAGTTAAAAACTAAAAATAAACCATCTGGACATTGGAATTAGATACAAGAATACAAACAATTAAATGAAGACACAATCTTTTTCACAAATATAGCTGCATTGCTGAATTTCTCAGCTCAGAATAAATTCTTAGTTACTGACTCCAGTAAACACATTCCTGTTGCTAAATTTTCCCAGGGACTTAAAGGATGAGAAGATACCTTAATCCAAAATAGTTTATATTTGCTATGGGCAAAAATGGAGGAGAATTCCAAAGAAAGGTGGGTTCAGAATGACCTAGTAGCCTCATTAAGGTTGAGATCTTGAAATCAGAAGATGTGAACACAGACTGAGACAGAATTGTTGTAGAGGCAATATACTTAATTAACAAAAAGTAAGCAGGAAGAAGAGCTAAAAAATGCCCAGTATAACAAATAGGCTTCATTTAAGAACACAAGAAAGAATACATATTTGAAAACATGGGTTTAGAATTTCTGAGGCTGAGGGCCTAAGCACAAGACCAGATCAAACCATTCTTACCACTTCTTAGAAAACACAATTTGGTTTCAGCAAAACTTCATGTTAAGTCTTACCTTAAGATTCACAGCTTTTTACGCATGCTAAAGATTGACTTACTATCATAAGTAATGAATCTTAAATACGTTCTGATTGTAGTTTTAGTCTAGCAACTGACATGCTCTTTTCATCAAGGAACAGTTCTCAGACTGAAATACATTAAAAAAGTGTTCTCCAAAGTATTTTTGTGTGGTACAGCCTACACCTTTGAAAATAAAGATGGCAGAGCTGGAATCATAAATTACCTTTACACTTGTGGACCACGTGAAACACTACACGCAAATGAGCAAGTGGATATGCATTCCTCTGAAAGACAGGAAGAAAAGTTCCAAAACTAAACAGAACGTTTCTCCTCACAAATTATTCAGACTGGAACTATGCAAGCTAGTTTATTCAGAGATTGAATACCAGAAAGGCTGCACAGAATTTTTCTTTCAGCAGTCTCTTTTCCTATATCCACAAAAAACTCATTTAATCTAAATTTAATGCAGCTACTGTGATAGAGGAAATTTTTAGGCAATTTCACGCAGACTTGAGAGGAAGGAGGAAGCAATGGTAATGGTTATGGAAAAACAAAGATGGGTATTTACCATGCATTCATCCTCAAGCAAAAGGGTAAAGTAATAAAATGGCTTCTGCTACAGTCATCTGTACAGCCTGAGAAATACCTTTTGCTCAAGGCTGAGGAGCAGGTTCTAAGGTTTGAAAAAATATGAAGTAGTTAAGCAATTGTTTTCAGATGTAGGCTGGAAAACCTTAGGACTTTACAAAAGGCTGTTTTATATACATATGTATATGTATATACATATATTTAAATAACTGAGTAGTTTAATGTGAATCTGAGAGCTTTCATGTTTGCATATTGGCATCATAAACTTTTGAAAATGCCTCATAACAGCAATAATACCAAAGTGATTTATCATTACTGCAACTCCTCCCTGCTTTAGAAGAACATTTACAGCTTTCAGTCTTGCCTCAGGCCATTAAATAATACACCAAAATTACCTGAAAATTCACTGGGTATTGTTGCTTCATTATTAAAGCAAGCTAAGGTTAAAAACAAACAAACACATAAACAAAAGCAAACAAAAAAGGTGGAATTTTTAGAAATTACTTACATTAAAAAAAAAAAAATAAACAGAAGCTGATTTCTTTCCCATGCAAATTTTGTGCTTACAGCTCAATTCATGTGCTACAAAGGCAAAATAACTTAAAACATAACGGGCAATATTAAAACGAGTCTTGAAGCCTGGGTAAAAGAAATGCCAGTTGGAACAAGCTTTCTAAATAAATCAGGGATTCCAATATGGATGAAGTAGACAGAGGGCAGCCTGCAAATGGACATCCACAGTTGCTAGGTTTTAGAAAAGTACCACCTTGCAGAGTCCCTCTCCAGTCTGTCCCTTCAGCTGCTCTTTTATTCTCTGTGTCACAAATTCCCACTGTGCATTTCACAAAGAGATGATGTATGGTCTCAGCTACCCCTGATAAATAAGCAAGGTCATCTGAGACACCTGGAAAGGTGCAGGTGCCCACGACTCATCTGCCTGACTACCATGCAGATTTCTCAGCTGTCCTGAGCATCCTAAATGACACCAAATGTTTCTGTTTAGGCCTCTGAACCCTGCCAAGGGTGTCTGATCCCCAGTTCCTCAGTGAGGCAAGAGGTTCCCAGAGCAAAGCAGCCAGCCAGGCAGCTGAATAGCAGGCTGGACTGCACTGACACCAGGTGATGAAAGACAAGATGTTTTGCCATGACTCTTCCCAGTATTACAGCCTATCTCAAGAGCTCTTCTGAAATGGCTGTTTGACAATTCCAAGCACAAGTGTGTCCATGTTTCTAAACTTATTATCAGCACTTCTAATCAAATATTCTTAATCACAGAAAATATACAAAGACCTACTAGATCAGTCAAAATGCAATCTAAGGGGTGAGTGTTTGAGCACTTTGATACAAAGAAAAGCCTGTTATAGATAATAATCTCAAGTGCAACTTTGCAAATTAGGTAAACTATTGAAGTTTAAGCTATAAATTATACGCTGACTCTGAGTAAATGGAAGCCAGATAAAGATAAGAAGGTTGGCTGGCCAAATGTAACACGGGAACATTTTGTTATAAAGGTTGCAAATGAAAAAAAGAGACATGAAATATAAGATTTTCCATAGTGTTGCATGATGGCCCAGCTCCCTGCTCTCTTGAATTCTGCATGAGTCTTACTGTTTACTCGGTTTAAACAGTGTGCTCAGAGCTATTAATTTTTTAGGGATCACAGATTTGTTTCAAACTAAATGCAATGTGAAGTAAAATACTAATGATTTGTAACCATATAACTGCATCAGAATTGTTCAGTAACAAAATAAACAATTTTGTGACTTCCTTCTCACTAAGTTTTTAGCTTAAAACACAAAGCATTTAGTACTGTCAGTGTAATAATCTGAACATCATTGAGGATAACTACACTAAATGAGTCACAGTGGAATTATAAGGGCTAGACTCCTACTGATATCATAGTCTGCCACATTCTTCATGGCCATGTGCATTTATAAACCTACCATAAGGAAGAAAAAATTAATTTAGTAGAATATTTCAAATATACATATGAAGATACCATTGATTTCCTACTCATATTTAACCTGATGAAAATGCTTCTGAAAATATGGTAGCTAAGGAATGCTATCCTTGCATAAAAATTGCCCAGAGATAGTTTATTAGACAAATTACCATATTCATCTGAGCTCTTTGCCCAAGAATTCCCACCCATGTCAGAAATTGTTCTAACGTGTTCTGTAGTTTATGAATGAGCTCTCTCTATATAGCATCACACTTCACAATTAAAGCTATTACTGTAAAATGCAGGAAATTGCATTCATGGTTAATTGCATAATTCATTAAGTCAGGCAAAGTGTGAGCTTGGTAAATATGTAAAACTTTTCAATCAACTCAAGTAGAATGAAAGAGGAAAACACATTATTGCTGAAGCTTTATATAGCAAATAAATGTTGAGTTGAGGAATGCATTTTGTTTTACATAATCATTTAATATTAAAGAGGAAAAAGTCATGAGCACAAAAAACCAAGTGGGAATTACCTTAATATTTTGGGCAGTTTTTCTTGTAGTTGAGATAGAAGAACTTAAAGATTTCAACTAGTTATTCAATCCAGTGTTGATTTTCTTGACTTACAAAGCACCTAACTGAAAATGATGATAGCACTGTGCACTTATTTACATTTTTATTACTTTTGATAGGAGCAAAGGGTGAAATAACTTTCTCCACTTTTCCTAACAAAGGGAAGAGATAACTATCTTTGAGTTAAAAATATCTTTAAAAGTCTAGAATTCAATATTAAATTGAATATACAACTCTGAGCCCCTAAATTGTTTTTTTTATAACAACTCCGTTTTCTGTTCCATTTAAAGATGCCTTACATAAAAACACAGAAAAAAACCCTTTATTCAGCAAATAAAATTAGTTTTTATCTATTGAATCATGACCTATTTTAGCAATTTTTTCATGATCTTTCCCATCTTGCTCATTCCAGCATTATGGCATATGCTTTTGACCATTACTATAGAGCTTAATTTGACCATGCTTACAATTTTTATTTTATATGCTGTTCTCTCTTTTATCCTTCTAGAGGGAAGCCAAATAACACTAGTATCATTTAAAGAAAGGTTTTGAATCCAAGCAAGAGGAACATTTCCAGATTAAGAAAATGTACTACCTTTATTCATATTTTGTTCACATTTTTCCATCCTTCCTCATTTACATTTGGATTTACCAGGAATGTGCTGGTAGCCAATCTTTTGATTTATATCTTTATCTAGGCATGTAAAATCCTGATAGATATCAAGGCCTTAAGAGTAGTGTACTAACCTCTTTGAAACAGATTCTTGCTTCAGATGAAGATGGAAACACTCTAGCAATAACCTAGCAATCAAAGAACATGTCCCTCAGGTTTTATATCTATATCAATACTTTATTCCTAGAAAGGTTGCTGAAGCCTATTTCCTTGAATATCAAACTTCAGACTGAGGTAATTAAACATGGAGTCAAGAGCTTGCTTTGAGAATGGATCCCATAATTTCTGCAGAGAATAATGATCTAGGAATGAAAGGACACTAAAGCTAAATGTGGAGTTTCTAATATACTGTAACTTTCTCTTAGATCTGTTGAGCAACTTTGTTATTTGGAACACTGTTTTGTAAACCTTATCACTAATGAGCACAGCTGTGTTTTGCAGCAGTTTGTTCTCTGTCAATGCATTACATATAAAAGCATCCTACATGGAGTCACTGGTAGAGTACAGATTGCACAGCTAGAAAGAATTTTCCTTCTCTTGATCCAGGAAAACTAAGGAATTCACACAGAGAAACACTGACAGCTACAAATTAATATGCCACAGCTAATAGTCACTTGCAAGAGTTTTACACATTATCTGTACATGTATATTTATTTGCACTGCACTTGACATTTAAAATGCAATTCAAGCTCTGCAGAAAAACATAGGAGATTCCAGAAAACCACTGCTGAGCCACACAATAAAAGTGAATTAAAAGTCATGTTATCTGTGACATGGCACAGGTAAGAGCTGCCAGATAAGGAACACAGTAGTGTTTATTACTGCTAATAGTTACAAGAATGTGTTCTACTGATGGTGCAATATTCTGTAGCAGATGTGAAATCTTCAGTATCAATAAATTAGTTGAAGACTTTCTTATCTAACTATATCCTAGTCTGACAATATAAAATTCTGATTGATATCAGTATAGCACAGCAAACAGCAGAATAGTTGATTTTACAAGATGTCCTAAACAACTTTCAGCTTTACAGTAGCTTTGTAACCTTTAGCACATCTCTCTCAGCAGCTGAAATCTGAACACTTGATAAATACAGTGGCAGGATATCTGGCACCATAAAAAATAAATGCAAAATACTAGAAGAACAACTTGTTCTATACAAGGAGTCCATGCATTGGTTATAGCTCACCAGAGACCAACTGTCTACACACCTTAGGGGCAGGAACACTGAGGGAGCATGGTGTATCCTCTAAGGAAGACATAAAACAAAGGAATGATCCAGACAGCAATTGAAACCTGGACTTTGCTTCATTAAAATACATATTATTTTTCATGCCCCTACATATGTTAAAGACTAAAGTCACTCAAACTCCACCTAAATGTGAAATGACATCACCTGTAACTTTACCTTTTCTGCTCCCTCAGACTGAGGAGGAAGGTCAGGGAAGACTCTGTTGTAAATTCTGGGATCAGTTGACAGGCTGAGCCTGCCTTCTCCTCCATAGGGATGTCTACAGGGTAAGAATCACATTCTATGCTAAATTATTATTTCAAGCTAGCTTTCACTGGTGATTAAAGCTTGTCTCTATATGGCTTCCAGTTCATCCTTGCAGTCAGTTAATGTGAACAGCAATCTCTGAACCTTAGCCTGTTACAGTCTTCTATTATAACCATATTTGTAAACAAAGTGTGTTATTCTGTAATTGTTTAGTGAGCCCTTCAAGGGTGCTAGCAGTGGCCATCAGCAAATAACATATTTGGAAAATCTGATAATATATCAAATAAGAGTGGGGATGCTGTTGGCATGTGCCCCTGGATAGGACAGCTGAACCACCTCTGACACAGGGGGCTCGTCTGTGGGGACAGGGCACTGACACGCTGGTCAGGGACAAGGCTGTCATCTTCCCCAGGGGTGCTGGCAGATTGGCCACATATAAATGGTTCCAGGAGCCCCCTTCATGTGACAAGAGTCAACAAGAGAATGGGGGAGAGATGCACATCTAACACACAGGGTAATACATAAGCAGAGCAAAATGTCACAGTGTGTTTCTACCTCCCATTAAGTGAGCAAGATGTACATGTATTTTTTTCACCAAAAATATATTCATGTTACTGTTCCATTACTCCAGAAAACTATGCTTTTCTGTGCCTAGCAAGTGTCAAAAACTGGTTACTGCTGATCTTACAATTCAGAATTCTCCTTATTTAAAGGAATTTTTTAGAATAGGCTTCAACCATTTATTTCTCTAGGTAAGCATTTCAAGTTAGAGCCCAAAATTCTCACTTGTAGGATTGATCCTTCTACTAAAGAAAAAAAATTACTAGATTATGTCTTTCATTTTTAATGGAAATAAAGATAAAATAAAATGAAAGCTCTCTCTCAAAAAAAAAAAAAAAGAAGAAGTTTTACTTTCTGTCATGAAAGGTATTTTTTTAAAAAGATAAAATGTATTTTTCAACAATCAAACTAGTTACTGTGAAAAAAACACAACAAACTAATACTTTTCAGCAACCATTAATAAAATAACACACATCTAGGAAATTTGGAAAACTTGGTATAAAAGGAAAACATTTAGTAGTCCAAATAAAGACCCATATAAAATGAATTTTCTCAAATGCCTACTGAGTGGTTCAACATATTGCAGAAACTGGATCTTTCCTTCCTTTCATTCAGTCTGAATCCAAGGTTCTGTCACAGAAGATCCTTGTTCTGCTTCTTGGAATTTGCTCTACCTGGGCTTCCATTGCTAAGTTTTGAAGTGATTTTTCTAGTTGATGTTTGACCACTAAAGGGCTTCTTATGTACTTTTCCTGCTGTAGTTGCAGCAGTGACTTTTCATATGAAGCTGTACTCACCTTGGATTACAACAAAAGTTTGCTGTTTTCTCATGTATCCTTATTATTTATTAATTGACCACCTACCAGTACCACAGAAGATGTTAATGAAAACTGTCCTGACGTAAAGATTTTTCAGTCTAAAATTATTAACACAGTCCCAATAGAGAATTATTTCTAAATAATGCAACAGCCTGGCAGGGACTCCCAACAGTTCGATGAGCCTTAGGTATTGTACAATTGTTGTTAATTAAAGCCAGTCTAATCAGAAGTTTGGAGTTGACACTGGCCTTTCTGCCTAAATGTGTTCTTCCAGAAAGGATTAACAGCCTTGGGCTTCACTTATAACAATATTCAGGCACAGTAGGAATAAAGTATTGGAAATTCCATTTAAGGCAAATAGGAAAGATGAGAGGTGAAAGAGGAAACAGTAGTAACCAAGATGAAGATAACTGACAAAAACAGAGAAAAACTGGCAGAGACATAGCCTGTAAAATGAAGAATAATTTTTTTTATAAATGTGCTTAGAGAGAAAGGGCTTACCATACTCTAAATGAAGGACTGAATGAAATCAGTAGCTTGATGTGACTTCTGATCAAAGGATGCACAATAACTATTGTATTAAATATGTAGTCTAAAGTGCAATCTATGGGTTTATATTGGTTTTAATATTCCATAGTGTTATCAAGCTTAATAATTCTTTTAAAATATTCTTTATTTCAGCATTCTCTCTAATTCATATGGCATGGCATTGCATATATCCTTACCCTGGCTCACATAAAACCAGAACTGAAAATAAGCTAAATACAATCCACAGATGGATGAACATCTGAAGTTAATGTACTTGAAAGAGGATCAACAGTCTGGAGAACAGAACTGTGTCATTTACTGGGTCATCAAATGGTAACCTCTCAAATGAAATGCAAATAAATTGTTATTTCTAATGCATTTTATCCAAATGAAGCCATGGCTAAAGTTCACAGTGTTAATTGCTCAAATCCTGAAAACAATTATGAAGTCAAAGTACATCATACAAATGACAAGGCCTGCAATTTTTCTTTAACAAGACACAATGAGTTCACATCTGGATGTTCCACCACAAAGAGAAACCTCATCCTACATTCTAAGTCTGGTATTTTATGTCTTCTGAATCTACAATTAATTCCTCCGAAAATGAAGTTTTCAGTGGAAGTTTGTACAATACTCTACTTGGCCTCTTTATGTTGAACTGTTAGCACACAGATTTTAAAACTATATTTATAACCATATTTTAAGTGTTTTTAATAATTTAATGTAGTGAAAAAATAGTGCCCTCTAATTCTTATCCATTTTTTAAGCTGGAAATGAAACCATAACTTCTTTTATTGTACATGACCTATTAGACAACTCAGGATTCATTAAAAGTAAACCCTCTCCTTGTTAAAAGAGGGTAGAAAAAAAAAATGTGGACAATAACCACATGCAGAAATAAACCTAAACAATAGTCTAGATTTTTAAATTAAGAGATTACATGCAAAAACATGCATAAGATATAACTGAGACACCTTACTTGCAGACAATTACAAAATGGTTAAAATATTTCAAAAGTTCTGGACCACGTATCTGGTAGAGTTATTAAGTGACCCACCATGACAGTCTGGTTAGTGATCCTTTTTATTTCAGTGTCAATTGTATGTGTTTATCAACAAACAGAATGTCATTATTTATGAAAGGAAAATTCTTATATTGACAAATGATGCAGTCAAACCCAGTAAGAATTCTTTGTAGAATCCCTGTACAGGTGATTTAGGAAGTAATTTTTCATTTTTCCACTCCTTATATTTCCACATAACATTAAGAACATACCAAGGCTGCCTCCAACTGAAAGCAACATACTAGTGTAGATCTGGCTGCAGAAATAGTTTTAACACACTGAAGCAAGCTCCTGGGAAAAACACACCAGTGAGAGTTTACCAAAAGCAAAGCATTTTGACACAGCAAGATCACAAAAGTAGAATACCTTCTTCCCAGAGTAAATATCCACATTGGAAGTTGTTGCTCTAGATTATAATTATGGGAACTATGAAAATCAGAATTCAAGCTCAATAAGTTATTGGCTCTACTTCTATAGAAACAGGACAATACACAAGTGTTTATTTCCACATCATGTTTAATGTCAGGCAATTTCTCTAACATTAATTGATCATTACTTTTTTTCCATAACAAGGTGAAAAGTAGGACCTTTGCCATTTTGCATTTTATTCTACCATCTCCAGTTCTGTGTTTCCCAAATACATACTGTATACTCCTAACCATTAAATAAATTGGCTTATTACTGCACCAGTGGACATCAGAACGATGAGACCCAAGTAAATGATACTGTAACTGTTCCAGAGTAACTAGTGTATTTCAGATGGAAAACAGCAACGGAAAACTGGAGAAGAAGAAACTGAAAGATAATTAATCAACTTTTCACTGTTATGGTGTGTTTCTGCAAAGTGCTCCTTGTCCCCCTGGTTTAGCAGAAAGCTGCTTTCCTCATCTATTTATTTACCTTGTCAGAAAGCTTATTCTGGAGTGGAAAGCTGCTGCTTTCTAGAGCAGTGGTGTGACCAGAGTTGGTAAGTTAGTGTCTTCATGGCTCCATTTCCACATCTGTATTATGCCATAAGAAGGAATTCGCTATTCTTTTCCAAATTTTTTCATGGAAGACAGCTAAAGTAGTTTGCCTGGGTATTGTATCCTGCCAAGAGCTACAAGGGGAAAGGGAAGGCAAATGAAGGGAAAGAGAAGTGAACATTGGAACACACCCATCTTTTATTGCAAAGAGAATCTGCAATAGGTGTCCCACAGAGAATCCTGCTGATGGTGCATTTTAGTTTAAAGACATACTGCATTGCCAATCTTGAGCAGAAATCAGGTTGGGGCAAGTCAGGGCAGAAGGGAAAAATACCACTTCGTGCATCTGGTCCAACATAACACCAAACTTGAGTCCAAAAACCAAAACTCCTAAAACACCTTTTGGATGTGGTACTACATTCCCAACAGCATCTAAAGTTAAATATTTCCAGGCATGTAAGTGCATAGCTGTTGTAAGACAGGTAGGAATCTACTGACAGAAACTCAAGCACTGAAACGTCACATGAATCTTAAACTTAGCAGCTTCATGGAGATTATAACAACCATCAGAAACAGCTGAAAGGCAGAAGCAAACCTGCAGAGTTCCAGTTAATCGCCAAAGAGTACCCTTCAGAAATTTGCCTTCAAAGTTGATCTTAAGTAGAGCTCATCTTAATGTTGCATTGAGATGAACCTCTTTTTAACATCAGATCTACATCCCTGTTAGAAGCTTTGCCACAATAGTTTCTAAGTGATGCAATAGTGGAGTCACAAAAACTGAGGACAGGCCAGCATTTACAGACCCTTTTACCTGTTCATTTTAGAGCCTCATGATGAGCATAAGATAATTTTGACACAATTAAGACAATTTAGAGAGGAATGTAAAAAAATCTCAGAGAAATAAATGAGAAAAGGACATTGGTTTAATTCACAGAGAATTACTTTGAGAAAAACCATTAAAATCTTATATTTGGAACAGATTCATACAAACCTAATTTTTAATCTGTGAGAATTTTGATTAAATTTTATACATGTAAAACAAGGTCTACATGGGGAGCTAGCAATACAGATGTTATGGGGGAGCTGTACAGAACATCCTCTTAACTAATTTACATAAGTCATGTCAACTTTCTTTAGCTAAAGTAAACACTGTAAATGTTTCCAGCACAACTATCAGAGTAATAACAATTAGATTTATTCTACACTCCAAGAACCTTGGACAAAACAGCACAGCAGATTTACATATTCTTTATTGCCTTTTAGTGATATCCATTCAGAAGGAAAAGGAACATCTGAGTTGAAAGTGAATGTAAATTACAATGCAAATTTAAGGGAAAGGATAAAAATTAGAAATGGTTAGAACCAATACACAATGTTATTTACCCTCCTGAATTTTCCTGCTAGGCTTCCAAAAAGATGTGATTTACACAAATAATTGACACTGACATTCCATTTACCATCAATTTATGGTTTCTCTTATCCACAAAATGAAGTTAGCTGGAAAATATAATTCTAGAAATCACACAAAAATCAAAAGAATGTGTGCATACAAATAATAAATACTAGTGTTTAAGGCTACATAGTCTTAGTATGCTTGTCTGTGGGTGAACACACCCAAATATTTCAGGGTGCTTGGCAGTACCCTGCAGAGATTGTGGTCTGGCTATGTGTCATGGAACCTCCTTATCAAGTAGGTAATTTTCATTAAATATCTTCAGTAAAGAGTGATTACAAAAAGATGACTAATTTAAGAATTTTCTGGATTCTTCCATGTGATAAAATAAGTATGCATGGATACCTTATGATTCCATGTATGCTGTTCAGAGAATGTTAACATCATACAGAGTCTGACACAATGACTGTGATTTCCTCCCAGATATTTCTTTTAATGACAAGTCTTCCAGGACTGATCAGAAATAGCCTAACAAATCACATCTCTGCACCTTTTACAGCACATTAACCACATTTTGAAGTAGCTACCTGAATTCCAGAATGCCAAATGATTGCTAGAAGGCTTCACTGAAGTAAAATGGTGGTAAATGTAAGCATCAGATCTTACACTGTAAACTCTGTACATTGCAAGCTTGTAAAAAGTAAGCAAAGAATGAGCACTGGTGCTGTTCATCAAGTGTGTCTGCTACCAAGAGATAATGAGCACAGATCTACTAAGATATCTGTCTTTTATCTTTCTAGAAACAGATGAGATAATCAAATACTGTACATTAAAGATCATATCCTAAACCAGAAGAAATAATCCTTTAGGAAATGGGTATCAAATAAAATATAAGATAGTCAAAAGATACTTCTCTTTTCCAAATCCTGTGAGTTTTATAAAAATATTCTGGAGAATTCTGAGACATGCATATTTCTCTGGACATAATACTATCAGGACTTAAGTCACTATCACTAAAATCAAGATTTGGCCTTTTCCACAGGTGTTTCTGGCAAGCCCACTCACTTTTTAATCTAAACATCAGAATACCAGAGTACCAGTGTTAAGAGGCACATTACTAAATCTGAAATAGGTTTCCTATCAAAGTTGAACTGTTTTATTAGTGGGTTTATTTGTCAATATTCTCTATTTAGAGAACCATCCATCAGATAAAGGTAGCTCCCTGAAAAATACAGAATTTAACTTGTCATACTGGAAGAGAGACCATGTGAATTATTTTCTCAAGTTCTTTCTCAGTGTAGAAGTAAACCGGTCCTTAATATGATGATTTAATATCTTTAATATCAATAATGGAAACCTACTTCATAGAGCAAAATTGGAAATGAAAGGCTAACTGTTCACAATGAAATGTTACTGCTACTTTCTGTGCTTCAACAGTCAGATAACTCACCCAGACTCTTCAAGAAAAAAGTCAGATTACATTAAGTATTAGCCTCACCTTTATTCTGTTGCATAACCTTTCAAGTACTTGCATTTGATCACATAGGTCATGATGGTTACTGAAAAACTAGAGAGAAACATATTTTGTCATCTTGTGCTCTAAAGGATTTTACAGGAGTCAGAGATGCCTCATGCTTCAGCAAAATAAACATTTCATTGAATAAATATCAAACATAAGAATGCAATTCAGAAAGTCTGTTCCACATCAAATACAAAACATACACAAGTTTATATATCAACTTCTTCTGTATTCTCTGGTTTAAATTAAAAGTTCTAAAATATAAAGTACCAGGTTATGGAAAAAACACTCAGAATGTTGACTGCAACGTAGTTCCAGCTGCTAAAACTTGATGAAAATATTGTAATTATTTTATAAGGGCTGCGTGACTGCAAAGTAATGTCATTAGAAGAGGGTTTCTTAAAGACAGCTCCCATATTTTCTGGTATTTCTTTTAGACACAACTTCTAAAAGTATATACACTGTATAATTTACTCACCACTACTAGTAACTCACACAATTTTGTTTCTTCTCTGCATTACATATCAATGCCCAAATCCCAATTTATTTGACCTTTCCTGTAATGGCATAAATATGCATTCAGAAAATTACTCCTTCCTGGTCCTCCATCACCACCTTGCTATCCCCCTGCCCCCAGATAATCTGGATAATGGCCATTGCAGAATAATGAATCTGATACATTATTGGAGTGCCCCTCCCAGTCCTGACAGGATTAATCTGAAAACCTACTGTTATTTACGGGAACACAGTAGGGACATGAGTCAGTTTACAAGGAATCAATGGCAGTCTTTTTTACTCTAATTAATAAGCTGTAACAGAAGCTGAAGGAAGTCAGCTTCTAGAAGATTTCCCAAGTGATAGGAAATTCAGAATCAAATGAAAATAATTGTGTAACTATTTTCTAACACCACAGTTTTTGTGCTTGCTAGATTTTGGTCACTGGGCTCTTGCCTTTTGTTCAGCTTTCTACAACTTGAAGTATGAAGTTTCTGGACTGCATGGTATTTTCTCAAATTAGAGAAAAAAAATATGTACACTGTTGAAAAATGCACATCCAGGTTCAATACAATGTTCGATACTTTAGAGCTAAATACTGAGTATGATTCTAGCCTTACTTTCTGCTAACATAATTTAAATGTAATTGGAAATTAAGATGTATTGGTCTTTAAAACAATTATAACTAAATTTAATGGTTGTGTAATTGGCTTCTGAAAGAATGTTCACCTCAATTGTTACTTGAAGAATTTGGTTTAGCACTACATGGAACACAGAACTTGCTGCTCTCATCACAATTACTACCTACATAGAGTACATTGCTGAGCTATTCGTCTGAAAAAAGGCATGTAAATAAGTTCATTTTTTCGCCTACTGTATTTCAATGATAATTATATGATCCAATAGCTTTTACAGCTTGTCTGGTTCAAAGTAAGATGCAAATGTCTGGCACAAATACTGAAATAAAGGATCATCACTTATTTTCCAAGGTAGGGACTGCATTTTCATTGTTAATGTAGTTAACTACACAAATGTCAGAATTCAATGTCATCTTGATATTTCAGTCAGAATAATGATGAGTACTTTAAAAAATGGAATATTTCATAGTTACTTAGCATAGCAATGTGCAAAATAAGTAATAGAAAAATCTCCATGGCAATGTTTCAAATGATAGAAATAAGAAAAACAAATACTGATGTTGATACAAAACTTCAGATTTATGTCTGGTCATGAAGAAAAGGTTGAAGCACACTGCTAGTTAATGGCGGTTAGTGTGCAATTTGGTAGCAGCATTAGATGAAAATTTATGCCAAATATTTGTTAATTGATACCTGAACTATAATGATAAAATGTGTTTAACATTATAATGAGACATTATGAACCTTCACTCATTTATTTTATTATGCCACCTTGTTTCATGTCAGTAATTCTGGATTGTCATTACCCCCAAATTGTACCTGGTGTCAATTTCATGACGTGGTAGAACACAGCTTGCTAAACACCTGAGGCCTGATTCTACATACTCACTAACAGCACTGGAGGAAGTCTTAGGACCCAAAAGTCATCAGAAAGGTAGAAAAGCCAGGGAAGAGAAGATTTTTTAAAAGCATCAATATTCAGTGTGTGGAACCTGTTTCTTACGGGAATAATAAGTAATTGTGCCTCTTTGATCACCACACTCAGATTGGCCTCCCAGGAAAAAAACAGGAAAACCAGATCACAGTTAGAGCAGGAAGAGGAATCTGGTAAAAGAAGTGCTGAAAACTTCCCTTCCCTTTTCACAGAACAACAAATACTATTTGAAAACAAATTTACCCCTCAACAACTCTTTCTTCATCAAAACTTTCCTTCTTTTCTATTTGTCATTATTTACTGATTGGTTTACTGTTACAGTCTGAAAACAGAAGTCTTTGTTCCAAAGAAGAGATGTGATGAAATGCTCAACAAAAATGCCAGGATGACATAGTCTATAAAAGATCTTTGAAGCACTTTTCAGAGAAGGTTGAAGTTACAGATATATTACTTTCATAAAAGTCTTGTATGTATTTATATCTGAAAACCAATTATGAAATCAAATTTTAAGACAGACATAAAATTACTGCCTTAATAATAGAAAATTGGTATCTAATATCCAGAATATCTATGGAAACAGTTTCTCACTAAGAATCTCCCTATGTCTAGACAAATTGTGCATAATAGTTACAGGTTATTTCCAGAACACTCATGGATTGAAACTGCTGTTCTCTGGTTAAGTGATTTACCAAATTTTTCACTGAGATTGAGAGATTAATCCTTCTGAAAGTACTAATCCTCTTATTTTAGTAAACAAGTAATTTATACTCATTAACTGCGTCTCACTATAACTATATATTCAGTAGGTCTTTGTAATAGAATCTGTGTCGGTCATGAATTAATTGCTATGCTGAGTTTCATTTTGTGAACACAGCTGAGTGATCAACGAATACTTTCACCCCAGCCAATCAATTTAAAAATGCTCTGCTCACAACACTCTGTTTACTGAATAATAAATGTGGCTAGGATGCACTTTCAGTTGTAAGTCATGGTTACAAGTTCATAATAGAGCTAAAAAGGTATTAAGCAAAAGGAGCTCACTGGCCGAGGATAAACAGGAGAAACTGACATTGAAAAGAGAAAATCAGAATTGGCCAGATGGTCTATCTTGGTAAATTATGGGTATTATAAAAATATTAATTTGGAGCTCAATTATTTTCTGCTTATAAGATTAATCTTATATTCCATGACTTCAGGTGCCTCCCAAGATGTAATGGCAGATATAAAATAAAAATCCTCCACAAAAGTCCTGAAAATATCAATGTCCTGCATATCAATGGAAATGTAAAACAGAAACAGACTGCATAATTGCTGTGGCCAGCCAAATACATAGTATTTCTCTTTTCTATAAATAACAAAAAAACCCCTCTTCTGGTATTAATATAGTTATGGTAAAACCTCATGACTATTTGTCCAATTTTTCAAAAAGATAGTTCTGCCTACATTTATAACACCTGAGTACAATTCTATAGAGAATGTGGCAAGAATTTTCTTGATACTACTAGGCAGAAATATCTTTGTAAAGCTGTCCTATGATCCTTCAGATCCTAGGTAGGAAAGCAGTTTTCAAAACTATTTGAAAGGAACAGGAAAAAACAAAAGAAAACGGACTGCTCAGAAAGAAAATATAGCTGAGTAAAATGATAGTGATTCACATTTTATAATATAAAGGAACAGCAAAATACTCTAAGTTCTATTTCACCTTCCTGGAAACGAAGACATTTTTTTTTCTTTCCTGACAGAATAAATCAATGTAAAACTGAGAAATGGCCCCTTCTAATCAACCACAAGAGCCAGACTGAAGATCAGTTTTGAAAATGCAGTGGTCAAGTGAGGTTATGAGGCAAAAGCTTTTTCTCTGCTATATGTGGTTCTGTTTTAGTCCACATGACTGCCTTCCTGGATGATAGTAAGAACCCTAGGATTATTATGCCTGCATTTCAAAAGGTTCTGTTTCCTTGGAAAGAATTTCCCTAGGTAACAGAATGCAAAGATTTGATGTTATAAGACATAACAGTAATGGGAATATTTGTGATCATATTCTCAACATCCTTTAATTAGTATCAGTGTTGAATTATCATTTGACAAATATTTCAGCTTTTCTGTCAAAATGATGACAACTACAGCTGGATTTGCTAGGAGGAAAGATTTTTTCTGAAAGAGGCACTGCAGTTATCTTTCCATATGCAGAACTGGCACAAAGAAACAGAAGTTGTCACCATCTTAAATCACACTTTGGGTGGCTAGATTTCTGCAGCAAGACCTCTACAAACTGAGCAGAAGGGAATAACTGTTACACCACATCAGCTGAGCAGGCAGCATCACTATGAACTGGAAATGAGAACTCAGCCTGAGCCCTATAATGATTAATGTCAGGACAGGGACTCCAAACCTAATTTTCATTATACCTCTGCATTGTTTTTTTTTACTGTACACCCAACCAGAGAGTGGGAAAAGAAGCAATCCAAAGGAAACATAGGAAATGAGTGGTGAATCTCCTTTTCTTTCTTCCTTTCTTCTCTTCGAGCTTTGTTTGGGGTTTTTTTTTTTGGTGTAGAGAGAGGAAGAGAAGAGATAATGAAGGATTTTTATTTCCTTTCCCTGACACAGAAGGAGACACCTAGATCCAAATTTCCCAGAAAGCAATTTCTAGTGTGGGGAAATTCTTAACTGCAGAAATGTTAGCTAGAAGGTAAGGAGATTAGGGCATGCCTTGTTCTGCTTACTCAAGGCTGGCAGTCCTTTGGAAATTTTATCTTTTTTCATCAACTTTATAACATGTTATTATCAACTTCAGAGCAACCATGAAGTATATGTATTTACCCCCTCAGCATCTGCACTGCTGAGTTCACTTAGTCCAACAGAAAATCCAGTTTTCAGGATGTTTGAAGAAATATTCCAAAATGCCTGAAGTGCTAAAAATCAAAAAATTGGTGCAGAAAAGATCCATTCTGGCATGTTAGTCACTTTTGATCACTACCCACAGGCAAATGCTAATGAACAAAAGTGTCAGAGCTACTGCTTTGCGCTCACATACCCAAAAGGACAGTCCTCTTTGTGATACAAAGCAGACACCTACATTTGCAAGTGCTGAAATTGGACAATTCAACTTTGTTGCTGAGATTGAACCTTGTTGTACTTTCACATACTTAGGAGGTAATGAGTCCTGCCTTTTCCACACAGCAATTATAGCAAGGAAGAAACATACAACATGGCTACAACTTACTATTATCTGTTCATCTTTAGATTAACTAAAGCAACAAAAGCTCTGTGTTGTTCATTCTTTCTCATCCCACCCACTGTAGTCTACTGATATTTATTTATAGTCTCCACCAGAGACTTTATAAAGACATCATGGATCAGTGATAGTCTTTGTCTTGACATCGAAAGCAAATATAAACTCTCTGAGGAAGAGAATGCTAATATTTAATTTGATAGCAATTGCAAATTCTTGTCATTGTTGTAAAAGAAACCGTAACTGCTAACAGCACCAAGAACCAAGGGGCTGACTCTAGGTTCATGCAGAGGAAAATTATAAGTGACTCAAAAGCACAATAACATAAAACTGGTCTAGTATATACAATGCATTACAAAGGAATCCACAGCTATTTTGTGAGAAGGATTTTATGGTTTTTTTCCTGCCATTTGTGTTCTTGCACCGCTCTTGTTCTTTGCTCTGTGGCAAACCAGTGTTTGCTGCAACCACTAAATTCTTACCAGAAAAGAGCAGTCATTATAGCCATAATAATTAGTTAAAGATTTCCTTCTCCTGCTTCTTAAATTTTAAGGAAAATCTTTTAGAGGGAAAAACATGGTCAAATATATCTCATACCTTTCCCTCGCCTTCATTCTAACCTGCAGAAATGAGTCCTCTCCTATGTGGTACAATTCCTCTCTGAGGGCTTACAGGCCAGAGCTGCCTGCCAGGTTATGAAGATGGCAGATCAGCATCCAGCCCTTGTGAACAGATTACAACATTTCATTCCTTGCCCTGGAGCCCAGTTTCATCTATGCTGTGCTATTACATCCAAATACAGTCATTATACTGGCTCATCATGAAAGAGTTCCCACATGCAACAAAAACTGTAAACAACCCAAATTTGCCTCTGCCACCTAAAACATAAAATTGGATTTGCATTTCAAAGCTTGGGGTTCAAATCAGTCAGGAAAAAAGAAAGTATTTCTCCCCATTCCCAAATTGTTTCAGAATGCTGTCCTAGACCAATACTACTTTTTAAATAAGTTAATCTTGTAGCTAGAAAAAAAGCCTTGGAAGTCTTTTTTCAAGTATTTTAAACTCCAGGTAAATGGCTGCTTTCTAAAAGACGTTTTCTAAAAGGTGGAGGGGGCAAGTGCAGAAAATGTGCAACAGATTCTGGGAACTTCACAGTTTGAAATTATAATGTCTCAAACCATGCATATAGGAGAGAGTTTAGCTGAAATAATGCTCTGTATATTTTTACTAATGCTTACGAAGAATCACAGAATGTCTTAGGACCTAAATCACCGTGGTAAGAGATAGATAAATGATCAACTGAAACATTGTTAATTGTGAAACAGATTGACTATGCTGAGATATGATAACAATGTTCCATTTCTCACAGAAAAGGCTTTTAGGAGACCAACGGCGGCAGACCATACCTTATATATTGTACCATTTGCCATAAGCTCAAAATACCCTGCTGCGAAAAAATAAAATTAGGTCAATATAAGTCAGTGACAGATGTAGCAAAATACAGTGACACATAGTTACAAGAAATTACAATCAATTTCATTAGAGTGTAGACGATAATTCCGAAGTTACCTCCTTCTCCCTGGTAACCAGTGGTAGGAGCTGAGAGAATGGCCTGAAGCAGAGTCAGGGGACGTTTAGGAAAATGTTCTTCACCCAGAGGGTGGTCAGGCACTGGAACAGGATCCCCAGAGAAGTGCTCACAATGCCAAGCCTGACAGAGTCCAAGAAGCATTTGGACAACACTCTTAGGCACATGGTGTCAATCCTGGGGCTGTCCTGTGCAGGGCTAGGAGCTGGACTCTATGATCCTTGTGGGTCACTTCCAACTGAGGATATTCTATGATTCCTTCTGGCATAGTACAGCTCTCCCTGGATAATAACCAGAAACATAAGGAATTGAAATTTATAACAAGAGATTGATGTTTCTAAAAGTACAGAGCACCTTCTAGCTGGGCTTTCTGAAACATATGTTTCTGAATGAATATAGTTTCAGTTTCTAAATAAATTATTAGGTTATATGAAATATGAGCCAGGTTTCAGCTGGGATACTTAATTTTTTTCCTAGTAGATGGCACAGTGTGGTGTTTTTGATTTAGGATTAAAATAATGTTGGTTAAAAAATTATGTTTTAGTTGTGGCTAAACAACTAAAAAAACAACTAAAAAAACAAGTGTTTCCAGCAAGTCTGGAATTCTTCAGCTTATGTTGTCCCACCAGGGAGGGGGATGGGGGACACAAGAAGTTGGGAGAGGACACTGCTGGGACAGCTGACCCCAAATGTCCAAGGTGATATTCCATACCCTAAAATGACATGCTCATATTTAAATTAGGGGGAAAGCTGGCCCAGACAGGGTTGGCTGGATGTCAGTAACTGGGTGGTGAGCAATGACAGATTAACAGCTTTTTGTTAAAAATATTAAGTAATCATAGCTCAGTGTATACAAATATGTTACACAGAGAAATGTCCAGGGGCCCTTCAGTTGCTGTTTAGTAATACTTTTGAAAAAATACTTAACTCTGCTTGGGTTACACACGTATAATTCCAGAAAGTTCATTGAACACCCTTAGTATAATTTTGCAATATTATTGTTCAATACCTGTTTCTTAACCATATAGGTATTTCTGAATAAAAACAGCTGATTGCCTCTTATTTTATAATAATAGAACATGGGACACCAATGTTTATATTGCTTGTCTGTACATAAAAATATTCTAAAGCTTAGACATTTGGAACAGAAGTATCTTATGTTTAGTTTGATTTACCTTGAAAGTATTCCTGTGTCTCTGACCAATTCCAGGTGGGGATAGGGTCTTGGAGTTTTATACAAAAGCAATTTTCCTCATGAAAGGACTGCACAATTAATTAAGTCTTGGAACATTTCCATCAGCTGGATGCTGCATGCTTTCTTATCTCTGTGGTAAGGATGAGTAGTTTCAAGCACAGACGAACAACTCACTGAATTTCTTGTAGCAAATTGCAAGTAGTGGCAGAATCACATCTGAGGGATTTTTAGCTTCTAGCACGTGTTTGACCTCATTGTCCCTTTCAAGTACATTTACCTGTAAAATGGCAGTTTGAGGCAGAGGAAGTTGAAAGGGCTTATAATAGATTTCCAAGGGTCTTAAGTGTCCCATATAGCAAAGCCCTCTTTCACTCATTAAAGCACAGCTATACACCTGGATTCCCTTCAATAACATGTTTCTCCTATGTATCCCATGAATGGAAGCTGTACCTAAACCACAGCACCTCTTCAAAGATGTGTGTGTATGGAGAGCTTTGTGCAACATCAGATGTCTGAAGGGTTCTAACAGGCTTGATAAACAGCAAAGCACAGGTACTTTACAAAAATATTGTTTCAACAGATGATGACTCAAAAGGAAACATAAGGACTGGGACATTTTGATTACCTTCCATGAAAATAAATATCCCCTAAGTGTAATCATCCCCAGAGTTTAGTTAGAAAATAATAAAATAAAATACAAATAATAAAAGAATAGTGGCACAGCACAAAACAAAGCTTATGCTAAATATTTCACACCAATACTGAAACTTTTACTTATGATAAAACCCCACATGATTCCCAGTGTACAAATTATTTTCATTCCTCTCTGGAAGTTGTCTACCAGTCTGCAGTTGAAGATTCCATCTCTATACTTGAATACTTCAAGATTTCCTCAGCTAAAATTGGCTGGGCTAGTCTTCATAATTTGAATAAGCATTTTATACTAACCCAGATTATTTTCCCTAAAATGTTTGAGGAAATGCTTATAAGCACTCCTTTACATATCAATATGAGACAGTCAGACAGGTAGAAAGGACCCAGATTCCATTTATTTCATAAAATAAATGGATTTGCACAGTGCAAATAGGTGCTAGCCTACCAGCCTCTACTTCCTGAGTTCCATGACTAATAATTTTTATTGTTTCATTGGGTTATTTATTTGATTTATAAAATTTTGATAAGAGTGCCAAAAAATCCAGAACACTACTAGTAAATGGAATAATGGAATTCAAAGGCACTAAAAGGCAAAACCAAAAAAAATACCTTACATTTCTTCATCTCTTTCTTAGCTTCAGTAAGTCTTTAAATCTATGTAAATCTTGATACCTTAGAAAATAAAACACAAAGCAGAAAGCAATTCCCCTCAAAGCCAGAACATTTTAGAAAACTGTTAAAACAATATATTTGATTACACAGTAGCACTGAATACCTTAACAACCATTAATGACATTAACTTCATTAAAAAAAAAAAAAAAATCATTCTTTGTTAATGTGCTGGCATTGCACAGGTATAGGAGGCAGAAAGATTATGTAGAAAAACTTGCCCGTGGACCTTAGAGACAGGCTATTCTCTCTGTAAGTAGGTATATTCTTCTGCTGAAGTTACCAGGACAGAAATATTTGTTGCAAAACTAATTTGTATAGGAAACTTGTACTATTTTCACCAGCTGTGAATGGTAAAGTATGTTCATATACTAGTCTAGTGAGTCAGGCATGTAGTGACATGTATGCTCTGAACCTGTACCACAACAATATGTTCATTTTTTTAATCATAGGAGCTAATAAAAATCTGTTCTAATTTTTTTTCCAATGTACTAACTGTATTGAAATATGCTTTGGGTAGAGCCTAAGGCAGTTAACCTTCACTCAGAGTTTCAATCCAAATACTGTCTTACTCTCCCAGTAAACTCAGCCAATGTCATCCTTAATAATCATCATAGTGATTTCACAGCCATGTTGAACAGGGAAGGATGTGACTGACAGTTGTCCAGAAGCACTTTCAAGGGCAGTGTTTCTTAGCTTTAAACCAGTCTACTTGACTTTCCTGAAAATATCCAAAGGCCACATGCTGTCATTAATGCCAACCAAAAACATTGTCATTATCATTTCCACTACTTTAAGCGAGTAATTTTTAAGCTAAATTTGAAACAATTGTTTGCTACTGTTCCTTTTGATAGTGTGGGAAAAAATGTGCATGTTGCAATGACTCTTTCACCCACCTTGTGACACCAGATAGTTCATCAGCAGTTCACCAGTTGAGGGCATCTTTCTGTGTTTCACTTGGCAGCTCCATCTGGTCTGCACAGGCTGCTGACATGCCAGCAACAGCCATGTCACATTAACAGGAGCTGCAGCTCATCCGACTGCATCTGAAGAGCAGCAGAGATGGTGCTAATGACCATTTCAGCAATGCACCTTTGAGCTGTGGCTGGTGTTGCAGATTGAATACTTGGTTGCTTTTAGTATGCTGGGCTTGCCCTACAAGGACTTCAAGCATATTTTCCTCTGGAAGGCATAAAATCCGTGCAGTCAAGCATCTTTCCCTGCTGTAACAGCAAACCACATGTTGTGCGGCTGATCAAGAGACTAGGTTTAAAATCAGAACCCTAATCTTAGCACAACTGCTAAAGCAGATAAAATTGTTTCTCCATCATCATTACTAAGACAATTAATCTGGTAAAAGAGTAATCCAAGTCAGACCTACAACTGTGCTGCCAAAAGTACTGTCCTACCAGATGACCAACATGGGGAGAATAGGAAAGCCATAGAAAACACCAACTAGAACAGCAATATCAATAAATCTAAAAAGTTCTTCTCCTATTGTTGCAGTCAGGAGGAAGGTTCTCTTATTATGTTCAGTGCAAGGTGTTTTCTGCTTTATTACTTTGAGGGTGTATGTGCAGATCTCTGTGAAGCAATGGCTTCTGATTAAATATATATCACTCAGTAACCAAGTGATAACTGGACACGATACTTCTTGTAAAAAACCTGGATATAAGATTTCCAATAAAAAAAAGCTTTCAAGACAAGATCCTTCACCATCTAAGTGTATTAACTGACTAAATGAAAAAGAACATTGTCTCTATGAACAAGCTAATATATAAGGAGCAAATTAATGTCTGAGAAAACAGCTTTGGTTAAAAGGATTTCAACATAATTCTTTACTTTTTAAGTATCAGATGTAAGTAAACTGCAGAGATTCATTCCCCCATTTAAAAACTGAGGGTATTTTGTTCTTGGGCACTACACTTTCATTTTCGACAGAGCCTTTTAAACTATTTTGGCATCATTGGAAAGAGCCTTGTAATAGGAAAAATATTTTTTCCTTCTCAAAACACAGTGATGACATATACATGAGTGATCACTATGGCTTTCTAAGTAGAAATCCTTTTTATTATACAATAAGGCAGTGATGCAAGGCAAGGACCTTGAGGAAGAACTCACTCAAATCCATACTTCAGTTAGCATCAATATTAAATAGGGCTTAATGTGCAGCTGTTTCTTTCAGCTTTAATTTAATTTAATTTTGGTTAGAACAGACACTCTACAGTTGTAACCCCAAAATGCCATCTTTAATTATTCTCTGTTCATATTTTTCCCATTGTGGATGCCCAATTTCAACTCAGCACCTTTGCAGTTTCAGAGAAGCCACAGCACACACCACCCCCCTCTCCTTTTTCTCTCTCTGTTTTGTCCAGTCCCAGAATTCAGGGCAGCTTTGGAATGAGCTGACATGCAAAAGAGTAATTATCCCTCAGTCTGCATGAGGAATTAAGACATCAGTGGAAGACTGGAAATCTAGCATTAGCTTAACCATCAATTTGTGCCCATGCACAGGACCCAGCTGCAGCACATGAAGATTATGCTATCCATTATGATATCCATTAGTGTTTTAGTTGCGCTGATTGACAGCTAAGTCTTTTGTGATTCAGTTGATGTTGAGTATTCACAGATACCAAACGATTACTTTGACATTCTTATTAATTGATTTAATGTTATTTAAAATGTTGGTTTGTAAAAAAAAATAAAAGAAAGGCAGAAAAAAAAGGCAGAAAAGGCAAAGTCTCCTGAGTATAGTAAAATCTTTTGTGTGTCACTCGAAGTGACATATGTATGGGGTTGGGTGGTGGACAGTTTTTTTAACATTTTCTAATTACTCTATTCTTTCCTGAGTGACTGCATGTTTAAATTTCCTTCAAAGAATCAAACTCTTTATTTTACTGCTCTAAAGTTTTTTCTGGCTCATGGTAACTGTTGGCAATTGCCTTGCTTGAGACGTCAGCCCCAAGACACCTTATAACAAGATACTAAGTGATGCCACAGATAGCAGGAGGACCCATTACTGCTCTGAAAACTGAAGCTGGTTAATGACTGATAGTAATAATACTTAAATATTCTAACAGAAGAAAGGTGCAAATAGCTCTGCTAAAAAAGTGTGTTGCATTTCAACATCCTCCAACATTACACAAAAACACAGTGTCATATGCAATTATTATATTGTCTGGGCAGTTTCTAGGATTGTGCATTCAGAGTGCTTGTGATAAGCCACCATGAAGAATTATAATCAGTTGTGCAAATCAATCTTATTGAAGAGTTTCTTTTCTTCAACGAAAGAAAACCCAGCAAGACCCTATAATGCTAAGTCCAGACTGTTAAAATTCCTATGCACCGAATGTTACAAAACAAAGAGAGTTGTCAAATGAGAAGAGAAGCAGTCCTTAATTCCATCCCCAAAACTGGATCTATTTGATGCCAGTGGGACAAGGGTTTTATCCTAGATATTTTACCACTGAACAGGTGGTCAAAATGTCATAGCAGTGTGACAGCATAGACCTTCTTCATAGTCATAGGTATCAACTAAAAGCACTTGAAAAAACATAAACTATTCAGCCAAGAAACATTTAATTATACATAATTTAGCTACCAATTCTAATCTGGTGACTAATGAGTACAGGTTGATAATGGCTTTTTTAGTGGAAAAAATTAAGTCAAGGGAAGTTAAAATAGTACATGCCTTGCAGTGGTACTCAAGAGAAGAAGATGGAATTCCAATGCTTTAGTTTGACAATCGCAAATACCTCTAAGTTTTCTGGTTTATGTTTCATCTACTATACCTTTATGGTAGTTTTCTGGAAACTTTATATACTTCTTAATCTTCTAGCAGCTAGAGTTATATACTTATAAAAATATGCTTGGGGTTTTTTTTCATGGGTTTCTTTTTTTTCTTCTTTCTGATACTTCTGTGGCTTATTATCCTATTGCTGACTTCCTCATATATGAAACTGCAGATTTTGCAGTTTGCTTGCTCTATGTCATGTGTTAGCATTGTCTAAAAATGATTTAGTATTAAAAGAGTTTTGTTTGGATTGTTTCCTTGGTTTTAATTTTTGAGATAAACCTGCTGATACAGCATTATGCTGTTTCACTATGAATGCATACATTGGACTTTTAGTTGATATTTTATGAGCTTCATAAGAAACAAAGGAAAAAGAAGAGTCACATTGTCTATTTAGCTGCCACGCAGACACGTAAGCATCAACACATAGCTACAGCACTTTACATATAATAAATTTAAAAAATAAAATACAGGATCACCATTGTTATATGCTTGATAACAAGCTTTTCTTCAAGAGGTCAAGTTTTACAATATAAAGAAATGGGCCATAATAATGAAAATGAAAGTGCTTACCCTGCAGTGGTCAAAGAAAGAAACAATGTCCTGAAGACACCTTATGCCTTTTCAAGTATTTCCTTAACAATAATATCTGGAAGAAACACAATTATATAAAAGGTTCAATACATGTTTTTCAGAAAGTCAGCATTCAGCAGATCTGATTCCAAGTAAATCCTGTATCTGCAGTTGAAGACATGTTTTCCTACCAGGGAAATTCTTAATCATGTATATGGCATATCCTAAATACAGTAACAGTTCAGGGCCATTTCCTGAGAAGACTGAAAAGAACCCATGCATCAATCAATGTATGGCTTTGGTACTGTAGTGTAATTAATAGTGACTGCTAAGCCTAGATCAGGACTTCTACAAACCTTGTGGTTGTTACATTAGGCAGCAGAGACCATGTTTTGTTAGTCAGGAAACTGAAAAACAGAAGAGGCATGGTTCATCTCCTGCACATGGAAAACTTCCCTCCCTATTAATTGTGACTTGAATGAGCAACATTTCATTCCTTACTAAACAACTTCTTCAAACTCTTAATCTCCAGAAAATTCATGCCTGAAAACACTGAGTTTTAATGTATGCATATAAAACACGATGCATATAAAACACAAGATGCTGTAGTGATGAAGAACATATAAGTGACTGGGTATATAAATGTGCTTTGTGTCTTGCATGTCCTAATAGTAAGCAACACTCAAATTTTTTCAGACACAGCAAGCGGATTTGCTCATCGCTATGTGGCTAATGAACAATTTCCAGCTAGATTTTTATCAGATTATACCTAAGTGATGAAATCCAGACAGTTTCAGTCTAAATTAATGGAAAGATTTGTAACTAAATGTACCACCCAACATGACTGATATCAGCTAACAGTTGGTTAAGACTTGAGGCCTTGGAAAATACCTTGAAGGACATAGTGAGAGGGAAAAACCCCTAACCTAACTTCTAGTTTGTGGGTTGATTGGGATTTAGGGAGACCTCCTCTTCTAAGGGGATCTTTACTATGTCTATGACTTCCTTTCTTTCACAGTGTCTTGTTTTCCCTTGTCACCCCAAGGTTAAAACTAAAGTGCTGAAAACAGCATGTAGCAAGAGCTAAAAATAATGGCAGAGAAGAAATGTCAAGGCAGTTGTTTTATCTAACTGAGAACATTAAAGCTTCCTGCTTGAAGGGAAAGGCCTTTTTTCAGTGGGAGGGTCACAATGAGTGAGCATTCCAGACAGCACAGTGATGGCATATGGAGCATTTTAGTTCTGGGTCATTGGCTTCGAATCTGACCTAGCTTTTAGTAGCCAGTAGTAATTACCATCTGTTGACTATTAGTGGCTATATGAATTAGTCCTCTGTCTAAATCCTAGTAAAATTATTCCCTTTCATGGATAGACAGTATTCCAGTTTGTTTGGCATGTATCCACCTTTTTGTCCACCTGCAGGATGGACACATCTCAAGAAATCACCCACTTTTCCACAGAATTGGACCCTACAGGAAGAATTCAGGGTTATTATGAAGGATGTGTGCACTGGTGCTTATTGTGAGGTACCTGTTGTGCAGACGAAGGGAAATGTTCATGCTCCAGGGCTGCCAGTCTGGCCACCTTTTAGAAATGTTAAAGCTAGAGAGGAGAATGAAAACCATCTCATCAAACCTGCACTTTACATACCATACAGTAAAATAAAAAATGAGATCTACCCTTCAATATTGTATTGAACAATAGCACTCTTATGTTGTACTCTTTTACTCCAATGATCCAAGATATCATTGATAGAACAATACTTTTCTAGATAAATGGATAAATAAAATAATGTTATCATTGACAACATGTACCTTCTTTTGAGTCTGAATTTAACTGCAGCTTTCAATTAGGTCATTTGGTATCAAGAATCAAATATCATTAGAGATCTCTTTATGAAGTAGGTAGTACATGCCATGGTCAACTCCACTGAGTTTTTAGCTTCTAAAGGCAAGTATCATTCAAAGTCCAAAGCCTTCCTGTGTGCTTTGGAAAGAATTTTAACAATACATAGAAAATTTTCAATTTTTATTCTGAAGACAGCTGGGATTTATATTGCTACAATCAGAGAAAAAGTCGTCTCCTTACTTTATGCCTCCTGCCTTTCTTTTTAGGGCTGCTATGTCAGTATCTTAGTATCAGTGCACTAGAAATTTATTTCATATAATCTTGAAAGCCTTTATGACACTGTAATTCATGTTGCAAGGCATGCAGCAGTCTTAATTCATAGATACATTAATTTTCATTTAGCGTCCTTAATATTCACCAAACGAGGTCCCTGTATGAAGAAATCCAGATGTGTAGACTTTCTCCACTACTTCTCATCATTTCTTCGTCACCTGAATCCTACTGGGATTATGGCTTTTCCAAAGATTATTTCCAGTCAGTAGTAATTCTGTGGCAACAGACATGCAGATGACTGGTGTTACTCCCTTCTTTTGCTCACTGTCCTCCTAGAAAAAAACCCACCTACTTAATTTAAAATACTAATTTCAAAATGATAGCAGGAAAAAAAAGGCCTACAAATATTTTTTTGTGAAAGAAAGTTTTTTCCTTCCCCTTAATTCTCCAGCTGTACAACTGGCAACTAAACCACAGCAAATGTTCTTACCATCTCCCTTGGTGTTTTAATTCTTTCCATTCAACTGGAATGGAAATCCACAGGATATCCCACAGACTCGCTTTTAAAACTCATGCTTCTCAACTCCAGAAATACCTCACAGTCCAGATTCTTTCTGTGTGGCCCATAAGTAGACTTTGCCATTGTGGTGACTCTCAATACATTCTATGGCTTGTGGAGACTCTGAAGGTAAAAAAATCTCCTCCAGCACCAGGGGAGTGAAGGGTGAGTGTCCTGGAAACTGAGGCAACCAAAACCATCAGCCCTCTACAGCAAAGATGCACAACTACCAATCCCAGGTCCTGGAATTCCAGGAATTCCTACCCTAGCCCATCCTACAGATGCATGCAGAAACAAGAAATATTTCTGTGTCTATTCTGGGACCACCATATCCTTCAAGGTAGGGCAACTTGTGCTGGCCTGTCCTCTCCTTCAGGCCTTTTCATCCCTTACTGGCCTTTCCCTCAGCAAGTCTCTGGACATCTCTGACCTAGTGCATCACCCAGAAGACAGGTCTATCCACCACGTATTTTCTCCACTCCTTCCCTCCAGTTCCTCATCCTGAAAGGCCACAAGTGGAGTTTGACATAAAAGCTTCCTTCTTCTTTCTTAAATTAAGCACTATTTTTCCACAGTCTTCTAGTTCCACAGACAGCTGAGAGTCTTAATATCATCACAAGAATTTTCCTCTTTTTTATGTCCCTAATGAAGCTGTTGATGATCTCTTAATCAAGGAAATTTGTGCCATGGCTTCCAGTCATCAACATGATTTTTATCATGCTATTCAAACTCCTATCAGCCCACTGTGTGATCCGTGTTTTTATTGCTTCAAGAAAACACTGTGACTTTCTGTCATTTTGCCCTCTGCTGAATGTCTTGTCTGTTGTTCTTAATGTCAAGAATGTCGAATCCATTTTTTTTTTAAAAAGGGAAAAACATCTCATGCCCTATGAATGTGGATGCTGAGTACTCCTGAAAAATGCTGATGTGCTCTTCTAAGTGATACCTTTTAACCATCAAATATCTGCACACATATTAAATTACCTCTGTGGTTGCTTTCATGTTAGTTTGGAGACAAGGTTGCATTGAAGTGTTTTAAAAGACATGCTTTTATGTGTTGCAGTATTAAAAATGCAATGCTTCACCTTTAAAGGGTGAGGAGCTTTCTGAAAACTGTCTGGAGGCTTTGGGGGGTGTTTGTGTTTATGGCAATTGTTCCTGTCAATGTGAAATGACAGCTAAGTATTTCCTGCAGTGACTTTCACAACCAGAATCAATCAGGGAGCAGCATGAATACACAGCACTACATACTCAGATATAAATTGATTTACAGGGTCATTACTTTTCTCACTAACTTAAGGGAGCAATTCCTGTTAGTGACACCAGGAGATGCTTGACATTCAACTGCTCCTAAAATAATAAGGCAAAGAAACAAGACTGAATCTTTCAAACTGATACTAGCAGCAAGTGGAAAATTACGTTTAAAGCTAAGCTAGTACAACAATTCAAGATTCTGGGGTGACCCTGGTAAAACAGCACAAATAAGCTATCTGGAACATATACTGTAGAATTAAACTTTAAATGGTCAACAATTACCATGAAATTACTTCACATTTATGTGTATCTGAAAAAAAAAAATCGTTGGGAATAAAAAAGCAATTCCTTACGGTAAACATTCTAACTATGCATCGCTTATATAAAATGGCAAATTCCATTAAAATTTGCATAGGTATAGATCTATAGATATTTAATAAAATACCAAGACATAGTTTAATTTGTGTTTTAGTTGTTGATAACATTCAGGACAGACTTCTTTCTGATAGATGTGAATAGAACTATCAATGCTATGTCAACTCTGCATTGTCAGACTTTTTTAAAGCCAAAATGTTCAAGTGATATTTTACTGTTCAGCAACATTCATGCCACTTAATACCTGTCATCAGTGCCCTCAGACTTCTAAGTTTTGCATGTTCTACCACCAAACCTATGTTCTGTACTTCAACTTGAAAGGGGAGTCTTTCTCCTGAACATCAAAGGCTGGCACTTCAGAGCTTTTATGTACTCCACCTGACACAGCTGAATAGAGACACTGCACTGAGAGCTCACCTGAATCGAGACACTGCACTGAGAGCTCACCTGAATCAGCGTTAACACTGCAGCTCTGCAACAGCAACGTTCCTTTCTTTTGCTAGCCCAAACCACCTCTTCTCCCATTCTGACATTGCTTTTAGTGTTCCTCCATTAACGCTGTTCTGAACTTGCCCCTGCTATCAGGAAGATGCAATGGAAATTGTAGGGCCACATCAGTGTGGCACATTCCCTCTTGCTGCTTTAACTTGATGCTAAGTGATGTCTCATGATAGACAGATAACAAGCATAATGCAGTCTGAACACTCAGCTGCCATTTCTGGTTATGCAATAATATTTAGTGGATTTGGGTTTGTTTTTTTTTAATTAATGCATCACTTCTTCAGGAATGAGTTGTTTCAGGACTAGAATGAATTTTCAGAACAAGCTCTATTTATGGTGCAAACAACAAAGCTTTAGTAAGATAAGGGATCCTTCATCTGGCATCTTCCTCACCACTGACCACTTCAGCACAAGTATACTAGGAAAATCAGCAAGATGGTATAGTCTGCCCAATATTTACCTTCTTTAGTTTTCTGGATAAGTCCAGGGACTTGATAAAATCCATGCTAAGTTTTTGTAAAACAAAAGTACAAAAAGTAGCACAATGTATTGCTTATGTTTAAATTTTCCTCTGAAATTTCAAGTTTAAGGAAGCACCACCACTATATTTACCTCAATTTTGTCTCAATGGAGAAGATTAATTCACTGAAGAAGTTGAAGGCTTAATGTATTTACAGGTTTCTTTCATAGCTACTTTCATGTCAGGACCTTTTCCTTTGCCACTCTCCATCTTCAGCTCCTGCCTTATCCTATCTTTTTCCTGTGTTTGGATAGCACCTTTATAACTTGTAGTTTCTCTTCAAGAATAGGCAACTCCTTTATCTCAGTCACACTTACTGAAAGATTTTTTGATCATTCTGTGGGCATTAAAATGACTAAGATTTATACATATTAGAGAGCCTGTATGAGTTTGTACTGTGTGTTAGAATAGCACTGTGATGGAAAAGTTAGTGCAAAAGCCTAGAAAAACAGAGTTTGAGCTCCATTTTTCTCGTAGCAGAGATGCCACCTTGGACTTTCAGAGGGCATACTTTGGTCTGTTTAGAAGCATGGCTGGCAGGGTTCCTTAAGAGGCAGTCCTGAAGGGTGGAGGAGTCCAGGAAGTCTGGATCTTCTTCAAGAAGAAAAATCTTAAAGGTGCAGGAGAAAGTTGTCTCCATGAGCTGAAAGATGAACCAGCAGGCAAGAAGATTGTGCTAGCTGGAATTCAGGAAAACAAAAGGAGTGTTTATGTCCTTTGGAAGAAAGGATAGGGAACTTAAGAGAACTTCAAGGATGTTTGTGAGATTATGCAGGTTAAAAAATCAGGAGGGCCAAAAACCAGCTAGAAATTGATCTGTCTACTGCTGTGAAAGACAACAAAAATGTTGCTATAAATACATCAGCAACAAAAGGAGGGCCAAGGAGAGTCTCCATCCTTTATTGGATGCCAGGGGAACAAAGTGACAAAAGAGGAGAAAAAGGCTGAGGTGTGGAGAGCACAGACCTTTCCCATGAGAAATTTTTCTCTCTTCTTCCTGTGTTTTATAAACAAAGATAATTTTGGATGTTGTTGAAACAGCGTCTCAAGATATGAACCATTCAAGCCTGGCCAATCGGCCTGGGGGGAGGTTTTGAACCAACCAATCTGAGTGACCTTTGAAAGTCTATATAAGTTGAAATTAATTAATTAAAACAGTCATTTGCTACACTGAAGACCTGGACTTCTCTCTGTTAGCAGTTCAACAGCGACACTGAGGTACTTAATGCCTTCTTTACTTCAGTCTTTAACAGCAAGACCAGTTGTTCTTTGGGTACCCAGTCCACCAAGGTGGAAGACAGGAACTAAAAGACTATCTAAGTCTCACAGTTAATAAAGAGAGAATGCCAGAATAAAGCAACATTACTATTTTGTTATTTCCTACCTATACTCTCTCTGTTAATAAAACTCTTTGTCAAGAACCAACCCACTAATGAGCTAGATTTTGTACAAACACAAATTAGAAAAATAGTTTCTGTGCAAAGACTCAACAGCCTACCTATAAGGCAACAGATAACAGGTGGATACTGTGAAAAATAATGGACATTTCAAAAAAGCAGAACTTTCAGTTTCTTGGCTAGACACTGAAGTGATTCTTGCATTAGATAGAAATGGAATTCTACTGACCAGGATTAACAATTTACCTTTTAAAAAATTTACAAGTGGTCAGTAAATGCCGTTGCTACTATATGGTTGACTCTGATGAAAGAGAAAGCTCTTGTTTGCACTGAATGCTTCTGCTACAAGGAAAATATGATTTTCTTTGTGACTCTATCTTATGCCATAAGGCAGAAAGTTTCTGCATGAGAAAATCTATCTCCCTGCTGTGTCGTTCCTATTTTCACAAATAAACAAGAGCAGTTCTTAACACAGCTAAATCCTCTTGCTAAAAGATTATGAGTTCAAAACTGCATGTTACCAATCCATAAAAAAATATGCCTATCCTCAATGTGAGTCATTTTCAGAGAGCAGAATCTTTTTTCAGTTTAAAGCATACAGCCCAGGATTTTATTGTTTTCAGATTTTCAGTTCCCTGGTTTTGATACCTATTAAGGAAAATGCTGTGTCTCTTCTCTGAGACTCCTCCTTCCTTCTACACCGTGCACAAAGTTAAAAAAAATGTAGCAATGTAACAGGCAAAATGTACACAGTTCCGCTTTTGAAGCCCTGCCTCTTTCCCCAGACCCAGTTGTCTTTTGACAATATTACTGTTGTCAATTATCCCTTTGAAAATTAGCCAAGCACAGGACCTGCACCTCCTGTAACAGGTGATTCAGAACTTCCAGTTACATCTTTCTATTTCCCACAGCTCAAGGCTGAATTATTAAAATACTTAGGGAACTCTGGTGGCGGGTGGTTAGAAATGAAGACATGGATTAGATGCAGTGAAAAAAGCAGAAGGGAAAACTTTAGGCAAACAGTTAATGACCCTTAATATATACAGCTGTACATTCTGTGAGAAAACAAGGTAGAAATAGCCTTCAGGCTAAAGTACACTGGATCTTATTTATGCATTTGCGACACAAAGTCTCATAGCTACACTTGCAGAGCTTTCAGGTAATTCATGAATTCCTGCCTGATTAGTTGTTGGTATGTATTCAAAGTAGGTACTGATTTTTCTAATTTAGCACACAGCTGTTTCTGTGAGGCCTCTTTGACACAAACCTATTCCCTGCTATCACACTAGAGACAGCTTCAATCCCTGAGACTTCAAGTCCTTGTGAACCTGCAAGATTTTTGCTGTTTCAACTGTAGGACATAAATGATTACTCGGGAAAGCAGACCACTGAATTGTGGCTTTTAGCCAATTTGTGCACTATAGGGGGAATTCACACGACACCCTGTCTTCTTACAGATAAGAGACTGCATGAGTTCCACGGGAAAAATTACATAGAAATGTCCAATCTTACCAGGACACATCTGAGTTCTCTCCTTTGGTCATGGGAGATCTCGTGGCACTGCTGGAACCCATTGCACTGCTTCTTCCCCTAAGAAAGGCACAACTGCTGGATGGATAAGCAGCAGGATGAGGAAAACATCCCCAGAACTTGTGTCCCAGTGCGCTTGTTACACTGTCATTGAAAAGCAGTGCTTGAAGGCAAGAAACACATTCAAGAAAAGGTTGCTGTTGTTTTGCAACAAGCCCATGCCCTGCTACAGCCTTGGGGCAGAGTGGCTCAAGAGCTGCTCAGCAGAATGAACTCGTGTGCTGTTGACAGCCGGCTGGGTGTGAGGTGGCAGTGTGCCCTGTGCCCAGGTGGGCAACAAGGCCAGCAGCATCTGGTGCTGTGCACCAGCACCCCCAGCTCCTTTTCTGCTGGGCAGCTTTCCAGCCTCCCTTTTCCAAGCCTGTAGCACTGCTTGGTGTTTTTGTGACCCAAGGGCAGGACCTGGCATTAGCGTTGTTGAACCTCATATGACTGCCCACTGCTTCAGCCTGTCCAGATCCATCTATTATGCCCTCTATTCCCTCCCTATATCAAGTAATTTCCAATCATTGTCCCGAAATGTAAACCCCAGCACAGCAGATGGCATATGCAAAATGGAAAGAACAGGTAACTTGATCAGTAAAACAAAAAAACCTCCGTGTTTGCACTGCATTGTCCATTCCCTGCCCATTCACCTACTGAGCCACAAGACAGAAATGTGCTATTTTATAATTTCTGATTTTCATATACTCTACATGTGTTCTGTAACTTAACACCCATTTCCTCTCTTCAGTCTTCAGCCATAAGCATGAGTTTGTAACAGATTCCTTAAAGAAGAATGTGAAACATAATGTGAAAAAAGTCAAAAGTGATCACTAAAGAGAAATCTGGGCCCTGACATGTTTCTGAGTCCCATTTTCCTTTCCTTTGAAGGAAATTTCAGATCACCAGCCAAATGTATCTGAAAGCTGTAGACTTCCTTCCTGCCATTTACTGATAATCTTTCCTTCTTGTGCAGATGGATCCTGCTAGAGGCAATAAATATCTGTAACCCAGACAAAAAAGAATAAGACAACAAAATATAAATCATCAAGTGCCAAAGAAGCTGTTCAAATACCATGAAACAGCAACGTTTGTTGTTGTACTTCTCCCATTTCTGGTAGACTGATAATTTAGGTATAGAACTCTTCCTTACAGAATGAAATGAAATTGTCCAGGCAGAAAAAAAAAATCAGTCTTTTTCTGAATTGGTAAAGTCTCATAAAGCTACACCAAAAATATAGGGTATTCAGGACCTCTATCTTTCCAGGCACATCTATTCAGTCCTCAGAAATATAAGTGGTTCTTGATATTTGTCTCTGTTGGTAATCCTGGTAAGGATGTATTCAACATCAAACTGAAGTTAAACTTCATGACTGCTAAGAAGTGGCTGAATCAAATGCACTTGAGGAGCTCAGGCATCCCTCCTTCCCAACCCACCAGAGCTAAGGCCTATGTACTCCCAAACCCAGGAGGTTTCTCCCATCTCAGAGATGCAGACATTCTCCAGACTGCCTCACACAGACTAACACAGGCAGAGCAGTGCCTTTTCCAGCATCCACATAAAACTCAGTCTTACACACATGTAACACAGGTAGCCAAGGCTTGTATCAACTCTCCAGCTTCACTCTCTAAATTCATGAGGCTTCCACTTTTTATGGATAATAAGGTTTAAATTCTTTCTAATCATAAAGTTGGAGAATTACAGAAGGTTTGGGTTGGAAGGGACCTTAAAGATCATCTAGATCCAAATCCCCCTGCCAAAACCAGCACACTAGGGAAACACACAAACACAGTCTAAAGGCACCTGTGGCCTTTTTCCAGTTTCTAGTGCTTGGATCCCTTAAAAGTTTCTTACACATGCAAGTACAGAGAGAGAGAAAAATAATAGGACAATAGCAAGAAGAAAAGCCCTCAGTGATCAGACTTTGGGCTCAGCCTGGTGAGCATGGTGCTCAGCTTGCTGGCAGGTGACTGGTCTCTTTTATCCCCCTTTACCTCCATTTCTCTGTGCTGTGTCATCTCCCACCAACCTTAAACCCTCTCTAGGTCACCTCAGCCTTAAGCAGTTACACCTACCTGTGTTTGGCCTTGCAGGAGTGCACTCTCCAAAATGCCCCAAATGCTCCTCTAGAATTGTGTGTGGAGTCTGGCAGTCTCTCATATCACTTCCACTTGACTAGCTGTGAAATCTTGTCCTTCCCTTAGGTCCTATAATCAATTTTGTGAGTCTCTTGCACTTTTATGCTCAGCAGTCTCTCCTGTCATGTCCAGCAGTTTCTTGTGGTTTTCTCAGCTAGCCAAATCCCATGCCAGGATCTGCACACCTTAACAATGATTATTAATCAGTACATGCACAGGTTTAACAGTATGTTCATAGGTTAACAGTGTATGCATAAATTTAACTGTATGCCTAAGTTTCACTGGGTTCCTCAGTGGCTACTTTCTATTGACAAAAGAAAACACAAATGCTATGTGTATATGTTACCTTTGAAGAATCATTGTAAGATGATTGCTATTAATCATAACTCCACAAAACTCTCTGATTCCATGTTATCTCTCTTCACGTAGGAGCACCACTATTATATCAATGTTATGAAGAACAACTGCAGACATAGCTTTTAATAAATCGTAATGATAATTGTATTCTTATATCTGAAAACATCCAACCTAAGGACCTAATAAGGCAGCATCTAAGATAAGAACTGAGTTCTCTTACTTCACATGGAAGTTTAGATTTACTTGAAGGCAAAAAAAAAAAAAAAAATATATAAATATATTCATATTTATGTTTATATGTATTTGGTTTAGTCAGCAGCTCTTCACAGCAGACATAATTTTTCCCAACAGCTTCCTAAGGGATATTTTAAATTTTGTAATAATGCAAAAGTGGTCCTGTACTACTTTAAAAGTACACCGTAAACTAGTAGGAAGATACTATAATGTTCTCCTATAGAGGAATTTCAGTTAGGGTTTTGGCAACTTAAATTTGACATTTTGTGAGGCAGACATCTTCATACAATGATCTGGAAATAATTTCACTGTAATGTGCAAGACAATTAAGTGCCTTCATCAGCAATATTTAGCAGCATATTTTGTTTATTTTGCTGTGGTCTTTGGTCTGTTTTAAATATGACCAAGAACACTGAAACCCCTTCAATTACTTGCTGCAGGAGCCATCTGGTATCTGGGCAGAAGGAAAGAATAAACATATACAAGGGCATATGAAGTCTACAGCAACATGAACAAATTCCAGTGACAACCCACTTGTTTCCCTCAGCAAGATGGGGCAAGATAGGACTTAATCAAGAAGGATATCTAGCTTGTATGATATTTGGGGTAAAAAGAGACTTTCAAATCTGCATATCTTTGTGCCATTTGTACGATTGTTATAGATTTAGCAGTCTATAAAGTCAGAATTTTTAAGTGAGAAAATCAAACTGTCTAAACACAGAGGCAAAACCATCAACAAAAAAGGTTTCCTCTCTCACAGAATATTGGAGCTGTAAACTTGCTGCAGTTAGTTATGGATTTTAATACTGCTGGAGCAGCTTGAATTGAAATCAGTTACATGCCAACTGAGCTAGGAAATTTGTGAGTCGTTTTAAAAATCCTCCTCCTTATGTAAACACTGCATATGGTAAAGATGAAATAAGTGACCTAGTCAAGTGAAAGTTTGCCCTCTGGCTCTGGCCTGTGCACTCAACTGGCTGAATAATAGACTGTCTGCCTGGAAAGATTTGCCTTTTGCTAATGGTTCAGACATGCAACTCAGAATTCACATAAGAAGGAGACAGAGTTTAATTCACTGCAGCCCGTTTTTGTTCAGGATAATTGCTAGGATGGCAGAACACCTGTAGGAAAAGAGTCTTTTTCTCACTAGGAATATAGTTACTCTGCTGTACTCTGCTTGCACATAAGGATGGAAAATGGTCTTAAAAGCCTATATCATTAAACCTTAACAGTAGAAGTCATTCCGGTTTAAACAAAGTCAAGCATAATTAAGTATAATACTTTCTATCATTTGGATCAATATGCTTTTTATAATAAGGTGGGTTTTCTTAGCTGAAGAAGAGACTACATTACCTGGTGAAAATGTTCAAGGATATTACAAATTCAGTTATCCAACAGGTGGAACAGATAACATCTTTACATTTTCCTGGGTGATTTTTACAATAAGAAAAGATCAAAGTAAAAATGCCTTTGCCTTAGTTCGGATGACAAAAAGGCAAGACTACCTGAGCATTTAGACAAGCAAATAAATATTTCTTGCATTATGAATTTTTTTCTATGTACAAACTGCTTTCTTTTCTTTTCTTTAAAATGCAACAATTAAATGACTATGAAATAATACAGTGGGATTATGTTCTCCTTATAAATATTAATTTTGGATATCAACTTAGCGTTGACACTAAAGATGAGTTTTCTCTGCATGTGAACTGCTGAACTGGGAAGGAAAAAGGCATTTCAAAGGAGAAGTCTAGTAGTGGTTAAAAATGCAGTTCACGTATGAATGCTAATGAAGTAGCAGATGCAAAGGCTTCAGGTAAATTTGAACCAGACAGAAAAGATGATTGGAGATTGCCATGTAAGGAACATATACAAAGACAATGTCAATTTTTATATGCAGGATCCCAGGCATATAAGAAAGCTAAATAGCTGTTTGGGGCTAACTTTGCTTCAAGCAACATATGAACTACTTGTTCTCCCTGATTTTGTGTCAATGTAGTGTATAAACAGAAAAGGCAGGATCAACTGACATACTAAGTATTTCAGACCTTGTTGAAAAAATTGGCGTCTTACTTTCATTAAATACTTTCTCTCTCACACATATGGGATACACCCACAGAGATGCTCAGCTAGCTCTAAGCATAGGCATAGGCTGTTTTCTGGAAGTGCATCCTGAGAGGCAAGTGGCTGTGGCTCTGCTATGCATCCTGTAGTGCCAGAAATTTTGAGACAGCAAAGACTATCAGATGTAGCTCAGCTTGTAGCTCCAAAATTCAGCCTGCAACAGCTTTCTATGGCAGCATGTAGCTAGTCCTAGTTTATCTCATCTCCTTTGGCATGGCAAAATGAATTTATGTCAGCCTGTTGAGAAGTACAGAGATTGTTCAGCACCCACTCACAGAACTGATGTACTATTTGATCTACTTGTCTAACAGGCTGGAAAGCAGGCAAGAGAGGAGGCTGTTTGCATTGGTTTTAAATACTCTAAAGTGGTGGCTGATGAAGGCCATAAGAGCAGATAAAGAATGCCTGGAAAGAGCAAGAGGTAAAAATCATCACATTGCTGGAGGAGAAACTACCTCCTTAGAAAACAGAGAACAACAGGATTATTTCAGAGGCAAATGAATCTATTTGGACTTCTGAAGGATGAATAGCTTGCCATGGTGTCAAGTATGTGTTGATAAGGGGAAAGCTAGACTAGAGCAGCAGGTAAACCTCAGCAAATATGTTTGTATCTGTTATAACTGTGGCATGCACCTCCAGTTCAGGAGAACCCTCAGTACATCAGTCAAAGGCAGCTCTCCGTGTCCTTGAAATTCTCTTTTTCTCTGAATCTTAAGACATTTCCACCTTAAGACTAATTAATCTTGTCAATTACTGCGTATCATACAAATCTAATAGCATTTCTCAGATATTGGAAGTAATGTTCATCCTGGATTAACATCTACAAGGTTTTTATTCCTTCATGTAAAGGACAAGTCAAAGAGGAAGCCAGGTATTAGTGTTCATCTGCTTGAATATTAGTAGTTTCAATCAGTATAATGGCTTTGCATTTCTTTTGCATTTTCTTTTAAAAAGCAGAGGGATGAAGCCGAGCTTCTACTTTTCATTAGTCAAGATGGCAATTGCTATATTATTTCTCTGTATCACCACTGCTACAAATCTTCTTTTGTAGACTAAAAAGCATTTGCACTGAAATTGTTTGAAGAGCATTCACATTCATAGTAATTAGGGTGTCTTTGTCTCTGAAGAGAAGAAATGTTTTCCATTCTGTATTCAGGAGCAATGGCTTAGACACAGATTGAAACAAAAGAGTATTTTCAGGAAGCACCGTGCTATTAAATGCTCTCCTGGTCACACCTTCTCACACACAGAAGACTTTAAAAAGCCTTCAGAGCATGAGGGAGTATTGCAGTTAGATGATCACCATATTTTAAGAGGTGTAACAGTGACATCTAGTGCAATAACATTGCATGGCAGGGCCCAGAAATGGCTTTGGTAGCTTATTTTCATGTCTTCAAATACTGAGGAAAGACATTGCCAGTCAAACTTCTGCAAATTTAATTTACTGCATGATCTTTGATCCTACATTTTATGAGACTGATGTTAATTTCTGAAGTCTTCATTAGTCAAAACAAGATAAACACTTAGGAAGTAGGAGAGGAGCAAACAGTTAAGAAAGAAATGCAACTTTTTCTTTAAGAGCACATCAGAACTAAACAAGAGGGAACAACCATGCTGGCCTGAAAAGCGATTTCGTACCAGTTGGGTCACTGTCTAAGTGTCTCCTAGGTGTCTTATGCAAAGGTAAAGGAGCAATTTAAATATAAATCTGTGTAGATAAAGGAGGGAAGGAAAATATTGGGCCTTGGGAGTGAAAAATAAAGGTTACCTAAAGAATCACTCAGCAAAGCAAAAGAGAAAATAAGATACTTGAAAAGGAAAATGGGGAACAATTACAAGCCATCTGAAGAAGATAAGAAAAATGAGAGAATGACAATGTAATCTGATGTTAGCATAGGGGAAAAACCCTTAAATACCAAGCCTAAAAATATGAGGGGAAAAAAGAAGAAATAAATATGGGAGACAACATTAAATAAATTGCGCTATTTCAATTTTATTCATATGAAAAAGTAGGTCCCTAACCTGTTCACAATTCAAACTTTTTATTGGCCATTACCCATAATGTTGCTTAAAAAGGTGGGGGAAATTTAACTGTATCTCAATTTTAGACCCAGCAGAGATTTCAGAATAATCTGTCACCAAGCACTGCAAAAACTAAAACTGTGCTGCTGGGTTCTGAGTCTGAATAGGAAACATTTGCTCAGTTGTATTTAATCCTTCTGTTAGAATGAGGAAAGCAGAGAATGACGACACTTTCCTATTATCTGCTGTGAAGATGGCATGGAAGGAACAAGAATGAAGCCGATACTGTTGAGACATTTTAATACTGGTATAGCAGAGGATTAAATATTTTGATAACATTTGTTCAGCTCCTGTAGGCTAAATATCAGTTTTACTTGAGAGGAATCATGGATGGAAGTGCAAAATAGATCTTTTCCTGTTACCCTGATATAAATACTATAGCTGCCTTCTCTCACTTGTGATTTTACAGTGTCTTTGCCACTTCACATTGTGGCCACTTTGCCAAGGAAGACATTCCTACACTAAGTGCCTTACTCATGCTAGAAACATTTGTATTTGTTTGCAGTATCCCTGTGTCTTCAACTGTCAGTTCAGATTGCTGAAGAACCTTTTGGATCCCTACAGCTCAAGAAAGGAGGAGACAGGCTATCTATGTTGAAAAAGAAAAGTAAAACTGCTCTATTTCTTTCAAGGAATTCCAATATGGAAAACATGATGCCCTACTGCGTTGCATATGCACAGTAGATCCAAGGACTTCAGGACATATTGTGTGGGTGAATAACAATGTGTGCACAGTAAACCCAACATTTTTCCAGAGCTATGGGACTGACTCTGTGTGTGCACTTTATGGAAATTTCAAGACTTTCCAAAATCACAATTGCTCTGTCAGAGCTACTGTATCGTAACACCAAAAGGACTTAATGGTGGTCAGAAATTGTGGGGAAATGGTTTCGAACATTTTTGAACAGTTTCGAGTTCTGGTCTATTTTTTAGTCCTGGGGTAAAACCCTTCCAACCCAGAAACAAGAGAGGAGAGTCAGATTTACCTCTAATTTTCCACTGCCTTTTTTACCACCTTATAACTTAAAGCAAAGCAGCCTATAATACCTGTATGAAAATGGTGGTGACTTTTTGAGAAGCTAAGAAGACGAGCTTCCTCCTCCTGAGCCAGTCTCAGGTGAGGATTCTACTTCCAGACATCAACCAATGCCAGGAAATGCAGCAAAACCAGAAGAATCCAAGGGACAAACTAAAAAGTATTCAGTGGCATCTGGAGGTTTCTGGTAAAAAAATATAAGAAATGCATAATTTAGGGAGGAAGTTAACAAGAGGGGAAAAGAGAAGTATATCAATAACATAGCAAAGAGGAATCAGATACTTACCCATCATCTCCGAGTACAAATGGGCTGTCACAAATGCAAATACAAATTAACCAGAGCAGCCTTTAAAAAAATCACAGATAAATACAATCAAGCAGATTTTTGACTGAAAGGATCATATTGCACTCTGACAAGTTTTCCTCTGGAATTATTAAAATCCTGTGTCTCAAGCCAAACCAAAAGCAGATCTCATGTTTTCAACGGAGCAAGAGCTAGTAAATCACAGTTACAGGAGGCCTGTGACACATGCTTTCTCCTGTGGACAGGAGATCCTGCCCACACATGGTTGCCAGCTAGGCAGGAGCCTCTCCCCTCAGCCAGAACTTTTGCCTCAAAAAAAATTTTGAATTAAACCCCAAGCATCCTCTCCCTGAATCCACCACTCTGTCTGCCTTTCCCTGCTCATGACTTGTTAAAGCTGTGCTCAGCATGAACCATGAAACCTTGCACGGGCCCCTCAGTTTTTTCTGAGTTTGAAGTTCTCACTTTTTCTTGCTTTTATAATTGATTGTTTAACGCTTTCACTTTTTGAGTCCTGCTAGGCCTGAACTTACATTTTTAAAAGGTTGATTCTCCCATCAAGTATGATGTTTAATGATTAAGGCTACATAACTGACTGCCAACCAGAAAAAGCTGCTCTTCTCATCACCTTCAGCCTCTAATGTGATGTTACAATGCAGCCACAATCTCTTCTTTTCACTTCTATGGTCTTATTACATATAGTTTGATTTTTCAGCTGACTCTGCAAGATTTCTGTCTGGAACAAATCCATTCTCCATATCTTCTTCATCTCCTGTTGTAGTTACAGCTTCAAGTCCTGTCATTAATTCATTGCAGACTCAGGGGCAAGTTACTGTACTCAGTCTCCTCCTTCATCATCCTGGTATTGCCAAGTATCAGCACAGATTGCTCACCTCCTAATTCAAATGAAACATCATCTTCACATCTTTGAAAAAGATCTGAAGAGCTGCTTTTTTTCTTTAACTACACTTAGAGCCAGTTTTTTCTTACTTCTTGTGTGCCTCTCATCCTCTCCTACTCTTTGAAGTCATCTTCTGTTGTTGAATAGTCTTCATCTTCTTAGATGTTCGCTGACCTTCCTCTTCCCATCCAGTTTTTTTCTTATCATCCATCCTTGTTTCACTGCACTTTCAAGGGTTTGTGGAGAATGTGCTCCCTGAGGCCTCCTGTGCTCAGAAGCCACACTGGGCCCACTAGGACACTCTGTACTTGCAATCAAAAAATAGCTGGAATGATCCAGGAAGGGGTTAAAGCATACATAATCAAGGTTTTGCTATATTTCTGAGCCAGTCAAGAAAGAGAGGCTTTTGTGGGAATTGGTTCTTGACAGAAGACTGTAGCTCTTTTCAAAGGATTTGATGCAACAGCAGGTCCACCTCCTACAAACTCCTATGTGAACTCTGCTCTCCATCAAGAAGCTGAAGGGTGGGTAAGAGTGCCAGACCTCAGTGAATTGCCAGTATGATTTTTGATTGTCCAAGGCATAAAACATTTTTCCAAGAGGTCTCATTTTGCCCACGGTTCTTCTTCAGGACACTGAGCAATTTGCACCTGGCTTTACGTGCACTATTCAAGAGCAATGGGAAAGGTGGCTGGCATATGAGGCAGTAATACACTTTGACCTGAAGCCGGAGCTACTTTCATGAGGAAAAATCTTTCTGGGATATGGAGGGACAGCTGCATTTTGTAGTTCATGTTCCATGTTTGGTCTTGGCCTACAGTTACCAGCCAAGGCTTTAAATACTTACCAAGTCTGAGAGAGATTGTTTTGGCTTCTCTATCCTTACGCAAGTGTTACAGGTCTTCAGAAGGTTCAGACGCCTGGTTCTTCCATCTGCAGTCTGTTTCTGAAACAATTTCATTTTTTTCATGGCTGTTTTACAGACCAATAACTTAGAGTAAGTAATTGTCTCTAAATTCAACCAGTCATTTAAAATGGTTGTCTGAGTAGTCTCACCACTGTGGCCTCCAATAAAATCTTTTAAAAGACTTTCAGTACAGCGAGTTCAGCTGGGACCTTGGATTTGTGGCACAAAAGTATGTAAAACATGCAGCATACTATATTCACCTTCTTTTCCAGCCTCTCCACAAAGAAAAGTCACAGGCATAGTAGATTTAAATTTTGTACTCTGCAATGGAACAGAGAATGCAGACACTTATAGTAAACCCCCCTAGAATGTGCAAATGATACAACTGAGCTGTGTATGAACAACCTGAACCTAAAAGTGGTCGGTAGATGAGTCTGCTTTCATAGCATTGGTGCACCAGAGCTAATAAACCCAGACTTTTTTGTTTTCTTGACCATAATTCACTAATGCTTCCTGTTCTAGGAAATTACCTCAGCACATCTGCACCAGCATGACTTTAGAGGTATGGCATCATAAAATTAAAGGTTATCACATAAAGATATTTAGCAATTTTTAGGGCAGCAATGAAGAAACTCGTTTTCTGTAACAGGTAGTTAGCAACAGAAGTCTGGTAATATGGAATTCAATTTACATTGAATTAGAAGCAGATCAAATTTACATTGATCAGAAGCAGATTAATGTAGCTGTCTTTGCAATAACTAAACAGTATGCCTAAACTTCCACTCTTTCATTTTAGACTTTAATTTTCATAGGGTTTTTAACCAGAAATCCCCATGGCAGATATTTAATTTAGGAATGCATATTAGATAACTAACATTCAGGTACTCTTGAAAAACTGAAAATTGATCTCTCTTCCAGTAGAAATAAAACAGGTACACCTTCTGCTCATACTTATAAAACCCAGTGAAGAATCATCCCCAACAACAGTTTGCAGAGTGAAGGGGGGTGAGGTGACTCTTCAGACTTTGTCCTTTCAGTCCCATCTCCATAGCACTTCACAGGCCAGTGAAAGACTTGTGCTCATTTATTGCAATCCCAACCTGTCACATTAAAAAAAAACACAAAAAACTGCTATATCACAGGCAGCACAAGACTGAAAAGGCATGTAGAAATGGGTAAAGAAATTAAGAACAGCTCAATATTTCATTAACAATTTTGCATAGTTCTTCACACCTGACTACTCCTTGACATAGCACTTCATGTACAAAGCACCAACCACTGCTGTGAGATACGTCAACCTGCAATCACAAAACATTTAAGAACAGAGTTTAAAGGATGGTTTGAAACCTCATTGTAAATTTGTCTGACAAAAAATATTGAAGGTGAACCTATACTACGTCACTTAAAAACCAGGCACACCCCTGTTTTCAGAGCACATTCATTTCTGACTTTGCATTGATGGTAGGGCTACAAATCTTGTGTTGCTTCAGCAACTAAAGTTCCTGTGATAAGAAACCTAACAGTAGCTAGAAGTAATAAATATTATATGGCACACAGCTGAGCAACCTTATTCAAACAGAGGTTACCAAAACCGCATTAATAATTTTATTATTTTAGATTTATGAGGATTAGCTTAGATAGAAAATAATTTTGGAAGATCTCTTATATTGCTTTTCTTTCTCTGTGGTCCAGTTGCTGCACTTGAAATTGTATCAAAGAATTTTAAAGATGTTTTTTAAAAAAACCTCATAACCTCTTTAAAAGAAACCTCATATTTCTAAATGGCTGCTAAAAGCCCACGGGCATTTATCTCAGGGCTGTTTTAAATGATGTGCTCTTGACTGCAGAATGCAGGAGTTATGATGTGTATACAGGAAGCCTGAAAAGAATGGAGTTGGGAAGAATAAAGAAGATGGAATAATCTGAATAACGCCTCTGGTAGCCAATAACTCTGACACGCCTGGTTATGTGTTCTGTTGTCATCTAACCATAAAGAGAATGGAGTACATCTCATTTCACTTAATAGGAGCAGATGGATGCAGTACTGTTCAGCATCATCTACAACAAGCAATTGTACTGCCATCTCATTGACATACAGTCTGCATCACTTTTCTTTTGTTTTGCATGCACATATTTTACAAAACATGCCCCAAAGATGCAGCAGTGGCACATTAAGAGCTGCTACAGGGAAAGATGAGGCATTCCCACCTGTTCCATCTTTTATGGTCCTCAATCCCACAAAGCCTTTGGGCTGTCTTCCCAAACCCCTGCAGAATAAACAAATGTTTCAGTGTGGCAAAGCTGAGCACATGCTTGGGTGCCCTAGTAATTTGCTCTGCTCCATTTGTTTTTAACTCAAATTACAAAGGTCACTCTCAACATTAAAAATGTGAGCAAACTCTTACTTCCCAAACAAATAAATAGCATGCAACAACACACAGAAAGAACCAAAATTTGCATTGGTTTTCTAATACATTTACTTCAGTATTCTCAGAAGGAACACTTGTAAAAGGTGTCTTTTTCCGTCATTAAATACCCTACTGACTGGATTTATTGTAAAACTGTCTAAAGTAAACCTGGTCATAAGATAAGCACACTTATCTCAAAACTGTGAATTCGTTCTGAGCTGTAAACATGGGATGAATATTTTATTTCACTAAACCCAAAGAAAAAGGGAGCACTTGTCTCAAACACAGAGAGGAATTCAGCTCCAAGTCCTATATGACACCACAAGTCAATGCAAAAGTCTGAAATGGATGGAGGGTCTCAACTGCTCCTAGTGCAGGCTGCTAAACCAAGAAATGACCTGATGGCCTCTTCCTGTCCTTGAAAAATAAAATACCTTTTTCTGTTTTTCCTGCTTCTCATCACAACCACCTACCTCTGCTCATCTGGCCAGGAAGAACATAAAGAGGGGGTAATTGCTACCCCTGCCTGTTTGGGACTGCTGAAGGGCTGACTGCTGGTTACCTTTAATCACTAACAGAGCATGATTCTTCAGGAAAAAAGTGTGTGACACACACCACAGTTTCTCACTTGCCTTATACAGCTAAGTTTTGTTTCCTGTCAAAGGAGAATGCACCGAGAAAGATGTGCTCAAAAGAAAGTCATCCTTTCAAAAGTCCTTCCAAATACAAAAAAATGATGAAATGGAAAAAGTAGATCATGAAGAAATCTGTTAAATCCTTTCAGATAGCAACTGAACAGGAAATCAGTGTTGGGTTGCACAGGGGAACAAAAAAGTCACACATGTGATGTGAGCACTTTCTGTTCTTTGCAGTGAATAGGAAGGGATCTTTAATCATGATAATTACAGGTTTAACCAAAAGCACATGCAAATGGAGAGGGGGAAGGTGGCAATTCAATGTTATAGAATGAAATTTCAAGCCTGATGGTTTCCATTACACTTTTCCACTAAAATCTTATGTATGTACTTGAATATATGTAAGCTATGTACATGCAGAGGATATCTAAAATATTTAAAATTATCTGGACAATTTAGGAAACTGTGTTAAAATTTTAATTACCTTTTTGTCTCAAAAATCAGGTTCAGATTGTGTTTCAGGTGTTTAGTCAAACATACTGCCAAACACCAAAAAAAATTAATAACTTATCAACGTGGGTGCTTCTTTATTATTTGTCTTTTCACAGAATTTTCTGATTAACATATATTGTCCCTTTTTTTTCCACACTTGGAGATACATGAGGGAATCTTTTAATAGGCATAACAGAGACGGTCCCTTTATATCAACTCGAGACCATAAGGAAATCAGCTTCTTTCTACTTTTAAGAAAAAGAAAGCATTCCAATTACTTTGTGGATACCATCATTATTTTACTACCATTTAAACTGAAGTTATACCATCCTAAATTAATACAACACCCACTTTAGGGTACTCTTCTGTATCACTGGTATCAGTTTCATTGGAATATAGCTCAGACCACCCACTGCTCAAATAAAACCTTTGCCTTAAGTGTCGGCCAAAAGGGATTGCAAAGAGCTGTGACTGATAGATAAACTGTTTACACAAGATGAAAGTGCTAGCAAGGTCAGAAGAATGTGGCAAAATACACATTCCTGTCAAAAGTAAGTAATTGAAATCAATTTATTAATCACAGGATGCTGCATGGCTAAGGATAAGGGAGGAATGTGAATGTGGGGATCAGAGGACAGGTCATGACCAATGCTCATGGAGGGCTGCAGTGGAGGTGGAGTTGCCTGCACAGGAGGTCTGGGTCAGCACATACCTTCTGATCACTGAGAAAGAAATCACGGACTGACCAAAGGAGCCCTGCTTTCTGCCAGGCATACAGACATGGACACCTCAGCAGGGCATCAACCCAAGCATCATCCTTATTAAAATAAAGCTTGCCAAGCCTCAGTTGAACTTGTGGTCATCTTTTAGAAGTAGCAAGACTGAAGCTTTCCAGTTGACCTCATGCTAGCACCAACATTCTGCCAGACCATAAAAATACTACCAACAAAGGACAGTAACAGCTATTATAGTGCTTAAAGGTCAACCAGCTCTAAAACAAAAGAAAGATAAACCATTTAATTTTCCATATAGAAGACAACATAAAAGAAATTAACTTAGAGCAAATCTTATAAAAGTCCAAGTTTGCTATCACATATCAAAAAATACAGCTGTATGTGCAACAGTGCGTTGCTACTGCTTTGAGGGAAGCAGAGCCACTCAGTTGGAGGAAGACACTGACTAATCACCTTAAAGCAGAACCTGTTGAAGTGTTAAACTAGCTTTTAGCCCCAGCAGTTCCTTCTGCTATCTAGTCATTTCAGTTCAATAACTCATTTGCTCAAGTTGAAAACCAACTAGGAGGTGAAAAAAGAGCAAGGGTTCTTTTCTTCATGTAGAAGAAGAGAATGGAATAGTAGAATAAAAATTATGTGATAGCTGATAAGGTCTCCTGCTTCTGAAATTTTGGGTATGTACAAACCAGAAACAACAGTTAATTAATTGCAGATAGTATTGCATTTTATAATTTAATTTCTTCTCAAGTCCTGAACATGTTTAAGGTAGATTTAAATGACTAATAAAAACACCATGTAACTCATAAGCACTTTCATCTCATGGGTAAATTCTATCCAAATGTGGTCTCAAATGTAATACCAAAAACAAGCTTAAAATAAATGACATTCTTTACTTTCTCCTATCTAAGAGACACAAAGTGAGATTGAAACCAGAACTGAAATGATTGATGTATATCAATTGATTTCAGTACAGACATTCACTGCTTCATTTCGAATCATCACTCTCATGTTTCCAAAATAATTTTAAAAAAACCAAGAAAAAAACCTCTCTAAATATCGGAAACCCATTTTGATTTTTGAGGGTAGAGGGGTTAATCAGAAATAATGTTTTTATCTTATTCTCAACAGCCATCCTATCCCTTCCATGCCTGCAGTGGCTGATCACAATATTTAATAATTCTTAACCCAGCCAACACTGTTAGCTCATCTACATGCTGTCTAGTCTAAAAGACATTGAGCCACTGGCTGCTGGCTCCCCTTTCCTGAAATGCCCTCAGTAAATTGCCTTCCCCACAGAAAACAATTAGACACGACCAGCAGGGCATCCAGGCCATTTGGAGCTTGTCCAATACAGCCGCACATCGAGAAGAGGGAAGTCACTACTCATTTTAATGCTGGCTGCTTCAGAGATGACAACAAAGTATTTATTATCTGAAAGCTGTCAGCATATGTAATGAAGAGAAATAGGAAGCTGCAGCTCTATGTGTTTTGTAAGCCATAGTCACTGCTAGGGAAGTAATATATTCCTAAATTGTTTTAGCAGTGCATGCAGCTTAAGGCTGAAGTGATTGTTTATGCATTTGTAATAGTATTACACACAGGATTATGAGTTAGGTGGTTATCAGATGAGGGACAGAAATTTCCAAGTCTTTTTGTTAAAATTACCGAGGTTTTTCTTCTTCGCTAGCCAAAGAGATGCTTGTAAAGAAAATTACATACCTCAGGCCAAGGTTTATAATCTTGCATTTCAATCTACTATCCTGTTTACAAATACATGAGATAAACATTAAGAGGCTGCACTTACCTGAAGACTGCCTGCAAATCTGTTTCAGTAATGTTTATTCATAAGCTGAGTTAAATCTTTTGCACTGATTCAATGGTAAAATTCATATTACTGAGAACAGTGTTTCTGTTATGGAGTGTCCTAAATCCCACCTAAATCTCCATATTAATGCAGTACATTTATCTATTATGGTGTTGAGATGTTGGCCCCCAGTTCACCTGCTCAGGTGCCTAACTGCAATACTGCAGCTCTAACAGAAGTATTGCCTGTCACTCTGCTACAAAAGGTGAAGGTGATAGCAAGGTATTTGCTTTCACAGTGGCATGCCAAAGGAGCAATTCCTGTTGCCAAAGCACACAAATAGGGAGAAGATTTGCAGTCTGTCATTACAGAAGTTACTTGGCTGCTATGCAAAGGCAAACATTGACTTAGTTTTTAAATTCTGAGAGCAATTTGCAGCTGAAATAGGAGCAACAACTATTGGTGTATTAATACTTGCTCTTTGTGGCAGGTCTGCAACTGTAGCCATAAACACCTTCCAGAGCAAAATAATCTCAAACAGATCTCAATCCTCCTGTTTACCAAGATGATCAGTGAAAAATAAAACATTTTACACGTTTTCACCTCGCCTAGGAGTAAGGCCAAAACCCAAAAGCTGTTTCTGAAAGGGATTTCCCTTCAATGGGTGCTAATGTAGGATGCTTTGAGGCATCAGAGGTGGGAAGATACTAGAAGGAGTTCCAAGCATGGAAGATGGCAAGAGCAATTTGCTGAAGGAATAAGCAACAGTGCAACAAGGTTTATCTGTGCTGGAGTTCTCAATTCTTTCAAAACGAGGAACACCCTTGAACAGCTTAATCCTTCCTTTTTATCACTATTTTTTGTCTTACAAGACTATTCCCCTTTCTCTCCCCATATCCAAACAGAACATCCAGCCAAGAACACCAGTTGTGTTTGTTGGTTCATCTCATGCTCCAGGAGAAAATCAACTATCTTCCCACCCTGACCCTACACGAGCACGAGCCAAGGTTGCTCCTTTGTGCGTAGGTGTAAACAGATGTTTAACTCAGCAACTGGTGTCCTTGAGTCTTGTAATTGATTCGCCTCTTCCTGTGGGGATGTGATTCATAATACCCTCTCTCTCTTCCTTTCATATTTAGCCAAATACATCAGCAGAAGCAGCCCCACAGGCCACTGGCCAGCAGAGTTGAGGACCCCTTCCTGTAGTCATTAGAGTCCAAAGTACAAGGTGGAAATGACATTAAAATGATGGTTAGTCCACTTGATATCTCACCATCTTCCTCACCAGCGGAAAAGGGAGCAATTTCTTTCAAGCAGGAATATGGAGGCAAAAATTCCTCTTTATACTGAGCACCAAACCCTCAATGCAATTCTAAAGAGAAAAGATTGTATTTAGATGCTGGACTAACATGCAGAAAGCAGAAGACAACTCACTCTACCTACTATTTTAAATAATAGTAAATTGCAGTTCAGTGGTGCAAATTGATTATCCCGGAACATTAAAGCAAGTAAAGATGAGATACAATCACAAATTCCTCTAGAAATTAAAATTCCTTACCTTGGAGCATAGTGCTCAGGTCAGTGGCCTACAGCACAAAAGTCAACATTGTTGGCTTTTACTGTATTTTGGCAAAAGATTTTGGCTGAAGTTGCCAATTCCCTACATGGATCAAGCTGCATAGCCCTTTGGATCCTTACCATATGGCCCTTCAAATCCCTTCCCTCCCTGGGACGTGACTTTCTTGTCCTTTCTCCAAATGCGCTGCTGTAGGTATTGATTTATAGAAAAGGTAGAGGTTTGTGACTTCTAATCCCTTTCCTGGCAAGTTACTGGGGCCTAAGAATAGCTATAGTATACATGATTTTTTATTTGTGTCAGATGCAGAAAGGCAGCAAGAAACTGAGGCAATGCTCCATAGCTAAACCACACGAAGTTTCTCCTAATTTTCTGCTTTGTATGGCCCCATCCCTGTGCAGCAGGAAAAGAGGCTGAACCAATCCCATTCACTTCTTGTATCCAGCATAATGCAGGCACTGCAGATTCTTTCAAACCTCTCTTCCCCCCCAGGATAGCCAGTAAGCAACGGGCATGTTTGAATGAGAAGTCCAAACCATTGTAACTGCATAATGACAATTTCTCACTTTCCTATTAATGATGGTGGACTTCAAACAACCCTTCCCACCTCAGCCTCCTTCTTTCACATCACTGATGCCTCAAGACCCCTCCAGTGCCCTCTCCACATATAGCTAATAGCACTTGTTTAAACACTTATTTAAGGAATTGTAAGGGAATGGGATACAGGAGTTGAAGAGTTCCTTCAAACAAAAGGAAGATTATTGTCTCAGTCAAGAATATATTTTACTTTGAGTCTAGCAATGCATTTATAAGTGCTTTCTGCAAATGACTTGCCATCATTTTTCCTTTAGGACTTAAAGGTTACACTAAATTTCAGAGATGTCTTATATTAACTTTGATCTGTGTGTTAAAAATAAGTAGATAAATGGTGCTAAAGTCTTTTCGCTCCGGAAGGAATTTGGGTGATAAACTGCAAGGGTCAAATTCTGACCTGCACAACCCCAGTGCAGAACTTCATTACTTCAGCTGTACAGAGAGCTAAAAAGACCTGATTTCCTAGTGGTCTCAAGAGACATAATGATTGACAGACAGATAAATAAGGAAGTAGAGTTCTAAGAAATATGGGCTAGCTTTGAATTTAGAGGAAATGAGAAAAGCAGAAGGACCTTTTGCAGTCCAAGTAAGTACAGCTTAAGAATAAAAGGCATAACATTAGTAAATCTTCAGATTAAACAAATATTTAAGACAGGAGAAAAGCAAATTGCTAAATCATAAAGTGCTTGAAATTTGGATTAGAAAAGACTGCTCTTCAGATAAAAATATGTCTTCCTTGAAAACTGTATGTAAGTAAAATGGAGGAAAGACAGATTGACTTCCAGTAACAGAAATATTTTTGCTTCAGGAAATACAAATAGATAAGCTGCATTTTGGGAAAAAGTGAACTGATAGGCTTAATCATAGAAAATTAAAGGAAATATTCCTGAAATTTTGCCTGATAGGAAATAAAATTTAAAAAATTCAATAACCCCCAAGCCCACATGATCACTTTTTTATTCACTTACATTTCTCTGCATACAAGCAGACAATTATTCTTCCGACAGCAGCTTTAAAGACAACTATGGAGTTGTAGAAAGCACACAAGGTATTTCTGTGTTCGGCATTTGTCAAAGAAAATTCCAGCAGAAAGCTGCTGGTGATTTATTTTTTAATAGATATGACAAATATGGAAATCCAGTGGAAGGTATTGCTGCATTTCTTACTTTCATAGATGTCACAATGACTACATTATGCCATTTTTGTATGTGTGCCTATCTGTTCCTAGATAAGGTATGCCTTCTGAAGGAATAGCAAAAAGTTTCAAAATCCTGCATGATCTTTGGGTTAAATCCATCACACGAAGAAGTAAAGCTAATAGCATTTCAGGAAAAAATGTTATATCTTTGTTATTTACATTTTTTGCAGCACATAGTAAAGTTATTTCAAGTCACTTTACCTATAGGAACAGAATTTTTTTTGAGTTTTAATTAATGACTTAATATTATCTCTTTTTTTGAACACATTACAGGTATTTTGGATAGGGTTGTAGGATGAAAAACAGACCTTGAAAAAACACAGATTGACTGGCTATGACCATTAGGCCCTGCTGCGGTAAACAGCAATAAAGTTACTGTAGAAGTCTGATGCTTATTAATAGCAATCATCACCTCTATAAATCAGACTAGACCTTACCTATGTTGATCATGTGATCCCAAATGAATGACACATGGTCCTGGCACAGGCCATGAGAAAAGTGCTGCAGCCTGTAAATGCTATAAAACTAAGGTAGAAAGGACTAACTCTATTCTGTACAGAACAAAAAAAAAGTGCTAATAAAGTTTGTTTCAAAATTGGAAAGCTTTGCCATTCATCCACCAATCTAAGCCAAATGCAGTTAGGTGATATGTTACGATCAATAGAGAAACAGGAAAAATAACAACATTACTGACATTTAAAGAAACCTCAATGAAATGTTTTTACTTCCATAAATGTCACTGAAGCTTTTGTGGAGTGCTGGCCACACCATTATTTCCATCTCCAGTTTCCCTTAACGCTCCCTTGCTGCAGAATTTAAAAGCCATCATTCCAAAGGTCCTCCCCTTCCTTCTTCTCCCAGCATGTACTGCTGAGTATGATGTCTTTCAGCATGGAATATCCCTTTGGTCAGCTGGGATCAGCTGTTCCAGCTGTGTCCCCTCCCAACTCCTTGTGCACCCCCAGCATCCTCGCTGGCTGGGTGGGGTGAGGATCAAAAAAGACCTTGGCTGTGCGAGCTCTGCTTAGCAATAACAAAAACATCCCTGCATCATCACTGTTTCCAGCACAAATTCAAAAGACAGCCCCGCAGCAGCTACTGTGAAGAAAATCAACTCTATTACAGCTAAGCCCACCACAAACTTCATGTCTTTCTCAGCCTCAGTTTTATCCTACCATTCATGTATTTTTACAACAGAAAAGGACCCGATTAAGAAACTTAGGTGTTAGATTTTCCATTTCCTCTTGTATTTGTTAGATTTCTCTCACCCTTGGGATTAATCTTCTATTTCTTTATTTGGTCTTTTTTTTTTTCTTGCAAAAACACGTGGAAAAATTATCTTTTTAATCCTGGTCTTCATTTAATTTTTGCTTCTTTTTAGTGATTCTCCTGTGACTGAAGACTGCACATCAGAGCCTTTATCCTACAAACCAGCTGGTCAGACTGGACATTTGCAACCTGCACTGCTATGTGTGCAAGGGCAGGGGATGCTATAGAATGAAATATTAGTTGGTGAGCTACTCTTGCACTGAAATATATTTAAGACATGTAGGAATAGAATGGAAATGTCTGCATGTTAATGAAATAAGAGAAGCCAGCTAACCAACATAAAACTCACCCATATTCAGTCTATCCAACATATCCTCTTCAAAGCACTCATTAAAAAAATCAGTCCATAAGGGAATAATCAAAAGAAACAATGTCACACACTATTGCCATGTAAGCCACTAAGATTTAGCTGAAATGAGTATAAACAGTCTCTCTATTCCTCATGCCTAATTAAAGAGCAGTTAACTGTGATTATCTAGAATAGACAAAAAGAAATTTCCAGTAGGAAAGATGAAACCAACTTTAAAAAGCATCATGATATATTATTTTCTGGGTGGGAATTTAGTTCAGTGAAGAAATATGGCAAAATACAAAGCAGGCAAGATGGGAATGTGGGCTGGGGTAACTGTAGGTCTCCTTCAGAACTTTGCTGCTCATGCCAGGGATCCATTTCAAAATGTAATCCTGATGTTATCCTACCATAAATTTTGCTATGAACTCATGTCTGATTTCCACTGTATTTCTTACACTGTGAATAAATGAAGTGGGAAACAGAACAACAAATTCTTAAGTATTCCTCAGGTGACTTGTATTACAAAAAAGTATTTAATGAAGTGCCATAACAGGCAACTGTAGTCCTCCTTTTTGGAAGGACATCAAGCACTGGGGCTGTTGGCAATAGCGCACATTTTTCACTTGAACACTATTTCCAGAGACTTTTTTTTTTTCACTTGAAACAATCAATCTCACTTAGGATGCAAACAGCTGTTCTTCATTCAACAACTTCACCCAGAATAAGGGATTTTAAAGGACACATTTGGGGTATTTTCTGCATACATATGCAAAGTGCTATGAAGATCATGACGAAAAGAAAAAATAAAAATAAAGGGATTCCCTTGTATGCAGAAGCAACACCACCACCATATTTAATCACAACGTTTCAATTTTTCTGTTCTTCCTCAGTCATTCTACACCACAGTCAAATCCTATTTTCAGATTCAGGTGTTTTTTAAGGCACATTGTGACAATGTCAAATTGTTTTTAGCAATGGAAGCTCAGCAATTCAAAACCTTTTGTCCTCCAACTTGCTCTAAACAATGTCATTTGCTTTGAAATTTTAAAAAAAAGCAGTGAATTTGTAGCTTCCCAGAAGAAACAGAATATGTGCTGTGCCCAAGAAAAGGAAAAGGCAGCTGCAGATATGTAATCTTACTTCTGATGAACTTACTTGTCTTGGCTACCAGTTGACTTTGGTTTGGTAGTCTCAGCATAAAAGAAACCAATTTAATCAAATTTATATTTCTAAATATTTTCTCTATTTTTTCAGCATGATACACTAAATCCACCAACCAATCCAAGTTTTTTGGGTAAAAAACAGCAACTTGTAGATTGCCAACTGTCTTTTCAAGGCAGAAACTAACCACCTTGTCTGCTTGTCTTCTCAGGAAAGGAGATCCTTAGGCCAAGGACCTTTTGGAAAGGCAAACCCAATAGCGCCTCATTCCTAGTTCTGCCAAACCAACACCAAGAAAGACTTGGAATCAATGCTTCTAAAATAAAATAATAAAAGAAAAGTCAGCCAGTCTGATTTTTATTCATACAACTATTCTCATTAGAATAAACATTTTCACAAGGCTTCCTGAAACAAAAGTATTTTGAAACATTCTCAGCAGAACTTTCATTGTGGCCATAGATAAACATAATATTAACATGCCCTTTGCAATAGAGAAATTGAGAGCCAGATTTTCTGTAAACAACACTGAGAGCTGCCCCTCCCCTGCTTGCATCTCACTCTCCCTCCCTATTATTAGGCATTATGGTAGGTTACCACACACTTAATTCATTTAGCACTTACTAAATTTCCCATATGTTAAGATCATCCTTTATAGCATTAAAAAAAAAAAATCCTTACAATGATATAATGAATCAGCTCATTCATTAAACAGTTTAAACTAAGATTAATGCTAAGATAATTTTACATCCTACAGGGCAAACTGACTAAGAAAATTTAGGATTTATCTGCCCTAAAATGCACATTTTAAAAAGTATTATATCAATGATGTAGCAATCTCAAGGAAGGGTGACTTCAAAAGGATAAAAATTGAGTTACTACTACGATTACCTAGAAATATTCCAAAGAGATTTTATTCAATGTCTTTATTATATGATTGTCTTTGTTGCCATAATAACAATCAGAATTTTTAAGTAACTAATTAAATGTCAAGAGGTCATATTCAGCTCTGTATGCTTTTCCTATATAGCATAGTCAAGGCTATGGATTTTTGTAAATAAAACTGTTTGTCTCATGACCATCCAAAAAAATAGCAGTAATGTAAGAAAGGCAAGTATATTAGTAAGGATGCCTCAAAGAAGTCAGCTTTATTCCACGCAGCTCTTCAGAACACCAACTTTGTAAAGGCATCTCAACAGCTGTCAACTCCAGCTATATATTAACATTCTACTTGAGAATTTTTATTCAAGATGTCCAGGTTGCAGATGTGGGTCATCATTTTCTATCTATTGTAATAGAATTGTGTTCATTTTCTCTAAATCCAGTTCTTTCAATTACAGAAATGTATTGTAATTATTATTAAATTAATTGAACAGATAGCAAATGTTTTGCACAAATTTGAGCAGAGATTTTCATAACTGAAAGCCACCTTTAGGTTTTGTTCCTTCTCCATTAGACAATATTCTGTACAATATGGCTCCTGATATTTGAGAGATGGGACTATCATCCCTGGGAAACTATTCTGTCTCTAGTACTGAAGAGGTCTCCTGACACTCAACTTACATATTGTATTGTTCAGGTTCATTTTTTTACTCCTACACATATTCTTGTAACATGTTCTAAATAATCTCACTCTAGTCTGTGAGAATCACACGCCATATGTGAGCTAAAATGTCTTTTCCATCTTTCCTTTGTCACTATAAGTTCCCTTCACTGCATTTCCTTGTGTGGACACTTACCTGACATGTCCCTAGAAAACAATACCATTCCTGTGGAGGGAGAGAAAGGCCATTGAGTATGCTCTGAAAAACTTTATATTCCTAATGATTATTAGCATTTTTTCTATTTCGGATGTTGCTATCACATGGTAAACACCCTCTAACACATTTGCATAAATCCAAGGATCCTCTCCAGTAGGTGCAACACAGGAAGAATTACTGCATCGCAAGGCCATTGAAGACATACACACAAAAAAAACCCCCTGTCACCTCTCCTTCTGTCTGTCTGTCTATCTACCAATCATACCCCTTAATCTTGTATTAGGATGAGATTGGATAGGTTACAAGTAAAAAACAGGGAAAACAATTGCAGAAATGGGATCCAATAGAGAGACTCAAGCCTTGCTAATGTTTCCTTTTGCTGTTAACCCAAAACTACTGTATCAAAATATTTTTTGCAACTGCTATAGCTTGTTTTCTTTGAGAACTCGGAATGAGAAACCAGGGGAAATGAGAACATTTTCTAACAAGGAATAACTTGCAAAACGTATTTTCCTCTGTTCTTTTTGCTTTAATCAGACTTCATCCTGATTCTATGAAACAACAATATTAAGCAGCTGCCTATTATTTTGATTAGCTGAATTAGATCAAGCAGAATAATCTTAAAATGCTGTCCCAAGTATTCAGTTTAGAGCAGCAAAACTTGAGAGTGCTAGAGGGAAAAACCCTCAACCTGTATGAGCTATAGCCCAGTGTTAATCCCTCTCACTAATGGGTAGTTACTCTAGATGTATGTGATTAGGAACCAAAGCAAGTAATTTCTTAGATTACATTCAGTTCTCTGTTTGAAAAATTCACTAACCAAAGCAATTAATCATCTAACTGTTCCCTAGGTAAGTGAAAGCAATAAAGCATTTTTAAAGAATATGAAGGATGCATTGAAAAAATAATATATGAGCAACAGTGCTGACTTTGGAGACTCCGTTTTTTAAAATGTAATGTAGCTTTATCTGGGGTAGCTTTATATCTTGCTTTTTCAGACATTTTGTTTGTTTTGGCTCCTCTTTATTTTTTTGACTGACCAATAAATATTCAAATTATAATTAGCAATAATAAAATCAAAATAAGAGCAAGTCCTTTGGTAAGGTTCTGCCAATCTTAATGATGACATATGTTAATGTGATACAACCCATCCCCTCCTATTATTCATTTGGACCCAGTTTAAGACCTGAAGTCAAAGCAAAATTCTCCTCTGGTTACTGGCAAGGTCTATTTTAAGATTGTATACTTTCTTGAAATTGCATTCACATATCAGGTCCCTAAACTCTGAGATCTGTAAATTTTGGCAGAACAGAACTGTTTAATTATAAAAGGTCCGGTGAGCCTTGATGGTGACCAGGTGACCACTCTCTGTGGTGGTGCAGCACACAGTTAGTGCAGCGCACACACAACACAGCCTGTGAGGTCAACAACAATTTCCTCTGTTAGAACAAATTAGGTGTGCTACTTGCACCTCTGACAGCATAGCAAAATTGCAAAATCGATTCCCCAGGTGGATAAAGCTTCCATCCAATTAATTTAATTTTTACAGTGGTTCAAAAGCAATCTGCTTTAAATGAAAAAGTAATGCTGCAATATTGTGCTAAGGATCTGATTTGGCTCTCACCCATACTTAGGTCAACTTGCTGTTTCATGGGTCTCAAGGCAAGGCAATATTACTCAAATATGTTGTATACTATGACAAAAAGCCAGCAAAGAACAAAATATCTGCTGTGTGTGCACCTACCTTGCTTTATTCATTTCAGCTTGACCTCCACAGCTTGTATGTAAGGCAACCATTTTAACTGTTTTCAGCGATGACTTATTCTTTTTTTATTTTTTTTACTCTTTTGTTTGTTGTTGGGTTTTTTTTACGGACACAAGGAAAGCCTCTCACAAACATACATTTGGTCTTACCTGAGTGTGATATTGATCTCAGGGTTTGGTTTGTCACAGGATTAAATTCTCCAAAAGCCTGTCAGCCAGGCAGAACCAGCATATTCCATCAACGTAACACTTTATGGTGAATTTAACAACATTAAACAATAATATTCAGCGTGTCAGAAGCTCTTTATGAAGTTGAGAAGTTACTATATGCTCCAGGAAAACTAATTTAAATCCACCAACTTTGCCACAGTAAAAAAATTTGTGTCAAATAGGAAGCAGAACAAGTGAGTATTATCTTCACCCTGATGGGATTGTTGCCAGCAAATGCACTGTAACTAGATCTCAAAGCTGGAACTGCTCACATGGATAACCCACATTGCTCCTCACAATTTCAAAAATCAAAATAAATTATTTTTCATTATTTTCTTATTGCTATGCTATTTATAAGGCATACTTTCCCTGAGGGAGAAGTTCACTGCATATGTCATTTTCATTACATCAGGAAAAATCTCCTAGGACTTGTAAATAGCTATGTTTTTAGTAGCATCTGATAGCACCATGAGGAACTGACTAGGATCATGGCCAATGAGAAGATATAACCCATATGGTCCATTTACCATCGAGATAATCATTAAGAACACCTTCAGCATTTTCACCACTTTGAAGTATATGGGATCTACAAAAGAATAAGCAATTAGAGAAAGAAAATCAAACTTTGTATTCAAAGTTATGGCAACTACTCTCTTCTGGCTTCTACATATTCCATGGGAAAAAAATCCCAGAAATGCTGTGCTCAAAAGCAATACTTTGGTATGAATATAAAGAATCACCTTCCACAGGATTTTTGAAATACACCACACTGTGCTGCCCCCAGTGCAACCTCTTCTCCATCTATTCCAGCTGCACTGTTTAACATCGGACACTGGGATTTAGACGGGGCCTGTATGAATCAACAACAACAAAAGAAACCCTTCCAAAAAATAATGATCTTGGCTCAACCCTGTGGCTATTAGAGTAATCCTGAGGGGAATAAGAAAGCCAAATTTAGAGGAAAGGAAGACTTTAGCAAACAGAATATTAAGGGGAGACTGGAACAGAAAAGTGGAAAATAAGATAGCACGGAAACTTGCATTTGCTCTCAGCCTCAGACTTTCCCAACTCCTTTTCATTAACCACGCCAAGCAGACACTGCTTCTGCTGCTGCTTGCTTTTCCTTTCAGAAATTCAAGCACTGGAATCCCACCCAGCTGATAAATTATGTAACAACATTAAGAATGCATGTTTTATTTTCTTAACTTTAGTTATATCTCTGCCTGAATTTTGTAGTAAAAGAAATTGGAGAAAATGTTTGTAGTTCATTTCTTGATCAAACAACCGGAAAAAATGAACCAAAAAGGCAGCGGAGCAGCATTATAAAAATACAAAAATTGTTAAGTTTTTGAACTTCACACACATCAGCTGTCTAAAAAGAAAAACATATGAGCAATAATAGGGCTGTTAAAATAACCAGAGACATCTATACAGACATTCGGGTTTTATTTTTATAAAAAAGGTCAGATTTATTAGTGCCAATGTATGTTCATTGAAGGAAACAAAAACTAAACTAATCTGAGTAGCAACTTACATCAAAGGATATCAAAATAATATTTCTTGTAAGTGAAACATAATACTTCATTTAAACTTGATTCTTGCAAACTAGAAGTCCTTGTTATCTGTCTATGAAGCCTTTAAAGAAAAGTTGCTACAGTCAAACAGGGTCCTGATAGAACTTGGCACATAAAGAAACAATTCCATTTTCACCCATACAATACCTCTCACTCTCCTGGAGCACTCATTCATACAATACTTACATAATGCATATACATTATGACTAAAGCCATGTATGGCCTATAGCACATAGAATATCTCAGTTCTAAATGTAACATAACTCTACATCAAAAGCAGGTCACGGTATTTACAGCAGATGATCTCTCTCTGCAGATGGGGCTTTTGCTTGAAGATCCTTTTGTTAGTGTATGCTAAGATGCTTGAGTTGTCAAATTATTTATCAAATTAGAAGTGTATCTACAGGAAGATCTGTCTGATTGTGTGCGAGGATTCTAAGGCAATAATAGTAGTTGTTCCACAGGAATAGCGCTGCCATTGCAACCCACTTTCCCTTGGAGCAGTAAAGCCTTCCTTCTCCAGATGCAGCCAGGTATAGTGAGACATTCATGATCTGCAAACTGTTGGCTCAAAAGTCTAAAACTTCTTGGTTTGTATTTTTTAATGTTCATGGAATAGCACCATAGGAATTCACACTTGATATAAAAAAAAAAAATCCTGGGTCTGTTGTTTTGTTTTGCTTTTTTTCACCATCATGGATATTCTTACTCTTAGAAAAAAAACCCAAAAAAACAACAACAACAAAAACCTCTTTGGGAAACTTCTCTTTTGGACACTACTGCAGCTTCATTTCTGAGTAACTAAACCAGGCAAATAGCTCATTCACAAAAAGGTCCAAAGAAATAAAGCTTAGCAGTGACTTCAAATGTACTGCTGAAAACAAATTCAGTAGGAGGAGTTTCAGATGATCCTTGACCATTTGTCTTTCTCATGGATACTGATTTTGATTCAGGACAGGTTTTCATCTCAGTCTCTTTCTATATTCAGTGCAAAACAAGAGCACATCATCAGAGATAGCTTACTTAACCAGTAAACCAAACATTTTCAGATGCTTACACCATTCAAATTCAGTCAACTAGTGATGGGTCACTGGAGATGACTGACGTAACAGTTCAGACTTCTCAGTCATTAGTAAAACAAAATACTCTACAGATAAGTTTTGTTTCAGAAGTAGGATTTTCCAGTTTCAAAACACTGATAACCTGATATGACAGATGAATTTGTAAAAAATACAGAACAATGCAGGAAGGTCTTCCCATTTCATACCTTCTTTCAAGTCCTTGTACACATCGTTTGCAGGATTCAAAGTCAAAGCAATTAGGGAGAAGGACACTATTTTGAGTGTGTGACCTAAAAGAGCTTCTTTTCCTCCTTGACACCATACAATTGTCAGAAGTGAGAATGGTCTATGGAGTCACTTCCTCTGAATGTAACAGATGGAATCCACACACAGTTATAGCAAATACTGGACCATGAACAAAAGCTTTTATATTCTCCCTGCATGTAAAGTCCTTTCACAAGCTTTGCAGAGACAGTCAAGTATGGAGCCTGCACATCGTCATCTTGACTATTCCACTGGGGTAGATGATTTTCTTCTTTTATTCTATTTCAGTCTCTGGTCTTATAAGTCAGCATTTCAACTGACCTTATATTAAACATTTGTGCTAATATCTTCAGTTTAAAAAAACATTGACACGCCTTCCTTCCTTTTCACTGTGCGTTCTTTCTTTCTCACCCGCCTTTTCTGGCATAGAGGTTTTTGTGTTATTTTTTGGTGTGCACACTATCTGGATATTTTATACTTCTGTATCGTATATGAAATCCTTTCTTGTTGATTGTATCATCCGTGTGAAAGTGAAGTAAAAGAGCTTCCCCTGCTGAATAAATTTCTTCTGGTGGCTAAAATAAATGAATAAAAAATAAATTATCTGTCCACTCTGTGCATTCATTCACTTTTTTTCCTTATGAATATTTCTACTTTCCTGGTATGCCTCATCATGTAATTCCACTGCATCTCACATGATGCCATCTTACATAATCAGACAGAAGAGTTCTATCTCATTCAGCTCTGAATTACAGCCTAGGAATTTCTGAGGCAGACTGAGGAAATAACCTAAACTCCTAGTTTTTCTCTAGTTCTGCTGGAGTAAGAAAGTGATTGGGAAGGACCATATACAATACTCTAAATCTGGATAAACAAAGAAGTTCAATACCTATTTTCTATCTTATTCTTCTCAGCCCTCATGATGCCCTGTTTCATTACTGAAGCACATTGATCAGAAGTATCAGCTGAAGAACCAAATCCTCTTCTAAAGTTGAGAAGGTGGTGATATATACTAATAGTGTCTTTTTCCCACTCCAGTTGGGATCATTTTTCTTTCTATTTTCAATAGCTTTTCTATTTCATTGTATCTTTCCTGAAAAGATGTGGCATCTGAATCTATTAATTTACATCTTAGCAGCACCAAGCCACAGCACCAAAACTCAAACATCCCACCATAACCCACTAAAAGAAGAAAATAATTCAGCCTGTTTTCTTGTTCGTTGCCCTTCTACTTGTAAAATGCGGTAACTTGCAAAGAAAAGTATTGTTTTGTGTAAATTAGTAGATTTTAGGCTCAGTTGTAGCATTTCCCTTAGAATGCATTCCCTACAGTTCATGTGGAAGCACCTTTTGTGCATCATTAAGCGTTCAAAAACACTAGAAAAGGATTTAAGGCAGTTTACAGTTAACTTGTCTGAATGACTAAGGTATTTGATCCAGCACAGTGCCTCAAACAAGTGACACATAATTACTTAAGAGCTCCTGTCATCTCATGTAGAGTCTTTGAAGCCTTTCATCTAGGCAAGGAGTACAGACTTGAAAGTGTGCTTGTACTGGCACACGTATAAAGAATCGATGAGGACTTGTGGGATCATTGCACAGGTTTTCACAAGGCAGGCAGCCAGCAGACCAGTGCAAGTCTAAAATTAGAAATAGTATACAGCATTTTCAGGGTGTCACTTGGCCAGTTTCCTCCATGTCTCACAATTAAAATGTGTCAGAGGTGCGTACAGGATTTCACAGTTTTCTTAATGCCCATATTAGTCACCCAGTTTAGGAGCACTTTTTTTCCTCAAATCAGACTTAAGCAGTCGATGAGCATAGTATAATTACTTCCCAACTGTACCTCCCACTGTAAAATGTTTCTTCTTCTTTCCAATTGAAAGAATTTTAATGTGATCACTTTCAACACTCATGCATTTCCCGCTATGTAAGGGAAAAAGCTGCCAACTTTTTTTGGGTGCTGATAAACATGCCAGTGCCAGCTACTTAAAGCTCAACATAACATTACAATACTTTGGCCAAAAATATAGGTAAGAATATTTACTGATGAAAATATTTCAAGGGAGTGCTTGTACTGCAAGCTGAAAATGTATATATTAAAATCTGAAGCAGATAATCTAGTATCTTCATTATAAGGTGTAGTAACTGAATCTCATGACCCTTACCTTCCTCTGCTCTGCCTTTCTTATTCTTTTTGTAGAAATGAAAACAAAAGAAAAGTTTTATACCTGGTTACTTACCCCAGATCCACAAAATCGCCCAAGTCTCACAGCTGTCTTATCATGGCCATCAAAAAGCTCCACATAATCATAGCCACAGTCTGCCTCTTCCTCAACCTCGAACGTCTGGAACATTAACTCGACACGAGAGCCGCGCTCGGCCACCAGGAGCCAGTCGCAGTCTGCCTGCACCGGGTAGTTGTTATCACCAAACTGAGCGTGTGAGTACAGGTCCTTGGGCTTGATTTCAGCTTTCAACCGACCACCACACTCTAAATGGAGGGGGAAAAAAAGGATGAAGAAGCTCATTCAGTGCAAATTTACATTTTCTTTTTGTAGACGCCCAGTCTTATTCAGGCTGACTGCATTTTAATGCCACAAGCAGGTTAATCAAACAAGCTGAGAGTGAAGTATTTAGGAATGCAAATCCATCACTATGAGTTTTCTTATATAAATTCTGTTTTATAACTAGAGAGACTTGAACAGAGTTCATAATTTTCAAGTGAAAGTCAAAGACAGAAAACACCAAAGCTGTAAGGGAGGGGACTTGAGCAGTATGACAGTGTTTGGGAAGGCACTTGAGGGGCTCCTCCAGCAAGTCAATTGATTTACTGTATAGGTGAATAAGCTGTCCAACAAATAAATAAAAGTATTATTAGAATCCAATCAAGAATAGATGGAAATTGAAACAAACCCCAAGATTTAAATCTTTGTAAGCCTTGGTGAAGAGACACTTTGAATATGACTTCAGTGTCAAGGACTCCACCCACATTAACATGACCAACTGCGCTATTATATTGTGAGGAGTTACATTTTGGCTGAGAGTTAATAATGGTAATGGCCAAACCCTTACTTTTTAAAAAGTGTAGGTTTTCCTTAATAGGGAAAGCAAGGAATAAAACCAAGAAATATAAACTATGTAAGTAATCCATTATGCATGATCTGTTCAATCTGAAATTTTAAATGTTTTTGCTTTAAGAACAAATAAGCACACATGATAAAACATTGGCAGATAAGATAGTCCAAACAGTTATTTCTCATTGATATATTCTAATATACTGCTTTTTCTCCCTATTCTGAATTTCATTTACTTCCTTTTTCTTTTTTTTTTTTTTTTTGTTGAGGGGAGAGGGGGTTGTTTTGGGTTTGTTTTTTGCTTGACTGGACTCTTGCCAATATTAGGAACATCTCCTGCCTCAGACACCAAACAGCTGCAAAGGAGAAAATGTTTAATGAACTGTCTGCATTCTTTCCCTCTGCTTAAAGGACAGGAGCTTAAAGGAAAATTGTAGCCATACATGCACAGAAAATGGCACTTCCCATTCCCCTGCCTCTCTCTTACAGATTATAGACATGTATTTTAGAATAGAAATTAAAAGCCAAATTTTCAGTCTCTTAAGAACTAATCTGTAGTTCCAAAAGTCTGCATGCAGCCTGCACAATGAGGTGCTGCATCAGGACATGTGGGCACAGACAGAGCAGTGCCATGCAGCACTGCTTGATCAGCCTTGGTGCCACAGCTAACCCAGTCACACCATCCATCCATCCATCGTGGTGTCCATTGTGCAGCCATGGCTGCTCTGCTGTGGGCAAGATGTGTGTGTTTCTGACTGTCAGGAAATATGTCCAGCTTGTAAAAGTGATCTCGAAGCTTCAGGTGAAAGACTTTTTCTAGATCAGTCAAGGTGCAAAACCCTCACATGTTTCATGACCTTTCCTGGGACTCTTGGGCTTCTTACAAACATAAGTACAAACATAACATTCTTACAAATCAAGCATTAGTTTCCTTACCGTTTAACAAGTCAGACAGATGGGAAAAGCTTAAACCCACACTATCTGAACTAATGAAACAAGATTATAAATTTGAGGCAGCAGTCCATTCTGCTATTTATTATTAATTACTTTGAATTATTTATTTTGAATTATTGCAGCTATTTTGGAAGCAACACAGGCCTCTAAACTGAGTGACATCTCAGATATCCAAATTTGTTCAAGACATTCTCCCAGCCCTGACAGATAGGAATAGGACCTACAGTGGATCTGCAGCCTCCCAGAGCAGTGGCTGGAGGCCAGGCACCGTAAATGAAGCTGTCCAGAAGAGAACTAGATGCCTGAGTCAGGGCAAACAGATCACTCCCTGAGCAACGATGTTTAATGTTCTGTCATGAGCATTTTTCTGAATTCCTCTTGGATGGGTTATGCTTTTTCTGAGAGGGGAAAATATGACAGAATCTCTTTCTAAAATTGTGTTGCACTTTCAAAACCAGCATTTTATAAGTTTTGCTCCACCCAAGGAAGCTTTTCTATCCAGTTTATTTTTCTAAACTTTACTGTATTTGCTGCTACATTTTTATCCTGTTTTCTGAAATATTAAATGGAAATTTGGAAATCGGATAGCTCTTCAAGCCAAAAGCGTCATAGAAAGGAAATCAACATCATTGACAGCATCTACTGGAATAAGATGCTATTAAATCATGAAGATGCCAGGAATGCAGCAGCAGAGACAGCTCTGGGCATAGAATCAAGCTACTTATTCATGCTGTTATGTTACACCAGTCCTTTTACTGAGTGAATTCTGCCAACAGCTCAGAACTGTAACGAGTGGCTTCCTCAGCAATCTCTGTCTGCAAATGTCCTCTCTTAAGGAGGCAAGCTTTGTAATTTTTTACAACATTCTTAAAAACTGGGTAGATTTTATTCTTTGAAGTTTCTCAGAAAATCACATGCTTGTGCATGTTGTGAATGTTTTTATACTAAATAAAACTCAGCACATATGAGGGGAAACCCAGCAAGTCATAACAAAACTTTCAATCTCTAGAAGTTAGGGAGTATACATCTGATCTTCATTCACATGCTGACTGCTCCAATTCTGCAAACTGAAAGTGAGTAGAATAAATGAGACAGCAGTTTTACAACACCTGTTTCTAAAAAGAGTTCTCACCTTTAACTATATACACAGAGGTAATTAAAAAATGAGTAATTATTACTTCTATCTAATTTTGTATCAAAAGGAAAGTGTTACTGCAGTAGGGAAGGCAAAATCTTGCATGCTTGTAAAAGAGGGTTTGCCACAAGAAAAACAAATTCCATTACAGGTAGCTAAACTTTTCACTTTCAAGGCCCAGAGCATAAAGAGTTCATGTATTGTTGTCTACTGTCTTTCTCTGAAAGGGAAATTTATTACCAACATTTTAGAATTATTCGTAACAAAGCAGAAGGAGAAAAGAGAAAATACCTGCATTGATATATGTGAGGATTTTTTACCTAAACACTACCCATTAACCTGATGGATACTTTTGGTAATACCAAATTACATTAACAGTGACTCATCACTTTGATTACTATCTTCTATTAATAACTGCTACCTGTCATTAAATCTCATCTCCTAGCACAGGTATTTATGAAATGTTTTCTGCATTACTATTTATTACCTGGATAAATAACAATGAACTCTGGAAAGTAAAGACAGACATTATGATTGAAGATGAAAACAAAGGCCAAAAAACCCCAAATCCCCTTATCTTACAGCAGGCACTGGATGTTCAGAGGTTCAGCACTAGGGGCCACTGTAAGCCAAGCAACGTCATGGGAAAAGCTGCACACTGAAAATGTCCCAAAAACTCTCTTAATGCAATTCCAAACCACTGTTTCCAATTTCATTGACTTCTATCAAACAAGATAATTGAATAGTAAATATTAAGGACATTGTATTGTAAAGACTATTACGTTATGTTGTAATAGTCTCCAATGTTGTTTTTTTCTTATACTTCTTTGGCTTGTTTTTCCTTTTAAGCACTACAGGAAAAGTATTATCTGTTTACACAATACCCAGATTTTTGTTTAAGTTAGAACAGGAAAGTTCTAACTTAAGTGGGAGGTGCATCACACGTCCCAGTTAACTGTTGTCATTAAAAACGCAGTGAAAAGATATAGAATCTTTTATAATCTCAGGTCACGAATCCTAAGGAATCTCATTTCTTATCAGACTTTGTTTCAACACCTTTTAATTTCTTACCTATGAGAGTGAGACAGAAAGAAATACCTAAAACATTACAGAATAGTTTCTGCAACCTCAGAAAATATCTGTACTGTGCTTAAGGTTTCATTATATACAGCTGTTACACTGTCTTATCTGTGAACTTGTCCCATTCCTACAAAAAAAAAAAAAGTCTAAATATCTACCACTAAAGAACAATGGGTAAGTTATTACTAAAGCACATCCTGATTTCTGACCTGTAGAGTGTGTTGCTTGGAAGCCTTTTCTCTGAACTGATGCATCAGAAATGAAGCGGAGAAACATTCTGTTTCCAGTAGCAATAAGAGGATCTGGTATTTTACTGCCACATAAGCGTCCCAGGATTGGTGATTTTTCACTTTCGCCATCAAACACTTCCAAGTGGTCATAAGCACATTCTTGATGTTGCTCTATTTCAAATTCATTGAATGTCTAGAGGAAAATAAAATAAAATTACCCATTGTGGTACTGCATTTATATGGTACATATGTATGTATGTAAATATGTTTTAGAATATAAGGATACGGTTAAAATGACAGATTTAACATTACTGCATCTACAAGCCTATGGATTTGAATAACATATTGATCTTGAGGAAGTGGAATAAAAGTTGTGAACTTCAAGAGTGCATCATCCTTCATAGAGGAAGGCATTAGAAACTTTACAACCTGTTAGTACCTGTAAGAGAATATAAAATCTAGAATAAGGCAGCCTTTCTGCTGAATTTGCACTGTTTGTAGGATTATTCCAAATTTCACAGAGCATTCAAAACAGCAAAAAGTCAGAAATTACTGTTTCCTCACATAGTTGAGGACTGATTGAAACATCTGAAAAACATAATGTCTCCCCCCTGCCCTTTTTTAAAACCTACATCACACTGCAACTAAAACCTCTGAGAATGACTTTTCCACATGAAGGTTTATGCATGAAAGTTATATTTTCTAATCTATTATCTAGAGATCTATTTTTTTATTATTACAACTTAATGGGGTTTCAGGCTGCACCCTTCATGCTAAGGTCACATTTTTCCTAGCGAAAGCATTGCAAAAAATAAAAGAATTGTATTAATTGTTCATTAGAAAAAACTTCAGGCATTTCCAGAAAGCGTATGCCATTCTGACTGAAACTGTTAACACACATACAACTAATACCTGCATTTCAGATATGGAACAGTGTCTTCCAAGACTAGAACGTAATAAACAAACTTATTTCAAGAGGACACCTAAGAGTTTTCAGATTAGACTTTTTGACCAGGGCTAAACTTCAACAAACCTGAAGCTTAATATCTGGAAATTTCTGCTCATGTAAACACTAAGAAGGCAATATACATCTCTGTGAATTTACAGAGTAACCTACAATTCAAGATGAAATTCGAAATCTATTTTGTTCAACAAAATAGCATAAAAACACCAAGTATAAATGCTTTCATGAGTAGTCATATAGCTGACTGTTTATAAAAAAACCAAAAAACCAGAAAACTGAAAAAACCAAAAACCAAATAGAAAAGGACTAAGAAGCAATAATTAAAAGGAATAAACTCAACCATCAAATGCTGAGCAAATATCACAATTTAGCACTCTCTCTTGTACACCAAAACAAACCTGACCTACCAAATCACTTGTGGAACCCTGAGAGTGTGAAATGTGATGGTAATTTATATCAACAGCTGACCTAAAGAATATATAAAGAGCTAACACAATTTTTTTTTCCCCAGATAACTTCAATATTCAGAATAACACTTGTATTTTGTGAAGAGCTGCACAATGCAGTGGATGCAGGTTCATTTCCCTGTAAAAATTCGGGGTTTATATTAAGGGACTGAAAGTGCAGAGGCAGTGAAAACAGCTGTACAGCAGTTACTCCTGCTGCTCTGGAACTGTGGTCAGCCATCCTACTTTTATGATGCCAAGTATGTGTTGTCATTTATACCCAAATAAAATCTGATGGATTAAGAAAACCCCAGAAAGCTGAGACTAGCTTTCAGTATAGCGAGTTAGTTAAACACAGTATTGAGTAAGCCAACTTGGAATCAATGGAAGCAACAGACATGATCCAAGACATCAGCCTGCAGAAATGCATTTTCTTTTAAGGAAAATTATCTGTTTTTTTCACTTCTCATCAGCATGAAAAAAATCCCAACTAAACCAACACTCCAGGAAGCCTATCTCACTATGTAAGAGACACCTATTATTTTCAATATTTGACATCTCAATGGGATTCCTAAGCCTGCAGGAGCACAGTAAATGTTATACTGTGTCCCTCAAAGTTGATCAGAAAAAAAGTCCTAAATCTGCTGTGGGGCTAGCAATTGATTCTAGCAATTCCAAAGAGAATCCAAGGAACTTATCTTTTAAAGGAAAATTAGATCTTAATATGCAGAGTCTTTTAAAAGTTCAAAACACCTGATATTTTAAAACACCCAAAGACAGTCTCTGTTTTTCAAAAATCAGTTACTCCCTTTCAGGTTTGAAAAAGCAGAACTGACACAAACTTCCCTTTAAGTTAAACATCATTGAATAGTTGCTGCCAACAGAGTTCACAAATGCTTTAATAAAGTTGGTAGTACAATTAAATCACACCCTGTCTTCCTGGGACAAATACTTTTGAATTCCTACACCACCATGACTATTTTAACCCCACGTGATTTGTCTCCTTAGAGGGAATGGTGCTCAGAAATGTGACATACAGCTTCTGACCATCCAGCCCTTTCTATCTACACCACTCAACTGAGTAGATACGTTGGTGGCAGTTATGGATAGCTGCCTGGATGGGACACTTCAGTCTGTCTCTTATAAATATCCGGCTGATTAGCTCATGAAAATCAGTCTCTCTACTACATACATTTTCAAAGCCATCTTTATCTACATGTTTCACTTAAAAATTCTGAAGTGCATGTCCATTTTTTCATAGGCTTCTTAACTGAACTAAATACTTAAATTTACCCTATTCAGGAAGAAACTTTTCAATGATTAGCAGAGTGAGAGCAATCACAACAAAAGATTAGTTTCTATATACACATCCCTCTCAAAAAAGAATGCATAGCCTCATAATTCATGTGGTTTGTTACCACGAAGGAATCAATTTTCGTCTTGTTCAATCTGAACAAGTAAATTATGAAAAGTAAACTTAAATACACTGTGAAAGTCCAAGAAAAATATTGATCGATTGTGGAATTATGGTGTTAATATTATCAATATGGGACCTTGCTGTAGTAAACAATTTAAAGACATACATACAGAATTTTGTAATTGACCCTATTGGCTTGAACAGAAGAGCAGATCTCAGACTCTAAATCATGGAGGTATTGTTGAAAATGCTATCTAGTAAAATTCAGTCTATTTTTCCAATTCCATTGGCAAAAACCATTTAAAAAAAAAAAACAAACAAAAAACCCAAAAAAACCACCAACAACCCTTTTCTTTGTAAAGCAGACCATGAAATATTTTGCTGAAGAAATCTGAATGTTGGAATTTTGCCTGCTGTGGTTGTAAGTATCGGAAAAGCTTTTACAGTAACATGCCCATGCCTGGCTGGCTTTGGTTTATAAAGCCAGTATGAAGAATACTTGCTCACAAGCAGCAGTAGGAAGGTTCGAACCCTATTTTTAGGTTTCTAACCCAAAGTTAGAAGGGTTGAAATTAGAAACCTATTTTTCACCCTTGGAATGGACAGAGCATTCGACTCATGCACACGACTCATTCTCCACCACCCCACAGTTTAACTGTTTTACTTCTGGTGAACAGGGATCAATACACAATCCCACATCAGCACCAGTAACAGGAGTGTTGTGGTTTAACCTCAGGCAGCAGCCAAGCCCCACATAGCTGCTTGCTCACACCCCCACCAGTAGGGATCGGGAAAGAACTGGAAGTGTAAAAGACAGAAAATTTGTGGGCTGAGATAAAGACAGTTTAACAGGGAAAGCAAAAGCTGCACACACAAGCAAAGCAAAACAAGGAATGAATTCACTGCTTCCCACGGGCAGGCAGGTGTTCAGCCATCACATGGGCCCCATCACATGTAATGGTTACTTGGGAAGACAAATGCCATCACTCCAAATATCCTGTCCTTCGTCCTTCTTCCCCCAGTCTGATATCCTGAGCATGATGTCACATGGTCTGGAATATCCCTGTGGTCAGTTTGGGCCACCTGTGCTGGCTGTGTCTTCTCCCAACCCCCCATGCATCCCCAACTTCCTTGCCAGCAGAAAAAGCCTTGGCTCTGTGTAAGCCCTGCTCAGCAGTAATGAAAACATCTCAACATTATCAACACTGTGCAGCACAAATCCAAAACACAGCCCCATAGCAGCCCCTGTGAAGAAAATTAAATCTACCCCAGCCAAAACCAGAAGAGGTTAGAGTTTGTCTAAGGTCAGTAGTTATGAGATTACAATATCCCTTTCATCCCCACACCAGTATTGACTATTGCTTCTACCTCTCTGAAGCAGAGACATCTCTCTCCTTAACTTTATTTGATCCAAAACAGTTGTAAAATCAAGTTATGAAATTTAAAAATACGTAAGGCCAGATTTTGTTGTGGCTGTCCCACAAGTACGCTGCTGAAGGAGCACTGGGGCAGAGCTCAAAGCAAAAAACCCCCTGGGCAGGACTGTGCCTTGGCTTCATTCAGAGGCTACCTAACCTCAGTAAACCTGCAAAGCTATCTAAGCTCTGCAAGGCCTGTCTTTGGACACCAGCACTGTCCTCAGCCAGCTGGATACAAAAGTCATAAATCTAGTCCAGGCTGCTCTTCTACTTATGTTAAAATTTGGAGCCACTTTTAAATGAGAATTCCAGATTCTCAGGGCTTTTGTATCTCTTTTTCCTACCCAAAAAGAACAGAAAAAGGTGTTTTTAGAGAACTGTTCATAACTCAAAATTTTGCTTTTTTTATATATTGGAATTTGTGTAAATGGCCTCTGCCATATTTGTCAAAACTCTGCACAAGTTTTATGAGCTGCAACAATGATATAGTAATGTCTGACAGGAGCTGCCTTTGCTGTCCAGAGTATTTCCAATCACCATAAACTTAAATCACAGCTCTCTAATACTGAGTAGTCCCTGTTGGCCAGAAATGGACAGGAGTCAGCAAGTTTTAAAAATAGTTTACCTCTGGGATGCAAACTGACAGTAAAGTTTAGTAACAGTCTCGTATCATTGAACAGACATTTGAGAAGCTGATTTGGCGGAAGAAAAGCTAAAAAGGAAGGGTAGGCAGAGACTCACCAATTTGACCCTCTGCCCAGGGGTGGCGCTGATTTCCCACGTGCACTCCTTTCTGCTGGGATACTTGTCAGGCCAGTTGGGACTCGTGATGATGCCATTGGGACTGTGGATCTTCTGTTCACACTCAGCTGTGCCAACAGTGATAGACAGCATCAGTTAGTCTGGGGGATCTGCATTCAGAGGTAGTCAAAAAAGTACTATATTTTGTCAGGGCAGCCTCTAAATGGGAAGGATCTTTAGGAAGATAGGTAAGCACACTCCTCAGAGTGTACAGTCATGTTCTTCCCCTCAAGCATGCGCTTCAGAGCATTAACCCAGCATGCTGCTTTATGGATTGCTGTGAAACATACAGTGTTGTTTACAGTGGATGGCTTTTTTTTGAAGAAAGTATTATAAAGGAATAAACATAAGATAAATATTAAAAATTAATCAAATACTTTCCCATTCCCCCCATCCTACATGCAAGTGTGTAAATCCATATAAAAAGTCTCACTACTCCAACTTCAAAAGAAATTTCCTCAAATTATTTATTTCTCTTCTTGCTAATTTTCACTGCAACTACAAAGCAATCAATTTGATTTCTAAACCACAGTTTCTAGGTATACATATACACAATTAGAGAACACCAAAGACTAAACTGTATGTACAAAGAACAGCTTAGTCACTGACTTTGTAACTAAACCACTAATACCCAGAACTAAAAGAAGGCATTTTTGTATTTAGATTTTTAATTATCTCAAATTGCTTTCTGAAAACCTGAGAATTATTTGGAAAGAAACTTTTAGAGCAGGCAAGTATCATTCCAAAACCAGTGAAAATGCAAATGATTCACAGAGGGCATTTCTTTACTCTGAAATTAAATCCATGCTAGAAAACAACATTGAGAAATCTCAGTAGCTCACATGATACTGCACACTTGAGGTTCATTTGCAGACAATCTAAATTCTACTTAAGTCCCAAGGCCTATTGCTTTCTTGGAGGTAGCCATGCCTTGAAAGAGTCTAGAGGAAGAAAGACATATAGGGCTTTGACTGGAACTTAGATTGTCTGAAAATGTCACCTAAAATAAATTCCAAAAGGGTAGATATGGTTTCAACCTGACTGTGAGGAAACTAACTGCTAGTGATAGCAGCAAATCACAACTTTACCAGGCTTCTCTCCAGAAACTCTACCCCTCTGTTTAATACAGCCCTAGATAAATGCTTTATCAGAGCTTTAAATATTGTACACTTCACAGAACTATTGAAAGTAGCACTCTGTGCCAATGAGCCTGAGTTTTCCAAACTGCATTCCTGTGGACCTCAACCTCAGCCCACACAAATGCTGGGGATGGAGGGGATGGAAAAGGGGAGGGATTGTTGTAGTGCTTGAGCCCAGATGTCTAAAACCCCTTCATACCAAGAACTTATGTCCTTTCTTTTGAAAGGAGAGCTGCAGAAAGCTTTCTGCAAGACATTTGTGTAACCAACCACTCAAATGCCTTCCTACTCACCTTCCTTGCAGTCATGTTTATTTTCGTGGAGCACAAATCCGTTCCGGCACTGGCAAACGTAGCTTCCTACTGTGTTGATGCACTCGTGCTGGCAGCCACCGTTGTCCTTTGAACACTCATCCTTGTCTACAAAACACACAACAAGCTCAGGTGAGCACACAGCTCCCAGACCTTGCTACCAACAGGAGCACAGAGCCTGAGTCCAGGGAAGGATAAGCTACAGCACAGTCACTTTTCCCAGCAAGGCAGTTCTATGGTATTTCAGTTCTAGCCACTCTTTGCCCAGCCTGCAGCCTTGTGTGTGGCACAAAGAGTCTGTCTCATCCTTCTAGCAAATGAGGGTTGGTTCCTAAGGGAGAGGAATACTAGTAAAACCAACAAACTAGAACAAAGCAGGCAAGAGATTTACCAGCTTTTACTCTTTCAAGAGGTCTAGCTGGTAAAAGTTTCATAAGTATCCAGTTTTATTTTAGTAAAGAATAGTAGTGTAGTTTATAGACAACACAAATTATTCCAACTTTATGCAAGTTCCACCATTTAATGGTGATATCTTGAAAGGAACATATAGCTCAACCACGACTTCAATTTCTACACATTAAACATGCATGAGAAAGATTTCAGATAAGCTTTTCTAATAAGTTTGGGTTTTTTCCCCAGCAGAGTGACAGTGTGCTTTACTTTTAACAAATCTGGACATTACAGAACATCACAAAAAGAAAAACATTTCATTGAAAGAAAAAAAGAAAAGAAATTGGCATTAGTTAGTTCAAGATCTACAATATAGCATGCAGTTCTGTTTATTAACATATAATCCTTCAAAAGAGCTTTTAGTCTGTTAGAAATAAAGCAGAGAGTAGTGGAGGAAATATGACCTGCATTAAACAGCTACAAATTCATTGCATGGACAAAAGCCAAACTAGATTAAGAGGCTGTCATTGCAGCAAGAGGCCTCAGCTGCCACACTTCTATGTCATTCAGCTGTTCTTGTTTTAGGTGAGGCTGGTCCCTTTAAAAGAGACAGACTGCCCCTGACGTATATATACATATGTGCATATATGTATGCACATGTATATAGCTATATATGTATACACACACACATATATATACATTCTTAGATATAAAAATGTATGTATACACACACACACACACACACACACACATATTAAAACCTCCCTGTATTTTACTAAATGTGTCATTTTAATATGAAAGAGAGGAAGAAAAAGAGCAAAGGAATTTTGGTCATCCCAGAGGTCTGGTTGTTGCAGGTTTGGAATTCAGAGCATTTACCCCCTTCAGTCTTATATACCTTGGAAAGCAGCAGTTAACATTATCTCCAAGCAAGACATTATGCAACATTTCAGACTTTAGTAGGTACAGTAAGAACTTCTACAGCTTAGAAGCCACTATGGATAATTTAAGTCTCTTTTCATTGTCTTATTCTTGCATTTTTTCGCTGCCGTTACTGATGCTTATATTCAGTAACACAACAAAGAAGTTTGCATTGTAATTGCATACACATCATCTTCCTCTGCCAAAATGGATGCAGCACTTGACCCACTGCTTTGCAGGTCCTTCCATAAAAATCAGCTTCTACTTATAATACAAGATGAAAACGCACATTTATAGGTAAATTCTGCAAGCCAAACCCAAGCATCCACTGCATTTTGTACTGTAAATCTCAAATCTGTTTGCACTGAAAGCTTTTGGAAACTTTCTGCAAATGTGAACAGATTTGAAGGTTAAAAAACAGTTGAAAACATAGATACCTCTTGCAATCATACAAAGATTTATACTACTTGTCATTTTGATTATGAAAGAAGCCTAAAAGCTCCCCAATATTTATGCACCTTGCAAAGCAAGTCCCTAACTGAGGTAGTAAATCTATGTAATTTCAAACCAAAGTTATAATCTTTGCAAAAGCAAGCACTATCATAAATTAATTCCACATTGCAAGTGAGGAACAGTAACAAGCAATTGAGAAATTAGAAATAATATGAACAAAACTCCTCAATATTTCCTCCTAAGCATTAGTTTGTAATTTTCCACCAAAATAACAAAATAAAAGGAAGGCAAGCTCAAAATGCATTCAAGTTAGGCTTTCAAGTACAGAGTAGGTGCACAAATTCTAAATAAAAACCCTGTCCATTTTCATCTTCCACCAAAGGCAGTGTTCAGTGAAAACACTGAAAAGTATGTTAACATTAAATAAGCTTATATTCTGTAAAACAATCTAATGAAGTGCACAAGCAAATAGTCCCATGATGATGTCCTCAGAAACCAAATAATGGACAGAAGGTAGAAAGGGGAAGTTTTGGAACATATTTGAACTACAGTAATTACTTGTACATAGTTAATCAAGGATGCAACTGTTGAACAAGCCTTCCTCACACTTCATAATTGAGAACAGACTTTCTGTCAAATTGATTGCCCAGTTAAAAAATTTGTGAAAAAAACCCAACAATTAGTCTGTATTAGTTACAAGAACAAATGTTTTGCCATGTAAAAACAAAGCCATTTGTTATACTGACAGATGGAAATGAGTCCCCCCAGTTTTGAATGGATACTTTCTTTCTTTTCTCATTTCAGTATTCCGAAGAAGGAAAAATCTATTCTCAACAAGATATTAGATTGAATCATTCAGAGGACAAATGGTCGTACCTCTGAAACCCTCAGAGGCCACCAGTCTGTGAATAATACGTACTCGGCCTGAAGGGACCTGCATCAAGTCCTTGCAAGATTCAAAAACAAAAATTTTCTCTTTGCAGGCAGCTTTCTTGTCTGTGGAAAAAAATGCACCAGGATGGCACCAGAGATGAGTTTGTTTTCAAGGCTAGAAACATTCTAGCTTTCTCTTTTTAACTGCTCAATTAATCACCACCCAAGAAAAGATGTCCCAACAAACCTCATTTCTACATTATATCAGAAACCATGTGCATTTTGAATGACTATGCAAAGAACCATATTTAAAACACTGAAGTAAATCTGAAAGGTAGGATAAATGGAAGCAGTTTAATGACAAATTATGATTGATTCCTAGGTTGTCTTCTCAGAAAGATCACAGAAAAAAAACTAATGAGTTTTAAAACATATATATATTATTATTATCTTTTTGGAGTTATTTAATACTTCTCTAGTCTTACAGGCCCAGCAGATTGTTGGGTCCTGCAGGCATTACTGCTACATCTTGGTCTTGTAATAAAAGCAGAAGAGAGAGACAGAGGACAGAAGAAACTCAGAGGGAGAAGAATAAACACCTAATTACCGGAAGGTTTTAGTTTAGAAGCCTAAATATCCAATTCCAAGAAGTTTTATTAAAAGTCTTTTTAAAAAATAACATATAGTGACCCCCCTAGTTTCCTCTCTTTATCCAAGAAACTTGGTTGTAAATATACAATAGAGTCTCTGTAGATCAACTAGATCCCTGCAGCAGCTCCTAAGTGAGCTGTCTTCGGAATTGTCCCATCAAATGTAAATTTTACAGAATGCTGAAAAAAAAAGTTTTTCTCACTTTCCAGTAGCACCTGTCTGGCTGTTAACACTATTTTACAGCCAAAAATATAATTACATGTTGTCTTGTATCAACATAAATACCTTCCTAATGCAGGTCATCTGTTGCCCTGTGTCACTGTTTGCTTTCACAGTTTATCAAAGCAGGTTTCAACCACCCAAAAACTGCTTTCTGTCGTCTAAGCTGGAGCAGGGCCATGCTTTCTCAACTCTAGCTGTGGTGCAGAATTCACCACCAAAAGAGTTGCAGAAAAAAGGAGAAGTTATTTGGCTGTGCTTGAGGAACACTTTACAGTTCCTAATCTTCACACTTACTTACTTAACTTATCCATCTTTTTCTCTTGCTGAGAATTGCATATGCCCTTTACTGTTGAACAGAGTGCAAGATGCATTGTTTTACTCATTACATTTTTTTTTCATTATATATGCCTTTAGAACCAAGTGCTTACACATACTTCTATTGTGATTTAACTAACAGAATTGCTAAATGCCTCCAATCAAGTATTTAAGTATTTCTACCCAGATATCATTTTAAAAGTATTGCATTCGGATGATTAATATACATATAAACAGGCCAAAAAACAACCCTTCATCAGATGAAAAGTTGTATTATCAACTCCCAAAAGGCAAAACACTTGAAGCCTCAAGTCTGCTCTTCATTGACAGATCAGTAGCATATTATGCCCATATTAAGGAATCCAGGGATAGGAAAGTAACAGTGTTTGCTGACAGGCTAAGATGTTTGATGAATTATTTGGAGATGACATCTTAGTTTTAGATATTTTAAGTTCAGACATTTGATTTGTCTCAAGCATTACAAAATTTCTGTTTTAATTGGAAAACATTGCTTTGTAATCCAGGTAATCCATGACCTATCTTTCCCCAAGATACACCAGTGGTGTAACCCACTCATTTAAAAAACGTCATTTAAGCAATAAATAAAATAAATGAATACATATGTGAAGATGAACTATTACTTTAAAGAGAACTGAAATTTAACTGACTATAAATGTATAAATTATCAGGAGGTCCAGAAAACACAACTTCTGAACAAAAGAGCTTACACAAATTACTACACTACCATTGCCAGTCTTATCTGAAATCGTGGTACAGATCTTCAAAAGATTTAACAAAGTTCATTTGCAGTTGTCAGAACTTGAACATGTCAATATTTATTCCTGTAAAAAGTCAAAGTCTGTGACAATTCCTGCTGGCACGACTAGACCTACATAAAATGACTATTTGTGTAAGTGTTTCTAGGAAGAAACTCTGTTGTATGCACATATGTATTTACTACAAATAATGAGTAAACCTTGAAAGCTTCCTGCTAATGTAAATCATAAATTTAAAAGTAAAAAATGCTACTATATGTAAAGATGGATCTTTGTAAGACTGTGATCAGAGAAATGTGATTTCTAGAAAAAAACAGATGCTTAGAGGAGGTAAAATGTTTGTTAATGTCTTTGTATGAGGTAAAACACCTTTTCCCCCTTTCTTAACTGCTCAATAAAAACACCAAAATAGCCATAATAGGAAAATCTTCAAAGTCTCAGCTGTTTGCCTTGGTAGATATTTTCTCATTTTCCAAACCACATCACTTCCACATTGTACAGATTCTTATCAGTCATAATTATCAGTTATAAACAGTAACCAATGAAATATAATTTCATTTCAGTTTTGATAAATATTTTAGCAAGCAAATGCTAATAATGATAGTATATTTCACTACATTCTAAATGTAATCTGGATTCTCCAGATTCAGAATTTTAACCACTATCAAAAAATCTGTGGCACAATTCAACTCCCAAATTCTTCTGTTTTACATTTGGTTTAGGGAAGTGGGCAGATGGGACAGGGGTTTTGTGCTGTTTCACACAAGATAAGATACCTACCCCTAGGAGTGTGTGGGTAAACACACAGGAAAAACAAAAAGCAAAATTTTGCTACAAACACCAAGTGGTCTCCTACCAAAGTCTCTATACTCTGCTCTCAGCGGGTAATTGCAGTGGCCACTGTTGTGCAAATATTTCCTCACATCTTAAGCTTCACTCATGTCTAACCTTATTCAACAGTGTATGTCCTCATATGATATAAACTTCCACTGCTCTGATCTGCCTCAGTAAAATTACCCTCATAAATAAAAAGACACAGCTTTTTTACAAGATCAAGATCTTAAACCCTCTTCTTCTGCAAAACATTAAGAAGTGCAAAGTTTGGCGCAGAAGTACCCATAATGTTAAACAAATGTTGTACCACAAAGTGGTAATTTCCCAACAAATGGAATATATTAAGAGACCTGAGCAGAAAAAATACAAGCGTACACAGCATGCAATTAGTATCACATTACAACTGGGATTTGAAAAAAAAGGCAACAAAACTTAGGATAGAAGAAATCTAACAAAAATACAGAAATACAGCAAATTTTCTTCTGTCCTCTGTATCCCACAAAGTTTACTTGCCTCTGCTGTTATTTAAGTATATATAGATACATTCCATATATTTTCTGCAGACATTACAATTCAGAACAGTATTTTAAGATAGGAGAGTGGTTCATGTTTATGTACATAAAACAAATTCAAAGCTACCAGGAAAACCATAAGCAAAGAAGCCACTTATTTCCATACCAAAATTGTGATCATTTCACCCAGTCAGTGGACACTCAGAGGCACTTACAAGTACACAAGGGTACTTTTCTATACCTGAGAAGAAGTGTGCCTTGAAGCCTTTTTTGGATACAGTGTTGTCAGATCGAAACTCAATGCGCATGTTGTTGTACTGAGAGGTGATAACTTCAGGCACTTCTGTACCGCAGAATTTACCGTGGAGCTTAGAATCAGAAGAAAGGCCACTGCGAATCTCCACATAATCGTATTTGCAAACCTGAGAAGAGAAAGAAAGGAAAAAAAAAATTGGCTAACCAAAATAAAAGTATGAAGCTTTTTACAAATGCCAGAATTCTTATTGGTATATGCTGCTTAAATAATAAATGAACAGTATCATTCTTAATTTTCTCCTGACTGTGAAAGCATTTGTAAATTCCCACAAACATTTGTTGATTTTAGGTAAGAATATTTTAAGGTCACTAACACATTGCTATCCTATGAATTATGTTCAAAATTATATTTTTATAGATGCTGACCTATGTTTAATATCTAAATTTCAGGAAGCTTAAAAGCATTTTCACTTAATTTAAAAAGTAAACATTCCATTGACAGTAAACTAAAATCTAGAAACATTCATCCTAAAAATTATACCTATCCATGATATAAACCACATACCTCCAGCCTACAAACCTTCCACTGCTTGCATCTCAAAGATTTTTAAAAAATAGTAATTTTCACTTGAAAACTTACAAGGTTTTAATCAAAAAATATATATGATATATTCCTTTATTTCCAAATATGTAACTCTCCACTATTAAAACCATACAACTTTCATTAACAGTAGCACAGCTACAATTCGGAAGCAGGATGCATGCCATTTTCATTAGAAGGTTAAAACCAAAGCAATATAATGTAATAAAAAAAGCCTTATGCAAGGCCTACTGCTCATGATAATACTTTCAATGCATAATCCCTTGGTCAACTTAAAGCCATCCACCCAAAAACTTCTAAGCTTCTTAGGCTCAACTATCAATCATTTAATCAAAAATGTCCCAGTTGTCTGCAATTAATAGCTTAAGTGAAAACATTGGTCAGGAGGATTCATACAGAGCTTATATTGTCCATTAAATCCAAGTTGCCTTTGAAAAATTCCTATTTCTAGTCAAAAAAGAAGTGTCAGGGGAGCTGCAAGGGAACAATAGAAAAGGATGTTTCAGCCTTTGTTGTTCTCCTTCTCTATGAAAAACTGTCATTATTTCCAGTTGGTTTAAATATAATACATTGAAGATGTAGATTAAACTTCTATTGTTACTAGAAGAATTTTCATATATTGCAGAGTTGGAAAGTGACTAATTCAGTTGAAACTCTTTCCGCACAATATAAAGAACACAAAGATTCATAAAACCTGAGTTACTGCCACATGCTGATCTATATTAATTGGAGGACATTTATAATAATGCATGTGATTTTCAAATATAGCTCACTACACTGACAAATTCCAGCAATTTCACCAATATAACAGTGGTGAGTTTTTATGTTTCCATAGCTTTGGATCAGAAATGAAATGTAATTTCACATAGTTCTAACTTCCTCTATACTACATTGCATTGAAAAAAATTTTCAAGTTAAACTGCAAAATGTGAATGTAAAATATTAAAATTGTAACAGTGTAAAAGACATATTAAACCTGGTCCTAAATGGAGCACCTATAACAAAAAAAAAAAAAAATAGAATACTCGATAAATTAATATATTTTATGTCTGCACTCAGACAATATATTAGAATTTTCAAGATATTATACGTTTCTTTTGATTTTCACAGGCATACATCCTTACTACTATTATTAAACAGTATAAAGCCAATATTTAGTAGCAACTGAGAAGATGAAACTGAAGTTCTGACTGTTGAAAGACATTTAGAACTTTTCTATCTGCTTATGTTATATGTCTTGTATGACATTAGAAAAGCGATTTAACTTCGTTACACTCCAGGTGTTTTCCTTGTGAATCTTGATTAAGTACCAATAAAGTGGAGGAAAAACATTTTTATGATTTGTTCAAATGGTAATTAAATTTTAATTCTTTGGGATTTTTAAGTTTTTATTACCTCCCGTGCAGCTCTAGTAATTATGATTACAGGACATGAGTGTAACATATATGCCATTGAAAATGGAATTTCATGGACTTTAGAATCCACTCCAAATAATTTGGGGGGGGGGGGGGGGGAAATCTTACATTGTTTCCTTTGCAAATAATATTGCAGTATTTTGGAGAAGCCCTGGCTGATTCAGTTCTTAGTTACAAATTAAAAGTCCAGCTTTTATCCCTTCAAATACCCCTGCCCAAATTGTGGGCCATCCTTATACCAAATACACCTTAATGCCATGTGAAGAATACACATGTAAACTCAGTGGTTACAGCACATCATGGCTGGAGTGTGGCAAGGGAATTCAAGGATATGACAAAGTGCCCATGAAGCAGAACAAAGGCTGAAAAGGATGTTGAAACCCATATTTTACTGCTTCTCATCCAAAAAGCACTGCAACCCCCACCACTTTGTTTAAAGCTGTAAGGAGCATTCCTTACCACAAGGAAGGCTCTGTCCTGTCCCTCCTCCTACCTGGGCAGATGATCCCCCATGCCTCTGGGGGATGGCTCAAAAACTGCTGCTGTTCTACTGTGCCTTATTTCTGGTTCTGCTCTTTGCAAAATATTCCCCCAGTGAGATACCTGTAAGTGATTTAAATGCTCCCTCACTCCATCACTAACCACAGCTTATGTGTATTCTTTGTAGTCAGTCTGTAAAGATGATTTGGTTTCTCCAGATTTTCTTCTCTTGAATTCTTTCCAGTATGCTTCAGCCCCATTTGCTCTGTTTTATTTTGTTGATAAAAAAGTCAGCTGAGACTCAGCAGAGAACATTTTTTAAAATTTCTTGTAATACATATACATTTAGATGATATGTAAAAAGAGAGCTATTCTCTCCGTGTTTGTTTTGAAAGAATCCAGAAACAGTCCCAAAACGAAAACAAGAATATCCATGCTTATTGTCAGCATATGAAAGGTCAGCAAGGGTTTTATAAGACGATATCTATTTTCAAATGCTTGTGAAACTGTTTAGCGCATAACAGATTGTGCAGCTCTTTGTTCACGGTTACTTACTTCATTCCCTTCTAACTCAAAAAACTCAAACTTCATTGAAATTCGGTACTGTGTTGGGGCAACCACCTGCCACACACAGTTTTTGTTTGGAGGATACTCTTTTGGCCACCCTGGTGTGGTTATAGTCCCATTTAGCTTTGTCAGGAGTCCTCCACAAGCAGCTGAAAAATTAAAAGAGAACATCATTTCTTGACTGAAACTGTTTTACTATAAACAGAAGTACACTGAGAAGGATAAGTCCTCTCATTACTTATACTGCTACAGTGCCCAGAGAGACTAATCAGAATCTTGCTTTATCATGCTTGGTGCAAACAAAGAGAAGGAGACAGCCCCTATCTTGAACAGCTTGCAGGTTTGTGGGCACAGACAAGTTTCAGGACTACACAAGGCGTTATCATACTCATTCTTTTCCCTTCCCTCCAGAGACTCTGGTTATTCTCTCACAGCATTTCCCATGCAAGTCCTCTGATCTCACCGTCCTCCCCAAGACCTTGACCACTCCTCCTCTGACAGAGGGATACTTAAAATGTGCTTCTCTCCTTGATTATTGATACAGAATCATCCCTACCTGTCTCAGCTCATATGGCTGCATATGCCTCCCATGACCTACTAGATAGGGTCACTTCTTTGGAACAGCAATCACGTACACTTCAGTCACAATTACTTTTGCTGAAGTACAGATGTTCAAATAATAGAGAAAATGCTTATTATTTCCAAATATATGCCAAATAATCACCTCCATAAAACAGAAAAACACTGTACTATGTTCTTGAATGCAGTTCAACTAGCAAAGGATAAACTCATTAATCTTTTCCATCTGTGTAAATTTTTTTTTTTTTTTAAGGAAAGTAATGGGATTTAGAGAGGCTCTCAATCACACTCTGCTACATTGATATCATTACAGCTCTGTGACAGCACTGGAAATCATCCACAAATCTCTTTCCAAAGAGCTGAAGGCAGGAGCTCTACTCAACTGCTCTCTGCTAACAATGAATGTTTTAAAAACTGGCTATTCCGATCTTGCTGATGATCTCACACACTGCATCTACTCCATCTAACACAGCTGGGAGAACTCTCCAGTTACTATTACAAGGCTCATTTTGTCAACTCAGACACACACCAGTGTTCCTCCTGGTTCCTAGTTCCCCACACAGCACACTTCTTGGTAAAAGTAACCTAATGGGAATGGGTGGACTAAGACCCTGGGTCACACCTTGGGGTATCAAAACAGACCAGAAATAGCTTTAAAGACTGCACCCACATGACACAAACTGTCCCCTCAAATGATCTAGTCTGGGTCAGAGCAACTACTGCCAGATTTCGATTTCTACTTTGGAATTTTTTTCTACTGATCCTCAAGGCAAGGGCAGAAATGTGGAAATAGCGCAAAAAAACCCCAAACTTAATACTTTCTAATATGCTGCCATTGGTGGAGACTTGGATTAGAAGACCATGAAGCGAATTTCTGTGCATGTCACCACTGGAGTGAAATATAGTGCAAAGTTTCTGATGTGGAGACTTCTACTCTGGCATCATGTGTGAATGAATACAGCTAGCTCACCCTCCAAAGCCCTAAACTATAACAGGGATGTAATGTTCACAATGACTACATAGTAATTTCAATTCAGCAGTCCCAAGTACTATCTACACACAGTGAGTGCCACCTCACATGGAACAAATACATTCACACCTTTAGGGAGAGCTCAGGGTTTTTGCTCTATGCTGCATTACAGTGCTTAGAGAGACTTCTTTTGACAGAGTTGCTTTATTTTTTGGGTGCCAGGAATGTATCTCTCTTCTGTTTTTCAGAGGCAGGGGCAAGAGTATTCTGAAAGACTGCTAATCTTCTCTAATATTCTAACTTGAGTCAGCAAGCAGACTAAACTGAATTCCTTACATAAATTTGGGCTGATGATCAGAAGCCCAGAGATCAAACTTCTGTCTTCGTGGGCCCCTCCCCTTAGATTAAACTTATTTCCTTATTGTCTGACTACTATGTCCTCATCCAAATAAATTAGTTTTCCAATGTTCTCTTTATTAAAGGTGGGGGAGGGAGGGAAAACAACCAAAAAAAACCCCAACCATCTTGATGTGAGTCACAATCTAATATGCCTTTGATCTAGGACTACCACCACCTCACACAAACATAAAACAAACAAAAAACCGAAAGCAACCCCACAGATCCCAAAGCAAAATAACAAGAAAGAATTGCAAAGAAACTAGGCAAAACTACCCCAAATTGTGACAAATAAAGAATTAAAGCCAGGAAATTGCAAAAAAGAGAGACCAGTGAATTGCATCAGAACAAAACCAGGACTCCAAGTACTCCAATTTCCAAAATCCATTTGCTAGTCAAACAGATGAGCTAAGAATAAATTTGAGGTATCCCTTGATTTATTGGTGCCTATGAGTAAAAATCAAACAATAATTGGTGTGTAATGATCAAGAGCTAATGTTTCTTGCCCTTGATATGAAATATGCACAGAATGCAAAATGTTATCTCAGTTCAATCCTATGTTTACACAGATTTCCATTTCTTTCTTTTTTTTTTAACCTCCAAATGATTATTTGAACATGCTTTGTTCACCCTGAAAAGTCCACAAAGTGACTAGGAGTGGGGAGGATTTCTCTGAGCTTGGAGCTAAAAGAAAGGATCTTGCTCTTCCAGACCTGCCAGCTTCCCAGGCATATCCCAGTCAGAGGTGGTCAGAGGGATCATTAAATACCCTGATTCTGAGAAAGTGGCACATTACTCTGCTGGTAATCGTCTCTTTGTGCATGGTGAGAGACTTTGCTTTAGTGAGTTTGAGTAGTGTAATAAGTGATATGAAGTCCTACTTTGCACCGCTCCTGATTGACTAACAGCAAAATCTACAAAACTAAATTGCTGACAGACATCAGACGAACATGGGTCTGGCAGCGCTACTAAAAAGGGAGCACTGGCTTTCTGGGTTGGGTTCTACAAATCTCATGCTGCTCAGACAGAGCCTAAGAAACATGTAGCATTTCATCCAGGCAGTGACACTCTGAGAGCTTTGGGGGCCCATAAAACAGCAATACATTGTACCTTCACAACTCTTTTTGTCAGGACCAAGCTCGTAGCCAGGATCGCAGGCGCACTGGTAACTGCCCAGGGTATTTACACAGCGCTGCTCACAGCCACCATTGTCAGGTTTGGCACATTCATCTTCCTCTACCAAGACAGGGAAGAATGCAAAAATGTGTTAAACAATTACCTTCCTCAGCTGTAACTACTGGACCAATATTAACCCAGAAAGTTGTATGCATGCTATTATAAGATGCATTACCTAACACACTGTGGTTGCTGACTAGAGGATTTTCAAATGCTAAGGAGACTGGCAACGAAGAAAATAAAATTTTGTCCTTTGTGGGGTGTAGGTGCTTGGGCTTCTTTTTTATAGTTTTGGGTTTTTTTAACAATATCTACTGACAGCTGCAGAACTAATTTATAAGCACTTTGTGTGCAGCATACAGTAATTCAGGCAGCCATAATCTAAAGGTTGTACAAAGTATTGAAGGAAAGATTGAAAATCCATGGTAGGGTCACTTGAAGGGCACTTTATCTCCCACAGAATCAATCTGTGCATTATCCTGAATTCATACTCAAAAACAGATTAACAGAATCCTCAAATCCCAGGTTTTTATTCTACTGATATTAAAAGGAACAAGATGAATCAGGGCTGGGGGAGGGAAAGGAATTGTGTATTCTCTCTACTAGCTCTGAAATATGCCCATGAGAGTCATTGCTAAAATACTCCTCAGATGTTGGAATATTGTTTCCTCACACCAGGACAAGTAATTTCTCCGGAAAAAATCAGAGCTACTCCTCTCATGGCTATAGCCTTTAAAATTATAATTGTCTACAATAAAAACTATGAGTTAGGATTAGAAAAGCCATGGTTTGCTCTTTCCAAAAGAGCAAAAATGTTCTGATGGCATGACCTGGATTTCCAGTGCCATCATGGCCACACCACTGCCAGTGACTTTAACTGTGCCAAAGGCAGCACAGAGGGCAAACTACAAACTTTCACTGCATCAAACGCTGCAGGCATAGATGCAGTTGTGTGACATCCTCCTCTCCCCAAAAAATACCCCAAAATGAAGGAAGGCTATGAGGTCATTGCTCAATGTGATTTCTCATCTGGTTTTTTTGGATTTTTTCCTTGTTTACAGAGAGTAATAAATTAATAAAACAGACTAATCCAGAAAATGCATTAGAAAAAAACTTGAAAGATTTAGACAAAGAAAAGAAAAAAACTTTAACAGGAAAAAAAACCACTTACAATTATACTGTTGAACTTTATATTTGATATTACAATGTAAAAAATGCACCATTTTTTACAGAATTAGAGGTGTTTCAAAACAAAGTTGATTAATTGAACCTGAAGACAGCAGAAAGTTGCACTGAATATCTTCCTTCATGCTTTGGACACATTTTACTAGGAGATTCAAAAACCTCCATTGTTTTGTTTTGAATAAATTGTATGCCCAGGGAAAAAATACATTAGAGACATGTACAGTTTATTAGTAAAAAAGAGCGAGAAATATTTTTAACATCCTTTCATAATTTTCGTAGTCCAAGAAGTGATAAATTGTTCACAACTCCGAAAATATGCTTTAACACTTACCTTTAAAAAAGTTAGCTGCAAACCCTGCTTTGTTAACAGTTCCATCAGAAACAAACTTCATCCACAGGGTATTAGAGGTAGATCTAATGTCTTCTGGCTTATCATAGCCACAAAAGTGACCAATTAAAGGACTGTTCTCATTTGTTCCATCTCGGATTTCCAAGTAGTCATATGCACAGTTGTCATGTCTTTCAATCTGTAAAACAGAATTTTCAAAGTGACCTACCTCAACTTGACCATAAATGTCAAATATCAGTCAGATAATAAACAGAACTGGTATTTCTCCAAGTTAAAGTTAAGGTCTCTGTTCAGGGTTCAAGCAGGAGGAAGATGAACAAGCATCATTGAACTGATTTTAACTAAACTTGTTTTCTACAACAAAAAATTATTGAAATGTTACTAAGGACATAGCAGTCTAACTGGGAAAAAAAATAACTAAAAAAGACATGCTCACTCACCCCTACCTTTCCTAGTATTCTGTCAAACTTCTACTCTGAGCTCAAGTAAAGTCCTCTTTGCTCATGTACACTCAACTGAAAAAATTAATGGCTAAGCAACTAAACAGGTCAGAAATATTCACTGTTTCAGCAATATTAAAAAGCTCCATTTTGATTCATATGATAAGATTTTTAGGCTCTATCCTTCACACAGAGCAAAATTTTGCATTTGTCACTATTCACTAACGTTGCAGGATAAAGGTAAACACTTGCAGTGCATAAAGAATTTGATGCATCTGAAGAATTAGATCCTAACACACATCTAAAATGATCAGCTGTTAAGTAGTCAACAGAACAGACAACAAAAAGAAACTCATCATTTTTCTGTGGCTGATGTGTCTAGTCTCTGTTGCACAATCCCTGATTTCAGGTGTCGTCTTTTGATTTTATGGGTCAACGAGTGAATTTTCACTGAACTGATGTAGAAACCTTCCAAAACCAGAACAACTGAAAACTTCCCTTTTCATTTAAACTTCCTGCTGGATGACATCCGAACACAGACTAATATATGAGTGGGCATCTGTGCACGTCTACTTGAGTAACAAGCCTTGTGCTCTTTACATAATAGTATTTGCAGAGCCAGTCAGAATGGGAATTGCACCAGGGAGGAAAGCAGTAGCAGCCCAAATATGACCTTGTCCAGGAGCTAGATAATTTACAATGCTTGTCTTTATTTAGAGTGTATCTTTCTCAATAGAATTAAAAACCCTCTAGAGCTGGGTCATTTTACTGCTGGAATACTTCACATCACTCAATCTTACTTATAAAAGAATTAACTAGATCCAAGCATTCAAAAATAATTCCTCTAAGAAAGCTCTTGTTCAATGAACTGGCTGAATCAGGAAACACAAGCGTAGGAATGGGGACGGTGACAGGATTGCAGTCAGATAGAAGGGGTGGGGAAAGCCTCAAATTTATTTCAGCACATCCAAATTATGTTAAAACAATAAAGAAATCAAAACTAAACCAAGCCCAGAGAAATCCACATTTGATCTCCAGAGAGAGCCTGTCTTGCACCTAAGCTTCACAGTAAGTAGAAGCATCCACTAGTTCTCTGCTCTAATCGTGTATCATTACCAACACAAAGCTCAGGAACCACCACGGACTAAGGAGCTTTCACTTAGCACATTAGGATTTTTTATGTAAGAGGCAAAATTGGGGGAAGGAACTGTTCGATTTTACGTCATTTCAGTGGCATCAAAATATGGCACTTACACACAACATTTCTCTGTCTTCTTTCCAACTTTCCAATGCTTCAAGCATTTCCATGCGTAATTTTCTCCCACTCACTTCTCTGTCACAGACCATATTGCCATTTACTGTAATTTCCTAGATGTTTGCTCAGGAAGTGCTTTGGGACAGAGTTTTAGAATGAGTGAGGAAAGTCAGGAAGATTTGGGATGCAATCACCTATTGCTGATTTTAGTGGTAACTGTATGTTTGCAACTAATGCAGTCAGGAATGTGTCTACATGAGCAATGGTAAGTTTTTGATAATATTGATTCCAAATTTTCATCAATCTAAACAATAAATTCATGACATCAGATTCCAATTTGAAACAAAGTCTGCCTTGTTATCTCAGTAAAAATTGAGAAGTGAACTGGTCTAAAGCCTACTAATATCAATGAAGGAACTGTGCATTTTCCATGTCTGTGGTCATTTCAGTACTTAAGACTTTTAATTAACATCAGTTTTTTCCATGTTTCCATGTTTTATGGGCAATATGGAAATTATGATTATTCATCAGCCCAGTGTAACACATGCCAAATTTCCACTGAGGTGAATTAGTAGCTTCTTTTCTGAGGATCACTTTATTTTGGGCAGAAGAGAACAGCTAAAAATACAGTTTGTACAGGAGTAAGTTTCCAAACTTCCTAAGACTATAAAAATCAACCAACTTGCAAAGTGCTATTGAGTTTCAAAAAAAAAAATCTGAAAGGTTGCCATTCTACTATATTAATTTAATTTTAGTTTACTATTAGTGCAAGTGATGCCACTACTATCAATATTATTATATTAAGTGATTAAAGTGTTACACCCATATATAACCCAATAGATAAGTAGTATGGTTTTGAGAAACAACCGGTGTTAAGGCACTTGGTAATCAATTAAAAAAAAACAACATTATAAAATGTGGGGTTTTTATCTGTACCTCAGGTTTTAAGATGATGTGGTACTATGATCTGAGAACACTACCATACAAAGGTCTGTCACACTTGTAATAGTCTCTACTCTTATCTCTATCTTCCTTATTCTTCCTACTTCCTATTTGTTCCTTGAGGAAAATCTCCTCACCCCTAGTGAGTTTGGTTGTAACTGGACTGATCCCATAAATCCTGTTTACTGGAGCACTAAAATTTCACAAGATTGATATTACATGTTGATGAAATATGTGAAACGTTAGCAAACTGAAAAATTAAAAAATAAATTAAAAGTTTTTACAGAAAAAAGCATTTCCTTTAGGAAAGTGAAAGATACCCTCAGCTCCTGAAGGCCTTGGAGAAAACTCTGAATTTGAATGGCGTCAGAGAACTAAGTTGAGAAAATGCCAGAAAGATTACTAAAGCAGGCATGTAAGTGTAGGAAAACACTATGAAATCTCCCAGAGAAATGGTAAGTCAGAGACATTCTCAACATCCATGCTCAAAAAAAAAACCCACTTATGTGTAGTTTCAGGTTTAGAAAAACAACAACAAAACCAACCAAATTTAAAAAAACAAATAAAACCCCCCATAAAAACATACAAACAAACACTCCAGAGTATCTTTGTCTTACAGCATCCCCCCCAGCAGAAAAAAAAGAAGATAAAAAAAAAAAATTGAAACAAGCAAACAAACAACAATTAAAAAAATAAACTAAAACTGAAAAAACAAAAAACAGAGAAAAGGCTATGAAGAGCAAATCTGGGAGCACTTCTATTGCAGTAAAAATCTTTACATTACTTTTTGTCATTGTTAATATTTTTGTTCATAAAGTCACATTGAAGTACAGGTAAACATATTTGCCTCAGATTGTAGACTTCAGTCATAAAAGGTGGCATATATGCCTAGTAAAATCAGAAGATCAGATAAATTTTATTCCCTAATTCACATAAAAATAATTTAAATTATCTCTATCTTCACAGACTTTAACAAGGTCATTCAAACAAGACGATTAATATGAATCTGCTCTACAAACCATCCAGATTGTGTTAGCTGGTAAGATTGGACGCCAAAAAAAGTTCTTAAATAAAAATTTTAAAAATCCCAAACCTCTAATTTCCAAAGAAGAGTCTTATAAAGGTGACTGTAACAATGAAAAAGGTGTAGTTACCAGTCTCAACATCTCTACTGTCACACAGACAGTGGAAATTATAGCAGCCAAAGAAGAAAGTGTAAACCTGCACTCAGTGGAAAATGTGTTGCCCACAGCAGGCAAAACAAGATGACTCATTGATACAGTTTGAAATTCTCAGCTTCCCTAGTGCTTTCATTTCAGAATGAAGGTTATTTATACAGTTATTTTTTCTAGTATTACAGAGGGATAATGAGAATTCCTCGTACTTAACTGTACCTTTCAAAGGACAGAGAAGTAATTTTCTCACAAACACACTGCAATAACTCTCTGGCCTGACAATTACTTTTTTCTATCTCAGCTGCCACCAAGAACTGTGATTTTTAAACAACTTTTTGTTTTACTGGGCAGTGCACCAAGGATTCAGTCCAGAGAGGGACTCAGTATCAAAAACCAGAACACCTACATTCAAGTGCTTGGAGCAGAAATGGAAATTGGACCCAATGATGAGTGTCCAACGAGGCACTCCAGGGCAGCTTCCAAAGAAACTCCCACCCTCAGCAGGGAGCCCAGTGGATCATCCAGTAAGAGATGCAACAAAGACAAATATAACAGTCTTGTACCTGTCTGGGGCACCTCACTTGGTGCTCAAGGGCATCTTGCCACTCTGGAATTACAGCTCAGACTCTCCCTAGAAAAGTATTTTAAGTCCCTACAGTTGGCAATTTTTATTTTTTTCCTTTCAAAACACACACAGTAGAAGCACCAACTTGAGACTACCCCCTGACTGTATTTCTGCTCAATTTCCTCTTTCTTCTTAGGAGGTGTTAGTCCACATGCTTCACCTCTAGAGAGTGCCATAATACTAAACAGGCTGGAGGAAAAACTGGACATTTCTTCCTACAGCCTTAATCACTTGTCTACTAAAATGTTCTGTTCTTTGCTGAGCCTTTGCTTCTAGTATTTCCTGTAGGGTGAGGCATAGGCATGCCATTATCACACCTGCAAATAGTCCATAACTTGGTGATTAGAAAAAGCTCCTGGAAGATAAGGAGAGATGCAAGTTTGATTCTCCCAGCAGTGATACTGAACTGAGGTCAGTTTAAGCAAAACCGCATCACACGCATAGACCATTGCTGAGCAGCTGCATGCAGATCAAATATTGCAGCAAGATCAAATATTGCAGCAAGATCAAATATTGCCACTTTTGCAGAGGCAGAGGACCATCTCCCTTGACATTACATTAAAAAATACTGAGCACCAATGGCAGACTAGAAAAGCTCCATATCCAGTCAGTAAATTATGTAAAAGGTACTCAAAATACTGTTCATTTTCCAACAGTGCTTAAATAAAGATACTAACATACTATGTTAAGTGATCTTGAGCCAGGTCATGCAGACTCTGAAGGGCATTTGGAAAACTCTTTGAGCAGGGGAAGCTGACCTTGCCTGCACTAGAACTGACATTAATTCAGGATTTAAAAAAAAAGGAAAGTTAGGTAGAATCTGTGAAATTACTAAAATTTCTATACTTTACATTCATAATTGATGCTAAAGTCCCAAACCCTTCTCTCTCACACTCAGATCTTTCTATCAGTCATAGCAAAAATGTGCCATAACCCTGAAGTCTGTCTGTAAGACTAAAATATGTCACATTAGAAGTTATAGCTATGTTTACTCTACCTGTATTTATATCTATGTACAACATAAAACCAAGGAATTTAGATTTTTAACAAGTGTTCTTCATGCCATTACTGCTGAAGCACAATGAAATACCACTAATTAAACTGTGCTACTAAATTTATCTACAAAGTTCAAGCCAGTACATTGTGTAGGAATAAAAGAGACATATGAAATATTACTTTTTCCTTTTTATGTAACAGTTTACCACTGTTTAGCAATGTTATACTCACTGATGTATACTAAAGACATACAAGTATGATTCATGACATTTTTTTTCTTCCCTCACTAAGTATCAGTTTATGATCTGAATATTAATTTTAGGGTTTCTTTTCTTCTCAAAACAGAAGCCAAAAAACACAGTATTTTTTTCTCCAGACATACATTCCTTTTTAACAATAAGACTTAGCAAAGGTAAAAAGTCCTGGTTATTTAACAGAACATTAAAGTAGCCTTGCTGAGCTGGATTATGTATTTGGTAAACTGTGACCATCTTCAGTAAGTTAAACATTCTCATTCAAATATTAGAGATAAGATAAAAAACCTTCAATCTTGAAAATTTCTGTGGAAGGGAAGGTTTCATGGATTGTGGAGGTAATATTTCATATAGAAAATTCTTAAATTCATTCACAGGTTTAATAAGTATCCTCTTAAATTCCACTGTCACTTAGCTACTCGATGCTTTTCTGAGATTAGTTAAAAGGCTTTACCTCAAATGCTTGAAAGGTTAATCCTACATTGTAGTTTTCTGACACTGTTATTTTCCACACACACTCCTTCATTGGTCTGTAGTCATCAGGATAATTGGGAGACTGGATCTGGCCTTCATTTTTGTGGATTTCACCTCCACAAATAGCTGATAAAAGCATAACATTTGCACTGTCAATAATGACATTTTCTGTAATATCCCCATGCCCAAACTGACATTATATGCTCCCATTTTTAAAACTAATAATAAGACCATTCTGGAAAGTAGTTAAATCTACCAAGGATAAATTATTGAAAACATAACTGATTTTAACCATTATATGTATTTCAGTTAGCAGATGTAATTTAGCATTTCTAGTAGCTCTAGACAAGTCTAGAGTGTTGAGTAAGATTTTGTAATCGTGGATATTCCAAATCTATACGTTTTACAGAATATATTTAAAAGGTCAAAATAATTAAATTTTTGTTCACCCTTGAAATATACTTAATAAACATCATTAATATTTACTAACCTTTAGAGAGAGACAAATGAAAGCAAAATGTCATCTTTTATAATGATCTATGCATTTTAACCTACAGTTTATCACTTCAAGCTTGCACTCAGTTTGAAGAAACAGCTAATATAAATAAAAAATAATTTCATGAAAATACAGGCTTATTTTAAACAGATGAATGTTGACTTGCTAATATACCCACAGTATGCGACTGCCTCTACTAACTATTCCCACAGTATACGGAAAATATAAGACAGATTTTTCTTAAGGATAAACAGAAAGTACACTCAGGAATCTTTGCAAAACACCAGGAACAAGAAGATGCATATTTAGTTAACTAAAGACTGGTTAAAAAATGTTTATGATTATTATCAGTGGTTTCCCTGAAAAAGAGCTCAGCTGAAATCCGATCACACCAGGAGTTTCAAAATGCCATGTCTAGTAAGTTAGCACCTACTGTCTCTTAGTGATAAAATACTAATTCATATGTTAGTTTTGGCGGGGGATGATTAATATTCAAAAGTATCTGGTTAATATTTTATTTCCATATTCAATTCATTTTTAATGCTCTAAGAGGCTTACCTTCATAAACTGCTGCAAAACCCTTCCCAACCCAGTTGCTGCTGCTGCGGAACTCGATCCACATCCTGCTGTCGGTGGATATGAGGACGTCTGGCAGTTTGTCACCACAAAACCTGCCTAAAAACATGCAACCAGTAACTGCATTTTCTGCCGCCTCTGAAGCCAAATGCTGCAAACATTTATACAAGTGTTTGACATTATAAGCAGAAGTAGCAGAACCGACTCAGTGGAACTATTCATATGCTTATGGTTAAGCACTTGTGTTTCTGCAGATCAGGACCTAATACACAAAGATTTTATTACAAAACTTTCAGAACTTTTTATTGCAGTCAGGCTCACAAGTCTAAGCATAAAACCTTAGGGGAGTTAATGAAAAAAATGATTGTTAAAATTTTTTTCTATACATAAAAACACATGCATTTTGGAAGGGGAAAGTGAGTACTAATCTTAAGAATAGAAAGCAATATAGGTTACAATAATACAGCTCATTGTGCCTAAGGACCAAAGAGATTTAAAAACTAACATCTAAATGGCCTATTATACATTATCCTCTTAAATTCTGCCTAGGTAGGTAAAATTTCTGTTTTTCTAGGTGATAGGAAACAGGAGAAAAGGATAATTACTGTCTGGTCTTAATTGTTTCTTCTTTATTGTCTGCCCAAGGCCAAGGAAATAGACAGTCCTGTTAGAAAGCTGTCCTCTGTATCTGGGCACTAGTATTACAGAAGGTGAAATCTCCCCACCAACCTTCTGAATTAAAATAGGATGACTGCAGCTTTTACATATCAGTTGCAACTCAAACTTAATTCATTATTGCTTTGCATATCTCTTCTCTACAATAGCAGGGAAGGAAACACAAGGAACAAATAGCAGCAATCTACTCATAATCTTAAAGATACAGGCACAGATATCCTAAGTACAACTCTACAGCAGGTGCATGTGTTCATCACATGATCTATGGATTTCCCATCACATGCTCTACAGATTTGTCTGCAAACTTCCCTGTTTCTCTGAACAAAACCATGGCAGCTTCATATTTCAATATCCATAAGCAAAGAAAAAACTCGCACATTCTGTAGTTTGCATCTTTCCACACATGCAGCTGACAAATGGCTAGCTGCAGTGAAAGGAAGGCTGGAGGCTTGAAGTCAAACAAATTAGTTCTATTATGCCCTTTAGAAGTTTTTTCTCCATCCCCAGTTTAGATACATTCTATACACCTAAAACCCAAGATGTTTGTTTTTGGGTTCAACAGCAAGTCCACTGAGAGCCCAGTGAGTGTGGCACAGTGGACAGTGCAGCATTTAACAGTAGCATACCAAGCAGAGAGGATTTTCTCCAGTAGCCATCTCTTACTTCAATATAGTCGTACCAACAGAGGCTGCTCTTGTAAAGGTCCATGGTGGTAAAGTTTAAAACTATCTGCAATCAGATGAGAAGGCCGAAATAAATCAAGTGTGGTTAATAAGAGAAAAACAATCACAACAACGTTCCGCAGAACTGAAGCCAGAGTGGTCACCTGTAATGGGATTCCAACTAGTTAGACATTTAATTTACCTGTACTCAACTATTTTTTTGAGTAAGTAAATGTTTCTTGGGAACATGAAATGTTTCTTTTATTTAATATTATATATTTGAGCAGATTCAAGACAAACTACTCACATTTAATTGCTCACAGGGAGTTTCTCCCTGATTAATAAAAATTTGAGAACATTAATAAGGTAAAATATTTTGCTAATATAATTTTAAGTATGTTACTTGATAATACTATTGCCAATCCCTCTTCCATTACATTCTGACTATAATCAGCTGCCAATAAAAAAAAATTAAAATAATTGTTTTATTTTGGTTTTGACAACCTTCTACTACTGTTTTGACAAGATATTTTACTTGCAGGCACATAAAGGTTAATGGTGGACAGTAATCCTGAAAGTAAGATCACTAATAAGAAATGGTATACAGTCCTTAATGATTCTTTATGAAACTTAATAATAAAGCTTTTTATACAGAAATCTGAGTTCTTCACATTTATGGAACTTCTGAACTTGGACTCCAAGTTTTACTGAGAGCATCTGTGAACAGGCATATTTTCAATACATATGACAAGGACTACCCTTATATTAAATTACATAATTCCTGTTTTAGAAATACTTATCCTAAACTGCTATAAACTTACACTTTTAACACAGGAATAGGATTTGTCCTGATCACACCTTGACACAATAGCTACAGTTTAAACCCTGACTAACTGGGATAGTCTTAACATCATGTCCTGCAATTACAGGGATAAATCCAAACAGATTAAAAGTTAAGTAGATTTTGTATTATAAAATCACTTCCAATTAATACCTTTTTATTGTATTTAGGTGTATTTGGAAAAATAATTAATCTTCTTCAGAATAGGTTCCTCAGTATTCATAAACAAATATTTCAAACTAACTGAAATTCTTCTCTATTCACATTTGAGCGTAGAATTAGTATTATTTTAGCTTTGATCCTAGGAACTCACAATGGAAACCTGCCCTTATAAAACAAACATGAATTGCTGCACAGTAGCAAATACCTCACACTGCAAAAATACATCTCCATGGCAGCCTATGAAGCAGCTGCAAGTGTCAGTTGAAAGGAGAGGAATTTACCCTTAGTCCAGCTGCAAGGGAAAAATTATAACACCATAACCGGAACAATGAACCCAGTCAGTCAGTCAAGATGGTTTAATTCCATCTCAAACTTCTTCTAGGTTTTCTGCACCCTTTCATGGATATCTAAGCCATGGGACATTTGGCCCTCACTATTCAGGCAGTCCTTCAGTAAGATGTACTGAAGAAATAAATGCACAAATATTACCAGAATTCCAAAGCTACCTACTTACCATGAGAAATAAGAAGATCTGACTAAAAGTACAAAAAATTCATATGCTTTACTCTGCTTCGGTCTCTTATTACATTTCTAAGTGCTATTTGAATCTACTTCAGAGGATGGCAGAGAGATCATTCTCTCCTTCACACAGCAATTCTCCGTCCTTGGCAGAATTTTTCTCCCTCAACTTCTCCTTCAGATAAAGAGGCCACACCAACTACAAAGCTTTTGCTCTCCTCAAATCATCCACTTTGCAGTTCAGATTCCTTCTAAACACCTACCTTTTTTTCTCAAACCATAAGTAGGTATCTCTGTTAGTATCCAGCCATACTGCTTGAAAAGCCTGCTGCCCTCATCAGTCATGTCCTTTTCCACCCATGCCGACTTCACCCCATCTGTGCAGGCAGAGGGGTTCACAAGGGGGAACCCTTTTTCTTTGCCCAGATGAGATGCAGACAGCTGCTTAAGCTAACCCAGCTGGCTCTGTTGGAAGCAAGCTACAGAAGCCACAACCTATACCTCCTTCATTGCTTCAGCTCTTTAGAGCCTGGAGGTCGCTCCCCAGACTAGCCACAAGTTTTCCTTTTTCCATGATACAGCAGAAACATCAGGTTCTCTGTTCTTTGTTTGGAAAGTCACCTTTTTCCAAACCTTTGTTGCCAGGATAGAGTTGGCAAATGGATGGTTTCTTTTAGGTGTGATCATGTCAATGTCTCAAAGTGCTGCAATCTAAATGGAAACGGTTAAAGTTTAATGAGCCTCCTCAATGGCCCCTTCTTCTGAGACTGCATGAAATAACCTTCACAGCCTTTTCTCACTTTGACATGCCAAGGTATTTGATGATGCAGCAATTTCTTAACACTGACCAGAATTCATTAGCTGTACATAGGCAGAACCCCCAAACTGTCACAGCATGATTTCTGGTCATGAACCAAGCAAGTTTAAATATATTTAAGATTCTGATCTGCTATTCTGCAAAATATTAAATAGTTTTAATACAGACAAGGCAGAGCTTGGTCAAGGGGAAAGGATGGCTGAGAGGCTTCCCAGGAAAAACAATCAATGGGTATTTGTCAGCACAATTAAAGAATTATTGACTACACAGCAGATTCAATTGTGCTACTGCAGCTTCCGAGAGAATATACCACACCTCCTACTGCCTGAGATAAGAAAGCACAAACTATACAACAAATAACAGTAGTAAAAACCCAGGTTTCTGCAGGCGGCATTTTTTCCCATATCAATCGAGGATTTTTCTGTCCCATTTTATCTTTCATGTAAAACATTAAGGAAAATTGAAAAGTAGTGTAACCTATTCAAAAAGACAGGTTCAAATAAAACACTGTCACAGCTGCAACTCTCCCTATGCCAATAAAATTTCTACACACCAGAAGGCAGGATTTGCCCTAGCTGAGGGCATACATCATTAATAACACCATCCTCCCTCTGAGACTTTTCTATGTATAGATATACTGAGTACATCTGTTTGCCATGTAGTCTTCAGCCTCGAAAGTAAGAGGTGAATGGACTGCCTTGTTTTACTAATAGGAGCACATAAATTTCAGGTTGGTCTGGCAATTTATGATGCCTTGTGAATAAAAGGAATTCTGCAGCTAGTGCATGGCACTGCAGTCCCAGCCTTCATTAAATTTCTGGGCATCAAAGATCCGAAGAGTCCTTGCAGAAAGTAGCATGGATAGAAGTCCTCCAAACTATGCTCATACAATAGAATGCTAAATCTCAATAAATAAATGGAAAATATCTAGGCAATGCCTTTGCAGTTTATTTTTAGGTGACTAAAGTGCTCAGTGACCTTTCAGAACATGACATGCTGCACTCTAACCTCCGCACAATATTCCTGAGATTTATCAGAGTCAAAGCAGTAAAGGAACAAAAATTTGAATATATTTTCATTTTCTCTTCACTATATGACTGTGTTCTCACCATTCACTGATAAAAATTGGGATCAAGTATAATGCATGTCCAAGGTACCATGTACTAGCACAGATTTAGACCTCATGGCGGTAAGTAGGGCTCATTATCTCAAGACAGCAAGATAGCCAGTATCCTATGGGAATAGCATGGGCAAAACAGACTTTTTGACACTAGCACAAATATCATTTACTCTGTTCTTGCTGAACTATATGGAAACTAGAGAGCTGGAGGTCATAAAACTGCCCTACAGTCATGACTTGTCATGTAGAATTTCAACTAAAAAATTCTTATTAGTCTTTTCCCCATTTGAGGCAGCAGGTAAAATGGGAAAAAAATCCCAGTCCTCTCACATTGCTGATTTCAAGACAGGGGCTCTCCCCCACTAGGCTTTTGCACAGTATAATACAGCTTCAGTGGAGGTTACAAACTTAAACCTTTTTTTTATTATTATATTACAAATGTATTACAATTACACTGGTGTCCATAGATAGGTTTACACAAAGTTGGAGTATGCTGTGAATACTTAAATATGAGCATTAAGTCATACATTAGTATTTCTTTCAAAAGCAAATAATTGTAGATGAATGCTGATTTTTATTTTTTTTTAATTGAGGGGTGGAAAAAAACCTAAGCCATATTTGTTGTTATCACAGCAATATCTAAAACTCAGCACAAATATTGGGGGCATAAATTACTATCTAGACTAATTTTCATCCTTTGCACAAACCTTCTTTTATTCATCTCTTTTCGCTTTTTTCCCTGACAACCTGCTGTGCCACCCTTCTCCTTCCAGCAGAGAGTGTTTAGTTTTCCTCCTGTCTCTGGCTCTTGCCCAGAGGAGGGCAAACAGTGTCCAAATGACTTTGCTTTCATTCCTCACAGTAGCAAATGTCCTTACAGCTTCTCAGGATCTATTATAACATCAAGAGTATATATTCTTGGTGTCTACCAGGACCCTGACTTAAAAGAAACATGGAACAGTGTAATAAAATCAGGAGAAAATAATGTCCAATACATACAAGGTGGGAGACCGCTGAGAAAAAGAACCGAAATATATGGGAGAAATGCTGAGTCTTCCTCTTTGGACTTGCCAGTACTGAGTCCCATGTTTGGTTCTACATTTCAGTCTTTAGATTCTATATTTTAGCCTTCAGTATTTGAGTGCTTAATATCAGCCACTGTTTTATGTAAGGAAATTAACACCCTTTTTCCTGCATATTTTGTCTCAGCGGAAGCTTTTCATCACTCCCTCTATCCTTATTTGTTTTGAAGCAGCCTGATATTTGAGCCAATAATTTAAAACAAGATTTAGCTAGCACATTTTGGAAGCGTACAAAAGAATGACAGGTTTTGCTTTCATAAGATAGCACACATCTCTCTCCAAACTGCTCTCACCAAGCCCACTTTTTCCCCATTCTTTTTCCCATAAAACTGATCTGCAGAAAGTAAAACCATATGCACTAGAACCAGCACCAGGGAATACACACAATGTCACTTTCGTTACTGATATTATTACGGTTTCATTCTAGAAACATCTTATTGAACACACTAAGAATTTCCTTAGTTCCAGCCTAGCTATCAGCCCCATACAGCTCAGTCAGCTTGCCCGAGCCCATGCTGGAAAATGGACCATCCAGGAGCCTGAATGACTTCTGACATTTTCATACTGAATCATAAATTGAACTGGGTGACCATTTTAAAGGGAGTTCATGGTGCAAACGTAGAGCAGGTTGAAATCACACGTTCATTTCACAAGGACTAATAGATGATGCCACAGATCAAAGTCAAGTCAGTAGTACATCGCCCATGGTCCCATTTTTTTAATGACATACCCTTATTTTTAATAAATATGCATCCTTTGAACTTCAACTTAAAACTAAATAACCCCAACATTGTACTTTGAAAATAGTATCTGTGTCTCACTAAAGGAACATTAAAATACCTTCTCTCCTGGGGTCACAGAGATTCTCCATATGCAGTGTGTGTAGGAAGGATAACCATTTGGAAATCCAGGAGAAGAAAAGTTGCCTGTAGATTCCTGCAGTGTTTCTCCACAGGCTGAAAGAAACAAATTGCAGTAAAAATATAAAATTTAATGTGCCCACCGAAAAAAATTGCAATTTTCCAATATCTACTTGGAATACTTTTAACTCACTGCAGATGCAGAATGGAAAACAAACTAGTTAGTTTACAATTTACTCAAAGGCATGATTTTAACCCAGTCTGACATTCATTCAATTTCATGCAGGATGTTTTAATTCCATGAACTATTTCACTTGTGTGTTGTCTGCTGACATAACCAAAATTATGGCAGTCTTAAAAATATCATTGCTGTCAATCAACTGCAACATTATACATAGAACTCTTTTGGTAATAAAAAAACAGTTAGACATCCTTTAAAAACTAAAACAAATGCTAGCACAACATGACTTGCACCACACTGAAATTTTGTCAGTGGTTTCATTTAATTTAGTACTTTACCCACATGAGAGACAGATCTGACCTAAACACACTCATTTATGTTGGTATAAATGAGTTGTTGGTATAGAATCTATGTTGGTATAGAAAATTAAATCCTATATTCAACAAAGCCTCTTGCAAGAGTGATTTGTAGAGATATGAGTAATAAAAGCAAAGCAAATGTAAAGTCTTAAAATACCAAAGGCTTTTATATTCTTTATTATTGAAGCTTTTAGCACCCATCTCTCACCTGTCAATCATGCTGCCAGATGCTGCTGGACTGGTTAATAAATCATCTTCATACCAAAATATAACACTGGAAGTTCCTGTCACTCTCCACTATTAAAACTGATTTTGGTAGGGTGTTACACCTTGATCAGTCATCTTTTTTGACCTTAATCAAATTGTTTCACCCACTGATTTTGCAGCTGTGATACAAGATATGAATTTGAGACTATCCCATGACCGACAGTGTAATCAGATCTGCAGTGCTTTCAAATTACAGGGCTACCATTGCCAGAAGGTGAACAACTGTGTCATCAAAATATCAATGAATTATAAATTATCTGGAAAATCTTTAAATAAAAGAGGACAAAGGAAAGGATTGTTTATGACAAAGACAGACAACACAGCTGTAAAGGCTGTCTTGTTACAATGCATCTAAGATGTGGTCTGACAACTACACTGTAATATCAGGCATAAATTACATTCAAGGCACTAAATATGCTCTCTGACACTCAAATGGTTATTGTGATGAGGAGAGAAAGAAAAGATTGGCATGGTCCTCAAGAGGTCTAATGGCTACAGCCACCATCACTGTGTCCTTTAGGAATGAAACAGGAAAAAAAATTATTTTCCTCCCTTCATTTAAAAAGCGCAGTTTTATCTTTAAAAAATTGCAGGCAGCCACAGCAAATGACATTTCTGCACAAAGCCTTTTCAATGAAAAGGCTATATCTGTCATTAACCACAATTTATTTTCACCACAACCACGAACACAAACTTGAATAAGTTGCAGAGTCCTGTGCTGGGCTCCCCCAGAGCTGGTGAGCTGTGCTGCAGCTTACAGTGCATAGGTAAAGCACTTAAGAACAAGCCAACAGTGAAACTGCGGTCTCACTAAGGAGTACAAGACAGAGGAGCCCAAAGATTTGACAACCATGAGAATCCAAGTATTCCTCTCATCTGTTTTAGAGCCCTCTCTTATTCTTCCCCCCATGCATGACTTCATTAGGACTATGCTGGAACATTCCATGCTCCATATACACAAGATGTGTATACACTTAGAACAATGGCTTTTAAGTTGCAAAAGGAGCCATGGAGCATCTTATTTTTTTTCCCCAGGACTTAGAGAATAAAGATATTTAATATAAAAATTTATCTTATATCCACATTAAATTCCTGGGGGCTCTCTATCAAATCAAAATTGTTTTCAGAAAGACCTCTGAATTTAACAGAAGCATAAGAGAAACATGTAACTAGATAACTTCTACTAAGAATTAGGGCAATCAGAATTTATAAAATGCACTTGGGTTTATGTGTTATGCCATATTTATCTTTTAATTTTAAATTCTTGATTACTCAAGGGAACCATAACAAGAACATTTTATACCAATCAATAGCTGAATTAATTTTCCCTGGGATCGGAGCTCCAGGCTGGTTTCCAAAGCTGCTGTAGACAGGGTGATATTTGGGAATTTCTTGTTGAAAAGCACATTTCTCTGCAATGGGACACAGTTAAAATTCTACCACTAGAGAATGCAAATGTTTTCTTTGTATTTGGACTGTAGCAACTGCAGTATTCATGACTACGTTTATAAAACAGAATATTATAAAATTTTTTATAATGTTTGATTGTCCACTAGTAACAAAATCCACTTTGGGAGAGAAATGTGTAAGGAAAAGGAGTGGTAAGGGCCACTTATTTAAATTTCATTTCATACTTATTTTAGTATATTTCCTGTCAGAAGATATCAATTACAACTTCAATCTTATACAGCTCTACTTTATAAAGTATTTGTACATTTTTATTCCTTTGTTATTCATTAACATTTGCCAAGATTTTTTTCTGATGCTTTTCCACCCCTTTCACATGTCGTGCTTTGTATCAATTTCACTAGGGTAGACCACTTGCAGAAATGCCACTTTAGCTTTCTCCACACACATACTCTAACCATAAAAGCCACTCTGTTTTATGGCTTGAGAAGGTCAGACATCCAATAAGACTTTCTGTGGTTAGGAAAGAAAAACTATTTTTTGCTTCTCCTTGCAAAGATTAGCCCTGGGTGTAGGCAGCAGGTAGATTATATGCTTACACAAAGCAATTCCCCCCAGTGTACTCTGCGGCAATGTTTAATTACACAGCCGGTGTGTAACACCTCTCTGGGCTGGCCTGCACACACAGAAAAGTCCCATCAAGGATTACAGTAAAATCTGCAAATGATGAAGCCCAGGTCCTCCAGGACAGTTAGGGAACAGAGCCTCATTCCTTTTCACATAGCACTAGCAAATACATACTGTCATTTATGGCTAATTTGAGTTTACCCCTTTTCATTAAAGCCTTTAACACTTAGACGCAAGTCCGTACAACGAGGCATATATGGCATATAAAGCTGCCACAGAGTCCTAAAAATATCTACTGCTGATTTTGTATTTGTTGAATCTAAAACTTAAATCTGTTTACTACAACTCAGGGTCTTACTATTGACTTGATTCCCCTTTATAGTTATAGGGAAACTGTCTTAATCTTAAAACGCTAATCCACCTTATGCAGTGAACAAAGGTTGACTGTTGAAGGTGAACATTCTTTTTGAATCTAATAGAGATGGCAGCAACATAAGCCTGAGGAGCAGTAAGAACAGCACAAAAAAGAGACAGGCTTCAGCCTACAACTGCTCTTTCCTACACAGACTTTCACAGACCCAGGCAATTTGTAAATTTGCTGAACTTTATCCATCTACATTCTCTTCTTCTAAACAGATTTCTCCCACCACTCTGAGACTCCTTTCCTATCCATTATTCAGTCCCGTTCTACACACACATTTTTTGTTCTCTCTTCTGGCATACAAGTATGTTTCTCCACCATTTTCCTTTCTTATTTTCCAGCTCCTATAAAACTATATATGAACATTAAATCAACTAAAATTTCTATGTAAAACTATAAAGGCAGAGCTGTGTTGAAATTTTAGCAGTAACACCAGAAGAAAACACATTCCATCCCTCCATTAGAGTGTCTGAAAACCACTATAATACATCCAGCCTTGAAGTTCAAGTTTTATTCTCAAATACCAAGACACTCAAAATTCAAAATAATATTGGCAGAGGAAGGACTTCAACTTCGTTGCCTTCTTTCCCCTTATAATTCCATCCTGTAACAATATAATTCGGTTTTAAAATGTAACAGATCTCTATCAGCAATTACATTTTCCTTTTACAAAAATCCTAAGGAAAAGTTAAAAACAAACCAAAATTGCTACATTATAGAGAACTGGCACTTACCCTGCTGCTGAAAGGCAGGTTATCAAATGTCACTCCTTGGCTTCACTAATCTCAAAACTGTTTTTGGTCATTAAGCCCCTTCCTGAATAATGATTCTGAATACCCTGACTAGCTAAAACACCCTGGGAGGCTCAGCTGCCTCCCTGCTGTGAGGATCACCTGTAGTCTCTAGCAATCCTGAGCTCAACTTCATGTTCATGGACCCCAGAAAATGACTGGGACCAGCAACTGTTTACAGAAATAATCAGAACTAAAAACAAACATGCACAATACCATAAAATCTTTTATCATAGAAGTGTGGGTCTCAGGAAAATATTGATTAAGTTATTGCTTTCTGTATTTTCATTATATTACATTCAAGGCAGCACATATGAACACATGAAACAATGCAGGTATTATTAAGGATTGAAATATTCACTGCAGTTTTATTGTAAAAAACTGCTGTTTTATTGTAAACAGTTATCATGATTAATATCTTTGGTCTGAAATAGGAAATAAAACATACCTCCAAAACCAACACAGTGTCAGGGATTTTTTTGCTATATACTACAATGATCACATTCTTTACATAAAACCAAAAGCTTTATGTCTGTCTGAATTTTCTGTTTCAGTATTTGCTGGAAAATTTATGAGAACAAAAGTACTGTGCAACTTTCAGAGATTTGCTTTCTTTATTGCATGCTTCAGTTTGGGTTGTGTTATTTAGCTATGCAGCTTATATTAAAAATATTACTTGAAAAAATAGCATTTAAAATAGTATGCTATTTAACATTTGGAGAAAAACCTTCTGCCTTTTTCTCTCTCTTAAAACGCACTTTCTTTTATGGCATGGACCATCTAAGTAAGGTTGGAAAGCTGTCTTTTATCCCAAAGTTTGCCAAAGCTCAGTGCCAGAAAAGGAGCATGATCCTTCAACCACTATTCATTTTATTATCCGTCTGTGTCCACCAGTGCTGCAAAAAATATCTTACCTTCCAAGTGCACACTGCTACTGAACAACCACAGTGGTTTTACAATACTGTGAAACTAACTTCCAAGCAGACTTCAACGACTTTGAAAGAAATCATAACTCTCAGTACATGTCTTCATGGCATATATGCAAAGGATGTTTTCTCTGAACAACTCTTTGAATGTTAGCACAAAAAGAACATTGTATGTTTTACAGTTGACTGAAAGTGCATATTAGAGTATTATATTCACACTAAAAGCCTAGCTTATAATTTCTTTTCGTTTTTCTTTTCTTAAGTAAACATGATTGTACCTACTTTAACAGTGGTTTTACTTTTATAGACTATTTTTCCTCCAAAATTTGTCTTTTGCCAAAATATAGATGTACTCTGTTTATGAAATTGTTTCTCTCTGCATACTTTCATTAGAAATAATGCTGCCAAGAGTGTCATTATTAAAGTACTTTCTGTACCAAAAGGAAAGTGCAAAAATTGATCCCAAAGGAACAGTCGTTAAAGAAAAGGTGTTAAAGTGGTTTCTCCTCTGGCAGGCCCAGAAGCTCTGTGCACGTTCCCAGTACATACAAGACTATGATTCAGCATACTTACAGCACAAAGGAAAAATGTATTTCAGCTGAAAAGTGTACATCAAAATGCACACCCTAATCCCCAAATCTTCAGTAGATCCCATTGCTCCTGGTGCAAATTTGAAGCATCTCCATTGTTTTAACCCTGATCCCTTTCTTTAGTGCTTCTGTATTGATCAGGAGGTTAAAAGTAGCAATATATCTAAGTTGAAACAGTTACTGACATTTCATTAACTCTCTTGAGGAGCAGTAAGGCTGTAAGCTTATGTGGCACAGAGCTGGGATGTGTAACCTCCCACAGGGTCCTTGCTGGTAAATTCTGACTGAGAGATGGCACTTCCGAATTTCTTTGATTCACACCAAAGGTTAACAGTGGTATCAGCCATAACTAGAGCAAGGAAGTTGAAACCTTTTCCTTTGAGATTTCCAGCATTCTGGCAGCATTTAATGAAGAAAGGGGCACAGAGTTGACTCTGGGTTACTCCAGGCTTGCCACTGATGTCTCCGAGACAGATTGCAACTCTACCACACTATTTTGAAATAAAAAATTAATATGCATTCAAAATATAGGATGCTAGAATTAGGCAGAAGACATTAAATGGTAAAGGTATCTGCTGAAACTGTAGAAATTTTGTAACAAGGTCTAACCATTTGATCCATAAAAGAGTTTACAATTTAGTTGCCCTGGCTTGATATTTGTCAAATTTTAAAAAAATAGAGTGAGTCCAGAGCTGAGTACAATAATTCATTTTGTTCCTTCTGCATTCAACTTGAATTCAAATAAGGGACTGCAGCCAGTATGCAAACCAGAAGTGATATTAGGCATATTTCTTTTTTTTTTCCTAGTTGTTGAACAGCAAAGGAAAGCAGATCAAAATGTCAATGTTGTTTCATACAGTTTATCTGTCCTTAGGTGCTTTGCATTCCAGTGACCTTGTCTATAAGATATTTTATGATTCAGTTCTTGAGCAGCCTAGGTCAGCTGCCAACACAGAAACAGACAACTAAGAAGCTGACTCAAAAAGTTTATCATTCCTCTTGAACAACAAGTCAAACAGTTGCTAGTATGTGGGTTTGATTTGTTTGTGGTGCAATACCTGGACATCTATACAGCTTTCTTGCCTGTGCAATATCTCCTTTACTTAGACGAGTACGCTGGCCAATGGCAGGTCGTATACCATTGTCATCACGGGAAGGGAGAATGGTATCCAGAAACATGCCCCTAAAAAAAATAAAAATAAAAATAGACCCCAAAAACCCCTATCAGGTTTCTGTCATAAAACTCTCTGAGTTCCATGAATGTGTATCTGTTTTGTAAATTTGGTTTTTACATTTGGCCTAAATAAGAGGGTAAATACAGAACTTTAAATGCACAAAACATGCCACAAAATTCCTCAGGTTGGCAAACTTCATGCCAAGTTACCAAAAAAGAATCTTCTCTCAGTACATCAAATAACATATTAGTTTTTATATTTCTGCTAGACAGGAGGAGGAGGATCAATTACTACTATTAAGACTACACAGGGAAAAGACGCTGCCATTAAGCTATTGCTATATTGAAAAAAACCCCCATAAAATTTCATAAAAATACATAAATTAATCTCTATCACAAAATTCTTAATCCCAGAGTCCCATTTATAACAAAGTTTTTGCAAGAAGTCCTAAAGCCTGACTTACAAGTGTAAGAGCAGGTAAAGTCAGACACATTTGCCAATCATGATTCTGTCAAGTGTTATAAAACATCTAACTCCACTCTAGCTGCTGCTTTTGAAACAGAAATGCTTACTTGCCAGACTTTACTTGCTTCACAATAAAATACATCAACTTACCATATGTGATTTTAATGACATTAACCTTAAATGACAGGACATCATAAAGAAGCACACTTGTTCCAAATGTGTAGTCTAATCAAAATTCCCCAGATTACAAATATGATCTAAAACATTTTTGTGTTCTCAAATAAATTTGCAAAGAGTAAGGTACAAAATTACACTCTATTATCATGTTACAGAATTTAAAAGCCCTGAAATCCCATAAAATGGAAGTTAACAGAAGAATGTGTTCCTATAGTCTCTTTTTCTTTAATTTTTTTTTTTTTAGTCTCTTATATACTTGTAGGGCTTTTATTGGAAGGTAAAACCAATACTTTCAGACATAAGTCCAAAAATGAATGAACAGTAAGGATCTTTGTAGTTAGGAATACCATTTATAAACACATATTCATTTTTAAATTATAATAAATGAATCATTTTGAGTATTGCAGGTACATACTGCTCTCTTCATCCCATTAGATTTTTTGTGGCATCACTAGAAATTTTGCAAAGATGTTACCCTAAGCAGTGAAATAAACTACATATGGTATTAATCTGGTCCTAGAACTGAGGCACATCATTCTTTAGAAAGGGATTGCATCTATAAATTATAATTCTATTTTCCAGCGGATTTCAGTACAACCTGAGACTGATGCTGTTCGTACTTTGAAAAACTGTGAAAACAATTCTCTCTTAAATGCCTTAGCACTTTAATGAGGGAACATACTGTAAGTTTTAATACAGCATGAACAAAATCCTTGTGTATGACTAGAACTTTATGATGTTTTGTGATTTTCACTACTTATCCGGGTGAGCAAAGTCTCACAAACATCTGGCAATATGCCACACTGTGCATGACTCATGCTTGCAAGATGAATTAGTGCAAATCAATACCTGACCTCAGGGGCTTGCTGGCTGTTTTTAGACAGGATGAAGTAACAACCTCGTGTGCCTTGAGGCAGGGCATGCCTACTCTTGGCGCTATTGGTTTTTGCCAGCTTGGAAAGTGGTGAGATCAGGGCCAACAAATCAAATTACCTTGATGTTGTCATTGCCCTAGGACTCAGGGGGGTTCTGTCTTGTTCAATTACTCTATTTTATACAGGTTCTTATAATCTCTCCCTTAAGGTAATGGCATGTGTAACCGGATTAAGCAATGTGACTAATAACTACCTCATGTGGCTCCTTCCCATGCTCTTCTATGTGGATGCTGAGTAATACAGCCCTTGGTTGGATTTTTCTATAATAATATAATTTATATTGAGACAACAAGCCCAACAAATTTGCAAAGGCTGGTTAGGTTTTAGTGGCCCTCAGTTTACTTCAAAGTGTCAGATTGTCTCATATTTTTGCCTTAAAACGCATGAATTGGAAAAATAAAATTAAAAAAACCACCCAAGCAAATAACTTTTCATACTAAAATTTTTGGTGGGTGTTTCTGGAGGTTTCTTTTAATTTCACATTAGTCTGGTATTTTTAGAGAATAATTAGCTGAACTGTAACTTGGTATGAAACATAACTGGAGGCTGGGCGAAAGCCTCCTTCACTTAGTCTCTAGAGCAGGGCTGACCTATAGGAGCAGCTCACTGTACAGCTCCCCACACCCTGCATCCTTTCAGATGAGAGAAACAATCTGTATAACCCACAGAGAGGAGGCTGTAGCCTCTGTTATAAATGGCTGGCTGGAGTCCTTAGCAAAGGCTGTGGCTTGTGTGGTAGATGTCTGAATAACCTGTGTTCTACCTGCATAATCCATAGATAGGAAACATTACAAATCAAAGGAGATTTCTCTTTTAGAGAACAGATCACGTTACACATAACATTCATAGCCATTTCACTCATTTGATTTTTCTAAATGCAAATTTTCGTGGACACAAAAAGAAAGTGAGTATCATATAAAATTATGTTTCCAGATTACCTTGTCTAAAAATCTAGAGAACTGAAGCAAGATTCAAAAGCTTTGAAACCAAATAGAAAATGCATGCATTTAAAAAGATAATTAAATTACTCTGACTTAAAATAAACAAGCTGTGCTTTGACTGCTGTAAGAATACTATATTGCAAGGGACATTTCAAGGGATTTCAAAGTACTTCAAAAAGCATAGTTCTTAGCATTCACAGACAGGAATAGAATTAAAAGTCAAAAGGTATAACCTGAGACTCCAACCTTGAGAAGGTGTTCCTGGCATAGTGCATGATGCTGTCAAAGTCGTATGGTTCCCCAAGGGAGTTCACCTCTCCAGGCTCCATCTTCAAAAAGTTATATTCCTGACCTACAAATGAATGATAATTAGAGATTCTTTAATATATTTTTCTGTAAAGTTAAAAACCAAACTGGGAAAGAAAACCAACACAGATCCTAATCTAATTACTCACTGACATTCACAAATCTTTGCCATTTGGGATAAAGTGTGTGACTTTATTATATTTTCTTCACTGAGAGGGCAGACATCTTCTGAAACACAGATCAAATTTCTATATTTGGATTTAGAAGGACTAGTCACATTCAACACATAAAGGGCCCACACATCACGATGTGCTTCATGTAGAGTCCATACAAATTTTTGGTTTGATGCTTAATTCCAAAAAGAAATCATTTGATGGCAAAGACTCCAGAAGAACCCTGCTCACTCATTAGACTGGATACTAAGCATTTAACTGGATACTAATCCAGCACTGAACTACTGGATACTGGAGACTTTGCTTCGGCAAAGACTGCTCTCTGAGACTCCATGTAATGCAGACACTACAAAGTCACATTTTCCAGATCCAGCTGTTGCAACTTAACAAAAGCAGAACAGGAGAAAAAGAATTATACTTAGTTCATAATTCCATACCATAAGTTCTTTGGCCCCATCAGTGTATTAGGGATACAGTCAAGCTAAGAGAAATAGTAGGCAAAAATGCTACTTCTGCTATTCAGCAATCAGTTCCAATAGCATTGAGCAGATGAAGGAAACTAAATAAAAAGTAAATATGATTTTTTTTCCTCCAAAATACTTATCAGAATATCTCACCAGGTTGGATGTTTTCTCTAATGATGGTGACATGGTCATCACGGTCTGGTCGTGTATGTTCATGCCAAAAACCTATCACATGACCCAACTCATGGACAACTATGCCAAATTTATCACAGTTCTTGCCAATAGATATAGCCTGAGGACCATTTCCCCTTCGACCCACATAAGAACAGCACCTGTAATTAAAACACAAATATAGATGAAAGTTTTCATACATATGCCTACAAACCACACAGCAAATTCAGTTAAAACTTGAGAAAACAGTATATAAAGATTCAGCAGTATAACGCCCTCTGTAATTCGGCAGTCTCACAAACTCTAGATCTTCTACAAGGACAACTTATTATTCAAAATACCTTACAAGCAACACAAGAATGGGGTTTTTAATATTATTCAAGATCTTAAAAGATACTAGCTTTGATCAACAGAATTGTCACTGTCGTGACAGTCTACTCAGTCTACAGAATGACACAGGAATTTGTTTTCAGCTAAAGAATAAAAATAAGTGATGCTCTGGTGAGAGCATGCACCATCACCTCTTTGTGGGTCACTGATAAAAATGTTAAAAAGGGCAGGTTGCAGGATAAGCCCCTGTGATCCTGCACTTTCAGTCACAGCTTGAATCCAATCCATTTACCACAACCCCTCAAGCCCAGCCATGCAACCAATTTTAACTTATTTAGTTTTCCATTCACATATAATCCAGCAATATACACCTTGGAGATTCAACACATTTGAACACATTCGTTTAAATCCTGGAATTTAATCTGTAGTTAAAAACCTTTATGATCTTAACACAACACATGATGGCAGTGTAAGAGACTGACGAGAATAAAGTTAGGATAAGCACATATAATTGAGAAAAGGCAGAGAGAATCCCTTTGCTTAAAACAGTTTAACTGCTTCTACAGAGTCTTCCTGTTTGCCACTGAGTGGAAACTCTACAGAGAAAAACTGCAATGCAGAACTAAAGAACGTTAATGTTTATATATGGCTATAAACAAAGCAACACATTACTGAGACTTAAAGATGTAGAATATTTAACCCATTTTCAATAGTTTTAACATGCCTATTTTACTGACTTCATACACTTGATATGCTTCACATGCTTCAGCTAGAATAGACATATTTGGCAGCCTAAAAATTTCCCTACATATTCAATATAGTTATTTCACATTGAAACTTTGGAGATGAACAAATAAAAAGGAAAAGTTGCTTTGCTTTTATTGACACTATTCATAACAAGGGTAAAATATTAAACCAGGAATTTAACTACAGTCTATCACTTCCTGTCCTTCTTCTTTTGGACCAAGAGTATCTAACCTTTTAAGACTGTGCACTGTATCTTGAAAAGGTCAGGGAATTTTGCAGTTTGCTAATTGCAGAACAACCAAATGGCCAGTATGAGACACTAAGTTATGAAGACAATTTTTAAATAAGAAAATATCTCATTAGCCAATTTACCAAATAAAATTAACAATACCAAGAAGATTATTGTTTCTTGAAAACAGAGGTGTTTCAAACCACCTCTGCAATCTTCTAGGGGTTATTTCATAAATCAGATAGATTTTTAGGTGTTTGACAAAACAATTTGACATTTTAATCTTACAGTAACAAAAAAAAAGAAGTTGAGCATTCTCAAATGTGTTTAATGACTGAGGGTACCTCATCTGACAGATTTGAAAGATAGGGGTTTTTTTCAGAAGAAAAAAATTAAATGCAATCTTTTATATAGTATTCCTCTAGGTTGTCTAAATCTGTACATCTAAACCCCAACACATCAGGAACTATTCTTTTAATGCTAACCTGCTCCTAAAAAGTAAGCAGCTGGAGGATGAGAGTTCCCTTACAATGGTTACTTGACAGATTTCAAGTACTCCCTAGAAAATATCAAGAAATTTATTGAGTGTTTCTTTACATGTCAAGGAAAATTAGAATTAACACCAAGTCTTAAAATAACAGCAGCAGTTCACACTTACAGAGGGTCATTAGGATTTGCTAGGTTGAATGTCTTGTCAAGCACACCAGATACATCCAGTTAAGCTACAACAATTCACTTCAACAATTGCACTGAGACAAGAATAAGGGAAACTAAAATAAAAAAAATACATGAAGTAAACTAATTTGCAATATTATGGGTTTGACCCCAGGTATGTTTAGCAAAAGACCAAGATCTCTCTGTGCTGTACGAACACTTGTCACACCCCTTAAATTGAATCAACTGACGGGTTTTAAAGATCATCTCTTTAAGCTTTATTGCACCAGACAGCATTTGGAGACAGTAACTATTTATGAATCTCTAATTCCATTTAATCAGTCTAGCTGATCAATGATGGCGAGCAATGAGAAACAAATGAAAAAGAGAAAGTGAAATGACTGGAACAATATACTGATTCTTTTAAGTAACAGGATTTCACAATTACTGTCAAAAATACTCTTAAATAAACATGAAGGAAGAGAAAATCAGCTAGGGTCAATGCTGCCCTTTTTTAAAAAAACTGCACTCTTGAAAATGTGATATCATCATAGACCACGACATCAGCTTGCCATGGTACTGACTGTATGAAAGTCTGGATGAAAAACTGCAGCATTTCATAAGCATACTAGGACCATGTATCATCACCTTTATGTTATACAAAGCAAGAAAAAGAGGTTCACAAAATTCCCAAACAAAATCTTGCTCAGGAAGCAGAGGGAGCAGAGGGGTTTTTCATGGTGAAAACACCTCTTTCAATCATAAATATGATTCGAAAAGAGATATTGGCTATGACCTGGCCTGATGGATTTGCTTTTTGTCAGGGATCAAGATACAATTGTGGTTACTAAATGTTCTGGTTCACTGCCCTAAGAGGGCTTCTTGTGATGGCAAACCTATCTAGAGCCTCTATCCGCTCAATGCAGATGTCCATCCCAATACTATAACCAACATTCCTCAGCTAGCAGCTGCCTATCCCGGTGTATTTATATAAATGTTATATTATTATATATTTCTGTCAGTGCACCGAGCCTTAGACCATGGCAACCTGTGCCTTGCTCAGCCCTTCCTGCAGGCCACACCACAGCCAGCAGGGAAGCTGTGCCAGCTGCCAGGGCTCTTCAACACCAGAGAGCATGAGTCAGCCCTCCCCCATGCGCAGATTATTTAGCACAACTCTGCTTTCGTCTCGTTTTATAAGAGTGACTAGGCACATTCTAGAATATGTTCTGTAGCTGAAGTATGCTACAAAGGTGCACCTCACACGTTTCACCGTTTTTACCTGTTTCACTAACTTGAAGAAATTGCCGGCAATGCCTATTTGATATCCTAGCAAGTTCAAAAAAAGGCTAAAGCATTAATCTGTTCAGTCTACAATGTCTGGGAAAGCATATGAAAGAGATTTGATTTTCCTATCTCTCAGACAGATCTGTCAAATATTAGACAAAAGGATACATTAGCAATTGCAATAAGTCATCTAAATCTTGTCATTAAAATTGTTCAAGTCTTCTAGTGGAGAAAAGAATTGTCACAAATTGAGATGAAAGGTGTGTTGAGCTACCAGAACAATATGACTAACTTTTCCTTTCTTTTTTGTCTCACTATGTAAAAAGAACAATTTGCTGACCCTTTTTTTGGCTTTGCAGACAGAGAAGTATACTGACTGTGTCTTCAGGCACGTCCAGTTTGATAGGAAGAAACATAAGGATAGAGAAGCAGTAGTGAACAAAGGGTGCTTTGAATCTGTTACCGATTTGAGTTTTATTTCCCCTAATTAACTAGATGCATAAATACTTGCTGTAACTGATATTAATGCCAGCATACACTGCTAGGTAGTAGAACCACAAATACTAATACCTTAATACTATATTCTTATTCTCACATCTGCAGCTCATGGATAAAAATTACTATCACTATGTAGAAAATTTCAAAGTATTGAGTTAGTGATTCAAATGCATTATTAACCCATGTTTTAATAATTAAATGTTATAAAATTCAGGTTAAATAAACTAGACATGATGACAAATAATTATAGTTTAAGACTTCAGCAGATTAAATTATTCTGATGGGAAGGAGGGATCCATCTGTAAAGTTTTTGATATTTTTCCAAACAACTGTCCATTAGCAAACTAGAGAAGTCTGATATCAAGGGGAGTATAAAGCTGGTTGGACTATCACATGACATTAAGATAGAGAAGATGGGTTTTGAACTTGCAGTATTGAGAAAACACTGCTAAATGCCATGAAGACAAGCCTGGAGCTCACAGCAACTTTTAAGAGATTATAGAAGAGATCTGGAAAGGGAAATATGGAATTACTTTATGTCTAAAGACGTGCAAAATAGGGTACACACTGGAGCCAATGATGGGGTATCAGTGCTGTGGAGAGAGCTCTGGCTCTTATTTGGAGTCATATCCAACTGACCATGCACTGAACATGGCAGCTGTTGAGAAATAGGAAGTTTCTCAATGCTCAGGTGCCTAAGTGGAAGGAGAGGCTACAATATATATGAATTAGCTCTTGCACAGGCTCAGCAGACGTAATGACTCATCTGGAGAAACACACCCTAGTTTTGGGGCTATCAGTTTCAAGAAAGATGCAGACTAGTTGAAAAGAATCTCAAAGAGTAGTGCGATCAAAGGCCTAGAAAACACTGTTTACCAGGAAAGATTAAATGAATTAGGTGTTTTCTAGCCCACAAGAATATAGAACTGAGGGAGGACATAATAACACTCTCAAATTATATAACAGATTCCTCTAAAAAGTAAAAGGAATTTCTTTTCTATGGCCATAGTGAAAAGGAAAAAAGTTAATGCCTTTGAATTGCAATAAGAAATATCTGTTTTAGCCATGACTAAAAATGCTGCCCCAACTTCCTATATTTCTCATATTAAGGATGATGAAGCAATACAATTCCTAGAAGGCTGTGAAATATTCATTTTTGCAGGTTTTTAGAACCAAGTTAGATAAGCATATATCAGCAATGATATAGGAATAGCTGTTTCTGTCTTAAGAATGCATTAGACATCTTTCTGAGATCCCTTGCAGTCCTATGGGCCTATTATCTCTTGTTCATTGTGGATATGTAACCTCTCAACTTTAAGAAAGTCATGTATCTCTGATAACCAGCTGCTATATTTCAAATATGCTTTTTTAATCACTGCCATTCTGGGATGATCTTCCCATGAACTGTTTCAAGATGTACTGCATTACACTCCAAAATATCCCTATTGTTTACAGAGGCTCAGTAACACTTCACTTGCTAGCGTGCTAATGCTGTCATATGAGACTTTTGTAGATACTGCCACCTGAATCTCCACATATATGACTATCCTCTTTGCTCCATTTAATGCGTTATGTTTTGACTATGTGCTCTTTGGGGCAGGGTTTATCATTTAGTTTTTAATTTCAACAGTGCTAAGTACAATAAAGTCTCCGTCATCTGTGAATGTTAGCTGCCATGGTAGTACAAACAATACTGACACAATGTGCTAACAAACCAACACAGCAGGGTGCCATGGGAAAGGACTGAAGATTAATTTCAATGCAACTGGCCGTGTAGCAGAAAGTGTTTTTAGTTGGTTTGGTGTCACTTTAGTCTGGGCTCTTTCCGTGGAAAATCCTACATCAGCACTGGATGCTGGTGGGTAGTGTACAGTTCCTGCTCACCCAGAGAATATATGTCCTAATTTATCTGGATCTTGCTGAAACAACTTGTGGACACCCAGAAAAATCATTCAGCTGCCCCTTCTGTTTGGCATGGCTTTATTTCATCAATGATGAGCTTTTCATAGCCACACTCTTCTTTTTTTATATATTTTGAACTTGTTACAGCCTTTGTAAATTATTTGTATTTTGCAAAGTACCCTTCAATAAAACAACATGAATGATAAAGAACAATATAGACTTTGGAGGTAGATATTTAGTATATCCCAACCTTCTGGTTAAAGCTGGTTATAATCCAGCCTTCCCTCTAAAGTGATTTGATCTCATGAAGTATCAACCAGCCTAAGGAACAGCTCTTTGGCTGGAGAGATTTTCTGTCATTTGGCTTTAGGTATTTTGAAGATGTAGAATTTACATTTGGCAGATAACCCCATAATTCTCTTTCCAAAATGCCTGAAAACACATCTTTCACACTCTGCTGTTTAAATTGCTTTCTGCCTTTGTGAGTGCAAGGGAAATGTCATGATTATTTTCTGCTTCCCATTTCTTTTCCAGCTGTTTTTCAGTATCCCTAAATCCAATTTTATGGGTGAATCCTATCTTACAGGTTATGTTAGCTAAAATAATATCCACTCTGGCTCAGAACAAAAGTCCATTTCATATGGCACTGTTTCTAAGAGGGCCATACAGCAGACCTACAGTGGCACAAGAACATGACAGGAAACCACAGAATAAGCTCCCCAGCTGCAAGGATCTGCGGCTCAGAGACTTTCAGAGGCAAAGGCAATACCTTTCAAAAGTAGCCTAGGAGTAGGTTTTATGATGTTGTCCTATATCTTAAGAATCTCATGGGTACTTTAAACAGATAGTTCTACATGTAAATTTAGCGGCTATGAATCAAATACATTCAGGATCATTCCTTTAATTCAAGGAGGTCCCCTAACTTTTTTTCACCTCCTTATCCTGTTACAATTCAAAAGTAGACAAGCAAAGGGCTCAATGATCAGGAAGTCAGTAAGACAGAGAGCCGTTCACTGCAGAGCCTACAACACAAACAGGAGGCGACTGTCAGAAGTACAGAATTTCCACAAGCAGTGTGTCCTCTTCTTGGGAAATGAACATGGTGCACTTAGGAAGTTCACTGAGCACTATATAAAATTAAGAATTCTGAGTGGAATAAATACCAAATATAGCTGACTGAGGCATTTGTGAGTACTAATATCTGAAGATGGAATATGGTGATTAATGAAAAGCTGCACTCATGAGTAATAAAACCTGTTCTGTTCACTTTTACACATCAGTGACCTAGAAGAAGGAATTTGCAAAATGGCCATAAATTTGGTGGTCAAACAAATCTGGGCAAGGATAGTGTAGCAATACAAGAGTCAAAGTTACAGCTAACAACAATTTAGCTAGAAAAGGGATATGGGATAGATTTCTATACATAATTCAGCAGTAAATACATGACATAGAGAAAGCTAAGAATAAAGAAATAATAAACCTGAAATACCTTTTGAACAACACATATGAATATTGGAAGCATGACAGAAACCCAAAAATAAAAGTCTCATATCTATGTGTACATATAGCAAGATAATTTTATGTAGAAATAGACAAAAGAGGTGCAACTTCACAAAGGTACCACACACACCAGTTTCAACGACCTTAAAAGCCAAGCAGAACCCATGTATCACTTAAATGGAGTAATGATCTATTCATTTTCCTGTGAAGTATTTATCCCCTTATAAGTGCAAAGCCGACAAACACGACCAAAGGCTGAAAGCAAGAGTATCTGTTCCCGTAGGTGCAGGCTTACCCACAGGGTCTGTAGGTAAATACAATATAGCTCTCCTCATCGCTGCGCTCGATGAACGTGACGCACGTGTACTTCTCCCAGTGCCGCATGGCCTGCTTGAACATGGCGCGCTGCGTGCCTGCAACAGCAATTGGGGGACATTCAAACAGAGATGATCCTGACTGCAGCTTCCTCCTTACCATCAATACTAGGAATAATAGCCTGGAAGGAACCATGAACCCCTGGGTGTCCCAGTAGCCCCATGTATGGCAAGATTCCAACTAAAGGGATACTCAGGCCATCAGTTCATCATAACAAATGTGCCTGCAAGGGGGCTGATACTGCCTGAGACACCCTAGTGAATATAAAACCTGCAATAAAGATCGCAACTCTGTTACACCAGAGGAAGACAGCAGAAGAAATACAGCATTGCTTATGTATCTGCATCAGCATAACATTTGCTGAGCAATTTCCCAGATGAAACTATCAAGTGAACCACACTGGGGGAGAAAACAAAAAGAACACAAAGAAAAAGAACAAGCAAAATTGAGTAAACCCAGATCACAGCTATCTATCTAGGAAAATGGAAGAAAAAAAGGAAAAAAAATCTTACAGCCTTCAAGTCTGGAAACCAGTTTAATCTAAGCCATGTAAATAAGCCTACCGGTAAAAAACATTTTATTAAAATCAGGCTGCTATGAACAGGGACCAGTGTCCCCTTCTTTGCACCAAAATCTCTCAGAAAACAAATGATCCATCAAAAGTATGAAACTCAGAATTTGGTAAGATGCTAAGAGCACCTAGATATTTGCTTTAAAAATGAGAAATACATCCAGGAAAGGTCAGAACTATCCCCTAGATGCAGAAGGAGCCAGGCCAACTCTCAGCACAGAACATAAAGCCAGCTAGTATACAGTGCTTCAGAGAGCAGAGCAATGTAATTTCATTGCATGACAGAAGACAAGGCTTATTGACAGAGGCAGCAAGTGAGAATAGAGCTGTATTGCTTCTGAGCTGAAAATCCACAAAGAAGAGTATTATTTGGCAAGAACTTGCCAGCAGAAACACACTCACCTTGCAGGTTACAACATAGGATAATTAAACAAAAAATCAAACCCTGAATTCCATAAAAATAACAAGTTCAGATCACATCAGATTCTAAAAAATAAAGGCTATTCCATCCCATCTTGCCCTTTTCTTTTATCTTTAAGCAGTGCTTTCTAAGCTTTAGAATTTATCTTTCTTTATGAAAAAGGCAAAATCTTTAATATGGCGCTTTCATTTAGTTTACTACGATTGTTTCAGAAGACAGTAATCCTAAAGCAAAGGTCACATTTGGTACAGTACTATGTAAATACCCAAACTGAAAGCTTGACTGTAGCTGCCAGTTGGAAAGGAATGACTCTGGTTTCTCCATACGCACACAATGTGTGAGCAATTGCACCTTTCTTTTGGTTCTCTGTATTGTCATGTTCAATAAATGTTATTTCATACATTTTTCCATATCTCTTTGCTTTCCTTGCTCCATTTTTGTTTTACATTATCTCTTACATCCACATTGATATTGATCCACTTACATTTTTCAAGGATAACAAATGTTTTAAACTTGTTCTACAGTTTTGTGCTAAGAATCCTATATATAGGGTAGCCAGTCTTTCTTCATGTTGTATAAAATGTCTGTGTGTACCCATGTGAAAACCAAACTGAGGAATGACAAAACACATTTGAGTCAGTTTGTTAAGTGAAATCAGTTTAGAAGAATACATGTCACACCCATTAAATTGGAGACACTCTTGCGCTAAATATAGTGCATTAAAAAAAAGAAAAAGATTCCTTGACATTCTGTTACTTAGGCTCATAGAAACAAATATGCAACAAGAAATATTAGGTAAAGAAATAGAGCTTTCCCTCTCTATAACATAGTTATACATTTTTTATCATGTAGCTTGCCTTTGAAAAGAATTAAGTATGACTAATATTTTCAAAATGTGTACTTCAGGCCTGTTCCAACAGAAACCCTTCTACTGACTTCCGTAGCATGACTCCACATTTAAAAATTTTAAAAAAAAAAGAAACTAAGGCTATTTTTAAAAAAATCATCTTTCCTCTTTTCATCCAATGCACAAAGCTTACCAGTGAAATTTCCACCTATTACATACGGAATGACACCACCTGGCCATATTCTTTCTGTTCGTGATGTAGCAGCTCTGGGAAATCGGTTTTTCTCATTTTTCCCTGAGAATTTTACAGTAGTTCTTCCTTTAGATGTATTATTTTGTTCAAAACCTGCAATGATAATTCAAACACTGAATGAGATCACAGTCACACATGAAAACAAGAAAGCAATTCTTTTCCAGCAGGTCAAACTCAGATTGTTTCTTTATGTCCTTTAAGAGTAGGACATCACTGTTACATGACAATCTATCATTACTTAGTTGTCTGAGAAAGAGTTGAAGTCTCAATAGTCACTTTTTTAATATGTCTAGAATAACAATCTTGCACATATGTTTATCAAGTGAAATGTGCATTGCATAATTGCATCTAAATTTTCTCATTTAATAAAAATGTTTTAAGAAATCACACTCCCTGTGGTTTTGGTGGTGTTTTTTGGGTTTCTTTTTTCTGGCTTTTGTTTTGGTCTGTTTTTTTTTAAAGAAATGAGGATTTTTCCAGCAAAGAATGAAACACTCAAAGTAATCGAGGCATCCACTATCCCATTCATTTTTATTGTATGATCTGGAAAAAGCAAGTACAGGACCATCTTTAAAGCACTGGACAAAAAGAAATCCATACATTTTTCAGAAACTAACTTTCAAAAGCCCATGGGTAGGTATTACTCATGGCTGGAATTGCTAAATCAGCTGAAACTTACTGTGAGAACAGAAAAGGATAAGGATAGTTAGACAAGGACTTGTACACCACAACAGGCGTTTCTTCTGAGCAATTTATAAATTAGCTTGCAGATCTGGGCAGCTGATTAAAATGGATCCTTCAAAAGGTGGTTAACAAATCCTACTCAGTGCAGTTGAAGCCTTACTCCTCATGGCAGACTACATTTTCCCTCTGTGAGAATCCCCTGTGATACCAGCAGCATTTGAGTGTTAATGACTGTGCCAGAATGAGGGAGGATTCCAGGGCAGAGTCATGGTAAGGAATCTTGGCATAGCCCCAAGGCTGAGAGAGCAGCAACAGGAAGAAAAGGAAGAAGCTACAGCACACAGAAAGGACAAAGCTCTGATACATGGGAAGAAAAGCCTGCCTTTGTGACAACCAGCATGTAACTTAAATTATCTCAGGAATTAAACAGAAAATTCCAGAGTTAAAAAAAAAAAAATCCCCCCAAATAAACCACCCACCAAAAACAGGTAAAGCAAATAATTTATCCTCGTAATTGAGTGTGCAAATGAGAATTACACAAGAAATTGCACACAATGTCTACAATACAGGCAGACATTTTACAGACAATCTATTTTTACACTTAGTACACAGTCATTACTGAACCACATCACTTGTTTATCCAGACATTTTACCATTCCAAATTCTTTCCATCGGTGCTCTTTAGAGGTCTAAGCAAGAAATTTATTCCAAACTGCACACAAAAGATGACAAGAATTTATGCAATACTAAACTTTTAAATCTCTTTTAAAGAATTAAGATTCTATATCAAAGCACATCTGCAAAGGCAGTTACCATGCTCTGATTAACACAATGTGGTGCAATTACAATGGAGTTTCATACATTTTCCTTTTTGAGGTTGAGGTTTCACATGACATTAAAGTGATGTCTTCTTGCATCAAATACAGAGAGTAAACTCAACCAGAATTAGTGGGGATTCCACTTCTATAGCTGGCTCAATTCAACTACATTCATACTGACAAGTGTATGATTAGTATAAAAATATGCTTGTTCAGCACAACACATCATATATCCTTCAAACACAGTATGAATCATCAGAATGCCCCACCTGGATCCAGAAAAAAGCCAGAAACAAACCAAATTAGCAGCTTTTCAGCACAGTCTACTTGCAATGAAAAGACAATCTATTGATATTAGTTAAGCTGCTAACTGTGAACACAGCCATAAAACAAAGTTAAGCAGTTTTTGATATGACATTTAAAACTATGTATTTTAGCTTTCAGATTTCATGTTGGAAGAAGAACTCTAAGAAAATGGAACAAAGAGCTCATCTCTTCATTACTGCTCTTGCGCTATTTATTTTATAGTTTGTTTATGCCAATAGTAATACAGAAAGGCTTTAAGGTGTTAAAGTACTATCATCATTAATGTTCATGATATGCTATCACATCAGGCAACTTGCTAATTTCAACAGTGAAAATACCAGAGCCAAATCTTCTTATCCTCTCTATAAGCTGATAGAGGGCACTGCGTTTTTTTGACATTCCATGCTCTCCAAAGCCACCTTTAAAAAGACAAGAAAAAAAAAAGACAGGAATTTTCAAAAGGTAAAACCATGGAGTTTTACACTTACAGCAATTATATTAGCCTAGAGATGCATCCTAAAGGAAGCTTCATATTTTTCAATAATTTCCATAAAAACATTGCAAGTATTCTTGACAATGCAATAAAACACATTATTAGGTGAAATTTTTTTAATACGCATTCCATGAATGTAAGCCAACATGTCTTTGTTATTTGGGCAAGTCATGGCAATTACATCATCTAATTATTATTTGGAGCTTTTTTCTTCCTGGTGACCTTGACACCCTCAGAGCCATATGGATTGACAGCTAAAAGGCTTACTCTCAAAGAAATTTCCTGAATACATGCCATAATTTTCTCATTTCAAGGGAGGGGAAAGAGAAAAAGCAAACAGCCAAAGTTTTGTCAGAAAACAAACAAACAAACAAACCCAACAAAACTAATGCAAACTTAATATGGCTTATTTTGCTATGAAATATTTGTTTTTCTTTGCTAGCATGCAAATAGGTATCAATGCACTCTAAAGGCTTTGAAATATCACATGCTGGTGTATATTGCACTCAGATCTGGCAGGTAAATATACATATATGTCTGTGTAGTTTCAGCAGTGAGTGAAAAACTAAGCTAGGAAGTAGTTTATTTTAATGTTTACCATGCCATTTACAGACATTTCTGGATTCACTGTGTATAGTGTGCCACATACTCCCTTCACACATAAACCTTTCATGGCTACAAGTGGCTTTTCAAACACCAGTAAACAAGAAGCAAGAACACTGACAACACTACAAGAGTCAATTTAATCATACAGAATTGTTCAGAAAGTTTTGTGATTTTACAAGTTTGCAGTAGGTCATACTTTACAATTCACAATCTGTTATAGGACAAGCAAGTTTCTAAACTACTTTTACAACTGAAAAAGTAAAAAGATAGAAATAAACAGATCACTGACACCTCCAACTGCCACTGAAGTGACCTTTTGCTACTTTCCATTAAAAATTTCACTATTTATGCAGAAAATATATTTATTAAACAGCAAGTTGAAATCATATTACAGATGAGAAAATTCCATATTAGGCAAGTGAGTGTGTGGCTGCTCAGTGAATAACAATGTGCCTAATTATTTGGATTACACTGTCACATAGTTGCTGCCTCCCCTGAGAAAAATTTTCCAAATTTTTAAAAACATTTTAGATAGATGAGGTAATAGTTCAATACATTCCTTTCCAACAAGTTACAAGGTAACTATAACATAAACTGCAGAGGATATAACATTGATCATCATTAAGTCTCTCATCTTAACATTCATTTCATAAAATAAGGTTTATAGCTAAGCATTCCAAATGAATATTAAAAAAATCATTAAGAGTATCAACTGTCAAATGTAACACAAAACCACTAGTTTTGTTAACTAGAGAATCCACTAGTTACTTAATGAAACTATTATACTATATTTCTAGGGGGAATAAAAATCCCTAAACACTCATTTCTGTCTTATTGCATCCTGTGTATTTTATTAAGTGAAAAACCAAAGAAAAAGTATCTCACTTAACTAAGCTGTCTTATATGAATCACATGCAGCCTTGCCAAGCCACATAGACTAAAAAAGTTTTAACTCCCATTTGCTGAATCTTCTCATAATTCAGGCTGGAGAAGATAGATACTTTTGGCAGTCTGGACTTATAATAACACACATATAAAAATGTTATCACCTTTACTGTTGTTTCTGTTTACAGTGATTATGCATTTTGCTTGGATGAAATGAAAGATAAAATGACAGAGCCACACTCCAAGAAGCTCACAGATTATCTGACCCTCCAAATCCAGGCAGATAATCCTCATAAAAAGGAGTAGTCACATAATATGAATCAGAGCCTGTGATTAAAATCCTGTTACCTCAGGATTTTAATTGGAGTTTCAGTAACAACTGTGACTCCACCACTTCATCTTGATGGTTTACAACCAAGTATCTAATCCTTCTACCTGATGTCACCTCTAGTTTGTGAAAACCAACAACAGAACGTGCTCAGAAATCAAGATTAGAATTAAACTCCTAGTTTATGGACCAAGAATGTTGTAAATTTAGAAAAATTAATTATACATGTGAAGTGCAAAATTGACTTCTCCAATGCTCTTCTTGGAAAGATCAAGAACGCTGAGGGTTCACTGAGAACAATTATGAAGTCATGAACTTAAGAGAGTTTGTTCTCCAGTTTAGTCCCACTGATCATCACAGTTGCATTGGCTGCTCTTGTGCAATAAAGGTGAAAAAACTGATCCAAAGGCATTAGTAATACTTAACAGGGTGGTTCAATGTCTTGAATAGGACATCCACAAGAAAAGATAATGTGCATATCACAGAACATGTAGGAAACTAAAAACTAAGTAATAGACTATTAACTGTAATTTTAAAACTGCTTAGAAATGTATCATATTTCTGTGGTAATTTAAAAAAATAATAATTTTGCAGTTAAAAAGAAAAAGTAGGAAAGTAAAAAGAAAAAGGAGTCAACAAGCCAAAGAAATCACTTGACTGCATCCACCTTAAGGGGAAACGACCACTGTTGTTCTACACTTTTTCAACACAGCTAGTGCCTGAAATACCTTCAAAGGCAATTAAAACTATTTGTTTGGGAGAGCGGGAAACAGGGAGACCACTGACTCTATTAACATTTTAAAATCCTGTCTAGATCTAGAGATGATCAAAAGTTTTCCTGTCTTGGAAAAAAAGTGGATGTAAAAGGAGATAAAATAAATTTTCAAGTTGTCATAAAAACACTTTAATCACAGCATCTACCTAGAAAGAGTAAATATATTTTAAAATACATCAATATTGAAAGCTTATATTTAAAATTGCCTGTTTGGTGTGATTTTTTTTTTCCATTTATCAGGAATAAGTTATAGAAGCTCACTTGTGGAATATATAAAACATCCTTAATTTAAAACAATTTTCAATCATACATTTATACATTTTCTAATAGCACTTTTTTCTGACTTTGCCTAAGTAAGCTGTTTTTCTTTTGGTATTGTAACCTGAAAGTTCACAGATTCTCAGTTGTCAATTTACAAATCACAGCCTGAATGCATAAAAATTTTTAGACACTAGACAAACATCTATTTAGGCATGGATTATGTTTTCTCTCGCAAACAGACATATTTACACATAAATAAAATCTCTTTATCTATCTGTCTGAATATCCAGCTGCCTCTGCTAATCAGATTGCAGTTTCTGGTGCTAATGCATTGTATGTTAACAACAGGATAGAAACATGTATTAAAATGTCAAATAAATAGCTGTTTTTTAGACAAGGCAAATCTAGCAAGGATGGTATGTTCTCATGTTTCTTCTAGATCTGGTGCAGAACTGGATGAAACAGTAAAAAGAGCAAAAGGAGTGGTGTAATGCAAGGCTTCCCATTTTGCCTCCAGGATACCAAGTATGTTCTCCATAGTGTGTTTGGGCTCTGCTATCAGGAAGTGTCAGTGATGAAGTCAAAGCTTTGTACAATTTCCTTTCCCACACAACCACCTGCAGAGTAGACCACGGTTCCTACCAGTTTCTGCTCCTCAGTTCAACAAGATATTTTTAAACAGAAATGCCAGAATAAAATTGAATTTTTTCCTTCTCTTTTCCCTAAAGTGAATTAATAGTCTTTGTCCAATAACTTTTCTAAGTGTAAACAAATGTTATCCAAGGCATTTTACAGACTTTCCACATTTAAAGCAGAGATTGCCTTCTGTGCAGAATTAACTAACAGGAAAAATAAGTTAAAACAAGCTTGAAAAAGCATACCTGTGTTATGGCCAAGTCTTTCGTTGGAGTGCTGCGTAAGGTCAATCGTCCTGTCAATTTGAAAGATTTTTAAGTCTTCATCATCTAAGGCAATATCTCCCCAAAAGACAGCTTTAAATAAAAAAGAGCTCAATTTAATGAAAGAATTATTTGGACAATAAAGCCAATCTGAAGAATATAATGCCATGTTTACAACCCTTGGGAAAGTATATGACAAACATATATTTACATCACATATATTTCCTTAGTGATCTACAATTTTTTATGAAAAAGAAAGAACACTACCTAGCAAAAGTCAACTTATTTCAAAATCTTAGTCTACTTGGTTTCTTAGCACTTTACTTAGATGAAATAATTTAAATGTAGTGTCATTCCATTAATAATTTTTAGCATGTGGTTTTCTCTAAGTAAACACAATAAAGCATAAAAGGCACTGAGATGTGAACATTTCAACTATGAAATCAAATATGAACACTTCTGAGAAAACACAACTTTTACGTCTCCTATCATCTTTCTGAAAATGGGAATTATTCAAAAGAATTTTTATTATGCTTCAATTCCTTTCTATATTACATTATGTTTATCTCAGATAATTAATTGTAACTGTTTTCTGAGAAAAAAAACACCCTCTATTTTGTATTTTCCTCTCAGTTTATTTGTATGCTTTCCTTTTGGAGTTAATTTCGCTATTAGGATGCTTTCAAATCCTTTACTTTTCAAAGGTCCAGTCTCTTTTTAACATTCCTTTGGCCTTTTTGGTGGATTTCTCCTTCTCTCTTTTCTTTTGCTGTATTTTCTGTCAGTTTTTTTCTTTTTGACTTTTGCACAGGTAACTCATCTTTCCTAAGCTACCTCTACAACTCAGTGGACCATGACACAATCCCTCTTCACAGAATTCAGAATATAACCTCAAACTTTCATCTCTGCCTATTTTTGCTGAGATTTTATCCAGAGATCTCCCTGCCAATTCAGACTTAGCATTAAAGCTGAATTAACAGCCATATTCTCAATTGCTGTGAATGAAGTCAACAGAGCATGTACAAATTAACAGGAGCTGAAGTGGTTGTTTACCATCTTTATCCAACTCCTCCTTTTCCTACTCCCTCTGTCAATAGCTCTATTATTTGTTCCCTCAGAGTCACAAAACCCCGGGGGGGGGGGCTCAATCTTGGTGTCACCTTCAACTCCTTTCCTTCTTTCCCCCATCCTGGCAGACATCACCAACTGCTTGGTTGCTTGTGACACAGCTCTACAGCAAACTGCTTTCATCACTTCCACACAACTAAACCCTAGTCCAAAGTCCATCTGTTACCAAATCAGTCTCTCTGGTCTTCTTCTGTTTGATCTGATCCCAAACATTATTGTTAATTGTATTCTTTTTCTCCAGCTGTTTTTTATACCACATTTTAAAGACCATACATCAGATAACATTCTCTCAGTAGTTTAATGTTGCTGCAAAAGTTGCCTGTTTCTCAGAATGTGATGCTCACATTCATTGGTGATTAATCAAATCCATATAAAAGTTTTTACTTAAGCAAAACAATAGGTATTTTTAAATAATTCCAAGATATTGTATTGCTTCCTCCAACTTACATTATTTCTCTTGAACACAAGGTAACTAGGAGATATTACTTTGAATATGTCTTTAGTCTGCCTTGTAAAAAACCTTTAACCCCTCCCCCAGATCATCTACACAGTGTTAATAATGAAATTATTATTGAAATTAAAAATGAACATTTTCAGTTAAAAACATAACATCTTATGTCTCCCCCACACATTAATATTTCCATGTACATGATTTTTCTACACAAGATAATGTTTCTTAGAAACCACAAGTATTTCGACCGTTACTGAAACTAATAAGTCCTAGCACATTCCAGAACACAATCCTTCCAAGGGTCACTGCTCTCATGCTCACATTGGACACACTGGCAGCATCATTCCTCTAGACAACCTGTTCTCACCAGTGGTGGTTTTACCATGACATCAAGAGACAAAGCTAGTGACAGCTCTAGACGTTCCCTTAAGCTTCTAGGAAAACAAAATCTCAAATTATCAGCGTTTTGAGCAGTAAAGGAAGTCAGTAGTCTCATCTGGTTGAGTTAAATATTATTTACTTTTATAAACACCTTCTAGAGGTTTCTCTTAAATGCCATTCATAACAGGGACCACTGTATAAGCACATGGAAATACTGCAAACTTCAACAAACTGAACAGAAAGTAGTAAAAGGAAGAACCTATGAACATTTCTGTCTATAAAGACACTGCGTGCCCCAGCAGAGGCCACACAGTTTGCCCACACCAAACTCAAGGAAGTGCTAAAGCTTACCAGCAAGCCCAATTTTCTTTCCTGGTGATAGTGAGAGTTAACAAAAGGAAGATTCCAAATTAACAACGGATGTAAAAAATAGCCCACTGACAGGAATGCATTCGCAGAAATCACTTTGGTTTCTGTATGTAATACTGATGTATAAAGAATAAAACCCAAAGCAAATAAAATTTCACACTAACAATAAAGTAGAAAAAAATTGGAAAATATCTGCCCTAGTCCTGGTGATGCATCTTTATCACTTTTACCACTTCACTGCAGTAATGTTCCCTTAAAGATGAAAATACAAATAGAAATACTAGTTCCTGTGACTTTGACATGAAAGTATAGAATTTGTGTGTACATATGTCAAATACACCTAAGAGTTCAGGCAGTGTGTAGTAACTTTGTCTGTTGCACTAGAAAGGAAAAGAAAACTATTTTTCTTAAACATCTAGACCATTAGCTAGTTTTTGATTAGCAACCAAGGACAAGGTTGAGTTCACTGATAATATAACCACAGTAATTTAATAAGTGCTGATGCAAGTGTCACGTAACTGTAAACAAGCAAACTACGTGACCAATAGCAGCCACATACTCTGACATACTAAAGAAATATAAGTAAACGCTAAAGACAAAATTATGTAAGATTATTTGATTAAAATATAATGGAAAGTTTGGAACTTTCTTCAGGCCACTGGTTCTTTTTATTCAAGGCAATTCTGTTTTGCAGAAGGCAAAAAACATGACAAAACAGAAACCTTCATAAAATGATCCCATCTGACTTTAGCAACAATCTAATATGTGTCACTTTACTTCTACTGAACTAGACCTCTGATCTTCTGAATTTAACTTTACCTAGCAAAAGAAACAACAGTTAATTGGATGCTCTTTAATTTCAATGTAGTCCAAGCAATCAGCAACTGAGACAAAAAGGGAGCTGATAACTGTTTTTTAAAATTACACCTTTGTTTCCGATGAAAGTTCTGCACTGAATATTAATTCTGCCCTTCAAAGCCTAAAGCACAACCTAACCTGAATTATCCAAAAGAAGTTAAAAAATGATCTCCCATAATTATTAAAAGTATCCTTTAATTTCTTGAAAGCCAGTTTAAGTGTCAAACTACTTTGTAACAAGAGAAGACCATAGTTTTATCTCCTGCCTTAAAATTTTTATGGCCTGAAACCATCTGAAGAAGTCACTCTGAACACTTCATCATGTCACAAACCAATCTTAAGGTTACAGAAAGCAAGCAGAGGATTGTTTGGGTATGCAAGGCATGATATTAAAGGCTTTGCTAAGAGCATGTTAGGATTAAGAGCTTTAGAATAGCTCCCTCTAAGGAACTTCTGACAGAATTCACCAGTTCAGCTGTTCACTCATTATTCACACTTATTTAATTCACAAGTTTCATCTGGAAAATTAGTAGGAATCTGATAATCAATTGACTAGGCAAGAAAACAAAACTGAAACAAATGGATAGAAAAGCTTTTCAAGTGATCTGGACAGAACTTTAATATACCGCATTTTATCTCTTATCCTACCTATTCAGTGATAAAAAAAATCTTGATTTGACAGATAGATTCTTCCTTTAATTTTTAAATGCAAGACGGACAATAAATTTAAGAAATATCTGTTGAAAATCTGAGACAGCATTAATTGCAGAGAAAAAGCATTTCAAATATCTTTTATTATATAATGGTTTTTAAGAAAAAAGAAAATTAATCTTTTTGTCTGATACTTGATAAAGACAACGCCCTGTTCATTCCAAATTTCATGCCAGTTGGTTATTTTATGGCTTTTTAAATTTTTTATATGGCCACAACATTATGAACTTACACAAATTCAACAGAGAAAACACATGCATTAGTTTCAGAAAGGTGGACAAAAACTGTTTATGCAGTAAATGCATGCTTTGCTGTAATGGCAGAGAAGGATTTTTGTGGGGCTGTTAAAATAGAGAAGATGCTTAACTAGCAGATGCGGTTTTGCTTTCACACAACTCAGAAGCTCTCAGTTAAACAGCACCTTAAAAGGATCTTACTTTATTTAAAAAGAGAAAACATTGCCATGTAAAGCAGCTAAGTTTGCTACCTGTAAACAATCAGCTCATAAGCAGGAAAACAAACAGGAAAATAAGTAGGTTGTAAAAGATATTTTCCATCCAGAAAATCACACCTTAATATTGTCACAAAAACCATATCAATGGAAAGGAAAAATAAGATGATCTATAAACTACAGACCAAGCACAGGAACTACAGCTATACTCTACTACTTGTAACAAGATCTACTATTTCATGATAAATAATTAGTATTCATCTGCAAACCTCTCTTTGGTAATCTACTCTCTCCCAAAAAGACCATCACCACAAAAAATATCCAGTATTCTAAGCGAATAAAATATGGTACTAAGGACAGAAAATAAACATCCATAAATTCATAAAATAATTTTCAAAAAAGAGATTAAAAGTATTTTATGTTTATAGATATACACACATGATATGAGTCAATGAGCATATACAATGAGAATAAAAACATCTTTCCCAACTTTCAAGATGGCTGGCAAGAAATTATTTGCTAAATACCATGGGGCTGCAATATATAGCAGAATGGCTCGTTCTAGGATTTGAAATATCAATTAGCATGTAAGTCTGCAAAATACTGAAAGGAGTATATTCTTCTAATTGCAATAACAAAATTATCTACTTCAAGCTTCATTCAGAATTTCTCCTACAATTACTGCTTTTTAAAACTCAAATCATAAGTAGCCATTTTTTAATAAAATATGTTCCTGCCAGCATTCATACCAGTATTAGTAACAACATATAAAATGCAAGTAAGTCAAGATTGCTGGTGTTTGTCCCTACAGCACAGCAGCATAGCAGAAGAAAACCAGCTTAACCCTGGGGTAAGTCAGGAGCACTCAGCAACCCAGCAGAGACCAAAACCACCCAGAAACCATCCCCAGGACCTGATTTGCTCTGATGACTTTGCAGCTAGAAGCATGTTCAACTGAGACCTGCTCAAAATGAGATATAAACTGTGATTAGCCATACAGGTTCTCTTGTCTTGTGAGCAGAAGCAGAATTTTGACAGGGGGATTACTCCTGTACTGAGAAGATACCAATGAAAGGATTAAGGCAACACTAGAAGGCATTTTAAAAGTGAAGTCTCAAATTTTGGTATGCTACTGGCAGTGGAAAGCACAGAAAGTTTGTGCTTTATCCCTTTCACAGAAGCTGTCAAGAATGGACAACAAAAAATAATAATTGACTGCAAGACACAGCAAGGAAATCTGAAAAGCTCCTTCAACATCCTTCAATAGGAGGTGGACACACAACTCAAAGCAAAGTCTGACCCTAATTCATGCAGTAATAGGTGCCTGAAAGTGTGCTGCCCAGCTTCAGGGCAGATATCCATCTAAACCCACATGTACAGCAGTTCTAATTAGCAGACTCTTCCAGAGCTGAGTCATTGAGTACTTCCCTGTAACACAGCTATGTGCACTATATTCCATCTTGGTGAGTCACTTCAGTCCATACAATCCGTTCAAAACTTACATAACTGCCTCTAACTATGAACAGAAAAAGGAAAGATTGAAGCTAAGCAAGTAAAGCAATTTTACCTCATTACAAGGAAAACAAGATATGCTACTATAACTAACCTTATTCTGTATTACCATTGTCTTCAAATTATTTCAGTCTTTCCAAAATTTTCAGCTGCAAAGCACTTTTCTCAGAAATTATCAAAGTGAGAACAAGACAGGGCAAATAAACAGCAAAAGATCTTGTGCACAGCCACAAGTATGACACTGTATACCATACCTCGAACTCTCTAGATAATTGTTCATCCTGAATTCTACCTTCTGTTGTAACTGTGTAATAAATTTCCATGTTACCATACAGATCTCACAAAACTTTCAAGGTAAGGTTAATTTAATCGAGTGTTGAATAATTATCCAAATCAATTTGCCTTTTTATTTGACAAAAATATGACAGAAAAGGGAAGAGTTAAGTGAAACTTAAACAGCATTAAATAAAAGACCAAGGCAGCCTATTTTCACAAACTCATAAAAAAATGTTAGCTACTTCATGAATTTCACCATGCAGCATTTTCAATCTACACAACTATAAACAATTGTTATTGAAATAACAGGTATACTGATATAACTTATTTACTTGAAAAAGCTCACACAGACGCACCTGAAAAGAGATGTAACACCTCTGACAGGCTGCTTCCATGTTTCCACATAAATCATATAAAATATCAAGTTCATCAACACTCATACCAGTTCTATTTTTCAAATCCTCTCTTCAAACTCCCAATCAGAAAACCCGTTTTCCTAAGGAATGAATCATTTCCACTTCTATAAGAAAAGAAAATAATGATGGCAGATTACTTTAAACCGTACCATACACCAGTTACAAAGTCATTCCTCCATTCTTTTGAACGTGGCATCCCTTGACAACAGCTCATATAGACAGATGAAGTTATCCTGAAATCAGCTGGCCTGGATGTGGTAGCAATGTAGCCTTAGAAGCACAAGTTTTAATGCAATTTACTCAAATCTTCTATGACACTATTCACATGTCGACAGCATTACCTACAGCTCACCATGTCAGTGTCTCATGCCATCCACCCCCAGAAATTCTCCCTGTGTTCCCCACACACAAAGCTTTTGGCTTACTTCCTCCCTTTGACCATGTGCTCACATTTATAGGTAGAATGCTGGCAAGGCAACATCCCTTTGGGATATTCAGGTGCAACACACTTGTCTTAGAAATCATTAATATGAGAACAAGACAGGGAAAATAAACAGCATACAGTAGAGAACTCTCCATTGCTAATTTCAAAATAATTACTTTTCCAATTTAGTTTTCCTTCTGCTTTGTTTTTAGTGACGATTTTCATATTTCTTTAGAATTCGTACAATAAAAAGAAATAGAACTTAAAAACTCAAAGACAACTCTGACAGAAGTTGCAATCTTAGGTAAAAGGACAAGTTTCACTCCTAAATTTACTGAAAGGTGTTTTGAGGACAGGCTCTCCAATATTGCAAGAGCTGCTCTGTGAAAGGTTTCGTTCTTGGTTAAGCTGCTCAACCTGGCAAGCTTCCCGACTTTCAGTAACTATTTTCTTTTTTTATGCAAGATCATCATCAACACCACACATGCTTTGCAGCTGGTAAAATCTATTCTTCCTATAATGGGTTAGCCACTGAACTGAACACAGAGGACACTGCTCAGCAAACAGTAAAGGTGTCTGCACACCACTGGCAAAACAAGCAGCTACAAAATCACTGATGACTGCATCAGGTCAGACATTGGCAAAACAAACCTAGAGAGAAATAATCTTAAGGACACCCATTTATCCATCCTACTATTCATATTTTTTATTATTATTTTCTACTATTTAGAGTTTTTAGTATGCAGAAATAGTCAGAAGCTTACTAAAAAATAAATTGAAACATGAGCCTTTCTTCAGAGCAGTTATTAACCACTTTGAAAGGAAAGTCATAGCAAGAAACCAGTGACTCTTGGGAAGATCCGTGAGTGCCAAAAATATAGGGCAATCAGAGCTAATGTTTATTACCACAGCAAATGCTGACCTGCTTTATATAAAACCACATGCAAGAAAACCCTAATTTCCTGGGCCTGTTACTCCTTCTGCCACCAAAATAGAAGAGGGAGTGGAAAAAACAATTCTCCCTCCTCCTAGGAAGGGTGCATGTCACCCCTAGCAGAAATCATTGCAGCAGTATTAGCTGCACTTCAATTTAGTGATAAATGACTGTGATTCCTGGCATAGGAAAAGAAGGCTGACAGGTCATAAGGGTTTTTTTGCTGTCCCCAGACACCTGCAAACACTGACTTCTTCTGCTGTAGTTAGCTTTATTAATGAGGCTAGAAAAATACACCAGGGGGCAAATTTGGATCTATAACAACACAACAGTCGTAATTACTCCAGTTAGTCCTCTGTGACCACTATGATGCTATGATATCCACCTTCATTTTACTTTGAAACTCCATTATCCTGGATAGCCTTAGGGTCAAGATCTACAAAATTAATTATATGGTTAAGCTTTCTTACAGTAGAAATAGCAGACTCCATGAGGCAAAACTATCACTCTTAAAGTGAAATCTTTTTTTAAATATTGAAAATTCGTAAACATATAAAACTGGAAAGAAAAAATATAATTTGTTCTGAAATTAAGAACAGATTTTAATTAATTCAGTTATTTAGAGAATGGGTAAATTTATAACTTCGAAAATAAGCCACATATAGGTGAATGGAGAAAAATCCTTGTTGGAAAGAAAGTTTTCAGTCTGAGTGTGCCACCTACATCAAATAGCTCTTAGGGCTGAGAGAGATACAGCAGCTGCTACAAGGCCTCCCCAAAGGAGACAAGTCTTAGACATTTTAATTCAAACACCAGGAAAACAGAATTGCAGCACAAACTAAGTGAATTACAAGCTGACTGTTAATGCATGGCACAAGCCAAAAGATTAAACAAACTATTTTATTCTTTGCATGTACACGTATATTAATCAACTGCATCTACTTTTTCCAGAATTTTGTAGAGTGCACATGGTGTTTTACAGCTTTTGTTTTCCTCATAATGTCTAAATTTCAGATCAAAATAGCTTCTCTCATTTCATAAAATAAATTATACATCTTGTAAGTGACGTACCATAGCTTGCATAATTTTTTTTCACCTGATTAACAACAGGAAGCCACGCTGGCTGTGACCAATGCCTGCTTTGTCCTTCAGGTGTTTTTCAGTACCTCCCAGAAAAATCTTCCATGTAACTTTAGCCATCTATAATGAACTTTAACTTTTTTGGGTTGTTTTTTTTTTTAAGAGAGAACAATTTTAGTGAAGTGGAAAAATTGAAATGACAAAGATAATTTCAGGATTTGCCTAGATGTTTTTATTTCAAAAGGTAGAGGTAAAATCCTTTATATGTTTTCCCCTTTTTTGGAAAAGAAAAAAGGTAAGTTCCAATCCATTCAGTGGAACTGGGGTATTATTGAATCATAAGGATTTCGGAGAATAAAATCCCTTTCAAAAATGAAGAAAATTAATAGACCATTTATACCTAAATAGACTAGCTTTGGCAATACCAGTCTTCAAGAAATTCCACAACTATAACATCTTTCTTCTAATGTTACAGGTTGTTACTAGGGAGTAGAAGTGGATAAGGAACTCGACAATAAGGGAGATAACTCCCTTAGTAATTTTGTTCTGCTATGACAATAACAGGCCACAGATTTATACAATTTTTTTTTTATAACTTGGCATTAGAATATAAATAAGCATGTCACAATAATGTTCCAGTAAAGCAGCACTGATACATGCAGAAATCCTCCCCTTCTGTACCTTTTCCTCATATATGGGAAATGAAAAAAGTCTATTTCATTTTCTCACAGACATAAAATCCCAAGTAGGCTAAAGTAGTACCTCTAAAACAGAAAATCCTGAATAATCATTAAATGCAACCAAAGATTTATACAGAAAGCCAAATGGCACAGAAAGTACCGTGCATATCTAAGGGATTATCTGGCATTCAGGATCAAGGTTGTCATCATACCACATGAAATAAATGTTGCTCCATTTCCATCATCTTATATTTAAACATGGAGAATTATTAAACTGTATATAAATAAACCCTTATTATAGGTTTCAGAAGTGATTTTCATTATCAGCTGCAGCTTCCCGTTTCCATCATTTTTGTCATGAACCTCACTTAAGTCACTCTATCTCCTATTTTAGCACATCATTCTGTGACTTGGCTCTGTAGAAAAGACAAGGAAGGAGACTAAATAGCTCTTAATGCTGCTTGTTTTGGCAGTGATCCAGTGCTTAATACAGTGAGTTTGGAGTATTGGACCGAGGCAATTCTATATTCCTGTCTTCATATTCAATAGTTGTCTTCTACCACACTGTTTTCTTACCAGAGTACAAAGTTTAGTCAATAAAGCTAAAAAGTTGAAGCCTGATTGCTTAACTATTATCCAATTCATGTAATCATTTAAAATAGAAATGATGAGTCTCATGCATTACAAATATTTTGCTTGCTTGTCTCTGAATATTGTTTCCTTCCCCCCACCCCCCTGCATTTTTAATTTAAGAGGTTGGGTTTTATTTTCCCATGGAGACTCTGCACAGCTGCTGATTATTTTTTGGACACAGCAAGTAAAAGAGAAAGTGAAAAATTATCCTCAGAGTTACTGAAGTGACAGTAAATGTACAGTGGAAAAGCACTGATGTTATCCAATGCCTAATACCGAGTTATTAATTAGAATTTAATATTCCATAGCTCTGATTCTTACAGAGACTAATATTCTGAGCAATTTTAGCCATGAGCATACTTCAGACAGAACTTATACAATCATTGTAATATTCTGCCTCCTGATGAATACAACAAAACCTCATTTCATGTTTGCATGTATTTGTTTGCTCTTGAAAAGCACCATTCAGCATATCTGCTTAAAGCTTTTTTAAATCTTTGTTTTTAGCCAGTAAAGAGTATTAGCCTTTTGCAAGTACTCTGCTGCAAGCCAGCAGTATCTCCGCCCCATTTCTGAGGAGAATTATGGCACCGAGTCCACACTTACTCATTTCCTAGTTCTTGGCACAGTTGTAACTCAAGTGTCATCCACATAACTTCAGCAGGGGAGGTAGGGGAGAGGACAGTAAAAAAATACACCATTTCAGCTTTCTCCTGTCCCTATAGTTTCTTTGCAAGACTGTCTTTATACCCAAACCTGAGAGGCTGCAACCACTATTGCCACCCCCAAGCTGCCACCAAAGTGATTAGGTTAAATTGTGCATATTTACAGTGGGATTTCCATATGGACTTACAGTTTGCTACTTGTTTGTAGCTGATTATCAGGCTAATACATCACAAGCAAATTAAGATAAAATCAATCCTATGGTGAAAAACACCTGAGTCCCATGAATTTTAATAGAGACAATTCTGTGGTGTAAAATGGTAGCTATGTGAAGGTTTAAGAATCTCACAAATCTTAAAAGAAAGCAAACAGGTATACTTCTGGTAGGCTTTCCACTTCCATAAAGTCAGTCTCATGCTGATCCTCATTTTATAGGGCATTTTATTTTGCAAGTCAAACTGAAATACTAAAGGACCAGTTCGAATAACAGATCCTGACTTGTTCTCCATGTCTATTATTCTTCTCCTCTTGCCTTCATTAAGCCACTGCAGCTCCTTATGTACTGCTTACCACCAGATTTCTCGTGCTCCTTTATAATAGCAGCCCATATGTTAGCAGGAACACCACACCAGGGTCCATTTGCCATCCCACTCGCAGACTCTGCTTCTTCCTTTTCAACTACAACACTCTTAATTGCAGCTGCTGTTTGCATGAATGCAGAGAAGACAGATACTAAGTATTTCATTTTTTTAAAATGGATTCATTTCTTAATTAATAAAGATGTTACTGCCTAAATTAGTCTCAGAGTATTTTCAGATGTCCTTCAATACAATTCAGCAGCTGAAACAAAGTACATGAGCCAAACATGATGTTTCTAGCCAGCTCACCCTGGGCTAATATGGTCTGCTGGCTATGAAGGCTGTGTCTTTTGACAGCAACACAGTGGTGACCTCAAATAACCTCTTAATATATCTCTGGAAATAGGAATTACACAAGATGCTGAAAATACTAAGCTTCTTTCAAGCTCAGAGAAAATACAAGTATTTAATATAGCTAACATTCAGAGCAAATATGCCAAATTAAATATTACCCTTTTCAGAGGACTGCTGTTTAGCCTATGGCATTAAGGGTCTAATATTTCGAATTTCCTTGACTAATGACATTTTAGGAAATTGAGAATTTTAATAGGTTCTTTATATCCTAGATGATCTTCTTTCTTTATTCTTCTATGCTTTTAAAGCAAACAATTCAGAAATAAACATGAATATGTAGAAAACCAAGGAAAAGCACTTAACCAAGTAAAGAGCAGTCAGAAAACATGTTACTGTATCACTTACCCCTTAGGTAGATCATATGTATTATTACTGTGTTTAAGAACCATTTTAATTTCACTTTTGGACATGGTGCTGGAGACAAATACTGTATTATCAAAAGGCATACGCCTGTAAATATCTGAGAGACTTGTGTTCAACATGTGGGAGGAAAAAAAAAGCCAGGCATACAAAACATATGCTTTCTTCTACCCACTATCTCTTCTCATATGAATTCTGGTCTGTAAAACATAATCCTTAATGTCCACGTTTCTCACGTACAAATTGTGTCAGTACACATGCTTGTTTAAAGTGTTTCCCCAAGTTAACAAAAGAATAACTGAAAATAGAATTCCTAATAAAGAACAAAACAGAAGGATTTGTTGAGCCAGTGCTTTAAAGCAGTGCTGTTTAAGGAACTGGTCTTTCAATATGAGAATGCTCAAATAATACAGTGTAATCTGGGACAGATAAGATTTCAAGTGAATGATCCTCATAGGGTCACTCCCTCTGTTTGGAAAGGAATGCTTTAAATTTTCTGTTTACAACTAAAATGTCCACAGACTGTCATTTTATAAAAACTAATCTGTTTGAAGCTCTTTTAGGAAGACAAGAGTTCAGACTGTGTATTGGTAGCATGAATACTGCTTCAGGTATTAGAGAGCTGTAATATCACAGCCCTGTTGTGAAAATCGTAAGTTATTCTGTTATAAAGTATTCCCCAAGAAGCTGGATCCCAAAAGAAGAGAATTTTATCATAATATTACTATCACTGGTACAAATACATTTAAGTGGACAATTCATTCAAATGCCATATAAAAATTAATCTGTAAAAGTGTCAATTAGCAGCACCTTCACAACTGTGAAAATCAGTGACATTTGTGGTTTATTAATTACTCTTGCACTAGTTCTGAAAGTACATTTCTTTCTACCCCTGAAGAGGAAAAAAAGCACAATATTTAAAGACAGTAAGCTTTTTAGTACAATCAGTAGCAATATATCACCAGAATCTTTTAGAAATTTCATACTCATTTTCAACTGAAGGACTGACACATTAATCTTAGAACTAACAAATACCTAAATAAGATATAAGGCAGAAAAGGGATAGACAGACAATTGTCATGCAATCTACAAGATTTAATTTGAAAAAGAAAAAAAAAAAGGAAAGAAAAAAGAAAAATCCTGTACTACAGGACATGTTTTTTCATGGCAGACAAAAGTAAGCAGCATAGCTTTGGGTTGTGCATGTACCAGAAAACTGTCTTTGTGGCATCTCAAAAGCTTTTAGCTTTGACAAATGTGTTAGAAAATCATGAATGCACGAGGGACACTTCAGAGAGCAGTAAATGACCTAACACAAAGTCTGAGAACAGAAGACATCTTCATGTGCTAAAATGACTTCATTTGTTTTCATAAAACATGGGAGGAACATCTGTCAGGACAGGAAAGCATACTGGAGTAACTTAAGGCATCAGAGCTGAAACTGGCAGGAGGGACTTGGGAGTTGGATTTTTTTTTCTGAATGCTTGTTTGGCTTTGACAAAGGGTACTTCACATTTCTGTGACTTAGAGAAAGTGAGCTAGAACCTCAGAGCTCAAGACTGGATGGAAAGGATTGCCAGGTTCCTATAAATCTTCAGAAAGCATAGTAAATTAAAGAACTAGGGAGTATGGATTTTAGGAGATTAAAACAAAAACTTACAAAACAAGTATCAGTTTTACTCCACCTGCAACAGTTCAGTCCATTTGGAAGGAAACACCAAAAGCTTCTGAGTTACACACACCAACACTTATATTCCCAGTCCTATGCCTGAGTAACTTCATTGATCCCATCTATCTTTGGCAATTTGTGATACCTTAGGAGGTATTTATTGGATTTGCACTAAAACAAGATATCTTGATAAAATGAGACAAACATCCAAAGGAAATAAGGCACTCTGCTAACTCCACAGGGATTTTTCAGTACTAACAAAAAACCTGAAAGGCAAAATGCAACTGCCTTTGCTCTCATTCGCCAGCCTGTACTGACCAAAGAGCAGTGCTCACTACTGGTGATAACCAAACCCCAGCTGGTAGGACCCAATGTGGCACAGCATCTCCCACCCCATCCTCAAAAAGCTTCCCCAGGGCATTTCTGGAGCACTGCTGCTCTACAAAGAGCACCTGTAGCCCCCAGTATCAGCAAAGCTTCATGTGCCGCCACAAAAACATTTGCTCAACTATTGCCACTAGAACAACAAATGTGGTTTTTCATGTTTGGAATCGAATATTATTAGTTCCAGCACAGGAGTATGAAAATAACCTTTCTTTCTAAAGATTACATTGTTTTCCATTTGGTAAATGGATTTTTCCCATTCTCCATGCTTCAAAATAGAACTAAAATCAAAGTCACTATTTTTGGTTAGTCTATCTTACTGGAATTTTCTATTATTTAACATGGAAATCATAAACAATGAGTGGGTAAAAGTAGAAATTATAAAGCATGATAACCTATCTTATGAACTGCTTTTATTTTTTCCCATGTTACTTTCGGTTTCTCTGTATAACAGTGTCCAAAATAAAAGTTCAATCGTATATCCAATCTAAATTTTGATGGAATACACAGAAGTTCACTGTTTTAACAACACATAGTAATACAATAAAAATATTTCACTTTGGAGTTCTCGTAACAGACATATGTACTGGTCCAGCTACTAAATTCAGACCCCTGCTGGCATCACCAACTTTATTGCATGCACTTTCCCATAACTTATCAAAAACCATTTTGAAAACAGCACATTCCCTTTGCTGTTCCTATTGAAAACTTTTTCTGTGAGTCTTCCAACTTGACACTGACCTTTCTTACTTGGCTTTAGACCTATTTTTTGAAAAATATGTTACCACTACCACTCAATTTTCATAAACCAATACCACAAATGCAAATGTAGAGGCCGTTCCTACTATATGAGTTTAAAATATATCAAGCCAGAGAATAAAATTTTGTGCCAGTATCATTGGAATTGCTACCATGCAATAAAATTCTGTAAGAGCATTTAACTGATAACATCCTTTGAGTTAAATACTAATACTACTGCTAATAGTAATAATAACGTATTAGTATTGAAATCTTATTGAACAGCAAGATACAGATAGCTTAAAATTACTAGCAAAATAATGACGATAAGTGGACTTTTAGAGAAAGGCATAATGCTAGCAGGAGTCAACTTATCAGAAAAACTTTACACTCAAAGATAAAAACAATTACTTCAATATCTTTAAATCTCTAGGTTAATAAAAGAGGGATAAACTAACTTGGTCTTTAATTTGGTAGCTGTATCACACTTTTGTGTCAGAAACTAAATGTTTCTTCCATACACAATTGAAGCTGTTATCTTCATATTACTACCATTAGTCAAAATCGTTCACATTAAATTTATTAAAATGGCCTTTTGACAAAAGAAGGCACAATTAAGCACTAAGAATTATCATTCATGTACATCTATTTTCTTGCAAGGTATCTCTCAGCTTAAAATGATACAAATATTTTTCAACTAGAAAAATATAGAGAAACATTTATGAAAAATCAGCTTTTAGCATGGGGCTACTGCAATTGTATACGAGAGAGAAAAGTTCTAAATGTAGAGTGACACCACAACCACAACCACTGACACCACAACCACCCAAACCAAGAGTTAACAGCTAACTCAGACGCATTTTAGAAAACTCATACATTCAGAAGAGGGGCCCACATGTGCATGTACCTGTGAAGAATGTAGATCACATTATAGGAAGCAGATGTATCCTAGAAACAAGAAACTCCCCAAAAGGATTGTGAGTTTGCATGACGTACACCTCAAAGCCAACAGTTTGGTTCAACAGCAGCCAAGAAGCAGAGCACACCTTGACTGACAACTGAGAGGCCACCTTGTCACTGTTCATACCTCTGTCCATCCCATCAGAGAAACACTGGGCACGTGGATCAAAGAGAACCTGCTCGGGATCTTATCAAGTTGGCAAGCAATGGAAAACAACAAGGGACAGAGCTGGGAAAAAGGCCAGGGGTCACTGGGTATGTAGCTGGACAGAAACAACAGAAATTGCTAATAACCCACTTACCAATAAGACATGGAATTAGCAGAAAGGTGAATAACCAGGCAAACATGATTTTTAGGACAACATTGTGGTTCCAGAAGTGTAAGCTATTTTAACAGACAAGTGACGTAAAAGAGCAGTAGGTATTTTACCCGGCAAACAAACTAAGCAGGCCATCAGCAGAACAGTTAGTTCAGGTTTCATATAAGCTCTCTCAACAGAATGCTGACAGGCTGGAACAGGTTCTTAAGGGGTTAGTGCAAATGACTTTTCAAGGTACAATGAGAGACCTGAGGAAGTCACTATATAGAAAATGTAACAGACACAATGTTAAATTATTTGATCACCATTAAAATAGGGAAGAGAAGAAATTTATTCACGGTGTGACTTCCTTTAGTCCTGCTGACAAAAGACAAAGGAAACAGAAATTGATAACAGGACAAATTAGACTGGATTTGTCCACACATTGTTATGGAATAAGGCATACTGGAGCTGGGAGGGTATTAACAGTGTAGCAATGATCATTAACATTATTAATCATTAATCATCACTCCTCTAATTTTTGTCTGTAGTTCATCAAGAATGAGACTGTATTCCACACTCCAGAAAAAAATGAGTTGCAAATAGACCCTATACCATCTTAAGAAAATAGAAAGCAAGGAAATGGACAGAATTGTAGCAGGCAGTTAGCAGTATAAATGCTTGATGTGATGGTTACAATAAACAAATTACTGATCCAAAATACTAATTTTATGGTTACTGAACTCCAGTCCCTGGGTATAAAGGTAAGAGAAACAACTGTCATTGCTCTACAGATCCCACAGAAGAGTAAAGCCTCTTCTTGGAGGCAGGACAAAAGAGACAGTATGTGGAAAAGAGACAATGAGAAAACAAAATCACTCTTACACGAGTTTATCAGACCTAGGAGCCAGAAAAAATTAAGTAGTTTCTTAAGCAAAGAAAATAGTAACATTATTTAGTTCTGGAAGAGCAAATCATTTCATTTTTCAGAAAGCTGCATATAAAACATAAATCTAGTATGGACAATCAAAATAACAGACAGCTCTAGTAAACTTCACCTCTGAAGATAATGCGGAACCTCTTACCTCTTTCAGAGGATAAATGTCACACAATTTTTTTTTAATATTAAGGTTAAATATACACTTTCCAGTGCTTTCAGAAAACCTACTCTTTATTGTCCATACCGCACAAGTAAACTTCTTGTTGTAAAATATTTTGATGTTTAACAAACGTGGAAAATGCATTCCAGCAGTCATATAAGGCAGTTTGATATGATACTTTAACTGACATACACAAACTGACAGAAGATTTTCCTGCTCACTGCTTAGTGAGAGGTCAGGGAAAAAAACCATTGTGAAGACAGCCAATGCTTCATGGATCTGGCTTCTTTTGGCTGTCCTTGATGCCTGATGTTTTGCAGAAGAACTTAGCTTCACCCAAAAACTTTTTAGGGTATTTGTGGCAAGCAGATAGTCAGTGAGCATTCTACAGCTGACAAAAATGCTGCTGCCACCAAGATGTGGCTTTTCTACTTCAGACCAGGTTTGGTACCAGCTGGAGTAATTTTGCATGTTAAGATCAACATACTTCTCACCACTTTCTACTTTGGATCTACAAAATACCCTAAAAAAACTGTATAAATTCTGAATTGAAAAGACAGGACAAATTCTTAACATCTGGTTTCAGCTGGTTCAGATGCCTTGACAGAAATATACATTATTTTTCTGAATGGCACAGGAAATGACAGTAAAGATTCACAGTAATCTCAGGATCCTTGAGTTTAGGGTAATCACAAAAAGACACACATAACAAGATTTGACTTGTGGTAAAGTTATCTGAAAACCAAAAATCTCTTGCCTATACATGATGGACAGATAAATGAACAGTTTTGATCTTGTGTTTTTCCTATCATCCTATTTGATCTGGCAAAGTCATCTGTCAGTGAAGCAAAGGCAGCTTTCAGGAATGGAATCTTTGGTATTTTCCACTGGGGCAGAACTAACCTTCTGAGGCAATTCTGTATTACGATAATCAATGAGGTGAAATTTAACATGGAGCACTGTACAAACGATATTAACAATGCACCACTGAAGAAGGTATTTACCAAAATTGCAACTCCCAGAAGTACCCCCATCTTCAGCACAGAAATACTACAACAAAGCAAAAATCTCATGTCAGCACTTGGCAGGAAAAAGAGAAAGACTGAGCCTTCAGTCTCATTAGTTTGAAAGAGAAGGTAGCTTGGGTTTGGAGAGAAAAAAGAAAAGAAAATCCTTAACAGAAATTTGTGTCACCAGAAAAAAAAACAGACACAAGAAAAAATGTTGACTAAGTTTTAAAACATAACAAATACCTAGAGATAAGTAGCTACTGGAGATAAATGCTTGATTTCCTACCAATAAATATCAGCTAGAGTACACTAGTGTGCAGCTATGTACACATCTTTTCCAGCGCTTGCATCTAACATTCCTTGCTTTCTGTTATCACATGTAGGTATGCTATGCTATTGAATATTATGACTTTGACATTCTTCAGAATAATGTAAAGGCAGTTTGCTTTCATGATAGAAATGTTTGGGGGTTTTTTGGTTGGGTTTTTTTTTTATTTTTCCCCTGAGCACACGGAATTTCTTCCCTGCTAAGGAAACATTTTGAAAATTGTCTTTAACTTGGTTGGGAACAAAATAACATTTTGTCCTAATCTTACATAATGTCTTCTGTGTGGGTAGACAGCAAGATTTTACTTGCAGTAAAATATCTTTAAGAGCAAAACACTCTTGAAGACTTATAGGGAAGTATTATTCAGAAGTACCAAGGAGTTGGTTTAATGGTGTACTTCCCGTTATAGTTTTAATCTGTCAGCAGATCAGATACTTAAAAGGAACATATCCTGCAACCAGTTAAATGGTAATAATTTTTAGCATGTCAGATACTGACTTCTGTTTCATTTCTATTATTTCTGTCCTCTCTTTAATTACAGGGAAAGATTACATCTGAAAACTCAATGCCTGCAGCTAAAATATGAAAGCTAAATTTAGGTACCTGTTATGCAAATACAGAAAAAATACCAGTCCACACTAATTATGCTTCAAGGTATCAGAATAAAATTTTTAATCTTTTACATTTGGACATTTTTTATGGGTCTTTTCCCATTTTTCCACTCACCAGACAGGGTACAACCATCAAGAACAGTACTTTTACTTTTTCCCTACAGAAGTCTTTTCAGCAGCACCTATGTCTAGAATAAATTTCATTCTCCCCCTTCCCCCCTGCTCACTTCATATTTCTGTACACAATTTCAGTAAAACTAACTCTTAGTAGGAAGCATGAATGAAGAAGTGTGTGACATTTACAGCTAAGTGGCAGGATGCAGACTACCAGGAAAAGATAACTAAAGTCCATGGTGAGCACTTAACAAACGTAAGCCAGTTTGGCAGAACCCGACACTGTGCTGCAGTCGGGAAACTAGATAACAAAAGGTTGGCAATGTGCATTCTGCTCTTTAATAGAAAAGATAGCATCAGATAAGCTAACAGCCAAATATTCACATTGCGCCTTTCCTCACAATAACATAGACAGGAATACCTGGCAATACTAAAATTTAATGGTATTTTGTTTGGAAGAAAAATTAATCTGAACTGTATGCTAAGGTGACCTTTCATTTAGATAAAACTGAATTTAAAAACTACTCTTTCTGAAAAGAAAGCGATAGTGTAACTCATTAAGACAATTTTCTGTAAAGATGATAAGTATCTAGCCATTGTTATACATTTCACCACTATAAAGTGTAAGACTATCCCACTAGTAAAACTCATAGTTTTCTGCCAAAAGACCTTCGCTAATGAATTCAAGAAACAGATATAACACTAAGGCTGTTTTGCAAATGCAGCAGTCTTCATGGTAATGTTTAATTTTCCTTGTACCTAAACTTGGTTGAGAGTGTACATTTGAAATAAACCCTTTGGAGTAGCTAAAACTCTTCCATCTCCCCCATGATTATTTCACATAAGTTAATACTTTAAAAAAAGGTAAAGTACTGCATTGTGCTTCCTGTATTGGGGCCTTGTATTACGGGAAAAAACTCTACTGCAAAAGAATCTAAATTTAGACATAACAGATATACAGACACTTTAAATCTTTTCTGTTGTAGGATTATTTTTAAAACAAAATAAATATAATTTAAATAAATATAATTAAAATAATCTGCAACACTGAGGACCATGGCATAATATACTTCTCCTGTGTATTGTTACAAAACAGGTAAAAGCTTCTTTAAAGTAATTTCTTAGCTTTTGCTTTAAAAAGTGAACAGTCAGTTTCTAGTAGGGACAGCAACAAGGATCATCATCAGGGGTTTTAGCCTGAAATTATACAGCACAGGCTTCTGTCAGCTGAGATGCAGGAAGCTAACTGGCCACAGAGAATGGCTTTATCCCAGAGAGGGCGATGGCTCACAGAGCTAAGTGCTACCTCCAACCCCAGTCAGGGGAGCCCTAGTTCAGTTAATCCCACTCTTTTCTCCCAGTCTGGAGGTGGGATCTGTGCCACATATTTGTGCCCCCAAAGGAGGGAAAAGTGGCTATGGTTTAACGGAGAAAGCCTGGCCAGGCTGTCTGCTTCTCCAAGTTTCCCAGCAATTGTGAGAACCTTTTCTCCCAGGAGGTATTCTGAGAGGCTGATGTAGCTAAGGATAGGAGGCAGGACTTGACTAACTTGCTTCCCTCCAACTCATATTGCTCTATTTGCTCTGTCAGCTCCCTGTGTAATGTAGTCTAGTGCTTTGGTGGCAGCCTGGGACCCCCTCCCTGGAACAGCCACATTCAGACATGGATTTGGCAGGTTGAAACCAGTTTCCTGAGTAAAATGATCAACTGAAGGGAAATTGGGTGTCTAAACTGAACTGTTTAAACTCAGCTAAATCTGAATAAAATTGGATGGGAATCATGAAAAGAAGGTTTTCTAGCTCCAGGGCCTTCTCCCCTCCAAATTCCAAAGATCTGCTAAGTAATTATTTGTCTCTATCCCATCCTCCCCCAATAGTCAAAGTAATCTTAAAATACCAAAGACAATATCAAGTCTACAGATGAGTGAAGTAATCCTCTCCAATTATAAAATTATAGGCAGTACATTTGTTGGAATTTGCATTTGAGGATTATGGTCCCCATTCTTTAACTCTGCAATAAGGCACAGAGGGCAAAATGGGCAAATTCCAAAACACAGACTAGGGCACTTGACAGTTCAAGAGATAGCTCTTCAGCAGCAAAGCCCAATCTTGTTCTGAAATCAGCAGCTAAAATCCAGTCTAGAACCTGCAGTGGTCAGCAGACATTACTACTTAACCATGAGGAAGCTCACATGAAGTGTGTTTGTGAAGCTCAGCCCACACTATCCAGTGGACACTATAAATAATTGAATTGGCAGGTTCATCAGAATCTTCATCACAACAGCCTAGCATTGCCATGTAGGGCATTTCATGTTCTGCACCACTTCCCAACATCTATAAAAATCAGAAAAAACAAAGCTACAGTGAGAAATTTATTTCTCCATATATTTTGAGTACATAGCCTGGAACCACAGTGTCTCAGTTTGGTGCTTCCATCTACTCTTTTTTCTGAAACTCTCAGAGTGAATACTCAGTTTCTTGAATTCTTTGAAAATATTAAAATAAGTACTTGATTAGTTATTTAGATTATCATCATTCTTGAATCCAAAAAATATTTTAAGTCAAGGAAAACAGTAGTTACTACCTATTACAGAAAAATAGTATTAAGTGTGGATCAAAATCTAACTTCAGGAAGCACACAACAACTATATAGAAAGACAAGTTTCATAGAAAAATTAATGTCCAAGTTACATGAGGCTGGCTTACATATATCAAGGAACCCTTTTTTCCAAACTTAGTGTTATTTTCTATGTATGCAAAATCTGAGCATTCACCAGCTGAAAAAAAATAATACACAGTTTTGCCTATTACTTGCTTTCTAGGGTTTAGTAGGACAGTTTTTGGAACTACCATACTGCACTTACTTCCTTTGCACTGAATAAAAAGTGAGCTATCCCACAGTCCCACCTCACCAGCCACATCACCAAACACCTTACCGACTATGAAATGCTATCAGCTGTTTCAAAGAGCTCTTTGCTTTTCAGAATGAGGAGGTAGCACTACTTTTTTCAAGAAGTCTTGGTTTTTCTCTTCTTTGAAATAAAACATTGGCTATTTGTATGAAAAGGAGTGTTTGTTTTCTTTCTTTGTAAGCAAAAAAAGTGTTTAGCTTTTGCCATAGCATGTTTACTTTTGCTAAGAGGACAAAGCTAGTGTTGGAGCCAAGAAGAAATACATAATACAAAGGAGAGCTATTGAGGAATAAATCTGTAACATTTTCTTTCCTTTAACAGCATTATCTGATTCTAAAATGGAACATATTTGTTTTTTGTGAGTGTGATTCCAGGGCATGTGAGCCAGGCTTGACCTGACTTAAGAACATGTTTCAAAAGTCTCCAAGCCTAATACTAAACCTCTGCTAAATTACTGAACAGGAAGTAGATTAAAAAAGGGAACACCTCTAGGTTGGCCTCAGTAGCTGTTTGAAAATCTCCTCTCCATTTGTGTGAATTTCATTAACTGGACAAACTTCAAAGTACCAGTCCAGTTTTGCAATAGTTCAGCTCAGCCATTAATGAAAGACTTGACTCTCAAAGTGGACCTTTTACAGACAGGAAATCTTTGAAAAAGTGCCTCAACACCATTTTTATTTCTTATAGCCCATTGTTCAGTGTAAAACTATTGAGACCTAACAAAACGTGAAAAAACAGGGAAAAGTAAAAACCACAAGAAAAAAATAGTCAACACACCTGCAATATGAAGAAATATCCAGTGCACAGAAATCGTGCTTCCAAAATGTTGTCCTTTACAAGGAAAACTCAGGGAAAAAAACCTATCTGTCCATGTTGTATTAAATCAAATACCAGATGTGTGAATTCACTTGGTAAACAGGCATTTGCACAGACAATTTTAATGATATAGAATACCTGATAACTTACTTGGGAAATTTAGCTATTCCCTCCAAACTCAGGAGTATCCCAAGCACATCTCTCTTGATCATACCCACTATAATCTATACCCACTTTTCCAGCAAGAAGAAACAGATAAACAGGCATTTCAGGCCAAGAACATGCAGCCCTGTCTAACGCAGGTGTCTAAAATAGGCAGATCTAGTGACTGACTGATAATGTCACATCTTGCTTCAACTCATTGTAGCAGTACGAGAGAGAACCAGTTAAAATTAAACACCTGTCTTTTAGAAGTTTATATACACATGAGCAGGTGATTTTTAAAATAAAAATATAAAATACCCTAAAATAATGGATTTGAGTTAAAAAAATAGCACTGCATTAAGTTCCTATAAAACAATTCTGCACACTGCAAGATACAAGTTACTTTTGTTTTGTCTATTTAAATGATGTTTCTAGGATTTGAAACATTAACCTAACAGTGTACTGAAACTGAGAAGAACAAACCAATAGCTTTATTTACTATTACTATGCAGCAACCTGAATACTCAAACATGCTTGCCAAAATTATGTCTTAATATCTGTCAAAAGATTAAGACATAATTTGCACAGAGCACTGTGCAATTACCACTTACTTAGGTGAGTAATTAGTAACTTTGGCAAAAAAGGTCCACATTGGACATGGGTCAGAATCTTCCCTGTATATTCTTAGACTAATTATCTAAAAGGTAAAAGACCAAAAAATTATAAACTTGAAAAAATATTCTGAGTATAGAAAAAGCAACACAGTTAATTCCATTACTTTCATTCTGATTTCTGTAAATGCTGTAAAGCAAAGATTAGTATAGTTTTTATTTTAAGCCCGTATTTTGATTCTTGGTTTAATTCTGAAATTAATTATGCCACACATAAAGCTCTGTACATTAGATAAAGTTTGTTCTAAGGGCCCGTCAAAAGTTTTACCAGGTACTCCAGTAGTTTCAGAGACATGAAGAAATAGTGCTCTCATGGTTTTCCTAGTCTTTCACTCCAGTGGACCACAGCACAGCCCTTGCCCTATCTTCATACTTTGAACCCACAAGAATACACACAATCACATCAATTTGTCCCCAAAACAATGCTGGAACTCATTATGAAGCTGAAAGATGATGAAAATTGCATTTTCCTCACTTCTTAAAGCTTCTGAAAAAGGGTCTGAAACAGCAGCATTATGCAAAAGTTTAAGTATGGCTTAAGAGTAAAGAGTATTTCTTAAAAGACTTAACAGCATCCTTCAGTACATCTGGGTACTAGACTGTATTTTTCTTAAAAATGAGCTGTATGTTTTCAGAGAAACACTGCTCAGCCTAATAAACATTTAGAAAAGTCTTTAAGGTCCTTGGATGAAAAGCAAGATCTCATGTAATTTATGATACCACATCATGTCTTAATTGGCAATACTTCAATTACTTTAATTTAGAGAATAACTTAACCTACCCACTAAATTACTAATTTGCCTAATTAAAAGGAAGAATCATTCACTATCCCACTAATCCAAGACAGATTTTCAAATGACACACTCTTGTAGGTGGGACTATTTAGTTTAGCTGGAAACTATCTCCAGAAGGGCGGTACTTCAAAACAGGGAATAAACCAGTGGCTGCTGGTCTTTTTCTTTCTCTCCAGAAAGGTATTCTGCAATTAAGTGCAAAGGCCAGAAGCTACAATGCTTAATCCTGTTACAATTTACTAATCCATTTTATTATGAACAATAAAGATATCACTACATTTTTTTCTTAAGCATATCAAGTAGGAAAAAGCTAACGCTTGACAAACAAAACCCCAGTTAAATAAAACTACATTTTCAGCTTCAAGAAGTAAAATGAAACCCCTTTAAACAGTGCCTTAAGGCAAAAGTCTCAGAAATATTTACTTAATCAGCACTCTTAAACAAACTTACTTAATTGTATTTCTCCATTACCATTTACTGTGAGAATCCTTAACTAGATAATATCGTAAATCCCTGAAAAGAAAGAATCAAGTTGAAAGGCAAGTAGACTAGTGCATAATTGACAAAGGGACTAACATTTGAAGAAAGGTAACACCAAAATCAGGAAAGCTAGGTATAATCTCCAGTCTGTCAAAGCAACAAAGCATCCTTAATGCTCCAGGAGTGAGAGAATTAAAATAAATAAATGAGAACAGCCAAAACATGAAGAACAAAAATCCAAAGAAAAACAACAAAAATCCCCAAAATCAGACAAAACCAAACAAACCTGAAAACCACCAAGCCAAGGACTTCACAGAATGAGACTATAGCTAGTTGAAGCTGAGGAGGCACAATGTGTGTATCAGAGAGAAGTGGCAGTTTCACGGGTAAGGAGAGCTGACCATGGCTTTGGGATTTAATCATGCATTTTAAAGGGGAACAGAGAGGAGCAGAGGGAAAAAGATGGGCTCTAATCCAAACGGTATCATAAGCAATAAACAATAGGGACCAGAAATCAGAAACTTCTCCATAGTGGGCAACAAGCTCTGAAAGCCTCCATAATTTCAAACTCAGTGTTGATAAGGGTCAAGAAGATTCTTACTTTTAGGACTGTTTGCTGTGATCTGTTCCTTGAAAAAAAATGACAGCTATGGAATGAATCAATTAACTGCTGTGAAAAAATCATCTGTTCTGCAAAAGGCAACTTCTCTGCCAGTTGGTATTTAAGAGACAATTTTATGTGAGAAAAACAGCACATAATTTACAGAACAGATTCATCCAAATTCACCAAAAGGTAAAATCTATTTATTTTCCTGACTGTAAACAATTTCTCCTCTTAGACACAAACCCACCAGTATCACAGCTGATCGCAATTTCTAAATCTGAAAAATATTCTTAGAAATCATGAGTGTGGATTATCAGTGTCAAAAGACACCATAAGAAAAAATTAACCCACCAGCCTATATACCAGGAATTCTTTCAAATTTATTCCTTAGTGAATACCTAATCAGAGTGGTATACAGAGGAGACACAGAAAGGGCCAGATTCTTCTGAGATGCAGCTTCAGTGAAGTTTGAAAGACATACAATTTTAAGATCATTTGTAGTTTCCTATTTTAATTTAATATTCATCTTTTAATTTAGTTGAATTGGTCCCTGAGTGACGTGAACTAATGGGTGACATTCCTGCCTACGGCAGGAGGGTTGAAACTACATGATCTCTAAGGTGCCTTCTAACTCAAGCTTTTCTCAGATTATATAATTAGTAGTTACCTTCCAACCCCTTTAACAGTAACAACTTTGTCTAATTTGTTCTAAATAATAAAGTAGAAAAACCCAACTAAGCAAAAAAAAAAAAAAAAAAAAAAAATCAGGATTATAAGGGTGAAATTTGCATATATCAAAATAAACTAATTTTATTTTTATCCTCTAAATATGCAAATAGAATGAGCTCTATGTATAGCTATTAAAGCACAAATTATACACCTACATAGCACAAATTAAAAATTTGGTCATGTAAATATTTACTTTACAGTTCCACTAACTGCAGAAATTTATTCCACAAGCTGTTAATCAGTGGTTCTGAAAAAAGATGACTTCAAGCTTCATTTGAGAAACACAATGCAGACAGAGATGCGTAATCTCTATTCGAACCAAACACTGCACATCCAACTAAGGCACTGAAATAAACTGTGATCCTGCAAATATTTAGTTACAAGAGCATCCAATGGAACTGGCCAAGGATGTCAACAGAAGCTCTATTTATTGACTTAAGCTAAGTGCCCACAAGACAAAAATCTGCTTATCTTCACTGATAACACGCTTAGAAAGTCAGAGGAACTGGACCACGCCTACCACTTCAATTTAAAAGTCCTGGCCAGGCCCACCTTAGCTGCCCAGATAATTTGACTACAGCTGCAGAGTGAGTGGGAGAACAGTTGCAAGCACAAGCTTAGCAAACATACAAGTATGAACTTCATTTAAAGTGGTTTGGAACAGAAACTTTTGAAACATCTTATCTCACCAGGCCCTTATTCACAGCAAAAATTTCTGTTTTGTCAGCTAAACTGGATCAGAAGGTGTTTGACAAACAAGAGTCTTCACTGTAAAAATTAAGGGGCTTACTGAAAGCACCCATGTAATTAAAAGAATTAGACTTGTTTCTCACACCTACAGAATAACAGATTTAACTTAAATCTCAAAGCACATACTTTCAGTTTTTATAATGAGTTGCTTCAATAATTAAATATTTCAGCTGCTTTCTCCAATCTTTCTTTGAGTTTGTATAACTCATTCAGCCTCATTAACATTTCACACACTCTGTCTTATTCAGATTTCTTCTCATTCCACACATGGAAGCACCACTGATAGAAATGACACACTTAAACAAAGGCTCAGATTAGTGTTTAGTCAGCATGCTTTCAAAATATCTCAGTTCTGAGATGCACTCTTTACAAAGCATTTAATTCCATCCAAAACCAAACTAATTTAAATTTCAGTGGAATCACTATCTATGTTATCTTGTTCCCTACTCTGCCAAATCAGGTCACCTCAATGGCAGCATTCACACAGTCTTTCTGTTGGCTTATCCTCAAAAAAACTCTGTCCTAAATGGTAAGTAGGTATATTATCAAATATTATAAAGCTCATCTGAGAACTGTATCTCACAAATCACACGAATGGAGTTCAATATGTGTTTTATTGCTCATATGTTCTAAAAACAAAAAAAACTCATAGAACTAAATGCCCATGGCAAATTAGACATTTAAAAACTGTCTCTTACAAGGATGTATGAAGAGGGTTTTTTTAATTCATCTGGGTAGACAAAAATAAACATATTTCTTCACAAATGCTACTTCAGAAAAGTCTTCCCCATCAGAAAATCATACATGTATTACGTCACTGTGATTTCACTATACTGACCTAGTGCTTCACATTAGGGAAAAGTAATAAATTTCCAAACTATGCAAGCTAAAATAACATTTGATTACATACTACATTTTCTTTCATCTAAAGCCATTAAGTGGCAATCAGTTTATTATCATTGCCATTAACTTTAAGGATGCTTTGTCTTTGCATCATCCTCTACAGAGCCCCTCAGTACATAAATGAACAAAGAGTGATTCAGCACTTGGCACCACTGGGCTAGCAACCTGTTCTTTCATGCCAGATCTAGCCTTAGTTGTGCTATCAAGGTAAAGCTAACAAACTTATCTTAATCCATAATTTTCTACTGTGTCTACAATAAACCATTAAGGAGAAGAAACTTCATAGAAGAACCTTCAATTGTATCTGAGAGCATTGTTTTAGCAACTGATTTGACTAATTAATGCTGTTTACACACTAAGTTTGGTGGAGTTCTTTGCTTTAAGAATGTTTTATGTTGATTTAACTTTGAAACATTTGCATGAGGAGTTCTTAAATTGAAGAAAGAATGAGAAGGCAATGCCTTGTTTAAACGGATCTCTAAACTTAAGTAATTTAATCACTACACTTTTCTTATGAACACAAGGCCTTTGTGTTACAGCAGTGCCTTCAAAAGGTGTAGGCTTCAAGGATACTGAGAGAAGCATGATGGACCACGAACCCAAACGAGCTGCAGATTAGGTACACAAGGCTTTGTTCGATTACTCCCTCCTAACCAGCTTGCCCTATGCTAACAGCTCTTAGGACAATTATATTTGCATGACAAGGAGGAAGAGATTTTTAACTATTCTGTGTGTAGAATGAGAAGAAGTGGATACCCATTATGCCACTACACTGAACTAAAACATTACAACTTGGGCAAGCCAAGGCTGGATAGACTAATATTTTTTTCCAAAATCTATGCAGCATCACAGGAACACACACAGAGAAAAGGAAAATAAAGGCATTACTCAGAAAATAATTTGCATGTAGCAAAAGGGATTTCGTTTACCACACAATCTATGCCTAAGCAAAACAAAAGAATATCTTTGTGAAAGCAAATTTCACATACAAGCAATCTGCATAATGAACTTTTCTCTAACAGCACTTGCCTTTTTCTGTATAATAGAAGCCTGCGTGGGTGACAGTGCACATGCTCCTGTTATAATGCCTTGGGAGAAAACCATAATTCAGTGAGGCAGGGCCCCACCTCACTTCCTTCGCTGACAGGTGCTTGACAGTCCTTGTGCCCAGGGCATGCAGCTGTGGCTTCCCCTCTCCTCCTGCAACAGTTAACACTATCCTCACCAGCTGCTGGACAGCCCAGTGGGCCATTTGAATCTCACAATGGTTTGCTTTCAGGCTGCTCTATAACCTTCTTTCCACTTCTTTTAATACCTTCTTCAGATATTTATATTTGTGTAAAATAGGGGAGATGGATTTGTTAATCTGTTTTCTTCCTCCACTGTTCTGTTGACTTGCTTGAATTTTCACATCCAGATCAATAAACATAAAAGCAAGATCTTTCTCTGCCTTTTTTCCCATTCTATACCTTTCATCCTTGTGCCTATTTTCTCACAGATCTCTCTCTCACGCTTTTAAATTTTACCCTTTCACCTCACCTTCCTTGCTCGGTAATCAATAACAACCATCTAGATTGCCCAACAGCAGAGGGGAACCTCCTTTCTTCATACAGGAAACAGAACACTGATTTAAGTGTAAGGACAGACATAAAATACAGTTTAGCACCTGCACAAGTTAGAAATGAGCACAAATTCCAATTCTTCTTGCTGTACCAGATCACGCCAATTATTATCAAAGCACATTCCTGTCTTATATGCCTCTTGCCTTTCATTTTCCAGCAGATTTTCAGAGGCAAGACAGTTTCCTCTAGTACAGAGCTGTACTTTACCTCAGTCTACATGAAAACTGAACATTGAAGAAAACCTTGGCAAAAGTCTCACATTTTTCTTCTAAAGTATTAATCCATTAAATAGGTAAAGTGTTTTCTGTATGTCAAGCCTGCCTCATTTGTCTTCATTTCTAGAACAGACCTGCATCAGAAGAAGGGAAGATGTACCCAACTTGAAAATGAAGCTATCTGGGACACTGGACAGCATTTTTAGGCATAAACAAAGGATTTGACATATTTTTTCCTAGGTTTTTCTACTTTGTGATTTATCCTACATCAACAGAGATATGATGCTACAAATACATTCCTGGTGTGCCTGGGAAATCTTGCTTTCTGCAGACTATCCCTTACAGATGAGACAATCAACAAACTTCTGCAAAAATATTTTTAAAAAAGGTATTAGAGTTTTCATTACCTTCTGTGTGATTTGCACACGGGCAAACTACAGCTTTTTTGATGGAGGTAAAAATCCTAGTTCATTTTTGGCTCTTCCCTGAACTCCACGCCCACCTCTGGTGTCAGCTGTGGTTATGGGCATTCAGTTTGATCCAGGGTTTGGCACTGATTGTCTATAGCTCTTCAGTACTAGCATTCAGTTTGATCCAGGGTTTGGCACTGATCCTTTATAGCTCTTCAGTACTAGTATATTTGGATAAAGTATTTTCCATCACCTTATTATTGCTCTGACATATTCATTTAGCTTTTACATGTGAAAATTCTCTTTTAATTTACTGCCAGACTAAAGAACTCAAGAGTCTGGAGTACTATTTATTCATTTATTTGACCTGATCACTTGCCGCAGATGGGAAAGACACTCTACAGATAAACAGCACATCATGACTTAAACGGGCCAAGGGGGTAGGTGGTAAGCTTTCCTTGCTTTCACACTTGATTTCATATACGTAACATTTTGGGGGGGTTTGTGACAATACTTTGTGTCTTTTGTGTCGTTAAAAGGTGTTTTTTCATTATGCAAGGTTGGTTCTCAAGCTAAGGCAGACTGGGAGAAGGGGGTTCTGAGAAACTAGAAGGACAACAAGTGCTTTGAGCCACTTAGGAAGTGATTTCAAGAATATTGGATAAATATCACACTTATGGAGGAGAGGAGATCCAAACCCTTCTCTCTAACTTCCATAATGTATCTTTCTAAAGAGACAAACATACAGGAGCAGAAAACCACAGCATTTGTGAGCTCCATTTAGTTCATTATACCAACAGAAAAACTATTAACATCAGTTTCACAGAAACATACTATTACTGAGAAATTTGTTGGTCTTTATGTTTTTCAGCCGATACACCTGCCCACAAAACCAACATGACTTGTAAAACAGTTCTGCTCTATTTCACAGACCTGAGCATCTTAGTGAGCATCATGCTGTGCTTTCAGACAGCAGTGGAACTGGGAATTTCTGGAACAAAATGTACAATAACTGACATCTCCCACAGAAGTTTTGTTTCCCACCTAGAACCAAGGTTGGAATACTGCCACAAGAATGGTAAATATAATTTGAGCTTATGAGGCCAGATCTCCCAAAGAAGCTCCTAACACAGACCCTGGAAGAAATATTCTAGCCAGAATTTCCATTTTTGTCAATAGCAACATATTGGCGTATGCACTGAGTCACCAAAGATGATCTTCCAGGCCAAACATCCGTCTATACAAATATAGAATTTGCCTGGGCAGAGTTTGCAATAGATCATTTTTCCAGATGGAGTGCAAGACACATTTCATTTGAGGCCCTCAGGTACTATAGAAACAAAACAGTTTTAAAGAGGTCCTATTTTTATCCCTGTAATGGGGTGAATAAGGTAGAATAAATAACTAGGATAAGATTGTAGACAATGTACTTGACAAAAAACAAAGAGCAAAGAACAGATTCACAGGGAAGCTATTCTCCCTTTGAGCCTTCAAACCTTATCTCAGCAATCACCTCCTTCTCAATATTGCTCTTTCATGCACTACACTGAATTTCTTGGACTCAAGGCAGACATAACTGTGAAGTTATAAGTAGCAGCTGTTCGACCACAAAGTTTGTTAAAGTCACCAAAAGAAACCCCAAACAAACTCCACTGATACACATTACCACCTGCCTCACAATATATTTTAGGCACTATTACCTATGTGTGCCTATAAAGATTTATGCTGCAATCCAGTGGCACCCAGTATGTTATGGTGATGCTGACCATGACAAATTTTTATACTGAGTCAGAAAAAAAGTATTTAGGATGATTCATTAGTTTTAAGTAAAACAAAAGGACAAATTCCAGCTGTATAGAAGCCAGTAGTAGAATTTCTCCTAAGCTCTTAAGGTAAGATTAAAAGTGAAATAATAAATGGATGTCTGACCAGAGCTTCTGCCTTCCCACACGATTTGTATTTCACCCCATTAGCCTGCAATACAAGCCAGTCAGCCTTTATACATGTGTCTGCCGCAAAAATATCTTCATTACTCACACATTGTTCTTCGGGGTGCTGAGTCTTCAGGAACTCCAAAAAGCTACCACTGCCATAGTGTCTCCAAAAACAAGAAAAGAAAATAATCTCTTTTTTTGTTTCACTCTTTTTCCCTGCCACCACTTTGGGAAAGGTCCCCCGTGATGATTTCCCTACCTGCTAGCAGCTCCTCATGGCCATGCAGACAACAGGTCACCCACCAGCCCCTAGGGATGGTGACATCAGCAGGAAGGAGTTTTTCAGGACTTAACAGGCAGTAACAGTAAGCACCTGCCTGCATTAATCTGTTTATTGCAGGACCAACTGTGTGGAAACCAGGTCATTTCTGAATACAGAAAATGATGCAGTAGGGGCATGTAACAGATTCTTGTGACTAAGGGCTCATCAAGTCTTGCCAAGTTTATTTTAAACCCTCAGGGCTTAAAGCAGGGAACAAGTTTCCCCTGTGATAAAGGAAGAATCAATTCTCCCCTTCTGTTTTTGGAAAAAATTGCAGAGGCAGCTTCCCAGACAGCCTCCATATACCAGGTACCTTCTTACACTCTAAAATTCATAGAAGAAAGAACGTATACTTAGTCAGCAAGGTGCTGAGGGAAAGATGAAAGACTGCACTAGCCAAGAGGCTCACAGCAGTAGCCATCAGGTCTGCAAACTCTGTTGGGTGCTGATGCAATGGCCCCAGTTGCCCTCCTGTTTCTTCCAGCAGCCACCCCAGGTACACTGGGAAAGAAATAACCACCTGCCTTCAACTCTCAGAGTTGGCAGGAAACGCTAAAAGCTAACTTAGGAAGATTTGGGGGTAAGGAATGGAAAGGTGAATCCTTGCAGAATTTCTCCTCCCTGGTTTTGTCTACCACAATCACATCACTGTGCCTGAAAACACCATGAATAGCTGATATGCCAACACACATCAGTAAATTTACTTTTTTTAAGCTTAAAAGATGTTTTAGGTTCCCTAGGCTTCCTCTCCAGTACAGGCAGCTAAATATTAAATTCTGACTCTTTCAGTGATCAGAGGAAAACACTTCTGTCCATGGTTATTTTTGAAAGTGAAATGAAGATAAAATTTAAACCAAAAAAATCTGTCACATACACTTCTGCTGTAAATATCTCTAGCTCATACAATAGTTCTGAGACAGCAAAAAGAACTAGGGGAATATATGAAATAACCATTTGAAAGGAAACCAAGAGCTTGTGTAGAAAGCATACTTCAGTAAATGGATAATGTAAAGATTTTTATTAAACCACTTTTTTGGTTCAATAATCTTTTTCACTGTTAAAGTTATTAAAAAGCTTTTACATGATAAGTTGTCAGCATTCTATATAAAAAAAAACCCTGCTAACTCAATAGGAGGCTGTCATAAATGTCAGTGCTAGGCTGACACGGGACTATTACTTTTTTCCGCCTACCATTAATTAAATTCTCAGTATGACAAAATGTACATTGCAAGAGCAAGTGAAAAAAAAATACAAGAAAAGCACTGAATGGATCAATTCATTATGCATGGATTCACCACTAAGTTCTTTTTTCTTCTGTTACTTTCCCTTCTAAACCTCCTGATTAAGCTTTACATTAAGTCAGACAAGCTGTCTCCTATGAGTAACGAATATAGGGGTTTCACCATAATGATATGCCTTTTGGTACACCAGCACTACACAACCACAATTACATTTTCACTACCTAGATGATCAAGGAAACTTTGACTGTGCTTTCTGTAAAATATCCATGGATAAGAGGTAAAAAAACCTGTGAAATGACAAGCACATTTGAAAGTGAAATACGTAAGGAAGCAGTCAGTCATGGATATGTGATTTTTTTTCTAATATAATGTAGAGTGCTGGTTAGCAGCTTAATCACTTGACAGCCAATGATTATTCAGCATCAATAAACCCTATTATGAGTTGTGAAATTTTTTTAAGTTAAAAGTGCTTAAATAACAGAACAAGTATAAATTATTGGGAAAAAACTTCACAAAAGCTTTTTAATAAATCTAATTTCACATGCATTCATATGCTTTGTTCTGTAACTAAGAGATTTTAATTTGAAAAGCTCATTAGATTAAAAAAAATATTTTCCTTAGCCCTTGTAACATATTTAATTTCACAGATTTGTTGATTACACGTTTAAGTAATGCATACAGCTCTAGGTTAAATCTTTGGACACCTGTGAGAGAGGAAGAACAAAGGAATACTCAAAGCCTCAGGGAATTCCCATATTCTCTATTTTAGCAATGAGATAAAATCCTGGAAGATTCTGACAGAGATGCAGAATAGCACCTGCATCCAACCCCATACCCTCAGAAAAATCAGTGATGTTTTCCCTTATTTGCAATTGTTGCTGCTGAACTGGGGCCTGAAGAAGAAACTGCAGAATGAAAGAGCAGATGGAAACCCCAGAAGAGCAGATGAAGAGCTGCCAAGAGTGACTGAGGTGAAACAGAGCCAAATATTTTTATCAGCTCCTAAAAGAAGACATTTTTGGTAGTGAGATCAGAAGCTGAGCAATCACACCAAATTATGCTCCAACCTGAGATGAAAGTTTTTAGTTTTGTTCTTCCAGCCAGTATAAACAATAAAAGAAAAGAAAAACGTAATAGGAACTTTTATAAATATATTGAACAAAACCAGAGACAACCTTATAACTTAAAAGCTCGAGAAGGGAAGCCCACTGGAAAACAAAACACTGGATAGAGGGGAGGTGCAATTCTGTTTCACAGAGGTGAGTGTGGTTTGTAAGATTGAAGTTATTTTTCCATTATTGCATTTTGGGGTGTTTGTTGTGCTGATGGAGGGCAAAGGTCAGACTTACACTAAAGAAACTTTAGCTGATTATTCAGAAGTCAGGGTTCAAGTTTTTATTGCTGCTGTTTCTATTAACAAAACTGCATCTTGGGCAAACTGAAAGGTGATGCCTGACTGAGGTGGTTCCAGACTACTGGTGCACAACAGCCTGACTCCATGAGGTACACTCCTGAGAAGGATGTCTGTAATGAGCTGAGAGGGCAACAAAAGCTTGCAGAGACTGTTCAGGAATGAATGTGTCTGACTAGAAAAGAAGCAAAAAAATTGATCTGTCCAAATTTTCATTCACCAAAAGCAAATCTAAAAGATTGTGTTCCGTCAATTTCCCCCTGAAAGATGGGGGGACAGAAATCCTAGGATTCATTAAACAGCTCTGTTAAGTATTTTAACAGACAAACATAAATAGGTTCTGTACACAGACAAAAGCCTTTTATTATTTAAAAAAGAATCACATTATTTTTTAAAAGATCAACAACAAAACTACATACTGTTCTGAGTGGAAAAGGAGGACCAATGTGGAAGACAAAATATGCATATTTGAAAGTGAGAAACTGTAACAATCACATGTGCACATAAAACTATCTGGGAAAGTGATTAAACCATAGACGAGGACCTGTATGCTTTCGATTATGCCATTTGTACCAAAACCTGTCCCTGACATGCAAAAGGAGTGACCAACTGTGTGTGGAATCATTTAACTAGGCTATAATGAATCCTAGCTTTTCTAGGAATTAACCAACAACTGCACAGCAAAGGCATCATTCCCTTTTCCCTCTTCCATCCAGCTTCTCACCCTCCTACAGCTGGTCCCAGACACTTACTCAGTCCACACTGCTTTTTCTGTGCTCAAGTTTTAAGAGGCTGAGAAATTGCTTCCCACAGTGCCAAACACTCAGAGTCCCCATGAAGCCTCAGATTTGTGGTGATTTCTTCTTACTCCATCTTCTGTCTATCAGGGAATTGGAGTCCCCAGAGAGTGAGTATTTTCACTGGGCATTGGCAGCAGGCAGCACAGGCATGCTGCTTGCTGCCGATGAAAGCCAAGAGCTACGCAGCTAGATCCGAGAGCAAGACCCTGAATGACAGATAAGACACAGAAACAAACAGCTGTTTCACTGGTTTACACTGCTTGACATAATGCAGTTGGAAGTGGTTTTCACAGAATCAAAGTTGGAGGGGACCCACAGGGATCATCAAGTCCAGCTCCTGACCCTGCACACACCCCATGTGCCTGAGAGCATTGTCCAAATACTTCTTGAACTCTGGCAGGCTTGCTGCTGTGACCACTGCCCTGGGGAGCTGTTCCAGTGCCCAAGCACCCTCTGGGTGAAGTATCTTTTGCTAGTATCCAACCTAAACCTGCCCTGACACAACTTCAGGCCATTCCCTTCAGTCCTGTCACTGCTCACCAAGAGATCAGTGCCTGGCCTTCCCCTCATGAGGAAGTTGCAGACTGCAATGAGGTCTCCCCTCAGTCTCGTCCAGGCTGAACAGACCAAGTGACCTCAGCTGCTCCTCATACAGCTTCACCTCAAGGCCCTTCACTACACTGCTGACCTCCTTTGGATGATCTCTAGTGGCTTAATGTCTTTCTTATATTGTGGTGACCAAAACTGTACACAATATTAAAAGGCTCAGCTGGAGAGGATGACTTTTGGGCAGCCCAAAGTGAATATTCAACACCTCTGTGCATACGGGGGTTTTCCAAAAGTGACCTTAATAAAATGGTTGTCTACCACTTTAGAGCAAAAGCCAAAAATGTATATAGTGAATGTAATGCTGTATATACAGTTAAAAGAGGTTGTCCCTTACAATGCATGCTTTGGAAAATTCAACACAAAAATTAATGCAGATCAAGTGCCTGCAAAATATAAACTGGTGATACAGTTTTGGGCAGAAAATTGGGCACTACTAATAAATGAAAATGTCGTTTGGAAGGCAGATGCATATTGCACTTCAGTGGAGAATTTGCATTCATTCTCCCACAAAATAATCCATCAATGCATCAGCTCAAGAGTAATGGGTTTTTTTAATTATTACTAGATGAACATTTTTTATGTTTGGATGAGATACAATTAATGTATTACAATATAATATATTAATGGTAAGAGAATTCCAAGACAGATTCGCCAGTGGATGTTAAGTCAATGCCCACTGACTTTACTAAGGACAAAACTCAGCCTTTAAGCAACAGAAGAAATGTTACGTGGAATGGCTACTCAGTACAGACTTTATTTTCTCTTCATGAAAAACAGACTTGAAACAACATATTCAGGTGACCAAGCAATGTCCTTGTTACCTTTATCAGCATTTCCAGTAGTACCTGCAGCTCACTTTGGAACTCCTTATTTTGTTATAACATGAGCTCCTATACCACAACCATTTCTGCAAGTACAGTAAATGGATTGAAACAAAGACATACTTTGTTTCCAGGAAAATCTGCATATTACATAGAACAGTAAGCTTTCAAAGCAAGTCATCTTCAAATACACAGTGTCCCCCATGCAGATTTTACTACTTTAAATTTAATGTTAGCCTGTTCTATAAACCAGTGAAGTGGCTGGCAAATGCTTCCGCAAGATTTTATCTAGAACACATAATGACAGCAATTTTCCGTTTTTCATTTACATTACCAAATTACATAAAACCTTCACCATCAAAATCCAACTTCATGCACTTCTTCAAGTTACAGCTAATCTATCAAACTGTTTCTGTGTTAATGTATACTATAGCTAGATTTTTCAGCACCCTCAGTTTAATGGACCTTATGGAGCTAACTAAGAGTGAAGTCTTGCTTGGTAACCACATTATGTTCATTTTGACAGCATAAATGAAGCATGCATTTTATAACTAAGACTTGCTAATGTTTTAGTACAATAAGTATCTCAAGTCTAAGCTGATGATCTAAAAAAGTTCAAACTGCCACAGCTACCCAGATATGTAAGAATTAAAACACAATGTCATCTATATGAGCAACAACTGGAATAACAATTTTAGAATTACCCAGTTTCTTACTACACTTCTAGCCTTGCTGTTGCACAGAAACTTGACAGATGTTGTCAGGGCAGATTTTAACAATCTCCTTCAGGCAGTTCTCTTTGGGAATAATTTTAACTGCAAGCCTGGGATGCACTGACAAGCTTTCCTCACAGACTTGTCACTGGGTGCATCAATATTGCATTTTATTACCAGCTACATGCAAACCAAATCAATCCATAGGCCAGTCTACACAAAGAAGCACTACTCCCTCTCACAAACTCGCAGTACCATGTGTCTACTAAAGACCTACTTCCTCCTACATTAGTGTCAGAAAACTGACCAAAAAAATACTCTATGCAAGCCTTATTTCAGAGAATTCTCTGGAAAAAAAATAAAACACAACAAACCAAACACAAACTCAGGAATGCAAAACTCTTTAGGGTAAATTATAGATGGGATACTATATCCTTAGACAAATATTACATAATGAATACAGATATTAAACATCTAAATAATGTGATGATGTGCAATAATGGTAAAGCATAATAAGCCAGAGTCTTTAAAAGGTGAACTTTTAATACTGGACCCAAATCCCTACTTCAAAAGTTAGGAGGAAAATAATATAAATAGCTGAGCCAAATTTTGTCCCTTTAGCAGGACAATAACAGAATTTGCTAGGTTGTAATATTTTTTCCTAAAGAACATCTACATTTAACTGCAGGAATTTAGACCACAAAAAGTGAGAAGATTTCTTCTTGCATAAAAGTAAAAATACAGTGAATTAAAACAAATACAGAATCAAAAGAACTTGGAAACATGTATTTACACTGCCTTCTGCACCTTTAGTGTTCTCTCTCCTTGGAGCTCAAAAAAAAAATCCTCTTATTAAGGAGGTGAATTTTTTTCATTTATTATGTGGAACTGTATGACATCTCTTTAAAATAACCAGAATTTCTTAACTGCGGACACTGAAATACACCCACGTTAATAATACAAATCAACATTTCTTCATTATATTCATTAAAATCTTACATCTTGTGCCATGTGTGCAGAAGATGAGGAACTGTTGGTGGCATCTAACCAGTGAGTCTCTGCAAACTGTAGCCAGGCACAGAAGTCTCTCCTTCCCCTGAATCAGGAGGAGATAGGAAAAGGAGATCTTGGAGAGAACTCTGAGGTGCAACAGAAAGGACAAGGTTGTATTGCTGCTCGGGAAGGGGAAGAAATGGGAATAAATGAGATCTCGCAACTTTTAGCTTTCAAAATCATGACCTTAATATCAAAAAACTGCCATAAAAAAGGCAGTCTCTGTTTTGCTCCTGTAGCCAGTGGTTTGAAAAGGCCATCCACTATGCCTCCACTTGTGCCAAGTCTCAAAATGCAGAGGTATCAATGCTGGGAACACTGATTGTCAGCTCCTGTACGAAAGCAGCTAGCTACCTAGAAAAGGAGTCTGAAGACAGACTAGAGGATGGGTTGACATGGTGAGGTAATCCAGCAGCTCTGCTTCCTTGAAAAAAAACCCCAGTGACCTCGACATCAAGCCTGTCTGCCATGATTGCATCCCCAGAGATGAAAAATGCTGACACCTCTTTCAGTGGGAGAAGCATTGTTTCACACCACCCTCTCTGATAGTACACCATGAAAGTCACATTGAGTAAGTTGACATTAAAATTCAGGAAAGCCTGAACAAGGAACACACAGTAAAAACTATGAGACAAACTAGCAGGGGAAAAAAAGCAAGACAAAACAAAACAAAGCAAACAAATGAGAACCTGATCAATACTTTCTCATTGAAATATACCAATGACATTAAGTATTTTCTGTACTTTTTCCCAACTATGCCCAACATTTCCAGCTGGACAGCTGCTTGTCACCTTTGAAAGATGACACATACAGAACACTAACTATGGTAAGCATTTCCCTGCTCCAGAGAATTAAGAATATATTTTTTTCTTGGATGCAAAACAAGACAAAAATTATTAAAACAATGTCCCATATATCTTCTATTATAGAGAAAGGCTATTGGGAAATGGTGTATGTTTCGCCAAGTTTCCTTTGAGTCAGCTGCAAGGTTCTTACTTGCCAATTGCAGTTAAAGTAGAAAATATAGAAACTGACAGTAACAACTGAACCAAAAGTTTGGTGCTGCAGTTTTTGAAAGTTTTGTGGGTTAATATATATGTTAAGAAAGTGTACCAAAGACCAGAAATAAAAAAAGAAAACAATTATTTAAAATCCTCTCTATGCGTTGAAGATGACAGATGCATAATCTACTGCACTTAATAAAATGTCTGAAATTTATTTTGTTCTGCATACAAAAAGCCTCATTACCTTATTTTTATACTTTACAATAAAAGTATATTTATAACTTTAGCACATCAACACTAGTTAATGCGCTAAAACTATGGGGACAAAACCCCACAAAATTAGTTATTGAGCTGAATGCATATCTAAAAGCATCTTATCTTAAGCATGTCTTTGGTACTTTTTACAAGGCATGCTACACTATTTTCATTGTAGTAAAATAATTTACTAAATATGAAAATCCAAACATACTTGTAGTTCTTTAACATCCCTTCATTCTCATGGTAGCTTACATTAATAAAATGTCAATGCATCTGTTGCTTTCTATCACCAAGAGAAATTTTCAAGATGTACAAAAGGACAACTGAAGCATTAAGGTATTCACGGGAAGGTTGGGCTTTCTCAAATTCACTCCACCAGCCCCAAGGAGCTGCAGCAAGTACCCTCCAAACTCAGGGGGGGAGCTGCAGGATTTATTCCAGAGTATGGTGTGGCATGCAGCCAGAGGAGTCATTTAGCAGAGTTTTTGGCCAAGCAGGAAAGTGTTCCATTTCTTCTGCCATTCATTGAGACCCACGAGGAAACTGAGACAGGAAGTCAGGCTTCCAGATAATAGGAGTGTTCCTAATGATGTCCTTTGGCTCACAGCACAGAACAGTTCCTCTATGCTCCCCCTTGCTACATCTTCTCTCCCTATAATTTCCTACTATAAAGAGGGAACAACAACAAAAGCTTTTAAAATTAGTTTTTCTTTGCATCAAATTCAAAGAGCCTGGTTAAACTACATGAATTATCTGCTTCTTACTGTGTATTAACAGCAACTATTTGTTTATTTTAAAACAGCTGATTATGCTTGGAAATTAGCCTACCATAATGTCACTTCAGAAAGATTCTCCCATTGCAATGTCTGCACATATATATATATACATATATATATATATACACCTCCAGTAAGTTTCAGTAAAGTGATCCTAAATACAAGTTTTCTTCAGCCTTAAATTCTGACTTCATTAAGGTGAATGCCACCATGCCATTCATCTCATCAGAAATAACAAGAGATCCTGAGAAGAAGTGCAGTCTGAGAGAAGAATTCAGCCTACTAAGTTGCAGGACACAAAGCATTTAGTATTCATACATAAATGTGCTAGGACACACAAGTCAGATAAAAAATGAAAACACTGCTTTATCATAAAGGGAAAAAAAAAGCCCTAAAAACCACCTTCATTGGCTGCTGTGGGTCCCAGCACAGAGCACAGCTCCTTGCTGTACAGTCCACACCATGGCTCACCTAACACAATCCAAGCTCTGTAAGACATTGTTACTGCAGGTTCTTCCACATCCCACCTGTGGGATCTGCTGTATCCCAAGGCAGGATACGAGGCAGTGCTATTTTAGCTGTGAGAGTCCAAAGAGATGAAATTCAAAGTTTGCAAGGAAGGTAGCTACCTTTTCTTAGATCAATCTCACAGAAAGAAAAAGCATAACAAACTTCCTGACACACAATCTTTATAAGCCATGCCATTTTACCAGGTGTAAGAGCCACTGAGCAATCCACAGCAGTGTCCAAAAGCAGAACCAGAAGATTGGTACAAGAACAATTCATCTGTATTTAACTGAATGACAGATTGGAACAAAATACCACTGGGAATTTTGATATGTGTATCATTACTTTAATTAAAAGTCACTACCTCAGCAGCAGATAAAACTTCAGAGAGCAGTTTGATCTGCAGAAAAAAATGCTCTCACAGAAATTTCTGCTGGAGATCATCTATCTATGGCTGCAGAGGACTCAGCACAGGATAATTCACCTATCATTTGCACCTCAGTTTTACCTGATTACCTGGCTTCCCCTGGCAAATAACACATTCTCTGTGTTTTCTGTAAGCACCTATCCAGCCTTAAACACAGACACCTGTGACTCCTCTGGCAACAAGCAGAAAGGAAAACTAAATCCAGAACTGATTCTGAAGAGGGCAGGAAAGAGAGGTATGTGTTTCGCTGTGCCCTGGTGGGCAAAGGAGTCCCTGTAGCTCCATCGGTGCAGGAGCAAGTCTTTCTCGTGCCCTTTTCTAGATGTAGAAAGGATTTATTTCCATATCAGAACAGCATAAAAGCAATCACAATTGACTGGCATGTAAGAATGGGAATGTTAGCTTTTTTCATTAGCACTTGCAAGTGGATCCAAAATCTCGTCTAGGTCTTTGCTGATTTCGATGACACATCATCTGCTTGTCGGAAGGAGAGAAAAATTCCTCCGCTGATAAAACCTAGGATATTTTAGGTCAATGAAGTCAAGCCAGATTATGTGAACAGCAACCAAGGGTCAAATAATTTTTCTTCTTCTATAAGATTAGGTAGTTGGAACTGAGGATTACTATTTATGTTCATTTTTTGTTCCTTTTTTCCTTATGGCTGTTATTTAGTCTGACCTTGTTCAGACAAACAAAACCTTTGACAAACAAAATGTTTGGAAAGACTTGATTATAAATCTAAGTAATTCAGGAAATGATTTGATTTCTTTTATAAACTTGAACCAAAAATATCTAGATCAATGAATCAGTAAAGATACATTATATATGATGAGATGGAATGCTATACCATACACCAAATAAATCTAAGACACATTATTAAAAATCTTAAAAAATAGCCAAGAAAAATTAATTTCGTCCAAGTTGATAAAAATTGTCATGACTGGCTCTACACATTTTTGATTTAAAGCACCACAGAATAGCTTGCATATCTCACTAAAATTTTAGCTTTAGCTAAAAGATCTGCATATCTCCATAAACACATTACTGATCTAGGAGGCATCTTTGTATTTGGCTCTGTTCCATAAAGCAAAAGGAAGCGTATGTTATAAATTCTCTTTACTCATGTTTCACTTCTGTAGACACACTGACTGTGATCCATCAGCACTACAATTCATATTTAATTCAGCTTCTTCCAAATTAAAGGTATTATGAATGAAAATATCCAAAAGATTTGAACTAGGTTTCTGTATTTTCACCTGTATTTCATGTGTGAAAGGTTTTCATCCTCAAGAATGCAGATACAAATACTGAAAAAACCCAGGAAACATCTCTTCTACACTCTGCTCTCTACCACTCCTTCAATTCAGTGATCAAAGAATCAGAAAACTGTAGAAAGCAAATCTTTTCATGATGGGCAAAGATTTTTCTTCCTACTTTCTTCCCTTATCAAGTAACTCCAGAAAACCCCGTAACTAAGACCAAGAACTTTCTTCAAACAAGAATCCTCAGTCAAATCTAGACTCATTTATCACCTGCAGTTCTCACTCTGGCCATGATTTAAATTCAACACACAGAAGAAACAACATCAAAAAGAAAAGAGAAGTTTTCAAAACACAAAAGTAACAGCCTGTGTGGTTAAATGCAAGATTTGCAAAGTTAGGCTATGTGGTAAGGTTACTTACTTCTGTATGGCAATCTAGAGCTTTTGCAATCTATCCAAACTACACATAGCTTTGGGGGGAAAAAAAACCAAAAAAAAACCAACAAAACCTTTCTGTTCCCTTCTTATTTTGCCATTAACTACTTCTTCAATTCACTAAATAAATAGGGATATTAGTACACCTGTTTCTCCTAGTTTTTCAAGATCTTGTTAGCTTCTAGCAGCCTCTGGATTAGAAAATGTGTTAATTTGGGGATATTGCAAATTACTGAAGAGACTTCAGGGCTTGTCAACTTTAGCTAATGGTACATGATTGACACCAGTTTCACATGCCTGCTGTATTTTGTAACAAATGGCTTATCATCTTTGACTTTACATTTCTTGAAATTATACAGATAAGGAATATGCAAATGCATATTCCTTGCATTCCTGTATATGCAACTGCAACCATCATGTTCATCAGCATCTTTAGCCGTTTATCAGATTGAACAATCAATAAAGTATTCAGCTATGACAAGAAGAAACTTATCTCTAAAGGTTGAGAAATTGTTGCAGTAATCAAAATCTAGTCTCATCTTGCCACTTCTTACAAGAAGAAAAAAAGAGAAAATCAGATGCTCTTCAAGCTGCTGGATTTTTTTCACACCCCAGTCCAGCAAGAAAGAACCTGTAATCACAAGGTCACTGAATGTAATATTTCATGATACTCTTGTGTTAGTGATGACAACTACAGAAACTGGGGCAAAAATCCAACTGCCTTCATTGATGTGCCCGCAAAGCGTGTGAGCACATGCATACAAGTAAGCCATGGCCCAAGCACACAGATGTAAATTAGTCAGATCTGCTTATTTATTATTCACCTATAAACATTATCTCTAAAGTAATTTGAAACATTCCCACTGAGTCCAATGGTCTCTAGGTCAGATCTGCACACAAGTTACCATGGCATTTACAAGTGGGGGGAAAATAAAAAAGAAGAAAAGCACCCACACGGTCTGCACACATGACCTTAAAGAGCCTCTCTAGATGCTTCCATAGGCATCTGTGCTCTTTAGGTAGTCAGGGGAGCATGTGCATACATGTGGTTTATAGATAAACATTGTCCAAGTGTTCCACTGGACCCATACTGACAATCTATAAACAGAGGTAAATGTAGTTTTCTTCTTGTATGCTTGCATACATTCATTTTCATCAAATATAGTTGGTCAATGTGTTTACAGTCAAATTGAGCTTTGAAATTCATTCACTTCCCAAAATAGCTAAATTGTATTTATCTTTCAGGCATGCTATAAGACATGAGTCTTTGAAACAGCACTTAGGGAGGGCTGAGGAACAAAGGAACTGCAACACTGGATCACTTCCAAGGTCCTGTCTTTGACAGCAGTCATCACCAGCTGCTTCACAGAAAGAAACACGAATTTGCAGTAGGTAGACAAGGATGATCTTGCCACACGTTGGGGTTCATCCTTGCTTCAAGCTATTAAATACTGGCTTGAACTCTGAAGCCTGAGGTATATATCCACTTGAAAATCATTATTGTTACCATTACTACATATCAGACCCCCAGATACTTCTGCTGCCTATGTAAATGTCATATCATATATCCAAATACTAACTCAGTGGAATCCTTTAGCAGATTTCAATCTAAAAAAAGTTGTACAAAATCCCCATATGTCTCCTAGTCTCTGTTCTGAATTTTCCCTTTCAGAATTTAAGACTAATAGAAGTAGAAACAAATATATTCTATTTTATCTTCTTGTATAATATCTTAAATTGTTCATGTTTATCGTATAATATCTTAAATTGTTCATGTTTATCGTATAATATCTTAAATTGTTCATGTTTATCATGTTCCTTCTCTTTCATTTTCTCTTTACTAAAGTGAACATCTTTTTACCCTGTTTTCATTAAACTTTTTTCCAATAATGTAACCTTCGTGGAATAAAACACTTACCCATACAAATCTGTTAGCTAGTTCCTTAGCTATTTACAGGCTCAGGTTTTTTTTGTTTTGGGGGTTTTTTTTGTCTGAGGTTTTATTGTGGATTTTGCTTTAATAATTTTTTCCAGGCACAAAAGATTAATCTATATAAGTTATCTGAACATAATGCAATTATGGCATATTAGTAACAACAGCAAATGGATTGCACAAATCAATAGACTTGAAGAGCTCCATAGTTAAAGACTGAGAAGTTTATATTATGAAAAAAGGATGGGCTGATGGACATATCAAAGATCCTGGTACTAAAATGAAGGTAATAAAAAGATGACTGACAGGCTTTAAATATGATGCTGGCAATTTTTCATGGAAACACACTATACTTTTTATTAGAAAAGGCCTAAGTGGATTGCCTGAGCATAAAATACCTAATTTATCAATTTGCCTATAAATTTATACAAGGGATGAAGTACAGAATTATAAGTATGAAAACAGTTGTAAAGTAGTATAGCATTACCTACCTACAAATAACACTGAAGTAAGAGCATGATTGTAAGAGTAATGTTGAGTAAGGGAAAAATGCAAGTACAAGTGAAAATGAAGATGTATGCAAATTTGTTATAAGGACATTTTACCAGATGGAGAAATTGGGCAGTTCATTGTCATGTTCTCACACCCGCAGAGTTGTTCTAAAACTACTCCTCATGAAAGCAAATATAATTCGCTGTGCAAGTAAACTGTTTAAATAAATCTTGATATTATATAAGAACCATCTGAAATTATTTTCTTTGCTTGTCTGAATACATCATCTGGAAACATAGGAAGATCTGCCTTTTGGCCACTCTTTGGACAATCACTGTGCCCTAAGCAAAATTCTTTAGATTCTTTTGGGAAAGTGGAAACATGTTGAAGGTCTTTAGTGCTACAATGCCCACGACAAAAAGAACATACCTAACTAGCACCCATTAAAACACCAGACACCAATAAAATGGATTCATTTGTTTAATAACAATTCAACTTGTTACTAGGAATATATTTAACTGCTGCTACCAGCATGACAATAATGTAAGTCATCTGCACAGCTGTTTAGATACAGCATCCCCCCAGCTCATCTCCTTGTCCCCTCACTTCTTACAAGAGCTGATACTTAAATTACATCATACAATTTAAATATCCAAAGATCACAACAAGACTGGAGAGGTATTGGCACCTTTCAAATGCAGCAATGTTTCTCTGTCATTCAGTTTCTGTAGAAAAAGAGATGAAATTCACGAGGACAGCAAGATAGAGAATTTCCAAAGTCAGACTTAAATGCACTGTAAATAAATTTTAAAACAAACATTCTCCCTTAGCAATTTTGTGTCCTGATTTTGATGAATATTCCCTCATCAGGCATCACTTATAACCATCAAAATGAAGAAAAAAGTTCAAAATCAATTCTAATCAATTATTGATGGACCTTTTTATCATTAAAGTATATATAGCAAGGAAACTGGTTTAATAAACACTCCATATCCTATTAGGCATCATATTTCACACACCTCAAGAAAAAATTAGTAGCTATTTTAGAACAATATTGATTTCTTGGCATTTTGGTCTTGACAATCTCTGTTTTGTAATATTGAAGAGAAAACCACAAACCTACATTTTGGAGCATTATTGCTCTGTAAGAGCTATCTGACTGTGCTCAAATATTTTCAAACACCTGATACTCACTTATAGTCACTCAACATTTGCACTTGCAGACCATTACTCAGGCAAAACTCGCCCAAAAAAAGTAATCTGAAAGTATCTGTTTGAGTGGGAGCCACCTCAGAAACAGTCTGCAAGAGCAATCACTCACATGGGTCACACACCGACACTCCCCATATGTCCACAGCGCAGCCTCCACCTTCACACTTCCCAGCTCAACCTGCTCCGCGTTACTATTTATACAACCTTTACACTTCAAGTACTGAGAGTACTCTTATTTCTGTTGATCAGCAAGGACTATCTTCACATCAAATCTTGATATTTAGGTATGTGAGTCCAACAGAGAAAGAAGGTTCATGTATGTGTTCTGTATAAACATTTGTAGCTGGATATTTCAGGACTGGATGCGCAGTTTAACACTGCAGATCATTGCAGCCCACTGAGCATCCAGCACGAGGCCTCTAAGAACATGCTGGTCACACACAGCCCACTCATCTTTCTCCTCCTCCTCATTTCCAGCTGTGGCTACAGGTGCCCAGTTTCTTTGCTGGAGAGCTATCAAAGGACTAGAGGACAATCTCACAGAAAGTCTGATGATGAGCCAGAAGATATATTTGGAGGGAATAACTGATAATTGTAAGCAAGAGAAGAACATGTCAAGGGAGGAAAACAGGGAGAACAAGAAGATTGGTCAGTCAGCACAGAGAAAAGCAGAAAAGCAAGTAAAAAGTGCATTCAGTGGAGGGGGAATCCAGAAGCAAGGGAACTTGCCATAGTAACAATGAAAGAAATTATAGCAAAAGAAGATGAGCAGCAGACACAAAGAATGAATATGCATTAAAACACATAAACAGATTGGCCATTAGCTCTGTCTTAGCCAAGAAAAATATTCTGACAAGACAGAACTAAAAATACACAAACATTTCTCTAGTCACACTTTCAGTTCTGTTACTCTGAAGGGATGTAGTAGGGAGGTGGAGAGAGGGTGCTTGTGATTAAAAATGGGGGGAACAGACTGCATTCAATGATGTCTAAAGCAAGTAGATTAGAAAGATACTAAAGAGGCTAAGAATAGTCTGAAAAACACTATGAAATGCTGCTCATCCAACTGAAAGCTTTGAAAGGCCAAAACTTTGTTTTGCTGTGTAATACTCAGAATATGTCTATTCTTCAGATACATATTAAAAACAAAAATTATATACCATAATATTTTTCCTAAGGCAAAAGCCAAACTATGGAAAGCTATTTCAGTTTAAGGATAATTACATCTTGTCTAAACAAAGACTAGAGATTTCTTCCCTTGCTCATTCATTGCTATAAAACTTAGAGTACTATAATGCATGCAGGAAGGGAAAAAAAAGCCTTCTCCACAAGGTCCCCTGTGCTTGTGAAAACCAGAAGCTGACTCTCCAATCTTACAGCTCTTCCATTTTACATACCTTCTGTCACTACCATGCACCACAGACACGACTTTCTCTCCAAAAAGAAGTGAGTGAAATTATGTCATAAGCCTATCAACCCTATTGTCTAGAGGGGCAATCAGAATGACATAAGGCAGACATCCAGGTGTGGTGAATTTTTCAGCATTTGCCTTGGGGACTTGATTCCAAACTCAATTAGATTTGTCAGCTAGACTCATTTTGCAGTGATGTAATACTGCTCCTTGCAGGTCACTTGTTTGACACGCCGGATGTATATTCAGAAACAAATCCCTATGGAAAGTGGTCTGGACATGAAATTGAGCATTTGGTGTGGAAGGATATACACAAAGTTAGAATATAAAACATATTCATTTAATATAGTTTTCCCAGAGTTTCGTATTGAATTAATCTTTTCAATGAAGCTGAAGAGAAAAAAAAACACTATGTTCTCACAAATCTCTTTCAAAGGTGTTGAGATACCACATTTAAGGTCATCACAGATAAAGTAATGGTGGAGAATTCTTGGGGAAAAAAATACTTAAAAGCTAAATTTTCTGTAGTCTTATTTACCCTATAAGTTTATCCACAGCAGGATGGAAACCAGTTGGGGCAGACTATACAGAAAAGCTTGTTTCTGTTTCAGCTGCCTACACTATGCATTTACTACATGAACAGTCACAATTCTGTCAGTCTGGCAAGTGATATTAGCAGCACAACCTCTACATTAGTGCAAACTGCACAAGAGTCTACTACATGACTGAACCATAAATATGAAAGATCTCAAGTATCTGAATCATGCTACAGATTCAAAACGTATAATCAGAGGTTTTAAGAATTTTCCTATTACCAGACTGCACAATTAGAATGTTTACAACTGAACACACACCCCAGAGCACAAGAGGGAAACTAAAAAATAAAACCCACAATGAAGCAGCATAGAAAGCTGCTACTGCAACATCAAGACATTGTCCAAAACAATAGATTGCGATTATAGATGACACTGCATAATAATTGTACTCAACATTTACCATCAATTTTTCATGTTCAGCAACTTTACAAAAAAAATATATTACTAGGTTTTACATTTCAGTGATGTGGGACGTACCAATTTCCCTGCTACAGACAATCCAAATGTATTTTTATTATTATCATTTATAAAGGTGCAACATAATCCAATGAGTTCCTTAGATTCTCACAGGAGGGAGAAATGGACATGGTGAGGAGGGTCTGTCTTAATTTTCTCTAATTCTCAAGCAGGCAGGCATGCATACATACAGAATTTATTCTTAGTCAAAAAACTGCATGCTAACAAACTTTCTAGTTATGAAGCTGCAAATTTAATAGCTTGTCTTCAATATTCTTTTTTGACATTTTTATCTAGTTTCACCGAGGGGAAAAAAATAAAAGCAATTTATGCATCATTTGAAAGGAAAATATCCCAGTTAACTGGGTTTTTCGGGGGGAGTAATCCAAACTAACTACAGTGAAAACTATAAAAGTTTCCGTGAAGTTTTCCTTGGGAGAATTTTCCCCAGTGCAAGACAGAATTTCTGGCACAAAAACCCCAAGAAAACAAGGCCCACAAAAGGGAAAATAATAGCCCAAGGAAATCAACTTCACACCTATTTCCCAAACCTTTAACATTTGTTTTAGGAAGTGAAATATCTTGCAGAAGAAATACTAAAAGAGACTTATCTGAGGATAGTCGGCTGTCCAGAGGCTGAAACAGACCTCAGCACTGTGGCCATGCAACAAAACTAAGACTTCTTGCCTCATCTCCCACAGTTCACGGTATTTTAATTGGAAAACCACACCAGAGTACACTCTTTTTTTATTTCCTTTGTTTTGTTTTGGGAAAACAAAGTTGTTGAGAAAACAAAACAAAAGCCTTCAAAAAACTTTGAGTATCAACTAAGTGCAAGTTATGACCAAGTATTACAGGATAGGAAATTATTTTTCTACCCATCTCACTCTCTATGTTTCTCAGCAGATATCCTGAATATGTCAGAAACTGTGGAAAGGATGGAAAAAGAGAAAAACTTCAGGAATCTGCAGACAAATGCAGGTACATGCTGCAATCTGAAAAGTTTGATGATGCCCATTGAACTCTAACCAGCATTTTATTCCTTGGAGTGGTATCTGCTTATACAAATGCTGATCTATGTACTCAGATTCCTTAGAGTGTGGCATTCCCAGTTTCGCATCTTCTGGCAATAGATCTTGAAGATGAACTAAGAATGCCTTACACTTGAACTCACAATGGTAAACACTGAGGGCAATATCCTGCAGGGAGACACAAGGAAATATCCGAGACATCAGAAGCACAGAAACTGTGTTACATTACATCCTGCTGTTACAGTGTGCCAGGATTCTTGTTCTAAGGAGGAGTAGCATGACCCAAAACTCACACCTAGGTTAAAGGTCTGCAGACAAATACATGGGAAACCACACAGCTCATCAAGTTCTTCTGCACAATGTCAACAGCTTCCTTCCAATGGCCGTCTCCCCAACAGCATCACAACTTTTCTCCAGCCCCTTCTCTTCCTTGAAGATCCAGGGCTCCCAACATGCTGGCTTCACTACTGAGACTACTTCACTACTTTACTACTTTGGGGTTTTTGCAATAAATAGCTGCTGGTTTAGATGCAAATAGAAACATCAGTTCCAGAAACAACTCTTCGTCCTACGGGGCATCTGACGGACACCTGTTATCTGTAGATTTTTCACAGAGCTGGAAATAGTGCAAGAAAATGTACTTTTCAGCCTCTATAGCACTGTGCACTGTGCTGCTTCAGGGAATTTTAAGTCAAAGCAACAGTGTGATTCTAGGCACATTCACTAAAATTATTCCTTCCCCGTGAAAATACTAAAATACACATATAGTACCCATAAAAAAACCCCACAGAATACCCATAAATAACCCCTCAGAGTCTGTCACATTGTGCTTCTGGTAAACTTTTTCAGCTCTTTCACAAAAAACAGGGAGAAAGGGACCTACCAAAAGAACATTTATTCAACAGAGTTGGGAGGGTATCTATAAAGAGATATAGAATTATAACTTCATCTAACTATAGATCTGACGCCTCATGTACAATGGTTTCTGTCATAAGATTACAAACATTTTTGCATGTAGCCTATGCAATAAAAACCAAGCAGCGAACACTACTCACTGGAGAAAAACTGAACGCAAATGATTTCTAAAGTACAGGTGAAACAATCTTGCATCAGCATTTTTGGGGGTAGGTCAAATTATCCTAGCATGTCTAAATTTGTATCATTTACTCCATGGGTACCACTGGAGTTTTTGAAGCATGTCACTAGGTAAAAGCATAAATTACTTTAGGTGTTTCTCCATTTAGCTAAGTTGCAGAAATTCACTTATATCTGGTTCCTAACTGAACACTGACCTAACTGTTACGAGCCTGAACAGCTTAATAAAAAAATTAAAAAAAAAAAAAAAAGCAAAAGCACTTTTACAGCCTCAGCTGCAGGCCCTCAAGTTGCAGTAAAAGCAGATGTTAATTATATCGAAGATACAAAGCTTGCATACCTTGAACGTTATCTCAGCCAGAATTCTCTTCTTATCCTGTTACCTTGCGCATAGAGTGACCACACAAATTTGGGTGTGAACGTCTCACACCCCTGAGTGTGAAGCCTGGCTTTGTCCTTCTATAGGGCCTCACTGTGAAGCCCATCCTAATGGCAGAGATCAGTAAATTCACTCATGAGAGTCCAAAACCCATCCCAGACGATAAGACCTGACCTAGGGTGAACACACATTTGGGTCCGTGCTGCTAAAAGAGGCTGAGCACCCACGATTCCCAACATCTTTGATCAGGCACCAGTACTTAACAGGCCAAGATTAATGGAGCCTTTAAGGAAGGTCTAGCAGGAAAAGTGAATTGGGAAATGCTGTTGGAGGATCAGTTTCGTTGATATATAGAGCATTCAACCTTTTATTAAAAATGATGGGTACATGGTACATGGTAGATACCCAGTGTGCAGCAGTGAGGTGCATTTTTATTTCTGAAGGACTACCATACACAACAAAGCAAATAAAAAAATGGCATTTTTTACTAGATAGAGAACCTCAAAGTGACAGCTGTTAAGACTAAGAGGAACTACACACAGATACCTCTTCACACACCTACCTGCCTCTCATCCCTGTAGGACCTAAACTCCATGTATCTGTGAAGCAGCATGAGTAAGAGCTTCAATGTAATGTTTCCATGGGCCAAATTTTCCAAACAAATGCTTCTTTCTCCAAGCAAAACAAAGTGATGGCTGAGAATTGGCAACACAGATCAAATTGCAGACTCCTACTGTTGCCTTTCTCTCATGCATAACCTCAAAATACTTAGAATCATGAATTATAATTGCTAATTATTCCCACTGTGAAACAAGAATCCCACAGCAAACTGAGAGTAAATACGCATTTCTCATAATCTGAAATGATGCATATGAATCTTCTTAAAGAATTATAGACCAAAAGAAAAGAGTTAAGGTTAACTATGCCTAGTTACTCACATTTATTTGTGAGTGCTAACTGAGCAAAAAAAAACCTGTTTTGTTTGCAGTTGCTTCTGTTCTTTTTGAACTTGAACTTACAACTTCAGTTGCAAGCAAGTCAGACCTAACAACTCACACCTAGGAACAAAATATTTTTGCGATTAGAAAAACAGAATGTCTGCATATTTGGCATATATGCACACCACATTCTCTTCAATAGGTTAAAGAAAACCACACAGATATAGTGAACACAACCTTTGGCTGAACTAGTTTTCAGAAGACAAAATAACTAATTAATGCAAAGGAGGTTGCTAGAAAAACTGAACACTTGTTTAACAATAGAGCTGTTGAGAATGGACAACCACTGTTGTGAACACATTTGGGAGGGAAAAAAAGCATCATCGAGATACACTTGTCTACTGAAATACCAGTGAACCCAGTTCCTAATGTCAGTTCTTGTTACTGATAACTTTACTGGGTGAAGAGTTGTACCAGGCATTAAGGAGGCTGCAGTCCTAAAACAGTAAGATAAACGTTCTAGAAAACCACCCAACTGCTGTGCAAAGTGAGAAGAAGCTGTAACTCAGCTCTTCCCGCACAGTTTAGAAAGGGATGGGTCAAGCACAGAGCCCGCGGGAGGCGTCGCAGCGGCCCCACGGCACACGCAGTGACTGAAGCACCAACCCGCAGCACCAGGAGGGTTACAGGACAGGGACGCGTGGGCTCGACCGGCCGAAACCCCGGGAGGCAGTCATCACCCCCGCGCATCCCCTCCCGCTCGGAGCCGCACCGATCACATCCCCATCCACGGGAAGGGGTGCCCGGCCGGGGAGCGACAGGTTGGGATGCGAGAAGGCGAGAGGGAGGCGGAGGCGGCACCGCTCCCGCCGCGGGGGCGGGCAGGGCCCCGGGAGAAGCCGCCACCCCCCGGCGGAGCCCGGCCCGGCCGCTCCGCGCTCCCGGCTGGTGCAGCGGGGCACGGTCCCGCCTCGAAATCTTCAAGCGCCGGCGAAACGCACTCCGCAACTTCCGCGGCTCCGGCGGCGTCCTGACCCGAGGGCTGCTCGGCCGGCACGATGCCCCCGGGCCGCGCAGCGGTGGCGCTCGGTCCGGTCCGGCCCTGCCCGCACCCCGCTCCCACCCCAGCCGGACACGGGAGACAAGTAAGTGGGAAGTCCCGGAAAAGCAGGTCCCGGGTGCCTTCCCCAGGTAAGGGGGCTGGACGCAGGGCTCCGGCTGCGCTCGCCGCCGCTGCCCCGGGAGGGAGCAGGTGAGCCCGGGACTCCCCCCTCACGCACCCCGCGTAAATAAAGCCGAGACAAAGTCACCATCTGGGGAGGGGGCGGGGAGCTGCATTAGACGTGGAAGTCACTTACCGGCTTTGCAAGGATCCTTATAATCTATCGCCTCGGCTTTATCCTCTTCAGTGAAATCGTAAGTGTAGTCATAATCAAGGCCAGAGCAGGAAGAAGGCTTCCCGCACACAGTCCACCCGGCCAGCCACAGTGCCATCCTCCAGCAAAGCATCTTCATCCTCCCTCGGGCGGAGAGGTGGCGAGCAGGGCGAGGGTGAACTAGGCGGCCGGCTCGGCTGTCCACGCCGGCTTGGGAAAGGAGGGTAAGGGATGGAGAAACCACAGGTTTGGGGGGGGTTGGTACTCTTTTCCTTCTTCACCTGGAGGCTCTTCCAAGAGACGGTGCTCCCTAGGTAGCCCCAGTCAGAGGGGTGCGACACAGAGTGAGGAGCATGAGCGCCGCTACACCCCCTGCCCCCTCGCCGGGGAAAAGTCGCTGGGTGTGTGGGTGGGCGCGGGGGGAGGACTCAGGCCGGGAGATCCTGTCTGTCAGGGCTTCCCCTCGCCTCTGTCAAACCCCAGCCAAACTTCCCGCGGAGGAGGAGGCGGCGGCGGCGGCTGCTGCCCGCGTCCCGCTCCGCGCCCGGCCCGCGCCCCGCTGCGCGCCCGCCGACCGCCGCGCCGCCGACCCCGGTCCCGCTGATGCTGCCAGAAGATGGATCCAGGCTGCACATCAGCAAACTACCACGGGGAGAGGGGAAAAGAAATAAAAAAAAAAAAAAAAAAAAAAAAAGGAAGGAAAGACGAGGGAGCGGGGAGGAGGGAGGGGGAGGTGGGGTGCACTACAGCAAACCGCGGAGCTCTACTGATGGGAGGCAGCAGCTATGCTGGAAGGAGCAAAGTGTCAGAGCTTCGCCCCCCTCTGCACAAACACTTACTCTAAGCGCTGTCTCTGGCCTGTCCCCCCTCCTCCGTCCCCCTTTAACTTACGAAAACCTTACAGGCAACTAACACACAGTCGTCAGCATCCTGCTTACTTATTCATACAGTCAGGGTCAGGATCCGGGCTGCTTCTGATCTGCTCCCTTGATAGTGTGTCTTATGGAAACACACGCGCATTCACTATACGCCTCTATCTCCATATAGCTTTCTCTCTAGATAAGCAGTGCATGGCATTTAAACAACAACAACAAAAGGATCGAGATCAGATAAAACAATGCACAGATCGACACCCAGCAGGCAAAAAAGCGCGAGAAAATGGGTGATGAGGAGGACGATGAGAAGAATTAACTACAATTTAGGAGACAGGAAAATAAATCAGTGTCTGTATATTTCCCCCTCTGCTGCGGCTGCTTTGCAGTGTTAGCCCCATGAGCTGAAGGGTGGGGGTTAAGGAGCGAGGGGGAGGGGGAAAGAGAAAAGTTTAAGCGCCCACAGTTTGTTTAAAACAGAGGAAGGCATTATAAAAGGTCCATTGGTCTCCAGAAGTTCAGCCAAGCAGCTGGGAACCGGTTCCAAAATGAAAGTAAGAACAAACAAACAAACAGAAAAAAAAATTAATCAAGGCAAACAAAAAAGTAAAATTGCAGCATGCAGCAGCAGCGCAGAGATCTTGCAGTCGGGCTTTCCTGCTCTCACGTGGATCTCCAGGAAAGTGGTGGAGGTTTATTTTCCGAGCGAAGTTTCCGCGGGAGCCACCGCCCCGCTCCGCGCTGTCCTGCCTCGCCTCGCCCGGCCCCGCCGCGCTTCAGCGCAGAGGCGCCCCGAGCTGCCGCCGGCTGCGCGGGGCCGGGTTTTGTTTTAAAGCCCGAGAAGGGATCAGCGCGCAAAGCCTCATTTCAGCCGATCAACCTGGAGAGGGAGGGGGAGGAGGGGTGGAGATACGTGCTGCTGGAATAAAATAAGATCAAGCGGGAAAAAAAAATTTATATATAGGTAGCTAGAGATCTCCCTGCCTGCCTCTTCCCCTCCCCCGAAACGGGCAGCTCCGATCCTGCAGAAACGCCTGAAACTGTTTCAGACCAAGGTGAGACTTTTCCGTAGCAAACTCCACTCCTCCTCCTTTTACGAGTTTCCATGGAAAAGGGCGGAGGGGACGACGAGGGGCGGGTAGAGGGGTGTTTCTTCTGCTCCCATTTCGACGGGGTGTCACATTTAACACGGACTTTTGAAAGAGCTGCCGCGGAGAGGTGGCTGCGTCTTTCTCTGACGTCCGAGCCCGCACGGGCTCGCTCTCCCCGCAGCACTTCCCGGTAGCCTTCCCTGTGTCGTAGGGGTGGAAATCCGGAGATAGTCCCTTCCCCTGGCCGTGCCAGGAGCGCTGGCGGCGCGCCCCTTGGCCTCGCTGGCCGCTCCAGGTGCCGCGGGGGGCACGCTGAAAGCACTTACCCACACGCCGGGTGGGCACAGTTTGCTGTCGCAGCTATCGACGGAGGGAGAGGGCACAACTTTCTATCGCCGCTGTCAACACTTAGCTGCTCCCAAAAAGCGGGGGGTGGGTGGGGGCAAGGCGCAAAGCCTCCTCTCGAATGACGAAGCCTGCACTGCCTGCCCGCAGGCGCTGCGTCTGCCCCTGCCGTCCTGCGAATGAAGGGTTAGTGTTGCTGTAGATAGGCGCTCTCGGCAGGTCATAACATTAAAACTGGGAAGGTCGGTTAAGACAGAGCTAATAGGAGTTTAACAACATTAAGAAGTCTGGCACCGAGTAGCATCAGCGTCTTTGGAGCAACAAGACTGAGTTAGCAGTAACACGGACGCAACCTGGATGCAAAAAATATAAGGAAGCACATGGATGCTTCAAAGTTGGAAGCCAAGGAATGAGTAGCTGCCACTGAAAAGGTGCAGCCTCCACTGGGCAATCTCTGTCCCAGCAGTTCAGTTTGCTGTGTGTCATAAAGCCCTCGAAAAGCACTACATACCAGATGAAGGAAAAGCCTGAGAAACTCGTGGCCTGCTCTTTTCCCCACTTTCCCTCTTCCTCAATGTACTTTCTATGACCAGCCACCTCAGACACTTGGAACTGACTCCAAGGAAGTTACCAAAGAGCCTTTCTGTCAGTCTCTCAGAGCAGTGTCAGTGCTGATGACTACCTCTGCTTGCACACTGTCATGGTTTGGTGGGCTGGGTTTTGCTAAAGAAACCAGCTTGATTCCAATCTGAAATATAGTTTCTGTCTTTTTTTATGTCCACAAAGGAGGCAGTTTATCATACAGCGTTATTAATTACATGCTCATTTGAAAAAGTGGACCCCCCCAACCTGGTTGTTACTTTGCTTGCTCTTGTTTAATGTGTACACACCATTAAAAAGTTAATTTTCTTTCCTGTGCCTTTGCACCTCCACCCCAAAAAGAAACAATCTCTGCCTAGCAAGCACATGTTTGTCAATAGAGCTTCAGAAACACTGACTTTGCTGATTGCTTTACAGCCCAAGAGGAGGAATGCACAACATGCAATCCTCAGCATGCCAGTCTCCCAAGTGAGGAGATTATTAGGGCCTCTGCAGCGGGAGATTAACTCTCGCAGCAAGGTAGGCACTGACGTCACCTCCAGCCCCAATCTGCCCCCGACCTCAGCATCACCAGCACTGGCAGAGCAGCACCAGGCTCTCACAGCCTTGAGGACAGCTGGCCTTGCAGAGCCCTGACTAAGACAGGAAACTAACTCAGAAACACTAGATTGGAGTCATGCAGAAATCTGGGCACATGAGTGCTGTAACAAATAAATGTGTGTATATGTCAGGGTAAAAGCTGTTTTCTGTTTGTAACCCAGAGCAGCTACACATTAGAATGACTCTTTAAAATGTGCATTGCAGCTCTGCAGAAACTATTCTACATTGCTCAGGTATTAATATTCCCATCAGTCACGTTAATAAAAAGCTTTCCTCATATTAAGAAAATTTTTTTCCTAGTACCAAAACTGTTCCACATTAAAAAAAACTTTTTTCCCTAAGTAACCTGTTAATTATCAACCTAGCTTCTTTCATGATGCAAATTTTTGAAACATTTTAAGCAAAAAATATTTTTTCCTTATCACACATTCGTGTCTACCATTCCAAAAAGCTCACAACTGATAATCCATCTGACAACACAGTCAATCAAAAATCCATCCTACAGCCGTTTCCAAAGAAACGAATACATAGCCAGGAAGACAGAATGCTTAAGCTGGAAGGAAACCAACCAAAGGAACACAACAACAGCAAAAACAAAGCCATTTTCCCTTTTCTTTTATATTTCCTGATTTGGGGGTATATTACAGGGACACAGATAATGGTAAATACAGTTATGTTAATAAGTGGTGGTGGTATTATACACACACACACACACACACACACATATATATATATATATATATATGTAATTTATTTTTTTTAATCCAGAAAGCTGGAGGCTTTCAGCTCTTCCTACACAAAAAAAGAAACAACAAAAACAAAACAAAAAAAAACTTTTAAAAAAGGACAAGTATGTACAAAAGACAAACACAATCACAGAACTAAAAAAAATACATATGAAACATCATTGCTCACACCTCCTCCTCATTCTTTGGCTATCTGTCTGCTGCTTAGGCCTCCATCTAGCGTGGAGTTTTAGGTGGGTGGACACAATGGGCTTATTCACAAACATCAAGCTCAGCACATGCCTACGGCTTTGAAGGCTGAAGACCATGGTGGGTCAGCTCCTTGGGACCAGGACTCATGGGACTTTTCAGGAGGCTGAAACAGAGAAGTTGTGCAGAGGCTGGTTACCTTCCTGCTTTATCTCTTGATATTCTCTGTCTCTGAGGTACCTAGAGCACTTCTGAAACAGCTGTAATTATATTTAAGTATTTTCACGTTCCTCAAATGGTTATTCTGTAGGGAAATACTGAAGCTGAAAGCATATTGTGACAAATAAAGTGTCTGCAGTAACAAACATGTTTATGCACAATCATAATGCTATACTGAGTAAACCATATAAACTAAAATTAAACTTTTGAAGTTAAAAATCAAGTACTCATGATGTTAGTGACCAGTGAGTTCACCAGAGAAACTGTATTTCTCTCCTCTCTCCATGTAACCATATTATGAAAGCTGTTCATTGCACGTTCATATACAATCTTTTTCTATAGACCTCTGTGCTTAATTAACAAAAAGCTCTTCAATGTTATGTTTTCTGTTTTATTTTTGAAAGCATGCCCCATGCTTTATTCATTACACATTTATTCAGATCCTATTCTGAATACAGCATTATTAATTTCCTCATGGGCCTTTTAAGGAGCTTGTTGCAACAGTATTCATGGGCTTCAAAAATATTAACTATTTTAGTATCATAATGCACCTCACAGATGAGGGGATATTGTGACAGGATATGAATATTACATTTGGGAAACATTTATAGATTGCCTGGTTTGATATCTTGTAGACCTGTGAGGACTTGGCACTATAGAAAAGCTTATTTCTTCAAGGCCTGGTTCCCATTGCTTTCAGTTGTAGTAATTTTACTCAGTGACTAACTACTACCTCTAATCAAACCCTGGAGTTTTCAAGCATCTGCAAACGAGAAGCAAATTATCAAGAAGTGTAATTTAAAAGCCTTGAACTAGCTCTGTCAAGGAACTCTGTGACAGAAGCAAGGGCTAAGACACAAATTTCAAACTGTTCAGCTCTTTCAAGACTTTTGACACCGCTTCTCTTGCCATAATTCTTTTTCTTCAACACTTCCTTCAGTTTCTAGAATAAGCACGGCCAGACGTCTGCCAGCAAAAGCCCCATCATAATGATACCCACATAATTCATCCACTGCTTTGAATCTTCTGCTCCTCAACATACTACCTGTTAGCATGCACATGTTATGCTGTGTTTGGCCCAACACTTGAAAATATGTGTGTCTCTTCACCACTGGATATCATGGTTATTACTGGCAGAAGAGGGAATCTTGGGATACCTTCCAAACTCTGGGAGAGGGTGTTTTTAAATAGCATGCTCCCATTTACTTGTTTCCCATGTCCATGCTTTGCCTTATCTTGGCTAGTTGTTTCAAACTGGTCTTCATTCTCTCTTCAGTCTTGGCTGATCCCACTTTTGTTTTTCTTATCTGGTTAATGCTTGATTCTCATCCCAGTTCCAGCTGCCCTAGTTGCACTTTTCTTTAATCTTGTTCTGGGACTTCTCACTCTCAGATTCCTCTTCAGCTGCACAGGACTCCAGTTTTGTTGTCCTTGTTGTTTTGTTTTCACTCCCTTTATCTAGTTGATCTTTCTCTAATGTCTTCTCACCCAATCCAACTTTTAGATATGTTGACATCCACCCTCCTTGTCTGTTCTTTACTCCAGGTGTGCACCACAAAGCTGGTGTTGCTCCTTGGCCTAATTTCCCAGTTGCAGAGGGAACATCCTCGCTCCAGTCTTTATATTGCTGTTCAGGCAGTTTTCTCTTGTCTGCTACCTTCCATCTACCTCTTCACTCTGTTACTTCTCAGGTACACTTTCCTTATGCAAAAAATTTTGTTGTCCCAAAACACATCTATCATTCCCATTGCTGATTTCTCCTTATCACACCTCACACTCTTTTTCAGGAACTTTGTGCTGACTCTCCCATGTTGCAAGATCAGTTATTCCTCCCTGCCTATTCAAGTGAGACAATCCATTCCCCATCCCATAGGCATGACTGAGGTGGATTGAGCACCTGAAATTATTGCTTCTTCTCAATTAAGTTAAAGATGCAGGCAAGGCACTGCTCAAAATAATCATGTAATGTATCATTGCAGGTGAGACACTCTGGTAAGAGAGCTGCTAAAATTACATCTATGCAAGGCTGTCTGTGGTGATGTGTGAGTCCATACCAATGCTAACAGTAAAATAAAGGATACACCTCTTTACATAAGGACAGATATTCTCAGTCTTTCTATGCTCAAGATTTAACTACATTTCCTACAAGCTGAGCATACGGAAGCCCTTCCAAAAATACTGCCGTCATTTTTAATTAGGATCAAACTCATATATTTTCATGTTTCATTCTCAAATACCTGGATAATTAAAGCTAATATTCTGAAAGATGGAGGAAGAGGAAAATATCATACCAAAGCTTCACAATTAAGCAAAGGTATATAAGCAACTTAAACAATATCCACCAGCAGAGAGTGTCAAGAAATTTTAATATTAGATACCCAACCAGACTGTGTTTATAACATTATTTGTGTTATGTCCTCTCCACTTTTAATCCTCTAAACGCTGCAGAAGAGCAAAACTACATCGATAACATATACTGATGTTAAAACAAGTAATCAAGCAACAACAACAAAACCACTGCTGCACTACTTAAATTAGAAACTGTTCTGTGTTTGCTCAGCATCCCTGATCCTCATCAAGCAATAAATCAATTTGCAGTAGCTGTGGACAGCTATTTAAACACGAAGCCAGAAGAACTTAATAGTTAAAGCAATGTTCAAAGCTAGAAGGTATAGGAGGTTAGTATGAGAGGTCATATTAAATATTCACTTGTCTGAAAACAGCTGCATTCCAAGTATTAGGAGACATCCTGACCTTCTCTTAATTAAAAAACAAAGACTATGAGCTTTGAGCTTAGCTTGCAGTTCTTCAGAAGATAGATAGAAGCTGCCAGATGAAAAATTGGCATCTAAATGTTTGCCAACTTGATTTTGTTTGGTTTACTTTATTGCCTAAAATAAAAATAAAATAAAATTTAAAAAAACACCCTTCCCCCCCCCAAAAAACCCCACAAAACCAACACTCCCCCCTCCCCCCACAATAGCTAAAAGCTGTTTGGTTTGAAGTTTGCAGTTTATGTTTACAAGTTGATAAATCATTCAGGATTCAATTCTCAACTTTGTAAGAGGCTGCTCCTTGTCAAAGTTGACAGCAAATTTGCATTTGACTTGTATCAGAGCTGATTAGGGTCACTTACCAGTCATCATTCTAGACACTGGTGATTGGCAAACACAGTTTTTTTGGCAATTATATGATAATGTAAGTGTAATTAAATATAAAAATGATTTTACTATTCCCAGACCAGTTCTTCTATGAAAAAATGTTGCTGTTAGACTCAGAAGTGACATTTTAGACTGACTAGGTGTACAGGTTAATCTTACCCTCCAGTATTCAGCAAACTGTCACATAGCTGGGAGTCAGTGGATGATTTTTGACAGAAGAAAACCTCTAATGAGCCTGATCTTGAGTGACTGCTGAGCATTTTGATCTTCCATTCATTTCCAGAAGATGAAGCAGCTCAGCACCTTGACGAAGAGGACGCACTGTTTTGGAGCCATGTGCCACTCAGATGAAAAACCTCCGGTTTAGTTTACATTGTAATTTATCATAACATCTCTGGCACCTATGGAAGAAAACATGTAACACTGACACTGGAGGTAAGGAATCAAAGCAAATGGGGGAACTCTGCCCTAATTGGGTTTCTACATAGACACAATGTATTCATCTAACTCTGGCTCACTGAAAATAAATAAGGCCTATCACCAGCACACGGGAAGAAGAATGGCAATTTTCTTACAGAAAGCAGCATGAAACTATGATACAAGCACTATCAATGACATAAATATTGTCCTGTAGTTATCAGCATTATTTTAGCTGTGATAATACTTATTAAAGTTCTCTACACAGCAGAGAACTTTTACTTTTTTCAACACTAACATGTATTTCTCATTAATACAGGTAGTAACAAAGCCACTGAATTTTACTGTCCAGCTGTCAAAAAAAATTCCTCTTATACCTAAGGCATCTTACTTAGCCCCTTTTTCTTACCTTCAGTGTCATAAGGTCATAAATGTCTATGGCAAAACTAATTTAATTGCATCCACTTTGTCCAGCCCTATCCAAAATTATTTGTACTCTGCTTATTGTCAATTCTTCTTTACCACAAGGGAACATTTTCCAGCAAGACCTTCTTTTGAAAGAAGGCACTGATGTACCATGCAGCAATAGTTAATAACCTCAGTCTGGAGAATTCAGGGATTATATTTTACTCTAAAGCTGAATGCTCTTTCACTCACCAAGGTGATAGTTTTGTGTAGGCACAATCAGTATTTGCTGTAAATAATACATATTTCACAGTAATTGCACACATATATATGGAATATACATATGCTTGGCAATTTGAGCTTTACTTGCAGCCATGATAGTACAATTTTCCTTCAATGTGATCAGAGTACTAAGCTCTTGCAATTCACTTTTTGCTCCCTCACCTCAAAGCCATATAATTTGCAATACTAAAGATGTCACAGATGACTGACTAGAGATAGCTATTGTCAATTGAGGGCACATATGTATGCACATTCAATATAAAGGACCCAAAATAAAGTCTGAGACTAAAGCACTTGCAAAATTAATTCCAGAATCTGGAACCAGTTTTTACATAAAATTTTTATCTTTCCGAGAAAAGGGTGGAAGAGGTCCCAGGCACCATTTACACATGCACGGTTCTGTGTTGAATTTAGCAGAGTTCCTTCTCACTGCAAAAGCAGTGAGGATTTTGTGAAGAGTTGGATTTATTATACATTCTCCAGACATCTAGGTTTGTGTTTCCCATGTGCTGGCAGGAATGCCCTTGTCAGATTAGTCACTGAAGCCCTTACTTTATGAGTACAGGCTTAAAACATTGAATATATGAAACTCAGAATCTTCAAGTATGAAGCATAAGAATCAAGGTATATATTTGTATTCCTGTTTATTATTATGTAGAACTGCCACAACAGGTAAGATTTAATTTCTTTAAGTATGTGGGTGCACACGCATTTTATTTGTTAAAGAATTGCACTTACCATATAAAAACTGCACTGAATTCCCAACATCTAAAAAGCCCCCTAAATTCATCTACCATAGCCAAATTTGTATCTGTGTGGATCCTCTTTTTCAGTGAGTGATGTGAGTAGCAGTTTGCAAGGCAGGCATTGCAGATGCAATTTGCACAAAGTGCTAACAGTGAAAACAGTTAGAAATATTCCTGGTTAAAGACTAAACTACATTAAAGCAACAGATCATGACTTCTAAATGATTCAAGCAGCCTTCAGTTTGTGAGAAACTCTTCCACTACTACTTTTCCTCCTCCTTAAACCTGTTTTCTTCTCTCTTTATTCTGTTCCTGTATCCTGTCACAAATATGCTGAAAACCCATTACTTTGTCACTCAGCTCTCTTTAGAAATTGATACTGTCAGTTCATTTTTATCTTTATAGGCAATTATTTCATTTGGTGTCAAATGTCAAGCTATTCAATGCAGTTTTTGATATTTGCATATTTCATTTGATTTTTAATACAGTAGCTTGATGTATTTGTAACAAGTTCTCCACTCCTGTCTAAGTTCCATTTACTTTAATGAATAGATCAGTTTGCCAATTGTCTCCATGAGTAAATTTGGATCTTGGGTTGTTATCACTTGTTACATTTCTTTCAGTAACTTCTATCGTCAGTGTCACCACAGGAACAGAATATCTGTTTGTTTGGGAAATAAAGATACAGGAACATGCCTGAGGCTTGGTTTAAAAAGCAGTGGCAAACTAGATGAGAAAGCTCTCTTCTGAAACCCAATCTGTGATTATATTTCAGTATCAGAATGTTAACAAAGAATCATGTCGATGTAGTCTACATTAGTTCTTCAGTGTACACATAATTGAGTTAATCAGGTAGTTAGCCAGGGATGTGATAAAAGCAAGCAAGGATTCTGAGTGAAAAAACCACAAGCAAGGATTCTGAGTGAAAGAAGAGACTAATACTTAAAATTTATTATTAATTTTCAACAGTGAGCACTTAATGAGCATAATATAGAAGACACTTCCTGGCCAAGTCTCCAGTTAATGTCACGGCTAAGCTCCGCAGCAAAAATAATCTCACCTGTACCAGCGACAGGCCTTTTTTACTGCTTACCCATCCCATTTGGTTAATAATAATTAGATGAGGTTGTCTTCCCAGACTCAACGCTCGTATCCTGAGCAAAGCTCGGTTTTAGGAGGCGATCAGGACCACCGGCAGAGAGGGCAGCGCTGGCCCTAACACCGCCCCGACCCTTGTGCGTGTTTTCCCAAGAATCGCCCCCAGCCCGCAAGGGATGGCACCGGAGGGAAGCTGCACACGTGTGGTGGCATCCCTGCCCTCCAAGAAGCAAGCCGTGATTTTTTTGGCATCCTGCGACCCCTAGTGAGAGCCGGGCGGCGGGAGGGCAGCGGCCAGCCCTGCCCCTCCCCGGGGCCGCCAGCGCCGCAGGGCTCCCGCCAGGCACCGCTACTTCCAGGTCGCGGGCAAAACATCTCCCCAGGGATTTCCGTTTCCCCCGTTAACTGACTGAAAGCTACTATAAAAACATCGTAACGCGTTGCCTTTGGTCGCTTCGAAACAATGCGCTGATTGTGTTGCAACTTCACAAAAAGCTGCTGTAAACTCTCAAGGCAGTGGAGGGAGAGGCGAGAGACAGCACTCATCTTCTACATACCACCCCGGGAAAGAAAGAAAGAAAGAAAATTGACGGCTCCACTTCTACTTAATTTGTAAGGCATGTAAGGCCTAAGCCTTTGCAAATAGCGACCATCAGGAGGGAAAGGGTATTTGTTTGCCCGCCGGTGCTAGGAAAACATTGGTGAGAAGTTAAGTCTCACAGCATGCAAAATTGCAAGCTAAGCTCTTTGCTGTTGTCATCATGCTCAGATCCACCGGAACAATGGAGTTGAAAACAATGACTGGTCCTGTTCTAAACACATACATGAATTAAAAGCTGAAAATGTAAACATGCAATTATTGAAGAGGAAAGGGTAATTCTTAACTTGGTTCAGTTCCCCCAACTAAGATCAAGCTGGTATTCATATATGTGCGTTGGAATGTGTGTTTGAATATACAGACAATGGTATGTATCACACTGTTTTCTGTACATACACATACTGTACATACACTTTTAGGGCCACAGCTACAGTATGAAAGTGGGGAGATGGCTATTTTAATTCCTACAATTAAAAAGTAAAACATGCAAACAGTTCTACCTAATGCTAAAAATATGCCAAAACTTTAATATTATGATTATCTAATAGAAACTATAATACACATAATATCACTTTTTCAGTAGAAAGATCTTCACAATCTGACTGGGGAAGCACTGTTATGCATCAGATTAAAAGATTCCAGGATATGAAATGTACCTGGTTTTCAAAGACACATATTAATCTCTTGTGATATATTCATTTCCAAAGAAGCAGCAGAGGCCTAGAATGAGGGGGGTTTATTCAGCCTTTTACATCAAAATAATTATGGCTTGCCTTTGATGAATAATATTGTCTTCTGATTTGTAGCTTTCTAAAACCCATTAAACTCAAATTCAAGCCTTCTAGTCATTCAGTCTTCCTAGAAGTTTCCATCTGCTTACAACCAAAACTAAAAGATCTTAGGCAGTTCAGATTTAAAAACCTACTTTGAACTCACTCAAACAATTTTCTTTGAGAGCTGAAATTCTCACAGATGTTTGAAATACTCCCAGAGGTTTGCATAACAGGAGCATGGATAATATGAATGTTAGACAAGCCTGCAACTGCCATCTCCTATTTTTCCAAAGTTTCTTTTACATGGCTTAGTGTCTCCCATCCATTGCTCACTTTGCTAAATCACCATTTTAAGCAACATACTGTCAAGCCTATAAATTGCCTCTGAGAAAATGACTGGTGCGGAGAATTCACTGTTAGTTATACTTCTTTTATGTATTTAAAACACCTATCTATTATATGCTTCAAAGGAAAGAAAGAAGTTCACCTTTCTGCAGCAGTGTGGTGAATATCCCAGCTTGCATAACCCATAATAGTACATTAGTGAACAAATAGTCAGTAAAAGAGCTCTGTCTCTTCTACAAAATCTTTCCTCAATCTGCTGGGCTAATTTTTCTTTGACTTTGCCCCACATATGGACAACCTACTACACAGAAGTTTTTGTATGCCTGTTTGGCTGAGCAGAGAAGCTGCAAACCCTATAAATACCCATATAATCCTGTTGTGTCACACTGAGGGAGGGGAGGGCAAACAGTCTGTCAGAGGCAGTAAACCTGATTCTGTGCAGCAATGTACGTCAGGCTGATGGCTTGGTTCAAGGCTATTGGGTCCTTCACCGCTGTGTGAATCAGTTTGTTTAAAAATATTTTTATGCAATTGGAAGTGTACATTGCTACAAGTAAATTATATAATTTTTAAAGCATATAGTTTATGTTCAGATTTGTGGATCTTATTTACCAAAGACTGACCTATGCGGAAAATGTCTATTTTTTTTACCCATTATAAAAGCTCCCTGTAAGTCATTTGTTCTTAATCCAAAAAATTCTGGAAATTCTCACCAAAAAATGCAAATTGTAAGTTGATATTTACATACATTCTCTGTAGGTGTCAGCATTGCTTTATATTGTTGTAGAGAACAGTATTTTTTTCTTCTCAAAGAAAGAAGACATGCTGACTTGTCATTTTCCACATGAAAGACAACTTTTACGCTGACAGTTTGCTTTTACCACCTATTTCAGACTAAGAGATTCAACTCTATATTGTACATGCAACTAAAGTAAATGTACAGCAAAAACCTACATTGTTTTCCTATGCACCCATTTTAAGTTTTAAAACCTTTTAATTGTAGTTCTTGTTCAACCTTATAGATGTAAACACAAGGTTCGTGCAACCTTTGCAAATGTTTCTCAGATGTTGCAAAGAGGAACAACTCAGTTGTGCTAAATAAACTGTGCATCTAACTTCTTTACATGGATGGTAAACTGGACCCAAAAAGTTCTTACAATTTTATAGTGGAATTCTCAAAAAACCACTATAAGGCAAGTATTATTTAATACTTTCATTCATAAACTGATCATACAGAAGAAAATCTACCCCTGAGATCTGTTGATAATACATTATTGAGATGAATTATCCATGCAGAAGAGAATTGTACTACCATACTAGAAGTGAACGACCTCAGGAGCCAAAGTAATAGTAATTGGATGAAAATGAATTGCACTAAGTGCAAGGTCATAAAGAAAGCGTAACAACAAGAATTGTTTCTGGGATCTCAGGCATAAAGAGTGATTGAAGAGCGACATTAATTAAATAGTCAAACAAAATTATTATCAACCGCCTATATCCATGAAAGAGAAACACAATCCAAGCGTCTATGAGGCAAGATATTTTCAAATAAAAAAAAAAACCCAAAGAACATTGATGATATTATTACAAGCTCAAGTATATACAAACATTACTTGAAATGGTGCATGTAATCCTGACCATTCTTTTTATGAAAGGAATGGAGAGCCTCTCTTGCAGGAGGCTATTAAGAGAGTACTTCAAAATCATTTGAAGGCATATGTTAACTTCCTATAAAAGTAGTGGAAAACGAATTAACTACACTAAAAAAAAAAAACAACCACAAGAAAAAAAAAGCCTATAAACTGCTCAAGAATGACATTAAAGCTGGGACAGAGATTCTGACCATCACCCAGAAGGAATAACAAAGAAAGAAATCCCATCTACTTTTCACAGGAAGCTCAAAAGAGAACATGTGACCTGTCTGCTTGGTGTGATGGAGTCTGTGTCCCAGGAAGGTCTGAGTAGCCCAATATTTCATTTGCATTACAGGTTTAAACCTGGTGCTATACCCTTATCTATTGATAAAGTCAAGTGCTAGTTTCAGCCATAGATGGTGGGCAGTCTCAGTTGGTCTACGTGAAATGGAACAGATGAGAGTTTGTGGGTTTTTTTGCAGTAGTAGTCTCAGAATCTATTTAGACTGGAATTATCCTTCTTCATTACAACTGAAAAGCACCTTGATTACAGAGACTTCTCAGCACTGGCTGGCTCACAAACAACATTTTTGGAGTCAGGGAATTTAATTTAGATGAGGATTTCACATTGGGCATTTACTTAAGTGCAAGTTTTACCTTTGTATTTCCATAACACACACCCTTTAGAAAATGTGGCTTCTAAGGATTTGTTTACATATACATTTTTGTCTTCTCTGTCCCCTCCTACCATCTCTCTAATAAATTTGTCCATAAAATTGCAGAGCTACACTGACTTATTTTTAGGTCATCTCAAAAGTACTTAGAAGCTCCTATCAATGGCACAGTAGAATGCTGAGTTTTCTATAACTCTGTGGCTGCAGAATCTTGTCTCTATCACAGATTTGCCCTTGGGCTGCAGAATAAACAAAGAGAGTATTTATAGCCCTTCTCATACAAAGAGATTTGATCATTCAAAAAGAAGGCAATGAATTGCACAGTACTTTCTATATCCCCAGGCTAAGTACTAATATTAGTGTTAAGGAAAAGCTGATGTCACCTGATCTGTCACAGTATCTGCTTTTGTACATCTCTGGTAACAATGGGCCAAAAAGGTTAACTATTATTTTAGAATTAATTTATTTCAACACAGTTCCATTGTCATGACAGATTTAGAAATACTGTCCTCCACCTGAATTACATCAGATTGCTATAGTTGATACAGGATATAGGAAAAATCAAAGTAGCACTTCTCAGAGTTCATCCAGAGAAAGGTTTAAGGAAACAGATGGCTCTGACCATTTGGAAATGGCCCATAGCTATTACTTTTAATAAGAGAAACTGGAGATGAGGCAGACAAATCCTTTTTTTTTTTTTTTTTTTTTCCCAGGCTGTAATTTGGTTCTAACATAAGATTCAGAAGATTAGTGGAAGATTCAAAGCTTTTTGTACTATAAGGCATGAATCCAACAGAATAAACTCTATGACTCAACTGGCCTTCTCAAAGTCATTCTCTACTCTCTGAATCCAATATCCTTGTTTTGGAGAAGTTTGATTTAAGCTACATCTTACAATGTGGCACACAGCGGAGCTTTGCTCTATTGAGAGTATCCCTGGCTGGAAGCCTCACTTACTCAGCTGGATTGACTCCTCTGTGGCTCAGGGTACTTGTGCTGCAGTATCAGAGATATTCCTCCCTCCCTCTCTGCTGAGTACACACACTTCCATGCTCACAATCACAGCCACATCTGGACCCTCCTCAGCCCTGGAATATTCTCATAAAGCTCAGTCTTTATTATCCTGAACTAAGGCTGATTGCTGTAGATAAAAGCTTAAGTAAAAACATCCGATACAAGTTTATGATTTTACCTACCTTCTATGATGAATAACTACTTTAAAACCAAGATAACCTTTTATGACTTTAAAATATATAGAATTCAGCTGAACCATCGCATTGATTTCAGTTTTTGTTACCTTTACCTTTATTGTTTGGTGTAAATCAAAAATCCAAATTCTTACCAAAAAAAAAAAAAAAGGATTTAAATATTCAAATTGTTGAAACAAACTGCTAAAATGCAGAGTAATGACAAACTGGATACATGCTCACATGCAAGGAAATATTTTTAAACTACTTATGTATTGCCTTATTATGTACAACTACTTATGTATTGTACATTTTGTCATGTAATAGCTGATGAGAAAATGGGATTATTTGCTTAGTGATCAATCACTTAGAAAATACGAATAAAATTTTGGGAATCTCAGGTTGTTTTTCCACTGTAAAACAGTACAGTAATTTTCAGTTCAGTTACTTCAAAGCATGAGGACTGGAAAACAATATTTTAGAAAGGTGGGAAACCCCTTACGAGCTCTGACACTGAGATCCTGTTTGTATTATTGAAAAGGACAGAGTTTGAAGATGTCAGAGATAAGGAGGAAAAAAAGTTTTTGATCTTACAGTACTATGATTTGAAGAAAAATCATATTCCTATTTTAGCAATAATTTGTCTGAGCAGACTAGAGCTTGCAGTCCAACTTTTAAGTGCAGTATGGATCCTCCTCTTCATTGATTAGGCCCTTCCTAAGTAAAACCTAGCTACTCAGGAACAGAGGCCACCTGAATTACTTCTACTCTGTTCTAGAATGAGGAAATATTGATTCTGACCATATCATTGTAGCATTGGCTTAATTGATGTCTAAAAGTAGGTGTTGAAATGGAAAGGGTAATCACAGTGAGATACACGGAGAACAGACTAGATGCAAACTGAATATTTGAAAGCTGGCACGCCAGTTTCATTTTGGTTGTGATTTTAAAAGAATCCCTTACAATGAAAAGAAACTAATTTCAAAACATTGTAAAAGAAAACAAGTCCTTCACTGAGAGTTTGCAGCTACTGTAGTAGGATATAGAGCTGAGTGTCAAAGATAAATACGCATTGTCATAAGAAACTAGGAAACCTGTAATTAATATGTTGAGTAGTTTGCACTAATATTTCATATCCATATGTACCAAAGACTAACTTACTCCTAGTGACTTCTTCTAGTTTTCTATTTATCAGTTGACTAAATGTTAAATATGTTTATACAGATAACTGTTATTAATACATCAAATAGCCATAATGAGAGTGTAGAATATGGTGTATTGAAAGGAAAAGATACATTTATATACACAAGATACAACTTGTATGCATTTTTTTGTATACATTGTTTGTATACACAAGATACAACTCCCTTGCAAAAACACTTCTAATGTGATTGCACACTACATTTTCCCTAAAGTGCAAGAATGAACAATAATCACGGGATTCAACACTTCATTTCATACTGGTAGTAAAGAATGTGGACCCATGCCCTCAGATTTCTCAGGAAATTAGGTGTTTTGCTATTTCTCTCCCAAAACAATACCTCACGGGAACTTTTTGGCAAAAACAGTGACAGAAACTCATTCTCCAGGGCAACATACAGTTTCCTCAGCTACAAGACCATCCTTTCTTAACATCCCAACTCATTCACAACGCATATCCCAACTTCCTCAACAAAACTGAGATGAGTCTTGCAAACAACAGACTCTTTCACTGTGTTGTGCTGATTCATTCCAAGCACTGTTCATCCTGCACACTGAATGAGGCATTCCTGTGGGAAAACAAAGGATGAGCTCATGTAATTAAAGACTATCTCATAATGTACACAGGGATTGAACTATAATGGCCTCAACAGTCTTAATTCTATTTCTTAACTCTTGAGTGATTAAGAGGGTTTTGTTTCCTAAATCAATAGTTACGAGCAAAGACTTTTAAAAACAACCAAAAACTCCCCCCCCCAAAAAAAGCCACATGGAACCATACCAACTACCGCTATATAGTACGCAAGGAGAATTACCAGTGGATCCAACTGGAGTGGAAAACAACACTGCTACTTTTGTTGAACGTTCTATTCTCAATTTGCCTATCCATTAATGTTTATATGTCTTCCAGTAATGTTTCAATTTTAATGAAATTCTGCCAGATTGAACTATTTTCAAATCCTGCCTTCTGATTCCCACCAGGTCACAGGCTTGCTTACTCCAGAAGGATGATGATGAGCCTATTCATATTCCCCAGGCCCACCTGACTAACTCAGAGACCCTAAAGACCTTGTTCTCTGTTATTTCTCTCCTGAGTTCTCTGTCAAGTTGGACACAGAACGATCATTCTATTCTGAAGGAAATTTAAATTTTTTAGGAATTCTAATTTAAATGCATTAAATTTCTGAATCTCTCCTAAAATGAATGTCATTCTCCCCTCCCTCAGCACAAGTCTCTGGTACATGTACGACTCATTTTGAAGCTGAAAGCCTGAAACTTGGGCGTTCATTATTCTTTGACCATTCCCAAGAGCTGGATCATCAGCAAGCCCTGACAGCCATCCCACAGCAAGAGATTATTTTGAAAAAACATTCCTCCTCCCTGAAATTCTAGATCTGGAAAGCACTTTGTTTTGAAGCTGCAGAGAAACAGATTTGAGATGATCACACCTCATGTCTTCTGTCTCAGCATACCAGTCCTCCAGGGCTTAGCACTGTCACGCAGCAGCATGGGCAGCACTGCTCTGCAAGGGAGCCTAAGGGCAATCCCAGGTAAAGTCCCACAGCACATCAAAACCATGGGCAGAGGAAGGCACTGGAAACAGGGCCCATCCAGGCACTCCAGTAGGGAGCAGCTGGAGACAAGGCTTGCATTAAGGCTGCATGAAGTCCAAGGCCCAGCAAGGGAAGCAGCGATGGACAGACAGACAGATAGACCCAGCAGAGCTCTAGAAGGGACTGGAGGCTCAGGTCTGAGCTTTAATGGAGGCTCAGGGCCTGTAGGGTGTGTGTTTGGGGGTCCCAGGTGAGGCTGCTCAGGGACCCTAATGCCTATTAGTGCGCTCAGGGCACGAGGAGCGTTATGTTCAGTGCTGGGGTGAAAACTAGGAATAGAAAGGTCTTCAGATCCTCATCATGTTCAGTAGTTTTCAGCCTCTAGAGGAGGGTGGGAGCTTCTAGGAATAATTTCCATTTGTTCATTTTTTCCCATATTCATTTGGGGCTTTGTGGCTAATATCGCTTATTTAAAGGATTTACTCTTCCTCTCTTTCTTTAGTTATATTTTGACTTATACTGGCCTCATTTGTTTGAAACCATATCCTTCCTTTCTCTGCTCTTTTTGTTTGTCTCCTTTGTTCATATTTTATGTTTGTTGAAATGTAAACTTCTGGGGACTGCAATGTGGAACAAGTTCCTCAACTCTAGTTGAACTCATTAATGTTGGGAACAAGAGTCAGTGGAGCACAAAGGATGTAAAAACTTTTATTCCTCACTCCTGGAGGTTTTTCCATCATATGTGCTTGGAACTCCACTTCCAAGAACAATTTCTAAGTTCTTCTAGGGTGAAGAACAAGTGATGAGTAGCACAGCAACACAACAAAGCAGTGTGGCACTGACGGTGAAAAAATGTTCCATAATCAGTTTAACCTTAGGGCATTATTAGGGTGCTGTTTCATGAGTTTTGCCAGAGCACCATTTTTAAGAGCCGTACAAGATTTCACACCAGAACGCACGATCCTGTATTGGATAATTTCTGACACAAAAGGTAGCAGGTCATAGTCTCAGCTGTGTTTTGTTTCCTTTTCCCTGTTAAAGAACCAAAAACTGCCGGCAAAGCAGACAGGAAGCTCTCAGTGAGAAAGAACATCACTGGGCTCATTGACACCATGCAACACTGGACTTGAGATGCACTGGGCACTCAGAGCAGTACAGATACATTGTGAGAATTAAACAAAGAGTTACACCAAAAATCTATGTTTACCTGTTATTTCAAGACATTGCATCCAGCAACACCATTGATGCACATCATCTTAGAGTAATGGGTATAGCACCAGAGTACTCTGCTGACTTCACCCTTGATTTTACTTGCTGATCTCTCCCAGTACAGTGGGATGCAGACAGTCAAGAACTAGTTCACTCTCTCTCTGACCAAGCATCACACAAGATTTTATTGTCCCGAAATTCTTCAGAGATTCAGAAGCTGACCCTCTCAACCTCTCTATGAAGCACATCCAAGCAGGATTTACAAGCTTAGACACAGTTCCCTGCTAACATGGTCTAAATGCTTTACAGTCCACAGAGCGAACAAAGTGGTGTCATGACTTATGTGCTTGTACTTGGACAGCTATCCAAATGCTAGAAAATCCAGCCTTAATTAAGTTGTCAAAACAAACTGTTAGAGACACAGGATTTGACTGCATACATAAAATAAATTATGCTGGTTAGATAAGAATGCTTATCATAGTGTTTTTACATATCTTCATTATTCCAGTGGACTGTTTCCAATCTAGTAACATATTTCTATATATTTTCACTAAAGCCCAAGATACAGACCAAAGCACTCTGTGCTAAGTGAGAAGATGATCAAAATTCATAAATATGCATTTAGTAATTCGTTCAGCCAGTGCTAAATGGAACCCTTTATACAGACTTTTCAGAAATACTCAGCATGTGAGGTGAGTTTATAATTGTGGTGTAGCAGATTGGGAGCAGCCAAGATTTGGCCTAGAGCAAGAATGATCAGCTTCATCACTGCTGGTTTTACTAAAAGATTCTTCTGTTGATACAAAGAAGGACTAAAACATCTAAAGAACAGCTGTTTGCCTGGTCCTCTTTCTGGTGCAGAGGCTGTTCTTGGGAGAATTTTGAAGTAACTGAACTATAATTTTAGTCAGAAAACACACAAACTCTAATGAAATGCAATACTGAAACAGTTCAAATGCTTAATTATACATAAAGCAGAGTTTATTTTAGTTATCAATAAATCAGAATGAAATGGGGTGGAGTGGTAGGAAGAAAGTAAAATTTCCTTGTTAGTAGCAGTTGCAAAGGAGGGACATGAATACGATCAGAGGACTGGAGAACCTCTCCTGTGAAGAAAAGCTGAGCAAGATAGAGTTGCTTAGCCTGGAGAAGAAAATGCTCTTTTTGAGCTTTTTGAAAGCTCAGAGCTTTCATGATAGATGGAGACATACCAGGGCCTGCAGTAATAACACAAGGGGCAAGAGTTTTAAACTGAAAGAAGGTATATTAAGATTGATTATAAGGATGAAATTTTTTACAGTGGAGGTTGTGAGTCACTGAAACAGGTTGCCCAGGGAAGTGCTGGATGTCCCACCCGTGGAAGTGTCCAATGCCAGGTTGGATGGGGCTTTGAGAAACCTGGTCTAGTGGAAGCTGTCCCTATCCATGGCAGGGGGCTTGGAATGAGATGATCTTTAAGGGCTCTTCCTACCCCAACCATTCTGTGACCACTTCAACTCATCTTTTGCATTTAAATTAATTAAACAATTTTCTTTAATATTATAAATATGTTTTAAATGTATACAAATTATAAGCTCCTCCTCCTGAAGTCAATCAATACTTAGCAAATGGTTATATGAATTGTGAAATGCAACTCTGGGATACCTACAGTGCACATTTGAGTTACAGAAAATTCTAGTATGTACAAACAGAATAGACTGAGTTGTGTTTTGGATATCAAAATGTAGTCTGCCAAATATAAATAGCAACAAGCAATTTACTTTTGACTAAAATGTAGCAATTGCTTTGTGTTCAGGCACTGAGTTTCAACTGCTAAAAGAGCTTTAGCAAGACAATAAAAAAGCAGGATTTAAACAAATCTTTACCAGTTTTCATGGCTGTGTTTTGATGCAAAATCTGTGTTAGAATAAAAAATAAACACTATTATATTCCACTTTACTTGATAAAGGACTTGAAAAAAAAAGCAGTATCCTAGCAACTAGACATCAGAACTTTTCAGTGCAAACACTTTGCCCCTTCACTGTGTTAAGCAATAAAAAGAGAATAATAAAATCCAAACTTGCAATAAATCCTAACATCAAACCTGAAAATAAAACAGCTCAACAATACATAGTACATTCGAGCTCTTTTTTTTTCTGGCAGAAGTTTCTGGCAAGACACCTTCCATAATACAGTTCTGTGATTGATAAGGCCAGATTGTTTTGTGTTCATGTCCATTTAGGTCTCTAACTGAATCTCTAAAGCCTTACTGTATTGGGTTTCTTTTGATGACTTTTATTTCATATCCAACAACTGTCTTTTTCTGGACTCATTCCTCCCATTTAACACAAGCTGTCAAAAGCTCTGGTTGTGGTCCTCACTTCAATCTGCCCCACCCTAAAACAACACAAACTGTCATTAATACATGAGGATACTTGATAAGTATCAGGGAGTACTGATCCCTGGAACATCTAAAGAAAGTGTCAGAAGTGGGCCACGTGTCACAAACCAATAAACTACAAAGCCATTTTATAAAGCCAGCTGTATAATAAAAGTACATTCATTTAGTGTCTCTTCAATGCTTTCAAAGCACTTACTGATCTGATCAAATGAAACCCTATCTCCAGCTTTATCATATACTATTGATGCCTGTTTCTAGAAGACCATCAAAACTGCTGTTAGCTCTGCAAACACTACAAATACTTTTTTTGGATCATGTATGATATGCACTCATACTGCTATTATTTTGGGTACTTCCTGCCTTGGTTTTATTCTGTTGCCGTAAAACGGAGAACAATAAAGTGATTTGGACAAAGAGGATGACATCAGGATGTATCTCATCTGCATAGTAATCAATAGCAGCCAGGGCTCACAAGCAAAACACAGATCAAGATTTTTCCCTCTCTTGGGTTTGAGCATGGGTGAAGATCTGAATGTGCTGACCATCCTTTCCAGCAAGAGGCATGTTGAAATGTGTGCACCATTTCCAGTAAATTCAACATTCCTCACTGACCCATTGCACAGAACAGAATAGCACAGAGGAAGTCAACTATAAACATGTTGGGGCCTTTGCACGAGAAGGACTCATGGATTGAGGGGGAGGGCAGGCTGAGGGAAGGGAAATGGGAAGGCCAAGGCCCACCAGTATTCGTGTCAGGCAGCATCTTGCAAATGACCATCAGAAGGAAGGAAGGTTCAGCTTCTAGGTAGGTTTCTAGTTCAAATATCACCGTGATTTGCCAGCCAAATCCCCTCTGCTGGGCCTTCTGCTCTCCATGCTGGGACTTGGGCAGAGGTTAGTCGGGGAGAAGGCTCAGCAGCGTGTCCAGAAATGGCTGTGCCTGTATCTGAGAGCCAAAGGGTACTCACAGCTCACGTGCTCAATCAGACTGATTTGGAAAAAAGCCCCTCTCTCCCAGTGGGATATTGCAACCATCAGGTTATCAGGCAGTTTCCATTCCTCTGCACACAGCCACTCCACTGTGATTTACAGCATACTACATTTACAACAAGAGAAAGAGAAATATACTACATAAAATTAATAACCTAGGCAAAAGAAAACTGAGAAGATCAAGACAGTATGTGTATTTGGCAATGACTAAAGTAAAAATAAAATGTTTACTAGTGCAGGTAATTTAAAAGGCTTATTCTGTGCACTGCTGTTTTCTATCTGGAAAGAAGGATGAGGTACTCCATCATTACAGGAGAATGAAATTTTCAGAGTGGACTAGTTACTATTGAATATGTAAAAAAACCTTATTCTATCTAGAGTTAAATATTTTTAAATTCCATGTAGGACTCCCAGAAGAGAATCTGAGAGGATTTCAACTGATTGTTTTTATTTTCTGACTGAGACTTTTTAATAACTTGAGTCAACGTCAGAAAACTGGAGCAGAACCAATATTCTTTTGCTGTTATTCAAAAGGTCATGCAAGATGAGCTAGGGAACAGAAGGACAAATGGTCTGACGTCAATCCAAACACAGAGAACTGAAACAGATAAGATGCTTCATTTTTATAAGGTATTATTCATACTATAACACAGCTATAGGATCATTCCTTCCATCAGCCTGATATCTTCCCAGGAGATCTCCGTTTCAAAATGCCTGGCAGCCCCAGGCTTAAGGCAGTTGCCTGGAAGGTGGGAAAACTTCCTTCTTACCAGGTTGAGGGAGGAATTGGAGCCCTTTTCATGTACCCCAAATAGGCATGCTAGCACTCAGACATCCAGGAGAACCACCTCTTTCTCGAGCATCTCAAGCCAGCTTTCTTATGTGTGCAGTCAAAACAATCTGGATGCTTCAGAAAATTTCATTATAACTGAAAACACTTGCCATATTGGATCCAATTTATGAGTTTGCCTATAAGAAAAACAACTGATAATACCTATTTCAGAAAACCCAGCCCTAAAATTGATCAGCAAAGGTTCTTGCCATCACTATGTGTTTTCTTATTCAAAGTAATTTCTAAGAAAATTTTAATATGAAAATTTTCAAGTCCTTCCACATCCAAACCATGCGGTCTGCCCATCTCACCTTCAAGGAGCTGTAGTATTGTTTAGTAACTGCACATCCTGCTTCCACACTCATCAGCCATGGAAGAAAGTATAAATATATCCATTTATGATCATGGCTGCAAATGTGTGCATACACAGGTACACTACACACACCACCACAGCTTCCCTCTGCTACCTTACTCTTTGCCTTCCTTAGCTGTACAAATACAAGCAATGTAAGTACAGGTGCTTGGCAATCTAATTAAAGTAATTGGTTTTTTCTTGAATTACACAAATTACGTTACAGCTTTTCATTCTCATTTTACAGTAATACTATATTGAAATATATTGCAAATTAAATTATTGCTATTTATTTAATTCATGAAGTTCCATACTGGCAGAGCACATAACAGAAATGATCCAGGCTCTAAACCTAATTATGGAAAATGTTTTGAAAATTGAAAATTACTTAAATAGTTTTAAGTAATTTTAAGTAATTCTATCATGTTGTTTATCCTGCTAACTTAAAAAAAAAATCACTTAATTAGCCTGAAAAAAAGTAAAAGGCAAATTTTCTAGGAAAAAAAAAAGTCCCAGTAGTACTCATATGTATGTCATCTCAAAATAAACCAAATTTAGCATTGGCCAGTAGTTAATGTTATAGATGTGAAACTGTCTAGAGGTCCATATCCATAACGTTCACATCAATTCTTTATAGAGCTATGTCACAAGTCTGAAACGGGCTTCAGCTTTTGAGTTGAACTAGGTGTTTAAATTCATTTTCATAAGCCTCTAGGCTTTTAATTTGCCTTGAAATCAAAGAGACTTAGGGGTAGATCTAAACTTTGAGTGTATTTGGCCCTTTGTTGCATTTTTTAATACACAAGGGCAACATTTTTATAGGCACTTAAATAAGTTAGAATTGTAAATCCCATGACTTTAAACCCAGATGGGAACCAACATTTATGGTTTTTTGGCTTCTGAAAGGTCTTTCTATCCAAAGTAATTTCTGATTACAAGAACAGATCCTGCTGTTGGACTACAAGGTCATTGGTCCTTCATTTCAATTTACAGTTTTTAACGGTAAGGATCTGGACCTTTTCTTCTAATGGAAACAAAACCTTTGTGTAAATTTGTGAACCTGAATACTATTACAATCACCAAACTGTTATACCTTATTTATGATCAAAAGTAATAGAAATAATAATAAAAAGTTAGTTTATTTTAAACACACCTGAAAAAGTAATTCCAAGAGCTTTATATTATCTTGTTAAAGTAATGACTTTTCAGCGACTCTGAACACATGAACCCCAGAAAACAGACAGAATTTCTTAATGAAAAATGTAGTATAAGGAAAATAGATTCCTACCTCTGTACGTACAATGTGAGATTTTGAATCTCCCATTTTAGATCTCTGTTCAGCAATGTCTTCTCACTGCCTCCTGATAGAAAAGCTTTCTAATGCCACTAGAAGACAATGCCAAATAACTCCACTTTCCCTACCTCAGAAGCAGAGCTGTCACTTCTCTCAGGGTGCAATTGTGCAGCCAACATACCCAAAAGCAGAGCTATGCCTGCAGACAGCTCCCACCAGTGACAACTGCAACAGCAGTGGTGGCTTATGGTTAAATCTGGTCCCTGGAGGAGCTATGCCATTGGTACCTGGCAGCCTCTTTGGATCAAAGCATAATTAGAAATATCTCCAAGAAGAAAGAATTTTAAAACAGCCCAACACCTATTCCTATCATTCCCTGTGGGTTACTATTCCCCAGAAGCTGGGGAAACGCTGCAGTTGCTTTATGTTGCATCCCCTGGGTTCTACATCCACATCTCACATCTGCCCCGTCAGCAAGAACAGCAGACTCATAATTCCTATTTGCATCCCTCTATCCTCACTGTCTCTTTCCCTCTCTGTAGAGAGCCCATTTAATAGTGTAGAGCTCCTTTGATCTCAGTATTCCCAGCTTGAACAAAACAGCTGTGTAACGTCACAGCTGCCTCTCCGGTTCCTCCCAGAACTCATCCACATAATTTTCCAGCCTCTCTTCTGAACATGCCCAGTCAGAGAAGATCAATATGCAAGACAGAATCACTTATAAGCTGATATACCATTACCACTTCCCCCTGGAATCAATTCCAGAATCAGAAGTCATGAAATTCTGAGACAGCTCAGTAGAGAGAACCAGTTGTTACAAACTCAGCTTCACTTTACATTAATGAGGCTTTTCAGCTTTGTTAACTTTGGCTGTAAAAGAACTTTGTTATAAAAAGCCTCTGAAACATCCAGCCAGTGCCAATGCTTTGCACCTGCGTGCAAAACCCTTATCACATGCATATATTTCATAAAGATATGTCTGTGCACACAATGATAACAGTGGAAATACAGTAAGAAAGCAGGGCCTTTGGCATAGCTTTAAGTGAACCCTCACAAGACCCACTTGAAGAAGTCAGCAGGTGGTACTCTAAATGACTGACATCTATGATCATCTGTTTAAAATGTCTTTGGTAGGGAAGGATAAGAAAGAAAAGACTTGATCAATACAGTGTCCTGCATTTGTTTGTTATTTGGAAGAAAACTACCAGAAGTAAAGAGTTCAGCTTCTCACCAACAGGTTAAAAATTCATTTACTACTTGGGGAAAAAGTAAAACAAGAAAAACAAAAAAAAGGACCAGTTTTTGTGTTGCTGTATATCACCAATTTGCTCTTTCTCTTTCAGACATCGGAATATTATTATTTTTGCATTAATGGAGTTTATTCATCATAACAACATTAAGGTCTAGAAAATAGTACACATGCAAAATTGGTGAACATGGATATAATGCTAACAGGATATTTATACATTGCTTTTAAGCCATAAAATAAAAGTCCACTTTTGATAAATATCCTTGTCTCCTGTAGTCATTTATTTCCTACAAGAATTGTTTACTTAAAATTCACTGTAAACCTCAAAAAAGCAGAGAAATGAGTTGAAATCTCTTCTGATTAAAATAATATTATTTTTAAAATGTTTTTTCTCCAAAGGAAAGATAAACAGTTTCCCAAATGAATTCCTCCCCTCCTACCAGCATCATGTACTAACTCCCATGGAGAATTAAACTCAGGACCTTCAGAACAGATGGCAAAGGCCTTATCTGCTTTCCTACCACAGCATGAGGCCATATAGGTTTGCCTGATAATGCACTCACAATGAGAAAAAGGTTTATTGACCCCTCTCAATATATCTGCATGCACCAAACAAATGCTTTTTCAATTTAACGTACAGATTTAACTGACTTTTGCAAGTTAATTTACAAAACCTGTGCCAAGTATTAAACCTGAGATACTAAAGAAACTGTTTTCATTTTAGTGCTATTCCAGCTGTACATTTTGTCAAATCTCCGGCACATTTTATTCTCTGTCTTTAATTAAAAGACAGTTACTTTTCAGTATTTATTTTAATAACCTCACTGTTCATTTCCTATGCATTTCACATCTTCCTTCCACATTTGCTCTTAAATTATACCACAGCTTTGGCCCTGCTTTGGCCTGTGCTATATACTGAGCTCAGAGTGGTTTAGCAGATGAGTAAGCTCAGTTCTGTCATTGCATGAGCCCAACAGCTCCTTTTGCTCTATCCAGTTGTCAGCTGCCCACCTACAAAATTCTTACAGCAAAAAAACCAATAAAATATTTCCTCCAAACTATCAAAAATATGTAGACATCAGAACAAAAACAGCTGCTATCCTGAAGTCCTTTGCCTTTTCAACTAAGCAATCTAAAACTAGTTAATACTCAATTCCTGAATGTTTCAGCTTTTATTTGAATGCGAGAGTCTTAAAATTTGACACTGTTTTGCATATTATTGTATTAGTCAAGGTAATTTTAAAAATTATTTTAGTTTTTTTGTGGTTTGCAAGAGCAACAAAATTAAGTTTAGGATGATCTTTAAATAAAGGGAAAATTTGGTGAAAATGTTTTGAAGTATTAGGGAGTGAAAATCAGTGCTTGATGGCAGCAGGTCTGAGCCATTGGGGTGCTGGAGGTTATGTTAATGGGCTCCCTATGGTTTCTTCAAAAAAGAAATTTATTTATACAATTTTCATTTTTCCTAGGATCCTTGTTAGAATCACAAGGAACCAGAAAGACATGCACCTTTTTTACAAGAAAAAGAAAAATAAAGACAAAATAAACAATTAAAATACTGACTCACTAATACTTCTAAACCCAGTATTTTTGCTGTTTGTATTACAGTAATAAGAGCTGAGGTTTACAAAGCTTGTTCTAATTAACTCACACATGTTCTTTCACAGAATGGCAACAACAATGGGACCATTCAGCTGTTTACCAACAAATGAACAAAACTTGTAGGAATGTACATGAATAGGTAAGAATGATTGTAATTATAATCTCCCCATATAAACATTGCCTGTGCATCAAAATAACTTTCATTAGCTGGAAAGAGATGAAGGTCTTGTTTACCTATAGAAACACTATTGTTCTTCTTGTGACCTAAATAGCTCAGAGTTCCCTGCAGCTACCCTGACTCTGTACCAAATCATATCCACATCTTCTTCCTATGCTGCTCTTGTACTGACATGTTCTTGCAGCAAGCAGCCCTGGCTTTGTTACACGTGATGGAATCCTCACGACTTCCTTACACAGTCAGTGAGATTTCACACTTCATTAGAGGCTAACACACACACTTACGTAAGGAATAAAGACTGAGCAAGCCACTGTAGTACCAAAATCTAAAGCATGTCCCAAAAGAGGCTTCTGGAAGTCCCCTTTATGAAAGTGCTCAATGCTTATGCATTCTTTAGAATCAGCAAATTAACTCTAGAGTTGAGCAATATGGTTTTGCCCTGGTGTTTTCTTCATTGCAGCACAGAGATGCCCAAAAATTTTTAATGAAATGCCTTGAAAATACTAAGCAGTTTAGCAAAGTATCTTCAGCCAGCTGCTGCAGTCATCTACCTTTAGAAAACTTTAATGTTTCCACATAACCCAAACACCTTGATTAGACTGAGCAAAGGCATGTGATAAAGCTGCTGAGAAAATGAGGCTTTCAGCCCACATCTTACATTATTGCTTCTGAAAGAATATTTTCCATTGTTTGGTGCCTGGGTGCAATCTGTGATGAAAGTAATAAAAAAGGGAAAGGAAAAGTGGTAAAAAAGGGGAAAGAAAGGTAGAAGTTGAAATGGAATCATAAACAGCAGTCTGCCACATTGTTAGTTTTTCAAATATTTTTTAGAATGTCTGTGATTATTTACAATGAATAACTTGACTTGGGGAAAAGAATTAGCACTGACTACCTACATGGTACATTTAGGGCAAGCATAACTATTTTTAGTTAAGACATAATTTTTTGTATCTTGCTACTTGGATGAATGTCCTCTTTAGTCTTTGAATTAGGTTTGGTCCACCCTAAATACTACAATATTTCCTCTTTGTAAAATTTCCATTGTGTTCTTCCACAATAGAAAGGAAATGGGGGAAGAAAGAGAAAGAAGGTTGGCCACAAGGCTGACCACAATGAGACTGGCCATGTTTTCAGCTGAGACACTAACACTTAGAGATGGAAAACGTCTTGGAAAGAATATTTCCCCTTGTGTAATTCCAAAACGGAAGTTCTTGAAGGTATCTTTTGTAGATGCATTAGAGGGAGTGATATTGAGGAAAAAAAAAAAAAAAAATTTCTCAAGTAACAAATCCCTGCTTTCAAAGCATGCATGCATGTTCAGCATCACAACAGTCAGACAACTCTTTAAAATCTTTAACCAATATTTTATAATAATACTCCTTAATTTTTAGACCTGCATGCACAGATTTTCTTTGATATATCCAAAGCTTGATTCTGTCTTTTCCTACCTCCAGCAGAGAAGAGCCTCAAGACATGCTTCTTCCTCTGAACATTATTTTCCCATTTCTTTTAAACATTAAGAAATTGTCATAACTATGAAGACTCTGTAATACAGTTAAAAAAGTCACATAAGAAAATGGTGCAGAATTGAAGGCAAGAACAACTCTTCACCGTTCTCACAACTATGTATTCATTCTCATTGGCTTTTTCCTTATGACCAGAAAACAGCACAACAAACCATCTGCAGGAAATACCTGCTCCTTGTAGCTAAATTAAACTTGTCTACCCTTTCCATCTTTTCTAAATGCAGCAAAACTTTTACCAGAAAACCTGTTCAGTAAATACGACAGTAAAAATTCTTACAGTTCTATGACATGAACATCTTCACTGCCCTGCCTGGCGCAGGATGCACCAGAGCCTGCAGGGGTACAGTCTGACACAAGAGACCAGAGTCACACAGTTAAGACCAGGAAATTAGCTTTTTACAACCCATTGTTATCTCCCCACCAGCTTCTTGCAGGCAAAATAAGCAAATGAGCCACTTCAGGATTAGATCTGGTAGCATGGTGCAAGTAAAATTGTATCGCTGGTAACTGAGAAGTTTTTCTGAGAAATGTGTTCCAGATAGACAAGGAAGAAAAAGGAAGCACATTCAGGCCAAGCACCAGTTTTGAATAGTTACACAGCTGACACCACGAGATGCTCAAGGGAACAATGGATGAGACAGGAGGCTCTCCAGAATGCAGCACCAGGCCAGCTCTGTCTGCAGTAAAGGCTTTAGAGCATCTACATGGCTAAGAAATGAAAATTATTATAACGACAAATACATATTCCATTTCACCTATGGGCACAGTAAAGGACAGCAAAAAATGAAAATGGTTATTTTCATTTTATAGTTCTAAAAAAATCATTTTACAAGTGTAAAATCCTCCATGTAACTGGAGGATACTAACACTCGGTATGTAAAATCATCTAGAGTATTATTAAAATTAGTGCGAATTACTGTTCAAATTGTGATCCTACCCTTGTGACTGTATGAGTAAAATGTTTGTAGTCATTCTTGAAGGCATCTGTATCACAAATATCTCTCTTTCTTATCCACAAGTTTCACAGACATATCAGTTTCGCATATTAAATTTGAGAACTTAAAGAGAAACTGCATTAACTCAGTAGCATGCCAAATATCTGTATGTCACTTTATTTCATGCTTAATACGTACAATATTTCCAGACCTTATAATGTTTATTAAAAGTACTTTTACTTCAAATGGGATTATCTTCCTTCCCTTTATCTATGTACACTATCAAAATGCCATGGGTTCAGTAAAATCCACTCTTAATAGATATGTCTTACTAATCTAAAAGCCTCAGAATCTGCTCATCTGTAAGGTATTTTTGGAAAAGAAGAGGCTTCATCAGAGCCTGGCACAACTATCATCCAGGAAGCTAGTCCTTTTGTATGTTCCATTCATTTAATAGAGAATAAATAAAATGTATCAAGCTAGCAGTGGCTGAATGGAAAAAATGAAACATCTGCCTTTGTGACAGAATTATATTTTTAGAAGTTGTGTCTTCAGTGTTGTTTTCTGCGACCATAACAGACTTGGCTGAGAAGGGGAGAAGGATATGATTTGATCACCTGTGGGGTGATCAGCAGCCAGGCCAGCCAACAGACCACTTTGGGCCCTTGCTGTATTTTTTAATTAGAAGGACACAAGTAACTATGGGGCACAGGACTGCTTTTCTTCTTCCTCCTCCTCTTCTAAGTTCCAACTCTCTGCACCTGTGGAGAGGGATGCTGCTCACTAGGTCTTAAAATAAAATACACAATAAAACTAAAAACTGTGAAGTACATTATGTTAGCAGTCATTTGTTCAGTAGGCTGCCTCTTCAGAGGATACACTGAATAGGCAGAATCTCTCAAAAACACATTATTCCCTGAAAGTGTTGTGTTTTGTGCATGCAGCATACTGTAATCAAATCAAGCCACTTCAAGGTTTATTGTATTAGCTATAATGATATGACCAGCAAAACACAAGTCCATTATAAACTAGCAGTTCACAGCCAGTGTTAGTTATCTCAAAAAGAGAAAGGTGTGTCTGGAAAGCCTGCATGAAGGGAAACAAACATCTCTAATACAACTCTTGGCAACAAATTTAATATGAAAATGCATTTTAAGTTGCATTGATATTGATGGAAATTTCTGCTCACAAAGACATATTGTGCAGAGAAGCACATATTCCATCTGCCTGGGCAACGTGAGGACTCTTAATGCTGAGTAGAGTGGAATGTCTGGCTCCAGCTCATTTCTGTGGTCAGGCTGTGCAGCAGCTTTGATGAAACAGAGCAAATTTCTTTTGTTTTGTTTTATTTGAGGAAAATAAATGCAAAGTTGGTCTGTGGGGCTCTAATCATGTGTTAGTTATCTGTGCTTCTTTTATTGTGAGAGTGAGCCACTAAGGAGTGAGTTCAAGATTAGTTTTGGCATTCTCTGAGAGGATGGAGCTTTTGCCAGCAGTACATAACCAGGCAGGCCTGGTGGCTAAGCATGGGCTGCTTACAGGTAATTGAAGAGTAAGACAACATCCACAGACAGCTAAGGTGAAACACTGCAGTGGTACAGGCTCAGTAATTATTAGCTTTTGCTCAGTTTTTTCCTTCCTCTCATGCATATAGACTTGTCCCAAAGTGACACTGTTAGAACAGTGCTGCAGAAAGGCAGTCAGAAGTTGGGGCTTGTGCACTGACTGCAACTCACTCTAATTCTAATACTATAAAATATCAAAATTTATGCCCACAATTACCAAGCCTCATACTCAAGAACAGATAATATCTTTGGGAAATGTCATTATAAATTTTAAAAGTCTCCTGTAAGCAAAAACTGGGATCATATAACATTGCCTCTGGAATTGCATAACACAGGATGTATAAACCCAGAGAGTATGTACATATTTTCTTTTATGTATATATTGCAGTTCTTTGTATTCTATTTCTATGATTAAAATTTCTTTTATAGCAGTATTATTTCCATCTATCTTGCCATCCACTAATCTAAAATAACTGCTATTTTTAAGTTCTTTTTCAGTAAACTATGACATTTCCAAAGGCTAGAACTTGAATATTTCATAAACATTACACAATAGTGTCAAGCACAGTTCACTGAAGAGATTTCATAGACGTCTCAGCTATAAAATTCATACCCCTTACTTATTAGTGGGTCAACATATTCTTTGATACCCTGCTGAGCTTCTCAGGTTACATGTTTATATATAGGTCTTCCTTTTGTATCCAGCCCATTCTCCCATAGAGTTGCAAAGTGCACAGAAAAAACTGGTATATCTTTCAGAACAGCAATGAAAATAGCACTATATAGAAATGAGTTTCTGCCTTCATCCACGAAAGTTCAACCAAAAATACTCAATTTCCAGTAATGCCATTGGATTCCTACTCAATCTATGTAGCTGCATGAAATCTATGTGAATTGCCTGAAGCAGCAAAAGCCATTCAACCTCCATTTCTAATTTGGATTCTTCCAACCCTGAATTTGTGAACTCTAGTGCTGTCTTCATTTCATTAAGTCTCATATTTTACCATTACAGAGTTCCAAGCTGTACAGACACACAGTTTCATTTCCAGATTAATTAAGAAAAAAGAAATTACTAAGTCATAATTCCTTTCCTTCCACAAGACTTGTGGAAGAGGTTTGAAAACCTTCATCACAGTCAGCTTTCATAAGCTAAGCTGTTCCCTAAAATCCTTTGATATCAGTGCAATTGCACCAGCAGAACGAATGAATCAAATGGAAAAACACACCCTGTTCAGAATTCATGATGCCCTCAGGACCAAACAGAATATTTAGACACATACTTATAAGGGGTAAAATGGTATCCTCGATGGAAGGACAGAACTTTACTGTACTTGTCATTATCACAAGTGAAATCATTAACCATGCAAACTAGTTTTTTCTGAATGTGCATGTAAAGAGAGACAGTATCATACAATTACACATTTTCACCCAGTAAAGAGCAGTCTTCTCTTCCATTGAGAAGAGCTTTTCCATGTTCATATTTTTAGCTTTTTTAGTAGGATAATACTTCAAAATTATATAGTTTTTTCCTTTCTACATTGAAGTTTAGAAGAAAGTAATGTTAATATCAGAATCTGAAACTAGTATAATTTTCACTTGCTTAAACATCTCCAAAATGAAAAGCAAAATTTTCTTGGTTTTGTGATCTGAATTTGAAGACACAGGAAAAACATTACTTGCTTTTTATATTTGAATAGATTTTTAGTTTCTGCTGGAGTGTTCAATACATAATTGCTGTTTTACAGAGCAGCACTGTGAGGGCAACTGTAGATATACAAAGACTTATTTTCATTCCGTGAAGATGGGAAGGGGAATCCAAAATACAAAGGAGAAAGGAGTTAGGAAAAAAGTCTGACCCTAAAGAAGAGAAACTTCTGTTTTTCAAAGGATATCCCTTATGCTGACAGTCTGCAGTAGTTTGATCTTGCTAGTGTCAAGTCAAGTGAACCAAGCTGGCCAAAGAAAACGCAGCTGATATCATATTTTAGCAGGTCATCGAGCTTTTGGGGGTGAAAAGGAGAGAGGCTGTGAAGCTAATCCAGATGAGATACCTAATCTTTTGTTTATGTTCCACTGTGATAATGTCATTTCAGAGCAACAGTAATAATGAAAAGCAAGGAAGTTGAAAAAAAAGTGGAAGGACAGAAAAAAGGGGTGGCAGAATTATTTGATTGTCATTTTGTTTTGGCAGATAACAATACAAAGTTGAAAGGTTATGAATTCTAATAAAAAAGTTTCTAAAACAATGAACTTTTGATACCAATAGTGCATGCGTTGAAGGACATACTAAGTAGTGTTAAAAGGGTGTTCCAATAAGAATGCCCCATGCTATAAGTAGAGTAACAAAAAAATGGCAAGAATGTCAAAGGGAAATGGTCATTTTGCTCTTATCTGAATACAAGATGTAAATCATTTTCTCCCTGTCACCCTGATGATTTCAATTTTCAGTTTTTCCAACTCAATGTAAATATTAAGGAAAAATTCAGAAAATGCATCCATGACCAGTATATTACCACAGCTGAAAGAACGCCATAACATGTTAGTTTTTTTAATATTCAAAACCAGATTTTTTCTAAGAATAATAATTTCTGTGAATAATATCCCTACTCTCACGTAATGCTGTGTGAGAATTCCTCATTTTGTACATCATGTCAAATATTTTCCACAACTTTTAATTTTCTCTGTTTTCATAAAAATGACATATAAAGAATCTTACGAACCTTTCATATATTAAGCATACAAGAGAAACAGTTATTCTGGACCTCTGTAAACCAAGTTAGTTCTTTTGAGTAAATGCTGCATTTTCATTTCTTTTTTAAAAAAAGAAGAAAAGAATTGATTAAAGTTTGGGGGTTTTTTTAACCTTTAATAGATAAAAATACTTAAAGGATAATGCATACATTTATTAACAGCCTCTTATGAAATGTAAGCTGATTCTGAAAACTACAGGTTTTCTGAAATTCCTATTTAATTTAATTTTTAGAAGCAGGTCAACATTCTGTACAGAACATCTGACAGAATGAAGAAAAACTGGGTGTTCAGTTTTCAGTCAATGAGGTCCAGGGAGTCCCCAGAGCTCCTATTTGCCTGCTCTGCTTGCAGGACTGTGATGAATCATTTAAAATATACATAGGAATTAGTGAACAGCAACAGTTCTATTAAAAGTAACATTTCTGAAGATCATTTTCTAAGATCACATACTTTAGCAATGTTAGGTAAAAAAATCCTCTCTCTAATAATTTTCCTTGCAGATTTGCAGCTTCTACCTTAAACAAATGACAACTGTACTATATACTACTTTATTTTATTAATTTTGTCATATTTTAGTTCTATGGTGTATTTGTCCCTAGAAGAACATTTGCATGGCCTAGTATTACAAATCAACATCTGCAGCTGTAACACATCCAGTCCCTCAGTAGCATTTAGCAGTCTATACAGCAGGTTTTTTGCACAGTTTAAATGTGATTTACTTTTAATGTTGTTTTACTTCAGCCTTTCCCAGGCCCAATGAAATTTTACTTCAACAATTTGCCTTTTATTCTGTGTTTTTGCATGCGTGGCAGATTCAGATCTAGAGGCATGATTCCGTGTACAACATATATTTTGTTGCTTGTTTCCCAGCTGATGAAGAACATTTGCATTCCAAGAGTTCCCTTGTTACTCTTCAGACATGGGTGAATACTGCAAAGTAACTACTCAGAGTTATGTATTACAGTAAAACCATGAATTCACCTCCGTGGTATTTATGACCTTTTGTATTTATTTTCAGAAAATATGAGAGTATTTTTTTAGCCAAAATGCTTGAGGAAAACAAGAAGTCTCATGAGTACTTGTACAAAGGCTCACGCCTAGGAATGTTCATTAGGGCTTTCTCAAACCTCTGATTTTCCTTTTTCAGTCATCTGGTCACTGACCACAAATATTAGGCAGCAAAGAGTTAGCTGAAATCAAGTTTTTGAGAGAAATCTTGGCTGAAATGAACAGCTCCAATACATCCTTTGTTCAGTAGTTTGTGGCCTATAATCCATAACTGGTCTGGAGATTACTTTCTGTCTCCAGGGAGAGTCCTTCAGTCACCCAGTATGCTCTTACTTCATCTGCTACATCGCACTCAGACAAAGTGGGAATACAGAACTTCCTGTCCTGTTATTTAGCATTAAACAATTCCTGTGCAAACATGTCTCTGGAAGGGGACAGGATGACCCTTAAGTGGTGCTACATGGTGAAATCGAAAACTTGCCACTATAGCAAGTAATATGTTTTCTCCTCTGTTGAAAGCTCCCAAATGTGTCTGTCTTTACAGATAATTCATAAAGGAAAAGCAGCTGCTGCTATTGACAGTTTGAGCAAAATTTGCCCAGTGCATTTCTTAATGAAAACCTTTTAATCTTAGCAAAGATTTAAAAAATGACAAGATGACTGGAACTGGTTCAAGGGACTTGAATTAACTAGACAATTTAAACCATCCTTTTTACACTTTAAACTCACAATTCACACTTTTCAAAAGATAAATTTGACATCAGTTTTCCAGTTCACTAACAAGGACATTCCAAACATTCAGTGTATTTTGCCCAATATATCTGCATATGTCATGATAGAATTACTCACAATTTCAATGAAATTAGGTATTTGGGGAGAAGACTGCAGTATGTAATTAAGCTACAAAAGGAGAATAAAAGCGTGCATGTTTGCATAAAGAGAACGCCTCATCTCAAATTCATGAAAAGACAAATACCCAGGACTGAAATTGCTTCCCCATCATGTAAGAGTGTAGCAGAACACACATAGCTCTGAAACACATATTTATCTGAAGTGCTGCCAATGCCTAAGGTCCTAATTGCCATACGAAATTGCTAAATATGACCATACATATATATATATATATATATATATATATATGTAAAGGTTATGAGAGCAAAATGCAATCTTAAGTGTCTTTGGATTGGTATAATTTAGAGTAACGAGGTTCAATTCATAAAATGCACTTGTGAATAATTTGTGCAGTTCAAGGTATATTTTTTGCGTAAAGATTGACCTATTCATATGTAAATATCCTTGTAAGTGTAGTCACCACATGGAGACATTTATATGCCTTTACTTTGTTCACTGATTTATTTTATTACACTATGGTCAAAATTTAGAGTACAAATTATTGACAGATGTTAATAAACTTTGAAACATTTAACATGGACCTTACTTGAAACAGAGGATGCAATTATGAAATGTGAGCTTCTACTCTTTACTTTTATATTCCTGTAAACTTCACAGTTTAAAATATTAAAAAGCCAAATAGGTTTGTAGCAGATATTTCACATTCATGCCATGTTTAGTATTTGTTCAGCCCAACCTGACAGACACAGCCAAGCTGTAATTAATGTCATAACACAGAAATTAGGCCAATTAGTGCTTAACACTGTTGGCATGGTCTGATGCTGTTATAGCTCTGTTCTTCATTGATTTCTAGTATGCTGAGTTTGATTGATGGGGTCTTTATTGTTTTCAATAATGCAATTTAGCAGTTCTCCAGAAAAGTGTCCCACACTTAGATTTGAAACAGTATTACCAAGTTAAAACAAAATTTGTTTTACTCTCTAAAACCTCTGAACTCAGAGTAAAAGCCTTAAAATCTGTTATTTATATTTATGGACTCATAGCAGATCAAGCTATGGTTTTTGCAAATGAAAAGAACAAGCACTAACAGGTACTTAATTGGCTGTCTTTGGATAGCATTTAAGCATAGCCAGTGACTGGTACCATCCTATGAGTATCCACCCAGTTAAAATTACTGGATCACAGCAGAAATTGGAAATCCACTATGATTAACATGTAAACAAACATAAACATTTATGCAGCCTTTGGAGGGTAAATCCTCAGTAATTCCAACCTGAACATCTTCCATTTCCTTGTGCTCACAGTTTCTCAGACTGCAGTTATTGCAGTGGCAATTATGGTACACCACTGTTCCCTATGCTGTGTGGTCCTCCCAAATAATGCATGAAAAACAGAAGGGGAAAGAAACATTACTGTGACAATCCAGTATTGGCAGAGATTTCTTCAAAACAGGGTTTTAAAAACTCGTTCTGTGGTCCAGACATTCCACTATTACTAGGAAATATAAATCTGCTCCCTTTGAGGGGAGAGTGTATTACAAATTAGTTATCCTTCAACAGACAAAAGAAAACTTTGGACACTCCTTGCTCCAATTAAGTCAAAATCTTTTACTAAACAGATCTTTAAAACCAGACAAACTTCTACTTACTACATAACAACAACAACAAAAAACCCCCACTTTTTTAGTTTCCAGTTTTAAATGAAAGACACCAAGTTTAACTGATGTACACACACACACACACACACACACACACGGACAATGAACCTCTCTCCCACCTCTGTTCATATGTATTAATTTTCTCTTTCCCTGGAAGTGTTTTCCAACCTTCTTGGGATTCTTTATAGTATAATAGGTTCTTTAGTATATGAACAGCACTAGTAGAAGAGTAGAAAAAATGACTTTGTATTCATAATTTAGACATCAAGAAAAGAATCCATCTGATTACAGTTCTGATCAGTCATACTAATTTTAGGTGAGTGGATACCCATGAATTCCTGTGAACTAACAAACACACGTACCACAGTACCCAGTGAGGCAAGAAGACAGTTATTTGTTTTGTGTGACACACTTATTACTTGTCTCCTTTCCACTGAAATAAGCTTTTCTAAAATGTTAAGAAATTTTTGTAAATGCATATGAGAGCCACACAGTCAGACCATGTAGTCTTATTCAATCTCAACTTCTCAGCAAGTACCATATAAGTGAGAATTCATTTATTATTTCTTATCTGAGACATACTTGTTATAAAATTCTTCCCTCCTTGTTTTCCCTGGGAATAGACCAGGTTTCTCAGAGCCCCATCCAGCCTTAAGTTAAACACTGCCAGGAATGGGGCATCCACTGTTTCCCTGGGCAGCCTGTCCTGGAGCCTCACCACCCTCACAGAGAAGAATTTCTTCCTAATATCTAATTTAAATCTACCCTCTTTCAGCCTAAAACTGTTACCCCTCATCCTGTCACTAACCTTCTTTTGCCTCTGATTTTTCCTAAAGTTTCATTGAGCTGCCTTTGCTCACCTTACCATCCAAGGAAAACCTGGCTGGCTTGATATGTGATAACATAGTACTCACACTCTGCTACCACACTACAAATAGTGCAGGCTAATGGAAATTTCCTAACGCCTGGGTCTGTGAATGCTAAAGAAGCTGAAATGGTGGGAAATGAGTAACTTAAATGGAGAAAAAAATGTCACTTGAAAGAAATCTTTGTTCCAACCCCTAAAGAAAAGATCATCAAATCTTGCATTTCGTTTCACAAATCCAAGAATTGCACTGAGAGATAGGTAGGACATGTGGAGAGGAGCACAGGTACACACAATATGGGTCTAATCCATTCACTGTAGAAGTAAAACCTTAGTATCTTTAGTAAAGGATCTTGAATTCTAGCTTAATATTCTTTAAACTGTGCAAGCCACTCATGATTTATAACATGGTCTTAGCAGAAACTCTCAGTGGAGCTGTGCTCTCTGTAGTCAGAATTGCCCATGTTATATTTTAATACACATCATATACAAAACATATAAACTGTTATTTTATTGATTTTTAAAGCTTTTATGGCTCTGATCTCCAGAGGTCCACTATAGTACAAGTAGAAGGATTTAAAGTGTGCCATTAATTTCTTCAAAGACACATTAGTACACTAAGAAATCTTTAAAAATGTAAGTTGAATCATGAATGTCCTTCAATTCTGATTAATATTATTCAATATTTTAGATAGCTAACAAAGTGTACAATAAAATAAAACAATTTATTTTTGTTTAACCTCATCACAACTTCCTTTGGCATGCAGAATAACTCCAATCAGCTAAATATTTTCAAATACATTTCAGAGAAAAAAGGGAAAACCTGCTAGAGCTATCATAATACAGTTCTTTCTGTTCTCTTTTCAAGCATTTATTTGGTCTTGGAAATGGTAGGACCACAATGAAACTTTAGTATTCTGCTAATGGAATGGGACACAATAGTATTTCAACCTTTTTTAGCCACTGAACTTTCAAATTTCAGAGGGGTGAGTGACTTCTCTGGGAACTGTTACAGGAACGAATGAGCTCTTGAAAGTACCAGGAGGGACTTTGGAAGAATAATCCTGTGTCTGGTTACTGTAAGGATGACAAACAATGAACATAAACAGGAGAACAGTAACTTCTCCTGCACGGCTGAAAGTCCTGATGTGTCAGAAGAGAAGGTACTCTCTTTTGAGAGTAGGGCACAGAGGCACAGACTCACACCCACTTTGTGCCTAGGGCAGACTCAGCCAGTTGAATCCTAAATTGCAGACCACAATTTCCACAAAATCCCAGAAACAAGTCTCCCCAGCACCATGTGATGCATCTTGTTTTTATCAACAGTAAACAAAATCAGCTCTAAATTGGCTGAAACTGTAAATTCTGTAATTGAGGGGTGGCATTGGTCAAGTCCAGGCAGCTGACCCTCCCAGAGCTGCAAACAGATGGCTAATAACAGCCTAGGACATCCAACCAGCTCTGACGATTTGTCACATTTCCAAGCTGTGGTGACAAGTAGCCCCCTGACACCTGCTGCAGCTCTAATTTGAAATCTTGACTGTTACTGATAATCACAACTAAGGTAATTTTTTCCCCATGGTGTTGTAGCAGAGGATTTTCAGGTGGCTATTAAAAGCAAACTTTTTGTCTAAATTAAGCATATGTGTATGTGTGCTGGATGAGAAAGGGAAAAAACCTCACAATGAATTATGAAGTTACATAACAATTTGGAAAATAACTTTGTATCCCTGACACCCTACAATGGGTTCCAAGAGAGACACATTGGAGTTACAAATTAAAATGCTTTGGCATTTTTCCAGGCAATAATTTAACCTTCCCGGGGTGAATCATTATATTTACTTGGCTTAGATTACGGTGTAGGGTCAGTAAAAAACATTCTGGTTCCTCCACCAGATTGCAATAGCTTGCATTTATCCAGCTGCAACTACACACCACATTTTAAAAAATTGGTTCAATATTGGCTAAAAATTGATGATGTAGGCAATTTTTATGATCAGTTCTTTGTGACTGATTAGAGAAAAAAGAAGTGTAGGCAACTTTTATGTTTGTTCAAACCCTATTAAAATAACACTTTTATCTTCCCAAACCATAAGCGAAGCATTTGCAGCATCGGGGCTGACCCTGATCTTCTGCATATTCTCTGCTTAAAGGACATGAACAGGAAATGGTCAGCTTAAGGACACAATGAAAGGAAACACAGCAGCAAAGGTTTCACTGATAACATGTGATTTGAAGTCAGTGAGCAGATTCAGTCAGTCATCCAGCTGTTTGGGCCAAAGTCTATACAGCACTCTGCTGACTCCTACAAGACTGTGTCACGAAAACACGTGGAAGGCTGATGCTTGACATGGGCAAGGCAGGGAAAGCAGAGCACTTTCACATCATCAGATGCTGTGGCTCAGTTATTTCATGCCAGAACCAAGGAAAATTATGCTGGTTTAGAAATATTTGTTTTTCTAAGAGTTAACTGGGCCAAATAGAAATAGGATGCTGATGTGAGGGTGTATTCACGTGTCAGTGCATGAGTATCACTAGGTGCAATGGAGTTCAGGTCAGAGCCAGAACTGCAAAGTATTCCACACCCACAATTAAGGACTAATAGTATTATTTTTTATTTTCCTTTGAGGGAGAGAATTTTCCAGAAGACATCAGCACTTTGGATACTGAATGAGTACAGTGTGTTTAAAAGGATTTATAAACTATAAACTTAATGCACTTTATAATTTCTAAGTAGTTCTTTTCTTCCCTCACACACTCAGCAATAAACTTACACCAGCCAATAATTAGAATGCCTTATTGAGTGTAGCATGGAAGGGAATGATATTAGAAGCCTTGGGTGATATGCTTTCATACTGACTTTAGAAGCACAGTTTAACCTAATTTCTGATTTTGGATTATGGTAGTTACAAGTCTTGTGCTTGGACAAGAATGACATCCTCTATATTTTTCAAAGCACATTAAAAAGAAGGAAAACATACTGAATTTATTTTTAAAACAATCATTAAAACCCTAACAATTTCTTAAATCTTGCTTAACTCTGATTTCAGAAGACAATCACTGCCAGATTGTGTAAGAGCATTAAAAATTCTTAGAGTATTGACAGTTTATCAATTCATCATGCAGGTTTCTATGTCAGCACTATTGGCTACTTTTTATTCAGTCCAGAATAAACTGGCTGGCCAAAAGCAAAGTAATAAATAGCCTGACCACTTGAAAGGTTTCTGGATGACTCAGACTTCAGATTCCATCTTCTACCTGGCTCAGAGTTTTCTGTTCTGCAAGAGCTGTACCATCTTGTTAATTTCACATATTTTTATATAAAATATCAATATTAAGACAGGTAGAAAAAACACTGTATACTAGAGGAAAGAAACTTTGAGCATGAAATCCCCCACACTCCAAGAGAAGTTTTCTACCCAAGAAATTAGTTGTGCCAGAATGAATCAATACTTATAAGAAATTCTAAAAGGTCATGTGAATGTTCCACACCAAAATTGTTGTATATTTTAAACCTCAAATACTTTTGCAAATAGAATTCTTGTTTTCTGGCCAACCCTTCTGTTAAAACAAGCAGACCTGTAAAAAGAATTGAAACTACACAAAGTTTTACTTTCTGCTTGTCATTTAAAAGTTCTGTCATGAGTGTTCAGAGTTTCCATAGCCTTTCGTGACCCCAGGGGTCTCAATGAAAAGTGGTACTAATCCTATAGATATATGTATTATGTGGGGTTTCCAAGTATCAAAGACAATAAATAAATGTTCTATTTACTCACAAAATTTGCTACCTACCTATCCACACAAGAAACCAAACGGAGATGACCACCTCTGATACACAGCATTTTTATTTTTATACCTTCAGTACATCTAAACCATGTGGGCACAGTCAAGTGAGAGGAGACTGGGGAGCAATAAATTAGAAGCATAAAATTAAAATCTATATTAATATATGTTACGTCATCACTGAGTCAGTCATTAGATAAATCCAAACCCAGTCAAGAGCTTTTTTTCTTTGCTATTTAAATTTTTAAAAAAGAAAGGGGTAATTTCTCAAAGCTCAGGGAGAACCACTTATTGTAGGCAACTCTATTTGCATTTGTATTTAACATCATCCTCCCTCCATTTTGAGCCAAGCACTAACCAAGTGTTTAGACAGAATTCAGACTAGAATTAACTAACATGAACACGTAGTATATTTCTCTTATAAGGTTTCAGAAAGTACTTTATCTCTGATTAATAACCTGCTAGTTTTTAGAATACCAAACACATTATTGCAAATGTTCTGTCTTGACAACAGCAGGAATACCCAGAGTTACCAGCATATCAAGGAGTTGGACCAATATTGTGAAGAGTACCCTCACCTGTATGAAAATGATCCTAAATCACTCTCCTTTGATCACTCTACCAAGGAAATGAGGTGAATATTTTATGTGGCCCAACTGTAGTCCTGTTAGTGATTTATCCAGTAATAGCCGGCATTGCTATTATGGAAATAGATCTTGAAGCAATTAGGAAGGACAGAATATGCATGATCAAGGGTTTGGTTGTTTTGGGTTTTTTTTTAAAAAAAAACCCTTCTAAAACGGTTTAAAAACTGTAAGAGATACCTTCTAAAAACTGTAAGAGATACTGGAGGACCTAACCTGTGTATAGCTGTGCTGGTGAGGTTGAGGTTTGAAGTTGGCAAACGGACAAACTTCCCCCAGAGGAAGACCACAGGAAGTCTGAGGAGGACTTAGGATATTCAGAAAGGGAAATATTGGGTAGACTCCATATTATGAGTGTTGTTCTACACAACATGTTCTATGTGCAAGACAAGGAGAACAAGTTTGGCACCATTCATTAATGATCTCTTGCTCCTGGAGATGGAATATTATGTGGATAACATAAGACAGCTGCATCCTTTACTGAAAGAGACTTTCACAATTCATTTAGGCTTTTCCTCAAGTGCCAGATTCTCAGCTCTGCTCTTGACTCCATCTGTCGTAATCTCCTCCCCTGAGCTACAAAATTAATTCCTTTCATTTTGTAGCATCTGCCAGTATGCTACAACATTTCTCCTAGTCCAGAGCTTCCACAGTGCACCAAGCTCCCAGTTATCAGCTTATGGATATAATCAGAGGCTTGTAGCTTCTACAGTAGAGTGCAACTAGAGTAAAGACTGGCATTCTTGACACTTGGGGTTTGACCTTTTAGATTGCAAATGCTTGAAGGAGCTTATTTGCTAGACACAGTTTTCAATGAAATAGCTTTGAAAGCCATGTTGTGATTAGCACATTACCTCATGAGGAGCAAAGCTGTGGAGGTCATGACTATTGCCTTTGTCAGTGGAAACATGAGGTAAGACATTTGCATCTAGATCTAGGCAGGTAACTTTGACAAACAGTTCAGTTACCAAGAAGATGGAGTTTTGTTCATCCTAGATGACAAACTAGTTTTGATCTAATATATTGAAAATTATCAGCCAGAAAAGCTTTGGTTTTACAGAAACTACAGGAACACAAAGCAGTAAATTGGATAAGATATTGGATAAGAGAAGCTATTGGATAAGAGACGCCAAAATAAATGCTCTGAATGTGGGTAATGATCAGGATTCAATGCTCACCTTTGGAGGAAGGGATATTGCTTTGACCTGTGCTGGTGATGGCAGTGGTTACAGGTGACCTTGTCCTTTACAGAAAATAGCACTCTCGTTTGTCCAAGTGACTGGCCATCTAGTGAAGCACTTAAACAGGTGCCCTACCCAACATGGACACATGTATATCTTAGTATTTACAGCTTTAAAGCAGATTTAAAGAGCTCATGCCACAGGGACTGAGAAAAACTCCCACTGAATAACCTGGCAGCAGGGTAGTTAGGGGAAGGCAGTGCTACCAAGTATCACCCTGAATTTGTCATAAAGTGATGAAGACACTGGGTGGTTGTGGTACGTTTCTAATATTTTAATGAACACCTATTCACTGGACTGGTGTAAATGTTGTCATGGAGGAGCAAGAACAGCACTTCTGACTCCCAGCCAGTGCCATCAACTTTCTCACATTTCATACTATTAATGTAGAACTCATACATCAGGTGTAGTGCTCTGTAAACACAGGAAATGACAACAGCTCCTTGCCTTATTTCTGCTGGGTATCTCTTAGGACTGGAACGCTAGAAACAACTATGCCCCCCAAATGCTGAAACAGCAGAAGCTGATGTTTCAGGTGGTATGTGCCTGTCTAGAAGGAATCCTTTACCCTTAAAGGGGGTTTGCCCATGGACCAGGGTTACAAATATGGCCCAGCTGCTCCTAGGTCCATTTGAGACCTACCACAGTCCTGGCACATTCCTGCTATGTCACCATAAAGCTGGAGAAAAAACAGCCCTACTTGTAATGTACAGGAATTTGGTAAATTATTCTATAGAAAAACAAAATCGTTGTCTCATTGTTCCAAAGTTTCTGTCTTGCCCCCACCCACTCCATCTATGCTCTTGCTCCTAACAGGAGTTCAAATCCCTCAAGCCCAGTATTCAAGATTTTAAAAGAAGCACAGTTCAAATAAATACTTGGCCTAATCAGAGGTTTTCTTCGCAGGCAAGCCCACAGCTGAAATAGGCTATCCCAACATTTGTATACCAACCCCAAGGCCCCATTGATTCAGGCAAGAAATAGTTTGGGACAAGTTTCATGTTTCCGAAGGCTTTCCAATGCCTCCCATTTTAAGCCTTCTTCCTGGACCTAGCTGACAGCACAAGTGTAATAGAACAAGGTTAATTATGTCATTATTCCACATCCTTCCTGGCTGCAGCTTAATTAACTGTCATCTCTCAAAATGTTTATTAAGAATTGTTTCTCATGTACTCTGGATATCTATTCCAAATAGCACACTCAGGTTACTCTTGAGTAAGCATAGTAAGCACTTTTTTACAGGGTTTTTTTGCATAGTTTGTCACTGAACCTTTTTAGATAGCCACAGAATCCATGCCTTTTGCCAGTTTTAACCATACAACTCACAGTTTTATTTTTTCTTATAAGTGTACCCTGGATTTGTTGTTTATGCAGCAGCTCAAATTCCTTCCAAAATAGTCCAACTTTATACCACTTTACTTCGTTTTCCTGTCACTGAGAAACTGTTTTCCTAGGGCCTTGAATTTTTTTTTCTGTGAACCTCTTTGAAACACTTCTTGTCCAAGTGACAGTGAAAAACTAAAAAATCTAACACAGGATGCATGCACAAGCATGGATCTTGTTTCTTCAAACAGTACCTACCAGAATTCTGCAGGTTTATCAAGCATACACTGTTAAGAGACATTTGCCTTATCCTCAGTGCGCTCCTTCTTTTATACATACCTGATTTTTTCCTTCACAGAAATGTTTCTCTTTTTTATTAATGATTTTATAATTAATTTCCCACCAGTAAGTTAATGCATGGAAAGCTTGAATACTTCTGTTCTATTCTTGATTATTACTCTCTTTCCAAGAAAGCACCATCATAGGCTTTTCACTCACCACATTTGGCTTCCACTCTAACACACACATCCCTTCTGTGAGATCAAAGGTTTTATGGACTTCTAATCCAATTTTGGATGTGCTTATCATTAGCACCTTCCTCTGTATCTTCCAAGCTAATACCTAGTCGTGAGTGGTTCACATACTCTTCTAGTGGCAGTTTTCCTACTTGTGTCCTGAATTTTAATCTACCTGTGTCTCTTCTGAGGGTTCTCTAGCATCTCACTGTCACACTAAAGTCCCTATTTTATAGGAAAGCCTATGAGTTTTGGTTGGTAGTCAACTCACTTTCACTGAAACCGCAAGTTCTTTTCACATGGGCACAGGCTGCAAATAGAATTTTTCTTTTCAATCCTTTACAAATGTCTCTTCCACATTCCACACTGCTTCCTTATCCAGACTACAGTATTGTAAATTAACAGTTCATTTTATCTGCCTGAGTTAACAGGAAAGTATTACACAGACTAAAACCATATAAAATAACATTACCTTCAATATTTTCCGAGTAGCATTCATTGCTTAAGCATATAGAATGAAGCTTTCTTTGAACTTGCCTCACTTGACTTGTAACTTGCCAAAGAATTTCAGCTAAAATGGGACTTTTATTTTTTCCATTTTTCCATATGAGATATTTTCTTAATTTCTATGCTACTGGCAACATCTGCTTTTCTGTGACAACCACCTCAGACTTAAGGCACTTGCAAGAGAGATTTTTCCATACCTCGCAACTTTACCAGAATTGTGCTGGTTTGCTGAAATCCATGCAACAGGATTCAAGAGATTATACAAATACTTTCTCCTACATTGAAGAGCCCCACCCAACCTTAAATTCTTTTGTTCTTGACAACATAAAAACATGAGCCCTACTCACACAAAACAGTTTTAGAGAACTGAATCTGTTTTAAGTCTCATTGTTTTTAATGTCTTGAAATCAATGTCTTGATTTTTCTATGCTTAGGATAAGCATAGCCATAGCTACATGGAAAACTGATATACCCATGACTTTTTAATCTCTCTTGTGAAAGAGTGAGAAGAACATGGCTCTCAGTCACGTTTGACTGTTGCTCTGGGATTTGCAAGGAAGCTGCACATAGAGATGATACAGTAAGTTAATCACCAGCAGCTGCATTCTACATTCTAATAAACAGTGTTTCACGGAGAGAGACTATTAAAAGTGATGCTGCAGAAACCTGCAGTGAATGCTGGCAAGTTTATCGGCAGGATTAAGACTGTTGTTTTTAATTTAGAGTGAGCCTCAAAGGTTTCAAATCTGATTACATGAGAGACCACCTATCTTGCAATTGATTCTGTTGTATTAGTGGTCAGAAGAGGAATTCAAGTTAATAGCCTAGTCATATAGGCAGAACAGACTTGGCAGAAGGATATCTGGTGGAGAGCTTTGAACTCTGCAACTTATTCTTCATCTGTAAAATGGGGATAATAATGTTCCTCTACCTCCCAGCAGGGTGCTTAGGCTAAATTCATTATTAGACATTTTCAGTAATGCTTCTGTTTATGTTTCCAAGGTAATGAATAGGGATGGGCTGGAAATCCCTTAACAATAAAACTTATAGAGCTTAAAGGGCAGTGGGAGCTAAGGGGTCGCAGCACTTGCAACAGAAATTATTATCTACTAGATAGCAGTTGTAAAAACTGGTAGATAACTCCCTGCCCAATCAGTTCTTAGCAACACAGTAATAAGGCTTCTCTGATGCAGGCTCAGGCACCCACCTAATAAGAAGACTGGTCAGAGATACTTTATCTCATCTTCAGGAGGACCATTCATAATACTGAGACTGAGGAAAAAAACCACCTCTCTAAGCTGTGTGCTACACTGGAAAAGCAGGTGCTTATCATCAACTCCATCCTTGCAGCCAGGAGTACTTTAGCCTGCCAGGACTGCTTATGTGTCCAGGATGATAGCAACCACCAGTCATTAAAAGATAAATCTCTACACACGGATTTTAAAGTTAAAGAAAGAGCTCAATAAAGACCCCCTCTCCCAACAGCAATTTGCACAGGAGCCCCAAACTTCACCCTACAGACAGATCCCTTTGCTGCCTAATAAACTAACCAGAAACCTCTACTGCCAACTCCCAAGGTCAGCTCTAGGTCAGGCTGCACTTGAGGCTTCATGCAGCTCAGAAGACACTAGTAGGGAATCTGCATTTCTTCATGTAACCAGTAAACACAGCATCCAAATACTAAGTTTATGGCTTATCACATGAAGTGTCAATCAAGCTCTCTTCTGCAAAGGCATAGCCTAATGCCTGTGGAAGGATGTCAGGCTTGTAGAATCAGCCTCAGCAAAGGGCTGAATCAATCTTGGCTGTTTGCCCTGAAGTCCTGCTGTTTGAACAAGAGGGAAAGCAGAAGGAGTAAACTGTGTGATACAAAGTGTACTCAGCCTCCTACTAGCACAAAACTTTTTGGTCTTTATTGCTGCATTTGTTTAATATACATTCCTTCAGTTTCAGCAGTGGCTCAAAAACCTGCTACAAACTGCAGCTACAATATGTTCTGTTCTGATGTATATTCCTCTAAGACTTAGGTGAAATTTCCTCCCGATATTCAGGGTTAGATGGATAGCTCAAAGTTTGAAGACAAAATTAAAAAAACTTTCTACATTTGAATGTCAGCAGAAAGCTATAGTATGCAATGGTTGCTGACTGCATCTTCTATTTTTTGCTTGGCTCTGACTGAAAAATGGAAAACCTGCAGATCTTAGTCATGGCTGGTATACAGCAGTGCCTGCAGTGGATTTTACCCTGTATCCAATGAATTGAGAACACAGCAGAGGTTAATGAGCTAGAGAAGCAGTGCATCTTGCACTGAAAACCATGTTAGAAAAACTGTTACATGAGCCTCCTGGCACTGGGTGGGCCATAGGCTCCCTCAGTAGCATGTAATGCATTTCACATTGGCACACCACACCAGGAAATCCCATTTCCTCCCGTCAGAGAACTGAAGCACGCATTGCCAGCATGCTTGATTAAATGGTTTCTACTAGGGACCCCTTTTATTTTTTTATTTATATATCACAAAAGGGTTATCTAAGATGCTACCTGAAAAGGTCTTAAACTAGAACTGTCATCACCACTTACCCCCAACTTTTTACAATAAAACTCATCACTGTTTGATTTAAAGAGCAGCAGTTCAGTTTAATTCAGTTATTAGAAGTGTCATGAGTAGAAATAAATAGTGATTTTGTTCATGTTTTTATTTAGACTAAGTGTGGTCCCTAGGCTTCTGGCAAGCTGTCAGTATAGCCATCTGTTTTGCTAAGTTTATGGATCTCTCTGGAAATAGACAGCCCAAAGCTAAAGTACACTAAGGATTGTTTTTCTTTGAACCACCTGCTGTAGATGAAGAACAGTCAGATTTCAACAGTACATGGGCTTTAAGCTCCACATATACCCAAAGTCAGACCAACTTAAGGATGCAAAATTAACTTAAATTCATTTCACTTACATTTTCTTACAACTCAGCTTCAGCAACTTGCTTATAAAATTTTTATATATATTTACAAACACACACACATACTAATATAGGTATAACTGGAGAGAGAGTAGGAGACTTGAAGTCCAGAGCCATATCACTTCAAGATCTTACACAAATATCTGCTTCAAAGAGTTTATATATTCAAAAGCAAACATAGCACCTTAAGTATGTAAACAAGCAAGCCATGATGAAGACAGAAGGTATCTGATATGAAATTCTGATAGCAGATGTGCAGTTTGCAGGCCATCAGTAAGAACAGATGTCATTCTTATGAGCCATGAAGGGAGACAAAGCAAATCAAACCATTACAAAGAATTTGAAAATAAATGCAAGAAAAACATTTTTCAAGTATATTTTTTCCAGTTTTCAGTTGGACTTTGTCTGCTATCTTATCTTAATAGCATGTTACACCTCAAATGTCTCCCCAATTTCAATATTACTAATTCAATTTTAAAGTGACTGTATGCCACATCAGTCGGAATTCTATTACAAGTTTGCACATAAATACACTAACATGTGAATTGAACCATATACTGCCATAAAAATGTAAATAGAGGACCCAGTACTAATGGGCTTGGTCCTGCAATCTTGAAACAACTGACCAGGGCATGGCTGAATGGAGATTTAGTAGATTTGGGGAATTTTTGACCAACATGGCTGAAGCAATTAAAGCCTGTTATTCATTGCTTTTATAAAATGTTTTTGGATGGATTTTTCATTGTTCTTAGTACATTATCTGCCCCTAGTATGGTTTGAATGTCAAGTAGGTGCTGTCAGGATGGAAGAAGTTGTGCTCAAGATGTCTAAAGTAGAAGGGAAACCCCACCTAACATAATGGTTTTATTGTATTGCCAAAGCCTAAAATGTCAGCAGCACAGTGCTGATGTCCTTAAACCTGCAGACACAGAAGTGATTTCATGGAAGTTTGTTTTAAAGGAAAGTACTTCTAACAGTGCCTGAGGATCATAGATGGCCTTACATGAACTAAACTAGAAACCCAACTGATGAGAGCCAAAATGACAATTTCATTGACTAGTGTGTTAAAATTGAGAACAAGGAATACAACTGGTTGTCGCTGTTGAGCGGCTAGCTGAGGACTGACCCAAGTTCTCAGACAAGGAAAGAGAGGAGAGAAGGAACTTTATTGTTTTGAATTCCATATATATAGAGTCTACAGAAGTGCCCCAGATTGGTCAGCCCGAGACCTCCCCCTAGGCCCAATTGGCCAAGCCCGAACTCACTCAATCCGGAGAAACTGTTTGCAAAACATCCAAACTTTATCTTGTTTATGAAATATAGCAAAATGTTCCCACGGGAAGAACCTGTGCTAGCCACAACTGGTAAAACAAATTTTAATGAGATATTTGTTTCAATGAAATCAGCCTACAGACACATAGTACTGCACTGTTGCTTTACTCTCTGCAATGTGGGACTAGACCACCACTGTGGTCCCTTCCAACCATACCCATTCTGATTCTGTGAGTCTGTGATTCAGTGAATGTGGAAAGGCAGAAAATAAATGGAAGATCACTCCTTTGACTTAAATCATACCAGTCTGAAGCTGTTATTGTTGCACTGTTTTGCTTTGGCCATTAGCTAGAGGATCTAGAAAGAGCTCTGTTATGCTTCTCCAGCTCTGATGAAGCTGACCCATGGTCTGTTTCAAATCCAATTGGAATCCATGGAAGATTCTCCAGTGGTTTTATTCTGTTTTGTTTTGTTTCTAGACCAAGTCCTGTGTGGACTTGGGTTTCTGCCACAAGAGGGAATTGGGATTCAAATTCCTTTTTCATGTAAAATCTCTCCTTAGTCTGGTATATATTGATTTCTAAACCCATAAGGTAGAAGAAAAATGCTCAGTTTCATTGTACAGATTTACAGAAAAAAATGTTGAGTATTAATAGCACCATATGATCCTTATGAAATTCATACTCAGCAACCTCTAGCTTCTTATCTGAAGATATGGTAAACAGAAATTCTCCTGCTATGGAAATTTTCACTTGATGATTTATTTTCAGATATGATCTACTCTGCTTCCCCATTCAGATTTCAGGAGTATCAAACCTCTGGCACAATGACAGCAATCAGGCATGCTGGTGCAATAAATTATGAGCTGTCAACAGTGATTCAGGCTGGGTGGCAATATCAGACCATATAGGGCCAGATCTGCTATTGTTTTATTTTTCACGTTGGGTTTCAAATCATCAAGTCAACATTAATTCAGTCTTGATTAGTGTTCTGTTTCTGCCTTGGCCATTGCTAGCTTTGTAGTTCTCCTGCTGATGTCAAATATTGGACTCCTACAATCCTGGAATTTAGGTCCCATTTGCAATTGTAGACTTTGCAGGTCCTCCATGGAGCTCCATGTAGGGGGTGTAGTAAAACAGCGGGTAGTGGCTATTCATAACTTATTGAATCACACTCCTGCCAAATACCACTTCTGAATATATGGTCAGCCTGTTACTCCATGGAAAATTACATTTCCCCCTGCTCTTGTTCGAAATATGCGTTTATTTGACATTACTCCACAGGCTACTATTCATTCAAGTATATTAGAACTGAAGAATTATGCAAAAGCAAGTGCTGGAAGTTAATCAGAAAATCATCTGTTAAAATTATCTCGCTAAAAAGGCAAAGCATTGCAAATCTTTTGTACTGATGCCACCTTGAAACTCACATCTGGAAAAGAAATGTTTTTTTGCAAACCAGTGCTTGCTGCTGATGTAAACAAACTCTGAAATGCTAAGACCAAGAAACCAAAACTCTATTTCCTGCATCATTGAAAACCTACATGTTTGTGGTGTGCTACTAACATTGAACAGCTTACCAGATATGATTTTAAATGCATCTAAAGGAGCCCAAGAAATGGTTCAGGATGTCAGATGTCCTAACTAAGCAAGCAAAATAGATTTTTTGAATCCTTTTATAAGAGGTTAAAAATGCAGATGAGCAAATGAGGAAATGACCAGCCATCACTTGGAAAAGAAAAAATGTGCTGTTTACTAACAGATGGACAACAAGCCTTTATAACACCTATGTAACTCCTATATAATTTTGAGGACCTGAGCTTACAGAAATATCCTAAATTAAAATTAATTGCTCACTATTATCCTGAAAGCTAAAGAGCCTAAGCTTCAACAAACATAAGTCTTCTCAACTAGGCAAACAGTGATAAATCCAAAGGCCTTATTTCCACCTCTAATTGTTTAGGTAAAGGGTTTTTTTACAACTGAATTATGCATGCAATTATTTATTTCATTATAGGCTCTTAATTCATAACATATTATTCATTATATATTCATTATATACTCTTAATATTACCTAGCTGTCTGGATGAGAAGCTATACATTTCGGATGCTTTCACTATAGCAAGCTGTTTGTCATATTGTGAAGAGATCTGCTCTACACAAGGATGAGGAGACAGAAATCAGCTACTGAATGCAGTGGACTCCTTTTGTTGCCCAGGTGATGCCTGAACAATCTGAAAGGACACGCTTGGTGCACTGGGAATATTTATGTGTTTTCAGTCTTTTACCATCACAGAGTAATCATAATTTATTTCAATATTAGTGGGTTTTTTAACACGTTATTCAGCCCCATTCAGATCATAACGTGGAATCTACACTCTTTTTAATGAAAATAAGGATTTAAAGAGGGCCCACTATGAAGAGTTTGACTGAAATGTAGCTGACTCCACCCAAAAGAATTACCGCCATTAAAGCAAACTCTTGCAGTACAAGTATGAAACCATTGTTTTCCTTTTTCTACACATTTAAGGCCACTGGGTTTACATCAGCTACCTTGGGTTTCTATCAACTTTCTTTCAACTATTGTACTCTTTTTTCTGTTTCTCCAAGAATGTTTCGTAGAGCTGATTAGAGAAGAAAAGAAGGTTTGTTTTTTATGTTTGTAAGGCTTTTACTATTAGCACTGTTGCAAGCATGCCTTTCACCATCTATTGCTGTATCTCCTCATTTGTAGAAGCTTACTAAACAAAAGGCAAATGAGAGTGGAATAGCTCCATCTCCAGTAATAAACTATGATTCCCCTTTTTTGTGGTTAGTGTGTGACTAGACAGATGAGCAGAAGAACTGCAGCTCTGCAATGGAAAAACATCATTTCCAGCTCAGCCAAGAAATGACATTTTAATGACCATATGTGCAACCTTGCTAAAGCAAATTAAATCATAAGTATAGCTTGTATATATGAGTAGTCTTCAAGAACTGTATTAGTCACTCCAGTTGCCTCACAGACATTTCAAGTAATGGTCATGGCACAGATCACAGCATATTTTCTACTCTAGGTCAACAGAAAATGATGTAGACTCAAAAGTTTGAATTCAGTATGACTGAGCAGTGCATTGCTCAGTTATTATTATATGCACGGAGTTACTCAAACACAGTGAGCTGAATTATAAATGAGATAAAAGTCATCCCCTAGGTTCAACTGGAAAAAAATCCCTAAATACTGTGATTTATTCCATCAACCAAGCATAATCTCAAGCGGAAGTATCTCATCTACTAAGCCACTTAGACATATTTATTATTCCTATTCCTGTAGTAAATCACCTCGACTCCAAAAGGGAGGGAAGGTGAGCCTGGCAGACACAACAATGAGGGTCTTGCTGTCATACCATCTTTTCTGTAGATGTCATAATCTTATAAACCAAAACAAAGGTCAAAACAACTGAGTTATTACTTTTCATTAAGCACACCCTAATTTATTTGCCAACATAAAATTTTCTGCAAGTTTTGCAGAAATAGAGGTGGCCCAAAGCCCAGATTTATGATTCCTCTTTCATGCAGTGTTCAATTGCAGACTTTTAAGCAGTGTCAGCTGCCGGTGCGATGTGTGTAACCCTGAGCTGTGTTGCAAGGAGTTCACTCCTGGCAGCCTTGCTGAAAGGATGTTCATCAAGCACATTTGGGTGTTTCTGCTTGCCTCATTCTCACAGTAAACAAGGGACATCTGAACTACAAGTCTGGGGTGAAATCCTGGATCCAGTGAATTCAAAGGTAAAATTCACACAGACTACAGTGGTGCTAGGATTTCTCTCTCCTAATATCTTTTTCCACCCCAATAATAACAATGTCCCCTTTCTGAGCACAGATTTAGCACAGATCCTTTTGGCAATTATCAATTAGAAGCATCAAGGGAAGCATCAGGTTCTCATCAGCGACATGAGCACACAAGTTATGATGAAAAAAGCTGGGATGCAAAGTCAGGGTGCATCTGCTACATGATGCTATCATCCCATATGCACATTTTTCACCATTAGTAAATGAAATAAAATAATTTATTCCTTGATGAAAAATTGGCATTTTTATTGACTAAGAGAGTGTAAATGGGCTGCTATCATGAGCTCACTGATTTTCTATAAATATTACTACTGCATAGTAGTAAGAGAATGCATGTAGATTATTACTATAGTGTATTTGATGTGTTGTACATTTACATTCTTACTGAATTGTAACATTTTTATTTGCTCAAAAATCCACAATTCCTACTACTTTGCAAGCCAATCCTTCTAGCTCTATTTTATAAAATGTTTGTATCCATGTAATTATAAACCTTTACTTCAAAAAAATTATTTATTTTTGATTTTGAAATCTGTTATTAACTGTATCCAATTGTATTCAAGTGGAGTTCTTGTTCACAAAAATAATTCCAATAATATTTTTAGTGATACTTTTCCAGTGAAAATGGAATACATTTACAACACAAAGAAGGCCCACTCTTACCAGATATCTGGTGGGATATGTCAAAAGGAATAACCTTAAACAAGACGGAAACTGAGAAACAAGACAAAGGAAACAGGTACTAGAATATTTCATTTAGTGACTATATGACAAGTCCATCAAAGACCATTATTTATAGGTCACTTTCCTGTCAGCTGTAGGATTTCTGGCCCTAATCATGAGAGTCAACACAGACTTCCGAATAAAAACTTCCAACATGATAGAGATAATTGCGAGCAAGAAAAAAGATACATGACCATGATTTACTTCCTCTCTTACATTTAAAATCATGAGATATTTTGATAATAATTCCTTGTCATTAACACTGCTGTTTTCTGTTGTCACAGACAACATGAAAAAACATTTCTTTAGCAAGGTCTTGAGCCTAACTGAAGCTGAAATTCAAGTCAGCAAGTCACTTAAAGAAACTATATGGTTAAATCTATAATTTTGTTATAATACTTTGTTTCTACTCTATGCAAACTTGGAGGACTTTTACCTCTCCCATCAGTTTTGCTCTTCAACACACACACATTTCATTTGCCCTTCTTCTATCTTTGTTGGAATTAAAAGGGAAAAAATGTCTTTCTTTTGTTCCTGGTTTTGTTTGATGTGAAGATACTTGGAAAACACCAGGCTGTCCATGGGAATATGGTCCAAGCAAACTGGCTCACACTTCTGTTCTGGTGTAAAGTTACACAAAGAGGGCTGGGGCTGTGGGGCAGGTTTGGAACAAACTTCTGTTCCAGTGTTTGGGCAGAAAACTGAAAACATCCTAGGTCAGCCTGGAACAAACAAACAGAGAAGTGTTTCTTTCCCCAGACAGGCAAAAAATCGTGTAAAATCCTAACAAAGGCAATCCAGAACCTTCCACCTACAAAACACCAAAGGAGGCATTTTAAACTTATTTTTAAAAACAAAAGAAGAATAAAGATGAAAACCAGATGCCTATAAACCAAATCAAGAAGCTGGCCAACCTCTCTCTATTCTAAATGTAAGTCAATTGCTGCCACCTTCCCTGGTTGGTTATACTGCACTCTGATTTTCAGCCTCAAATGGCTTTTAAGTGTCCAGTTTCCTGTATACACAAGCAATACTGCAGGACTGATACAAATTGCCTCTGAAATATGGATGATCCAAATATTATGTTGCTCACTAAGAACAGTAAAAATATTATTTTATTATTTTCTCTGAGCTAGAGAAACAAGAGGGCAACTTTTTCTACCTCCAGGGAATGCCCCAAAACCCATGACACTATCTAGGGGGCAGCAGACTTGAATTAGTACATCTTTTATATGTTCAACCTCATTATAGTTAGTGTGGAGAAAGAGATGACAAAGAGACAAAGTAGAAAAGTGCCATTCAGTTCTGACATTTCAGAAAAAGGAATCTTCCAGGAAACTTGCGTTAGAATTTCTTAATTATTTCTTTGTTCACTTGTTCCTTGCAATCTGGCTTTAGATTTGGACTTGGGCAACGTGCCTTAGGTTGCAATATAATGTTTCTTCCTACTGACAGCATCTCTAGGTCACTGAGGAAACTTTTGACCATGCTCTGATGACTATTTTGCATGATTTCTGAAAACACTCACTCCTAATATTAATTCATGTTTGAATACAGAGGTTCACAATGTTGTTTTAAAAGCACTTGAGAACAAGTAAGAAAATAAATTTACACAGTGAAATAAACCATACAGAAGTTTTTATATTAAGCTTTAGAGTTAAGACATTTATGTTTACTATCCCCTATAAATTCTGTAATAAGCATTCCGTAAAACAAAGCCAAAGACCATTTAAGGAAATGTACTGCTTCCATACGACAGTGTTATGTTGGTGTAAAACCCAGATGTTCTGACACAACATCAAACAACCCTGCTAACTTCTCTTTTAAGTGCCCTGTAAACTCCCTCTTGTAAGCTGGATAACTCCTGAAAACCTTTGCAGTATAAGGACCCTTGCATGAAAGTGCTAATATTCAAATCAATATTAATTTAATCCATTGGCTTAAAAAAAAAAATCCATGTAAATGCCTAAAAGTTACAGAAGTGTAATATATATTAGAAACTACTTATGAGCCTCTGTATGTTTCAACCAAAAAACTGGATAACAGTAAAAAAAAAGAAATTGTCTTCTTGAATGAAGACAGTTTCCACCATCTTTGTTATAAAACAACTAAGAAGTATATCTGGAAAACTGCTGGTAGACCTCTACCTTCTGACTAATAAATGTGATTAGGCTAACTAAAGAAACTATCAGATGTTACAAAATAGTTAATTTTTGACAGTAGCAAAATAATGCAGTGTGAACTAATGTAAGCCAATGTTTAAGCTACCAGTTTTTCCTCACAGACATGGATTGCACAGAAGCAACTGGAGAAGTGGACCTTAATTTAGCAGGTACCTTTTAAAAACATTTTTTCAGGCCCAGATATGTTGTGCCTTTACTACCAGGGCATTTTCTTTCACTTAAAGAATGTGCTTTAACTCTACCTAAATGAAAGCATAATTATTCAAAACACATTTATATTCACAGGAGTTGTCATACCATGCATTCTTAGTAAATATTTATTTGGAGAAAGAGATGTAACTCATGTGTGAAGAGGTTCTATGGTTAAAAATAAGACCCAAGAGCTGTTTCTAGTTTTTCATCAAAGATGGCCTTGCAGAGATCCAGTGCTCACAATGCACATAATTAAGTGACAGAAATTTAAACAAAGTTTATTCAGGAGAAGGGTTTGACCACACAAGAATTTGAACATAACAACAGCCACTTGTTTATTTGAAAAGATTCATTTCAAATGCTGGTTATAGTAATCATCAAAAGAAAAATCCCATTTAGCCATCAAAGGCCATAATGAAGAACAATCATGCAGTACATGGATGTTCTATATTTGGGTTCAGTTTCCTCCAGAAAATCACACTAGATATAAGTTTTTTAAATAAAAGCCAGGATTTATCTATGTTGTCTCAAGATTTATTGATTCATTAAGTGATAATTTCGAACAAGCCTTTTCCTCAAAAACTCTCATTAATAGTTAGGAACAGGTGATTCAACAAGAACAAAAGAGACTTAATTTTCCTATCCAAGAAATACCACGTACAATGTGCACTCTGTAAAATATCTTCACCACTTGCTAGCCCAAGCACTTACAAAGATATACCAAGCATCGTGGAATTATCCCTGGAAATATGTCATCACGTAAAATAATTATCTATGATGGCTGAGTTATTTTCCAGTAAGCTGGAAAATACATGTAGAAAAATAATGTGCATTATTTACCAGTTTTCATAATAATAAACTGTCTCTTGAAATTGGGAGAAGGTCTGAGCTCATAAAATGGGACATGCCTACCCACATCCATCTCCAAAGGCAAGGTGACAAGAATAAGTCCTGAGGCAGGAGCAAGACAAGACCTTTCTGTTCCAATTGCCCTTCCATGTCAACCTATCAGAAGGGAAAAACTTAGTATTTTCTGACCTACATTCTAAGGCCCTCAGTTTTACTCGGAAAATAACTTAAAATCATGGGTTTGCACTCAGGAATATGCTGTAATTTACTTAAAACTTGTTGTCTCTTATAGGAATTACTTGTTTATATGATATTAGATCAAACAAGCACTAAACATCTAAAACATCCAGACACAATCTCTTTAGACACAATCTCTCTGCAGCCAATTTTAAAATCCCTTTCTTCTACCTAGCTGCTCTTTGGTTACAACACACAGACTCTGCTTCTATACTGAAACACAAAAAGGTGAAAATTCCCACTAATAGTTTCATAATGGGCATCTAATTGAACACTACTCACCAGCCTTGCCCATGACTGCTATTGAACACATGTGTGATCAATGCTGGGATTCTAGTGCAGAGTCCTACAAATTTCAAGAGAAAAATGGAGAAGGAAGAAAAATAATACCATCTTCAATATCCTAGACTGGATGTTTGATTGACATTAACAAAGCAATAAAATAAAATCCCTTGCCTGCCTATCTTTCCAGTTAAGCTTATCATGATAACAGGCTGAAAGAAATTTCTGACGGAAAGAATTTCATTGAATAGGAACATGTGTGCAGAGCCTTTGAGACCATCAGAAGAATGACAGCAGAACACAATTGGGAGAAACTGCCCAGGGAAACAAAGATGTTCTAAAAATCATTTTGTGCAAACAGCAGCCTGAGAAGTTTATAGACAAAGGCAAAAAACTGAGATGCTGTAGATAGAGAATGGAGGAAAGGACAACTGACATATTCTGCAGGTAGAAAGCAAGCAATTAGTATTGAGAACATTCAAGGTATTCTATGCTTAATGGTTAGTTATTTTAGGTGTTAGGGGGCATTTTCTGATTTGGGTTTTTTTTATCTAGTGAACTTCATTAGCCTGTTTTAGGAGCTTTATTGCAATTGGCTGTGCAAGAAAGAAATTCCCTACTTTATGCCTTTTGTTTCCAGAGAATTTCTCCTTCTGATTCTTTCTGGTCCAATTTATATTGAGGTCACTTTCTCAGAAACACAATGCTGAGTTCCTAATGCTAAATGGAAAGTCTAATGACTTCATTAAATTATTTATAATGGCTTAATCCCCTTTTAAAGTTAGAGATATCTTTTCATAACCTGAAAGTACTGATTGGTAGGCTGGTAGAAAATAAACCGCAGTCTGTTGCAACAGGTATTTTGCAGGAGAACTGATACTGATTTTATTCTATGTCCTAAATGCAAAAGAGCTTAGAGACAAAATAAACTACTTCCCATAAGTATAATTCATAGGGAGTAACTCTATTCAGTAAGAGATAAAGAATATCTAAATAAAACATCAGTTCAACAAGTTTTTTCCAGACACATCTCATTTAAATTTAAATTTTAGACAGACAAAATACCAACTTGAGTGGAAAGCAAATGTTTTCATCTGAGCATCAGTGAAAATTTAATGTTCCCCTTGGGTTTGCTAATAACGACAGCAGCTTTTTGTTTTTGTTGGGTTTTTTGACTGGATCAAAGCCAAGTTATATTTTTTAAGAAATTGTGAGGTTTTTTCCTTGCTCTGTAACAAAAAATTTCCCCATCTGGGACAAAAAGCCACAACAAATGTTGTATACATTAGCGTCAAATTCAAGGGCAAAAACACAAAATAAAATTGTTAAAGTAATAATGTATGTAAAACCATCAAAGCTAAGCAGCAGTGAAGATAGCACACAAAGTCACTCCTTGGGTTTTCCGTTTCAATTCCATGCCTGTACCATACTTACATATTCACAGCAAGCTGCAAAGACAACTTCTAGTTGTAAGGTAAAAAAGACTCAAGATGTGATGTGTTCTCAGCCACACCACAGGGGGAACTTTTTGTTCTGTTAGAGTTCAGGACTAAAACCCAGCTGTCAACTCGAGTGGATATCTCATGGGCTTCAGAAGGAACTGTACCTGTTAATGCCAAAGCTTCCTATGGCCAGGGACATGACGCACGTCAGAGGAGCAATTGTAACTATGAGTCAAAAACCCAGGGGAACCTCAGCTGAATGCGCTGGGCAGGAAGGGACTCTGTTGGAAAGTTCTTAAAGTGAAACATTAAACCAGCTAAATCATAACACTTGCTAAATTCTCCACTGGTAGCTAAGATAATAAAATAGCTTCTTTTTTAAATAACCAACCCACATTTTCTTGTGTCAATGTCCTTCCAGCCTTAATTTTTTCTTTTTAATCCTATTTCCTTGTTTGAGCATAATTACTTTTATGAAAGCTGATTATGTATCATGTCCTATCCAAGCATTTGATAAGATTCCTGTCTGCAGCAAAATGGGTGTCTGCTTTACAGTAGTTTTTTTTTGCAGAAGAACACATATCTCCTACAGTTGGAAAAGGCATTACTGGGTTCAGTTTTCCCATAGTCCAGCCCTACATGCAGATCATAGTCACATCCATGCTGGCAATGTTTCTGGTTACAGGTAAATTTTCTGTCATAGGAGTCTGACCATGTTCAGGAAAGTCTCCTGCACCCCTATTTAATCCATATTCAGAGTATAATTCCACAATGTGATATCTCCAGCAACAGAATTCCTGTAAGCATTTCCCAGGTTAAACCCATTAATTCTCCTTCAGATATTAATTTCCTTCTGCCCTCCAACTTTCTACACCTTACCTATGCTGTAGCAGTGGCACGTAACACCATACTGTATAAAACATGTGACTGTCACAACACAGAAATGACAGCTACGTGTGAGTGCAGCTGCAAGGTGCCTTGGAAGCATTCAGAAACCATAACCAATCACAAATCCTACTTGGGCAAGCAGCAGTTTTCAAGCCATCCACAAAACACAAAGCAACACACAGGTAAAGGCTGGTGGCCATGGATCCATCAGCCATCACACTCACAGGCTCCACACACACAGACAGTCAAAGGTGCAGATGGCACACAGCTTCCTGCACTACCTTCCTATCCCCAGTGGACATTTTCAGGCAAGGGAGAATCTTCTCTTTAGGTTGCTTCTCTTCCATGACAGCCACTTTGAGGTCTTCTGCCTACCAGCTCAGGACACACCCCCTCTCCAATTTCATTCATAGTCATCATGAAAAGAGCTCTTCATAATCTTTTAAGAACTCAATATAAATGGCTTTACCAGCTTAGGCTTCTCAATATAGTGTCTTCACCTAAAACTTGCCATTTCTTTACCTCAGCAAAATACAGGCAAATTTATCAGACAAAATTAGGTGAAGAGCTATTTCAGTTTTATTTCTGGTGGTAAAGTATGAACCATGAGGCATTACAGAGTTCATGTCAGTGGCTCAAAAAGACAGGGCAGACAGGCATGAAAAGAAACCTTTTACAGTAGAAATAAGGTTTAGCAGTAGTTCTTCATGTTGAATAGAGGCTCAATGGCAAGAAATCCTTTTATTATAAAATATAAGAAGGTCACGACCTAAGCACAAAATAGCAGGGATATTTCTGGCTGAAATGACTAGAAAATGGAGATGAGGCTCCTGTGACATGGATATTTCTAAAGTTTGTGGGGTTTTTTTAAATTTTATTCAGAAATGCAATAAACATATTATAAATTTTTTTCCTGGCTGAAATGCAATAAATAGAACCTTAGATTGTATTTATTTCTCCTACAGAAGACTTCATTTCCAGCCTAACAGCGCATGTAAGAAATTAATATAATTTGTGTAAAATGCTACCCCTAGAAAGGGTATTTGCATGGGCTGATTCCAATAAAAACACACTGCTGTCTAAGCAGTGATAGATTTGAGCAGCTGTATAATGCATTGGGATATGTTTGATCACTGACTTTAAGGATGTTATGGCAAAGCTTCAGTTAAATACAGTGACTTCATCTCAATCTTTGCCAATTTAGCACTTTCACAACTTTTATTAGGGGTTTGTGATCTGACATCTGCTAACTAGTTACAGTTCCACTGGCCAATGGAACTCAATGTCTCAGTTCTGAAATGATGTGGGAATTCTCCAGCTTCTGACCAAATAACTCAAACTTCCCCACTCCCCACCCCTAAAATATTCCTAGGACAGAATAATAACTTAATATGAAAATTACTTAAAGATAATCAAGTACAGAGAAGCTCATGAAACTGACCTATCCAACTCATCAGCCCTTCAACCATGTGGAGCAATATCCCTCAATGGATGGGATAGATATTACTGTAATATAACTTTGTTTGGTAGTTCTCAATAAAATTTCCTTAGAATAACTTCTCCTAAAAAAGAAATAGATACATAGAATCTGGCACTAGACTAAAGGATAAACCATATAATAGTCTAATAACTAAGAAGGTTTGCAATAAAAAAAACCTCAAACAAACATTACTGTTTCTCACATGACTCTGTTAGCTCTTTTTGTTTCTGAGAGTTAGCCTCTTAGTTATTGATAAAGGGGATGGTGGGGAAAACAGCTCCCTCTCCCACAGGAGGTAAGCTCTAAAATTGTTTTAAAATTTAATTCTATTCACTTTTGATCGCTGTGGCTTAGTTCCAAATACAGAATACAAATAACTATTGACTCTATTTTGCATCATAGAAATTGAAGACCATGCATGCCAGATGTTTTCCAAACAAAGTTTTCTTGGAACTTCTGGCTAATTTCTAGCAGAAATTTAAAAAATCATGGCATCCATACAGTTCAACCTAAAAACATCTGAGCAAAATTTTAATGAAAATGAGAAGATTAGAAAAATCTATTTGCATCTCTCAACAAGACTGCAAGATCCAAGAGGCTTGTTTGTTGCTTTTCCCCCTAGACATTGATGGTAGATATTTCAGAATAATTTTTTTCCTATTTTATCGTGACCTTTTGGGTGCCCATTCTTAAGCAGAAAAACTTGAGACTCGTGCTTTAAACACCAACAGCTGATCAATCTCCATTTTACTGAAAAACATAGCTCCGAGTTATCTGCTCGTAGCCTCAAAGTCCAGATGCTCTGCTGCTCATTGTCCAGTCAGAGGCAGATTTTAAGGCTAAAATACAGGCCATGGAAAATCTTTTTCAGTAAAATGGATACAGTTATCTTCTTATCATTTTTTAAGTCTCAGTTTTATACTTCATAACCTGATTAAATGTCAGACTGACATGGTGGGGCATAACAGATAAAAAAAATTGGAATTTGTTAGGATTTCAAAACTCCTTTCCTGTATAGAGCAAGAATAACCCAGACATTTCTGACTGGGAAAGATGGCCATCTATTTCATGCAAGATATAAACACTTGAGTTGCATTAAGCAGTAATATTTAATGTAGAAGTGCCAGCAATTTATTCTTTAAATAATCATATACATGCTTATTACTTATAGAAACTTAGTGCAAAAATAGTTGTGTACTGTTTCAAATGGGTAGGCACACTTTTTCCTGAGACATCTGCATTGACAAATTAATTCTTACATCTGTGTATTGATTGTTGGATAGTGAACTGAGATTTAAGTATTTGCTGAGATAAGTTGTCATGTGAATCTGAGTCTTTACATGTGCAATTCATTTATGTGGCCTCAAATTTTCAAGGGGGAATTATTCAGGGAAAACTGCCTGAAAAACATTCTTCAGGCAATCATTTTAGTTCCTTGGGAATACATAAATGATACCATAACGTTCAGATATTATTGTTCAGATGGCCTAGGATACTGATCCAGCATGTAAGGCTTTACAGTAAAGAGAAGAGTTATTGTCTGTCTGACCTAGAAGCAGAAGCTCCTTTAAACTGAATAGACTTTAAAACTTCTCTTTTACCAAGTTACACAAACACAGATGATTTGGCTTCTGGATAATGAATGACAGCCAAAGAATACTGTACTCAGGGACTTCAGTGTGGGGTGGAGTTAAAGTGTTCAGAGTACTGCTGTTGCACTGTAGTGGAGCTAGCTCTGCATGGGAAGATGGCCCTGGCGGATTCTGCAGGAAGAGATAAGGTTTACTTGTATTGAAAGTTTGTGAAAAATGTTGTCGTTTGCATGGGTTTTATGGCTGCTTTCAACTTTTGATCCATATGTCTTAAAAATCCAATGGAAAGGCCAAAGATGTCAGTAACATTTTCATTTCTGAATGTCTTAAGGATGACTTGTTTTTAGTCAAAACTAAGCATAACAGAAGTGGTCAATATTGACTGCTGCACAGTCATTTGCTATTTAACTTCCTAATAATCTGCTACATTTCTAATACTCTACATTGTAATACCTAACTGGGGATAGAATTTTGTTAAGACTAGTTATGAGGTAGCTTTAGAAACTTAACTTTAAAAAAAAATTGTCAGGCTAAATGAGCAAAATAACTCCATGATAAACAAAACCAAAAGTCCCTGATTCCTCAGAGAAAATAATTTGCATTTTGTGAAACAAAATAAGAAACTGAAAAAGCTTTTCTCATCCCAACTAAGCAGCTAAGACCACTTCAAAAGCTGTATCAAATGTCAGTATCACATTAATAGGCTGCTTAAAAAGACATGGACAAGTTACACAGTTCCTTGTGGTCTTCTCTTGTCAGAAAAAAGAAGTGTGTCTTCAAAATTTTTGAGACTGTCTGGCAGAAATAAATTTCAATTATTTATCTCTTTGTTCTGTCCTCTTATGAAGCCAAATATAATTTATTTCATGGCTCATAAGACATTACTCAGCTAAGTTTTCCATCATGGGAGTAATTTAATTTCTTGGGTGTTCTATGTTACAACAGATTTAATTTTACTGTGAGGCTCTTCAGTGGTAACAAGAATAAAACCTGTTCATAGCTGCAAGTGACAGGCACTAAATGTAGGTCAGATCAGCAGCTGGGGTAGATTTCTATAGCTTAATTGATATAAATGGAGCTACTTTACTGAGTGGTCACTGCTGAGTACTTTCTGGTCTTTGAAGAATTGAACCTGACAACACTGACAAGGTGACCAAGTTAAGCTCATACCTAACGATCTCAAAATGGCTCCTGTTCATCTACAACTCATTAAGTTATTTCAAAACTATTTAGAAAACACTCGCAAATTTTAAAGCTATGTGCTTTTTCAAACAACAGTCTGCAAGAAATTACAAAACATTGAAAACACAAATATTTAAATACCAGACTTCTAAACCTGTGTTTTGCTCCCTTTGCTTTGATATTAGCTACAATAAAATGAATAATGTTCATATTTCCCTCTTCCCTTTCTCTTTTTAAGATGTCTCCATACTTTCAGTACACAATGGCAAAGTTTCAGAAGTGGGGTTTTTTCCACTTTTTCCCATAATTATTTTTCTAAGTTTGGCAAAGTTTTGAAAACTCAAAATAAAAGGCAACATATATAAAACAGTCCCAGATGACATAATTTCTTCTTTTTTAATGAGGGAAGAAAGGGAAAACAAAAGTTAAAACTGAAAACACAGGGTCTAAAAAAAAAAATTGGTACATTCTACTGTTGTTTCCCATTAAAATACAGAATTAAAAGTCATATTTATCAAGATATTTTTAAAAAATAAGTCTGTACTATTTAATGAAAAATTCAGTTACTTTTTCAACTCAATCTAATTTAGCCTGAAATATTCTGTAAATATTCCTGAATATTTACAAATATTACAGAATATTTACAAAAATATTCCTAAATTGCTATGAAAACCAACCACATACACCAGCAAAATTGAAAATTATGACTGTATCAGTGTCCAAATGGAGTGCTAATCTGTGAAGAAGATACTAGTCAGTCAGGTACTTGATCAAATTGAGTGCTTGATCCCTTCACCATTTGTATTTTAGTTCTCACTTGCTTAAGTAATGATGAGATGAAAAGAGACTAAATAATGTTTCCTTAACTCCAACAGAAAGAAATGTTTTCCTTCTAGTTGTACATAAAATATTCCTTGTTTTAATTCTAAGGGCAGCACCTTTATGACTCTTCCTGAATTTTAGGCACTTGCCTCAGTTGCACTACTGGCAATTCAGAAAATAGTCATTCTTTGGCTTGGAAATTGAACACACTCCGTCTGCCAGGCATCTGAATTTCCAGTGCCAAAAGCCATCATGCCTTTTTTACAGGAATCCAGTATAGAACTTCACTTTGTGACCAGTCTACACCGCAACAAAAGGTTTATGCTGGGATTTGTTCAAGAGAGAGAGCATGGAAAGTTGACACTTCATCTGCTGTGACACCACATACAGATGTGTCACTTGCATACCACTACAGATGCATCATTTTCTGTTTGAACATGAGAAGTACCCAAGTGTGTATATACAGAAATTATATAGCTACGTACCCTAAAGACCTAGTAACATAGATAATTTTTGGTGTAAATAATTTCAAATTTGTCAAGGTATTACGAGGTATTCCCTCTGTGTTGAGGGAAAAAGCAACATCTTTTATGGCCATCAAATGAGCTGATAACAGAATTACCAAGAAAAGCAAAAGACCATCCTGTCTTTCCAGTCTAGGCCCTAACTGAAGTAATACTACTTTTTCTTTCTGTCCAGAATTCTATCTTTAAAAATGAGAATTGTATTAAAAGTGGACAGCACTTGCCCTCATTTTTACAGCAGATTTAAATTAAAAAACAGTTATTGCTATAGGGCAAAGAGCCATCAGCACCTCTGTAACTATTTATATGGATTGAAAGAGGAAGAGTAAGCTGTTATCCACCTCTTCTGCTCAAACATTTATCAGATGATAAGCTAAATGCCTAACAACATGCTTGCCTTCCCTGCAGCAGATGTGGAGTAAACTGTGTTTTCCAAATGCATGAGTGTGAGCTGCAGAGGAGACTCAGCTGTCCCAGCAGGCTGTTGTAAAGGAGACTAAAGCTTTTGTCTGTGGCAGTGCTTAACTGATCTCTGCAAAGGAAAACAGTAACATTCTCTAACCAGGAATGCTGAGATCTTCACCAGCCATTTTCAAGCATGGCAGCAAAACCTGGTGATGACAGCTCTACATTTTCTGACAAAATGTTGTTTTGAATAAAAATGCCAGCTCCTTGAAAATTAACTACCTCCCAGAAATATGTCATTTGCAACAAAATTCCTGTGAAAAACAGGCAGGTCTGATCATAAATGTACCTGGTTTCCTTCTAGATTACCTCTTCAATTCCTCTAGTAAATTACTCAAGACTCCAAAGCCTGAAAAAAGGTTTCTACCTTTGGGGCTTCAGAACTGCTCCAAAAATGGGCTCTCTAATATGACAAGTGCTTCATAAGGACCATTGTTCAAACATTTCCTGTGCTGCTCCTATTTTCACAAAATCTTGTAAAAGCAGCTGAAAAAAATGTCTTGATTTCCTCAAAACAAAATCTTGCACCTTCTACTCCTGCTGAAATGTTACAACCTTATTCCACAGTTCTATTTGAGAAGAAATTTTTATGCTCATATGTATAATTCAGGAAACAGTGATTCTGGCTCTGAATTAACCTAGAATCCTAGACTGTGGCTAGCACAGGTTCTTCCCGTGGGAACATTTTGCTATATTTCATAAACAAGATAAAGTTTGGATGTTTTGCAAACAGTTTCTCCGGATTGAGTGAGTTCGGGCTTGGCCAATTGTGCCTAGGGGGAGGTCTCGGGCTGACCAATCTGGGGCACTTCTGTAGACTCTCTATATATGGAATTCAAAACAATAAAGTTCCTTTTCTCCTCTCTTTCCTTGTCTGAGAACTTGGGTCAGTCCTCAGCTAGCCGCTCAACAGCGACACTAGACCATTCTCAAAATGACTGGGAGTGCTTAAAATACGTCTCCATAGAGTAAAACAACAAAACAAAAAACCAACCAACCAAAAAAAAACCTAACACGCCCCCCCAAAAAAACCCAAACCAAACAAAAACAAAAAAAAACCCAAAAAACCCAAAACAACAAAAAAACCCCCTCAATTCATATGTTAAAGAATCTGAAATGTAACTGACATAGAAATCCTTGGGCCTGGAAAATTTCAACTGCAGGCTCCCAGCATACTAAAGACTCAGAGATATAAAAGTTGCCTTCAAAAATTTGTTCATGCTTCAGTGCATTATAAATGCCTCTCGTTACTCAAAATAACAGTATAGCAGAGGTTTTTAGGCATAAATCCAGATTGAAGTTGCAATAAAAAGTCAATGTTTGCATAATACTCTGTCAATTCTCGATAAGCGCATTTCTTAGGGATTCTTGACAATGTGTAGGAACACAGAAATATGAGATTGGTTCAATGCACATTTTATTTTTAATCATTGTCCAACTATAAAGCTATTTTATATATGCAATAAATCATAGCTCTTTCCTGTATAGGTGATCCTGTCCCTTTTACTTCAGGAAAAGTTATATAGTGCTCTCTGTAGGATACAAATTGAATGTGCAGCAAGACAAAAATAAAAGGATCAATATTATCATTTCCCACAGGTTTATAAGGATTTAAAAGTAATAGTTCTTTCAAAAGTGGAACAGACTTTAATAGCTTAGAGCAAAATGCCTACATGTTATTTGAAACCTTGCTGGTTTGTGAATATTGATCCAATATAATTTTTGTATGTGCTCCTATGAATAATTTATAAATGCCTCAAGCAGTAGCTAGATGCTTCTGATGAAGAAAAATAAGACTGTGAAATATATTTTAAATGGATTGGATGCTGAAGTACAAGGTCATCTCCAAGTGTGTTCAAAGCTTGGGAATACACAAATACAGAAAGTGTCACAGAGTATTCATTTTATATGCGATATCATTAAAAATGTGGTAGCAGAGAGTCTAAAGACATTAAGATGCGAATTAGGGGTTTCGAAACCTCTTGCCTCTCTGTTTAGGAATGCAAGGACAAATCATTTGGATACGGGTCCCAAGAGCAACCTTCAGTGATGTAGTGATGAGAACAGCATCTGTAGTGATGACAGCAAAACCTGCCTTCAATGAGCACACTTTATAAAATTAAATATTTCAATAAACCCCAAAAGACTCACAGCATTTTAAGCACTTCTGCACAGATCAAAACATAGAGGGACTAATTTACTGAACATTGGAAGTGGGACTGCCTGCCCTGCCTAGATACTCTGAGCACACTGCACTGAATGATGCTGTATGATGGGAGACACTCAGAGCCATTTTGGTACCAGCAGTGTGTTCTGGTGTTCCTGCATGCCACACAGGACAGCCAGCTACCTCTGACTACCCCACTGGCATTGCTAAATTGCTGGGCTGGGCTGGGGGACCAAATACTTACTGTCAGGCTGACTTCCATGATATTTGTTCCAGTTTAAGAGAAAATGTGTGGTGAAAATCAGTTTAGTAACTAAGTAACTGTGAAATTTTCCTAAGCATCTGATGCAAAACTAAAAAAACTAGGCAGAATCCTGCCAAGTGCTGACCTGGAAACCACTGTTCAACTGCTGCCTGTGCCTACATTTGTTGAAACTCTGTTGGAGCTTTGAGCTGTATTTACACTGCCACAGTGGAGTATCCCTTGCCCATCTCCACAGCAACCCAATGTGTTTCTAACCCTTTTCATCTGGACTCCATTCCAAGGGGAAATACAGATGTAGCATGTTAAGGAAATGGAGGGGCTAACAAGAAGATAATATGTGCTGGTGTCCTAAACATATAGAAGCTGCCAACACAACCTGCTGCAATTTCTTTTTTTCCAGCCTGCTCAAAATTAATATGCCATTGTGTCTTAAAACATCCTCCATGTCCCACTGCAAGAGCACACAAGACCCATTCAGCAGGCTCCTTCCCCTTTTACACACTGCGTATCATGACTGCCAGACACCATTTGACTAACACTTCTCTATGAATGGCCTCTTCACAGACTTGGAAACTAAATTTATTAATGTTTCAAATTTGATCTTAACAACTACTTTGAGGTGGGTTGTAAAGAAGAAGAAAAAAAAAGAATAGGAAAATTAGTATTACTCCTGTTTCCAGCTGGAGTAGATTTTAGACAATCAAATTTCAATCAAAACCATAATTGTATCTATGATTTTTTTTTTTTTTAATCAGACCCATGTAGGTACAAATACAAGCTGAATCAGAAAATATGGTATTTCAGATCCCAAAATGACTTGGTTTTAATTGTAAATAATGCAAGAGTCATGCATGCCTTGGTGCAAAAGGAACTATTACAGAGCAATATTTAAAACTCTACCAGGAAAATTATGTGTAAAGGAAATTTTGACAGGATTTAGCTAGCAAATGAACTTTTTCTATACCCATCAGCCAGAATCACTATTGGCCACACTCTGGTTGCCAAAAGGATTATATACTGGTGAAAGAATATGCCAATAATAACAGCCTGAGTAGGGCTAGAAATCATTAGTATGCCCTGTGTGCTGCTGAACACACAAATACCATTAAAAGACTAATCAACTTACAAAACAGAAAATATTCTTTTTTAAAGGTGCAATATCACACACATCTAACTGAAGTTTAAAATTAGCCTTTATTTCAGCAAGTTTTCCACTGAAGAGACCACAGTTTGACAAGATCAAGTGTTGTGAATGTGTATAGATTGCCATATATGCCTACCTCATGAGCTCTATCTTCTACTCCAGAGACACACTTTTCTGATATTTATTGCTTTTATTGTGTTCCAGAAAACTGCACATCTCCCAGGACACTAGGTTTCTAGATTCTAAACCTCAGAACACAATATTTATCAAATATGGATATAGAACAAAGTATTATGAATTTAACATCAGGGCAGCTTAGCAGGTACTTCTCATTAGCAGCTTTAGAAAAGTGGAAAGGGAAATATGATTTATGTTCAATATTTATACTCATATAAGCACCTTCTAATACAGCTTCCTTCTACCAGATATTTGTCCTGATAATCTCAGTAGAGAAAGAAGAGTGTTCGAAGAAGATTGTTTAGATTCCTCATAAAATTGGGTTTTGGTTTGCTTTTCTTAGACACAAGGACACAATTGAAGAGAAACATAGGCTCACTGGCCAGCTCATGTATTGACTGCATGTTTGAAAACAGAAGATTGAAAACAGAAGATTGAAAAGGGATTACTTTTAGACTCAGAAACAGGAGGTATTGTAATGGAGGGGTCATGTTTCAACTGCACTCTTATGTACATCCCTCCAGAGAGATCCAACCACCACCTGGAATGCTTGCTCAACCTCCAAGAACTCAGCAATTTCTTATCAACAACAGCTGCTGCAGAAAAACCCGGAGATGGCGAAGGGATATCTACTTCCATGTTCTGCAAAACTCCCTGTGAACTATTTACCAGCACTGCTGTCCAGGTAGCACCACCACTCCACAGTGCACCACCACTCCACAGCTGCACAGAGGCTGCTGAGGAAAGAAGGGCAGGACACATGTTGGTCTCTGCTTAGTGTTTGAGATAATTTTCTTCTGCCTTTTGCAGAAGGGCTGGAGTGTTTCTATTAGCCAGCCTAATGTCCATGATAAGGAAATTTTAAAGCCATAGGCTGTCAAAGCTACCAAGGACAGTCTGCAATGAGAGGCTGACCAGTGCCACTTATATTTAGGGGCTTTGAAGACACCGTGCTTCAGCCTTCATATTATGAACCATGACTATTTGCACAAGTGCTCTTAATAAAACTCTACCTCCAAATTCACAATAGCAGCTAATAAATTAATAACATAACATCTACGTTATTTTTGGGCCTTTTCTACAAGGCATTATTCCGATAAACATAGTTGTAAGCCATTCTCACAGAGGCTAACATGAGAAAGAAAACAGGCACAAGTAATTATGGAGAAACATCTGAAAAAAGTGCCAAATGCTATTGCAGCCCAGCGTGCCTGTGTGGGAGAAGGTAACAGAGAGGGAGGTGCTGCTGAAGCCATTTCTCCTCAGTTAGGAAAGAACACAGAGTTACTGGCTGAAAAGTCGTACAGATGGGCTTCCATAATGGGAAAACTGGCACTGACATTAACATTCAGAGACCAGAGCACAGTGGACTTCTTCAGGAAGGAGGGAGAAAGAAGAAGAGTTCTAAAAAGGAGGTTCAGTGCAACATTTAGATTTTTATCTTTTTAATTAGAATACAGGAAATAGTTACACATCCTCCTTTTCTTCTAATCACGCAATACAACATTAAAGAAATAAGATTCAAAGTTGTACTAAGGGTTTTCCTACTTCTTCTTTCTTGTTTTTCATTGTGTCTTCAGTAAAAATATGATATCAATTATACAGTAAGCCTTTCTCTCAGAAGTGCTATTTAACATGGTACGGTTAGGAAACATATATCAGACACTCTGGTATTTCCACAGAAATAAATACATACTGAAGTAGTATCACAGAGCATTAGAAGGGATAAACTAATAGTTTAAGCAAGCTTCTGAATGTTTTTTGAGTTTGGGTCTCTTTTCCTCACCTAATCTGTGTCAACAATATTAACTAAAAACAGATCTACAAATATTTACCATGTAAAGCAGAAACACATGCAAGACACTTCAGAAAGCTCTGTTCAGCAATCCAATATTTGTTTTATTCAGTTCAACACCGATACACTGGGATCTGTGCCAAGGTTATGCATGTTGTTGAATGAATCCCAAAGTGTCCTTTTCCGCTCTGTTTTGAATCCCCATTAGTATAGTTCACTGCAACAATAAACCTCACCCGCTTCTCACCCGTCTGGCTCCCCGTGGAGCAATACACACTTTACTCAAGAACTCACATCTACACAGAAACACATTGATAATGCATTCCCAGCAGCAGACTGGCAATCATAGCAGGCAAAAAATAATTAACACAAGTAATTTCAGATGGAAACAAGATAGCAAACACATACAGCAGACAGGTTCTCTCTTTCAAAACACCAGCAAACCCATCATGTAGGTAGGACTGCTAGCAAGAGAAGAATTTGACACAATTACTATGACCTTGGGGAAACCCAAGGGTGATGTGTTTTCCCATGTTTCAGAAAATATAGGTGAAACCTATGTCATTAGTGGAACTGGATAGTTCTAGCAAGAATGATTTTACAAGCTGATTTCATCAGCACAGAGGCAAAACCTGCCTCTTTCATACAGAAATAAAAGCAGAAGAACTAGTAGAGCTCATCTTTTCAAGATGAGTATGTGTATATCACATGGTCTATTCCACGCTCTGCTATTTTCACCACCAAGTACCCAATAGCTGATGAGCTGCCAAGTAGCCTGTGGGCAAGGATTGCCCCCTCCCAGGTCATACCATCCAGAAGTCCTAAGGATTCTTGAATGTTACAAGTCCTGCAATAGCAGAATAAGTTCATGCTTGTTCCACTCAAAAAATCTGATCAGAGAGGTTTATTTGCCTGCTATAAATAAGAATGTTTCATCCACCCAGTATGTTTCAGTGTTATCATCACTTATATTAATACATGATGCATAAAAAAACTTCACCTGCTGATATAAAAAATAACTGTCATAAACCAAACACACTGCAAAATCTGCTTTCTTTATAATAAAGAGAAACTCCACCCTCACCCATTGCCAACTGGCAATTTTTTTGTTCTTTCATTTGAGAACATATGAGCTCCAGTACTCTCATGCCCCTCATGAGTTCACCATCCAATTACCTATCATCACCCAGTAGTGATTCACACCCTGAAGTTAGATTTAGTAGTTTGAAAATTCATTTCCAGCAAAGTTCAAATGAAACAGGTCAAAGGGACACATCACTGGTAACTCTGAGAGCACAGATGTTTAGCAGAGACAAGTTTGAATTTCATTCTGGCAATAGTTTAGCCTTTGAACTTACAAAGAGCTTAGCCTGTTCAGCAAGAGAGTATTCATGACAATTGCATTTTCACACATTTCTTTGAGTCAGTAATAATTAAAACAAGAGCAGTACAAGAGCAGTGTGTTATTTTTAAAAAAAAAAAAAAAAGTGAGAAATTACTTTGTAGAAGTACTGTAGAAAATTAGTATTTTGATCTGTGTGACATATTCTATAGAGCAAATCAGATAGGGATGAAAGAACTCAATGATTTTTCTCTCTAAAACTTTAATACTAATACCCTTCCATACTTCTGTGTCAGTATCAGGCTTAAGTACCTGCTTATGTTTCTCAGCTACAGAAATCAGTTAGAAAGATGCCTTTGTCAGGAGACTGATATGAAGTTGTAAATCAGAACGCAGAATAAAATGTAAATATTAGTCACACTGAATAACTGTACTGTGATAATTCCATAAGTCAAAGTGTTGAAGACAGCCCTATAACACTACAGAAATTACACTACACTATGACATACAACCTTCTATGTTCTACAGACCCTAACATTAAATGCATTATGACACCCATTCTCTTCTTGTCTGTTCCTTGATCTCTGGCTAAGGAACAGGGCAGGGTTAGAGACCTGCATCTTATGCCAGAAGATGACATACAATTCTTTGGGGATTATGCCAGGTCTCTTTGAACATGCTTCCCACCCACCAACTGCAGCCCTCACTGAAATATTGCAGTGCTAAATCACTTGTGAACTGCATTGAGTTCCTGTGGAGAAGTGTTACTATAACTAAAAATGAACCTTCAAGGACTGATACCAGTTAATGAAACATGAGAAGCCAAAAATTAGGGAAAATTGTCCTTGGCAGAGGAGCATTTTGTCCACTTTATAAATATTGATCTCTTCAATAAGCTCAAATAAAAAGCAAAGCATCCTTCTACTATTGTTCTGCATGTTTAAAAGGTCTGGTTTGCATGACACAGTGAGTTTGCTATTACCTTTCTTTCTTTCTCCAATTAAAAACATATTATAATATCATGTACATGATATAAAAAATGATACAACTTTATTTGAAAGTACTTATTTAATAGAAAATTGCAAAAAATTTCGTATACATTGTGGGAAAAGTAGATGACTTATAAGGAAAATATTGAGAGTATTTAGTGTATTTACAAAAGAAATCCTGGACTGGATAATCCTTCTCTTTTGTTGAGAACATACAAAGAAACAGAATAGCATGATTCACTTTCCAAAAAAATTCAGGAGAGGATAAAGGGCAGGACAATACTTCTTCCTCTAGGAACATAACCTACGTAAAGGATACAATGTTCATCATTAACTCAGGTTTGAATTGAAGCAGTTGGAATAGTAAATTAAAAGGTATATTCTTAGAAAGTAAATTCAAATTCTAAATCACTGAATAGTGGAGGACTACTACTAATAGAATAAACAGCAATGTCTGATTAGTCTAAAATCTGGAAATTGGAGCACCTTCCTGACACACTTATATTCAGATATCTACTTTGGTCTGTATAGTGCCTAAGAATTTAAAGGATATAAACACATCTTATGCCTTATGCTGCACCTTGTGAATGGCACCTAGGTTCCTTTGTAATTTCTGGCAAAAAAATTGAAACATTTGAAGGACAAAGCCAAAGCAGTTTCAATATTTTCTGTTTGGTTTTGATTGTACTCCAAAACTCTCCTCCATTAACAGAAATATCTTCTAACATCGTAGAAAAGCATTACTCCTGTTTAGGGGATGGGAAGAAGAGGAAGGAGAGAAGGAAGGTTTGGCAAGAAAGGTTTGGTCAGTTGCTGGATAAAATACTATAAAATTACTATGGGGACAAAACTTTTAGCAAGATCTGTCAAAATAGGACAAGGGTGAATTTTGAAATGAAGATGGGCTGCTTTAGACTAGATACAAGGAATATATTTTTCTGCAGTGAGGGTGGTGGAACACGAATAGGTTGCCCAGAGAGGTGGAAGATACCCATCTCTGGAAACATTCAAGGTCAGTCTGCACAGTGCTCTGAGAAACCTGATGTAGTTGAAGATGGCCCTGAGCGCTGCAGGGGCTTTGGACCTTTAAAGGTCCCTTCCAAACCAAACTATTCTATGATTCTGTGAAATGCTGTGAATGTAAATATACAACCAGTAACAAATAAGCTAATGGATAACTTAGTGGCCCCAGAGTAAAGTGACCAGGCACAAAACTTCGTATGATATCTCAGCCTTTGGATGTTTACCAGAGGGTGCAGTGAGATTCCAGGAAGAAATCCTATGAGTTGGACAGGAGGGTATTTGATTCAGTGCTTTTGAAGATGGAGTCTGCTTTCACAGGTAGCTTTTCTACAGGAGATTATTTCAATCTGCTATTAATTGCAGTAAACACTGTATTTCTCTTCAGTTTTTGTGTTGAAATGGCATCAGGTTGGCTGAAAATGTTATAAATTCTGTATTGGTAAGAAGAGGTGGAAGTTAGATATTTTCCTGACTTTCACCCTTTTAGCGGTTAAACCCAAGGAAACACAGAGCCTCATGGTAGTAGTTGATTTCTGACCAGCACTAATTTAACATGTATCTTATTTCACAAGATGTTAATGTAAACCTGAGGGTGCAATTATACCCTTTAAAATATTTTTCTTAAAATGAGATACTATTTAAACAAAGGAATACTAAACATCAAAATTAGATTAAGCTGAACTGTTAGAGAGTATTAAGAAAAAATACCAAAAAGCCAGCATAGATCTGATCCAGGCAAAATGAAGTTCTGTGGCCACCAACCAATAAAAACTCCTTGGACTGTATATTTTTTACAAGTTTTCTGTATGCAGAAGAATAATTCTGTTTCTTCTCTGCAGCCCAGAGACTAATTGTAGTACATTACCACTTTTTTCTACAGGAACACTACAATGCCTTCAAAACGAAAATCAACCTCTCGAAATTTTCACATTTCGTTGTTGCTTTGTAGTGTGGTTTCAAATCCCATTGCATGAAAGGCAAACCCATAAATATTAAAATGGAGCAATAAAATATTTTCATATATTCCTTTACAGTCCTGGAAGGCAATGAAAAGGCTGAACTTTACTGGTGTCAAAGAAATTTCACACCATAGAGCACCTTGAAAGACCTGCTCGTTCTTTTCTATACATGTGGTAGTTAACTGTGCAAATCTAGTAGCCAATGGAAATTAGCTGAAGTTACCTAAATCTCATTAATATATCTCATGATATACAAGAAAAACAGTGAAACCAACAACTCTAAAAGAATACTTGCAGTTATGTGAATAAATTATCTGCTCATTGACCTAGTTTCAGTCTAGTAGGGATATTCAGTCATATCCAAGGAGGAAAAAAAAAATAATCGGGACTTAAATATACTCAGAACAATTTTCTGCTCCATGGCATCTTTCATATCATGACTTCTTACCAACTGTAATCCTACACGTGAATACTTCTTCCCTTTTTATGGAAAAAGTATGTACAGGCATACTAAGAGCAGTAAATACAGACACCAGTATCCAGGCCATGACTGAACTGTTTCAAGCATGAAAAAAGTCTTCTCAGTTACAATGTGCTAGAGATTAATTTTTGAAGCTTCTACCACTACCTCAGTGAATCAATTCCCCCTTTTCCAAGGGTCTAGGAGGCAGGATTTTCAGAGTCCTATAGAGGTGTCATAGAAAACTGGAGGAAAAAAGGATGTAAAGCCCTTACCTTTTTTCTTTCTACTCAGAAGATCATCTACATCTTTATAAAAAAATAAAACAAAACCACACCAGACAGATTTGGCTGAGGGTGATGCAAGAACATATTACAGAGGTTAGACAAATTATGGTGATATTTACACAGTTTCTTAATCATGGAACTATCCTGTCCTCATGAAGATATTTTACTTCCTTGAAAAAAAATAAAATCAGAAAAAAGCCCACAAAGTTAGAAAACTTTTGAATACAAGGGGGTTCCAGCACTTTAGAAGGATTAAACTGTGATTACCCATGTGAGTAACTTGTAGGGCAACAATCCCTCTAACACAGTGCACAGCAAAATAGTCAGAAAGAGGAACCTAACATGGCTAACCTAATAAATAAAAACCCCCACACAGTAAGAAATAGACAATAAGAATGGTTGTATCTACTGGGTAATAACTCCAGGCCACTTCACTTGACATTCATTAGCTAAGTTGACAAAGAATGAATAATATCTGGTAAAACTAGACTGAGAAAACAGCATGTTTTCACTGTAAACTTTTCTGCTTTTCCTTTTGGTTTTTTGGGGGTTTTTTTTTGTAAATTTATAACTTTGCCTTACCCCACAAAATTGAATTGAGTGCTGTATTTTGCAAATAAAATTGATAAGAAGACTGATTTTAAATACAAATAACTGGATATAATATTTAACAATGCTGGCACTTCTACAAAATAGTATCACCAGTTGAAAGTACTGATCAAAATGTAACTTGATTTTTCAGAGATATTTACTACAGAGAGAACTCCCTCTAAATGGGCATTAGTTTGTAAAACTGAAGTTTGAATAAAATAAAAAAAATATATAAGTCAGTCTGGGATCATATTAAAATCCATTGTTGAAACATCTTTTGTAGGTTAAAAACAGAGAGGAAAGTTTGAGAGAATACCAAAGAGTTAGAGGGCAGTTAGTTTAAGTTTAATTTATCACTTAACAGATGAAAATTCAGATGTCAATATAACAGATAAGAAAGAAAATGGGCTGATTAGATAAACAGATGAGTAGATAATTTAGACTCAGATGAGATGAAAACATTTCAATTTATGGTACTAAGAGAATTATTTATCTTGGCAAAAGGCTGACAAAAGTTTCTACAGGAACAATATAGAAAACCTGACATAGCTCCAGTTTCAAGAGCAAAAATAAGAACAAATCTTGAGTCTGTTCAGTTGAAGGCAAAATTATTTCTAAATGGCATCAGAACTTCATACCAAGGCCCCAGAATGTGAGGAAATGCAATTATCCAGAGCAGACCTATTCTGGCGTGCCATTCACTTTCTGACAACAGGATTCATCCCATCTAGCTAAAGCCCAAGCTCTCAGAGCTGAGTGAGAGCTGAAGCTGTTGGAGATGAGAGCTCCAACACCACTCAAGGATTTGGTTTTAATACTCAACCACCTGGCAGGCTCTGGAATCCACATCTTGCCAGAAGCCCAGATCAGTAAGAGAAGACTAGGGAGGAGTCAGACGTCTGACAACACCGTGGGGCAATGCTCTGGCTCAAAGCACAGCCTTCAAACTTGACCAGACACAAAGGAAAACAGGGTGTTTTAAATCGCACCAGTCCTTCAGAGTGGAAGAAGTTGCAAGAGAACTACTCCAAAAGAAATCTTGCAATAATATTTTTTGTGGGAAAGTCAAGGGCTGAAAAAATGGTGAATTTATATTAATTCAGGCCCTGAACTAAAGAATACAATGTGGGAGATGTGGTCAGACTGAAACCAAGTGAGTATTTTTTGAAGTTCATTTTTAAAAAATAAAAAACCCCAGAATTTTTCTTCCATAAATTTAATATTATGTATAGACTTTAAGTCTCGTTTTTATTTGCAATAATTACTGCTCATTTTAAAAGCAAATTATACTTTCAAAACAAATACTTCAAAGACACTAAATCAGAAAAAGACAGAATAAAATACAAAGGCTTTTCTGAAATTGCATATTTTTTGTGGGATAGTATTTTAATATCCTTATAAACTAGCCACAGTGTAACCAAGGGCTCATTGAACTAAATTCTCATTTATTCTTTCATCTTCCTTCTATATCTCTTGCACAAGTGCTTCATATACATCAGATCAGTCCATATGGCACTAAACAGGGAAGTTTAGGCAACTAAACTGAGTCCACAGAGTCCCACAGGCACAAGAGAGGCATTTCAACAGCCAACCGATTGAAAAGCTACCTGCATACTAACAGCTAATGTGATGGTAGAAAGAAGACACACAAAGAAGGAATTTAGCTACAAACTGAGCTAAACAAATTGAGCTGGAAACTCCAGCCCCATCTGTGATTTTAAGGCTGGCACTTGTGTAGTAGAGATAGGGTGGGTGTAGATGAAGCCCACTCACTCAGATTCACTGAAATGAGCAGCAGAACTCTTTTGGCTTTAATGACTCCAGAAGGATACCTACATCCTTTAGCACACTTTGTTACACATGCTTTCCTATGACACTGTCATTTCAATATAATAGCACTTTGGAGGCATTTCTCACAACAATGTATGGCAGAATACAAACTATAAATTAACGTAATCCAAGCCTTCACTGCTGACAGTAAATGACTCAAGATTTTTCCCAAAGCAGAGATTTTATCCTGAAAACAAAGATTAACTTCTGACCTTTATAATTAATCAGCCTTTAAAACTCTGGTAGTACAAGGCATCCTTAAGAAAATATATTTCTTTCATCTCTGTGTGGTGGTGTTACATAGCTTTTCCTGGACAAATTGGCAACTTCTGACTCACTCATATTTATGAGAAAGACTCTGAGTAGGCAACTTCTAGCACTGGTTCTCAGCATTATATTTCCTCCTCTATGAAAATAAGGAAGTATATTACGTAAGAAAACAACAAAAGGGGAATAACTTATTGCCCTTTTGGGTAGTCTGGGATATTTACAAATCTACATCCTTGCTGACGCAGTAAAACTACAAACTAGTAATCTTGAGAGACTTACTGTCCCCAGGGCAACACTGGTTTTAATTCTTTTATTGTTATTTATCTAGCCATGGGAGAACCGCAGACTGGAAGGACTCACTTCAGTTAATTCATGTTCCATCCATAAATGAGCAGACAGAAGTTACAGTGAAATTTCTGAAACATTTGCTTCACTTTTTGGAGGACTGTCAACTGTTGTATATGCAACAGCACTACCAAAAAGATGCAGATGTCATTTTGTTTCCTGTGAGTTCTTCCATTTATTAAAAGGAATATTCCCCCCGTTTCTGTGCTGGAGGAACACTTTCATTCTCAGGTAGTGCTCAGCACCTTCTCTGGCTGCAGGGTCCTCACAGGGTCCTAACTAACTTCTGCTGGTTGCCATGTTGCAGTAGTGATTAGTATTTTGCAAACATCTTCAGGAAGCGAGTATTCAAACCAGGAGATTTTATTTAAAACAAAACAAAGCAAAAGTAACCACTCCCCAGCCCTTGCCAATCCTAGACCTCCTAGTTAAAAATCTAGAAACCATGAAACTGATAACAACTCAGGAGAGACTAAAGAGACTGCATATAAAATAGTTTTACAGTAAAGCTCTTCAGTTTTTTAAGCAAGTTGGATCATTCTGAAGGGGCTGTGACACATCAGATTACCTGTTTTGGTTAATAATGCAATCTTCTTCATTATTAAATAGAATATTGTCACCAAGCTTTCTGCATGAAAATCAAAATCCACCTTCCTTGAAAAGTGACAGAAGGGCACTAGTCCCACTGATGGTTCACTACTATTCACTCAGCTACTATATCTGAGTTTGTTCCTCTAAGTCATGGTTACAATATATGTGTGAGATGAAAAGATCAGAGTGAGTCATGCACATGTTTTAAAGTGTAGTTAGAGTTTTTTACCAAAATTGTTGCACAAGTCTCTTCTTTATTGTATGTATTTTAGAAACTCCAAAAGGGAAAAAAACTGCCATAATACTAGAAACAATTATTTCAGTTTTGTTCATTTCAGTGATAAGTTTTCATCTGTAGTACTGAATCTCTGATGTGTGCTTACTTTTACAGACTTTACCTTAGAATTTAATTTTTAATTTCACAATTGTGTACTGAATAAACCACTTATTAAAAAAATATATATATAGACAATCCTGGATAAAAGAACACAGGCCCTTTCCGTTTAGAACTGGCTGCCCCTAATTTTGAGCAAAACCAAATGCAGAGCAAAATGCTTTCCCAGACAACTCAATTTTCCTGGTAACTTTGTACCAATGAAATTACAATGCCCTTTTCTATTTGGTAGGCAGTACCAGCATAGAACTATTTGAAATAAGCAGAATTCATCATGATCATATCACAGATATAATGCTAAAGGTTTGTTGCTTGTGCTCCAAATGCACACAAAGCAAACTCACAGCTTTTGCAACAAGCAGCACAGCTCACTCCTATCCTCCTGACACAGAAATGGTGATTTCCATGCTATTATTAAGCACAATGAATTTAATAAATCTGAATTTGCTGTTATGAAAAAGTACTGATAAACCAAAACTTCAAATTCTGATAATTTTTAAAATTTCCTTCAAAGTTGAAAGTGTTCAAACATACAATGGCTATTCACAAACTTGGCCCTAGAGGAAATATTTCTACCTTTCATACTTAGAAATTTATTAATACCTGAATAAGACCACCTGATATTTCAGAGGCACTTCTAAACACATCTGTAGTCTTATAGTGTTACTCTACATACCAAAAATAAGAACTGATCCAGTCAGTGAAGAAAAAAAAAACAACCCTAAAAAACAAAACCTGCTACTTACACCACTGGTAAATGAATGGGGGTCCCTTTGACTGTTCTATATAAGTTCTGTTAAAAATCTGCACTCAGCAAATTTCTTGTAATAAAGGCACAACCTAAAAATAATGGATGAGACACTTGAGAAATGTTGTGCTCTTAACTTAATCCATACTCGCAGTAAGATACATTTAAACATAATTCAAACTCACTAAGATATATCCAAACATATCAGTAACCCACTTTTTATTGATACCTTTAAAGGAAATTAAAATATTTTCCTTATAACTCTCATGTTTATGCAGCTACGGTACTTTTGATGTCCAACTTACTCTGAAAGGTGCACAGTGCCAGAAAAAAATATCAACAAAAATCTTATATGATTTTGAAATGCCAGGTTAGAAGAATAATTTCTGAGCTTTTCTTGTCCAAATAGATTGGATATCAATACCTAGCAATGTTAACATGTAGAACACACTGCTTGAAAACAAATTTATGTACTTTTTATTTTTTCACAAGCAAGAGAACAAAAATATATCTTTAAAAAAAAAACCCTTTGGCTTTTAATTTCCTTCCATTTACTCTAACTGTCTTTTCAAAAATTTTTTCTATCCCCCCTTTACAGTCATAAGATTTGGATTTCCTGAATAAACAGTGAACCTACATATTTCATTATTTATAGCTCAGGCACAATCAGCATATGATCAAGGTGTCTGGCCTGTTTTAATATAGTTAGTTTTAATTTTAATTTTAATATAGTACCTTTTTTCCCTAAGAGCAACTCCAAGTTATCCATAAGTTTTCTTATCATCAGAATGAATTAATGAACAAGAGAGAGGTCTTGGAAGCAATCAGATAATAAAATATTAAGTAAGGAAATGCATGTAGAACTGGTTTCATAGAAAGAGTTAGAATCAGCCATTATGATACATTCATCAACTGTTAAGCATTATATTTCATAATGATTCATTTTAGTATACCTACAATGTAAAATGAGTAGAAGTTTAGGGTCAGAACTTGTTATACAGACCATCAAGTAAAAAAAAAGTTGAGCAATCTTACCTCAAAAGTATAAAGTCAAGAAGATTGACTTGTGAAATATCACAATAAATAAATTGCCAAAATATACAAAGTATAACAGATTGATTTACTTAATGCACATCACGTAGTTCAAAGATGCTTTAATGGCTGCATTTATTCATTTACCAAAACCTTTGAAAGTATTGAGTTTCCCCTTCAGTTTATTTTCACTTCTTTAAGTTATGCCATTTTATTGTTGCTAAGAAATATCACAACTCCTTAATTTTCAGAGAATTAGGATGAAGAGGAAAATTCACAATGAACCTGATGATGAAAACTTCAACAGTATTATAGAAGAGAATACTCTCTCTTTTGCTGTGGCATTCTTCATGCAGCTGTACTGATCTTACCTTCTTTATCTGCCACCTAGCTGTGTCTACAAATATCCTTAGGTTTGACCATTGCCTTTACTTCTTAAGGTATTTTTTCAGCATTCTTCTGCTTTCTTTCCTGGTGTTCAAAAACGAATGTATCCATGTAGCTATTATCACATTTAATTATATAGAAATGTATATCATCATTGCAGCTTAATAAATCCTATCTCTTCTTATCACAGGTCACAATTCAAAGTTCAGGCCTTTTATGGGTTTTAAACTCTATATTGTAAAATAAATTTTTCTGTTTATGTTGACTTGCATTTTCCCAGACTAGCTTCACCACCTCTGTACTATCAACAAATTGTTAAATTTCCCAGATCTCATTGTATAATTCCCTAGTGCTCCAGGTTTTTTGCCAGTAAAAGCATCTAATTTTTTTACTGCCTCAGTAAGAAAACTACTGCCCAGATCACTACTAATTTCACTGACTGCACAGTAATAAATAAACTTTCATCAACATTGCAGATTTATAGGTTGCTTCAGCTTGTAGATGGTATTAGCAAACACAGATTTCCCCTTTGTAAACCATTTTTCTCTCTCTTGTTTCTGTTTTTTGTAATACTTGGAGAAGTATGTGATGGTGTCATGTACTGCTACATACAGACAAGCAGCAATGCAATTGCAAGTCTCACATTCAGAATAGCACAATGAAAACCTCCAGATTGTAAAATATGTGGGCTTGCTGTTCAGGTCACTGGCTCCCACTGCAACTAATTGCCCCTCACAAGAAGTGTGTGCTGGGCTTGGAGAACAGGTTGGAAAAGTGCTAGATGAATGAATGGTTTCAAATAATTTAAAACAAAAACCAAAAAAAGAGAAACAAAACCAAAAAAACAATAAAGAAACAAAACAACCAAACAATGAAAAATGCACAAAACTCAAAGCTTTTTTCTGCTACCTGTCTGAATCCATTCTGAGTAAGCTGGAAGAGTCTGACTGATTGGAAAACCTCTTCCTACCAACAAACATGTCTAACAAGACATTTATCCCACTTTTGACAGAGTAATTTTATTTTAGCAGAAACCCCTAGTAACCTCAAAAAGTTGCATTTAATCTGGATGAAGGCATATTTTAATGTGGAGGTATTTTCTTTAGCTGGCAGCCAGATAATTGCGTGTTGCTATGAAGATTTTTGTACAGTAAAGTTATTTCAATCACTTAGGAAACATAAAGAGTTATTTATTAAGGGGCACCTATCTTTCATCTTCACTGAATTTCTCTGGGCTTCAGTATGATGACTGTGTGTGTCAACTTTCCTGTACTCTTGTTGAAATGCAGCTTTCCTCCTGGATTAGACAGCAGCTACTGACACCACAGCTCTGTGCCCTCCTTCGTCAGCTGCACTTCACCACTGAGGCACACTGATGCAAGAGACAAATGGTGCACTGAGCCCTGCCAGATAAACTGTGCACTGGTTATTACCTCAGCCCCTCCTAGGAAATGGCAATGAGCCTGCCAGAGGAGGCTTGGAGAGGCTGACACATCTGTCATGGAGAGGGATGCCCTCCACCGAGGGGACACCGCTCTGCTGCTGCTGCTGCTCACAAAGGATCTGTCTGGCCACTGAATCTTCTGCTACCTTTTCATCTGTTTCTGCATTCATCTGTGCTACCACATCCAGGCAGGCAAAATTATGTTAAATCTGTCTTGCCAATGTTAGACTTTGACTGCCTGAAGAATAAAACTAGGTCTCTCTTTCTGTGTAGGTTAAATTTCTACAAATCAAAATACTAGTTCAGCGAGAAGTAGATGTAATTAAAATCCAAATCCTGATCTTTTCCTTTACCTCTCCTCCCCTCCTCATTCCCCCCACTGAAAAAAAAAAAAAAAACTTCAGGCACTTATGTTTCTACTTTCCAGATGTGAACAACTGGATTAAATTCTATGGAGAGCTTTTAAAATATCATACCAAGTCAATGGGTCACGGTCTTCACAGCATAAAGAAAAAAAATGCTAAGGCCTCATTACTGAGACAAAGCAACATGGCTGCAGCAGCTGCAAGGTCACAGAGATTGAAACAGAACCATGGAAAAGAAACCACAGCCACAAGAATGACAGCAGAAATTACTTGTAATTTTTCTTTTTTCCATCATAGCAACTGGATAACTGCATTCCTTTCTATAGCAAAGCTGGCTCGATTTCTATACCACCAATATTCCTGGTCTGGGAATGAAAAGGTTTTCCCACCTCTGTGGAGAGTTTTTGATATTTGAGTCAAGATCATCGAGAAGATTCAACAGTGCAAATAATGCTCTCTGAAACTTGTGAAGATTATTTATTGTGACAGTTATTCATGTTCAAAATAAAAGTGCCTGGGATGAAAGAACAAGATAGACAACACATGGGAGATGTTACCCAGAAATTTCAAAAGCAGTTTTCCCTCACCAGCTTGGATTCTTCCTGCCACTTCTGTGAAAGGCAGCAAGATGAAAAAAGCCTATACTCTCAGCAGAAAAGTCTGATCTTCCTCCCCTCACCTCTTTTGAAGAGGCTAAATAAAGCTAAGGCATGAGCAGCAGCCTTAAGGTCCAGAGCAAAGCTGCATGAACACCACAAAAAGCTTTGTGAAAAGGTATTTGAAGAGGAAGCATGAACTCAACATTTATGATTTGGGCTTTCTGAGAACAGTCTTAATAATAAAGTTGCCAATTTTATCCATATAGATTCCTTTGATAAATACTGTATTTCTTTACATGACTAAGTATATAAATAATGCTATGCTTTTAAAGTAAACCAGCCTATATGATCAAATCTAAATGCAATTTTTTTCAGTTAAAAATTAATTTATTTCCTAAAATCTAAGTAGCAACATGTTCCATTTTTCTGCTTTTTATACAGTGTCTGGGACTTAAAAACAAGAGAGACATTTCAGAAGCCCTTGTATTGTGTTGTACTGAATAACAGTAAGAAATACAAAACACACCACTGAGTAACAGGTTCTTTTTTACATTCTTTGGTTTCTTAATGAACTTCATATGCTTAAATTCACTTCAAAGTATAAAGGCACAAAAAGGTACCAAAAGTGTACCTTTCTTTATCTAGAAATGTATCTTTCTAGTAAGACAGTAAATTAATTAGATTAACAAATCACACTGCCTTTGAGTAACATTTTGCTGTATATTAACTTGCATTCAATGTAGAAAGAAATAAATGTTTCTTGAACGTGCTTGTTTCTGCAATGGAATTCTGTTATTACATACACCTAATATGCATATTGTTACTAGCAATAAGAATTTAATGCAAAAAAATTACACTTCACATCAATTAAATGTTAGTCTTTTTCAATCTAAACAACTTTACAATCCTATAATAATTAACCCTGTTGAGAAGATATATGTAACAGCAACACTATTTCATACTAAGTGCTTTAATTTTTAAGAGACTTTCTTTTGGCTTTTACCTATACCCATTTTATGTGCTAACACAGGGGTGGAGAGCAGACTAAATGGTCTGGCTTAACTAACTCACAGAGAGATCACTGGGCTTTTCCCATCTGATAAAATAGTTCTCTTACAGGTAGAAAATAGACAAGAAATTTTGTCCTTGGTGATTCTGCATTTAAAATACTAAAGGCTTTCTTATAATTATAATAAGAAGGCTTTCTTATTTTTTTCTCTAGGAGGCAAAAATCACCTACCAAGCTTTTAAATTCTTAAATTTTAATTCAAGTTTTAAGCTAGTTACCTACATCCAAGGCCAGATCTGTACACGGGTCACAACTCACTGCCAGCAGCCAGACTCACTAGTATTTTATGCCTCTGTTATGATATAAGGATTCACTATAATTTTTTTAAATCACATTTCTAAAATATAGTATACCTAGTAATTTTGCTACGTGCTCAACTCCCTTAGCATGCTCATTCCTCAGAAATCTTTGATCATGTAAAACTGGTAACAGCTGGTTTACAGAAAATCAGCACCTATGGCACTAAATGAAGATAATTCACTGTCCATAACAGTCTTATTTTCAGAAGCATTTGATTCTTGATTAACCAACTTGTTCTTGCTATGCATCATCCATGCTTAGCCATTAAGATGTTCAAAGTTCTCCAGGATACAAGGTCAGGAAAAGTGGCATGTGGCAATGTGATATGCTTGCTGAGCCTCAAGCAAGGGATGGAAATGAAGCAATACCTAAGATTTATTCATATTTTCATGGTAACAAATGTGAACTGCATGTATTTGCTGGCAGGTAATTTAAGTGGAGACAGATAGCTATGGGGCAAAGTAGAGCATCCTACTGTGGAGTCATATATAGCTCTTCTGACACAGGGGTTCAGTCTTTAACCTTATCCAATTTAATCTGGCTTATCTTTTAAAAAGTCGGACAAGAAATAGGATAATGAGATACAAAAGGAGCCCCTTTTTAAATTGTAAGGGTTGTACTGTGTTACATTTTCTACATTTACTACTTAAAATTAGAAGGACACCTGAGTATGATCCAACAGCATCTGTACAAGTGTAACAACCATAAAGTTGTTGTAACAACTTTAACAAATGTAACAACCATAAGTGCATAGCTGACTGTTCACTGAAACTGGGGGATAAAGATACTTAACAATTTTTTAATTCTTAATAGAAATTGAACTGAGATCTAGGGAAATATACCCCTGATGCAGAGTCAGTCCCAAATAATGCTAAGAACATGAGAACAAACAATACATTTCTGGCAGAAAGCTTGCTAGTAACACAATCACTACACAGAACACTGTTTAGAGATTTTTGAACAATCAGCTTTGATTTAAAAATACGGGTATATGTCAGTTCTGTATGAGACACATATGTTAGTGTTTTACCCTCTGGCAAGAATTTGAAGTCCTATAAGACTAGAATTCAATCAATCCTATAAGACTAGAATTCAATCTATAAAAGAAACATTTACTGTTCAGCGTAAAGGTAACATTCGTTATCCTTCAACTTCAGCAAGGTGTATTCTGAGAATAATACAATCACACAGAAAATTAAACTGGCCTGGTATTTTGATTTACTTTCTAAATTTGTGAATTAACTTTCAAATACTATATTTTCAGGAGTGCTTTTGCACCTATTGTGTCACTTGGGATTGAATTCAGGTCTAGCCCTAGCAAGCAAATACCACAGACATCAGTTCAGGAGTAAGTTTAGGGTCAAATTTCAATTTGATGTGGATGCTAATCTTTAAATCAACCTCATGCTAAGCCACTGGGAGAGCAGGAAAAAGTTTGTTAGTACACTACAGAAAACCAGTATTGTTCTGGCCTTGTTTCCATATTAATTACTTTTTTCACTAATGACATTCTCTTGTATCCAATGCTAAAAATATTTTCTTTACATGTATGCTTTTCCCTTTTGAACTAACTTTTCACCTGTTTTCTGCATATTACAGTAGTAGAGTTAAGCTAAAATATTATCTCATGTTGGTATTTTTATTAAGAGAACCAAAAATGTCATGTGAGATTGTGAACACTTGTGGTTGGGCTCTGGCAGATGGTTTTATATCTTAGATCAAAAAACTCATAGGAAGGTCATTAACCAAACCAATAATTTTTAAGCAACTTGCTTCCATATGTCTGATGCAGGAAAACTTTATGACAATGTTGGAAAGTTATTCTTACTTGGCTCTCTTCATCTTCAGCAGAAAGTTCTGACTGCAGATCAATGAAGCTCAAACTTACATTGAGCTGCCAGCAGTGGGGTATAGTTGAGCCAGTAGCACAAAGAGAGGCTATTCTTGCTTCCAGCTCTGTGAGGAATCAGCTGGAATCCTTCCTTTGACTCTTGATTGCTCTGACATTTAAAGGATATTTACCACTTCCTTGACAAAACTCTTTAAGACTGACAATACATCGTATCTATAGCAAGGGCTTAGGATCCAGAAATTCACTGACTGAAATAATACTGAACAAGTATTAAGTGACCCTTTAATTTTCTTTCCTATTTAAACAATTATTTTTACAGATTTTCTCACAACTCACAAGATACATGCCAGTGTCTTGAGGTACTGAAGGTTTAGAGCTCTGTATCTAATAGTGTTGTTATTCAGTGTTGAACTGAATTCCTGGTATATTGAAGTTTGACCTTTCATGACAAGATCCCCAAGCTGAGTGCAGATCAGATTATAGGATATGAATCAAACTTCTGATTTCTTTCAACAGCATTAATCTCAGATTTGTCTTTAAGGTGACAGACCAGTTACAGAGAAAAGACTTGATGTATACATCCTAAACGAAAACCTTCTTTTCTGAAACAAAATGGTGTCTAAAAACTGGCTGGTAAAGGCAAGCAAATGTCTTAAGGCAATGTCAAAAACGTTCAGGAAAAATTTGAGTTTCCACTAGAATTTAATCTAATTAAAAATGGTTGCCTTGGATTTAGAGTTATACACTAACTACCACCAGTAGATGCATGAATGTCAAGTGAAATGAAAAAAATCTTTTACTAATATCTTTTAAGTCCTTTTCTTCAGGCAGAGTTATTCTGCTCACTGTCAGCCTTCCAGCAAGAGAAAAATGTCCTTGCTTTAACCTTGGGCGGTCAGCTATTTTCCCTGTACTCAATAGACAGCTGGATTGCAGCGCTGAAGAAAGGGAAGGAAAAGGTCCATTGGCAGCAACTCTAATTTATCAGAACAGTGAGAACTCTCATTGGGGGAAATGGAAGGCAGCCATCAGCAGCAAGCTAAACAGTATCAGCTAGATCTGCAACTTCACTTTAGCACCAAGTACAGAGGTTGTACTTCCTATCAACAGTTAGGCTGATAAAAAGGATGAGGGAAAATAGCAAGCATATGTCTTAGCAAATACAATGTGATCACATTTCTGCTAAGTATCTGGGTGGAAAGCTGTAACTGAGAGACTTTCACAAGAATAATCAGACTGCTTCTGTTCCAGCTTTTCCAGCTCTCCAACTATATTTCCTTTCCTCTTCCTATTTTTCATTCATCACCTTTTTTTTTTTTTTTTGTTGCTAGTCAAAAGTAGTTTGTCTAGTTTGGTTTTTTTCAACAAAATAATAAGAAAAGAGGTTGAGCAGAAATTTTCCCAAGTATTTCAATAAATTATAAACAGCTCTAGTCATTTCCCAGCTGATGGTCAAATAGGTACATCTGGTCTTCCATCAGATATCAATCTTTTCAATTTCATGCATCCTTGCTGTAAACTACCATTCCAAGTAAATAACAAATGAATGCATTTGCCATCAGGAAGAAGAAGTGGTATAATCCTGAACTATGGAAACTGTAGAACAGATAAATAAAATGCAACACCACAGAAATATTTTGTGTCTTCAATATTATCACCTATAAGAAGATGTTTATCTTTGTAGATTTTAGAACAATGGAAGAAATTAGAACCGTGGTGGGGAAAACAATCTATTTTGCTCTTGAGAAATAGCTACCTTATTGAAGTAAACTTATATTCTTCAGGGGAAAGTATGCAAATACACTTGGTAGAAACAGAACTCTTCATTAATCCAAAGACTGGATAAAAATTAGTTCCAAACATGAAAATCTCAAATATGGTAATTTTAAAATTGGTTCATTACAGAGTTAAAGTCTTCTATTCTTCTATTCTTTGGATCTCTGTGCATCTCAGCTAGCAATCTTCTTCCCCTAACACTTCGATAATTAGAGCTGGGCTCATTAGGGGGCCACCTTTTCTGCATGCCAAAATGACTGGGCACCTTGGGGAATCTGCCCTGTGTTCACAGTTATTTGGTCACTACTCTACAAACAACAGACTCCAGCTGCAATACAGACAATATTGGTTCTATTTATGTGATAATAATATAGAACCACAGCAATGGGAATATTAGAAAAATACCTCTACATTATCCATGTCTGTCCTCCTCTACCAATGTCAGCCATCACAGTCATTCATTCCTAATTCAGTATTATTCCAAGAGTTGGGTTTCATAGGCAAGAAGGACCAAATCAATCGAAAACTCTCGAGGCTGTAGAAATCTCTTTAACCAAAATGCCAAAGAATCAAGGTTTTCATATTTGACATTAGGAAAATTGTTGACTTGTCTTTGTCTGATGTCTTAACTGTCCCAGTCACTTGCAATGTAGGAGTATGGCATATACACTAGTGTATGTATAATACCATACAGGATAATATCTTTGAAAGAAAATTAGCTGATATGAGGTATTCACTGTTTCTGTGGTGGTTTGTGCAACAAACCAGAATCTCCTAAAATGAAGAAAAATGTATCTGGGGAAAAAAGAATGATATTCATCCTAGATAAGGGAAAAGAGGAAGAATATTGTCCTCATCTTCCTGGCTATACTCCAATTTCACTGTAAATTTATTGCCATTTCCCATGCCTTCTTGGTACTAAAATACTACTGATGCTTTTTATTTCTCTGGCTCTTTCTTTCTCATTGCCCTTTTAGCCTTGCTAATAGGGTGTAATTATTCAGGTGAGTTTTAATCTTGTAAAGTATAGCCATGGTCTGGTTGCAAACCAAAAGTAAAGCAATGTTAGATAAGTGTAAATTAAATGTTTTCCATCCACTAACTGATAAAGAACAATAGCCCTGTGCTAATGGCAGTCAGTCATGTGATTTACAATTCCCACAAACAATCTTGTTAGGGCATTTTTGTTGGGTGTTTGTTGAGGATTTTGGTTTATTTCCTTCTATTCTTTTGCCCTCCCAATCTGTATACCTAAGTCTTGAGAGTAAATGGTAAAACCTGAGAGCAAACAGCTCCGTACAGAATGTCTTTTCTATACCTATCCTTCCTGCCAAGAGCATTTAAAAACACAAAACACAGTCTCTACAAAAATCTTTTTCTAATTTAAAAGATTATATTGAATGATGTTAGCTGAAAATTGGCCAGAATAAATACTTGACCCAGTGACTATTTTCTTTTCTAAACATCCAAACTAAATAAAAGTTTGACAATAATTGTTTTGTTGATAACATACATATAATAAAATTCCCCTTCTATTAAAAAATTATTGTACATCTTAGTGGGAAAAATTTCTGATTCTTAACGGTAACAATCCCTTTTATAATTTTTTATATAACTATCTGGGGAGTTTCACTCTAAAAAGTTAGACTTAAGAAATTTCCATCTTGCTCCAGTGCAGACAGTACTACTAGCACAAGCTTCAGGTGAATTCCATTAGGCACACTCAGATGGACTCACTATACCATCAGAAAAGAAGTACAAAAGAGTAGGAACAAAACCTGTGTGTTTAAAATGTCACACAAGATGATAGTGTCACCCTTGTATGAGATCTATGGTATCTAACAATCCCCCAGATTTTTCAATGCAGTTCTGTAGCTTGGAATCAAAACATCAAGGCTTGATTTCACATGGAATCTTATAAAGTGTTTTTTAAGTACAGTATGCATCTCAACTTTTTATGAGCAAAAGTTTGAAGACATTACAAACAAGCAAACTCCACTTGTTTATAGCCTGCATTCCTATGAATTTAATTATATTTTAAAATCATTTATGATCATCAGTAGACATGACCTTTTGAATTTTGACTGCTGGACAGACAGCTGCCTCCTAAATGGAAGAGGTCAAGCTGTCCCCTGCTGCATCACTAGTTATCCCACAGACTTTTCAACTTTGCATCTGGAAATCAGTCTGTGTTCATTTCTTTAAGCAGTATGGCCATCAGGCCTTATTCTGAGCTATGAAGCACTGTCAGAAATACCATCTTAAGCATTGTCCTGACCCTTTCTATGACTGCCTATTTATTTCCACTGCTCTGTAGTGTATAACTGCAGTTAACTGCAACTTAGTCATGCCAACCAGCCACATCTGAGCCTGCAGAGTAAACCAGATGAGTAACCTGAGAACAGAATTTATTAAATAATACCTGTTATATTTTTTTCATCCCGAGGTGTTTCACTACACAACTCTACAAACAATTGAGGTTGGCACTGCTGAAGAGGTAGCAACACAGGAGGGTTGTTAATGAGGTAATAGATATTGCCTGAGCTAGTATTGCAAATAATACCCCTGATCACCAAAATGTGTGTGATGACCTGTCTGGAGAAGTAAATGGATGCATAAGTACCAGAAGGGCAGAAGATGAGCAGTCAAATCTGTGAGAAGGAGGATTAAAAGGCAAGGACATTTGCAAAGAAGAAATAGAACAGGGAAGAAGAAACAAGACACAAAAGATTAGATTTTTTTTCTCCTTTTATGGCAAAAGAACATCCCTTAGCACATGTGTGTGTCATGCTAATACAGGAGAAGTCACATTAGCATCTGTAGATTTGCAGAATTAAAGGGAGACATTTGTTCAAGGACCCTCTTGAAACAAAGTCACAGTTAGCACCTCTGTTTAGAAAATGGAACATAATGCTACACTCCTTTTTCTTCCTAAACTGGTTCCTAAGGAAATTACACAGGCATTTTACATTAGATTTGTTTATTTCTTAAAGGCTCAATGTTTGAAGCTGCAATAGAAAATTCACAGTTCCTGCTTTGAGGAGTATCTTTCTTAGAAAAAACAGGAGATACAATGTACCAGTTTTTCTGCAATAAAGGTCGGATCCCCCATTAGCCTGTAACGCTGTAATTTATTATTGAACACTTAAAGGTACTGTTGATGGAATGTACTACAATAATAGCATAGCTGGAAAAGAGTTCTACTTCTTTTTCAGGATAATTTATTCCATATTGGGCCAACTGGAAAGCTTTTCAAAGACTGTCAGCACCATTAGCTCTTTTCTGTTGAGGCAGAAGCAGGAGTATTGGATGTGTATTGATTTGATGTTATTCTGAGACTGCACAAGATTTGGAAGCTGGACAGAACTAGATATGTGGGTGTGCCAGAAAAAAAAGAAAAAACAACTAAAAAGCCACTCATCCACACCAAAGCAATGCAGAAAGCTTATCCAGGCTCTGAAAGCAATTTGATTGGGGATTTCTTATCAGCATATTGATTTCATTCTTTTTCTTATTTATCTGGATGAAAGGTCCATTGATGCTCAAAAACAAACCAAAAAAAACCCCAAATGAATGAGAACCTACTATTATTTATATTTTATTCATATTTTTTTGATACGCGGTCTCTTTTATATTCAGACGTCTTAGATTTACAGCACAGAGGTAATCACCCTTAGAATTTACTTGCAAAGAATATTTTCCAAGAATATTTGTTTTCTCCAGTATAGATTTTAGCTGTGGTTGCCTCATACACATTATGATCCTGCAGTGTTTATTTACTGATATGTTCAGGCTCAGCTAACATCATGTTGTGGGTGCATATATTAATCTCATCTAGATGTGCATATCAAGTAGTTTTTACAATTTATAGGTTTTCAGTTACAAGTTTCAGAGGATGGAGGCCCTTTGCACTGTGCATACACACTTTGAAAAGAAATTATGCCATTGAATAATAACACCTTGAGGAGTTTACTCTTAACCCAAACTATTTTGTGGATCTACTTTATAACACATCCCCACGAAAAGCTGTAACCAAACTTAAATGACAGCAAAGTGAAAGTCCTGTCTGAATGATTCCAGTAACCAACCAAAGTCTCTCACATCAGTTCTTCCCTTGAAAGAGAGGATACCATCAGGCAGTGACAAGATCATCAGGCCTTCCTTCCAGTCATAGTCACCTGCTGGCTAGTCAAACACATCGGAAGAAGATAGGTCTGCAGACATGATTTTTACATACAAAGGAAGATGGGATATTGTTGCAGGAGCTGGGTTCGGCCTTCAGCCCACTCGGCTCCGGCTCCGTCCCTCCGGACTAGCACCAGTCGGCCCCCGGGGGCACCGCCTGATTCCCCGGATGGGGACAGGAGGAGATCAGGCCGCCCTGTGGCAGAGGGTCAGGCCCGGTGGCAGGGAGTCGAGTCAGCTTCCAGTCTCCGAGAGGCGAAGAACCACAGAGGGCGAGAGTTCCAAGGTGCTTTATTAACAGGAGAGCAGGGAAGCAGGCACCCTGGAGGCTCTCAGGCTGTCTGTGGACGTGAGGTCTGGCTGTCAGAACCCACGAGGCACGAACAGCCCAGAGCAACGGCAGTTGGGGGGTTTTAAAGGGGGGTACGGGGTTTCCAGGGGAGGGTCAGCAGGGGCGGAGCCAATCAGCTCGGGTACAGCCTTAACGGACAAGCAGGGTAGCAAATGATACAAAACCAGGGGAGGGATACAATCCAACCAATGAGGGAGCGAGGGAAACAGAACATTCTAGACAGGGGTGGCAGTTGGGGTGGTAACAGGGGCGGGGTAACTAAACTTCTAACCAATAAACAAAGAGAGAACTTTCAGGGGGCAGGGTGTGGGAGGTTACACTTCGTCCTCAGAGTCTTCGGACGAAGCTGCATCCCCTCTGGGGAGCTGCGCCACGTTGACAACTGGAGCCCTGGGCTCCGGGCCGGCCGGTTCAGACCGGTGAACCTCCACAGGATATGTCAAAACATCCCACTAAAAATTTAGATATAAATAGGAAAGAAAATCTGGATCTGAATGGAATCCCTGGAAGGCTCCAAGAAAGAATTTGGCTATAAAAGCAAGCACATTTCACCAGCAGTGGGATACTTCTGTGGAAGGCAGTCACAGAATAAGAGAGAATTACAACCCCCAACAGCCAGAAAGTAGCTAGCAGAGAATTAGACCTCATAAGATATGTTTTTGGTTTGCTCTGTCACTGGGTAGATCATAATAGTGCGGTTTTATTTCACTTTGTTACCTACCTGAACAAAATTTTTGAGTTATATTTTTAGTATATATAAGGTGATAACATATTTTTACTGTATTTTATCTTATAGTAGATTACCATAATATCCAAGCCAGTAGTTAGCATCAAGCTATTCCTCTCCAGAATGAAGTGAGTCTACAAAGGTCAGCTTCCAAATACCTCAAGATGTTCCCTGCTTCCCAGTATATTCTTTCTCTTCCAGCACAGAAAGAATACAGACCTGTTAAAGAGCAGTTTTTTCTAAGACAGGGTAGGAAGAAAAATAGCAAGAGAGGCATCTCTAACGTCCCTAAATCTCAAGGCATGTTGAAGTAGACTAGATACTTCTTTAGAGAAGTAACTCTGATTCATGCAACTATTAATACTGCTTCAGAAAAGAAAACTTACTGTAATAAATGTCCATCAGCATTTCCATCATAATTTTATCTTTGCAAAGCCAGCCTCATCACATGCTTTTTATTTTTTTTGATCACTAGTGCAGAATCTGGCCCGCATTAGGAAGATCAGCTTTTATTATTGACAGACAAATGAGCTGTCAGGAAATTCTCAGTCCTATCAGAAATGACATCTTGATTTGTTTGTCATTATAGTTAAATAAGAAGTTCAGAGGTTTGGTAGACAAAAGAAAGCATGTTCAGCACTTTACATTAAGGACCTAGCATGCAAGAAAGACATTAACCTGAAGCAGGAACATGAATTTCACCGGAGTATTCCTGGTACATTTTCAAAAAAACCCAGGGATATCGGATTTTGAAAACCAGCCAAAACTAGATGTTTATGACTGTTCTGTTTATTTAACTTTCAGGAGCTCTTACTAAAAGTATCCTATAGAGTTGAATTTACTTCATTACCTGCTTTATTGAAGAGTCAGTTTTCACTTTTAAATGAAATTTGACTTTTCTGTCCATGTTACAGTAAACAGCCTTAACTGCTGTCAGGCAAATTTAAAAAAAAAATCATACACAGATTTTTTAAATGGGCTTCAAAACTGTCAGACAGTATTTTGCAGCTTTACCCAATTTAAGAATTTTGCTGAAACAGTCAGAAAGGAAAGCTCTGCATCTTTCATGCCACTTCCATGAGGGTTTTAGAGACTTAAAGACCACATAAGTGAGAAATTGATAGCTGGTTGACAACCATGTAGGGTGACATTTTTCTGACTTGATGGCCCATCAAATATATATTCATCTATTTTACATATCTCAACCCCTATAGGCATGAAGCAGAGTATGAGCCAAAGGTCACTGATCTCAACAGGTGCATTTCATTCACTGAAATGGTTTTGGACATGACTCAGAATGAGCACTGGTTCACTCTTTTGCTGATGTTGCAGTCTCAAATGTAGAAAGCCATATTAGATTACCAATTTTGAAAAAGAGGAAAGGGGATCCTGTAGATTGTAGCTTCAATTTACTCTTTTCAAATAGCTTTTCTATAAAATTTGATACTAAGCTGATTTTATACTCTAAATTTACATTTCCGTAATTAACAAGCACGGACCTATGTGAGATTGCTACCTATGCAATATCACACATACCCATGGGACCTGAAACAGAAATATACGGATAATGGGGTATGGATTTATTGACATCAAAGAGAGCCATGTCATTAATGTAAGCAATATCACCATGGCTCCTACTTTTTAATCTAAAGTTAGACCAGAAGTGTAACAAAAGAATTGGACAGCAATGGTAAGGAAGTACACCTACTACTGTTTGGAATACATTGCTGCAGAAAACAGTACTGTTTTAAATCCCACTGCAAGTCTACAGCAATTTCTACTAATTACTTAATTTGCAATCATAAATTGATAGCATTATTCTGTGATATCACAATATTAAACACTGTGCTCTAATAAACTAGATATTTTAATATATTGTCCAGTTACATTATTCATATAACTTATGGTATGTAAACATGCTGAGGATTTTTTTATATATTGCCTGAGAATTTAAACTACAGTCAAACAATGGAATCTATTTTTTAGGTTCAATAATATGTGGTTTGGGCCCCTGGCACTTTGGTAGAATTGCACTAGATCAAATGTATCTTCTCCTTCAATAAAAAAAACAACACTTAGACAAAGCTGCAACAAGAAACCTGTGAGTACTCTGGTCTTTCAAATGGCTCCTCCCTAAAAGAACTGGATTTACATATATTTAATTAACTTTTTGCTTTATCACACTGCCAGGAATATCATCTTCCCAAGCACAGAAATAGACTGTTACAAGTATATTATCAAATGCTACAACCTTTTATCCTAATCAAAGATGAATTAAAGAAGAAAGTGAAACTATGATTTGTTAAAATAGTATTGCTAAAATTTTAGATAAATCTGAAGGAGAAGTCGGGTAGATATTTGGTAGAACTAAATAGAACCAGTGATAAATAGAAAGGAAACTCCCTATGAGTGGGAAACTGGATGGATGTCACTGTCTGTGCATGAGCTGGCAAACTGTCTTGAAAAACAGAATGAATTTCAGTAGTTCCCCTGGTAGTTCTGTAAACAATTGTACAATAATTAGCCATGCATATCTGAAGAAAGAAAAATAATATCTTTTTCAAAGCTAAAGATCACATGGATAAGTTGATGGCTTTCTGACAGCAGATTACCAGCAAACAGCAAAACTAATATCTGAAATATGCTTAATCGCAGTTTCATCATGTTTATTCATCATACAAACTTAAAAAAAAAATCAAAGCATGAAATATTTTGTACATGGGGGATGAACATTTTTCTGACCATTTTTGAGAAAATGAATTCATTATGCAAATGCACAATCACATGTTTGGCACAAGGAATTTACTCATTTCCTTAGCTTGTCACATTGTGCAATTTGTTTTTCCATGCAGACTTCTGCTTATTATTAATAATAAATAAATCAAAAGTTCTGTTTTGTGAATGTCTCGCAGCTGGCCCTTCATAAATCTAAAATGCCAATAACTATCAAGTATTGCAGATACGCCTTAGTGAGAACATTCCAACTGTTTTGGTCATACTGTAATTTTTGCTTCAGAAATATGGTTTTAATAGGGTTTTACTAGGGAAAATGTTCAGTGGAAATGCTTGAGTTTTTTTAAACTCAGACTTGAAATTACAAAGCAAATGTGGGAAAATAGGTGGAATCTATGTTGCTAAACACTCCCCATAAAGTTCACAGTCTTGAGATTATTTCTAGTACTGCACAAATATTCTCACAAGTGAAATAATATTTCTTTGTTCCATGTTAATCAAAAACCTCCAAGGGAAGCATTTTCTACTCATGAAGGAAGGAGGAAAGATCTTTGTAAAATATCAACCACTCCATAAATCAGACAATGCTATGGTATTATGGAGAAGAAGAGTCACCCTAATTGCAAGCATATTAGAGAAAAGGAGATAGAGATCTTCTAAAGGTTGCATGGGCCCATCTTTAAATTTTCTTGGATCTTGTCAAACAAACTGCACATGTGCCCACTTTCAAAATATGATTTTCAGCTCTTCAGAGCATTTTCCACTGACTGAAATATAAAGCTATCTTTTTGCTCTGGAATCTTTTTTCTTATCATAAAATCTTAAAACATGAAGTTGGAAGGGAAACAAAAAGGTCATTCATCAAGTTCTTTACCTCCACCAAGCAGGATCAAACTGCATGTCAGATGTTCCTGGCAGATAGATACTTTTCTAACTTCACTGTTCAGGCCCTTAGTAATGAAAGCCTTTTCCAAGAATCAATCCCAATACTTATTTAAGCTTATGATCAGCCATCATACTCTGCTAAAAAATCTAACAGAAATATTTCATGGCACAGCTAATTAATTTCTTCTTGTTTTACCCAGCTTTAGTGGAAACATTTTTCTTATGTGAAGACTTAACATGCTTCATTCTTCTAGCCTCCTCCAGATTCAGCAATGTTTTCCCAGTTTCACTGGTTCTGATCATTTCAGCTGCTCAGCCACTGACCATCTCCAAGAGCCCATGCCTGCAGAAAGAGTGGTGTCCCAAGGCTGACCCCACAAACCAGCTCCAAGGCTCTCCCACCTCTGATGGAAGGCACTGTGTGCCCTGTCACACCCCCAGCACTCCCCACTGACCGTTCTCAGCATGACAGTGTGATCCAGGCTCGTGTGTGGTCACTGGCAGCCAAACTGACCTCTTCCAAAGACAGAGGTTCTGTCCTGTGCCTGAGGGGCAATGCCATGATCCTCCCTCATCCTCCCACACCAGGGCTCATCTCAAAGTCCAACCCCTGCCTGAAAGTACTTGCTGGCCCTCCCAGGAGGATGTGCTTACAGAGATAATAAGAACACTCTCTAATACTGTCCAGATAGCTAATTAAAACAGTTGACAGTGGACCAGAGAAAACTGCTGAGTGTAGTCTTCAAGTCTGAATTCATCTTCTAATGATTCATCTTATGTCTAGACTGTATCTCCTTTGCTTATGAAAATATCCACAGCTCAAATGTGACAACATTAATACATTTTCTCTACTGACAAGGGGTATCAGCCAGTCCTGGGTGGAAATTAATTAAATTTAATGTATTTTTGACAGGTCTGTATTGACTATAACAGACCTCCTTTTGTTACTCTCCTTTTTCAAAGTACTTACACAAACACTTCACTTAATTTTTAGTTCCGGTATTTTTCCATGCATTGAAGCAAAGCTGACTCATCAATAATAACTCTTTTTCAGTCCATTTAAAGGTAGACACTAGCTTTATAATTTTCATAGAATATGCTGAATTGTTAGGGACACAGCAGGATCATCAAGTCCAACTCCTGGCCCCACACAGGACACCCCATGGGTCACACCTTGTGCCTGAGAGCATTGTCCAAACATTTTGTGTGCTCAAACAAGGTTTGATGCTCTGACCACTTCCCTGGAGAGCCTATTCCAGTGCCCAACCACCCCCTGCATAAAAAGCTTCTTCTGATATCTAACCTTAACCTTCCCTGACTCATCATCATGCCATTTCCTGCAATCCTGTCACTGCTCACAAGAGATCCTTTGGGAGTAATACCCAATGTCTCCCTGATATTAAAAAAACCCAAAAACCCTTCAGTTTTTTTGCTAAGCAAATTGCAAGTATTAGCAAATCCTCTGCTTGAATCTCCTGTCAATTAGCTCTTCCTCTTCTGTTAGATCATGTCAAAAATAAATTATTTTTCACTTAAATCAGAATTAGATATATGGGCATAATTCTATATATTCTACACAGCTACACATAACATTAATAAATTATTTTAAAAGAGTTTAAAATGCAAAACAATGATAATAATGATAACAATGGTAACAGTTATGTTTTACAAGTTATCAGGTAAAATGAAATTAGGAAAAGAAAGTATATTGGGAAAGAGGAATAAATTTGTAACACAGAAGAGGAAAACAGAAAAAAATCAGCATTAAAAAAGGCAAAAACAAAGAGACCCCAACAAACCCAAAACAAACAACAACCAAAAAAATAGCCAAAGACAAAGACAGATGAGAGTAAGTAGAACAAACAAACTGTTATTGAATCTGGATTTAAAGTGTCTCTTCAATTTAGTCATATGCAAGACTTATTCTTTAGGGTAAAGCTACTAAGAAAAATGTTCCAAACTGTATTAAAAATAATTTGAACAACTTCAAAAGTATTTAATTTCTGTTTTGCAGCTTTGGCTAGTACATTATTTATCATTTGGATCACAATAAGACAAATTCCCCAAATTAGCACAGCTTCACCAAAACAGAGAAGAAAAACAAAGAAATATTTAAAGAAACCAAGGTCACTCTTTCTTATGTTCCTTGGCTACATACTGCTTCTGAATCCCTTACACCAGCAGAGCTGACAGAAATATTCTGCTTAGCTTCTCATTAAGCAAAGGACAACTATTGGTTTACAAAATGTTTTCTTCTGCTGGAGAACCAAGCCCTATGTTTGTTCTTACTTTTTTCATTGCTGCAGCAGTATTTTAAATAAAGGGAATTCTTATCTGAAATTAAGAAGACAGTCCAATTTACGCTTAAAACATGACATGCAATAGAAACTTGACATACATATGTAACTATAGTGATGCATAAAAACCCCCAGCTCTTTTCTGTATTTCAGGCATCACATACCATGACATCATCTTATACTCTTTTTGTGGAAAGCTTCCCTATAGAGCCACAAAACATTACTAATACATTTAACTTATAACCTGCAATGTTTTTAAGAGTTGGGTTGGTGTGGGACTTCCTTTCACATCCCGCATGTTTCGTGGAAATTTCCATCAGTCCTGAAATAGTGTTTTGGTTTGTACAGCCCAACAGTCATTGCACTTGGCAGGTCTTTAATGACCTTGCTGTTGATACTTGGAAGATCATCCGATGACTTCTGCAGAGTGTGTGTGTCTCTGCATCCCAGAGGCAATGGGATACAGAACCCTCTCTGGGGGTGCTCTGATGGTTCTGTACCATCCTGTCTCCTTGACACAGCAGCACCAAGCAGAGCAGAGTCTTATGCTGGATTCTTTTTCCCTTAGTTTTACTTATTCTATAAATAAACAAGACAAGACAGAACCCAGCTCTTTAAAAGACCAGTTAAGAAAACATAAAACAGTAATTGGAAAACAGAGATCATGAAGTTAAACTGAAGTTCTCCTAGATCACATTTGCCAATCTGATAAACCATCATGGTTCCTCCCCTGCCACCAACGAATGTGAAAATAATGTCTGCAGAGAATAATTTGTCTTGCTGTGATGAGAAAACTGATCAGCAAGTGCCCAGTAAAATTAAGAACACAAGTGAGATTTTTCAAGAAAGAAGTAAATAAAGCAATAGAGAGGATATGAAGTTGCTGACACTGACTTTTTTCATCCAGCACTCCTTTCGGTTGAGCCAAAAAGCTATTTGTGGAAAAATAATAAATGCATAAAGCCAAGCAATAAGTGTCATGTCATGGTGCTGTTACATTGCTTTTTGTGTGTGAAGCAAAATCCTTTGCAAATGTTAGCTACAGTTCAGGAATCCTTTATAAAAAATTTATTTCTAAACAAAATCTAGGGAGGGAAGAATAATATGACACAGAAGTAAAACAATAAAAGGTCACACAGCAAGCCAGTGAAGGGACTGGTCACTCAGCCAGTCCCCCTGGTCCTGAATTACACAGTGGTTTCCCCAAGATATCTCACAGTGATATCAACAGTAGCATCACAAAGGAGAAAAACTAAACGGAACCTTTCAGTCCTCATTTCTACCAAGGTTCTCCACTCTGCATTCTGCAGAGGACTCTGGCAATGCTCATTTTACCAATTCTTACATATTCACATTCCCCCTTCTTTATTTTCCATCCATACCCCCTTCAATGAGGACTCACAGAGGAGGTGGGGGGGAAATCTTCAGGGGTATTGCCAGAAGCTTTTCAGATGGATGTTAACATGGTACTTGGGAGACTACTTGCAAAACTGAATGTAATGGAGAGTTTTAAAAAAGATAGAAACAGTGAAATTAATTTAATATACACTGAAAAAAATTCACGTTTACCAACAGGACTTCATTTAGCAACTTTCGCATGTTGTCCTACTCCTTATGTCAATTTGTGATTGGATGTTCTGCAAGTGGAATAGCTTGCTGATAAAACAGGGAGTTAGGACACTGCTCATCATGGCAGCAGTCTCCATGGCAGCAGTCACCGTGCCACTGGAGCACAGAGCCAGCGCTGTTTGGGAAGAGCACACTGTGTGCTGCTCAGCACTGGCTTGTTCCAAGCTTGACATCTCATTCTTCCATCCAAGCCCAAAGGAAGAGGCTTTGAGTGAATGAGGAGCTGTGCACCAGCCGGACAGACTGAACCCCAGTCATTACGGAGAGCAGAAAACTGCCCCAGGATATGTGCCCACTCTTGTGAGTGCCTGATTCAGCCCCCACACAGATCTGGACATTGGACAGAGGACCTGCCATGAACCTAGATGGGTTTTGGGGTGCTTACAGTGGCCAATCTAACTCATACTCCCAAATACTAACCAAAATGCAGTGGAAGGAGAGGATTACCAGAAGATTCCCTTTGAGAGGACATGCTTGATCCAAACAAAAAAGATAACACAAGCACATCATTAGACCCAGAGAAGCTGGAGATTAAATTGAATTAAAATCATATGAACTAGCATATTGGAAACATGGAAAAGAAATCCCAAAACCCTGTGATGGCAACATTTTACAATCAATTTAAGGTAATAAAAACTGTGGTGACTTTACATAGTAATCTAGTAAGGCAAACAAATGCTTGAGGGCTGTCAGATGCACTTTATACTCTCTCCAGTTTCAGATTCTACTGAGCTGGGTGCCTAAGGGAAAAAAATAATTTTGCTGCCACAAAATTTTGATGAAACATCGTTCCTGTACTCCAAATTAACAAACAAGATACACAGCCTGTGATTACAAATCTTCTTTCTGGAATGACTCACACCACAGTTCCTCAAAGCCTATTACCCCCACAGTCTGTGACAAAGAGTCAGATAAAAATAGAACAACTTTTGTTTACTCCTTTACATATAATTGCTTTGGATTTTTAAGGATCAGTGTAAACTTGCATGTGTCTGAAAATTTAATTCTGGAGGAGGGCGGTCAAGGTAGGAAGATAGAAAAAAATTTCTACTGCACACATACACGGTTATATACGATTTGTGTCACTTCCTTCACCAGAGCCATTTGACTGCAGACAAACATTGCACAGCATTAAAAATTATGCTAGTGATGGAAAATCACTAGAAGCTAATCATCCTTTGGAGTAGGTGGAAACTCCCACATCTGAACTGCATTAAGTAGGATGAGATGGACCTCCACAATCTGCTCAAGTCTAGTCCTTGGGAACTCTCTTCTATCCCCTTTTAGAGGAGCTGAAAATTGATGGGCCCATTTCCCAAGGGACATAAGCAGAAATAGTTCTCTACTTCCATCAAGATTTTAACAAATGAATGTCTGTTACATTTTCTAAAAGAAAAAAAAACCTAAAAACCACAAACCAACAACTAATCATCACATTTAGATTAGAAAACACTGAAATGAATGTTTATAGTTTATTAAACTGTTACAAGGACATAGCTTGCTATTTATGAAGTGCCAGATTTGCATAAATACAGAGATTTGGCAGTCATGAGGAGCAATCATTTCCCTTTTCTTCCCATTTCTGCTCCTGACACGTTGGAGTGCTGACTGCTCAGGCTTCTTGTGGAAAGCTTGAACTAACTTTCACAATGAGATTCCTCCAGGATCAGACTGAATGGCAATTGCCAAGTACTCTTCCTACCTACCCTCCGTAGTTCCTGTGGAGCTGCAGGGCTGCTCCAGAGAGCCTATTTCACCCCAGCAGCCTCACACCAGATCTCTCCCACCATAATTTCCAATGTAACCTTGGGCTTTGCCAGTGCCTCCTGCCTGCTACACCCTGCTGGTCTGACAGCCCATGGAACAGGAGCCCTTCCCACCAGCCAGACAGATACACTCCTCTTCCTCTCTGTACAGCAGCAAGAAAAAGGTTGCATTGTCCCACTAGGTACCTCAATAATTGCTGAGGTCAGGAGTCAGATCCCTCTCCCTCCAGGTTATGGGAGAAGGCATTTAAATGGACATTAAATAAATAAAGAAATAGTCTCATTAATGCACTGCAGAGAGCCTGCTGCTTGTTTTTGTTTCTTTAAAGCTTACTATTAAATTGAGAGAAAGGAGGGCACTCCAGGCTTTATTATTCCCTGCCCCAGAAGCACCAGTGTGGGGAAATCAGCTTTCCTGTCAGAAAAGCACAAAAACCCTGTAGGACAAAGAAGACAATGGAAAAATATACTACAAAGAAATACATGTGATGCTTCCTGTAATCCCTAGGAAACCAAAAATGACAGTATCAAGTCAGATAGTGACTTCTCTTTGTGAAGTAGCACCCTTTAACATCAAGGGGCAGGAGGGCCTGCTTTGAGTTAGGATTTAGAAGGGGAAGCAGAGTCTGTGGTGCAAGGGGAAAAGAATCATCCTGGCTTCTTTAAAGGCCATCCTTACTGAGCTTTTTATCAACAGACCACATTCTAAAAATAATGCAGCACGTACGACTGCTATTAGAGAAAGGTAGAAAATAACCCTGACGTTAGCATATCCTGCTCAGAAAGTCATTCCTAGAGGTGCTAAATTTATTGTGTCATTGGACACAGTGAGGTCTTTTAATTAATCAGTAAAACACTGAGAATGTGATAGTAATTATCAACAACCTGTGTGGCTTCAGTGCTGAGTTTCTTGGGTTGTTTTGACTTTTTTTTCTTTTTTTCTTTTTTTTCTTTTTTCATTCCATAGACATCTTTAAGTAAAATCAAATCCAAAATATATGGAAAGACATGACAAGGAGTGAATTTGCCTCTCAGGCACAGGTATTTTCTTAGATACAACAAATTTACTGATGACCTGACATTTTTGGTTTAAAAGCTACACAGTGTCAGGTTCCACCAGTTTCATTTGGAGTTTGCAATACATGCTTTAACAAATCCAGAGTAGGCAGACAACTACACAGATCTGCTTGTGAGAATGTGGGAGAAAACCTTAGACAAATCAGCTATAAAAAATGTGGACTATAAACAATTCCAGAACAGCTAGTCACAGACCCCTTAACACTGCCTTCACTGAAGTTTTACTTTCCAGTCTACTTTGCTTTAAAATACATACATACATATAAATACATGTGTATATGTATATATGTGTGTATATATGTACGTGTGTGTATATATATATGTGTGTGTGTGTGTGTGTGTGTGTGTATATATTTCCATTGAGTTGTAAATAGAAACCATTCTGGCAACATGCTATGAAAAGATCCTTGGATTTCAGAAGGTAAGGCTGATCATCCAATTAAATCAATTGAGAAATGCAGGGATATTGTACCAGTTCTACTTGAAAATCATAATTAATGACAGATTAGATTCTCAAACTGGATATCTAGGTTGACTCTATAGGGGGAGGCACTTATCGGATGTGTTCAATCACACTATTAAAATAATTTTCTGATTATGTTTTTGTAAGGACTTTGTTTTTCTTTTGTATTCTTTCAAGATTAAACTGATGGTTGTTGGGGTCTTTTTTTTGTTTGTTTTTTTGTTTTTGTATTTTTTTGCAAGTAGGGCATCGTTTTAAACAATACAGCTTTCTAGGTAAAAAACAGACCTGCAATATGCTTTAGGCTGAAATAGTGTTTGTTTTGCATTATTAAGTTCTGGTCGTAACAAAGGTGGCTTTAAAGAGTTGCCCTGAATGTGAGAGATTCTGCCAAAAATTTTTAAAAATTTTTGTCGTGATACCCAGTTCCTGCTAAGAAGGATCCACAAAACACACTGTGCAGAACTGACACAGATGAAAAAGCATTTGCTAGCTCAGCCGATGAGCCCTTCATGTTCCATGAGCTTCAAATGTTCTAAATACAGCATTTTCCTTCACTACTCTTGATCTTGAGAGCAATTTATCCAAGGAGCAGATTGTAGCAGAGGAGCTAAACCTTGAGAAGTCTATTTTTTATCACCCCTCTGACTTTTAGAATTCAATTTGTTAAAGATTTTTTCTTTTTAATACACAGTCACAGAGAAACAACATTTGAATGCAAAAATAATTCCAATGCTGAATGGCAAATCACCCATAAATGCAAGTGAAAAATAGACAAGGTCCTGCACGTAGTTTCCATGGAATCAGTGAAAACTACTGATGTAGAAAATAAAATTCTGTTCCAAAAAATAAAGTCATTTTACCCAAGGGCATTGAAGACTTTGCTCATGCCAAAGAGCATCAGGAGGTGATGACCACACCATTCTGGGAAGTCCTGAGCAAGGACACAGTATCAAGTGGTAAGTCTGGGTGAGATAGAAATGTTTCAGGTTGTATTGGCTTTTAATTCCCATGAATCACCAAGGAGCTGATCTGTTATCAGCAGTAACAGCCTCTGTCCCTAAGAGAGGGGGACGATACAGGAAGCATATGCTCCAGGCTATTTATGAGGATGTTGCCAGAAACGGGTGTAACATTTTGAACATGGTGACCTGCACTTCTAGATTATAATTGTATGTGAAGTCATAAACTAGACAGAAAGGACATATAAGAGGGACATGGAAAGGAAATATAACGAAAACGATTAATACGTGATAGTTTCCAATCCATTATTTTCTCAGGAAAAGAATAAAACAGCATAGTGCAGAGTTCTTGGACTCCACCTTTTAGTTCCTTTAGTCAGGAACAACTATATTCAGCTCAAGTTTCTGAATTATCTATGGCAATGACAAACATCTCATCTAGCAGCAGAGTTATTGGCTCCTAGAGATAGCTGTGTGTCTCTGGCAAAGATTAGGGAATGATTGGGATACAAGAACTGCACTGATGGGCTCTGTGTCAACAGGGGCAGCCAATGCTTGCTTTCAGATACCTATGGACTGTACATCCTCTTCTAGAATCACTCAGAACAGACTGTCAGTGAATTTGTGCCAATTTCTTCATTCTTAGGGAATAAGTTTCAATAACTTAAGAGACTTAGAAGATGTAAGGTGGCTGAAATGCAATACCATTTAAGATTCAGCTTACATTCTCCTCAGTTATATCAGACATACAAAAATATTTTAGTGCAGTAGTCACTATCAATTTCCTTTGTCTTTACTCTGATACACCCCAGATCTACTTCTTCCATGGCTCCAGGGGTCACTAGAGCTGTAGGTATTCAATGCCTGTGACCACAGCTTCTCTGGGTTCATTTTCTATATTACCCTTTTATCTATATCCATGTAAGAGAACTGACTATTGTACTAGATAGACTTTCTAATGACAGATGGGCCTCAACATCCAAATGCTAACATTTAGGTCTTTGCAGAAAACGTTATTTTTTACTTTTGTCGCAGATCAGTAGTAAGCACAATGTAAAACAAAATAATAAAAAAAGTTGGATAGCAAAACCTGAAAGAGTCCAATCTATTTAAGAATGAGAAATATTTTAATAAACCTATGGAGATTTCTGGATGAATGTGTCACAATTAAAGTGCTCATTACAGAGACATGGAATTCTCATTCATTCAACTTTCCATATAAAACTCTTATCCTACTAAAATTGCCTTGATGTACCAATAAAAAAATACAAAAGCTGTTACACAGCAGAAATGGCTGTGCATTTTTTAACCAGATTGGAAGATCAGCTGTCACTGCTGTCTGATCATATGGACTTCTGCATAGCAAAGCAGTTTGTCTTTGCCCAAGCACATTAAGCTAGAATTTCAGTCATAAAACCACAAATTGATGTGGTGTTTAGCAAAGGGGAGTTCTTTGTTAAGACCTTCATTTCAGTTACTTGCTACGGAAGAAACAGATGGAATTCAATTTTTGCCCAACTGTCATGAACGATGAATATCTTTTCAGACGATGCTGAGGGACTACAAAGGTATGACAAAACAGTCTGAAGACCAAAATATAAAATATAATTTAACATGCAGGATAAATACAACCATCTCCTGATTTGTCTCCACCACAACTTTTTCACACAGAGTGGGACAGCAAAAAACTAGTTTTAGATCTTTGCTGCAATAGGTGCTCTGGCATAATAATTTCAATCCAATTAAAAGCCTGAATTCAAAGCCACTGAAATCAATCAGCACATCTCCTTTGATTTAAAAGGTTTTATTTGCCCCAAGAAATTTGATCTTCAGGTCTTTTCCATTCTCACAGATGGTCTTTGGTTTTAATTTTAGTTTTCTTGCCCTTTTTACTGTTTTGCCATAAATGGTTTTTCTTCCAAGCCTTTCCTCTAACTAAAGATACAAACTTTCTTGTTTACTTCTAATGGTTGAAACTTGTCCCTCATAGTTATAATTTTTTTTTAGGGGGTGGGATGGTATTTTAGCTTCTGGTATTGTCAGAGTGGCTGCAAAACCACTGGATGCTTTTCATATTACCTGTGAGAACCATTTGCATTAATTACGGTTTACATTTTAAGTCATTTAAAAGGGGAGGGGGTCAGAATAAGCTAAAAAATATGTTCATAGTCTGCTTTCTCAATGCTGAACCTTTCTCTGAAGCCACTTGGAAGTCTGCCACTGATTTAAACAGGAGACTGATACAGCTCTAAATCCATTTTTCTGAGATGTGCCTCCATTTTTTACATATCATCCTGATTATTTTCCAACATTCTCTTCTTCCATGCTAGAATAGAACATAAATCAGAGAACTTTCTCCTTGTTTTTTGTCACATGTTTTCCTGGAAAATTCATAGTGGGGATTTAAAGGAAGAAGATCAGCAATACATGCAAGATGTGTATACACATTTTTCTTTTGAACTCCCATCTAAGGTGGTCTTCAGTGCTCTATGATTTTCCTATTGTATGCAGAGTGACTCATTTGGACTTTGGCACTGTTCAGTATTTTCCTGCTGTTTGAAAAGAGAAAGAAGTGAGTGCGAAGAGGCTGATGCAGACTGGCTCCATCTGCACTTCCTCACTGACTCCCAGGCTGTCACAAAGTCAAGGGCAGCTACGGTCCCCTTGTTCCAGCATCACTTGCTCTTAACAGGGCATTGTTTCCCTAGACACTATTATTGTTTCAGGTTGTCACTTGAAGGCAATGTTACATGTACAGTTACTTCAGAAATGATGGGTTGTTCTGCCCTCAAAAGCCATGTTTACAGCTTTACCCTTTGCAGAGGATGGCTGGCTGCCACTGAAGGAGAGCTGCAAAGAGCTCTTCTTCGACCTAGTGGCTCTTAAAGTTTGTATTTCCCCTTGTGCTCCATGCTAAGCTGTGAAGTTTGCACAGCCACCTCCACCACTATAGAGAGGAACGCTAAGCTTCTGTATAAATTAAAGGATGTTTCATAGCTGAGGTTTGGAGGAGTCAGGAGCGGAAATTTCTGTGAAGCGACAGCAAGGTTTTTGCTGGGAGCAGACAATGAAAGCAAAAAGATTTTGTCAAATTGCTGTATAAATCATTAGTTAATTATAGGCCTTAATTATCTGCATATTGTAGAAAACAGCCGTGCTGCAAATCACATCCCCTCAGCCAGCTCACAGACTGGCACAGAACTGAGAACTAAATGTATGGGTAGTTCATAATCATAATAATCTCTTTAATCTGGTGGCACTGCTGCACATAATGATATTCTGAAAGCAAATCTGATGCAACTGTAATAATACTAGGGAAAACAAAATACAGATGTTCCTAAAGTAAAGGAATTTATAAACAAATGTACAAAACATTAAAAACTAAGATTAAAAAGTATTTACTGTCTGCAATAACCTAGAAGAATAATAAATCTGACAACCTGAGCCAAACATTTAAAATGCATTTGTATATTTTCAGAACTGCTGTGCTGTTATGAGGAAAAAAAAAGTCAAACTATCCTACATTCATCAACCTCTCTCATTATCCAAGGCTCTCACCACACTTGGCTCACAGGTGCCAGACCACAGCACAAGCCAGCAGTTGGAGTCCTTCACCCAAGGACTTTCAGCTGCTGTGGAGCACCCATTATGCAAATTTAGTTTTCTGACACTTACATTCATCCTCAGGGTTTAAAAAAAAAAAAAAAAAAAAAAAAAAATTCAATTCAATTCAATTCCTATTCTGGGAGATTCAAAGAATGCTCAAAGTTCAACTTCATAAAATTTCATCTACAAATGTCCTCATCCAACATGTGGTGGGATCAGGGAGGATTCTTCCACTCATCTGAGAGGATTTTTTTTAATAGGGACACTCTTGTTCAGATTAAATCACTGCTGTGCAAATCTCATGCAGGTCATTATGAGCAGCCTTCTCATGATGCCATTTCTTTCCGTTTATTTTTGTTAAGCAGGTTATTTCTACTCAGCAGGGCTGTGTAGCCTATTGCATGATGCAGATATTAAATAAGTCTAAGAATTGTTTGCTCCCTACCACAGGGGTCTCTGTCACTGCCAACTATAAAAAGGGTAACAATAAATGAACAGTATCTGTGCACCACATTCAGTCAAAAAATCCCACAGAACATTTAACTTGAATTACTCATGTCCACAAAAAGTAGACTACTAAAAAAAAGTGTGCAGGCTACTGACCTACCCATGCAACTGAGCAGTGGAGTGGAAAGCTGTCAGTAAGACAATGAAAGGCAACAAAGAACAAAACTTTTTTCCTTAAGTAACCACAAAACAAGCTTCTGGAACGGTACTAGTGATAAAAAGACATGAAACTACAGCTGCCAGCCCAGCCAGCTGCTGGGAACACTGATGTGAGAGCAGGGCTGTGTGACAGCAGCTGTCTGCATCCTCCCTGGGATGATCCCACTTGTCCTTGCAGCAGTGGCTGTGGGTTCTCTCACGCTTGTTCTGCATTCTGCATTTCTGCAGTCATCCTGCAAAACACAATGTGCTCCAGAGCCAAGGGGAAAGAAAAAAATGTATGAACACATTCACTACAGTGTTTTTCCTTGAACCAGGCTTCACAAGCTCAAAAAGAGATGGATTTATGGTTCCTGACTTGTTATGGCCCCCTCTGTTGAACTCAAAGCCAATAAACAGATGAAAACGTGTTGTATAATATAAAGAAGATGGAACATTGGCTTTCCAGAAGTGGAAGTATTTTGCACTTGGAGCAATTTCCAGGACCCTGCAGCACTGCAAATGTAGAGGTCCTGTGCCCAAAAGCCCTCTGTTCTCAGTTGTACTTGCTGGCCTGATCCAGGTGATACTTTGGTCTATGCAGAAGCTGTCAGTTTTCTTTATTGAACTACTCACTTCCATCTTCCCCCACTTTTACTGCGGCTCATGAAGTTTCTTTGTGTTTCCTGACTGCCATATCAGCTCCTTTTTCATCATCTATTTAGATGTTTTATGTTTTATGGTAGGAAGCATCTGTTTGCTGTGAAGAATAGCTAATGAAACAGGCATCCCATCACTAACAGAGATCTGATTGTTACCCATTATTAATTAGAAAGATGAAACTTTGCTTTCCTTCTCTTTTTTTTTTTTTTAAATAGAAAACATGTTGCTGGCTTTTATTTTAGTTTGTGTTGCTTTTTTGTTTTATTTTAAAGATCTCTAATGAGACAAATAGCACACTTTTGCAGAATGGCAGTAGAAAGGTCTCTAGAAAAGAAGCTTTCTCACCTTCTTCAAAAGCACATTTATATTCTTCTACCACAGGGTATTATGTATATAATATTCAATAGGTGACAGGAATCCAAGTCCAACACTGTAAATTGAACTGCCTTGTGAACCCTTCCTCTTGCCTAAATTTCTTTCCATCATGTCTTATAATCAAGAAGGCCTGATAATTAATTTTCAATTATATAGAGGCACTATATTCCTGAGGAAGTCAGGGTCTCTTTTCTGAGTAAAATAACTAGTAATGGGCAATAGGACAGATATCTGAATACAAAGCAACTGGAAGACTAGTAGCAAGAGGAAAAAAAAGAAAGGAAAATAGAAAGTATGGGGTGGGAGGGGAAAGGAAATATGTATTCTGGTCCAAATAACATGTCCCTGCAAATTTACACAGTCTAGCTGATTCACTAGAATTAGATTAACACAACATTGCTCATTTCCAAGTGCAAAGTCTGTGTGCAGAAAATGCTTAATGAAAATACTAGGAGGAAACTTGCTGAAGCAGTAAGACACAGATGGCCAGAATAAAGTACTGAAACACCAGAGGAGTCAAGTTGTACTGGGGCTGAGATGAGATTTCCCTGTGCACTGATCTGCACTGTAGAGGACAAAGAGTGACTATGCCTACTCTGGAGAAAAAACGAAACATTAGAACAGCTATGTGCAGCAGATTTAGGGATGGAGATGTGCCAAAAGAAGTATCAAAATCTCTTTCTCTTGCCAATAATGAGTAAGCAGATTGAGCATTTTAACATATAGATAGCATTCTACATGTAGGTAAAAGAAGAATGAAAAAAAAAAAACCCTCATCTCTGTATCAAAGACCCTGGGGACATGGAACATATCAATAAGCTATAAGGTATTGCAGGATTTATACTGTCGAACCTTTGGGCATTCTTTGCAAATTAATAGCATGTCCCTGTCAAGATGCAAAAATTTCTTTTGCTCTCACTTGATATGAACAGGATTTAGGGATTGTTTTAAAATAAAGACTATTGTGAAGGAAGAGTGTGGTTAAGCATTAGGGAAATCAAAATCATCTCCTTGGCTTTACTACAAAAAAATTTGGATTACATTGAGGCAAGCCATTCAGTTTCAGTGGATTGTTTCTTTATGTACTTAATACTGAGATTAGAATAATATTGCTTTCTCCCTTCTCCTTTTTTTGACTTGTGTATTTCACTCCCTTGAAGACTGCGTTTTCTGCAATACTGGCTTCTCCTAGCGTAAAAATTCCTACATCTAAACTGAATCCTTTAGGAATCATAATTCTAACAAGAGGCATGTTTGTAAACCTATCATTTGCTAGTAGGTTAGTTGTACAGCAGAAGGAAAATAGCTCAGAGTAGAAGAAAAATAGCCCATAGCTCACACCTATATTTAACATTTTTATATGAACACTGCTATTTCCATACAGAACTAACTGCAATATCATTAAATAATGCCCTGAATGTAGATATTGCATATTTATCCTTACAGCAGCATGGAATGAGGCATTGTAGGTAATATAATGCAAAAATGGTTTTAGATTACAGACACTCATACTAAAGATTTAAATAGTTCCCTGAAATCAAAGTTGGTAAGTAAGTTTGCCCTGCCATAACTCTTGAACACAAGGTACAATTACTGCCACTTCAGTGCAACAGGTATCACCCTTTAATGCAATTTTAGGCTATTGGATGCCATTTTTCAACTATGATCAGCAAATAAGGTCCGAGGCAGGCAGAGAAGAAACAGCACATTTACTTCAAAATGGAGAAGTAGAGACAAGACAAAGTGTATGAGCAGCACTTTCTAAGTAGCAGTCTGTAGCACCTGCCATCAGCACATTTGCAAATGTGTTCCTGAGCAAGGGAAGATAGTACATTGTCCCAAATTACTTACATGCTTTATGTCAGAAGAACCTTAATTAAGCCATTTTTAAGTGGGTGGCATTGCAATATTAAACATTTTTATTTACTACACAGAGAGAGAAAACTACTTTGGTTTCATACATGTAGACATCAATATGCAAGAGACATTTTAGAAGTTTCAAATGAGACAAACTTTCTGAAGCTTTCTTGTCAGTTTTTTTCAAGAAGTTATTCAGAAATATTTTAAAGGGATATTCAAAATCCTGTGAAAGTCACTGCTCCACTACATTCACAAGACTTCTCTTCCCAACACTAAATTAAAACCTATATTCACATACCTATTCTGGGTGCTGCAGATGAATGATATTTCATCACAGAAACTTTCATAAGGTAAGTTCTACAGCCCTACAGATTTAAATTGGACACAGTTAAAATGAAACATGGAATTAAACTAATAATCCATTCTTGATTGGATTTTGCAGAATTGCAGAATTTTACTACTGTTTTATTCACCATGCTGAGCTCTCAAGTGCTAGACCATAGAATATGCTGGGGACGGTCAGCTTTGTAATCAAGCATCCAGACACACAATCCCAGACACTGACAATACATATGTGCCTTTGTGATCTGTGATTTAGGTCTCATTCAAATCCCAGCAAAGTTTATAATCAGTCTCTTGTCAGTACTGGCATGCACTCAGCTAGCTGAAGTCTCTGTCAGCATGAATAAGGTCAAGTGCTTAATAAATGTAACAGACAGAAAAGTAGCATTTAAGGAGATTTAAAGATGGATGTATCTATCTAAATTATAGAGCTATGTAGTTCATATTGAATTGGAAAAAGAGAAAAGTTCTGAGAAATTAACAGACTAAGCAAACACCACTTACACTTTTTTTCAGTAGTGTAAAAAAAATAATCTGTTTTAACAGGTTTGTCCTTCAAGATATCACCCTAGCCCAGTGCCCACTTTCTCACAAACTCAGTGCTCTGCTTGGCTACCAGCAGGTCCTCCCACTCCCAGGGCTCTTCATCTTCTTTGCAAACACAGCTTCAATGAGCTTCATGTGTGCACTGCCTCAGTCCTTGGCTTTTCATTGCTCTTTGGTTACATAAATACATGATCTCCCGATATGAAAACAGCCTATGAAATCTATACCTAATATTAGGCACTTTAACGACATAAAGAATTTCTGTGGATGGGCATGTGAAAGCCAGGGACTGAACAAGACAGAAGCATATGTAATTAACACATTGTAAAAGTTATGGTTACTGGCGGATTTTGAGTTTCAATACCTAAGCCAAAAGATACCATGTTTTCAGATGCAGAGAAATATCTGGATAGTAATTATTAGAATTAGACAAGCATATATAATAATTGATCCTGAACACATATCAATGCAAAATATGTGCACTTTTGTAACGATTAATAGTGCAGTTTCCTTGCTCCTCAAGCTAGCTCAAGCCTTTTTACTAACACTGCAAGTTCTAAGATAGATAAAAATGAAATCCTAGTTAACACTAAATAATTTCTACTGAAATACTGCTGAAAAGCCAAGGTTGCCAAAACTGCAAGCTTCAAATTCTTTTTATGGTATTTATACATGAACTTTTCAGTTGTGGTGGACCTCAGCATAACCTGCTGCTAACCACAGGTGCTGCAGACACCAAGTCCCTGCAGGGCTGCCAGAAATGAGGATCTGCACTAGCATCAGTCTCAGATTTAACACTCCACATCTGGCAGTAGGGGTGGTGAGAGTCCCCTCTACCAGACACAGAGGAGATGCTAGCCCCTAACAGAGATAATAGATACTCTGATGCATGACCTGCAAACCAAGAACAGCCAGACAAGAAAGCCCAGTTGCCATCTCTCTGATAGAGAAGGAGGAGGCCAGGGCTGCCTCTACCATCCCAGACAGCAGCATTTGGCTGTGACAGCAACTGAGCTGCATAGGAAAGTTCTTCCCACACATATCCTGAAACAGGATTTTTCAAGAAGGCCTGGCATCCACCAGAGACAGAAAGTTATGTTGCCTGAAATAACTGCTAGAAAAGTCAGCTTCATTAGTCCTTCTCAATGATTCATTCAGTAATGGTGCTGGATTCTCCCTTGCATACAAACATCCTGTAACTGACTTGGAACAAAAAGTTACTATGGCACAGATTATTCTTATTATAAGGCCCTTATTCGAAGTCCAAACTATTAGGTACAGTCCATGAAAATAACTCTGGGAACTGCTGCTCAGAATTAAAAATCCATTCAGTAAAAAATTCTTGTTTCCTATGTCCAAGCACTTCTCGAATATAATTATAAACAGTTCATAGTGCTGTGACCACAGAAAATTGACTTTTAGAAGTAAACTAATCCAAGACCTTTTCTGGTCATGGATCACTGAATCCAGAATCATGCAATGCAATAAAGAAAATGGTATACACCACTGAATGTGAGTATACCACATAATAACAATAAAGACCACAGTACTTTCTCCACTATTCATAAAACCTTCCTTTAAGTAGTCCCATATCCCAAGATAACATCAAGCAACTTGTTCCATAACCTCTAATCAGAACACTTTTTATTTCCCCTTTTCCTTTGATTCAGATTTTTCTACTGAAAAAAAAATTAGCATGATAATTTAAGTACAGATCAGGTTGGCTTCTTTTTCACCTGGTTTTGAGACTTCGTCCCTTCTGCATCATGTGCATAGCTTGTTTACAGCCAGGTACTCTCAGACATAGCTCAGAGGCTAAAAATATCTTGAAGACAAATTCCCCAATATGTGACAAATTGAACAGTTTAAGACACTCTCTGGTGGCTTTGAACAGACTGAGAGAACTGGTTTGAGCAGGAAAATGGAAGGTATTCTCCTACTGAAATGGCAGCATTCAAAATAGGTATCTCATAGTGAACCCCATCACTCCTGTTTAGATGTCCTTCAGTCAATTTTAAAAGACCATTTATAGAGGGAAGAGAATTAACCAAATTTAAGGACACATAAATAGGCTGAACACACAAAATGAGATTGTATATCTGTCTGATGAGCTATTCTTTCCTAAGGAGGAATAAGTGACTCCTGTCTCACGTTCATCATTGCTACACAATCATCTACACATCTACATTGCTACACATCATCATCTACACAGAATAACTCAGAGTTTTTCTAAATCATCATGGTCAACCAGCAAATAACAGACATGCTGTTCTGAGCCATGGTAATTCACAAGAGTTAACATTTGGACATTTATTTAGGTAGATGCAGAGGACAGAACAGGAATTCTTTAAACCACTTCTACCTTGGATAGTTGTATTCAGTTGGTAAATAAGACAGACAAAGATTATTATTATTAAATCACTGTTTTCTGTTGGCTGGCTCCTAAAAGGGTTGTACTGTTCAGTATTGCTGTTCTCCAAGTTCCCAAATTTCCATTATTATTTTGCCCCTCTACAATCTCTTTTTTTTTTTTTCTGGATACCCTGGGAAATGTCTGGATTCTGCATGATTAAAGTTAATGGGAGCTTTGCCATCAGCTTCACTAAATATGGGATAATGCTCTGTGCCAAATTCCATAAACCTTCTAGTAAGCCACAACACCTGTTTTCCTTCTCCTCCCATGCCCCGTTTCTCTTCATTGCACATTTTTTTCTCTGCTCTGACACTTATTAATCCATGCACTCCATCCAATCAATCATATTCATCTTTCTTCACCAGTTATGTTGTTGCAGCTCTGTGGCTAAAATTACTAGGGCAGTGTGAACTCACTTATAAAAGTGCTACTTTTCATATTGCCAAAATAATGTCAGTGTATCACAGAACACCAGTCTGAAATGGTATGCAATACCTTTTCATGCATCTTGGTCTGATTTTAATTTAACTTTCAGTCCCACTTGGAAAATCACCCCCCTATACAGTTATTTCTAAAACGTTCTTATACCCAAGTGTTAAATCTTTGTCATTGTTCAGCTTGTGGAATTACAATCTCCCCTTCCTAGCAAATGTAATGAACATGCTTTATTATTTCTGCCAAAATTTTTCAACATTTAAACTTTAGCAGTTCTTCATTCCTTGTGCTAAAACCCTTCCCGGAATTTTTAGTTTAACTCCTCTTGAGCTTAGTTAAAGATATGTCATCTAAAAACGCCTATTGAGACAAGCAGAACAAGTGGAACTGTCTAAGGAAAGCACAGAGCTTCAGCTTTAGAATAATAGTGACTAAGCAGAGCAGAAGCAAAGACGATCATTTGGGAATGATCACTCGGGTCAACAGTCTCAAATACGGATTAATCATGGGGGGAAGGAACAAAAAAAAAAAAAAAAAAAAAAGCACTTTGGGAACAGTTGGCTCCTTATTGAAGCAAGACCTACTGCCCTGTCCCTTTAGCATATTCTCTCATTTGTTAAGACCTTTCATTAGCTGTGTGAATGTAATCCACTACTTCATCTCCAAAATGTGAGACAGACCAAGCAGCAGGTGAAGGACATCCTTTATTCAGTTCTGTCTGATTTTGACTTTATTAGAGTGATACATCATTCAGGATTCAAATTAATGTCTCTCCCAAGAGACATATTGTATGGCTCAATATTTACTCTAAGTGTTGTTTGAATTTGCTGTCTACAGAAACAAAGTGCAATGCCATTAGCAGAAAATTTATTTTCTCCTACTAGAGACTGCTCTGTGAAAGCCAGGCTTCTGCTCCTGCTAGTTTATAAGATGTAAATTTTTTGCCCTCCCACGTTTTTCTTGAGAAAAAAAATAAAGCCTGAGCAGCTACAGCACTAAGTAAATAGCAAACTATTGTACATTTATTCAAAATCTAGCCAAACACACACAGTTCAGAGTGCAACTGTTAAATGCCTATAGCTCACTCCCTGCTTTCATAAGAAGTTATAACACTGGCTAAGAGAGGCAATGACATACAATATTTCATAATAGTACCACTGGAGATGATTTTACACCTTTATCATTAATTCCCAAATGCAGAGTCAGTCAGGTTAATCCAACCCAACATCAGTACCAGGTTGCTGGGGTGTCTGGTAAAGCAGCCTGAACAGATGTGTCAGAGAAATTGCACTTCAACCTTGTTGCTTTCAGTGTACCATACTTAATTTATAATCATTATTGCTTCTTCTTCTGAAGGTAAAACTCAAGATTAAAAGAAGTAAAGTAGCTCTAAAACATTTAAGCTGGAGCCCAAGGTTTAAACAGAGTATCGATACAAACAGAAAACGAGGTAGGAAGGTTATTTTCAATTTCCAGCGGGCAGATGAAAAAGCAAAGTACGGAAGCACCTCCCTCAAATGAAGAAAAGGAAATTTTCTCCTGAGCAGCACAAGCACACCAGAGACAGGAAAGAGATACTAACACTTTCACACCCATCCCCATCACCATTCACTGGCTTCCAGAGCTGCTATTCCTTCTCCAGTGTTCAGTTTAGGGCAGAATTCACTGCAGATGCCCTGATGTGACTACATGTGTTATTTTGTGGGGGTTTCTTTATTTCCTTATCTTACGTCTATCAACAATTCTTCTTTTCAGTCCTCTCTTGGAACTTTATTCTTTGCAGTAATCAATATGCTTAAAACTGAATAGTAGTTAAAGCTCTTGGGCAATTTAAAAGTATGTTAGCGGTACTCAAGTTATTTTGCAGATACAGAGCGTAGGAACCATGTTTTTACTGTACTATTTTATCCAAATAATTCCTTTATAAAAAAGAATATATTTTTAGGTATTTTTACCCCTATTTATAAGTTAGGGGGGAAAGCCAGTACTTCAAACGTTAAACAACTTTCTTAGCTTCCCCCCTCTTTTTTCTTTTTTTTAATTTTTTTTTAACAATTCAGATTCAGATTTAGATGTTTTTAAACCATGCAAACTTCTGCCTGGGGTAGGTTTTAATGTGGGTCACCATGCTGCAAAATACTACTTGGAATATTTCTTATCTAAGTTTCTTTCTCTTTTAAAGGTTTGTTCTGTACAGCAATCAACATCAGTGTAATTGATATTCTGCCAACCCCTTAATCCACATTTGTGCACACACACACTATAAACCTGCGAGTTTATGGCAGTGCAATTTGCTTCAGTGTCAACTGAATTGTATAAAACCCACTTGCACATCAGTGGGATCACCCATCGTGAATTGGTTTTGTGCAGACAGGGAGTAAATCACCTGATAATCTAATGAGGATGGATTGTGTAAATAGTCCCACAAAGAGCAAATGTGCATAGATAGGGCAATAAATTGGAATGATCGATGGGACAAGCACCATGGTAAGATCAAAGACATGAGGCTGCAGCAAGCTTTTTAATCACTAGACCTTGCACTCCCATTAACCACTTCCTGTAAATGCTCTCTCAGCACTCTGGATTGGAGATTTTACACTTCTTTTTGCCTTATGCCATTCCACTTCAGTAGGATACACCCTCGAGCAGCATCAGAAACCAGTTGAAGTGCAAACAAAATCTCTCTGAAGATGTGCTTGCTTGAATTAGGTAGCTCTGCACTTTGCTACCTGGGGCTGTGCCACCCTGGCTCCCTCCCGAGCTTGCCTGCTGCACACAGTCCTGCACAGAAGTCATTAGCTAAAACTGTGACTGCATTCGTGGGGGATTGGGGCACCAGGAGCTGACATCTCCCCATCCCCAACCCCCGGTGTTGTACCATGCTTTGTTTCACAAACCAGCATGGCAGTTTTGCCAGATCTCAGCACACAGAATGAGCAAAGACTGCTCCTTCCACCCTTCACCATCTCATCAGAGCTGTGCTTACACTGCTGCCACTAATCTTGAGTTTGGTGCTGGTCTAAGTTTCCAAGGTCTATCTCTGGCTTGAAAAGCTGCTCCCCATTTTCCCTCCTCAGCTAGTGCCTCCTCCACTCCTGTGCTCACTACCCGTGGTGTACCCTTCCCAAATCTCTCCTAATCTTTATCCTTCTCACATAATAATCCATTGCCAACTTAAACCCATATTTTCTTTTTTTTTTTTTTCTGCTCCTTGAGTTTGCAATATCACTGCCTTATCACCCAGCAGAAAAGTCTTCCTAAACCTGAGCTCCTTTCCCAGGTGCCCTCCATTATTTCATCTTCCCCAGATATTTGTTTCATTTCTCAACAGTAGTTGGCTGCAATAGCAACTGCTTCTTTCTCATCTAATTATTGCAATGAATCTGTACAAGATACCAGAAGAGAGTGCTGAAATGCAATGAGAAATGTTTGAGTACTCACTGTTCTTTCTTCACCAGATTGAAAGTAGTTTAATTACCTAGAGATTTACAAATACTCAAATTATCAAATTATCTCCACTTGTTCTCAAATTTTTTCATAATCCTACAGATGTTTCAGCTACCAGCAGACACAAAATGTGCTTCTTACAGAGGAAAAAAAGCAAGCAAGAAAAAATTGTTCTTTTCACCTAGCTCATCCATATTATGTCACAACTTGATCAACATTTAATATTTTATTATTTATTTTTACCATCTCTAATCATTTTTATTTGTATTTTGATTTCTTTCCACTGAAAGAATTAGCAAGCATGCTGACTGTGCCTCTTCAGAATAAAGCCCATTTAGCTTTATGTGCAGCCTAAATACAGCCATTGCTTAGGATGAGGGAGAGGGAATTCAACACGCATAGGCATGCTGTACTTTCAGTAACCTTTCTTTATATAGATCAGTGTAGCACATACACAAAAATATTAAAGACATTTTATACTTTAGAAAACAGCCACATATTTGTATGCTGAAGAAAAGGAAACATATTTTCTCTGTGTTGGTGGGTAGCAGGGGTTTTTTTGTTTGTTTCATTTGTTTGTTTTGTTTCATCCTCTTCTCTCCAGTGATTAAGGCATGAAGATCAAAGACTCTCAATGAGATTTTTAAGATAATCCTGAATGCCTCATTCACTTTGAGAGCATAACCATTACCATCAGCTCAACAAGGTGGGTTGAGTCATGTTGGAAAAATTTTAAAAAACCCCATGGTTTCTTCACAGCCCACATGGTATCCTCAGGCACATTTAATGTAAGTCTGGCTTCCAGATACCATAGCTTTGATGAGCTCATTCACAAAGCAGGCTCCCTGAATAAGCCAAGACATCAAGGCAAATGCTTAAAGAAACAACTACTCAACAAAGGGTTGCAAGATTTTTTCCAAAAGACACAGGTCAAATAAGTGGAAATGTGGATGTGAAAATTACTACTTCTTAGATTTTTTGGACACATCTTGTTTTCAAGGGAACAGTTATATGGGTTTTCTCTCTGGGAATTTCAGTCATCTGCTGTGTCTGCTCAACTTAAGAGTTTTGCAGAGCACCATAAGTACTGTGGGCATTTCTTGCTAAATCAGCCAAGATTAGTTTTTAACTCACTCCACAGTTAATGTATTTCACCTAGAAATCAGAAAGACAGCAAAGCTGTCCAGCCTGAGCACTGTAACTAGACAAAAGGTGCAGAAGATTTGAAGTGGGAATTATCTCCATAACTATTTTCATTTTAGGAAATAGAACCTCAAAATTAAATAAAAACCTTTATGGGGAAGGCTTTGAACTTCAAGGAAGCAAACTACTTCACCAACCAACCCTAACATTTGATGGGCCAATGTAAATCCAACCTAAACAGAAAACAAATACATGGTATTGCAATCACCACCACAGTCTATCTAACTTACAACAAAACAAAGAAAGAGACAATTCACATCAGACTTGTTATGTTTCACATTAAAAACTGTAAATAGCAACAAAATGAAAATGAAATTTCAGCTGCAAATTGCAAAGCACTAAAGGGCTGAGATTCTGTAAGTGCCACAGAGACGGGCCAACACTCCACTGCAAAACATTTATTTTCGCATTTCATTCATCCATGACTTATTAGATGCTTCTTAATTTTGATTTATCTTGGGAATTTTTGATCAAAGAAGGACCCATGCAAGTTTTCATTTTTATCTCAGTAAGTCAGTAATTCTGGAATCAAATCAGTATACCAGTAAAGCAAATTTTTTCCCGCTTGCTTAAGAAAGCCACTTTGCAGAATTTGATAGTAAGAACTGTGAAAATTATTTATATAGAAGAATTATGTCTTGAGGCTAAACCAATTACACTGACCTTTCACTCCTTACCTAATAAACATTCTTTATATGTTAAAATAAAATAACATTTGGAACGGCTTCTGGTCTTTTCCAACACCTGGAACTATGCAGTAGCTTATAAAGCAAGGAAATTTATCTGATACAGAATAGTCAGATGACATAAGATTATAGTCCCAAAATTATAGAGTGAAACAGTTGGTTTGCACAGGTTGACTAGCTGTTCTACACTCAAGTGAAGACTGCTCCTCACTTGTGTGAAAAACCTAATTGTGTAAAATTAATCCCTTTATATACTAATCTCCTGCTCTGTATGCAGGTATGAAGACATCTTTCACCCAAGGCTGCTAACGTTATACCTCAAAGGAATCTCACTCAGAAGCCAAAAGGACAAACATCTTTGTGTCAAAGCATCAAATCAAAACTTAAATCAAATAACAGATACTAAAATACATTCTCTAACCAACTGTGGTCAAAGTAGAGATATTTTTAATATATACACATAATAGGCTTTAAGAATTAGTATTTTTTACTTGCTGACAATATGACAGTAATAAAATGTCTCCAATGAAAGATGCTCGATGGTATGCACAGGGCTAGGAGGGGAGGAATTTATTCTGTGGTCCCTTCAGCAATCAAAAACACCAAAAAGGATTTCACGGAGAATTTTAAACTGACTTTTATCTAAGGCCATACCAGGCAACGGAGAAGGCATTTTCCATAAATTAATGAATTAATTCAGTTTTCACTTTCACTTTCTGTTTCACCTTAAAAGAAAGCCCTGAGGCTAGCAATACTGCAGCACAACACAAACTCAAGCTGGTCTGTAATACAGGTCCATGTTCAAGGATTGGTCCATTATCAGCCTTCACTACAAGAGCAGGTCCTTGCTGGAAAAGAGGCTAAGGAAGGAAGCATAGCACAGGAGCTTTCATCACATTAGGTGACAAGAAGGAAGACTCCCCATTCCTGAAAATATTCAAGGCCAGGCTGAGTTTGACTTTGAGCAACCTGGTCTAGTGGAAGGTGTCCCTGTCCATGGCAGGGGGGCTGGAAGTAAGGATCTCTAAGTTCCCTTCCAACCCAAGCCATTCTATGATGGTATGGCAGGTACAGTCAGGATAAATACATGACAACAACTAGTCACACGTGAAATACAGTGTTATATGTTCCTATATTTTAAATGTGTATGACAACATTCATATGCTCTGTTGAGAAAACAAACAATCAATTGAACTCGTGACAGGGCCAAGGCATAGGTATAAAGAAATAGTAATACCAAACAAAGCCATCACAGGATTGAAAAAAATCTAAAGATTTCTGTTAATTCCCTTTAAACCAATATATAAGTTCCTGTTCCCTTTATGTTCTATACAGTGAGACAAGAGGAAGGAAAAGGGAGCTAAAAAAAGCAGATGGGTGGACAGAACGGAAATAATAAGCAGAGAGAGAGAGAAGGGGGAAATCCTAGAATTAGTGGGGGAAATACTAGAATTAATTGGGAGGAGGAAAAATGAAAATCCGAAAAACAAAGCTGAGCAGTTATTTGGGATATAGACTGATATTTAACAGGGTGGATTCTTGAGGGATATGTGGGATTACTGATGGTTGCCTTCTGTTACAGGAGCTCTTTATACACAGACACCACAAATACTGAAGAAAACCACCTGGAGTGTCCCAGTAATCTTTCATTGACTGAAAACAACATAAAGGATTTCATTAGCTAAGAAGCATTTAACTCTGATTGCACAACAAAGCTAGCTGCAAAGGGGATGAATTGAATCTAAAGCTAGATTAAAAGTTCAACATGTTATAATTGCAATGTTAACTTTTTCTCTCATTATTCCAAAGCTTCAACACAATAATTTCCCTGTTTGATTCTTAATGACAGCAGTACTACAAAGAACCAATTAGAATTTCTGCTATGAGCACATCTCCCTTAAATTTAATTTAAATAGTTTATGAAACAAATAAATCATAATAATAAAAAAATTAAAATCCAAAAACAACAGGGAGAAAAAAAAACCAACAACAACAAAAAAGAAACCAACCAAAAAAAACCCCCCAAAATCCCACAAACAACAACCCTAGCACAGTTGAGTGGAGAAAGCTTCTCACTATAGTACAAAGCCTTACTGATTACTCAGCACTGGTTCTAGATGAATGAGGAAATTGCCTAAATACATGGAAAGTAAAGTACAGTATATGTTACATCAAATATTATCACAGGTTTATCCATGCCTGGGCTAAATCCAGAAAGGTACAGCAAAGCCTGAGAAAGATGTGAACCTGAGATATACATGCAACAGAGCTTCCTTGTGTCCTAGAAACATTACCAAGCTATTACACAGGCTTTTGCTCATCGGAAAAAAAAAGAGGAAATGAAAAGGGAACATCTGCAATGGCTAAAGTATTCTAAAGGGAATATATGGGAAGGATGTTTCAAAGCTATTTGAGCTAGGGTCAACCAGGGATAGGAGATGCAAAACCTAAGAAAGGTCAAACTACATACTAACAGAGTTGACATTCTGAAATAATTATTAAGCTATGTGGCAAATAAATACACTGTTCTGAAAATTATTAAAGAAATGAGAACAAGCAAGAATCAAATTCAGTCATCCACTACTGATCTAAATTGGTCCTGTGTTTTGCCTCTTGTTGGAATATTGGCTCACTGTAAAAGAGTTAAGGTAAAACTGTTACTTTGAAAGAGCTTGTAGTGCCTACCTGAAAGCACTTTTAATTGAATTTAGTGGTAACCTCTTTATGCAGGTATTACATTGCCATCTAGTGTATGCAGTATATATTGTAATTCTGTTTCCCAGTGCTCACATCACATAAAGAAGCTGAATTTTCCCTTTAGTTATCTTTCCTCAATGCATTTTATCTTGAAGCAGAGCAGATTTCCTCCAGGCTACTCAATCCCAAGAAACACGTGACTGGCGTTACTGAGAGATTCAGCACCTCAAAAAAAGCAGTACTCCAGAAGCACTTGCTGAGTCTTGGTGCCTTTGGCAGATACATCCACCGAAAGCTTTAGGAATTTCTGCAGCAGGTGCTCTGGATTCAATGGTCCTCCCCTGGAGGAGACATGGACCCTCACCCCTGACAGCAACACAGCTACCCCACTCAGGAGCAATGCTGGGTTGAGGAGAGGAGTTGCAGGTTGCTCCCACCATGCACCTCAAGCCATGAGCCACCGCTCCAGGCAGATATGCAAAATATCCCAATCCTGTTCTGACAGTGAAAGTTGGGGAGACTGGTGTTTCCCACAGCTCAGCACTCCATGTGAGCTGCCAGCAGCTACGTATCCCACCTTTGAGCACTATCCATCCTTCCCTGCGTTACTGGGCAAGAGTCTCTGAGTTCCCCAGCTGTGAACACTGATGGAGACACAGCACACCCAGGTTAAGAACAGGAGACAGTTGCATGCTTGCAATGCCTGGCCATCTTGAAGTCTTCCAACACCTAGTGCTGAGCAATGCCCCACCACTTTGAACATTCCAGCCTCACTGCAGTTGAAGAATCTGAGCTTTTAAACCCAGACCTCTGAAGCACATTTCCCCAATATTTATGGTATGATTTATCTTTTCTGGAAGACTTCTTTCCAGACACAAATTGACCCAAGTCCAGAATGCCAAGGTTAACTTACAATTCAGTGAAAGCTACAAAGGAACACATAATTGCCCTGGCACAGTACATGAGAGGCCCTGGGCACCAGGTTCTCCAGGAGGCCACTCTGCCACTGAGCATTCCCACCTTCCACCCATTCCTTCCTTGGGCTACAGGATGCTGCAGTGAATGCTGAGTGCAAAAGAAAAAAAAATAATGGTTTCACACTCACCCCATCTGCCAGTGCACCTGAGAGAGAAACAGGCTCTTCACTGTAAAGAAAGGACAAGAAAGAATCCTTATTATTACCAGAAAATGAAGTCGCTTTTCAAAAACATGCCTCTGCTTTCAAAACCCAGCCTTTTCATTATGGAACTGAAGAAGCTCCTTTAAGCCAAAGTATCAGTTACTAATATCAAGTTATACAAGAACTGGCTACAGCTGGGTTTTTTCAGTGTCTTGCCATTTTAAAAATACAGCAAGGGCCTCATTTTATGCATAAAGAAAGATATTTTAATGCATAATCTTTTATGCATAAATAAACCAGATTTTACCTTCTTTTCTGCTAGCTGTTGGAGCTTAAATAACTGGTTCTCCTTGTTAACACACTTGCTCACTTTACTAGTCTTATCATATGATACTTTGGACAGGGTGTAGTAACAAAAAGTACATTTAATAGACTATAGCCCTTTTTCTTTGGCCACTATGTTACCCACTTGTATTTGCTGTTGCTGTAATTAGTATCCAAAATACACCCTTTATGAAATTCTGTTTTGACTTGTTATTGACCCACAGATACTACTTACACTGTGCTTCAGGATGTGAACACACATGGAGCCCATAAGCAGCTGGCCTGAAGGGTGGAGGTTGGCTAGCACCCTAATTAATTTTAGTTTAGAAGAGTCAAGTTAGCAAAACCCCACTGTTTAAGCTAACCAATGCCCTTTAAAATTAAACACTACACTAGCTCTGTCAGCAGCTCAGTCCCTTCCAGCAGGGAGGGAGGTGAAGGACAATTAGGGCTGATAAGGTCTCCTGTTAGTGCAGCTGTTGGGCATTATGCCATGAGAAAAGGTAGCAAGTGTAAATCGACTTCTAGGGTGATAATATTTTCTTTTTTTCTTAAATATCTTGAACACCAATTCAGCAAGATACTGATACTGTACATATCACCAACCATGTAAAAATATTCCCATTCTCTTCAACAGGACAGCAACTCAGCTAAATCCCTAATAAGTCTGTAACAATCCATAGATACAGAAGTAGTCAAAGATTTTAGCAGATCTCTTCCATCCCCTCCTGTGGACTGTTTTCCTCATTCTGTCACTATCCTTAAACTTTCTGCAGCCCAAAATTCACAACTTGACATAGGCAGGCACAGCACCCTCCAAGTTAGTTCAGCTGTATCTGCAGCCTTTTGGCTTGTTGTTAGTAAAAGCTGCCATTGCTGTAACTGGAGTTTAGTTCTTCACCCATTTACTAGAAATAAAAGCACTTAAAAAATTATTACCAGCTGATCACCAGCTTACTACATAATGAGCTAATAAAATAAATGGAGGTTTTCTTCAGAGAGCAAGATATAAAAAGAAGATGATTCTTTTTATAACAAGTTGTAGTATCTGCCTTATTTTGCAAAAGGAAAAGTAAATTTTTGTTAACTTTAGAAAAAAACATAAACAGAAGAGATTATATATAAGTGGATCCTTGATAATTTTCTAGTAACTTTTAATTAGTTGGTTGGGGGTTTTTATCCAAAGTGGAAATTGCGAGATGTTTAAAATCCGGAGAAAGAAGTCCTTTTGATAGAAGCCTAATAACATAGAGGATTCAATGGCATACAATTCATGAGCCTCAATTTGTTTGCTAGCTCTAACAAGGCTACTCAGCATTTAAGTTAGCAGCCAGCCTCCCATTTACACCATGCTAACATGGGAAAAACGTTATTTTAACAAAGCAGAGGAGAGTCAAGACATTTCTAAAGACACTGTTCTACTAATTCCTAAGAACAGAGGATGAAGATAAGAGCCCTTCTGAGTGCCAGTTGGATGTCAAACATCAGTAGGCTGAAGTCAAACAACAGGTTTCTCAAGCTGTTCACACTATAACTTCACAACAGTGTTTGCTGATCATATGGCCACACACAAATTTTCACAGTAAAAGAATACAGAAAAACATAGTTTCTATCCACCTACAGAACTGTTTCCCAAAGGCCATGGCCTGTCACTGAGCATTCACCACAGTGGATGGCAAACTCTACCACTAAATTTAGCTGTGAGGGAAGTATATTCTCACCTGGAAGAAGAGGATTTTACATCTTTGTCCTAAAAATAGCATTTTTCATTTAAGCTTCTGCGGTGTTTTTCATGGTTGCTATAAAATTTATTTGTTAATAAATGAAGCAGTAAAATATTGGAAGCAAAATTTTAACATAGAGGGGAAAAACTTAATGGAATTTCCTATGGCAGTTGTGAGGATTTTATTCACAGAAGGGGCAGCCATCTCAAATCTAATAACCAGATGTGTCCAGAACTCAGTGCTTCCAACGGTTTCAGGTATGTGAGGTTTCAGAACATGACATGTTGTGCCAAAAATGCACAGCAGAGAGGAAATGGGTAATTGGGAGGGAAATGTGCAGTACTAGCACGTGTCAACCTGCCCTTGCTCAGCATGGGAAAGCTGGAAAGAGGATCTTTGTGGTGGAAAGAAAAGGGACACAAGGTCATTTTCTAATCCCAAGGATGACATTTATAATGCAGAGTGATTCCACTGAATTCAACGGGTTTAAAACCCAAGTGGAAAATGGACTCTGGCAGTTCTCTCTTTTTAATTACAGCGGGAAGTAGACAGTCAGTTCAGCACATATTAAGTCTCTCCTCTCTCTAGGGACACCTAGGATAAGAGCCAAACAGGTGCCTAAAGACCTCAATTTGATGACTTGCAAAACACTAGATTAGGGTGATGCAGAGGATAATCAGCTCATCAGTTCAATTGTATTTGTCCCATCGCTCTAGCACAGGATGCTGCCCAGCAGGAGGAGTGGTTTGAGATACAACACATTTCTCACTTAACAGAATTTCAAGCTGGAAACTTAATAATGTAGTCTTGACAGTAACAGGTAGCATAGATATCCAGATTATCTTTTAGTTTTGGACATCAACTAATAATTAAAAGGTATTCAGGGATTTACACAGTTCTTAATTTTATTATTAGATATTCCATATACTTATAATCCAAAGTCCAAGGGGTTTTGTAACTTTTTGTGTTTGTTTTTTAACAAAGCAAAGATTTCAAATTTTAAAGATTTTTGGGGGAAAAAGAAGCTGTAACAGGAAATGTTTGCACAACTTGATTTTTATCTTTTGGTTATTTTGATCAGCAGCTTTCTAAAGGGAAAACTTTCTTTGGAAAAGTATGACATGAGAATAATTGAGATACATTCCTTAAACTTGAACTTGAACTGCAAGACTGTGTGGGTAAGGCCTGTCATCTCCACACAGCTATTTCCCATTGAGTCTCTTCATGTTGCCTTTTTGTAACTCCATTGCAAGCAAATCATTATGGGCATATACATTACACAGAGATAGAAATTACACTCTTGGTATAAGCAAAATTGAATGTGAACTATTGCCTCAAAATATTCCAGCAAGTTCCTGCTTGGCTGCACAGAACACAGATTCACAGCTGGCACATACTGGAACATCTCTGCTACCCTCCCCACAGCAGTGCTCAACAGTGATGGCCATTGAGCATCTCCAGCCTAATGTCAGTATCCCAAAGCTTCAAGACAGAATCAAGGTTCAAGGTTTCAACATACCTTTTAGAAGAAATATCTGGAAAACATCAAATATATGCTTGAGATTGGCAGAATCTAAGTAACAGAAGTTGTGACTCTGATATCAGAGGAAATATTGCTAAGGAGTATTAGTTACCTAGCTGATGACAGAGAAGTGTAAAGAAGAGTATATCAAACAGAACCCCCTTTTTAAGCTTCCCCTCCTCCACACTGATAATCTAGTCAGGTGTGAAAATTCACAGTACAACTGTGCCCAGAGAAGGGACATAAAATTATGTGGCTTAAAATTAAAAGTGTGTTGTGACTTTGTTATTTTCCTTCACTGTACATTCAGTGTCTCCAAAAACACACAGCCTTCCAGTTCTCAACTCCAGCTGTAGGCAAGAAAGAGTTTCACTGGATGTGCTCCTGGATTTTTGCATTCTTAGCTGCTTGCCTACAGTTAATGAAGCTTATCCTGATATTTCCTCTCTTTACCATGCATGGCTTTGATTCTAAGATTAAGACTATCCATATCGTAATCCAAGACTATAAAACAATAAAGCAGAAGTTCAAACTATTTGGAAGAATAAGTTTATTAAGCACTGAAATTGTTGTGGTGGGGATTAGGGTAGGTCAAGCAAAGCCATTTCATGGGTCATTCTCTCTTTGAGGAAAAATACGCCTTGCAAGGCAAAATGAGAAATTGAATGAAACCATGAGAATAAACTACAATTGACTGTAATATGCCAAGAAAAGTGCTGGGCCTTGTGCCCCTTTAAAAGTCCATGTTTTCCTTTTGTGAGTGTTTTTTTATGGTTTGCGCAGTATCCACCTAAGCAGCCATTTGTCTCAAAGAAATTGTAAACTGTCATGGAGTAGTTTGCCCTAATATGAGAGGCTTAGTGATAAGAGGAACTGAACTGCATTCTATGATCAGACCTTTCTAGCCCCATCTTCAAGAAGAAAAATTCCAGAGCAAAAATCTAGTAGAACATGAAGTGTAATGCCTACTCATTGCCTTCAACAATTTCTGTCTAAAAGCCCAGAATAATGATGATGTTCAACAGAAATGATATAGCAAAGCATGCTCTGTGACCCCATGACTTTCTATTACCAGCAGCAGCTTAGTTTCCCCTTTTAGATGATAAATTTCATTGCATTGTAATGTCTTTTACATTTACTGACTTGGAAACCAGCACCTTTTGTAGTGCACTGGCCTTACCATTATTTTAGCATCCATCTTGAGGGGGTCTTAGAATGAAAAAATGAGGGTATGGAGGAAGAACAATTACAAACTACAAAAGTGGGCAAGAAAAAATTGATGGCTTTGACATCTCATCGCACCCCATGGAAGTAGATGCATTTCAGAGGAATAGAGACTTAACATTACAAAATATTTTCTTGGATATTATGGGAGTGAAGATGCTGACATTAAAAATATCATGCAAGCAAGCCAGTCGTTAATTAGTAAATTCTAGGAATAGTGTAATTCCAAGAAAACTGAGAAACATGTAAGACTGACGGAGGAGAGAAAACCCTTTTAGGCATTTTGATTGATCTGAAAATCAAACACATTTCTATGACACTTCAGCAGGTTCTGTCGTGTTTGAAAATTCAGTTCAGAATCAAAGCTAAAAAAAATCTCACTCCGCTTCATTTAAATCACAGATAGTAAGGAAAGTAACTCAAAAGTAAGCACAGAAAATCAATACCCAGATATTTTTAATAGTATACAGATACTGCCCACGGAATCCAATCTTGAATTTTCAGAACCCTGTAATTAGTGAATCCAAAATTAATGAAGCAGAAGCTCAGAGATAAGTGTGTTTATCTAAAGTCTCAGGAAACAATTCAACCAGGTGGGACAATCAACTGAAAGGGCGTACCCATGAAGAATAAAGTAGTTCAGCCAAGGAACACAAAAGCATTTAAACAGCTTTTCAAAAGGACAACAGCCTTACTTCAAAAAAATTAATGTGATGAAAAATCTACTGCACAGCTACATGAACTATCTCAAAGGTAAATTAGCCTCACTAAGAAAACACTGAACATTAGTTCTGCTTCTCAGTTTGCCTAGTTTCACTGCCAACTATTTGATCTTGTTCAGTCTTTCTTTGCTAGACTGTGGTTTCAATGATGTGGCTACATTAATAAAAACTATGAAACTAGTAAAAATGCTTTTAAGTGTAAACATTATACTATAAAATATCAAAAATTGGAATTTTTGTTTGTATAAATAAAAGAATCAAGTTGAAGCATGATAGTATGTTTTCCAAAATTTTACTGTTTACCTTTCAATAATCCTTTTTTTAAATTATTTTTCAACCTACAGTTTTCAAAGGCACCTAAAACATCTAGGAAGCCTTTTCATAATTTAATTGTTTTGGTACACAAATATTCATTGCAATATTCTTCTATTTTTTTGTTTGTATTTGTTGTATTTTTGTTTTGAAATTCATAGTGTTTCCTATTTTTATCTTGGCTCCAATTTTCTTAAATTTAAAATAAGGGAGTTGAGATTAATTACTTTGGAAACAGTCTGTGAACACACCTCCATATGTAATTGCTTTTTTGAAGAAAAATTTCACTGGATAAAAATTTCATTCTTTTGTGCCACTTGTTCAAGTGTATTATATATAATTATTATTCTTTTCGTTTGAACTTTGTTTTCCTGGCAACTATTTATCTGAGAATTCTTAACATAAGTGCCAGCAACTTATGTAAACCCACAACCAATATGACTGCATATTTTTCATGTTAATTTGAATTTATCTTGGCATCTTGTAATACCATCCAGTGCATTGGCAAACAAATATTGAATGACTTAACTTGGGATGTCCTCCAAATTTTGTTTCTTTTCAGTGGAAATTCCCTGCAAGCTATGTCTAACTTTTCAGACATTACAAAAATGATCAGAAGATTTTGCAGATGTTTAACATCTTGCATGTTACCACATATGTTAACAAGCTTCTGATGTTGAGTCCTGTCAGATGTACGTGGAAATGGAAAGCTGAAGACAGAATCTGTATTTATTTGGAAGGGCATCTATCATGTCCTGGTATAACAAGAAGTTTCTTTTCATTTAGTCTTTCAGTTTCCAGGAGAAGGCATAAGAAAGCAGTCCCTTTAGAAGTTCCTTTTGCAAAAGCCCTGCTTTTGCTAATAAGATTTTTAGGTCAAATTCCATAAAAGGTTCAAGTCTTCAGGCTTCAGCACAGTGCAAGATGGGCACCTGGTGCCTCAGAGGCAATGCAGGGCAGCCACACAGTTTGACACAGTCACAGCTACAGCAGAGCCATATGACACGCATTTTAAAACATTCCTGGAAGCAGTAATTGGATCCCAGGCTTCCACAGCCCCTCTTTGAGGAGGCTGCCTGGCTCTCCCCAATCATGGGCACCTTCTGTGCCCTCTGGGGGCACCCAGCCCCCTAACACAAGGGTGAGCCTGGGGTTCATTGCCTGCCATTGGCATCTGATTCAGACACGATTCATAAACCCAGGAGTCTGCATTCCCTTTATGGCAAACAGAATAGGTGCCTCTAAGGATTTCTGGGCAGTTAAATGACTAAAATAGCCTAGGGAAGATGATGCTCATTCTTGCCCTACTCTCTTGCTCCCACACACGCTTATGTATATATGCACACAGTGAATCCAAAAGATAAACTTTGCAGCTGCACTGCTTTTCTTTGCAATAAAATCTTTCTGGGCCCTAAGTTTTTATGCATTAAATGTGTGCAAAAACTGACCTCCAGAAGTTTTAGTTATGTCTATTGAAACCTAGTAGCACTGGGACTGGAGTGAATGCCCTCCTTTGGCACACATTAATAACGAATGCTGTGCAGCACAAGCCAGTCAGTTGTTTTTCAGTGTACTCCTGCTCCCAAAGCTGCTTCAGTATTTTATCCAGAACTTCTTTAAAAAGCAATCCCTCCCCCATAGGAAACACAAAGCAGCTATGCTGATATATGCATATGCACGGATAAATATGAATAACATGATAAACCTTCAAATACATTACCTGAATCTGAAGAGGATAGTAGGTGGTGTTACATTTGCTGATATACCTTTTCAGATTTGAGTTTCTTCAGTCACTTCCCAGAAACCTTGTCTTGATCACATCTAACCTGTGGGATGCAGGAACACTTCCCAGCTTCCAAGCCTAATGAGTGCCTCCCATACTGGTGTGGAGTCAGAGGCATAGGGCAGCTCATCCCTCCTATACCACCAGGGAAGTGTAGCAGCTGTGTTCTGCTGAAAGAAACCCAAGCATGCAGGCCAAAAGCAAGCTACTGGTGGGGTCCCTGTTCCAGAGACCTGAAGATTCACGATGCCAGGGCATGCCAGGGCACCTGACTGAACAGGAGGCTGCAGCACCCCAATTAATTCAGAGCTGTGCCAATTATGGTATGGAGAGTGGACAGGAAGTTGTGAATGCCCCACCCCTGGAAGTGTTCAAAGCCAGGCTGGATGTGGCTTGGAGCAACCTTGTCTTGTGGAAGGTTCCCTGCCCTTTGCAGAGGGGTTGGAACTGGATGATCTTTGAGGTCCCTTCCAACCCAAGCCATTCTGTGATTTTGTGATGCTAAGTGTAATCTTAGGATCTTTACAGACACCAGAAAGCCCCGTAATCCACTCCCGATGGGTCTTGGCACAACTGATGCTTGAGCTGCTCTGGCTGGGCTAGTTTTTGACACACCCTGCGAGAGAAGTGGAAGCAGCCAAGAAAAGCCACATGAGCGGATATTTAGTGAGCTGAAGGGAGGGAAGTCAGACTGTAGTTTCGTACGGTTCTTGGCAGCCCAGTCCTCTCTTGAATGTTGTCCATAGTTTCTGAAATGTGTTTAATTTACCTTTTTGTGCAAGGGGTGCTGGAATATGGGGGAAGGATGTTGGTTCTGCACCCTTGGATAGCAGCACATGCACCACAGCACACTGCAGAGCTGATGCTCTGCTAAGCTCATGAACTGGAATCTCCCATTACTGGATGGTCTTGCAACATTGTGGACTCCTCTACTGCTGCCATGCTACAGGCAGGTGAGATGTTCACCTAGTGCTGTACTTTATCATGGCCCTGATCACATTCTCAGTATGTGAATGTAACAAAAAGGGCACCCAGATTTGCCTTCCTGTCTTTCACTGAGCAGCAGTTCACAGGCTTGAGTGAGCTGTAGGCTGCAGTTGGTCCAGCTCATCTCCATTATTTCTACTTTGTGTCTTGCAATGAATCTTAAGTTCCATAACCAGTTCTGTACATTGTGAAAATGGATGTCACCTCTTGTTCTTTATTTTGCATCTTTCTCCTAGAAAAGATGAAAAACAACTACTGCTAATAAAGGATGAGCAGATTTGACACCAGATAGTTCTGACTACTCGGGCTCTAGGCTTGAGGCTCTGATAATGGGAACCCTTCCAGAGCAGCTTTACCTTAACATTAAAGACACAGACATAGTGCACTCCTGGAATCCCACAGGCACATAACCCTATTCAGCCATTTACTAAAGAATGATTAGAAAAAAGGTCTGTAATATCTACTTATTTCACAACACCAGATTGCTTTCAGTGCATTTCCAGATGTCAAATTCCCTCTACATTCCCAATGTAGGAGCCAAATTCTTCAGCTTCTCTATTTGACAATTTCCACTGTGCACAGGGAGGTGTGATTCCAAAAATCTGCAGTGGTTTAACTGAATATGAAAGGAGAACCAAGATAAAATAACAAGGAGTAATAACCATTAATTCAGGGAAAATGTAGCCTAAGCATGGATGTGTTTCAGTCATTGCTGAAATACAATGCCTGGGGCACAGATAGGTAAAATATGAAGGGATGAAGAAAGATCAGCATTGCAAGGCCATTTAACTCAATTAATATACTCGCATTAGCGCAGGTAATAAAAGCAAACAGCAGTTGTTTCTATGTATCTAATTTTTAGACTGCTTATTCCAATACTTGCTATACTGCTTAAAACCTTGGTGTCTGGACGCATGGGATTACATCAACTTCTCAGTGGTCATATAGCTCTCTCCCTAAAGCAGGCTTTAAAAACAAAAACTTGAAGCAAGCTCACTGGAAACTGTCATAAGCTAGGAGGCAAACAAACCCACTGTTTTGGGCTTTTTATGCCATGACTTTCAGAAAATCTCCTGAGTATTTTTGTTGTCTGGATTTAATTATATAAGTCAGAAATAATGGCAGAGAGGCTGTGTCAATGACCAAACCTTTGAGCCAAACTAACAAGCAGTAAATTATTCATAACAGACATAGCTCTCTACACAAACAGAAACATACACAAGGAACAAAATACCTGCAAGGAGATGATCAGAACTACTTTGCAAGGTTCAGGAAGGCAGAAAGCAAGCACTGCAGTGGCATCTCTCAGTCCTGCATTTCCAGAGCTAGCTACAAGCAGGAAACAAGGCACTCCTCCAGTGGAGCAGGTTTGCTGGGAAGCTCTAGGGAGCTGCTCTAACTCTTAGGCTGTCATTAAACTGCTGCTATTCTCCAGCCTCTGCAGACCCGAGTCAGACTAAACACAGACATGGGAGAAAAGCAAGCTCACTGGAACTGCACCTTTTAACTTTAAATTCAATCTCCTCTAAATCTGTCATCCTTCTGTGAAACCTCTTCCTTTCAAGGCCTAGTTTTAAGTGTTCCAAACACACCTGTTATATCTGATAAAAACCCTCAAAGAAACGTGGTAGCAATTCTTTCTAACATACCACCTCAGGTTTAATTTACACTTTAATTATGTTATTAGCAGCTCAGGAATAGCCAAGGCTCTATGTGAATTCACATATATGGATGTGAACACCACATCACAGTTCAGATGCAGTGATTTTATTTGACTGACTTCCTTTTTTCTGTAACCCTGACCACTGTAATTATAAGGAATGCTTAGTTATAAGGAATGAGTAGCACCCCAGATTTGTAAACACACTGCACACTGTGCTTTCTAATCCTAAGGATGGATATGGAAAAAGATTTGTAAATACTGTAAGGGAGACACACAGAAGGGTCTGCCCTGCCCCCACCAACACTGCATGGACACAGAACATCTCATTGATATCCCTCACTTGACTTGAAGTCCTCCACGGGAGAAGTCCTCAGAAAGATGTTTACTTCAGCAGGAGGATGTTCTGGCACAAAGTTAAGGGGCTGTGGATGGCTCTCAGTGGGATATCAGCACTAATCCTGGTCTCCTTTCTCTGTTCAAAGAGCAAATTAATTGGTATATGCACCCACTGAGGATGTTTATGGCATACTTTGCAGACACGCACAGCCAAAGAGGTCACATTTTGAACCTGCAAATTACTCACACATTTTACATTTTAAATAAAACTGTAGATTTATTGTACAATAGTACAGCATGTGCCTTTTTAACCAAAAGCTCAGCATCACATAACACTTTAATCTTCCATTAAACATACACAGTCCTACAACACAGCTCAGCTCAGCTAGGAAAGCTACATAATGAATTAATTTATTGAGAGTCCTGGCTACGCTGTTCTTAAGGATGTTTACCTAGAGCAAGAACAGTGGCAGTGGTTCTGGTGTTGTAACATTTAATCATTTTAACCTGTTCTCAACACAGTAATAGCAAGCAGTCATCTAGAGCACAACAAACAGATCACTTAAGGGACACCACATTTAATTGCAAATGTATGAAACAGTAGACCAGAGGATCTCACACACATCATATGGATTAAAAACCTGCTTTGAGATCACTTTGATGTAATGTCTGCACCAACTATGCCACAGGAAGACTGGATGCATGACAGTCATCGTACCATGAAGAAGTGTCATTTGGATTGAAATTCTTAGGTTCAGAAGAGGCAGACCAGAGTGTTCTGTACAAATATACACTTGCCTTATTACATTAGTTTACACTCCTGTGGCCATTTGCCCACATGCCAGCAACACCTTGTTGTAATTCATTTTTATACCATTTGCTTCAACTTTACCTGGTTCAGTTAAAAACAAGATCATTTCCTCCAGACACAGAATGTGTTCTGTGCTGCATCTTGGCATTTCAAATTGCCATACACACCTGAGTTGGTGTAACCAGGCACGCTCTTGTGCACAGCTAGCCACAAGGTGATATTAAGACACATGCTTTCTTTGCCACTGGGGTTTCTCACTGCAATGGAGATTCGAAGCTCATCACTACATAATGATTTACAGTACGTAAATTTCCTCTGAAATTTGGAATTAAGCATCTACTACCCAAATGAGCTACAGGTTACATCACAAATGCTTGATCAGAGAAAGTTTATGCCTTTTTATTGCTGTTCAGTTTATCAATGTGTGTCAAACCTTAAGCCTGTTCCATAAAAGGATCAAGTGCTATTTTTATTAAAGAATTTTAAATTCTCAGAAAACAGTATTTTCAGTAAATTTTTTAATACCCAAAGGAGGTAAATTTGGATCCTGCACCTGAATATGTGATTTTTCATTCTCAGGAAAAATTTTTCACTCACAGCAGGAGTGTGATAGTGCACAGTTGATTGATTCTGAACCAGCATCAGCTAAAATAATGTGCTAAACAAAACACAAATAGTGGTATTAAAGAAACAGAAGAAGGAAATCTCTATCAAATATCTGATCTTGAATTTAAATATACTAGTAATATATGTAAGCTTCCAAACAGAATAAATGCTCATCTGAAGTAGCATAGCAGGAGTCATTTCAGAAGAATTGTACCAAACTTGCACCTGCTATGGTCCATGTGTATTCTCTGACTCTGCAAATTTCACTCAGCCAGAATACTAAAGTATGGTAATTAAAGTATAAAAAACCAAAAAGGGACCAAGAAGGATCATTTTAAATCACAGCTGCTTTTTGTATCATCTTCAATGATTCTGAAAAAATTTCACGACACTGAAAAAATTTTTACTTATCCGCCTTGCTTCTAGTTTTTGATAAGAATAGCCAGCAGAAGAAACTGAGTGGGAAACAAATCCATTCTTGACTTGTGAGACTAAAAACAAAATTCTCCGTAGACTTCCATTTCATTGTCTAAACTGTAATATTTTGGAAGCCTTCAGTGAACAGATTAAGTTTTGGCTGATTATCTAGACATCACTGATACAAGTAAAGATTGTTGAAAAGGTAAATATTTAATTAAAACAGACATCACCTGCAATGATTTTTTTTTTCTTGCTGTAAAACACAAGCAGCATATTAATGAGATGCACTAGCTCTTCTCCAACTCAGAATTTCTAATTTGCTCAACAAGTAGTGAGAACTAAAACCTGATCTTCAAACATTATCAACTGTTTAAGGAATAAAGCTCTGCTCATGTCCTGAATTCATTCTATGCCATCTTTAATAAAAGAGTTTACACAGGTTCCTTCTGCTTACCAAAATGAAGTCAGCTTATGTTTCTTACGTATGTAAATAGCCCCAACACCAGAGACATACAAAGTGTTATACTGAATTTTAATCCTTGTAAAACATTATTACACCACACACTGTTATTATAAATCTTTTCAATAACATCCATTATAGAACTCAGTAAAGAGCACTGTCTACTACTATGCACTGTCAAATATTTCTGGCAGTATTGGTAATTGACTACAGCATATTTCTTTTTTAAAATCAAGTGTTAACCTACATATTCTGGACTTGCAAATAATACACAACAGATTTTACTGTCATATAGGCTGCATATTCATTAATTTTTTCTGATTTTTATAGAAGAGTAAATTTTCTGTAACAATATGAAAGAAAATTAATAACTTATTTATCTACCTAGGAGGCTAGTAGTTATTTGTAATCATATCAATCAAAAGATGACTGAAAAATTCAAAGTTAATTATTGTGAAGTGCACAAAATCTAGAATATAGGGAGTTTCCACAGTACATTATACTAAGTCAACATATAATAGATTAAAAGCTATAAAGCCAAAATCCTCATTTAAAAATTTAGTGTTTCTGACATCATCTTCCACCACTCCATCAACTCTTCTTTTTCCTCTTCTTTTCTTTCAGACAATGACTCCAGTTCAAAATCAACCTGATTAAAAGAAACAATCAAAAACATGCATAAGACTTACAGAAAGAGAATAGTGTAGGCTTTTAAGAGTCATTTATTTGAAGAAGATGCTTAACATAAACATGGGGCTTAGAGAGGTACCTTCTGGTTTAGGCTGGGTTCATTCCAAAGTGTCTCAAACCTAATTTAAATAAGTGCAATACTAGTGTATCAGTACAGTAACTTATCTAAAAATACACACAGGTCAGCAAAATTTCCTGAAGAGCCAGACATCTTTCTAGTCTTTGACTTGACTAAAACTTTCAAAAAGTATGGGCCAATGAAATTGTAACTGAATAACAGCCAGCCACATAAATCATACGGCATATTATAAAAAGTATCATTGGCATATTGCTAACACAGATCACAGCATATTCTGAGTTGGAAGGGACCCACAAGGGTCATCAAGGCCAACTCTTAGCACCATTCTCTAAGCAGCTGAGCTAATCTCAGGGTAACACTTAGCGCTGCAGACCCCCAGCTTATCAAAACATGTATTCCATTTTATGCCATCAAAAAGATCCAGGGAGCTTTTCCTAACACATGGCTCATTAATGCAGACACAATGTGCTAGTTTAGTATATCTTAACATATTATGTAGAAAAATAGCATTTATTTTAATTAAGAGACATCCACATCTGTACAGAGAGTGAGTTAAAAATGCTTCTGACACCTTAGATGCAGACTAGGTCTTATTACCCTCACATACTGGATACCTACAAAAAACAGTGACCCATTGCTACCTTTCTGCATGGAGCTGAGCACTGCTCTTAATTTAAGCAGGTAATCAGTTGACAAATTAGATTAAAAATATGGCTCGATCAAAACCTCAACATCTCTTACTTTTTATGTTGTGCTATTTAAAGATACTCTGTAGTCTTCTGATTGGCTGTTCTGACATGAACCCATAAAATATTGAAGTATGTCAATTTTAGCCTTCTCTGTGTCTTTTCATTATAAATAAAACCAGCAAGAGATTAAACTAGTTTGCAATGAGATTACTCTCAGCAGATGGTGCATCAATAGATATAATTTCCAAACTTCCCAAATTAGCATGTTCTGAAATATTTTCAAAAATCACCTCCTGCTTACATGAATACCATGAGTGGAAAAGGGACCTTTTAAATATATAATAGATGATAAACCAACACACACGAGCACTTACCACAACCGCAGGGCTGAAGGGCACAGCCACTTTTTTAGTTATTGCTAGGTAGCCTGGTGCTGAGGCCGTAACTTTGTAATTTCCAGGCACAAGCAATCTCCAGTAATCACCATCCTTGGCTGTAGAGAAGAAAAGAATCCAAATAAATATGTGTAAAACTAATTACAGAGCTAAGAAGAAAGGATCATATGTCAGTCTTTTGTATTCCTATTTGTGCTTTCCTTTTGACTGTCTGAAAGAATTCTCCTTTCTTCCTTCAGAAAGAGCTGTATAAATATATTATATTTGCTTCCTCTTCGGTAACCAAAAAAAAAGATTTAAACTTTGAAGTTGTGCTGTAGCCTCAATGAAAGATTTTGCGTGCTGAGGCTAAAGGCTCTCCATCACACTGAAGGAAAGGACAATATGGGACATTATTCCACTTTAGAAGCATCCCCCAGCTATGTAAAGTCCTTTTAAAGTCTGAGATTCAGTTTGCAATGTGATATGGATTTTTAATGTTCCTCAGTATCCTGATAATCCAAGTGTAAATAAATTCTATTCATATAAAATTTAAGTAAAGGGCACTACCTTTCTCAACCTTCAGAAAAAGCTGTAAATCATCATTTCCTAGAATATTTCATGCGTATTAGCCTTGATGCATTATTATCTACATGTTTCAGTATCCAGGTATTGTCTAGGGCTTTTTTGCTCTCATTCAGATAAACAAGGAAATGGAATCTTGATCCACTCAGGTCAAAGAAAGGCTCCTACTGCAGTGTTACTGCAGATAATCTTTTTCAGTCACAGAATCAAAATTCATCATCCTCTTCTCTATAAATGACCCTATTCCCATTTTCACAAAGGCTCAGATCTTCCCTGCACCAGCAGTGGGCAATTATCTAATTTGTCACAGGCTAATAAATGGAATTTCTCTACCTCCAGAAAACATTGCAGGGCTGTTCTAAAGTTCAGTTAGCAGTGCCATTTAAAAAACTTGGCCATGCCCTTTCTACTAGTCCCTTAAATGCTTTTTCACCACATCTGCAGGTACACAGTGTACAAAGGGAAGTATTAGTTAAATGTCTGCTATTTGCATGGTCAAAATTGTGAGCAGTCAGTCCAGTTGTTCCCAGATTTTTCTCTTCATAAAACAGAAGGGAAAAAAATACTGCTGTAGAACTACAGTAATGATCTATTCTAATTCCTCTTACTGGAACAAAGCATAATTTCCACTCATGAACAAAGAAGCAGGAGAAAAGCCAAAGAATATTTCTCCTTCATTTTGACTGTGCTAATATCCAAGTACTTGTTTCCCTCACTGTTTTGACAATGTGTGACTTTCAGTCTTATACACACACAATGATGTGGAAAGATTTATTGCAAAAATATTAGATGCAATTTTTGTACCATAGGAGCATGACCTTCTCTCTCATATACCTCACTCTCTCGTAACTCAAAATACCTCTTTGCACAGTTTATCCCCTTTTTATGCCTGAAAATTTATTTCCAGTCTCTATACATTTTTGCCTTCTTGTTTACAGTGAGAGAAGGTAACTAATGTTTTCACAGACTGTTCTGCTTGGCAGAAGTGCTGGCAGTCTCTTTGCAGGTGATGTGGAATAAACAAATTGGGGGCACCTGAAGATTCTACCAGTCCTGTTTCATAGTATTCTGCATTTCTATAACAGTATAGTGAGACATATCATCGAGAAAATGACCATGACATAAGCTCATGCATAAAGCAGCAACATTTTCTTTTTTTCTAATTAGTATCTTGTGCAAATAATAAAAAAAAAGGTCATTCAGGATAGGACAGCGTAGGTGTACAGGGAAAGCGTAAAGTTGGCACACTGTAAGAGCTATCTTTTAAACTCATTCCTAGAGTAAAGCACAACATCACTGAAGAGGTGACACCTAATTTTCTGCGAACACCAACCAACACAATACTTTCATCTTTTAGAATCACCCTTCTGAAAAAGCATCACGTAATTGTAAACAGCAGAGAGAATTTATCTTCACTAAAGGAAGTTATATAAATTGAAAATCTGTCAAGATTTTACATACCAAAAGGTATGATTGCATTGTAAAAAATGTAACACTTTTGGACTAAAATTTAGCCTTCACACTAAAAACAGCACTGCTGACAGGGCTTTAAATCCTGGCAGAGCTGTGAAACACTATTTGCCTCACAAATCAGAAGACAGACTAAACATTAATAACCAAGAGCCACCAGAACCAATTCACACCAGAGACCCATGAAGTCACAAAAACCAGTCTCAGCTATTTTGAGAGCAAGATACAAATGAAAGATTGATGAAATCCTGTGGGCAGCAAGGTTCTTGAGGCACAGCATACCTTCCTGGCTTCAAAGTTTTGGTCCCTTAAAGCTTCAGTTATAAAGATGTGAAATGGCTCCAGGTTGCTAAGCCAAGGAGAAGTGGTAAATCCCAGCACTGCTGAGGTACCACACTCACCTGATGTGACATCGTGGCTTATCCCCTCCACAGAAATTGTAGCATTTGCTATTGGATTGCCCTGAAGATCTTTAACAAACCCCTTCACTCCTCGATGAATCTAGAATAAATACGGTCACCAACACATGGCAAATAAATTCTTAAGAAAAAATGGCATTTCTGACAATGCAGTATCTACTGATATATCTAACAAAACATACTACAAACCCCACGGTCTACAGGCTGACAGCTATCAATGATAAATACTAAACACCATAATGGAATAGAGTGTGAAGAGGAAAAATAATTCAGCAGGTAGTTATAGTAATTTATCTGTGTGATGCAAGTAATTCTCAGAAATACACAGCAAATCATAACACATGTGAACGTTGACTTGGAAATCTTTGTCATATTGGGGATTAATGACTGCACTGAAATCTTTGAAAGAACAGCCTACAGAAGCTTTTTTTAAAAAAAAGCCTGGAAATAAAGCAGCAAAGTACTGTGAGGTTCAGGCTTCTCTCTGATTCCATGACCTTTGAAAAGTCTTGTGGATCCCAAGTTTTATTTTGAGATATTGATGCTCCCCTTTATCAACCTCTATGGTGTATTCAGCTGCTATAGTTTAGTTCAGATTGCTCTAATATACACTGTGGGAGAAGCCTTAGAAAAGCAGAAGTTACGTATTTGCCCTCAGCACTCACAGGGAGCTAGAGCACAGACCTGATCATCTTATCCTGCAAGATAAAAACCAATGCCAAACAGACCATCTGAACTTCAAGGATAAAGCCAGCAGCTCTGCAGGGCAAAGGAAGTTGGCAAAATAGTATCTTATACATGAGCAATTTTGAGAATACAGTGACAACATGGTTTTCCATGAGTCAGAGAAAATTAACCCCTGTGCAAAGGAATTGAACAATTTGAGATGGATCCCAGACTGAATGAATAAAAACCTGCAGGACAGGTACAGCTTTTTCTTCAGTCCACTTTTTAACAGAACAGTGTAACGCTTCAAATACTCAAATATTTCAGATTTCTGACTAACTAAAACATTTCTGCAGAAATAAGTCCTTAAAGAAATTAATGTATTAATTGATCAGCTCCAATTAACAAACTGTGTTTCTCATTTCACAGTCTCAGGTGTGCAGCCACGAATGATGTCAGATATATTTGTAATCTTTAACTACAATATTTAGGTTTCAGAAATTCTATATTCCCATACTGCGTGGAATCACCATTTCAGTGCAGCCTGATACACTGGCATGAAATGATTAAAAAAAAAAAAAAAAAGCCAAAAAAAACCCCAAAAGTAACAAAGAAAAGCCCCAAACACACACATAGATGTGTTCCATGACTCTTAACTTCTAACAGCCCATTAGCACAGATTATCTAAACCTGTGACAATGTGTTACATTTCTATCAGATTTGGTATAATTTGTAATGGAATCATGACACTGACAGCTCTACACTGCTTATCAACAGCTCACGTAATCAGAGAGCAGTGGAGTGTCTACAGCACATGGATTGGGAATGTTCCATAACATTCCACTGAACTGCCAGGCAGCTGCAGGCTAATCCAGCTGCCCAGGTTCCTGTGCCTCCACAGAATGATCCATCCCATGTCTGCACACACACTGCAGTATCTGCAGAGAGCAATCCATCTCTCTGAGTACACACACCAGAGATGGGGGAGTGACTCACAGACTCTGGAGATTTGTGTTTCTTTTCATTGAGGAACCCAACACAAATAATTTAAATTAAATGTCTGCAACATCTTAAGTAAGGTGAGATGGATTCTATACTGTAACATCATCCTTCTTTTCTGCTCTTCCACTTATTTAGAAATATCACACAGGATTTACCTCGACAGGGACAAATGAGAATCAAAGCCACATCTGGATTAATATGGTATTTTGAATTAGATGTTCACTAAGTGCAAGGTTTAGAAGTTTTATGCACAATAACTAGTTTTGCCATTCTCTTCTGTGTTACCTGCTCAATGTAATTTATAAGAGAGTTCTTGTTGTCCTCCCAGTAGCCCTTCAGAGTTTCTTCAGGTGGGAATTTTTCACAGCTGAGCTCCACTGTGATTTCAAAGCAGTTGCTGCTGAGGTAATTGAAATCCTGCATTCCTGCAATGCCAGAAAAGAGAGTTAGTGATGCATTTTTCATTATCCTGAAGTAAATAAGGGGGACACACATGAAATGCTGGGACTATTTAGAAAAGAACAGCTATAAATACAATTGATGCAGCTCCATTTAATCTGCCTTATTTTGAATCCAGAAGCTTTAAATTAGAGAAGCCAATAGGACAATTAATTCCAAAATGTATTTTATTCCCAGGGAAGTTTAGAAAAGCCTTGATACATAGCTCATATACTTCTACCTGATGTTGCACCTGGCCTATATACTTTTAGATCACACATTTTTGGATAGCCAACATATAAATTACATTTTTTCTCTTTGGGAAAGAAAATTATTTCAGGTTATGGCTAAAATATTTCCATATGAAAAAATAAAAGAAAAATTATGATCACTTTGTAAGCCAAGAAGAATGACAATTAATTACAAAGCAAAATACACATAATAAAGTGACATTGAAAAAAAGATTTATAAAGCTGGGTCAAAAACATGTTGGGGTTTTTTTCTGAAAAGATAATGTTTCAAGTTAGAAACATTTTACATTAAAAACATCTCCTTAGAGGTCAAGGTTTTCTGCATAGATTTCAAGTATTCTCCACTGAAAAAAAGTACAAAATAAAACTTCCTATAAAATTCATTTACATGGAAATTTTTCCATGGATAGGGTATCTCCTATCCACTCAATGCCTCTGCAAATGAGTGGACAGGCACATTTGTGCCTTCTCAGGAGAGAAGGGAAACACCATTATAAATTAAACTTTAATAACTGCAATTTGAAAACATAAGTAACATAGTAGCATCATCACTAGGAATAAAAACTTGATGGAAAATATGCATTTTTTTACATTTGTGAGCCTCTCCTCTTACTACATGGCTATATTAGCTATTTTCTTTAATGGTCGACCAAAATCCACAGAGGTTTCCAGTTTTGTAACTGGATCAACCAGCTGGAGAGGGACAATAGCCATCCCCAGGAGGGTCACAAATACATGCTTTGCAGAAGCTGACGTGGAACTATCCCTCACCTTCCCAGTCTGTCTCTAGCAGAGTCCATGGATTCTCAAATGGAGGCCTGAGAAGAAAATGGCTATCAAGCCCTTTGAGCATCCCCATGGAGGTCACTGAGGGATTCAGAAGTGCTTCCAGGACAGCTAATTCCTTCAGCCCTGTGTCCCCCTATGCAAGCTCCCCATGAGACCTGACACAGTCTCCTCACTGAAGCACCAGTGTTGCTCACTGTCCAAAAGTGCCCAGAGAGCTGAAGGCAGATCCCAAAGAGAGCCTCGAGGGCAGCAAACACACTGAGCCAGGCGGGATTTTGCCAACACTCTAGAGTGAAGAGGCTGCTCTCTGCCAACCAGGCAACAAGACTCCCAGCTACCAATAGGCACAGGGACTTTGCTGATTGCTAAAAGAATCCTTTTCTTTCTAAACCTTTTTTTAGAAAAATGAGGACACAGAAGGCAAAGGCTCCTGGGAGGGATGGCTCTGATGTTCCAGCAGGCAGAACTCTTAGATGGACCATTCAGCAGTACACAGCAAGAGAGCAGTGGAGTCGTGAGTAGAAGCTTCACAGCAGTTCTGACTATCATGCATCTGTCCTGGAGACTAGATAATGGTGCTTTTGTTGATTTTTGTATTTCTTCTAAAAGAAAGAAAGAATGCATGAAGAGGAAAGCTGGGAGCCGAAGGGCATGATGTAATTTTACCATGGTGCCAACAATTCTTCACCATTACTGTTCCAATTCTCAGGAAATTTCTCCTTCCTCCCAAAGTATTACTCAGGGTGCCCTAGCTTCTCAGGAACAGAATAAAGGAGCAATATATTTTCCAGTTTTGTGCACAATGTCTGCACTCTATAGTTTATTTCTCAAGACCTGGCTTGGTCCAAGGTTTATATGTTGCTCCTGAAAAAATTCATCTTTTGCATCACTGAACTGCCAGTGTTGATCTGAATCTCTGGGACAGAGAATAGGGTGAAGCTGGCCTAGATCTAAACTGTGGCCTACCCCATATGTGATCTGGAGTTCATTGGGCTGTGCAGGCTTTAGCTCCCTGTTCACTGTGCTGATTAGGTGCAATAGCCAAGAAATCAAAGCATTGCTAAACATTTATTCAATATTGCAGTAACTTTGCTGCCACTGGTCAAGTCCTCTGACTTATGCACATGGCATGGATCACATGCATGCACATCACCCCATTCCCAAAGCCTCTCACTGTGTAGCACTAATTTTCTTACACTTTAACAGGAAGTGTACTTTACTCTCTGAAGATCAGAGAGGCTTAGATACCTCAGATATAACTGAGATTCAGCAATGAATGCGTTTTATTGCTGACCATGAGTAGGACTTCTCTTTGAAACTGAGAACACAAAAACTCCTCTGTTGCTACTCCAGTGTCTTGAGGGACTATAGTGTCTCTGTGTTAGTGCTCACAAAAATAAGCTTAGAATATAGGACTAAAATTTATTTATTCAGGTTTTAATAAAGGAAAATCTAAGCTTCACAAATAAAGTGGATCTCCCTGGCATCCAGGCATCAGAATTACTTAAGACATTGAATTACAAGCTACAGCACTAAGTTAATTCAGCTTCTACATATAAACAGACAGTACCTTTTACCAGGACAGAATGTACTTGAATGAGGAGAACATGTGCCTCCTAAATGTGGTCAATGAAATCCTGAAAAAAAAACCCCAGCACTGCTTCCAAAGCTGTTAATTCAAGTTAGGAATCAGTTAAGTGCCAAGAGTGATTTGAGAGTATCTGAAAATTTTAAAAAGACACTTAAACAGTAGCCTCATAGTACAGCACTGTAAGCTGCTTTGGAAAGCTATTTTTGTAATGACATGAATCTGATTAGACTCAGATGACTCCGTAATGACAGAAAAAGCAGACCAGGCATGTGGGCTATGTAGTAATTCATTACTATCAGTTCTTCTCATCTTTGGTTTCAAATAGATACTCCACACAAAAGATACATTAAAAAATCATTAAGTATGTTGAAAAGTTACACAGTCAACAGCTAAGGAAATGCCAAAATGAAAGGTGTTTGTGCAAATTTAATTTGGCTTCCTTGTGCAAAAATGAAATCATTAATTACATGCTGATAGGGAGAAGACCAGTGTTAAAAACAACATGGTTTTTATATGCAAACTTGTTTCTCTCCAGAATCTGATGGCTAAAAGAGCCATTCCTGAACAATGAAGAATGACCTCTTTGCCTTTGCTTGCTGTCTCTGGAAAACCTACAAGGATCAACTAATTACAGGTGACAAGTATTACAAGGCATCATGGCCTCAGATTTAGCACAAAGATGCTCTTGGGGGAACAATTTTCTCTGCACCCCTGCTCTACAGAAGAAGTAACTAGTAAACAGTAATGTTGAGTAAAACTTCACAGAAAAGTGTATTTAGATAGAGAAGCAAGTGTCAAATATTCCTGTACATCGTCCACTCTCACCACCCCAAAGGCCTGAAAGGGGAATTGCCACCTTGCATGAGGTTGGTGATGAAATCCTGAGGTCAGACAAAAGGGAAGGACAGAACATGAATGCAATGGAGGGTCCATCCTTATTTCCAATTAGAGCCAAAGGATGTTTCTGCCACAGACGTTCAGCCTTCCTACTGAAAGAATCCAAGTATTCAGAACATGAAAAAGCAACCCACAGTCACATGAGAGCCATCCATGTCCTACCCCCACAGACCAGAGGACCAGTGAAGATTGCTGCTGGCCCACCATGCAGGGCTGTTTTTTACAGAAGGTACAAGTCGCTGTGGATCAATCATATGAGCAAAAACTGATGTTGTACAGCTGGGGGCACCATAATACGCTCTGTAGGGCAGCAGCACCGATAGTAACTCATCAGAATGAAAGATCATCCTTTCCTAGGTCAGAGCTCTTGGTCTGATGAGTATGGCCCAAGGCAGAATCTAGGAGATGACCAGGAATAGAGCGAGAAAATGGGCAGGAGTGGATACTGGAGCTGTGTTTGGTAGAGAAAGGAATGTGTGGCTTTAGTAGAAGAGAGAGAAAGGAAGGGAAAAGGGGAAAGCGGGGGACAAAAAGCCAGAGGAACCCAAGAGTGCAAAGGCAGAGAAGTACCACCTTAGCTCCAACAGGAGCAGATACAAGAGACAACATCTCTGAAGTTTCTTTTGATAAATTCCTAACTCTGGTAAGGATGTAGAGTGCAATACTGTTTCAAAAGCAACATAAATGGCTTTTCAACACCTTATGGTGCTACTAACTTTGAGTTCATTACCATACAGACAGCAAGAGATCATTGATACCATCAAAAACCCAATTGCTGCATTTTGGTTTTCAGATGGAGCTTCTACATAGAGTAGAACTGCTTTCACTGAATTATATTTGGGGGTTTTTTTTAAGTCAGCAAACACTACCATGGAGGTTTTGTTCAAAAGTCAAAGTGATTTCTACACTTGGGAAAAAAAAAGCCAGAACCAAAACCAAGAACAGATTCATGTATGGTCCAAAGTACATTGTTGTCTCTCTATTTTTTATTAACTCACCATATTAGGATGATAGATTCTGCCTAGCACTAGGATTCCTGCCTACTAATGTCTGTACAAATATGAGAAAAAAAAGGCCTCACTTGGGGAATTAGCAGTCTAACTCAACATAAGATCCAAAAAGAGGAAATCAAACTTTCCAAAAAGTTTTTCCAATGGAAAAATGTGTCTTTGCCATGTGCAGTTTAATCAGAATCAAAGCATTTCATCAAAACAATGGAAAAACTGGTTTTCATAGCATTTTCTTAAAGAAAAAATAAGCTGAAGTTAAATATATCCATGTTTATATAAATAATATTTAATATTTTATTAAGATAAATTTTAACTGAATTGAAACAAACTTTAACTATTAAACTTCTCAGTATTTTGGTTATACTAATTTTTTTCAGCTTTTGCAAACTTTGGTTTTGAAGGGTGTTTTAATGGTTCCAATTCAAAGTCTGTGGAAAGCCTCCCACGAAGGGAAATTTTGGGTTTTAGTTATATTCAGAAATTTCAATATTTTACTTCACACTCAGCCCCTCGTGATTACTGGCTGTATGATCACTACCAGTTGTTGTTCTGTTTCTAATTTCTTCACAGGAGCTTAACTATTTTCTTCTTTTAGTACCACATTTACAGTAAAAGAAGCAGAGTGAGGCTACCACTTAGGCTGTCTAATGCTTTGAGACATTCCTGCTCACTTCAGGTAAAAATTTAAAATTCCTTCAGAGACTGTAATTGAATATCAAGAGAAGAGCAAACAATAAAACAGTTACATGTGTTCAAAGCTATCCAGTATAAATCAGCAATGCCAAACACAAGCAAATCACTCCAACACAAGCTGACCTTCTAGCCCAGAAATCTTCAGCTCAGTTTTCACTCCAAGTTTAGCAGAGGCAGAACACTCTAAGATTTAGATATCCCAAGACCTGTTTGCCTCAGTTTACAAAGATATCAAAATTGTTATTGCAAAGGAATGAAATGTCTCATTTGAATTAAATGTCTCATTTCAGGCTACTCTTCTAGACTTCTCCTGGAAGATTAGTCTGGACATGCCCATAGTAGCTCTGCTGCTCCTCTTAGCACAGAGGGCTCTGCCAAAGTCTAGGCAAAAAGCACCTGGGCAGGAACCAGGCACAAGCCACAAAATATGAAGATGCAAATATCTTCATGGCTGGTTTTGCTCCCATTAAAATCCAAGGACAAACTCCCATTTTCTGTAACACTGCAAAATCATGCAACCAGGCTTTCCCACTTCCTTCAGCTTGGATGCCTTTGTTACTGAGGTTTAAATGAACCAGCAGCAGCCTGCTCTCATGAGGGTTTGTCAGGGGATTTTTCACTCTTTTCTTACCCCTCCCACCCCCCTCCAAGAAAAAACCCTTAATATTTCATGATAGCAGAGCAATCACTTGCCCACTGTAGAACTATTAAATTTGCAATGACCTCAACCCTGAAGAAACACTGTAGAAAAAGCAATAAAAAGGAATATTTTAATAGGTATCACAATGAGCTTTATGGGATTTTATAGATGTACTGTGGTGAGTGATCAGCCTTTGATTTAGCCTTAACCAGGCCCAAAGTTGTGGATAACAGAACTCAAGCTCAAAACAGCCAGTGACATAGACCCCCACGGGGTGGGCTCACCTCCTGGGACACTGTACCATGCACCACCATTAGTTGTTCCATCCACAAAGCTGCTGTCGTCATCATTTTTGCGACACGGTGGTCTGTTTGGATCAGACATAGCAGGGTTAAAAGAAGAATAACTGCGAGCCAGGCTTTGAAAAATAGCATCATCGGGGCAGGAGCTGTATTCATGAGCGCTGCCTAGGGAGGAAAAAAAAGCCAGGAACAAGGATTATTAAAAGGGCAGACATGGTGACTGGGCTCACAACTTACATTACCAGCACTGCACAGCTGAACTGTGCCTGAAAATTCCATGTACACAGGTAAGTGTCCTTTACCATCGCAAGTTAATACAGCGTTATCTTAATAACGTTAACATTTTCCCATTACTTCATCAATTGTTGCCCTATCATTGAAGTGGCTAATCACACCAGTCTTAATATTTATGAAAATACTAATTTAAAAGTGCACCACAAAACCTAAGCTATTCTAGGCTTTAGATATTTTTTCAGAAGAACACACAGTATAAAAACTGATGTTTCCCTAAAGAATTTTATAGTAACATACTAAAAACATTTGCAATTAAACTGTGATAAAGTCAATTGAAAGAAGAGAATCACAAACAATATCAACATTTCATGAAACTTCATGATACTTCAGTCATGTGTTCATCCCATAGCAGCAGAAAAAACAAATATTGCTGTATACTATATGATAACATCTCTGCCACAATGTGATCCTTTTCATAAGGGACCAGTACTGAAAATGGCAACAGTGATAGTTGTTTCTGTTAGCACACTACTGCTTTCATAAATTCATTTTTTACACGTGCAAGAAACCTTAGCCTAGACACATCTTTCTCACTTCATTTAACAGGGTACAGACAGCCCCAGCTAATTTAAGAGCTAAGTTGCCTTGATTAATATATCTGAGGGATTATGATTCCCTCAGGTATTACATAATTTTTGTCATGTAAATCTACTGATACAAACTATCATCTTCAAAACTAGAAAATACGGTCATACAGTGACTAGCTTTGAGCACGTGATTAGTATGATAAAGTAAGTCATTGCAATGCAATGACTATAAATAATGTTTATAATTTTTTCCGCAATGCTTAAATGTTTTTGCAATGTTTTATGGGTTTTTTTGTAGGGTTTATTAAGTGGATCATATAAATTTCATTCTATACTTATTTCACTGCCATCTATCTCCTACTATTTCATGTTAACTTCTATTTACATACCACTCCGAGTCTCATCATATGGATAATTTGCAACAAGGTCTCCTCCGTGAAGGTTGGCAGAGAGCACAAAGGGAATATCCATAATCCAGTGAATGACGCCTTTTGTTTCGGGAGCAAGCTACAACAAAACAGCAAAAATTTGTAACCAGCAGTTACAAATTGATAACCCAAGGTAGAAACAATCAATTAAATACAGTGGGCTTAATTATTATCACATACACTGTGCAAGACACCTAAATGAACAGCAATTTTATTCTGGCTTCAGAGAAAATTAAATCAGTCCTTTATATTAGAGTTATAACTATATTATATGGATTACTGTAAATCCAAAACTGGTGTCACTTATCTCAGAATGAGGCTGCAAATAAAGCAATCTCAATCTTTTTCTTCTCCCCATTATGGATAAAAAAAGCCTACCAAATTTTAAACCAAGGGAAATAAAATAACTAAAAATAAATGTTTGTAGGGTACAGCCTGTTCTCTGCATGGAAAGTAAAATTACTTTATTAATATTTTGAATTCGAAGACAGAATATGGCTATTGAGGCCACAGTCCTGTGGGGCTGTAGGCACAACACTCTATTTTCTAGAATGTCCTCTGGGGGTAAGCACAAGAAGATAAAAATCCCTCCAGATATACAGCTGCATATTGAAGGCCTATACTTAACAAAAATGCATGTGTTCCATGTGAGAACAACTATTTAGTCAGCAATATAATTAAGCAAAATACACAAGTGAATTTCTGGCAATGGTAAAAATGCAGAATATTTGCAAAATTAGCTTAAAATCAAGAGAGAATGCTGTGCAAAAAAAACCAAAAAGAAACATCCTTTGACTAAAGAATTGTCTAAGGATTAAGCAAGATGGATCAAAAGAGTTTACTACAGAAATCCATTTTGAGAATAATTCAAGAAACATCAGATGGATAAGTTTAAAAAAATGAACAAAATCTTCAGAAGAAGGTGAATCATAAAGACCATACACACAGCTCTTAGAGGTCACTAAGTGTTTGCTTACATAAAAGGGAAGAGATGGGCATGTAAGTGACCCAACATCCAGCCCCTACTTACCTTGGGATTCTGGTCCACAGCTTTTTTCATGTTCTTCAGAAGATGGTTGTTTGGGCCACCTTCTTTCTCATTAACATAAACTATTCTATCAAGATCAGGAAAATTTCGGTTTAGATCTATGCCTTGGGCATTGCTTCGACCAACAAACCAGTCTTTCAGCTCACCAGGCTAAATGAGGAAAGGGAACAGAAAGAGAAGGGAGATGAATAGATTCAGGAGATCACATATCAAGCTTTTTATGGGTATGTTTACTTCTCATGTGCTTGAGAATAAAAAGGGATCATGTGGGAGTAAAAACTCCTGAGGGACCAAGAGCTGAGTCTATCACACCTATTCCTTCCTAGATTTCTGTGGGAAAAAAACCAATCTCTATTTCACTGAGGGTCTTGCAGGAGAGGATCATTCTCATATGGCACACTTGGACGAAGGATAAGTAAAATTACCAGCAGTAACAGATTTTTAGTGCCAGCAGTGTCTCCCCCAAGACTTGACTTTTCCCCACTGCCTCACGTCCTGACTGTGAATTACAGATCTCATTTTAGTGAGACTCAAGGCAGCTGTAGATTTATCTGCCAGCCTCAAGGAATGTTTGCACTTGTTTCAAAGTTCCTCTAAATGACTTCAGGGTGAAGAAGGACCTTAATCTTTCCTTGAATCTTTTATTTTTATTGTGCCTGTCAGCCGTGTTCACTAAAATGGTAGCAATGAGAATTTTTGCAAAATTATTTCTTTAAACTGATTCTCTAAAGTAAGTTTGGGATTTCATTAAGGAAATGCCTTAAGAATGCAGAGTTTTCCCTAGCTTCTCTCTGTAAGCTTTCAATGCTCTTTAATGAAGGTTTAATTTGGTTACTGGTTTTAATCGTGGGATATATTGAATCTACTGTCCCACTGTGTGTGCAGGATCAAGATACTTGTCAATTAGAACAGCAACAAAGCGAATTTTATTATAAATCATATCTAAATTGTAAGGCGACCATATGAAAGCAGGTGTATTTTGGCTACGGAGCAGAAGTTTCAAATAATATTACAGAACCTCTACAGAGAGAGATTTCAAAGTAGTAAAATGCCACACCAATCTGAAGACAGCTTCTGCTTCACTGCCACGAGAGGGAGATGTACGACTGAATATAAAGAGTTGGTGCGTTTTTTTTTTTTTTTTTTTTTTTAAACAGGCTTCATGAGAATCAGTTTAACAAAGGTCTCAATAAGGTTTGATTTATTTAATCATAAATAGTCACATGAGAACTTTCAACATTTCAGTATTAATTAAAAAATAAATATACTTTGTAAGCAAGGAAATTCCTATTTTTGTTTATAACATAATACACACCAGAATCTGCATGACAGGGTTACTATTTGACTTCCATTTGATAATTATGCATTGATGCATCATATGTTTCTTGACTGAATCATCACCCTAAAATGCATACTTAATTTTCTTGACTAATACCTTAATTAAAGTACCTCATGCATGATATTTAGAATCAAAGTTATTAATATTAAAAAGATGGCTCACAAAGCTTGTTGTTCTGGGACCAAGCTCTGATGAATGTGAATAATTTTTTTAATTGTATTGCATGGGAATATCCTTAAAGAAAACAAACTTCCCTTTTCTAGCACTTTTGAGACATCATGTATTACTGGAAGTTACTTGTTTAGGAAGCAGTTCAGTCAGTGAACTTAGACGAAAGAATATGCACGAAACATAAACATCATTATATTTTAAAATCACAAAAGAGAAGGCTACTTGTTGACAAGTCAAGCATAAAATCCTCTTTGTTAAACATCACAAGCCTACTCTACTATTAGGAAACAGTTTGGTGGTGTTGTTCCATTCAACAGTTGCCACCAAGAGTTCATGTATCTGTAAAACTGTTAGTCCAAGTGCCATTATGATGAGGCTGACAGACACTGGTAACTATTCTTACACAGCCTTACAAACCTGGGATGCTGCCTTCTCAAAGCCATCTGGGTTCAATGATGGCATGATATGGATACGTGTGCTATGGACCAAGTTGATAATAGTATCATTTCCTTTCTGGTACTCATTACACAAGTACTGCGCCAAGAAGATGAGTAACTCCCTTCCAACAGCTTCATTCCCATGCATATTCCCAACATATTTAAATTCTGGCTCTCCTGCAAAAAAAAGGAAGAACAAGTGTTAGAAGAACATATAAAAACCACCCATGGGCTGGATCACACAGCACACCTGAAATGTGGGTATGACTATTACTACAACTGGGCATGGTGTTCCCAGGAAGCTTCAAACCTCCTTCAGAAAAACGTATTTAGGGCTTTTTCTAAACTCTGGCATAACAAATGCTAATTAATATTCAGCTGTTTGCCAAAGGCAGAGTGAGAAGAACAGAGGACAATACAGTGTGCCAAAATAAATGCTAAGCACCGACATTAACATTACTACTGTTGAGATCTAATGCAGTTGATGCATCAATACTACAAAAGTGTGTCTCGAATATGTAAACTGACACTAACAGAGCTTCTTATCTTTAACGTTATCTCCAAGATTAGGTTAAGCTTATTGTACTACACATGCATTAAACTGCAATTCTTTCACTAAAGCATTGCCAGTGAACAGCTGTTGATCACAGTGATCAGAAAAATCTTACGCAGCAGGTGTTTTGGATATTCAGCTCAGACTTTATGAACCAAGTGCAACAAGCTAACTCATAAAATAATAATTTCCATTTAACATTCTAATAAACAGAATTAAACATCTGCTTAAATATTCCATATATATATAATCTATATGAAATGTTTATGTATATATTTAATGTAAATTTTCTACATATTACATAGCCATGCAATACTAATATTAAATGTGTAATATATATTCAATATATATTCTCTGTATTAAAAAGCCATCCAATATTCCCAACTGCTAAAAGACTCAGTCTCATGATCATGGACATTTAAACCACAACAATGGAGCAGTGAAGGATTTACCTTTTAAAAGACTACATTTTGGGCCCTCATTCGAGAGAGGTTTTAGTGTACATGTAAATAACTGAATGAGATTAAGAGGGGTGTCCTGGAACTAAAATAAGGAATTTGCTATTTTCTAGGTTGAAGCTCCTTTTCCCTTATCCTTTGCATTTTAAAATGTGGGTCTGTGTAACTGCTTTAATCTAACATTCAGCTAATTACAGGCTCTAAAACAGTCTTCAACTACGCTTTGTGATAGCCTTTAGCACTATTAGAGGGGCAAATTCAAGCCAGGAAAAGTGTTACACAAACAAAACCTAAGTAATTGCTAATCAAGCATGCAGTCATATCTACTTATGACCCTTCAGTCTATGCTTGTTAACCTTAATCCAGGGATAAGATGCTAGCAGACACAGTGCTATTAATACCATTACTTCCTTTCCTTCCAGCTAAGTTGGTTTTATAAATATGGATTCATCCCTGAAATGTTTTGCTAGACAGGTTTAAAAGTTTTCTAATTTGAGTAAAACAGTTCCACGTTATATGACAGACACAATGCCATTACTGTGCCTAAACCCCTCCATTTCCTCTTTTGGCATTGAGATCCTATTTACTGTTTCTTCCTATCTGCTAATACCAGGGAATGCAAGAGGTTTAATCATCAAGAGTAATCAGACCACGCAATCAACCTGATCCCATGAAAACAGATGGATACTATATAATGAAATACGCAGCACCACACATCACATGTACTCAGAACACTCACACACGTGTACTGGCATGTTACGGGGAAAATGCTTCACAAACTGACAGGCAAAACTGGACTCCCATAAATACGAACAGGACTGCATTTTGCACTTATGTTTTTCCCTAGGACATACCTGAGGAAGCCTGAAGGAGAAACATTTTCTTCTGATTCCCAGACCTGTACATTAATCCCCCACCTTTCTCACTCACTGGAATTTTACAGACCTGGTTCAAATGAGTAAAGAGAAACATATGTTTCCTGTAGAGTATTACTTGGCCTTCCCCCTAAAGAATCATTCACAATGTTTAGAAGGGGTCATGGAAATAATCACACAGGGTCTACAGTGAGCCAAGAGTACAGCCTTGTATCTTCAGTGGTAATGACCCATCCCAAATGAGCCAGGAAGAGGTAACGAGTCACTGGAAATACAGAAGGTGTTTCCTATGAAAAGTGATTGAGGAGGTCAGCCCCATTTTCCTGAGGAAGACTAATAAGTGACAGTCAAATATATCAATCATTATGTCACAGAGGACTTGGTCAGGAGAACAGTACTTCCCAACACCACAAACAAGGGAGTGATTTTCAGTGAGAGGGAACAATGACAGTTTCTGGAGTGATAAAGAAAAATTACATAACTCATAACACAAAGCATGAAACCAGTAATCAAAGAATTCTCTTAGCACTGAGGTGTCAGCAAAACTCCCAAGTTTTGCTAGCAAATCAAAAGTTAAAGAAACTATCTAAAAGCAAATGCAAAAACAATGAAAAGGGAAAGATAACAGAGAGTTCAGTAACAGTCCTGCTTCAAAATGTAAATTCTGTGTTTACATTTTAGTTCCCTTGGGCATTTTCTTATCACTGTCTCTGAAGCAAAGAAACCCATCTCCTATCAATCCTCTGGCTGCAGAGAACAAGGCTGCCTGGTCCACAGCTGTCCACACCTCTGTCAGCTCTCAGCCCTACCCATTTGCTTAATTCTAGGCACAACAACCAAAGAAATACTGGGTTTCTGCTCAATATGAGTAAGTACTGAATTTCATACTGTATCCAAAAATCCTAGGAAAACTCATTCATTTCATCAGTACAGTGCAGCCAGCATTCCACGCCCAGTACTGCACCAGAAAGAACCAGCTGCTGCTGCTGCTGCTGCTCCTCCTCCTGCACTGCATGGGCTAACATAGATACCTCAAAAGCCAAGGTTGCCAGCCATCAGATCATTCAGCCTTAGCACTTTATGGGTTCCCTGGCCTATTCCTAGAATGCATCCTGCCACACCATTTCTACAAGTTTCAGCCTTCTCTGGAAAACTGCCCAGCCCATGGAGAAAACAGCCTCTGGGTCACCTGTTGCCAGCATGCTACTTAGCCAGAGGAAGAGCTGTTCTTCCCATTAATCCTTCATGAGCCATTTAATGCAGACCTTAATCACCCTTCACAAGGTTCTGTAACTGCAATTGCCTCACAGAATTTTTAATTTTTTTTTAAATTAAAAGACTTTGTAAATGCCAATGTGATGAAGAATTATTAGACAGTGTCTTCTTCAAACCAGTAGAAAAACTTCTCTTGCACAGCAGAACTGGAAGTGGCTTTAAAGAAGAAGTTTGAAGAAATATATCTCCCTATTCTCGTTCATTTGACCCCCACAGAAAAAAGTAAAATTGTTTTAATGGGTTCCCAGGGTCTAAGCTAAAATAAACACAAAGGAACATTTCTATGGGCTAAATATTTAAAATTCTTCTTTAATGAATTTTATTAATTTCTGATGATGTATCTTGACAAACGATAGTCTCTCATTCTCAATAGCAAAAGTATGTCTTGCAAACAACGTATGACATTTATAAATGCTTACAATTTAATTTCAGCTCAGATACAGAGGTTTGTGATAAGGAATGAATGAGTGGAATCTAACATAAGAAATTAAATGCATCAATCAAGTTTATAAATATCTTAGTATTTCTGGTAAAACCTAAGTCATCACACAGGCTTTTAGAAGGCTTCTACATCTCTCTTAGACAGATTATGTGTGGTACATTACAACCTGATAAGCGATTGAGGAAAAAAGGTATTTTAAAATGTCATGCTTTTCTGGTGCCTGGAAAACACTGTGAATGTCACCATTCACCTCTGCAGTCACTGTCAGCAAAGGTCTTCCACGGTTTCCTAGGAACAGCTTGTACATCATTAATGCTAGACAGGTCATCCAATTAACAGTGACTAACCACTGCCATTTTCAGGTCAGCCTGTATTTGTACAGTAAAGACAGTCATTTTCTAAAACATAGGGACAAAAAGTTTAGCCCTACTAATTATATATTCTATGAGTCAAGGCAACACCATGCCACTAGCCATGGTCTAATGTCAAGCAGTTAGCCTTAAAACGTACAGAATTTCACTCATGTAACTGCAAGCCATATGGGAGAAAAACAATTAAGTCCTGGTAAGTGCTTAAGGAACTCTTTTGCAAACCAGCCTCAAATACCCTTAAAAACTGAGTTCTTCTGCTTTCCTGTATTTCTTATGGAAAAGCCAACAACATTCCTGAAGTAACAGATTTAGTGCTTCTGATTACTTACAGTTGCTTGTCATTTTTAATATAACCAGAAAACTTCTTTTGTAGATAAATGGCAGAAAAAAATCTCAGAACCATCACTGGCAATAAATTAATTCATTAAATGTTATTGGAGACTTTCTTATGCTCCAATTTTTACTCATATTTCAATGAGAAAGAAATACTCTGGAGATCAGCTACATGGAAAACCAAAGATTATAAAATGGGTTTCTCCTTTGAATAAAAAAAAAGCAGAGAAAAGGAAGAAAATAAATGAGCATGCAAGACAGAAAAGTGAACAAATTAGAAAATTTAGTTTTCCAATACCCTGTAACCTAAATGTCTTGAACATGCCTCAAAACAGTATTTCAGTGGAAATCTCCACAATTTCTGCAAAAACACATTGAAAGAGCAACAATGCGGTATTAGTTTCTAAATCATTGTATAGGCCTTATATAATTCTAGGACAACATTTACTAAGATGGTAGCACTGGTCTAAGCTTACTGAAAGAGAAGCTACCAGAAGTTTCACAGGTGGCTTACAGGAAAGCAGAAACAGGTCAACAGTCAACACCACAGATTTTTGAAAAAACTAGTGTTTCGCTTTCTTGCCATTAACTGCTAGAAAATACACAAGAAGAAAAGGTGAAAAGAAAATCAGGGATCTTCTGGCAACCTCTACCTTTAAAAAAAACCCATGCACTTTTAACAGCTATGACTTAAAATCAGTTTCAAGCTCTTTCTGGAAATTTTCCTAATTACTTGAACACTACTGCTTAAAACCAGAGTTAACAATAAATTCTGTACAACATATCAAACTCGCAGTGAAAGCTCACAAGGAGCAGCTGTTTCTGCTGGCCTTGACATGTCCAAGTTAAGATGTGATCTCCATTCTACTGAGTACAAAGTCTGTCAGTTGGGCTTCAAACTAGTATCTTACGTGTCTTTGTGTTGGAAAGTAAATTCTCTAGACAGATTACCTCACGCCAAAGACAGCTATTTCCACCAGAAAAGTTCTGGATGACTCAGTGCTTTCTCCAGGTTTCCAGCAGCCCACTCTCACCCCGGCAGCTACAGGACTTGGCACAGCCTCCCACAAAAAGTGGGCAAAGCATCTGCTCGGCTCCTCCAGTCCCCACCTACAGCTCTTTCCTGGCACATTCCTGTAATCTTTCCACAATATGCTGCACTTACACTGAAGTGTTGCACAATGCAGCACTGCATCCAGCATTTTGGGAAAAGCCCACCTGCTTTACCACAGAATACAACCATTTCTGCCTACTAGATTGGTGTTCCTGTGCACAAACCGACGGTTGTGTGCAATACAGGTGGTGATGATTCTTTAAATCCTAACAAACCACTTGTAAAGCTAAACAAGTTTACATATTTAATTGAACCATTTTAACTTAAGAAGCACTGAAATGTGATTTGCACAAAACCCTCATTTTGTGTACATGTGTTAAAAAGCCCTCTCTTAAATTCAAGGCAGATTTTAAAAATCATCAGAATTTTAGAAGCAACAGATAACCATCTACATATAGGCCCAGATTAACCAAATTAGCTTTACAATAAATTGCAGTTTTCATGCACTAAAAAAACTAAATAGGGCTCTACATTTAAAGAATTCATTAGTGTTACAGCAGCAAGTATCATTAGCTCAGCACTGAAGATGAGGTTCCAAAGAAACCAAACATGAAATTAGTTTTCACCCTTACCAGTCTGTGGCAGAGTATGAAACAAGTTTTTTACCTACCAGTTTTTACTCTCACTGCTAGGAGAAAACACAGACCAAAATATACCCTGGCGTTCTTTGTAAATGACACTGGCCCTGCAGAGATGTCATGAGTAACTCTCTGTCTGCTGTGATGCTGGCTGTGGGATGTAAGATTCATCTCTTTCACTGTGCTCAGTAAGAGAGGAGAATTTTCCATTTATAACAAGTGAATTTTCATTTCAAAAACACTCACTGTATCCCTCAAGTTTTGGCTGGCAGACAGAGCAAAGATGTTTTTTTTCAACCCATCAATTTATCATCGAAATAAACCCAATTATGAGAAAGCTGATACATAATTTAGACATGTATTCATGATGGTTCCTCATCAAGTTCACTTTAACAAGCTTTCTCTCTTCAGCAAACTCCAGAATCAGCTTTTTCATGCTACGAAGCTACTTGCCAGCTATCAGAGCACTTCAAAAGGACTGAGCTCTACTATCTCATCCCTTCTGCATGTAACAAATATATGGGAAATTTCAAAGCTAAACTAGTTCAAACACCTGCTGCCAGCAGGAGACACATTTGGGCTGTGCTTTTTCTCATCCTCATTTCATTGAGAGAAGCAATAAAAATCAGAAAAAAACCCATTTGTATCTAGATTCCAGGCTCTAAAGTCAAAGAAATGGGCAGGAATGCTGGACAAGTAATTGAAGAAACAAAAGCAAGCTCTCCATTATTACTGGAGAGTAATGGAGAAACAAACAAAGAAAAAGTCAGTGAAAACATGTAAATAATTCTTTTTCAGTAAGTTATAGAGGCCCAGTTAAACATTGCTCTGTAGGTTTAGATCGGGTTTTAGGAAGAAATTCTTTACTGTAAGGGTGGTGAGGCACTGGAACAGGTTGCCCAGAGAAGCTGTGGTGGATGCCCCATCCCTGGAAGTGTTGAAGGCCAGCTTGGATGGGGCTTTGAGCAACCTGTCTAGTGTAAGGATCCCTGCCCACATCAGGGGACTTGGAACTAGATGATCTTCAAGGTCCCTTCAAGCCCAAACCATTCTATGATTCCCACTGCCATATGGGTGGCCAAAGGCACAGAAGCACAGCCAGGAGCTCACGTGGTAGCAATTTCCAGGTTGGAAATGATGGACACTGTGATTTTCCCAGCAGTGCCCAGAGCAAAAAGCAAAAGTGAAAAGGGCTGAGGGATTAAAGTCAGGCCAGGGCTCCTCCTCTGTAGCATCATTCCCCAGAAATCACTGCAAGGCCATGTTCCAGGAGGAAAGCAAGCTTGGGTAGCATTTGAGGCTGCACTGCCTTGGGCCCTGGGCTGCACCAGCATGTGCAAGGGAAGCCTGCTCAGAGCTCATCTTCACCCAGCAAAACTCCTTGCATTGCTCTTTCCATAGAGGAGACCTATTTCTGACTGAAAAGTATTACAATTTCTGCCACAAGAACATTCTGGATCTTTGAGAAATATACTTTGTCTGCCTAAGAGAAATAAGAAGTAACTAGTGGAAAGCCTCCAGACTTGCTTCCTGGATTTCCAGAAGCCTTTCTGAGGCATTGCAGTGGCACCTGTTACTCCACCAAGGCTCCTCATACTGGACATTCCTCCTTGATTGGCAATTGGAACATTCTTTTATTCCACTGCTATTTTGTCACACTCTGACACTGTGTGAAAAAACCAGTGGGCTGCAGATCTGTGATTCAGGCAGATGATGCTGAAGTGCATTGGTCATTGCTAACAGAGAGAAAGAGATAAAATTTCCTCATGAATGTACCCCTGTAACAAGTCCCTTGTGTAGGCAGCACGAAACAGAATAAGAGTTCCTTTTCCACTGGCATATTTATTCAGCTTCCCTTACTTAGATGAGCCCTAATATCTACTGAACTTAGCTTCTGTGATTATTTGCCATAGAGTTTACAGAAAGTGTTATAAAGTGACCTTTTATAAAAATGACAGTAAGAAAGGCAAAGTGCACAAGTTAATTATGCTGTTAATTTGCTCCTACATGGAAAGAAAAATGAAAGATTGACTTGTGATGACTAACAGAGGACACCATATACATCACAACACAACCAACCTGATTTATGTTAGTACTGTCAGAAACCAACAAATACCCAGGCATCTTCTTTTAGTCTTGAAAATTATTTTATTATCACCCTTTTGATACAAATAATTTTTAACAACAGAGTTCTGTCATTTTAGGGGGGGTTGTTGGCTAGGGGGGTTGTTGGCTGCTTTTTGTGTTGGGTTGTTTTTTTCCAGAAAAAATACATCTGCACTGTAGGCTTAAAAACCTGGCAAACTCTGTGAAACCCTAATGGAAAAGTACCTGATTTGGGCAGCTAACACTCTCTCAAGTTTCTGCATTTAAGGTATGAAACCTATGTGATAACCAGCAGTAAATCTCAATTGCACTTGTGCTTCAGACAGCAATGGTTAAATCATGTCAGTAGAGAGCAGAAGAAAATAAACGTTAAGTGGGTAGAGAGTGATCAATATTGGTAGAGTAACACTACGTACCAAAACATTGCAACAGTGGCTTCAGAAATTTTCAGTGGTATGTAAAAATTTTAAATAAAATTTTGTATTGCACCTTAATGATTTATTTGTAGTACGTTAGGTAGAAATGCAGACCTGGATGCTTGGAGAAGGTCTCTCTCTTCACACTCACATGTACTGGAAATATAGATACCCTTTAGAAAATGCCCCTCATATTAAAAAAAAAGGAAAAGAAGTGATTATTATTCCTAAGGAGAGAAAGCTAAACTGGTGCAGAGGCTAATAAAATCAAACTTCATGCGTAAGAGGAAGGAATGAATCATACAACAGCTTTATGACTCAAGAATAACGATGGAGATAACCGAACCAGACAAATCCTTTGTCTCCACAGCAGATGGGAGTGGATCCAGAAGTCTTTCAAGAGATGTTTTGCTTTTAAATAAGGGAGCTCCAGACCAAAAAATCACATATGGACATTGACCCTGACACTGCAAACTACAGCACAGCTGTATAGCTGTGAGACACAGAGCAGCCTTCATAAGATAGAAATGGTTAACAAAAAATCCATAATGGATTTTATGTCTGCTCAGAGGCACACACCATAGCATCCTAAAACCAGGTATTTTTCCTCATACAGGCAACAAACATAATGCTTTTTATCTTCTCAGTTTTCCTCAGAGCTCCCACTGGGTTTTCCCTCTAAAGAGTAGTAAGGCATTCCTGCATTTGCAGAAAGGACATGTACATATGTCTCAGTCAAAAACAACAGAAATCGCAGTGCTGACCTTGAACAGCACCTGTAAGTGCAGACAGTCAACCAGCAGCTGAGCAACCACCTATTCTATAATGAGCCCTACCTATGGCTAGGGAGCTCTGTGCAATTTGGTATAAAATGAACCTACCTAAGGTTTGTTCTAAGTGCACACAGAAAGGCTACTTCAGAGTAACAAGGCATGTTCCTCACAAAAGGGCAAATAATAGCCATGTTCTACCATTATACCCACTGTGCCTCCAATATGCCAAGGACATTAAAGGGCAATGACCAGCAGGGTCAGTAACCAAGGAGCAATTCCTAGCACTGTCTAATTACTGTTTCCTCTGAGCAATACAAAGCAGCTACAGAAAATCCATCTTTTGTGGTCCCTTTCATCTCACTTGAAACTTCCTTTCTCTTTTATGTTACTAGCAGTACATCAGACAAGCTCTTTCCTGACATTGCAGAGGAAACATCATGTTAGTGAAAAGGTACATCTTATCCAAGGACAAATTTTTTCACTAATGAAAGTCCAAAGGGCTTTTGTAACTTCTACCAGTGGTATCTGGCATCAGTCTGAGCATTCTCACCACAATTCCTATGTAGTCATTTATATTTTTTGGTAAGTGTAATAGAACACTGGGAGCTGAGAGTTTGCCACACTTCTGTAATTCAGACCAATATTAAAGCACTGAAAGCAGGAGGAAAACAGTGCCAGACCTTCCAGATGTACTGCATTTTATTTCGATTTTATGCAGGTGTAGAAGGCTGGCAAAGTATAACTAAGAGGTATAATAAAATCTAACACACTTTAAAAGCCGTATTCATACATTTTGTATGAAATCTTTTTATTTCTTTATTCAAAATATTTTGAGATTCGTGAAATTACTTTTCTCACACATACTGCCATTATTCCTGTCTAGAAAGCCCATGAAGTAGCTAACTAGCCAGCCCACAGAAGAGAGCAATATTTTCACTTGGAGCTTTGAAGCATTTGGGGCATTTTGAGACAAAAAACCTGCTTAATTGAAGAACAAGGGAACCTAGGAAATAATAATACCAATCAAATAAGAAGCTGATGTGGTGCCTGATCCAATACACATCTATCCAGCTCTTAATTCAAGAACAGTGATTTAACAAACAACAGAGGAGCAGTACTGAGTAGTGTGGATGTAACATCTTTTCCAACTGTATCCAAGCACTTCTCTACCACTGAATTTGTATGTGGATATGTACATCTTATAAAAAGGCAGGAACATCCCTCATTGAGACACTCAGGCAACAAGGAGGTCATCCCCAGGTCATGAAAATTTTTGTATTTCTTTACGCTAACATCTTTGATGTAAAGCACACTTCTAATTTTAACTGAAGAAATTGCATTTGCAGATACTCAAAATCATATGAAAAGACAGATTTGGCACAGTTCACAAACAAAATCAAAACCACATGATTACACGGGAGACAGAGAAAAAACCTTTTGGGAAGTGACCCAGTATTCCCTGATTTTATTAACCCTGTTACACCTTATGATTCAGTAGTTCATTTTTATTCAATTAAACAATCTGAAAGAAAATCCTTTTTATGAACTTATTATATTTTCCCATTAAAAGACAAAGCTGTTTGGATTGTTTCATAAAATATTAACTATCCAGTCTTTGACACATTTTCTACTTCTTTTTTAGTACGTAGTCCATTTTTTCTTTCAACCTGGTTTTAACTTTTATGATCACAGTGCGATGACTGCCAAAAGCATGCTTCAGGATATTTTTTCCGGCAGTCTGCTAAACCATTAAGACAAAAAGAAATAGTTACAGAATGTAACCAATCTAAAGAAGTGTGTTCAGATTTTAGGAATACAGACACGGGAAGGCAAAGGGACTGAAGATTACCACACTGACCATTAAAAACTGCACCTAATAAAAGGAAACAAATTTGGGAAAGAGCAGCCAACACATAAAACTCACCAAGCACAACCTAAGCATAACCCAGCATAAAGGAACTACACTTTTCTCCCCAAACAGCCCAGTGATATTTGACCTGATTCTAACCATAAAGACTTCTTCTGTATGTATATAATAAGAACATTTTCCCTTTTAGCTTCACTAGTAGCAAAAACTACCACTGAAATTGCACTGAGAGCTCGGTTTTATCTTGTTCTCCTTTATGTAGGACTTCACCCGTTAAACATATACATACCTTCAGCATATTAGCACCAGGGGGTTAGTCTGGAATGTCAAGTCAAGCACATACTCAGGAGTCTGACAGAACAAGGCATTGCAGACTCAAGAAAAAACAACTTTGAGAAAAGATCTTCCACTGACTCCTGTAAATTCTCAGTCAGGTTTTTATGTCTGAAAAGTTTCTTTCTGGCTACAATTTTTCTGTATTTTGTTTCTATCCACATGGAACAATTTTTTATTTTTTAAGCAAAAGCTTTTCACCTATTTATAAATTACCAAAGCATAAAAAAGTATAGGCCCTATAGATATATATATATATATATCTATATGATAGCTCTTTTATTTTCAAAGATGTTTTCTTGGCATTTGTGTGCCTAGAAAAATTAATTTTTCATGCTAGAATTCTCCAGGTGGCTTATTTGGACTGAGGCTTTCTCTTCAAACCAGGTATGAAGCAAAAGCTTTTTAAAAGCTTGACAACGCCATCTTGCAATATGAAATTTAGAATGCTGACACTATTTGAAAAGCTACTTGATAAAGCACATATAAAACGTATAAAGTATCAGTGGGGGGCACACAGGGGTAGTGGGGTGTCGATCCTTCACTGCCTGCTGTGCCAACTCCCACCTGGGATCTACCTGGAGAAAAGGACACTGAGATTAGTACAACATTATGCTTTCTGTCTCTGATTTTGCTTAAAAAGGAAGACAGAAAGTAAAATCATATCTATATTACACCACTGATATGCTAAAACAACTATTTCAAACTCTCTCATGGTAGAGAATTACACTATTTTTACAGAGGGAAACCAAAGCAGCACTTAGTAATAGGGCTGTGCTGGAGACAAATGCATTCCAGGATCCCAGGGTAGGCTTTATGTCCCCCACTGGACCTGGCAGTCTAGTACTGCAACCCCATGAGAGTGACAAACTCAAACCCAAGGTTTGCTCGCAAAATAATTCACACTGGGAACAATGCTGTTATCATATCTTACACTATTCAGAAGGCTCCATTAGATCTAAATAATCAACTCAACATGTCAAAGCAAGCAGGATATGAGGGCAAACCTAAGTGAAAAAAAAAAAGTCCAAGAGATAATTTCAGGAACTGTGAGTTTCCTGACTAGGAACAGCTTCCAGACTTCCATCAAGATGTTGTTCTGTCATGGCTGCATAACTTACAAACCACCAAGCTAAAAGATAACACTGTAATGTAGGACACTGGAATTTATCAGGATTTCTGAGCTATGTATTATACATGCCTGCTATGAGCTTTTCATGCTTTGGCTCACAGCTTTTTCAAATCGGTAAAAATAGTCCAACCATGACGTTTTTCCCCAGAAAAAGATAGGTTCCTATTTTACATTGCGCAGCAATGGTAGCTTGAGTCCTAGAAAGAAATATGAAAAAATCACTTTACTGTACTGATCACTAAACAATGGAAGTTTAAAAAGCCAAAAAAACCCCTCAGAAACACACACTAAAAAACCCAACCCATCAGTCAGGGCTGAAAGATCCTCCTTGCCAACATGTACACAAGCAAGATTCCAAGGGATAGTCACAGTGCAGAAAGCCATTCTGGGATCTTAACCACGGTTTACTCAAAGTTGCCACTCCAGCAGTGCAAGATTTCCCACCCAGGCGTTAATACTATTGTCACACAGCCTGTGCCAGCCTCCAGGACAGGACAGACACCACTGTGCCATCACTGAACAAAGACTGTACCTGCTCTCAGAGCATCTGCTATGTAAGCAAATTAAGAAAAAAAAAAGAATAGAAGCATACGGCAAGCAGAGGGCAGACCATGATCTTACCACAGATCTCATTAACCCCTTTTCCTCCCTCACCTTTAAGAACTGCTGTGACAAAAGAAAGTATTCAGGAGACATCTGAGGAAGGATATCTATCACAGCCTCTGACACTGTTGTGGGGAATTTGTTTGCTTCAAAGCTGTCACAAGAGCAAGTGCAAGAAAGGTGGTTTGAAAATCTGCTCAGTGGACAACAGAAGTGATCATTAATAGATGAGAAGTAAAAATTAATACTTTAACTAACTGAGGTTTAAACATTTACTAATATTTTGACTGTTAACATTTCAACAGCAACAAAATCAAGTACCAATTCTAAATTACACTCTAAGCCTTTGGACTCAAAGAAACCTCTAAAACAGGCAGAATAAGCAATATTCAGCTGAAAGAGACAATGAACATGAGTGCTTTTTTTTTTGAGGAATAGTTCAAAATGGAGAGACAGACAGGATGGTGTAAGAAAAGCAAGACTGAGCAAAATGAAATCACTTCATTGAACAGTTAGTATAAGAGCAATTGAATACTGGCAGAGAAAAAATGACATAGCACTCACTTCTCATTACACTGGAATTATTCTTGAGTATATTGCTAATATGGTTCCACTAAAAAAAAATTAAGAGCCTTATGATATTTTTGTAAGTCTGGGCAGCTGCACTGCAGAGCTCTTTCTTCATGGATTTTCACTACAGAAATATCCTAACAGATGTAATTTGGGTGTCACATCAACGCACACGAGGGAAAGCTGGATGATGCGTGATGCTCAGCTGCTATTTGCTTATCAGTTGGCTTTAGAGCTACATGTTTCTATTTAAATGAAGGAAGGAAATATGCTATCTTATGGTTTTATTTTAGTATTGCTGAATTGCGATCACAGAAATCACAGAAATCCAGCTACAAAGGAAAACACAGGTTTTATGAAAACAATGTCATGCCTGGTGAGCATAACATTTTCAGGTAAATTACACTAAACTAGAGAAGAGACTGCATTTTTATGATGCCCAGTGTAGGTCCATTTAAATCCCCCAAATGCTCTAAATCAACACACAAGAGTGAAAGACAGCTAGTTTTTTAACCAGTTAAGTGAGAAAGCCAGAGAAGATGACAATGTCTGCAGGGAAATTTTGTCTCTTCTTCCAGTCAGATTTTGCTCTAAAGTAGAACTAGTCAAAGATTGTTTTTCCCACAAGTGAATTATGTAAGAGACTGCAAACATCCTGGAGAGCCAGCATCCAAGCACCTGTCACAGGCAATGGTCCATGCCACAGTAATTTTATTTTAACAGTGAATCTGGCTGCTAAATTAATCACTAACAGAGTAAATGCTGATATTCAAATGTATTATGACAGTTCACATTCACATCTTTATTGATACAGAGATTAGAGTGTTAGGGTTCCTCACTGAGCATGCAAACTCAAAAAGCACTTCTGACTTTTGTGAAGGGCTGGAAACATTAATTTATAAAAAACCAAAATTCTACAGAATACGGAAATGTTTTAGTCCTTCTGAGATTTGACAAAACAGTGTCAAACCACATTACTCCAAATCCAGTGCCAAATTGTCTACAAATTGAAAAACGATTATTGTCTGAAGTAATCAGACTGAGTACAATACTACACTTAAATGTGTTACTGATAGTGAGCAGAAAAGTAGCCTGAAGTAAGTTTAAAGAGCTGGCATAAAGATCACCACACTGGTTCACAACAGTGATTGATTGATTTATTTGTGTATTTATTCTAACTTCAGTACCCACATTTTAATAAAACAAAGGTCCAGATGTTTGAAAGCTCAAAACCTCCACACATCAAATGCATAAGGACATATGAAAGAAAGAAGGGTTAAGACCTGGATAAGTAACACTTTCAATTTTTTATTGTTTCTTTTTTTCCATTACATGTAGTTCTAGCTGTGTTATTTCATACTGAAAGAGAGTTTTGCTCTTTAAAATTACTCTGTGCTGGACTTTTTGTTATTGTTTAGTTTGGTGGGTTTCCTCATTCAGTTCTGTGGTATAGGATTACTCTATTACCATGAGATTTGACTGAAATTAGTTATAAAGGCATAACAGATGCAAAGAGATGGACACAGCCGAGTATGGGTGGCAGCAAACCACAGAAGCAGCAGACTAACTGTTCTAATGAGCACCAAGTAACACAGATGTGCATTCCATAAATAATTCACTCTGAAGACACACTGCTTTCAGTGGCACTGGACATTTCAGAGGTCTAAATAGACATGACAGATTCCCCTCAGAGCACATTTTCTGTTAGATGTATTTTTTCTGTCAAATATAGGAAATTGAGATTTTACTTTGGCATCAATATTCTATGCCTGGAGATACTGGATACTGAACCTGACATATTTTGCTGACACAAATTCCTAGAACTACTTTTTCCTTACAGAAACTTTGATGCAGGTAATTTCAGAGAATTATTCTGGAAGCAGAATCCTGGGTACCAAACCAAGTTGAAGCAGAATCCTGGGTAGCAAACCAAGTTAAACCCCACTTCTTTTCAAGTTCAAATTTCTCCATTGTACATTGCAAAAATTATCCAAAAAGCAATGAAGCAAGCCAAAAGCATCCTATCAAGGTTTACATAGCAGAGCTGTAAATCCTACTTTATATCACAGTGCACAAAAACTTCATTTCTGAACATACAAGCTTGAAGAGGGTATAGAAAAACACACTTCTTCTCCTTTAGTATTTGTAAGGCTATGGCATTATAATTATTTTCATCAACCTATATCCTATACATAAGGTATAACATTAAGACAAAAAGTGTCTTTTTCCCACAAACTTCCAAGCATTTGTCTTCATTCAGAAACACTTGTGCATTTTCAGTTTATCTTACCATTTACATAATGTTAGAGATGGAAGAGAGAGGGGCATATTTAAACTACTAACTTGGAAGAGAAGTTTATTTTAAAAAATGAAGAAAATACTTAATACATGCTAAGATTTCCTCTGGAAATCACTGTGGAAATACAAATGATGCTGTACTCCTGTAGCACTTACACATCCTTCATTCTGGGGAACAGGAGGCCAGGATTTCCTGAGGTTAAAATAAAATACAGAAGATAATCACTCTTGAGTTTTTCCACTGAATCAAAATATTTCAGATGTTATTGGGGACTTTAGGGTGAGTTAAGAGCTAAGCTGCCATAAGAGGTCAAATAATAAAGGCAATTATAGAGAAGAATGCAAGACCAGTGTAAGCTACCCTAAGCAGACAATAAGATGAAATATGAAATAATATACCATGTCAGCCTCTGAAAGGAATAAGCTCAGTTCTGCTGCAAGGCTTGTAAGGGAACAAAGGCAGCAGCCTCACAGCATTGCAGTGACTGGAAAACAGCACTTAGAAATTCAGTCACTTGCCCAGAAGGCTATTCCATGATTCAAGATGGTGTTTTTCAGAACAGCAAAGAAATACTGTAAAGAAATTGGAGGTGCTCTAAAGCAAAGGGTGAGGGAGAAGAAATTTTCATTAGACAGGACCCAGAAAGAGAGAGAACAACAGGCAAAAGGTGTAAACCTGGCAGCCTGAGCTCAAACAATGCTCTCCTCTGAAGCCTGAGACACAGAGGTGCCAGATGCTGAGTCAGCCAGACCAGCAGTGCCTCAGCACTGTGTGCTCCTGGAGATGGAACACAGACCACTTCCCCCAAGTGCTGTGCTCAGACTCAGAGACAGGCAGCACTGGGCCACCAAGTTCATGTTTCCATGGCCCTCCTGTAGGGTAACAACCAGCTTTTCATCACCATTCACCCTGAAGGACCAAGAGCCCAGACCAACCTCTCAGAGCATCCTGCTGTTCTCACATCATCTAAAACTGCAAAGAGTTACCATGCTGGCAATAAGAAAGACAAAAAGGAGACAAAGGGGGAAATCTTCACTGGCTTGTCATGCCACAGACAACACCAACCAGTACTGGACTAAGAACAAGCAGAGAATGAACACTTCTGGGGATTTGTTCGCATTTGTTTTCATAACTTAACTTCTAGCTTCAATCCAACTAGATTTTTTCCTGGGGACTTGTTCTTTTACATGTCTATTCTCTTACTTCATGTCTTCACCTTCTTCTTATAAACCATCTCCTCCCTACTAAGTTTACACAGTTAATTACTTTCTCTCTGATTAGGTATTCCACACTGAATAGTAGTTTCCACATGTGACCTCACCACTGCTTAATCCTTACCCTTTGCTTTCTGTCCATCCATCCTGAAAAATACCCAATTTGGCACAGTAATAGCACCAATTCACTGAAGACCTGTTGGACACCCAAGACAGCAGAAGCAGCTGCTGTGTGTCCTGGGTTACTGCCAAATTAATGTATTTGCATTTATACTCTTTATGGCCTTGACAAGCACTGTGGCACAACCAGTGCTTGGCCTCCCAGAGGACCACAACACTAGGGTTGTTTACTCAAGTGCTTGGAACTGATGGAACATCACATGCATTGGAACAGTGCTGTGACATGCACAGTCCCAGGTTTTGTGTCAAAAGGTGACATTTTTTTAGCTGCAGCCTCTACAGGCTCAATGCTTTAAAACTTAGTGCTCTCTCAGCCATTTTTTAGCCTTCCTCCCTTTTTGCCTTATTTTTCCATTATACCCATCATCACAGTATTCTTACCTCTGGAAAATATCTTGTAACCAATTTCTACTTTCACTTAAATCACTGAAAAGCAGTGCACTGCACAGATGTTCATACAAAACCCAGCTCATTTCTTCCACTGCTGTGTTGACTTTACTATCCAGGAATAAATCATTCAGCTTTGTTGTTAGTGAAATAAATTTGAATTAAATAGAAAATGTCCTAAACAGTGACGTTTTGGTCCATGATATGGACCAAAATTACTTTTCAATTACAGATTATTCTCAAAAGCCAAATTAATACAAAAATTGTATATACTGTGATTTCACTTTCACTAGAATTATGAAGAGTTTTGCCCAGCTCTTTCTCTTTTGATCATTCTAAAAATGGCATCACTTGCTAATTAACCAAAAACACTTCTTAATTCGTTGTTTGCATTCCACTTATCGGCAAAATGCCATTCCACAGTCTATCTACAAACACTTATTATGATTCATAGTTCCTGAGGAAATCTCACAGAGACACAGGTCTGAAACCACAATTATGACATTTTGACAACTTTATGAGTTGACATGTCAAGCATAGTTCAGCACTTACATGGGAAAAGGTCAGGAATTTCCCGCCAGAGTTGTGATTAGAAAAAATAATATAATAACAATGGGAAAAACAAAAGAACTGAGAAAGAACTTTAAAATTATAATTAATTTTATACTAATTTCCAAAGTCTTCCTTCAAGAAAATGTAATAAATCATAATAGTTATATTCAATTTGACTACTTTAATAAATGATATTTGTTTTATTAGGGAAATGTGAAAAAAGATCCATTTAAAGAAGTTTAATAACACAATGGTACCAAAAAGAATGAGAACAATCAGTTTCATCTTCGTGATATCACTTAGAGACATTGTTTCACACAAAAATATCAAGGAGAACCTAATAACAATAATGTCATCATCATTTCAACAAAGAAGATTCCTTTCCTTGCCTCTTTTCACAGAATACATGATATTACAATACCTCCAATCCCAATGGGAATGAATGTCTCACACTATTGAAGATCATCTCTTTCTGAGGTGTCAACCTCCAGATTATTAGGAAACATCACAAATTCCTATCTGTCCTCATTAAAAAAATCTGTGACATCTCCCTTAATGAATGGGTTGTTTATCCTGGTCCTTTCTTCTGCTTTCCATTTGAATATACGCACTGCACAAGAAAATCTTGTCAATGGAGGTGTCAAAGCAGCATGGGCAAGTTTAAACCTACTTAACTCGGTGACAACAGTGAAGAAGATGTAAATTTAAGCACAGGCTAGCACTACAAATAAGCACCAAAAAATTCCAGTTAAAACACCCTTAGGAAGAGCTCTTTTAACAGAAAAGAATACCTCTGGTAACATATTCTCATCTCTACCATCGGATTCAGCCACCTGACTAAACAAAGTATACTGTCTGGTACAACTGGAGTTTCAGTTATTTATTGGCTATCCTACAAAGGGATGGGTTTGTGCATCTCTCTCCTGAATAAGTCTGTCCTCCACATATATAATTACCCATATATCATTAATTTAAAAGAATGAAACTGTCCTTTAATGTCTTCTTAACTCTCAAGCAATTTTAGAGTCTGTTTGAGTCTTAGCAAGTAGGCTTGCCATGATTCTTCAGAGTAAATACAACTGAGCAGATCTCAAAACAGACAGATCTTTTTAACTGGCATCAAAACACTTCTTTCTCTTTTGATATAGCCTACAGAAAATCCTTCCTAGAACAGTGGGCACTCAGTAAACATTTTCTGCTACCACACTATAATTGTTCACATAGCAACACATGAACACTCTTGGGAGAATTCTGTTTCTTTTTATCTAAAGAACTTTCACAGACTTTAACATTAGCTAGATTCTTTCATGTCTTTTCTCTATTTGCAGAGAACTAAATAAAACAGTTATTCAAGATGCACCATATCCCTCTAACCTATCTGCTCTTACCCCTTCAATACATGAGAAAGTTTTAGAAAGTTACCTTTGGTATTTTTGTTTCCATTCTCTAAGACCACTTCCTTTTTAAAGTTATTTATGTTTTCCCCCTTTGAAATTACTGAATTGCAGACAAAGCAAGCTCTTGACTTGAACATAGCCTAAGCGTAGCAGACCTTTGAAGCTTTTGAGCCTAATGTGAACATTTGAAACACTGTTTTCTGGGGAATCTTTCATTTGGCCACTTACCAATGGTACTCTGGTTTGTCTTCATCCTCTGGTGAGGCACAGTGTAACAGATACTGACCTCACTCTTGCAAGTCAAGCAAACAGCCTGGCCTGAGAAACCTTCCCTGACTGCACTTTTACAGAGGTGATAAAAATTTCAAAATATCTTTTCCTATAACATGTAATAAAACTTCATATTTTAAAAAAATGGGTCAACATATGACAGGAAATCACCAGAAAAAAGACTTGGTAAACATTGGTGAATTTCAATGCACCATGGAAGAATGGCAAACTGAGACTTGAATTTCAACTACACCCTCATGTTTCAAACTGATTAATAATTGGGTGATTTTATGTGTTTATTTTAATCAAAACCTATTTAATCAAATTATATTAGGAAAAAAAAAAATCCTTGTTTAAGTGAAACACTGCCACTTAAGAATTATAACCATTCCAGGAAATACCACTCCACAGCATCTGGCCTGAACCAGGAAATCAAGGAATACAAACACAAGGCAGTAGCCTTTTGATTTTTGACATTTCATAAGTAAAAAAAAAAAAAAATTTTTTAAACCAACAAGACTGTTATTTTTTTAAGATGGGTATTTTTCCTCTTTACCTTTTTGCTATTGTTTCACAGAATAATATCCAAGGAAATTTTAAAAATACAGTAACAGCCAAGCAGATAGGAAAGAAAATCAGAGTATCAATTTTGCACATGCTGAAGATCATGAAAGCTTTGCTAATAACATCAGTAAACACAAATTGTCACCATTTATTGTGTATTTCACAATGTTCATAACTGTGTATTACTAGAAATGGGAAAAGCATGGGCTTAATATATTGTATCCACCATTAAACCTTTTACTGTGCACACTGTTAACAATACACAATAACTTACAACGCAAGATCAGGTATAATTATGTGTTTATTTCTATCTGCATATTCAGATTATCTGGGATTGATTTGTTTATCAAACAGAAGAATTGACAAAGTCTCCCAGTCTTTGGTGTTGCGCCTCTTTTCAGATTTTCATACCACTCTTTTATGAGAAGGTGATTGCAGCATGAATACAAAGGGCTGGTAGGTTTACTAAGTGTCTGTTTTAATGTAGACTTCTAAGATAAGGACTGGAATTAAGTCTTTCCAGTCTTTTAATTTTACTTTCTCTTACTGAGAATTCCAGGAGCTTTAAAGATCAGCTCAGCAATTGCCCCACAGATTGCTGCACCTTTACTTCCACATGGATAGGCTTCTGCTTCAGATCCCAAGAAACAGATTCTCTACAGCCAGTAGTAGAGATATTTGATTTTCCCTTTCCATGAGAATGTTTTGGAAGATTTCTGGTATAAAATGTGCACATGCACATGAATATGTACACACAATCACATGATTTTCATTTATAGTAAGTTACTCCATATTATTATTAATGGCTTATGAAGACACATAGAGCCCACCCCTGAGCCTTGCTTCATAGTACTTAACAGTTTAAGCAATATATTAATTAAACTCTGGATCCTTTGATGTCACTGGCAAAGCTTCAATTGATTTCATTGCATGCAGAATTGAAACCCATATAGATTTTCATGGTATTTAATTTTGACTGCTTTCCTGGAAGATGCGTTCATCATTGTAAACCAGTTAATGGGAAAGCTGGAGAAAGCAACTCTTGACATACATTTCTTGAAATGCACTTATGTATGTCTGATCAACTGCTTCAGAAATTAAACAAAGCCTACCCAATCTGCCAAGTAAACGCAAAGAGAAATTATTCTGCATTAATTTCAATGTATTTTTAAACAACTAAGAGTAACAAAGCTAGCCAAAGGATGACTGAATTGAAATGGACCTATCTCTAACCTAAAGCAATCACAGAGAAGGGCTTGATCCACAACCTGCACATGAAAATCTCAACAACTAAATCAGTGTTTGTCTGTAAAAGTATTAATGGTGAAATTTTCACAATATCTTTTTTGCTTGCTTCCATTCCTAGACACTAGGTCAGACCCTGTACACTTACTGTCTCCTGTAATCCCATTCTCTTTGGCTCAGAGGTTTCCATTTAGACAATAACTGCAACGACAGAGCCCAGTTCATAAGGGACTGCAGCAATCATCTCGCCATCTGCTGAACCACTGATGTCATCATTTGTGTATTCCTTTCATGTATCTAAATGTAAATGTGATTTCTATCTCTGTTCAAAGCTTTGAAAGGGACATTTAATGATAGAGCTATAAATAGGGGAGGAGTATCCCTATCTGTGGTTTCTCCCTGGCCTTTTAGTGTACATTTCCTTTTACAGCTGCAGCTGCTTCCATTTTCCTGAGATTCTGCTGGAGAATATCCTGCAGAAAGGGTTTCTGCTCTAAACCACAATATTATAAACAGACTGCTGACTAATGTGCCATGTTCTTGTTGTACATTACAACTACAGTTTCGTTCTAGAAAGCACAATCTTGATACACCCTATAATGAAGCCTTTAAGGCTGGAGAAAACAAAAAGTCTACAGAACCTGTGGCAAAGCCACATTTTTTTAGCCTTCTCTGTTTCCTCTCCTCTATTTCACCCTTGCTGTATTTTGAGAGCCTGCTTTTAAAAGACAACTGCAGTGACTAAAAAAAAAGGATAAAAAGGATAGAAATAACAGCAAAAAGAAAGGAGGGAGAAGAAAAGAAAGAGAAAAATGTTTTAAATGAATCTTTGTATGAAAAAATATACATGCCATTCACAGCTTTCTAGGGTGTAATGAGTCTAAATTGTAACTTGCAGAGGAAGCTTGCAGAGGTTTAGACCTATATTTTTTATACCAGCAACAGGCTAAGGTCTATCTAGTTCAACGTTCATATATTTAATTTTAATACAAACAATCTAGAAAGTGCTCCCAGATGATAGACTCTATCAACAAGTAAATTTTAATTTGTTCAACTCTGGATGATCACATGTCCTTTGTAACATGCAGCTCTCTTCCTAACTCTGGTTACTGGCATGATGCTCAATGTCCTGCCTCACACCAATCTATTTTATGCTGGGGGAAAAAAAGCCAAACAAACAAACCAACATGAGATCTGTAAATTATATTTAAAGCTACTGAAAGTAAATTTTGATAAAAGTGAATAAGGAACTCATAGAGACACCATATTCTGTGCTAGCAAGTCCATACAGAGTGGATGAGTATGAGCAGAAGACAATGCCACTAAGTCATTAGAGGACACTAAAGAACTTTCTTCCTTGTTTAGATCATCCTAATCCTTTCAGTTCCTAGGAAAGAAAAAATGAAAAATGGATTGGACTCCACTAGGCAATATCTTCAGTTGCTGTGGTGTGTGGCCAACTCAGATACCAAATTATTCCCTACCACCAGTTGCTGCAAGCCCCACTGCCCCAGGGTCCCAGAGGGTGAGCTGCAGCTCAGGCACAACAAATACTCTCTGCAGCTTTGGGGAGGAAGTCAGAGGTGTACATGGGCACTAAATCTTTGTCTAGTCCTCAGATCAGTAACTGAGCACTCCAGACTGACCTCATATTGTGATTTCACTGGGATTACAGGAGCAGCACTGGAATGTTATCCAAAGGTGCAATTTACCTGGGACAAACCTTAGGAAGCATAACTCTAATAACAGTGCTGTTTATATTCAAACAAAGCTTTTTTTTTGCCTTTTATTGATTTTTTGTACAGGACACATTTCACCTTCTGATGACTAAGCTATTTTTAAATACAAGTTTCTGAAACTGCCCCCATCATAATGTTGGAATCATGTTTTAGTAATCTACTGAATATAGAAAATGTATTGTTAAAATAAATCTATTGTATCTACACGGCTATTGCAGTGGTATTTGGAGAACAATGTCATTTAGCCACCTATGTCTCGTTGCTTCAAAAGCACATTGCCATATCATTGGTTTTCAGGGCTACCAGTAAAATATATCACAAAACTCCTGATACATTGATCTATGTTCATTCCACTTCACCTTAATAGTAAATATAAAGAATTGTGTTGGACACTGCAACAAGAAAGCCTCATTGCAACTATTTCAATTTCAGACAGTCAACTCACCAGACTTTGCAACTCAGCACAATGTTATGTCGCACAGCTAGAGCTATTTCAGATGCTATTGTTTCTCAATTCTATCACCTTTTCTCACACTGAAATATTCAGTGACTAGCTTAATTGGCTGCAGTCAGCTCATTTAAATGCTAGGGAAATGCAGCAAGAAGGGAAGTAGCATTCCATCCCTGGAAATGAATGGAATGGAGAAAAAACAAAAGTTCATTCCTAGACTATAAATACTGGTATGTCAAATGTCAGTATCTAGAGAACTGAAACAAATGAAATAACATGATGGAATGAAGTAGCACTCGGCCAAAATCATCAGCTTCAGAAATTAAGTCCTTAAGCACAAATAATAAAACAAACCCAACAATTATAGCTATGCCCACACAAAGGGCACCCAGCAGACCCCTGCACCAAGCAGTGTGGGTGGCTTACACCCCAGCTCCTCAGGGCCAGTCCCTCCTGATCCTCCCCCACGGATGGAGAAGGCTGCTCCAAGCCCCACAGGGTCTTTAAGGAGTCATAACTTGTGGGTTTATCTATGTCAAAGGGCCCACAATCATGCAGGGGTAGCATCACAGCCTCTCAGGCTGGTTTTAACACTTTTGCACACTGTGGAAGTGTGTGGCATACCGTGGATGTGTAATGGGAGTTGATAGATGTACAGGATGCTGCAAGACATGACAAGGTAATGCTGGAAGACCACTCAGGGGTAATAGCAGCAAACAGCTCCATGGCAGTAACATCTGTATCACCATGAGGTGGGTCTTGGGGTGAACTGAAACCCAAAACTGCATCCAAGCCTTGTTTCTAAGAGAACTGAATGACAGTGGTAAAAACAAGCAAACAAAACAGAGCAAACTGACTTGCAAACTAGGAATAGGGGGGTGGGAGTGGGCTGGCAAGACAAGGTATTTGGCTTTCTTCCTGTGCCCTATATTCACTCTGACAGAGTTAAAACAGAACTAAGCTGTAAAAACATTAAGCATCGAACATAATCATTCTAAAGCTATTTGAAGGAGTGAGGACATGCACAGCTATGTATTTCTTGGGTCTTGCATTTGAAGCAAAATTATATGAAGAATTTATTTTGGCACTAAAGTCAGAGCTCCAGAATAAAAGCTTAAAACCTAAAGATTTGTGAAACAGACCCCATGCCCTTGTTTCATTTTATTTTTACGCAGTACACACCAATATCCAAGAAATTACTTCAAATCCAAGATTTGACTTCAAATTTGGTCCAGTTTTAAGTCTATTCAGAAGAACAAAGCCTCCAGCTGGTTTTCCTTCTAGCCACTTTCCTTACAGTGCTCAGCCTACGGAAAAACCTCCACACTGGAACTCGTAAACTCATCTTTTCTGGCTCTTATTTGGGCGCTCTTTAACCATTCATCTCTGTCTGGGGAAAATGTCCTTAGAATAATTAAGTATTGTGATAATAACTATCAAAAAATAAAACAGTGAAAATTTATAAGCATCTGAGGAATGTCAGCACTATCTTATAAGCTCCTTTGCAAGACAACTCCCACTCCAGAGTGGTATTAAGGAAAGTAAATGAAGACTCACTGATATAAATAGATGAAAGATAAGGTTTATCTTAGTCTCTACAAACTGTCTTTCTTATCAAACCCTTTGAGAAAAAATACATTTTCAAAGGTACATAGTCAAACTAAAAGAAAATATTTCTTCTTGAAATCATGGACTGAAGAAAGCTAAAGGGATTCTGTTTGGTTAGACCCTAATTTGTTCATTACAACATCACACATTACATTCATTACAGCTACAGCATTACAACATACTTTTTCTTAATACACAATATGATCTCGTGTTTATTCGAGGTGGTGGAGCTGTAGTTCCCAAGCACCTTTGCAGTGCACAGTGAAAAGGCTTGTTTTTGAAAAAAAATGTGGCTGCCTTCACATACACACCTGAAGAAACATGCAAAAGTGCATATTTGTGCAGTGAATATTTCAAATATGTGCTGAGTATAAAGAAAACTTCTGAAATTTCTCATGCTGCTTCCCAAAGCCCCACTTCATCTCTGTATGAGAGCTCTGCTTTTTCAGAATATTTTTGTGCACAAGACAGCTTTTCAAAGACCCCTGTAACTCTTGTAGCTTGTGTTACAAACATAAATCCAACCATGTTGGCCATCTCTTTCTGTAACAGAACTGCACCTTTAAATACCACTAATGCCAGATGGTCTCAGCATATAAAGCAGCATGAGACAACATATTAATGCTACTCAAACAAGCAACTTGTGCTAGCAGCAGACCAATGAAATCAGTCTGAGGCTGCTAATCCTATCTGTCTCCATGGCAACATCTATTTCAGACAATTCTTCAATTTTCAAGTCAGATGAGCTTCTTGGTCCCTAAACTTCTCTATTCAGGAGGTGTTCCACTGTCAGGTACTTTATCATCTTGTATTGGCTACTGTTATAATACAGATTTTATTTTTATCAGCTGCGTCCTGGAGTATCAAGGAACAGATGCTCCTCTGTTTCTGTTTATTTATAGGCTTTTCCACTAAAGATTTGTACTAAAAGATTTTCACTGAAGGTTTGTACTATTTATTTTGACTATGGATTTGTTCCCCTAACTGCAACACATGGAAACCTCGCAAATATTGATGTCTCTGTTTTGACTCTCCCTATCAGCAGTGGAAGAAAAGGAATTTATTCCTTCTTTATACTTTTCTGCTATCATGGCAGATTTTTAAACAAAACAAAAAATCGTGTATCTGCAGCAGGTAAATAGGCAGAGAAGCTCTTGATGACTCCTCACCATATGTCCACCAGCATAGCTAAGTCAACACAAATATTGGGGCTACTTGCTAAAAGGAAAAATCTGACAGGAAGGAGGTAAAAACTGCCTCTGAAAGGTTGATCAAAGCTGAACCACATGTTAGCTCTGAAGTACCTGTACACCAGGTACATGGCACAGCCACACATAAACCTAGCATGGAAGCTGAGAACCTAGGCATGGAGACGAGAACCTGAAACACAGGGAGAGGGTGTTCTTTCCCAAAAAGACAAAAAATTCCCAGCACAGCCATGAAAACAGCCAGACACCCTTTAGCATAAAATTGCTTTTCCTCTCTGTCAAACAACTTCTTACAGTGGCAATGTTTAAAATTTAAACATGTGAATGCCCAGTTCCCAACCCCACAGCTTTTTTTTTTTTTTTTTCTCCATCGCTCTATGTACTGATGTCACCAATGAGAAGGGAGACATTTCATGCAGCATGGCATAAACTTGGACCTCTTATTTTCTTAAGTGCAGGCTATTACAGAATCAAACTCACATTTCGCTTTTTTTTTTTTTAGGGCTCAAGCAAGTTGGCTTGAACATTTAGGATTTATTATTATTATTAGCATTTATAAGCCTCCTGCTTATAAAAATTCAGATTTACAACTCCCACTGACTTCAGTTTGATTTCTGGATGCTCAGCAGCTGCATGGGAGGAAAAATTTAAGCATGGTCTAGTCTTAGCAGCTGAATATCTGACATGGAGAGTCAGCTTACCATAATCACAAGGCTGCCTTTCAACTACCACTTTTAGGTGTGTAAAAAATGTCTATGTATGTCTTAGGCTCACCCCAATTTTACTTATAGTTCTAGTACTGTGCTTTTGTGCAATAAGACAAAATGTATCCAAAACTGCAAAATATTCAGTTTAGCATAGGAAAAAAGGTTCATCTTGAATGATCAATGTGCACAGAATGCACCACTCATAACACTGAAGGACAACAACGTGTAATTGAAGGACAGTCATGCTGGGGGCTCCCTTTACTTTTGAGGGACACAAAAATAAAAGGACATTCAAATGAATGTTTTGCAGCCAGAAATGTCAGGGGAAGAGCATGTGGTAATTCACACACATAATCCAGTTATCTCCAGTGTGATGGTATAGGAAACACAGCTATGCAGAAAGTTTAAACCTTTGAAATGTCTCACTGTCCTTTCACTTTCTTTGTATCTTTCAACTCTTAGTTTTATTTCTCATAGCAAAGTACTGCATTATTTCTCTTTTGTTTGGAGAGCTAATATGGCAAACATCAGGGCCATACTTTCTAGACACCTATCAGATCATTAGACAAGCAAGGATTCTTTGCTGAGAGAACAGTTCAATAAACCTTGGCCAGTCTGAATTCTCCCCTGACCAAACAATTCTTTTCATTTGGCTTTAAGGCAAATCCATACCTAAGCATAAGTACTAAAATGTCATTCAGTGGCTATTCTTGCTGTGGGCAAGCTCTGCAGCCAGAGCAGAATTTTCCTTTGATCACAGATTAGGCAGCTCACACTCCAGGGCCATGAGCAGCTCCATGCAAAAAAGAATGGCTGTCTCCATGGGACTTCATTTGCAAGCAAACAAGGATGTGAGGTTTTGCTCATAATTCAGTATCAACAACTACCAGGAAGCAGTTACTAGCTTATGCAGATATAAATGCCTCGCTTCAGAAATTAATTAAAAACAAATGTTTACTGCCTTTGAACTGCCAGCCACAGGTTTATGACTCAAGATTCTCTCTTACCCGGCCATTGTAGGTACACAGACACATCTCTGAGATATGCCTTTGTGCTGGCCCAAACCTCATAGCCCTTTGACAACACCTGCCGCTGTGACAGGAAGATGTGCCAATGCCAATTCAGCTAGCACAACACTGCCACACTGCAAGAAAGCTCCATTTCAAAGGGAAGGGCACTATGGACCAAGACCTCACTTTTAGTCTAGTGTCCTTGTCCCCAGCAGTGCCCCTGAAAGCAGCAAGCAAGGCAACAACTTCATCGCTGAGAGCAGCTATTGCACCTCAGCACACAGAGTAATTTCTTCACAGGATGGCAGAACTTCTCTTCCAAAAACCAAAAGCTCACTACATCAAGCTGGCACTAGCTCAGCTTCAGCACTGTTGCTCTGCAGAGCTCCTAACTCACTCCAAACACACCACCTTCTTTCACCCTTATCCTGAGGTGATGTACAGCAGACAAAAGAGCTCCATCTCCTGTCACACAGCAAATCAGACCCACCTATTCTGCTACAGTTTTACTGATAAGGATTTTTTTTCCCAACCTTTTTACTACCTACACCCTTGCTGTCTTCATTTAGCACCAGCATACCAGAAAATAACCTTCATATATAATGTCCCATTCCCACTGAATTCATTGAACTCTGGCTTTTGATGTGCACCTTACTCCAAAATGAAGTATATGAAGTTTACACCTTTTACTCTACTCTTTTTAACTCTAGCCATCATTTCAATTACCTTCAATTACCTTACTAAGAAGCCTTAAAGTACATACTGTGGTTTTCACTTTTTTTTTTTGATTCCACAAAATTTTAAGAGAATTCAGTTACAAGTCTTCTTCACAGTTTAATTCCCAACTCAACGAGAGGGGGAAAAAACCCAAGAAAACAAAACAGCAAGACTCTATGGTAATACATGCATGAGGCTTTTGTTTGAAAAAAAAATGTAGACAAAAAACGATGTGACATTTTGGTTTTGCTTTTTTTTTCTTAGGAGGAACATGTATTAAAATAGGTATGAGGACTTACCTTCTGAAAAAAGCTCAGACAGGGTTCTTATGGGGTATCTTTTGCAATGGTAGCACATAAAGCACAACAAGGTACATTAGATGATGACGTATGAAGGCTGTGATTCACCAGATCTTAACCACAAGCTCTTGCACACGTTCCAAAGTCAGAAGCCTACCCAATGTTAGCTCCTCTTACAGTCAGTAAAGAAAACAGATGCTTTCAGTAGAGAAAATAGATGTTTTCAGAAGGCGCTGCAGCCTAGCCAAGAGGCATACCTGCTAACCAGGAAAAGGGAGATTACAGCATGAATAGGCATACTCAGTACGTAGGCTTCTAAATAACATGCCACCTTTGAAAACAAAAATTAGGTGGAATGAATGCAGAACTAATTCTAAACAAGTTTTAATACCAAATTATTAGCTGAGCCTAGCAGCAACTCCACTGTTACAACCAAAAATTAGTGTTTATTCTGAAATAGGAAGACCTCTGGTGTTTTTCACTTTCATGTAATTTAAAGGCTTGAGATATTGATTACTAAATTATAAACAACAAACAGTTTCTCCAAAAAAATTTAAGAAGTATTTTAATAATGAGGTCACTTTTGATAAATCACACAACTACAACTCACTGGCTTTAACAAAACATGTCACAAAATCTCGGGAAATACCCATGCTTTATAGACTTCCCACTAATTCTCTGGAGTTCGCATTAACGTCACCATAATAAAACATCACTTTAAGTCAAGAAAAGAAAAAAACAGGCTCCTCTTCTGTTTTCTTTGGGAACTGTTAAGGCATTCTGAAAGTGTGGGAGGTGATGACAACTCTTGTCTTTGAAAGAAATTAATCAACTCTTTCAAAAGGAGTGGGATTGTCAAAAGGAGTCTGGGTCAGATCAACAAACTCTGAATATTCTGCATACTCAGACTCATTTTAAGCCTGAAAAGTAAAACAACTGCCTTCTGTAGAGTCATGTTTATTCTTAGTGATTACCGACCTTTTTACCCCAGCTTGTTTACCATTTGTTATTCCAGTAAATAAAAGATAAACTGCAGAGATACAGTAGCTGGGATCCACAGTGTTTTCCCAGGTAGCACACAGCCTCTATTAACACTTTTTTAAATGTCCTAACAAAAGGGGAAGTGTTTAAATCCCTTGGTCAGTGAAGCGATTTGGAGTGAGAGCATTGTATCTCTGGAGAACACTGCAGACTGCCTAGCACAGCTGCCTAACCACGCTTACTGTGAATTTCCATCGGCTTCAATGGGAACGTGAATGGCATTAAAAACTAGCTGGGAATGTGAGCTGCAAACGTGTCTGCCTCTCCTGGATTTGCACCAGAGTGCTGTGAGCCATTCTTCGCTTTACATTATATGCTTCTATTTTTAGCTGGACATGAAAACTGAGATAGGATGAAATCAGGAGCTATTAAGGAAATTTTATTAAAGAAAGATAAAATTAAGGAAGAAAAATCTGAAAATCTAAAAAATTTGCTCAGCATGTACATCCAGCCATCTTCCTGCTGCTCTACAGCCCTCCCAAGACCTGCACAACCTACAGTCTGTGAAGGACTCTGAACATCCCACTCTGAATGCAGGCAGCATTAAAATTGTCCTACCAGAGATGACCCCAGGCCAAATCCTGGCTGGGTGACTCCAGGGGGATACCCTAACTGGCACAAAAACCCATAAGGGATTTTGCTGGAAAGGTAATTACAGCTTTTCAGCCTTCTGTAGAATGCAGGAGGTACAGCCCGCCCCAGATCTGCACTCCCAGCAGGCGAGTCAGTAGCATACCCCTGACAGCGTTTGATGAGAAAGCCACAACACCCTCACAAGCTCTGAAAGAAAATCTGTTCCCTGATGCACAAAGGAAAGGAAAATTCCAAAAGCAGAAGGCTACATGAGTAGTAACTTCAACCATGTTTTACTCTGCAATTTTTTATCCATCCCTATGGAGAAACCAGCAGCTGACCTGTTCTCTCTTGTCTGGTGCTGCAGGTGCTCTTGTCACATTGCTGCCCAGACAGCAGCTCACCTTTAAAGAGGATTGCAAACCTAAGCCAGGAGAGAAGCTAAACCACAGCTGACAGAAAGGGTGAAAGCATAATGTGGTCAGCACAGCATCTCCTGTATTCCTGATACAAAGTGTTCTGCTTACATCGACCTACTTACAGCCCCTACCTTTATGCAGTGCAGCTGGTAAGTGGGAACTCACTGCATGCACATTTAGCAACCCTGCACCCTTCCACATCTCCCTTCAAAAAGGGAACACTACATGAGTGGCCTTTGATTGAGCAGTGTTTCTCCCTTGCATCAGCTTTACTTACTGCAACTTCTTACCACTGGAAGTACCAACTCACATTGCTGGTGCCACAGTTGAATACAGGAGCACTTCATTGACAGAATAAAAACCTGTCTGTATCGGCAGACAGATCTTGGATTTCTCCATTCATCAATACAGAGTCATGATTTTCACTTCTCTCTTAGTCACCCTCTAATTATTTCTTTGCAGGAGGAAATGGCTCTAGCACTGCAGGGCTGGGGTGTGAGAAACGGAGAGCCTCGTGTCTGGGGGCTTTGGAGGGGCTAGAAAAGGAGCCACAATTTGGGAAGATTGGAAGTTTATTTAGGCTCAGTGCCAGAAGTGACTGACCCAACTCATTTCCTTACCCTGCCAAGTGGAGCCTCTGATAAAGTGATGGGTCCAAGGATTATTGTAGCTGAGCTGCACCTCGTAAAATCGACAGAAGTCACACCCACGGGGCCCTGCAAATGCTCCAAGTCACAACTGCACTGCTCAACTCACAGTGTGCTCCTGCCTCATCACTTCATGATGCTCTGTTGTTTGAAACTGAAAAATCCAAGGTAAGTCATTTTCTAGAAAATCAGTTGTCTCACTAAACTACAAATTAACCATTTCCTTCTTTGTGAAGTATTTTTAAAGATGCTTGTGGGGAAAAAGATGAACAAAAAAACCACTGTGTTCAACAGAGCATCACACATCCAAAGCAAGAGCCTATTTCCTCTCTCAAAAGTAGTTGGTATTCTGCACCTGAACTAAGGCAAAATATTGCTTCGTTTGTCCCAGAGAAAAAAAAAATCTGTGCTTTACCATCAAATGTCCTCTGTTTTCCCTTGATCCACCATCAACTTCCCACAACCTTTTTCTCGTCATTTTATCTGACTTTGCTGTCCACTACCTTCTGTCAACTTTGCCAATTTTTGGCAAGCACAGGGACAAAACTGTATTTCCTCATGTAATCAAAGCTACTCCAAAACATTTTGATCGCTTCCTGCCCAGGTTCATACAACATCTTCTACATGTAACCACCAACACAGTCTCATTCAAGTCTTCCTCTGCCTTAACAGCCTTGTCCTCAGTGACTCAAAGTGAGGTTTTCTGTATGGAACAGCCTCCTTGATATATAACTTGATAAAGTTCAAATGTCTTCACCCCTGGGTTGTACTTTTCCTTATTTAAGGGCTTCTTTTCCATCAGTGATTGCAGGCTCTAACTCTCATACAAGTGCAGTATCAACCTTAAGAAATTGTTGCCACAAAAAAACCAAAACCCAAACCAAACATTTTTAAAAAGCAACAAAACAAAACAAACCCCCACCACAAAATACACAAAACTACAAATATGAGCCCAAAGCCTGTTTGGCACGAAGCACAGTTGAAGCACAGGTAGTGTGCTGTTCAAGTCTGCAGAGAAGGCAGCACATTCTCTGAGTGTTTCATGTAGCATCAGAACTTGAGGCAGTCTCACGCTTCTGGCATTTATCATGTTCCCAGGAAGAGCTCAGGGAAGGCTCAGCTGGCAGCATCCAAGTGACTAATTTGGGTTTCCAATATTTGCAGAGACACTTTGTATGATTATGCAAGAAACCAGACTGGCTCATATGAAGTCATTCTGACTTTCCATGCAGTATCAGGATTTTAAGAAAATCCTCCTAATGAATATTTACTCCAGGTAAAAACTAGGCCTTTATGATTTGTTCCAGTTTCTTCATTCACTGAGGATTTTTTCCAGTTGCCTTGGAGGTCTAAAGCACATTTCTAAAGTTTTCCTATTTCTCCCAAGCACTTTTTCTCAAATAGTGCACATACATTACAAATTAATTTTCAAAAATACCTGATACTCTAAAATTGAATTTGACTTGTATGTTTGCATACAATCAAATGCATTCACACAAGACTACCCAGCCATGCAATACATGTGATTATGCAACGGTTGCATGTATATGCAGTATTTGATTTACTCAGTACAAAGCCTCTTTACTCAGTACAAAGACTCTTTACTGATGCTCTGCTGACACTTTCCTGATCTATTTTGTCATCAGCTTGCTCACTAAGTGGACACAAACATTTTTTTTTGTTTCACAGCTGTTCACTAGATGATTCAGGTATCATCCCTGTGTACTCACCAGCCTTCTAGAAGCATGAGCTCTCTATAGATGGTAAATCTATGAACCATAGCATATATGTAGTTCATACTTCCCTACATTTAAAAAATAAATCCTGTGATACTCGGGATATCTTGCAGAAATAGATTATGTACAGAACTTACAACTTTTTGGTTGTCTGGGAAAAATGAAAAACAACAGTATGTACGTATATATGTGTGTCTGTGATTCTGTCTGTCATTTCTTAATAATAATAATAGATGATAATAAATCAGATTCTGATCTTGCAAGCCTTACCACACAAAATATCCTTTTTCTGGTTGTTGCCCTGGGAATCAAGCATGGATGCTCAAAGTGCGCAGGGTTCCCCCTTCAGGTATGAGCAGAATCAGTCTCGTATTTCCTGCCAAGGCTGGTACAAGGCTCCCCTTCTTTTACTGCACAGCTTTAAAAAGCTCCCATATTAAAATAAATAGCGCTACTTTTTACTACACAGTAGAAGAAAGGGCACATTTTTAAGAAGAAAACACCTCCAAGGCAACCACTGGCACAATATATGGTTTTTAAGGAGAAAGCACCTCTAACGCAACCAGTGGTGCAATATATAGGTGCTTAGACTCTGTAACAAAGAAGCAACAGTGGTATCAATGCTTTTATGATTCTTTCTAAGGAGTGCAAGGATAACTATGCATGAGGTCTGTCTTGCTGCCCTTCCAAAAAAAAAAAAATCCTGAGTTTCTCCCACGTGCCACTGCAGAGAGTAGCAGCTCTTCACTTTTTGAGAAACGTACAGAATCCCACAGATTGAAAGTGAGGATTGAAATAAAACAATGAATTTGCTCTGGTTCAAACCCTGGTTAATCCCCTTCAAAAACCAGCATTTTCAGCATCCACGACTAAAGATTGCCAGGACTCATCACATTCCCTGACACGTGATTTGGATATTGCAACATGTGGCATTTTTGTCTATGGGGCTCCCTTAGTAAGGGGCCGAGCACGTTCCAGGAAATGTTTGACACTGTCTATAGCTTGTATGTGGATGCAATCCATAGGAATTTTTCTTTTTTGCAGTTTGTTATTCATATACTGCTGGATTCCCTTTTGCCTGGGCTCAATGACAAACCTTTTCTCACATCACTGACACCAAGAGAAGATGTGTGACTTCAGGAAGAGCCATAGCCCCATGTCAGACTGCACAGCGTGCTCTTTTTGTCCCTCTTTCAGCTGCCTTGACACAACAGTCACATAAATGAGCTGTAGCGACTATCCCCTGGCAATAACACAAAATCCGGGTCATAACTGTTAACGTTTTAGGGTGCAAATTACACAGTGGCATTAGATTCATTCTTAGCTTCAGGATCCTCACACCCTCTTACCAAGATGGCACCACACCACAAGGAAATTTTTCAAATTTCACTGCAATCCCTACATTTTTCATTCCAAGGCAATGCTTTGCTACCCTGCCTTCCTCTTACATCCTCCTTATGTGCAATACCCTATAACCTCCAAGTTCTGTCTGTAGCCCTAACATTAAGTCTCTCGAGGATACAAAGCAAGGTTATACTCAGACCATAGAGCAGAATATTAAGCACTAATTGTATTGCCCAAATCCCCGGAGAGCCACAGAAGCCACACCTCCACCTAAAAGTCACGGACTTCCAGCGAGGGAAATGTGAGGACATGACTGCGGGAGGCTGCTGGCTGGGCAAAGGTACCGAGCAGCTTTCACGATTAAGCCCTTTCACATGCAGACACTAGCGACGCTATCGATTCTAAGATCGGAAACAATGAAATAGGCACAGTCGGAGGTGTAACACAAGTGTAACACGGCATCAGCTGCATTCCCTTGGATAACAAACGTCCCAAACTCTGCGTACACGCAGCCGTGCGGCGGTGGGTGACAGTCCCCGGGGCCAGCCCGGCCGTGTCACGCCGCTCCCCGGGCGCTGCGCTTCGTGCGGCTTAGGGCGGCAGCGCCTGCCCTGCCAGCAGAGCCGCGCCGGGCGCCCGTTCCTGGCGTTTTTGGGCAATTCCGGCGTTCCGCACCGCAACGGGCGCTAAACGCAAGGGCAGCGGCACCGAGCGCTCGGCGCCGGCGGCGGGCGCTGCCGAGAGCTGCCGCAGAGGGCTGGGGCAGAGCCGCGCCCCGCCGCCGTTACCTGCCGCAGGTGCGGCCAGCGCCGCCCCTTACCGGGCTCGTGCTCGCCGGGGCGGTCGGAGATCTCGATGACCAGGAGCTCCCGGCCCTCGGCGCTGCGCCCCACCGTGTAGATCCTGCTGATGGCGGGGCATTGCAGCCACACGGCCACCAGCGCCTCCCGCAGCTCGGCGTAGCGGTGGTACTCGAAGGAGATGCCCTCCTCGGCGCTCAGCCGCCGCCGCCGGCTGGCGGCCACCGGCTCGGCCACCGCGGCCCGGCCCGCGGCGAGCACCGCGCACAGCGCCAGCAGCAGCGCCCGCAGCCGCGCCGCCATCCCGCCCGCCTGCTGCCGCCCGCCTGCCTGCCTGCGGCCGCGCAGCTCCGCCAGCCCCGCCGGCACCGGGGAGGCAGCGGAGAGGGAGGAGAGAGCCGGGGGGCGGCAGGGCTGGGCGGGACCGGCCGCTCCGCCCCGATGCGCGGCCCGAGCGCTCCCGCGGAGGGTGGGGGTTGGCGCCGCACGGTGCGGGCGAGAGCCGCTGAAGCTGTTGTCATCGACCACTTGCGAAAAAATCGCTGCGGGAATCCGGGCGCGCGTTTTGCGCACCTCCTCATCATTTTGCGCGGTCTCCGCGGGTTAACCCACTGCCACAAACGTGGAGTGACAGAGTGCTCCATGAATGATTCAGTGCTAGTGCAGGGCAACACGAATGCATGTGATTGACAGGGAAAACTATAAACCGGCATCTGTAAGGTCGCTTTGCTCCTCGTTTATAAGGCATCTTTGCTGCATCACAGAAAGGAAAGGATACAGCAAGAACTAGTTTCTGATCCTGACAGTACTTGGAGAGCACAACCCAGTGTATTCAAAGCAAATGGCTCGTGTGAAGAACCGTTCACCATACATTAATAAATCAGTTTCTCCTAGACTGCAGATACTACAGGGCTTCTGAAGCCGTGTTTTTCCAGCTTGGCTTTATAGGCGTAGCTGTTTAGATTGTGTTGAAACAGCACGTAAAGGACAAGTGCTGAAAGCAAAAGGCTAAATGCTAAAGAGGAACTTCCATATCAGGTGATTGGTTTGGGGGTTGGGGGGTTTTTTTGCTTGCTTGATTTTTTTTTTTTTAAAGGATACAAAGAGTTGCTGGAAAGTTTAGAGAGGTTCAAAATTTTGAAAAGCACACATCCCATTCATCCTTCTACAAACAAAATTTTGTCCTCAATAATTTAATGCGTGTTTATTCCGATCTTCTAATCTAAAAACGGCGAGCCTGTATAACACCCCCTTGTATCACCAATTATTATCACCAATTAATACTGAATCAATTTTCAGGAATATTTCCTAATAATCCTTGGCTTATTTATCTTATGGATAATACCCATAGGATATTATCCATATAGGATAAATATAGCACATATAGGATATATCCTGTGGATAGTTTCCTAAATTGGTGTCTACTTCCCACTAAGAAGATAAAGGAAATAATCTCTTCTTGGAGAACATTTTCACTGAGCTGTGGTGATGTACCAGCTCTGAACATCAGCCAGCATCTGAAACACAGACCTGAATGTACAACTACTATACATAAATACTTATATATCTATTTGTCCCTATTCACCTATATTTGTTACCTTCCAGGGCCCTGAATGTCAGTCCTGAATTATTTGATGTGTTTCTTTGTACCAAGAACCAAAGTTCAGCCCTTCCAGTTCTCACCATCTTTCTAAGCCAGCTGGGTGCAGAAGCTGCCCTGCCCAGTTTAATTCCAGGCTTGCAAGTAGTCAACCACATGCAAAGGCACCTTCAGAGCACTTCTTGGAGCCTTCAATTCTTCATTCTTACTGCTAGAAAATTTTTGGGAGGTGCCTGTCATAGCATGTCCCTTTAGCTCTGGCGTTACAACAGTGCAAATTTGCTCCAAGTATTTTGCAAGACTTGGACGTGAAGAAACTCCTCAATATGATGTTTTCTCTGACCAAGATCACTGTTTGAATTTGGGATCACAAAAGGGCTCTCTCTCTGACTTCTCCCCTTCCTAAGGGCATTAATTGTATTACATTAAAAAATTCCGTTCTGACATCACACTGCTTTAGAATAACGTGCAGCATGTGCAGCCCTCTCAGTGCTCCAAATGGGACTGCAAATAATGGTGGCTGACCTAGCATTCCAAAGATTCACATTCTTTATCAGTATTGGCTACATTCATCACAGGCTAAATAATCCTGGTTTTCTTCATCGCTTTTCCTTGCACTCAATATACAAAATAAACAAATCTGTTAATGCTGATTACATTATCATTTTCAGGGAGAACTTTCTGATCCAAAAAGCCCCCTTTTGCTCTTTGTAGCAACTGTCATTGATTTCCCTTCTAATTATTTGACCAAAATATATCACTAAAATACAAGTAGGCTCGGAAATCATCCATGTATTTTCATCTCCTCAGGCAGTGAATTATTATTCCACTACGCTGTGGCTAGCACAGGTTCTTCCCGTGGGAACATTTTGCTATGTTTCATAAACAAGATAAAGTTTGGATGTTTTGCAAACAGTTTCTCCGGACTGAGTGAGTTCGGGCTTGGCCAATTGTGCCTAGGGGGGAGGTCTCAGGCTGACCAATCTGGGGCACTTCTGTAGACTCTATATATATGGAATTCAAAACAATAAAGTCCCTTTTCTCCTCTCTTCGCTTGTCTGAGAACTTGGGTCAGTCCTCAGCTAGCCGCTCAACAGCGACACTACATAAAATTACTCTCACAACTAGACGGGAATGGATTTACTTTTATTTCCATACTTATTTACCCCCACCCACAAAAAAATTAAGAGAATGTGTACTTATAAAAACACATGCATATCTTGTGTAAAGCAGGGTGGTTTGTATCCTATCAATTATTTAATTCTGAGTTCACACATACTAATTTATTTTTAATAAGGCATTAAAAAACAATGTTTAAATTCTCAGACATCTTAGGAGCATACGCAGAACTGAGTAGGGGGAATAAATTGATGTCTTCCTTTGTATCTAATCCTTCCTCCTATTTTCCATAGTTCAGGGATGATAATCTTCCAAGGCCAAATTCCCTTGTAAAATGGAAAAAGTTTTGGCAATTGCCTTAGTCTCAGAGGAATACTCCAAGCCCAAGGGCATTCCCGGCCTGTGTGCATAACCAGGCACCTGGGTATGGCCTTGCAAGCTGATAACACTAATGAGAGCAGGGAGTAGAGCACATGTGCTCCAGGAAACATACCGATCAGCAGATTTTCAATCTGGTTTACTTGTCTTACTTGTCTCCTATATCTGTACATGACAACGAATAGTAAGATATATTTTGCCAACAGACACAGCCCAAATAATTTAGTAATTACAAAAAAAAATTTCCAAAAGTACTTATTTGTAGACAAATCTACATATACACAAAAATATATATAATATTCATATATATTTACAGATTACTTCATTCTTTTGGCCAAACAGAATTTGCTGATTCAAATTTTCCAATACTTTTCACTTGCCTGAATCTGTCTTTTTCAGCAAATCATGATTCACCAGCAAGCACATAAATATATTTTCCAAAATAAACTCACACTCAAATTTTCAGTACAAGACTTGAGTCTTTGCACATTTTCTTTTTGTGTGACAAGGCAAAAACTAAGGCAACTGGGTTTTTTATTACTCAAAAAGTTAACCCTAAATCTATGTCCATTACAAACAACTGCAGTACATTAAGAACATCAGAAAGCCTAAAACACTCTATAATGGAGAGCAGATATTTACATTATTAATTACAAACTCCTGCTAATACTTACAGCATGGAAACACTCACTAAACTTCTCTGGTTTATATTTGGAAAGAAGTTTTAATGCCAGGAATAAAATAACTCCTATTAATTTAAAAGAGTGAGCAGCTGATCTGAGTGTTGACAAAGTACCAGGCAAGGAGGTAGAGATAACTGTAGCTGTAAGAAGATTTTGCAAAACTTATCAGAATGCTGATTATATGCACATATACTACACCTGACAGCTGTGGTCACTTGAAGCTGTGTCTTCAAGACTGAAGCATCTATTACCAACATTTGAAATGTCTTGCACAACTCAGCGGCTCTATTTCTTGGATAGACTAGCAAAACAGGGTTGAGGTACAGGAAGCTGAGGCTTTTCCTTGAGAAGGGGATTAATATAATATTATTAATATCATAATAATTAATATAATTAATATAAGGCAGGGCAAAAGAAACATCATCAGCAACAAAAATTTTAAAAATACATATACAGACAATTCACTGATGCAGGAGGCTACAGAAATCAAAAGGGAGAAAAACACACCCACCTTCCAAATTGTGTACTGCAAGACCAAATCTGCTGTCCCCAGCTGATAGATGGCTCACACATGTTACTGAAACCCAACCCTATCAGGTATTTAAGAGCTTACTGTGCTCTTATTGGGTGGTGACCATCCTATACATGGATTCTACATTGAGCCTCTACAGATTGCAACTTAAATTTCATACAAAGCATATTTGACATGTGCACCTACACAAATGGCAGTGACTTATTGCTGCCCCTTGTTACAGTTTGCAGGAGTAATAACTGCTCCTGGGGTGATGCTAGGTCCTGGACATTGGACTGGAATGCTGTTTCTGAGAGATGCTACAGCCTGGCTGTGGTGCCAAGTGCTCACACAGAGAAACTGCCATGCAGGATTATCGTGAGGGTTTGAAAAACTGGCTGATAGGGATTTTTAAAGGTGGTGAGTCATGATCTTAGAGGAGCATTCTTCTGGTCTTCCATGGGGACTGGTAGTTCAAGTCCAAGGGTTAATTTATTCAGTGATTACAGAAATGTGAATCATAACTGATTAAAATATCTGGATGACAAAGAATGGTGAATAATAAGGATATAGCAGCTCTGGAATGTGGTTTACTTGGTAAGTCAAGCACATTTAAATATTTCAGTGCAGCAAATCGTGAATTACACTTAAGAGCAAGAAATATAAAACAGATTCATGACAGTCTGGCAAGCAGCATTGCCAGAAGCATCAAGAGATCACTAAAGATGGGTAACTGTATTTTCCAGTGCAATGCTTAGACAGAAGGATAAAGGTTAAGTGGGAGGATGTGATTATATCACAAGGTGGTCTTAGAACAAGGTGGACACTCAGTTCTGGTATTTACAACTGAAACAAGATGCTGAAAATTCAGAGACAAGCCACAGAGGTGATTTGAGAAACAGAGGAAATGTCTTACTCTGGAGGACTATACAATCCGGTGAGCTAGTGAAAATTAAATTGAAAAGTGATTTGACTGCTGTGTTTATTACCTTCACAGACAGAAAATTATAGCAAGAACTAATGACACAAAGTTGCCTTCTCCCTGGACCTGCCAGTTACAGGTTTCAACGAATGGGACTTGCCAGAGGACTGCAGCTGCCAGAGCGAGAGAGGCAGCCTTAATCAGATGGAGATTTGGAGGCAATGAAACAAACACTGCAATTAGCAATAACTATTGGCAGCCATAATGAAGGTTCCAATATCATAATTTTTCAACACAAATGAACATTAAAAATCTAGAAACATATCACAGTTTAAAAAATTATCTTAAAACATGCAGCATAACTCTTTGAGGAAAAAAAATTAAGTCATATACTCATAATATCAATCAATATTAATATTTTCCAGCAAGCTGTGCTGTAGGGTAAAATAAACCACCTTATTTAATATCTCACATCAGCTGCCAAAAGCAGTTGATCATTTTGCAATACTAATCTTAATAATTTATAATTATTTTCAAGTTTCCATGGGTTTTTTTGACATTAACTCCAAGAAATTAATTCATGGCTTTCATTGGACTTAATTATTGTCATATCCTAAGGGACAGTACAAACTGTTATTTCCTGCAGATGAGTTTTAATTAAACTAAACTGGACTTTCAGGAAAAGAAAATGTAGTGGAAAATGTAGTGGAAAATGTTCCTTCCTCACTTATCCCCTGTCCTGCCATGTTTAAGAGTTAAGTTTGTCTCCTTGTTAAGGAAGATAAAGGACAACTGATTGTGTAAGGTTTTGTTGTGCGTTGTGAAGACCCAAAACTGCTAACCCATATGTTTATCTTTTTTTACTATTGCACAAAAACCTTTGTTTTCAGATCTGCACATACTCTATAGTGTCTCTCATAAAATATGGGGAGAAAAAGCCAGTAAAATCCTATTTAATAAAAGCCTAAAATCTGAAAATGTAATTGCCTAACACAATTCTTGATTTGCATAAAAGACACAAAGTAATGGGGTAGGTAATTTACTCACCAGCATAAAATTCGGTAATAAATACAGGGTTCTACATTTGAAGATGTGGTGGGGTGGTGGTAAAATGCAGTTGCATCTGAGTCCTGAAGAAAACAAGTCTGTGGTTTTCAAATGCAAGTTCCTGTGTTGAGAAGTCCAGCAGGCATATATTTTTCTAGCAAAAAATAAATTTATAAAGCACAGCTTGCATCATTCTCTAGGGATTTGTTAAAGAAAGAGGATCAAAAGCAATGGTGTGATCACATTGTACAGTAAGGATGTACATAAAATAACCCAAAAACCTAAAATAGCAATGGGTGTCAGAAAAACATGGATTCAAGTAATTTAAAAAGGTCCAAAAAACCTCCATGCACGCTTCCCCAATGATAGCATAAGTATTAAAATTGCACTTTTTATTTTTAAACCTTTTGAAGAATGGAATATACGTTACAACTTTGTAAGTAAATCCCATCACGTTTTTAGCACTCTGCTTCAGCTTTGCAATAGCTGAGGAGACACCACGCTTTTACAAATACCTTTCCTGGAATATTTAACCAAGTGGCTCCCAGTTGTGCATAATTTTGTGACAGTGTGAGTGGAGGCATAAACCAGCAGGCTGAGAACCAGTGAATAGGATGATGTTCACAGGGAAAATCTGAAGCACTGAAAGCTCCTTGTGTTTTTAGGCTAATGCTTCAGTCAAATAAAGCTAAGTAGAGCTGCAGCTGCAGGATGGGAGTGGGAGTTGACAAAGCAGGGGATAATGGCCATCTTTGAAATCTGATTAAAGAGGTTGCTTCCACCATGGAGAGTTTGGGCTGGTAGGGCATATGGATTCAGCAAGGCTTAAGTACCAGTCCCTGCTAAAAACTGAATAATACAAGGATTTTAGCTTCATCTGCCAGAGTTAAATACATTTTTTTACTTCTCTTTAGAGTGAAGGGGAAAAACACTGAATTTCAACAGGGATACAGACAGACAAGTAAAAGTTTCTACAAAACACATACAGAAGAGGAATCTGAACTATTTCCACATCTCAAGTAATATTTGAGTCATTCTGCATATCATTAACACCTTGCTTTTGGTCAGAAGCCTGATCTCATCTGCAGTTTCACTGGATTGTCTGTTTTAAGTATTATACCAGATTGTATGTGAAGCAGCACTAAAATTCAGGTGTGGTCTTGAGTAAGCAAAACACTGTAAAGTTCTCTAAGGGACTTATCAAGTAGATGAAGTGGTATTTGAAGTCTGAAGAGCAGCTGACATGACAATACAAAGTAGATCTTTTAAGGGTTTAAGCCCTTCTCAAATACTTTAATTCCTGTGCAACAAATACTTACAGCAGATTCAAAAACACTGGACTACTGCTTCTGTGACAAGTGCAACTTCAGTAGTAGATTTTGACATTCTAGCTTGTCATCAAGCTGTAGCCTGAGCATGTACTCAGCGCAGAAGATGCTGCTACATTGAGCAGTTATGTATCCAAGTCCTTCAAAACAAAACCCAGCAGAATTTACATGTTCTCCTTTTCCATTTCTTACTGGTGCTGCTGTAAGCAGTTTAACAGATGGGTTTAGCTAGCAGTTTTACTGCTGCAAACCATCCTAATAAATAATGCTTCTTTATTAAAGAGATGAAGAGTAAGACACTATATCCTACATGGTTTTTATCGCAGCTTTGTATTAAAAAGCATATGAAAAGTATAAAACACGCGTCAAACCAAACCACATTTATTTCATCAGTCACAAGTGCAAATATAGCAACAAGTCAGATCAGCAAATTACAACACATAGAGAAGAATGTAATGTAAATGCTAAGTACACTGACAGACCGACTTTGAAAGAGCAGCAAAAAACAGTGTCTTCAAATAAACAGTTCTATTCTTTTTACCTGTAATCTAAAATAACATAATAAATCTAGATCAGGAATGTCTCTGATAACTCATGTTTAGCCTGGTATTCTGTTATTAGCAGTTCACATTATTCAGTGTGCAAAAGACCAGTCCAAGCTTCCTAGTAACAGACGTTTTGGTTTTAAGCAACTTTTACTCAATATTTAAATAATACAGTGCTGATGCTAGTTAATAACTTCTTCTATTTGATATTATAAATTTAGGAATATATATTTAAAAAAACTAAGACCAGCTTCAGTGTACAGACATAGTTCTACCTGGATCCAAAAATGGGCAACATTATTGAACTGATTCTTTTCTTGTCAAAAAAAAGATAGACACAATTCATCTCTGGTTTTTTCCATCATCTTTAAATCTGTAGTTAAAATATATGCAGTACTTAAGTACAAAATAGAAAACATTCCCATTAGAAAGATACTGCAGTTCAATTAGCTGTTTTTCCCTACCGCTTAGTAGCCAGGGAACAAGATTTATGCTGAACACCCAACCACTATTTTGCTTTACAGAAAAGCAAAAGTTGACTTTTACACTGGAAATTTAGTTAGCCTTCTTCTTTGTTATGTATTGTTTCTTCTTCTCTTTTTCCTGATAGGCAATGAATTGAGAGTCTGTACCAAAGATTCTGTCCCACCACGTGAAGGTCGAGGCGTAGTTGCCGATGAAGTTCATGTGATGGAAGTCATGAAAACGAGCCCCAGCATAGAAAGGCACCAGATGAAGAGGGTTCAGTGGGACATCATAGCCACTACAGGGGGAAAAAACAGCTAGGGTAAGGAGTTTTCTGAGACATAAAATACAAAATATAGACACTAACTTGTCAATTTAGAGAATAAAAGTATTTTATAGTATTCTAAGGTCCTGAGGTAATCAGTATGATATTGGCTTAATATGAAAACAAGATCCCTCCACTCCTAGCCAAATGATTCTGTAAATTATCCCACAATGGCTTTGGCACTTGCTTTTCAGCTCAATTCACTAGGCAATACAAAAAACAATGTAAGCAAGTAACTTAAAAAAATCACAGTGGCTGCCATCCTGCTGGCTTAGCAGATTTAACGAGGAGTGACTTTAGGAAGGAGGAACAAGAAGTAACATTATCTTTACGTGCAAGCTATGGACATCAGCACAGCATCTCATCAGAGAGTAGCTCAAATCAACAATTATTGTACGCCTACTCTTTATTTTCAGCTTACTGCAAGTTCTTAAAATATTTAAAATTCAGATATATGATTAAAGTAAGATTAAAAGCAGAACAGTTTGCTTTAGAGGGATTTCAACTCTTACTTAGTAGTACTGGAAAGCCTCTTACCACCACCTAGTGGGGAGAGTGCAAGGCAATTCATTAAAAACTCCTCATGTGGAAAACAAACTATAATAGTAATTATAATAGGAAATCTGTATTTTTCATCAATTACTTTGTGGTATGTCACTACATATACTTTAGGAAGTCTACAAGCAAAGTATAACTAAACCTGGAATGCTTTATACCCTGAATTTACTCGTAGCTTATGTTCCACTAAAACACCTGACACTCAACCTGCAATAAGACACTACCTGCTCCATAATATATTTACAAATACAAGGTCAAGTGTCAATACTATGATTTCAGAAATAAACTCTTAGTGTCCCCTTCCTCTTGAACACAGGAAAGAAAAGCTCATTCATTTGTAGGTCAACTAAACTAAGCCTACTGGGATTTGCCCCAGAATTTTGGAGCCAGTTTTGAAATAAGTCAGTTTTACTAGAGAGACAGGAAGTCTTGTCCTTTTTATTCACAATAAATAAAAAGAATAAACAAATAAAAGAAGTTTTTATGCATTTGTTTTAAAGAGAGTCAGTGGTCATAGAGCATAAAGTTTCTATTGATCAAGAAAACATTCTAACAAAATATTAAATGGAAAGAACTCTTGGCTGGAATATCACTTTTTGTAATAGATTTTTGGTGCTCCAATATGCATAAAACCACTTGCACACCAAATATCAATAGCCAGATATCCTAATGAGGCGCCTGGCTTCTCTAACCCTCCTTGAGATGCTCTAGCAGATAGCCCACACCTCTTGTAATCAGCAAGACCTGTTGTTAACACTACCTCAAAACAGAAAAGAGCGGTAACTCTCCAGGTTGTGTCATTCTTTGTAAGACACATAAAAGCATTTTAGTGCAAAATGAACAGCACATCTCAGTGACAGAGGTGATTTTGAGACAGACGTAGGGACAAGAGAAAAAAGAATTATTAAAAAGCAATGAGCATCTCACCTGTGTACATCAATGGTTTCCATCAAGCGACAAATCACCCATGCCCACAGAAGAACCACGTGGTTACAGAAAACAACAATTCCAATAAAAAAGCCAGCTCCAAGGATGAGTGTTTCCAGAGGATGCGCGTATTCTGCCTGCATTCCAAATGGAGACTAGAAAGAGAGAACAGACAGGAAACAGTCACCATTTCCAGTTTTACATACTTACAAATCAGAACTACTATTTGGCAATACACATTACCCTACAAGACTACAGCAGGACAAATGGAACAATGTTGTGGGCAAAGGGAATGGTATGATTGAGCAAGGGCCATAACACACATATTTAGCTCCTTTTTGGAAAAACAGTATTCCAAGGTCATAAGGATTATCACTCTATTGGTGACTCCAAACACTTCACTACTAGTTGAAAAGTTGAAAACTTTTATTTAGGCTTACCATCACCCCAGGTCAAAGCGTTAGTTCAGGAATATTAAAAGTGTTTGGCAAGCTCCTAACAGCTTTGCTATACATCCAGTCTTGGAAGCAGAAGAAAGAAGGAAGCCAAAATATTCTCAGAAGCAGGACTTACTTAGGAATTTATTATCAAAATAAAAATTAAAAATCCCTCATCTTTGACCATTTTTTAAAATAAATTTGTACCACTCAAATGTTATTTTGAGACTGATATACAACATTTTCTGCCATATACATATATACACACACACACCAGTCATTCCTACATTTGGTTTAGCAAAAAAGGCATTCCAGAGAGTTTTCAATTGTAGAACACCATACACAGAGAACAGTTTAAAAACTTTTAAACTAATGCTGAAAGTTATAAATAAGATCATCAGAAAAAAAAAATGTCCACTTTGTCTTAAGGGATACTTTAAAATCATCTCTTTTTACTACCAAGAGAAGCTTTTCGTGCAAGAGCCATTAGGCTACAGATCCCTTCTGTGAGAACTGCTAACCACTCTCAAGAATAATGGCCAAAAGCTGCTCCAGCTAGAGACCTGAGGGGCTGCCAAGAGCAAGATGAAGAGAGCAGCTGCTGCTGCAGATGTCTGTACATATGCATGCATCAATCCATACCAAGCTCCTCCATTGTTGGCAGCATGCATAAAGTATCCCTGACCCAGCAGCCTTGTAGTCTCCTTTTGGCACAGTCTAGGTTATACACTGAAACACAGCAGCACACAGTGCACTGACTCCTGGGATCCACAGGCAGTGCCACCCAAACACAGCAATATCACCTACAAGGAGCAAGCACTGCTGGATCCCACCTGGCTCATTACCTGTGCTCAATGCCAGCTCCAACACCACTACATGCAAAAGCACCCAAAATCTGTGTTGCACTGTGCTCTCGATGCAGTATTGCACAATGGGCTATACTGATTCCAGTGCTGCTATCTCTTCCTTGAATCAAATATAGGAAGTATATGATGCACACACCCAGGTTGTGCAAGAGCCACCTGTCTGATCACGTTCTGGGGATTCCTATGCTCTGGGTAACTGCCCAGGTGGTGGGGAACTGATGAACACCCAAACCCAGACACCTACTGTTTCCCTTCCCTGAACAATGAGACCTATATGCACATTTTTAAAAGTCTGCTTCACCTTGCTCATAGATATGATCAAATTTTAGCAAGAGTGTTATCTTTCATTTCACTGAAATGAAATCAAATTACAGGAGGTGTTTTCAGAAACAAAATGGATGACTGTTCTTGACAAAATGCCCAAGAAAAGGCATCTATCCCACTGTCAAAGGAATGCAAAATTCTTAGGTCTTTCAAATGAGATGTTTAAAAAAGTTGTATGAAACGTATACTAAAAACTATTATTAAAGAAAAAAATCAAGTAATACATACAACAAACTCATGGTGAACCTTATGGATATACTTGTATATTCTCTTGTGATGCAGCAATCTGTGCAGGAAATAGTGCCAGGCATCCTCAATCACTGCGCATCCAAAACACTGGCCAACCAGAACATACCTTTAAAAAGCAGGAGATCTATTAGTAACAGAAAATACTAGCAGACACATAATCCTGAAAGAGAAAATAATTTGTACGCTAAGAACAGTCAGAAATGTTTGTACCTATTACTGACTGAACAGCAGTGCACTGGCACCACTTTTTTAGCATGCCAAAAATATTAATTACCATGTAAAAAGGCCATTGTGTTTATCAACTCATCTGTTGATATGCTGAAGTGAGTTAGGACACAATGTAACAAACTGTCATTTCAACATCACAGATGTAGTCTGACAAAGAATAACCACAGACTGTGTGAGACCTTGATATAAAAACAGAGCTGGATCAGCTATCTACACCAGAGAGCAAACTCCAACCAAAATCTCCAAGAAAGATGACCTTCTGTGGTAAAGAACTGCTGTTGGTGCTGGGGTGGGGGGAAAAGGAGGCACTTCTAGCTAATCCAGTTTTGTTTAAAAGCCTATCAGCTCAGTGCAAGAAAAGAAGACTGTGAAGCAGCAGGTGGTACAATCCCTCCTTCGAGGAACACATGGCTGCTATATTAAAAAAGGTGGAGGATAGAGACACTTTGCAGGAATAAAAAAATTTGGATAAATAAAACTCCCAGAAAGTCTATACCCCTCCACTAGGAATCTTCCTTTGCTTCTATAAACTCCCTCCTAATCCCCCTTCTCTCCTAAGGATTAGAACAGCTTGGGGCCATTTAAAAAAATGTAGAAAATTCTAATTAGCTCTTATAGCAGTTAAACATCAGCTGAAGGATGATTAACAAACACAGTTTACATTGCCAAAAATTATTTTCTATTAGAGTTGATGACACTAATTGTTAAATATTCTGCCTCCAACTGTATGTAACTCAGCATCACCATATCAGAAAAATCTACGCACCATCTCGGCATCTCTTCCCACCCATATGGGATGTTAAAATACTCTGTGAAGTAATAGGTACCACAAATCAGGGGAAGCTGAATGAAGAAGTGATTGAAGAGGAGGGTTTTGAAACACTTCCACTGTTTTTCCCATGTTTCTGGTTTATCCTGAAATGAAGCAAAAAGAATTAATTGCATTACATATTTCTATTGCACATAAGTGAAGTGCTGCAAAAATTCATTTGGAGTCAGTTTAATTTCACCTTGGAAGACAGGTAACATGCCTTCCAATAATGCAGATTAACTCAGGCAACACAAACAACATAGGATTGGATTCAGTTTTATTAAAACCTTGTTTTTCTAGGCTAGTGTTTTAAGATGTCTTTATCAGTTACCTCCAAACTATTTTTGTTTTTTCAGTATTTACAGTTAGCAGGAACATTTCATACTCAACAGTTTAACACAATCCAAGTTTGTGAAGAAATAAATTGTCTTGAAAACATCCAGGTTTTGCAGGGAGACATTCTACCAACTACTGCTATAATTTAAGAAGATGGTTATTAATTTCTAATTCAGGGAATAGGGGGAAAACAATAATCTCTTGACACTGGATGTGCCTTTACCTCCAATTAGGAGTGTGCAATCCATTCCAGGCTTTCCTCATTGTAAAAATATTGCAAAATCCTTTCAAGAGGATGTGCATAGAGGTACTTCAAAGAAGAATATTGCTATTAAACAAGCACACCATGTAATTATTTTATACTAAGACAGACCTCTACCACCAGATGCCAGAATTCCATTCACCCTCCCCTGCTGATATAAAAACTATGTTTATAAAACGTTACGAACCGTAAGGCTGACACACCCTGTTCCCTCTATAGCACCATGGTAAAAAGTATAATCCTTCCTTAGGAAAAAAAACCAACTCCTTCTCTTTCCCAAAACTCACTTCTCTTTCTCTCCTCACACACAGAGTAATTTTATTTTGTCATTTCCAGGATGTCCAAGTGACAGATGAAATGGGATGATACACACTGAGAACTAGGATACTGCAGTTATACGCTCTGCCTGATGTGTTCAAAGACAAGTCAGTGTACAGTTCACAACCTTCTCTTACCTGTTGAATTTTATACTTTTGCATGTATGGTATAAACTGAAAGATAAATCCTGGCACACAGAGCAAAAAGTATGAAACTTCATGAACTATAAGTGATCCCCAAGTTGCAATCTGGAACTTTGTGTAGTTATCCAGCATGTAATTCCAGGCGTTTTTAAATGGTTGCTGCAGGGGGTTGTCGGGTAAGAAAGAGTCTATATATTCCACTGCCAGATAAGCAGAGTTCAAGATATTAACGCTGTCGTTCATTGCCATGGTTCAATCATAAAACATCACAATTACAGTTCTTCTGTAGTTGTCTGTAAGAAAAATGCAATAAATAAAAGTTAGTCTTTGGAGAAAAAAAATTATATTATATAGTCATGACCTAGTTTTAAAGTAAAAACTGGGAAAGGAGGGGTAAGACAGATGCTCTTCATACAGAATAGCCTAAAAGAGCAAAGCTTTATACTGGTTTGAGAGGCAAGCCAATTCGAGAAGCAATCAGCTCTTAGGTTCTGAGATTATGTCAAGGGAGCAAAAGGATAAGTAAGTATCAATTATTTGCCTAATTTATTTCAAGGTTTTTGCAGGATAATTCTATTCTGTACTAAAAGAGCAACGGAAAGGTTCAAACAAGATTTAGCAGATAAATGAACTGTGATCTCTTGATTATCCAGGCCCATTTTTCTCATGGCTGTGAACCAAAATTCATGCAAATTACATCAACACTGCAGCTGGCCTGAGGCAATCCACCTTTCCCTGAGTAATGGACCTTTCCTCACAGCTCCCAAAACCAGAGGCTGCATTCCTGCAGGTGCCCTGAACCTATGCCATTTCCACTGACTAGGTTCCTTGTTGGTCTGGGCTGGAAGGGACCTTTAAAGGTCCCATGTACAGTCCAACCCTCTTGGGATGGGCAGGGATATTTTTTGCTTTATCAGGTGGCTCAAAGCCCCACCTAACCTGGCCTTTAAACACTTCCACGGATGGGGCATCCGCAACTTTTCTGTGCAACCTGTTCCAGTATCTCAGCACTCTCACTGTAAAAAATGTCATTCTTATGCCAAATCGAAACATACCCATCTTTAGTTTAAAAACATTGCCCTGTGCTTTGTCACCATAAGCCTTGGCAAAGAGCCCCCTTTCTGTACCACAGTATGGTGTCCCTCGAGCCTTCTCTTCCCCAGGCTGCACAACCCCAACTCTCCCAGCCTCTCCCTGTTTCCAAAAGGCTCTCCTCTGGACCGCTCTAACAGGTCCATCTTCCACTCGCAAACAGGTTGGCAACTCACAGGCCACAGGACACGGGTCCATCCCCAGCTGGCACACTTAGGCTAGCTCTAACACGTATCACAGAACTGCAGGATCAATGAGGTTGGAATAAAGCTCTGAGATCATCGATTCAAACCTATGAGCGAACACCCCCACGTAACTAGACCATGGCACCGAGTGCCACATCCAATCTTTCCCTAAGCACCTCCAGGGAGGGTGACTCCACCAGCACTCTGGGCAGCCCATTCCAACGTGTAATTACCCGAACACACTGCGCCATACCAAGCCAGAATCCAACAACATTAATTATCGTTCTCCCTTAGCAACAGCATCGCGATGCTGCCACCTCTCACAAACAGCAAAAGCATCGCAGCAGACGCCAAGGCAGCTCTCGAGCTCCTGGGCCGGCGGACGCGCAACGCAACTTGACCGCTAAGCCCGAGCACGGCGCCGGGGAGCCGAGGGCCCAGCGACCGGGCTGCACCGGCATCAGCTCCCCCGTCCCGCCCGGCCCTGCGAGGCGGCGGACACGGGCCGGCACACGCCGCCCACGCGCGCGGAATGCCGAGCAGAGATGGGCTCCCTGGAGGAGCCCGCACCGCGGCATCCGCACAGCGGCATCCGCGCCCCGGCACCCGCGCCCTGAGCCCGCACCGCGGCACCCGCGCCCCCGCCCCGGCACCCGCGCCCCTCACCTGCCGGCGGCGGCTGCTGCTCCCGTGCGCGCACTGACAACCGCCGGGCCGCCCGCGCCCCGCGCACCGCCCATTGGCCGAGCGGCCCCGCCCGGCGCGGCGCCCATTGGCCTGCGGGCTGCAGCGGCGCAGGGTCAGGCGGGCGGAGGGCGGGGCCTCGGCGGCGGCTTCCGCGCGGCCATTGGCTGGAGGGGTGGAGTGAGGATAGTGAGACCCCGGCGCTCGGCCAATGGGGCGGGAGCGCGGCCCGGTGACGCGACGACGCCATGGGGCGGGGCCCACCGGGCGCGGCGGCGGCGGAGGGAGCGGCCGGGGAGCGGCCGTGTGCTCGGGAGCGGCTGCGCTCGGCACCCGCTGCCCGCCCCTCCCGGCGCCGCGCTTACAGCGCTCGCCTACAAGAGCTGGCGCCCCTGACGGTGCCCGCACCCGCTCCCTGCTCCCGCGTAGTGAAAAGAGTGAAGTACAGCGGCGGCAGGGTGGTCATGGCAGCGGCGGCGCAGAGCCGCATGCCCCGGGCTGGTGCCATGCGGGGGAAGCTGAACAATTCAAATACAAGGTTCCTGTTCCAAGCCCCTGCCTCGCCCCGCCGTGCAGTGCGGCCGCACAGGGAGTCTGGGCAGCTAGGTGACTCGCAGCCCGGTGCGCAGTGTCACAGCTCCGGCACGGGAACGGAGCGGCGCCCATTCCTGCCCTTGGGCACAGCCACAGCTTTCCGAAACAGCCCCGCAGCAAAGCAGTGATGTTCGCAGAACTGCTGCCTAAACCTTACTCATTCCCAAGCCGTTGGCAGTCAGACCTTTACAACACCAGCTTCTCACCCCCTCCCCCCCAATTTATTTCAATGATGTCAAGATTATTTGGTTTGCGACTTGCACTGAGAAACACAAATGTTAAGCGACCTGTTGGCATTAGGAAACAATGTACAAACTTTTATTTGAAGAAAATGTCTCAAAGATGACAGTAACTTTGGTCATGTTAAAAGGAGGCCATCCAAGAACAAATAAAGGTGATGCTTTATAAGCATGGCCACATACAGTATATTCAGATATTGGCTAATAGAAGCTGAGGTTACACGCATAAATAGGCCTTTGTACCATGCAAGTTCAACGCAATTGCATACATTCACTATAAATTTTCAGTTATTTTCATGCCAAATCACCTTTTGGATAAAAAGGTAAAAAAGAACAAACATCTAAATGTGACCAAAATTGAACAGGAAAAAAAAACCCCGTAAGTACAGACAACATTTTTATTAAAAAGATATTGAAATTACACCTGCTCAAGAAGTGTTATACCGTCTCTGATCTCCTTCAGTGGGAATTAGTGTTCAGCATTGTTACATATCAAAAAATACATCTCTGTTTTACAACATAGTACTGACATATTCAAAGTACTGTGCCAAATTATAAATAGTAAAATCAGGTTTTGAAGAGTTTCAATAGAGAGCAACTTATGCTCACACAAACATATGCACATAGTATAGTTATGTAACAAAAGTGTTATAAAAGGAAACAAATTTACCCCATGCCAGCTTGAATTACTGAGGTGGGATTCAATACCTACTATGAAGACTGACAGTTCATTTCCTTAAATATATTTATTAGTCTCTGGAAAAAATAAGACAAAAATTTACTTTCACCAGAATACACACCATTCTTCACTCACAATCCGTTTCTCAGTCATGACTGACAGAAGTCGGTCCTTATGAAAGTGTTGGGTTTTTTTTTTTAAGACCTTGCAATAAAAAAAATGGTCCACCAGACTTCAAAAGTTCAATCAGCTTCTGCTCAACTGCAGAATAATCCTACGCGTTTCTTCTACCTATAGTAATCTTCATCATCTGTCATCTGTAATTGTAGACAGTCACATCTTCCACTGTGACTCAAGGTGCAGCTACAAGTAGAGAAGTGCTTAGATACTCAGTCACTTCAAATACACTTGTTGAAGACTGCTTCTAGTGCATAATCAAGTTGAAAATCCCTTTACTGATCATAATGGTTTGTCAATAACTGTAACACCTAGAGGGAGGGGAAAAAGGCATAAATCTTTAGGCAGTAGTTTTGTTTATTTAACAAGAAAAAATGTACATAAAATTCTAATATGATACATTGCAATTAGCATTTAACTGTGCACCAGCATCCATGTACATATTTCCCCCTAATTTCTCTTTGACACAAAGCTGTCTGAATCAGTGCAAAGTTCTGAAAGTTTCTGTGACTTGAAAAAACCTGCCACTAATCAAGTTTCATTTTGCTATCAGTGAAATATATCCTTAACATTCACTTAACTATTTTGTAAAACTGCAATTACTGAAGAAAAAGATTCCTGAAACAACTGATTTTCGAAATATCAAATCCCAAATAACTTCAGAATTGGACCTTCTAGATTGAGACACAAATTTCATGTTAAAAAAACTGGTCATACCAGAATCATCATTCTGACTCACCCCCTATGTGCTAAATCACTCTTGAGTACACTTTAATCCCTTTTTTTTTACCCTTGTAGTGAATAATTATTTGAAGTCACCATTCAAAATGTACCATCAGATTCTTCCTACCCATTTTATTATCTCAGGTTTTACCTTAGACAAGACTCTGTTTGGACACTTTGTCAAATGTTACACTCTAAAAAGTCTGTTAGAAATACCTAGATGCATTACCTGCATAGCTCCTTCCTGTACTCATACAAGATGACACAACCGTCCATTTATCGGTTGTTGGATTATAATACTCCACTGTTGATAAATTACAGGAACCGTCATCTCCTCCAACTACATACAAGAGACCATTTACAGCACAAACACCTGAAAAAGGAAAGGAAACCAGTATGAAAATTAGTAATTAACTTACATCCCCCCCCAAAAGCCTGGTTTTTATTCGGCAATATCATGAAAGCAGCAGAAATCCAGGTGCATGCCATTCACAAATGACATTGGCACAATTTTAGTCACTGTTTCACATACCTGCGTTCCTTCTGCACATGTTCATGTCTGCAACCTGCTTCCATGTACTGGCAATGGGGTCAAACACTTCAACACTTTTTCTTACCAAAGGACCATCATGACCTCCTACTGCATACAATAAATTGTTTAACACGCCAACACCTGAAAACATATGAGAATACGCAGAATTAACCACAGAATTATTTGAATTATACAAAGGAGAAACAACAAATATGTCAGCTAACATAAATCCTTCATTAAGTCAATGTTGAAAACTACTTCAGAAAACATTTGGGTCAGGATGCATTAAAGCAAAGAGACAGTAACTACAGCAAGACACTGATAAGATGCCTTGCGTGCCCATCTACCATATTGCAGCATACAAAGACCAGAGCTGTTCTGCAACAGAAGATTTAGAAAATTTTGGACGAAAAATGACGTGCAGGAGAATGAGGCTTGTTGAAATTTAGGACTAATTAGAAGTGACAGTAAATGAGACAATGTGCTCAGCCAGCATAACAGAAATCTGACAAGATGATAAAGTGTAAGTGAATTTTTAAAAAGTAAAAACTGCGCAGTACAGAGGATAATAGCTGAATGGATAGACATTATACAATAGGGATGTTTCCACTGAAGTGTTGGAATACCTTGTAAACAGATAGATGAAACAGAAGTAAACAGTTAACAGCGAGTACCTTCTCTGGGATTTGAAGAACACCAAGCGTCTTTCAACCAAGCTTCAGTTATCAAAATATCCAAAAGGATATTAAAGGGTGTCCTTTAATCCTAAGGTCTCCTTTACTTTACAACAAAATTTTATCAATCTGTGAGCTTGGAATGAAGGAGTGAGTAAAACTAGTTCTATTACTTGCTACTTGGGCTGCACATACTGAAAAGATGGAAAGGGGGGCAGAAACAAAAGCCTGTTTATTTATTCCTCCCTTTATAATGCATTATTAGAATCCAAACATAATTAATTTCAGAAACATAGGGGGATTTTTTGCATTAAAGCTTCTGAGAGATGGACCATAAAGACAACTAAAAAAGCACTTCTATGAAAGTATACTGGGAAATCTAATAAATGGCACATTTAAGACTATGAAACTCAAAGCTGAGATACAGACTTGCAAATACAGCTTGAAAGGATTCCATGGAAAGGGAACTACTTAAAATCTTTTTTAAAGGAAAACAACAAATATGAATGCAAAAAATCAGATAAGTCCCTCAAAGGAAAAAAAAAAATTAGAGGTTGAAAAGAAAAAAAGGGGGAAAAAAGAGAAAAAAAAAGAACCCCGAGACCTTAATAACCAGCTGAAATATCTTTGAAAACATATCACTAATTTTGTACTTAAGAGCCATTCCAATATGTGGAGAGAAACAACTCCTGCTGAAATGACTAAATTTTCTTATTAAAGTGACTGATTTTAATAATTAAAGGAAGATAGGAAGGAAACATGGAAGCTAATTAGTACTGTAAATCTGAAAAATAGCATCTTGATAGGACACTGTTATAAATCATGCTATTTAGGGCTTTATCAGTGATATTCACTACTAACAGTTCCCCATATCCTTCCCAGTTAATTTAATTCCTCTTTTATTGCTATTATTTCTAGCTATCATGCCACAGAGCAGTATGAATTTTCTTTCTCCCACTTTGATCACACTTCATTAGACACGATAGTACAATGTTCATATTTTGTAGAATTAAACATTACAGAGCTAGAAGGAGGGCTACGATTTTCAGTTTAAATATGTGATGAGATATAAATCCCCCCACCCACGCTTTCAGTGTAGCTACTGGCCTTCCTATTCAGGGTATAGAGTTTTCCCTCTGCCACATTCCCATTTTCTTCTTTCATAGCTCCTTATTTTTAATAATGTTCTCCGTTCCTCCATGGTGCTTCATTTTCCCTTAATCCCACACCCAGTTTCCAGGTCCTACCTTATTTCTTGCTCCTTCCGTCTGTATCCTCTTGTTGCCGTCTTCTGAGTTCTCCTTTCTTTGTTATTTTTCTTTCCTGCCCATTTTTCAGGACCCTGTCTTATATCTCTCAGCCCTCCCAAATGGCCTATATCTGGATCTGAAGTTCCTCATCCCAATATGTTGCTGGAAACAGATCTGTCCCCGTATTGATCAACTGAGAAGCAGTGGGTACTACAGAAGAGTAACTGAGGGTTAACCTCTGAAAAGTTGCTTTTGAATGAAGCTGAAGCAGTAGGAACAGAAGAGATGAACTTAAGTTCCTTGAGATGACCAGACATCCAAAAGTTTAATACAGGAACAAAACTCTCTTCAGTTAGCCCTCATAACACCACCAGGACTGATTGCCAGTTGAAACAGTTCTGGTGGGTTTGGATATTTGGCCTCTACAGCCAAGCTCGATCAACAGTCACAATTTTCACATTACTACCCACTCCTCTGCCATGCAAAAATATAATTTTCCATGTATTTAACAGAGTGGCACAGAAGAATGTTGACTGTTTTACTCAATTATATGAATCTGGAATAACTGTCTACATTTTGTTTTCCTCTCCATTTTTTTTTTTTAATCAGTGAACAAGGTAAAAGGCAGAAGAGAGTTGAGTAAGAAAACACAGGGACAAGGGGAGAGAACAGAGGGGCAGGAAGATCTCAGTAGTTAGTATATTTAAGTAACTAAATTTCAGAGTTGTAGAAAAAATTCAACATTAAAAAAAAAATCTCGAAACATCTACTGTATAAATAGGCTACAAGCACAACAACAGTTTGCAAAAACAGTATCAAAAAATAAATCCCAAATGCTGAAACAAAATGTGCGTGCAGGCAGACTGCAAAATGAAGCTTTGTCACAACCCATCAACACTATTTGTCTTTATAATGATACTTGTGACTTGCCCATTTTGTATAAATATTTTCCTCAAAACTTGCCAATATTAGACAGGAATATTTTCTGGTACACTTACTGCAACTCTGTCCAGTTTTTAGTCCAGAATTTACTCCCAAGATACACAGACCGAGTTACTAGAAGTTTCAAGTTGTTTTCTTGAGGTACAATGTATCATGTTTCCTTCATTAACATCACAGTTTTCATTTAGAAATTCAATCAAAACATGATTTTTAGTAATAAGAGTTATCAGCTTGCTGATTTTGTAAGGATATAATGGAAGTACCACAGACTGTCTTAATTTTAGTAACAAATTTAGTAATTTGATAGATTTCTTTTGAAATTATTTGAACTTAATTTAAACATCATTATACCGGTAAAAACTGTTCAGAGTTAACAAAGAATAATGGAAGGTAAGATGAAAAGTGGGATAACTATTAATCATATACTGAGAATACTATAAGTCCATCCAGATTTATATGTAGCAATATCTCTTCCCATTATGAAGCACATTAATGCAATCACCAGTAGATACTTGAAGGGTGTTGCTAAAAACCACCATTAAGTACTTGGCAAAAAAGTGACTTAACTACTAAAAAAATAAATGTAGAAAATAATATAATGGAATTTGACTTGAAAAAGTCCATGGGAACGCATCTAGAGAAATAAAACAACTTCTGCGAGCTGAAAAAACCTGAAATACCAAAAGACAAATAGAGGACAGTGAACAGTAAATGAGATTCAAGTCCATAATATAAATAGATAATGAAAATGCTAAAGTCAATTTGGAGCTGTGGAAGCATCATTTCATTAAACAAAAGTGGAATACCACAGGCACTTTGGATGTCTTTAAAGAGAAATATACATACTCAGAATTGCAAGAGGGGAAAAAAGTCCACCAAAAAAAAAGAAAAAAAAAAGAAGGGCTTTTTAAGATTATACAGAAATAAATGGATATACCTTGGCTAAATGATAAGGAAGGATAACATGTAGTAGGCTGTACATGTACAGAGGATGTAAACACCAGGTGATGAGAAGAATTACTGAAGGTGAAATAAAGGGTACATAAGTGGAAGTAATAGGATGAAACCAGTAATACAAACTTAAGAATGAACAAGGACAAAATTTCCTGCAATGAATCAGAATGCAGAACAAGTCCTCCAAAGAGGTGGAAACCCAGTCAGAGCTCACACATAAAGTCAACCTGAAAACACTGTTAGCCCTAACTGGCAAAGAGATCTTTGTAGAAAAGATGTTTTTTCATCCTTGCTGTATAGATTTTGATACTTCAGAATTGAGGTGATAGTGATTATTACAATCCATGAGTAATAGTCTGTATGTTAAAAACCATCAGAAGTTGTGAGAAGAGGAGGAATATGAAAGTATGAAAAAACAAGGAGAAATATTTACTGTTAACAGACTGAATCTTACTCTGTAGAACAGTTTTGTTTTTATAACCTGCTGTGTATCAGCCATCTGGGACTAGCACATTCCATTAGGTTCAGACTTTCGCTTACCTTTTATATTTTTAGATACGTCTTAAACCCACCAATTTCCATCTTTCCAAGGACAGCCGATCCTTGTCCACTCACCTGCTCCGCTCCGTCTCGTGCTCATTTCTGCGACATAGCTCCACTCATTGGAATTGGCATCATAGCATTCTACTGAACTAAGGCACTGCCGTGACGCTCCATCGTAGCCACCAACAGCATACAGCTTACCTAGGAGGGCAACCAAAGGAACCTGCCAGTTTCTAGTGCACACACATGGATTGGCACACAGGCAAAAGCAAGCTAATTCAAGTGTGTTCAGTACTGGAAGCTGATAAATAGGCTTCCTAGAAATGTCAGAAATTTAGGTGACAATTACTTGAACAGTCTGCATTTTCAGATTAGAAACTGCAGTGGTTCCTATGCAGTTAAAACACACATACACACACACCTAAAACTGTTTTAAGACCCAAGAGCCAGGTCAGGCCTTCATTGTGCAAGTGACATCTAGGCTATTCACCACCAAGCTGACTGGAAAGTCAGCAGTTTTCCTGGCACTGTCCTTGGGATTGTCCCCAGCTTGCAGCCAGCAAAGTCAGCCACAGATAACAGAGCTGACAATACAGCAGTGCTACATCACTGAAGACCAAATGACAAGGTCATCACGTCAGCTCTCCGACTTTGCTGACATACCGAACCTAGAGCTTAGCGAGCTTTTCCTCAGTTAGCCTCAGGCACAGCTGAAGCTCTGAAAAACATTTTAAAAATACTATGCTAAAAACTGGTCAAACCCACGTAGAATGATTACATATTGCTCATACCATTTGAATTACAAGGTTGAGCAAAAGCATAAAACATGTTTTCAAAAGTAAGAAAAACTAGTAGGATAAATGACTGCATTTTCCTCTGTTCTTTTTAATATCATTTGTCAACTTACCTCCAACAACACCTACACCAACGCTACTTCTTCTTGTGTTCATTGGAGCTACGTGAAACCACTCGTTAGTCTTTAAGTTGTAAACTTCAACTGATGACAAACCTATGAAGACAATATAACATTTTCTCTATAAATCTAGGTGCAACATACTGTCTAGCTTTCAGGAAACTCTTTATATCTGAAAATTTTAATTATTTCATTTTAAGGACTGTTAATTACCGAACAAAAAGCACAACTGATCTCCTTTACATAAGCAATTATAGTCAACACAGTCTTTGTGTCTGGAAATGGAAAATTTACTGAAAACTTTTGTGGAACTGAAAAATTCTTCCCTGGATTTTGTCCTTTCTTTTTAATTAAGTCTCATACTTTCTCCTACATACGCTTCTAAAACAGATATTCAGCAAAAGGATCACCTCTCCACAAATTGTTTAATGCATCTGATAGAGAATGAACAGTGTATGTCTAAAGCCTTCTCACAGTTCAGAAAAAGCTGTTTATAATCTTATTTACACTACATGAAAATGCAGAAATAAATTTCCTATGCAAACAGGATAAAACAGACCTGCTAATTTTTCTGCTCACATCTTCCATGAGTTAAGGACTCTGACTATAGAAGGAATACTGAAAGGGAACTTGCCAAAAGTTCACTAGTCATTAAGCCTGAACTCTTAGACAGGAGCAAACAGTCCACTATTCAGGGAGAGGGATGTGATCACTTACACACATCCCACACATCCCACTTTGCAAGATGCCAGGTTACCCTCATGCTTGGTTTCACCACAGGTGCCAGCAAAAAGAGACATTCAAATTTGATACAATTATGTTAAGACTAGTCAAAGCTATTCAGAAGTGTCTAAGGCAAACATACCTGTACTCCCATCAAATCCTCCCACAGCGTAAAGAAGGCCATTTAATACAGCTGCTCCCAGTGTGCTTCTCCTGTCTTGCATGTTAGCAACACTTGTCCACTGGTCCTTCACTGGATCATAGGAATCTACTGTACGAACTCTCAAAGAGCCATTGAAACCACCAACAGCATAAACCATGCCTCCCATATACACCATTCCTAGAGCAGGGAAATGGGCATGAAAAACAAGTGTTTTAGTCTCTCTGTCAATTAACTGTATTCTGTACTGTCCTAAGTATGCAGATACTTGACACAAATTACAGTACTCACTACACTTGTCATGCTTTTGACAGTCTCCTAGAACCACACTTCATTAAGATTAAGCCCTAGAATTTCTGACACTTTTTGTTACTAACAGCACTTATTTCTGAATCCCGTGTTTACTGAAATTCCTCTTGCTTAAATCACTCAGCTGCTTTAAGATCACATTTTCATTTTTTTAATAGTGGATGATCACTTCTTCACATTTGTTATTTCATTTAATAACAAAAAGGTATTTTAACAGAAAATTAGTCATTATTACAATGCATTAATATTTGAATTTATTCATCCCTTGTTTCTGTGGGAGGTAATAAAGTGGTTTATCTTACAGATTACAAACTGAAGCACAAATTAAGCATGATTTATCAAAGTTGTTTCAGATCAGCGAGTAATTAAAATGACCAGTGAAGGCAAGGTTTAGCCCTTCTCAGATAAGTATCTCAAGTACCATTCCAAAGAACATACAATACATTTATACAGATGCCTAAATTCTGAAGCATTACCAACCACAACAAAACGTTAGGCATCCTTACCTGCTCTACATCTTCTGGAAGGCAATTCAGCTACCTGATGCCAGCGTTCTTCTTTAAAATCATAGCATTCAACACTGCGAATTGCCTTTGGTGCCTGTCCCCCAACTACCATCATCAGCTAACAGGGAGATAACAATAATTGTTAGTTATTTGCATATATGAGAGTACCTGAAAGATCAAAAAAGTGTTAAAAAATAAAGCAAGCTTCTGTACAAGAAATAATTAAAGGACGGCTCTCCTAAATTAGAAATTTGAGTCCTGCGAACCAGGCAAAATTAACTGTTAGGTATTTTTTTAAACAAATGTAATTTGTAGTTATTGTGTCCAGAAGAAATACCAAGGGTAGAGAAGCAGAAAGCATTCAGAATCTTGGTAAAGCTCCCAGGAAAGAGGGAGATTCTGCTTTATCTTCACATCCTACTGTGATCTCAGGTGTGAGAATTCAGTGTCTGTGATGTGTAATGGAACTGCGACCATCCATCAACTAACAGCTTTATCTTGTTCTTCCAAGAAAAATGTGCTAAATCTGCTGAACTGAATCTCCTATTCTGTTATTGCAGTTGTCACAGCAGTACTACAAGAAAACTTCTTTACTTCATTGTAAAGAAGAAAGCATCTAATGTTTGGTTTTGGCTAAAATGAATTAAAGATTGAATAAGAAGTGTCAACTCAGAAGCTTCAGTCATTCTGTATTTTGGTTTGGAGTTTTTGGGGGGTTTTTTTGTTTGTTTTCAACAAGCTTGCTTCTCCGTAACTGTGTATTTCTTAAAAGCTGAAGCACTTATTAAAAAATGTTTTCTGGGAGGGCAGGAGGTACAGGCACCTGTGTAGGTGGGAGGCTAAAACATCTATATCAAAAGTAGTATGGAGTGTAAAGATAATCACTTGTTATATTTTTGTGATAAACAGTTCTAGTGCAAATTTTTTACAAGTATACCCCAAGAGACTGTCATGCTCTCATGAAAACCTTTAAAATTTAGTTTGAAGTAGTAAATACATGGGAAAAATAAGGGTCTTACTTTTGGTAGGCTAACGGGTGTTCTCAATTTAGTTCGCGTGCTTTTCATCAATGCTCGTTGCTCAGTTGGCAGCAAGTGATACTTCATAGCTTCAATGAGGTAATCTTTACAAGCACTGCTGTTCTTAACCAGTATTTCCTCTTCAACTCTCTGTTTATCAATAGAAGTTTAACAAGGTCTGAGCATGTTAAGGAAGTAAAACACAAATCACAATCCAAAATGTAATAAAGCCTATGATCTATCACACAAATGCAGATTAATCTAATTTTTAAGATTATAATTTAACCAGTAGGACACAAATTTGTGTTGGAAATCTGCAGTCACTTAAAAAAAAATCAGAAGATGTTAATTGTTAATTAGCAAGTGAAAGAAACAGTGATAGGCAAAGTAAATCACTTTTCTTCCAGTTGGGCACATTTCTTGATTTTTAAAATACAGACAGTACAGAACATTTTAAGGGGGCAGTAGTGGAGAATCATTTAGTAAACTAGTAAACCACCCTGCAACAATAAAAACCGCAACAGAACACAACAGCAAAAAAACCCCAAATTCCACACAAAGTGGAGATTTGTATCACAAAACCAGAATCTTTAAAATAAACACCTACCAATCTACTATTAATACCTACTAACCAATGTTAATTCTGAACTCATATTGTCACTCTTAAATATTTGACCTGACAGCAAAATATCTAAATGAGCTTATAAAATTTGAAAAAATGTATTTTATTTGAACCGGGTAAAAGAATGCTTCCTTTGCCATTAATCCCTAATCAGCTTAAACAACATATAATTCTGAAGATGAAAATTGACTTATGAAACCAAATCCTTTATCAAGGATCATATTACAAACGAAACCTAACCTGATCTCAGTGAATTACATTGTTCAAATTCCTAGCATGGTATGACATGCAGTCAGCCAAACAGATAAATTACTGATGTCAGTCACCCTCTACATGGCAATCCCTCACCTCAGTGCCTGTATGTGCACATGAATACACGTTTGATTTTTAATGAGTACACATTGTTTAATTTTACTGTCACTAACATACTATATGACACTGTTGGTTAAATTTAAAGTTATCTATCTGGGATTAAAATAATGAACAGAAACGGTCACATGCAGAATAATTAGTATTCCTTTCTGCTTACCTGAACTAAATACTCCCGGGAAAGCAAAGGCAGCCGAACATGCTCCATCAGACGTGCCATTAACTCCTGCCTTACATCTTTGTCATGGTTTACCCAGGCTATCACTGCTTCAAATACCTTCCAGAAAACAAACAAATCAAGTGCCTTGACTTACAAGTTCATAAGCATGAAAACATCAGTGTGTGTCCAAAAATAGTTTTGCTTGTACTAAAATTCCTATAAGAACAGATGACAGCAGTTACAGCTCCCATTATTTCCATATTTATCAACCACAAAATTAAGAATTATCTGGTCCCTTTTTGTATCTGCTTCTCTACTGGTGTTTAAAGGATAGTTGTGCTACATTGACAAAATGCACACAGCGACTTCACTGATTCTGAAAATTAGGCAAAGAAATAACACAGCAGCAGGAATATTACTGCCCTCATACTTTTCTTCCCTTCTTGGAAAACTGACATGCCACATCACCATTCAAATGACCTATCATCCCTGAGTCTTACTCAGAAAAGTGATCCCAAGCCTGGTTTTACCTCCATTGCACAGTAGCTCATCATTCACTGGAGCATTAAAACGTTAATTATACTCCACAAAAGCAGCATCATGTGTATCTGAGTGATAGATCCAGACCTTCAGGGTATTACAGGAACAACAACATGGCTTTGCTAGTTGCTGTTTAAGCAGATAGTTCTTAGATTCAAAGTTTCAAAAAGGTTTTAACATGAAACACTACCTAATTGCACAAATGAATTTTCAAACATACTTTTGAACACATTTTAGCCTCATTTGAGTACAACTATATACCCCACAGAAAAAAGAAAAACAACATATTTCATATAGGTCATAACTGAATTTAAAAACCTCAAAATGAATACATCCAAAACCTGAAAACCATTAGAGGTTTACAGAGATGCCCTGGGCTCACTGAAGAACACAGTGTTTCAAAAAAGGCTTTAAAAGATTGAGATCTAGGCTAAAGGTGAGCCAACACATTAAACTCAGGCTAGGTAATACCAAACTGCCTAGTCATCTCCTCTGCAACCCACATTTGTTCAGTTAGGCTGAACAGCTCACACATGCATACAGAGGTTTAATAACTTTGTGGGACTGCTGATGTTATAGTTAGTAAATGGCATATAATTGCTCTTCAAACTGTGAGTTATTTATCCCTTGGTAAACCAAATTCCTGTGTATGTGACTCAGCATCTGTTCTGTTTGTTCTGCTTGAAGAGGAGAAGGAATTTCCATTGAATGTAGTTTTGTTTTTTAGCTTATTTTCCCCAAAGAAAAAAGGGTAATGTGAGTTAATACAGTTTTAGGACTTTTAAAAATTTAGACTAATTTTCAGCAATCAGACTGACAACACTTTTGGGAAAAGTCTTCTAAACTTGAGCACAATACCTGCCTAATTTCACTAAGGAAACACAGAACAAAGAGCTGTACAAGATTAGAGTGAGCAAGCTCGCTCTTTCACATAGAAGGGTAAAAAGTACAATGGGATACAGATTGTCTTACCTTCTCCTCTGAGGCAATTGTGAGTTTGTCACTGGATATAAGACTGCACACCTGCTCTACACCAAGATTGAGGTATTCTTCACTGAGTACAACATCAGAAAAGTGCTGTTCTGTTTGGAGGAAAAGAAATACACTAGAATACAGTGCAACATGTATCCACATGTATAACAAGCATTAAAGCAGCTGAGGAAAACAGGAAAAGGATTCAATATGTATGCTGTTTTACTCCACCTAGAAGCAATACATTGACTTAAAACCTCTTCTATAGTTTAAAGCTCAGTCTCACTGAGCTTTATATCAAATAGCTTTGATATTTAAAGATTTTTTAACTGAAATATTAAAATACATTATACTAAAAGTATTGTAGCAGTTTTCAGATGCTTGCTTCATCTCAGTACTTGTCCGTGAGAATTACTTGAGTCTCATTTTGCTAAATTTGTACACAAAAATACAGAAAAAAGACTCCAGAGTCTGTACAAGCTGTGTGTTGTTGACAAGCATGTTTTAAACCTGTAGTTGGACATGAACAATGGTTGATACACTAGAACCAACCAGCAGTGTCAAACAACAAGTCCTGTTCCATCTCTCAGAGCTTCTCAAAGGTCATAAAAATATTGCATATTGCAATCTGTACAATGTGCAGAAGGTATGCAATTTTTCCTGATTTTTTTTTAAACCTCGAATACAACTAAAAAAATTTATATTTCCAAGTTGCCATTCATTTATTCAGTTGCCCCCTCCCTTCTTTAAAACTGCTTTTTATGGCATTGTGTTGCTTAAAAAGTAGTTCCATTCTGTTAAATTATTTTTCCCCTTCTTCCACTATTCCTAACAGCAGTTAGAAGGGACAACTGTTACTAAGAACTTAAGGATTCTCTCAAAATTAGAATAAATTAAAAAGAGGCCAGGAAACATACTCAAACCAAAGAACATTTTACAGCCTTTCCTATCACTCCACCAGTACTATTATTACTAAGACTCCATACTTAAGAAACTTGTCTAAGCTGTTAGAAAAAGTTGAAGAATGCTGAATGCTTAAGCTCAAGAAGTCTAATTTTTCAGTTCAACTTTGCAGGGTACCTGAGCTTTTTTGGATGCAATCATCATCAGTACAAATCCCTCTAATTCTGCAGCATTCTCTTATGATGGACAGGTAGTATTTTCTGCACTACTTCAGGGAATAGGAAAGAAAGGATGAGAAAAAATACTATTGATTTTTATAATACCACATTACTTTTCTAGTCCTCACAAATATTTTTATCTGCTTGCTTTTCAGGCAACAAGTATGCAGTTTCTTAAGCTAAAGGAGAATTTTCTGAGGTACATTCATTGAGATAAGTATCTGATGAGTTTTATTGTTTGCACATAGAAATCGAGAAAGGTAATTTGTATAGATTAGTTTTATGATAAACCCTAAATTTCAGGTGACAGTGACACAAACCAGTATGTCTGACTGTACTGAGAAGCTGAGCTGGGAAGCAACACACATCCAAATCTCAAACAAATCTGAGGTTCTGAAGCATTGTTCATCTTTCCTTGAGAAATTCAATGCAACAGTGGATCACATCGAACAGGATGTATTTCATAAATTAGAAATACCTGTTTGATTTTATAGACTCCTATATAAAAGCCTTGCTTTTTAAAAGCTGATTTAGATTTATGTCATGCACTAAGTAGAAAGAGATCCAGCCTCTAAACCAGGAGAGTTAAAAGTTGAGAATTTTCAAAGTAATATAATGCATGTGAGGCTGGTCTCCTGTTTTCCTGCTAGAAAGAGAACAATAGAAGAGAATCCAAAAAAAATAAACAGTACTTGAAAAAAACTGTTTTACTGGATGTCAGCTTCTTACAGCATGAAACAAAGCACACAGTCAAGAGAAGAAGAGTGAAAAAAGGAGAAACTAAAGCAAACTACTCAGTCAACAGCCACAGATCCTCAAGTGAATGAATTACAGACAGAAGAGAAACAGAGGAGATTTCTATATAAATTTTAGTCATCAAAGAAGAGGTACAGTGAAATAACTTGCGTAGTAAGAATCAGATCTCTTGTTGTCTAGGAGACCATCGTAACTGATTGATAGATAACATTTGGGCAGAAGCCAACTGCAGTTACAAATAAATGGATTATTTAACATAATTAAAAACTGAAAAAAACCAAGGAAGTGTAAAATCAATCCACCAATGACAATTTATGTAATGCTGATTCAAGTGTTGAAGACAGAAGATTTCACTTTATATAAAAATTATGCTTATGAAATTCAAACCTTTTGCATCCTTTTAGCAGGAAGGATATCAGCATCTTCAAAATAACATGATTCAGTACTAAGATTTCAAAAAATCACACTTAGATCCTCTTTTCCCAATAACGATGAGAGAAAAATAGTACTGGAGGTGTCTGGATTATTTTGCCTTCTGGGTTAGGATTTATATTATCTCATATTACTGCTCACATCCTGAAAGCTTCAATAATCTGGATATATTAACATCAAACATGATGAAACTTATGATTAAATGATTAAATATTTCATGCATCTGCCCTCTGTAAAATCTCAAATTAGCTTGTTTTTCATTTATTGCATTAGGGAACCTACTTCTTTCTTTATGAACATCTGTTAGAGAAGCAAAGAGAGAAACACTTAGATGGAAGTTTCCATGGCAGAATAAAATAATTATTTTTTCCCAAATCAGAATTTTCTACACAGTATGCAACTTTGACAAATTTGTACTGGAATCCTGCCCCATTTCTTGCCTCTTTACCCAGAAATTGAAGCCAGCTGGCTCCAGAGTCTGGCAGCCTGGAAACAAGCTGGTTTAGGAGCTGCAGAGGCTTGGCTTCTAAATTCCCATTTCCGCAGCAAGCAGAGTCCTACTTCTTTATTATCAAGACTAAACTCTGTCTAAAAAAAAAAAAAATCCATTTTTGGACATTTCTAAAATATCTGTTCCCATTGCATATGAAAAACAGATTTTCACATTTTTGCAACTGAGTCAGTTTCTATCTGAATAGCTAAATATCTGTCCTTGTCTGCCCTGTGCCAGTAGGATGGGACAATCTAAAAGGAAGTCTTTAACAGGAAAGGGGCTAGTAACAAAATGTTTGTAAGTACAATAAACAATGCCAGCATGGAGAGCAGAGTAAGAAAATAGGAGCTGTAAATGTACCACTTTTTGGTATTTGTTGTTATGAGTCTGGAGCTATGTATTATACATGCACATGCAGCAAAAAGCACTTGACACCTCTTCTATCCAAAAGGCACACAGTCAGGCCATACAGATATTGACATTATGTTTTTCACTTACATAGGAAGGAAAGCTACAACTGAAATCTGCACAGGACATTTTATGCTTTAAACATTTATGGATTAATTCGCAAACACTTTTTCAGTCATTTATATACCTACAGTCAGAACAGATCTTCCCAAAGCCACATTAATGTGTATGGAAAAAACCTGCCACAGCTTATCAGTGCCAGAGTCTGCAGCTGGAAAAAGGGAAAACCTGCTCATATTCTCTAGATCTTTTTGTGACAGTAATTGAACTTATATTCATGTGAAACAAAATATCACAACCAAATACATCTAGTTTTGTAAGTGTCTTTTGTTGGTTTAGGCCAACTATTTGCATTCCACAAAACAAATGATGATATTTTTTAAAAACTAAATGGAGTACCTGCACCTTTCAGTGTGATAATGCTACAAAACCAGCTGCAGCATCCCAGCATTTTCTGTTTCCAGTTGTTTCTGAACTGATAACCTATTGATATAGAGCAATGCACAGCATGGGAGCTTGGAAAGATATGGTCACTTAAAAGAAAACTGACAGTTTCTCAAGCAGATGAAATACAAATATTAGAAAGAATTCAGTTGTTCTTTAAATCACTGCTTCAATTCCCAATGTCACATTGTGATTTTTTTTTTTTTTTTTTGGCTTGGGATTGAAAGGCCTTTGCTAATGGCCTGTTTTAAGGCACTGGTCAAACAGGAACCCAGCTTTGTTGCAGACGGACAGACACAAGCTCTGCCAGCTGGAGAACCAGCTAAACACTGCAGAATCACAATTTTTCAAAAAAAACTATTTATTTGTCAATTTTATGCTTAGATAACTGCTTTTAGAACACCATGTAATTCACAACAGCCAAGGCAACAGCAGCATAGCAACAGACGTTGCTACTGAGAATAGACTCATAGGAACGATTGTGACAACTACATCCCTTCCATGCCAGGCATACGGATGTACACAAGAACCGTGCACAGAAGACATGCAGCCTGCCAAGTCTTGCCAGGGCTCGTGTTTCAGACTAAGAGCAGCAGAATCAAGAATGCTGTTATCCCACAGTCAAGGACAGTGCAGCAATCCCTGCATCCCAACACATGCTGTGATTCCCTAACAAAAGAATCTTCAACATCTCAGCACAATGCTAAAATCCAAAAAGATTCACTGTGCCAAGCCTCAAAGGACACCTCTACCACAGGTCATCCAAAGTTTCCAAAGGCCACACTGCCCTATCTCATGAGTGAAATACATTATTATTCTCTGGTTAAAACTAAGAAATATGTCAGGACATGAGCAAAGGTCTCTCTAGTGGCACACCCCTCTTCATTACAAAGCTTTACCAATTTATATTCAGGTTGTACATAACACTACAACAACTATATAGTACACCACTTTCTCAGGAAAATTGTTATTTTGTGAACATCCTTTAACACTATGTAAGACATATCCCAGACTAAAACTGAGGACAGACTAGCAGTGTTCATGCCACACACTCTTCCTAGGAATCCTCACACAAGAAGGATGAGAGGCCTCAGCGGTACACAGTCTCTGACTGTGCACCTGTAACAAGACCTGGAGCAGGATTGCTTTCTGGAACATCATAAGAACAGGTGGCATCTTGAAGTTTAATTGCAACAGAAGCTCATTCCAAGTAACCTGTACCAATTGTCCACTATTTTCAGACTGCTCCACAGGCATCACAGGTGCATGTAAATGACTCTCCTAGAGATACTGCACTCTGCTACAGAAGGACCAACCCATGATAGGAATACGAAGCTCCAATTTTAATGGCAGTTGTGCTCTCATTCCCACTGGAAGTTCTAGAGTTTCACTTTAATAACTTCTGTGTTAATAACAGATGTTAATAAACACATGTTAATAAACCATGTGTTTTTATGTTATCATTGTCTATTTCACTGCCTCTTTTTCCTAAATATGAAATAGCAAGTGTAACCAAAATAAAGACTGGGAGAAGTTAAAAATCAAAATGCTTTTCATTTTCTCTAGCAGGGAAATGTTTTCACTACTTTTTTCTATCTAATAATCCTTTTCTGTACTCATTCTGGTTTCTGGAGCCTTAATCCCAAAATATGTGCTCTGGGAGTTAAGCTGCCTGTGATACAAGGCTTAACTCTGAAATGGCACAGCCATGTATTTTTGGCTCAGACTTTTGAGAAATTTTTTTCAGTTGTAAGAAAGCTGTGACAAAGTACAAAGAGCCATTTGAGATAAGAACAGGGGGGAAAAGAAGCTATGATGGCTGAGATACAGGCAGTAAGTAGCCTGAAAATTCAAGAGGAAAAATATTGACCTGAAAATGTATAGAACTGTATGAAAGAAAATCAGGGATTCAGCAAACAGAAATTCAGCAAGACTGATGATCAGCCAATTCCAAGGAGAGATGAAGGCCAATGCTTCCTCCCTGGATCCTTTTATCAGGAGTACTGAGCATTCTGGTGCTCAGCCTAGTATCTTGCATGCCCCAGCTAGGACCAACAAATAGCTTTTCCCTTCTTCCTCTTTTCCCTTGTCTGTATTCTGTTTCAGAGACTCTCTGAGCACAGAAAAGGATGCCTGAACAAAATGAGCCAGGGAAGGAGAGTTACCAGGTGGACACAGTTCCTGTGCTCTCAAAACACATTTAACCAATACTGCACTTGAGGTCTTGCCTGGGTCTTGGAATTTATATTTCTAGAAAGTAATCTATATAAATATTAACTTCAACTACTAAACTGAACAAAGGTTGTTTAGAAGTAACTGAAGTAGTTCAGAGGTTTTGTTTAGAAGTAACTAAGGCCCAGTCAGAATGGAAGTTAGAAAAAATAATTTAAAACTCAAAATTAAGCAACAGCTGTATCAAAATGTGTTCCCTAAAACATTAAATATCTGAACGTTAGCCCTAATTAATAAATTTATGTCTTGCTTCCTATTGCACAAAAGGTCAAAAATATAATAGCTTTTTGAATTTGATGTTATTACTCAAAGATGAAAGGATTTAATTAAAACTTTTTTTCATAGATGTCTAAATAGAAGTATCACAAAGTCATTGAGTAATGTACACATCAAAGCTTCTTGAGTAAGGTATGCATTACAAAAGCTAGTACTTTCAAAAACAATCTGAAAAGCTTTTCAATTCTTTTAATTGATATATCAATCACTCTTGATAGAAATACTATAATCTCCCTTCAGTTTAAAAAAAAAATCTATACCAGAAAACAGAATTTCTAGGAATAAAGACGACTGAAAGCATTCATCATAGTCCTTGCCCTTCTGAGGTCTAAATTTACTCAAGGCAATAAAAAGCCTGTTATTTGGAGCTGGACATGTGAATTGAAGCACTTAGTGCTCTATTTCAGGAAAATCTTAAATTTTAACTCTGTACTAATGGCTAATGATGCTAATTGGTCACTGTACATTTTAGGAAAGTTACAAAAAGCAATGCAGTTGTATGTGTTTTCTCTACAGCCTTATCAGAGCATTTACTTTTTTTTTTTCCTGCTCTTGTTCTAAGCCTGACAGTGCTAGGGATTAAGGAAGGCAATGCAGAGAGTGGACCTGACTGTGCACCCTGACTATACACAGCATATTTATCTCCAGAGTAAGAACAAAGTGTGCGTTGCTTTAAAATCCACCCCACAGGTACAGCGAATACACAGTAGGAGTTGAGCTGGCAGCTTGTCATACAGGCCAGCAGTACTCCAAGAATTTGATGACAATAAGGGAAGCTTCTGGGGTGAATTTGACAGACATGGAAGGTGGTTTGATTAGGGAGGAAAGAGAAGGCTAGTACCAAGCATGAAAATAGTAGAGTGAGACAGATGAAATAAAGGATTCAAGTGAGGGTAATTCTGCTGAACTGAAAAATCCAAAGAGAGGCTGGAATTTTATCCGGGGGGGAGAAATATTGCAAAGGTAGTAAAATTACCGTAGCAAACAGAAATGAAGTTATGACAGAGATGGATTTAATAGCAGCAAATGGGAATGTAGAGCAGATTTGATGGGGAGGGAAGAAACAAAACAGAGCAACACACAACAGGGTAGTTTGGAGAAAATGGCCAAGGAGGGTTCAAGTTCTCAGGTTTACAAACCTGAATGACCGGGAGAACATTCAAATCACCAGTGAGGGGAAGACAGGTAGAAGGGAAAGGATTAAATGGAAAGCAATTCAGTTTTCCTAAACCTGAAGTAGAAATTAAACATTCAATAGACACTGAAAAGAGGAAATGATCTGTGACTGGACAGATAGTGCAAGCTGCATGTAAGAAAGCATACCTGGAAGTCACCCTCAACCTCTGACAACCCGTGACTTCTGAATTTTCAAGCTTATTTTCTTATTCTCTGAATACTTACTACTAGATACTTACTAAATACTTACTAAAGCTCTAATCAAAGTATACTACTTCACCAACTAGTAAGCTAAACCCTATAAAACAGGAGGTTTTCTTCACACAAAAAACTTACAGTGAAGAGTAATTTTGCTAAAAAGTAATTCCTCAATATAGTATGCTCAGGATCAACTCAAACATCAAAGCCCAAAGGCATTTTACACACAAAAGAACAATAAGATCATTGCTCCTTGAACAAATTAAAAGCCTCAGTTTTGGATACAATGCTATGCTACAAATGTACAAGCTTATGCAATGTTTTGTTTAGTTTTTTGTCAGCTACATTTTGCAACCTATTTCGGCATCAAGAGCAGTCAAACAAGGTTTTCATCTATTATGTTAAAAATTACCCATTTAGTAATATACTCACCGAAACTACATTTTTTCCAACAGCAAAAAATGTATTTGGAATATTAAAGAAAAAAAATTAATTGCAGATACAAAGAAGTATAAGCTTAATAGGACTTCAAATCATCTAGTTTTGCACACAGACATGATTTGAATCAACCTAAATCAAAAGTTCATCTCCCCAGTTTTCTTACAGCTGCCTAACAATGGAAGGACCATAATTCAACTGTCAGCTTGCCTGATCTCTTGTTACTTTTACAGTTAGATGTTTTCCTTAATATCTGAAATTACTTTAAAAATACCACACCAGTTAAGCTTACTCACTCTCAGTCATTTTTATGCACAGGAAGATTTGAATTCCTTCTCATCCTCCTAATGTTTTAGTTTATTAACGGAGAGGACTCTCGTCCTCACTGTCATTGTCACAGGTCAGTATGTTTGCTAACGCTCATGTTAGACTTCCTTAGATTCACTTTAGCCTGTTTGCATCTATCTTAAACTGTGGTTCAGCATTTTTATCTCTGAAGCCTCACAAGCAGGAAGAAAATGAGAATTTTTTTGCTGTTATTCCCCTACACATCACTACAGTTACTTCACCACAGAACCTGAATGCCTTTCTTATTAACAGCAAGCAAAACAAGAACCTAATTTTCAATATATTAAGACTTGACATGGGCCAATCCTCTTACAAATATGAATAACACAGTCTTTAATGTGTTAGACAATACACACCATAATCATGTGCTTTAAGTAATAAAATTAAAAATTCCATAAACAATTTTTACTGAAAAAATATTTAAAGATCCAATGGCAAGTGCTCTTTACACAGAAACTAGAGTTTTATTGGTTGAATTATATTGTTATTTAGAAGATGCACTTCTGTCCATTCTGTCTACTTAGTGCCAAGGTGGTGGAATGAGACTATAGATACCCTTTATAGTAGGAAATTTCAAGTCTTGGGCTAGATGAGCAGGATTTTCATAAGGTAAGCTGATAATGTAATACCCAACATTACATTTCTTGCTTCTTCACCAGTGCATTGCAGGGGCTACACCTCCTCCAAATGCCTTTTTCTTATTTCTTCCCCCATGTAATTCCTACATACTTTGACTTGTGGTAGTTGTCAGAATATTTTAATTCTTCTTTCCTGATTTCCTCCCCTAAGTGACAGTGCAAAATTTTTAACAGCAAGCTTCTTTCTGGATTACAAATGCCTTGGACCCTGCAGAATCAGAATAGTGTATGAAGATGCTGCTCCATTCAGCTTAAATATAACTATGGTCCAGCCAGCATATTTTATTTCTCTTGAAGACATTCATATCAAATGTAGTTTTTATCAGGAGACACATGTCTGCAATATCCTGGATAAAACTTGGTTTCCCCTGCGTGGGGTTGGGTGGCAGGGAGCCCACAGAGACAGATACCAAGCTGTGGCTCTACTAATGATAACTTGCCTGCATATGTGTTGGCCTTGCTCAAGAGATCTGTGCATGCATGCATGTCAGCAAAAGCACGAATCCCCAGGCAGTTGATAGGATGAAGCTGGGATTCCAAAAATTCACAGCAAGTCCTTTTCACATCCTGCAATTGCAAGAGACCAGCTGCTGGGAGCAGTACCTGTAAGAAGAAGCAACAGCTGGTTAATGTCCCAGTTCAGTTCTGAGCTTGTACAAGAGTATTGTCGATATTAAGAAAACAAAATAAACCATCAAAAATACAAGACTAAAACAGAGAGAAGATTTCAGCATTAGGCAACTGAAAAAGTTAAAACCCAACATGAGCATGAATTTACCTCCCTACAGATACCATTTAAAATAACAAGCAACATCTCTACTATCATGTTCCTGGGGAAATCATTCCACAAACTAGAACTCTCACACTGTATTTAAACTCTTCCCAATACTCATTCACAAGTTCCCTTCCTACTGTTCCAAGCACTCCATAATTACATCTCATTTCCAAGCCTTCAGCATTAGGTATTTCTTTAAAACAAAGTTTTCTAGACCATGATAGAATATGTAAATCTTGTTTGCATGCAAGCACTGGACGCTACTGGTTTTTTGTTAGCATCAAAAATAAGCATCTTTATGCAAGTGATTCCAGTAAGGACAGAATTCAGCCTCCACAGAAGTCTGTGACCTTCTTGGAAGAATGATAATTCAGGCATGTCTGGCAATCACTACAGACAGGAAAAATGAAGGATCATATATTTAACAAGAGTTTGATTTGAATATCAACAGTTAATGCAAGAGAAATGAAGAAAGGACATAAATGAGACTGCACTGAGATATTGCTAAGCAATATAATTTAGCAATACTTAGCAGTATTGCTAAGCAAAATAATTAAAAATTAGTTTAAACCTTAGATAATTCTTGAAAATATTAAATAAATCAACTAAATAAATAAAGTAAGTGGAGAAGATCTGTAATCATAAAAGTCAGTGTCACACAATTCAAAACAAATTTATTAAGCTTAAAGGTTATGAGGCACAAAGTTGAAACTGTACAGTGAACTAATTTTATTTTAGCATATATTTATGTAAATGTTAAGATAATGTTACTAATACAATTTCTATTACCAGAACTACAGTATGATTAGTTATAACAGTGAATAGATAAATTCATTTGATAGTTAATTCTATGACAAGATATAATCATTAGCTTACATAGCAAAAATCAATGCTAGAAATCTACTACAAGTATGTATTTACACAACTTGTCCCAATGAAGCAAACATTTCACACTTGCTAACAAATTCAGTAACTAATTCAAGGACAGTCCAAGATAATCTTAGGCATGTTATCAGTACAGTTGAGCAAATAATTCTGACAGCAATCCTTGACTGCATAAATGGATCCAGTAGAAAAATATGTAAAATCATCATTGAATCAGAATACAAAATGGAAAGGTGAAATTTGAGAATGGCACGGAGAAAATAATTTAATATTTGTATGCACAGTCACACTGGCATACCTATATGAACAGTACAGGAATGTTACAAGAAGCAGATCAGTCTTCATTATAGGAAATCGACATAATTTCTTAGATCATTGTAACTGAACTTGCAAAGTTAGAGATTTCAATACATTTTAGTTATCAGAAAACAAAACATTCAAATCTAAATGTATTTTCTATTTTGCTACTAAAAAGGAAAAGAGAGGCAAAGTGCATCAAATTTATCTTGTTGAATTATACATTGGGCTTTGGTTACTAGGCAACAAGAGCTGTGATAGCATCTAGCTATTTTCATTTGTACCTACAGAACTGTTGGTCTGGAAGCCATAACAACCTGTGTTCAAAAATGCAGTTCCATCACAGTCAGATTCATTCTGCTGAAGCCAGGGACAGAACTAAAGAGGGAAGAAATACCAAAACAAGCCAAACTCCTCACAAATCCATAAGAAAAAAAAAAAGGAAAAAAAAGACTAGATTAAAACTGCAGTACAGATTAAGTTTAACTGCTGCTGACTCTAAACTGGTCAGTTACAGCTCAGATTTATTTCCAAAAATAGCCAGTAGAGGGTATCATAACTTTCCTTTAAAGATCAAAAATACTGTAATGCGCATACTGCTTTGTACTGCAAGAAATGCAGAGGTGAAAAAAAAATCTCCGATTGCTTGTTCTATGAAAATTTACTCTCATCATGGCTGGGTTTTTTTTAACAGTCAAATAAAACTGAACAGATAATTATCACAGATGGCAAATAAGAAATTACGTGTTCTCTTTCTTTGTGTCAAAATTGTGGTGATGAATCTCGGAATGACTGCTAGATTTCCTAGCGCAAATGATTTAACCCTTACGAGCCTATGAAGACTCTTCCCTGGTTATTTCCTTTTGGTTCTCCTTCCTGCAATGATGTGCCAATTCTCAAAGCTCTGTGCACCTACCAAGCCAAATACATCTTTCCAACCCCACTGAGACAAAAAGGACTGTGACTAGGTGCAAGTATTTGTTTAAAAAAACACCTGCAAGGTCACCTGCATAGTCAGGAGGGATCCACTTAAGGCATGGAACTTGGGTCCATGTTTTCACTAGAGTATATTCAAGCCCTTCACGATAACTCAACTAGACCATCTGAGGCTGCTGCCCTCTCTTGTGGCCCTGCAGGTACATGCCAGGAGTATGTCAGGGGCTGAGGGTATTAATGATTCCTGCAGCTTTTCTCCCTCTTTTTTTTCCTGACAGCATTACGACTCTGTTTGTCTTTGTGCAGCTGGACACATTCACCTCATGTGACCAAAAACATGTGTGATGAGCTTTGAGGTGAGGAGCAGCTGGAACAGGCAAGCACCTCTCCAGGTACCCGTAGCCCATCAGCTCAATAAGAATGCATTTACAACAGTCCCAAGGAGATACAGCCTGCCTGACTGATTAACAAACCTCTACAAGGAAAGAAGGCTGAGAGGAAGTGGGCAAGGGTAATCAACTTGGGGAGGAAATACAAGAATGAGCATCAAGTGGCATAAAGAAAGTCAAACTTATCTCCACATAAGGGGGTCTGGAGAGTGACTTTTGCTTTAGATATATGGCTATACAGTAAGCCATCAGGTTATGCAAACAGCCTTTTCTAAAACAATTAGTAGCATATAAGGTCTTTCCCAGCTAGCCAGGCCAGCAGGGGGAGAAATATGTATGTGACATGGTTCAGTCCCACAAGAAGTGTAACACTGAAAAGCCAACAGAAGGAACTCTCAAGAGAGCAATAGGCTTGAGATGGCTTTAGCCCATATATTCCCTCCTGGTGAACTGGAGATGCCCACCATCCTGACAGTGGGCATATGAAGATCAGTAATGGGAATGGTGACCCAAACGTATATTTCAACTGCTATACCATGTTTGTGTTGTGATTTCAGCATATTGCAGTATGTCGCTAATAAATCAAAACATAACACTGTGTGGTATCAAGTATCTTCAAAATAGTAAATTTCATGGCAAGCATTAAACTCCCCTCATGGACTATCCAGAAGAAGCTGGCCAGAGCAGCTGCCCTAGAGTGCCTCCATACCAGACAAGGATGTTCATCCGGCCTGAGGGCTGCTACATGACCTGACAGGCACAGCCCCTTGATTGGTACCATTTCTTGAACACACAAGAAGTGTATCCTGCTAGCTGGGGAACAAGAAGTGTATCCTGCTGGAGAATGGGGGAACAAATCCAGTGGAAGGAGCCACCAAGATGACCAGAGAGCTGGAGCACGTGATATTGCAAGGAGAAGCTAAGAAAACTGAGTTTATTCACCCATAAAAGAAAAAAAAAATAAAAAAGGGAGACCTGTGAATTTTCAGCCCCTCAAACTGCTTTTAAAAAAACTCACTGAAAAGTGAAATTTAAACCTAATAAAGCCTGTTGATTTAAATAAATTTGTTCCAGTCATTTTATATATGTCCAAGCTGTCCTCTTTGCACTCCTTTTTGTACTATAATGTTCTCCTAGACAGACCATATTTTGATAGCTGATATATGAAGATGCTTAAGGCAATATTTTCATCTACAATATTTTCACATTTCTTGGAATCTTACGATTTCTGCCAGGAATATTTACTCAATCAAATTGATAACCACCAAAATCCCATTAAGATCAGAATAATGTCAATATGAAAATAGTGAAAGATCATATTGCAGGTTTTGAAAACAAGATCCCACAACATAAACAAACCCAAAATTTCTCAGAACACTGAAGCACTTATCAAGCAAATAAGCCAATAAAAATCAGAGCAGTGTATGCCAAGAGAATTGAATAATGTGCTGTCAAAAATAGAAAAATTCCATTCTTTACTGCATGGAGAGGAAAGAAAACAAATCTGTAATGTTAGGAAAGACACTAATCTAGGAAAGCAGATGCGTGAGAATCCGAACACACTACAATACGACATCAAAGCACACAGAAGAGCAAGTTACATCCTTGCTAATCACAGATATTGCGTATTGTCAGTTACAACATTAAAATGAAATAAATTTCAGAGAATAGCAGTTATGTTAATTCCTGTAATAAAAAAAATCTTGAGGAAATAGATTAAGGTTTAACATTTATTTCTCAGTTTTAAATAACCATTTCAGCAAACTAAGCTCTTTCATTTGCTGTTTACATTATCACAGCATAGGGAAGAAAGAAATTAACATAGTGGTTAAAGATAATCCAAATTATTTTTTAATTCTCATCTACATGCATCTGTGCTGTAATTAAAACTGTGGTTTGTAACTGAAGTGCAGTCTAAATTCTAGTGAAATCATTCAGCACAGCATTGAAATTATGCTATTTGGGAGTATGCATACAAAAACACCAAAATAGATACAAATATTTTAAGGCATCTGTGGGACAAAATGTGGAAGTTTCAATTTTGGAAAATTCAACCCTGCTTGAATTTCTGCACTAACAATATGTGCATGTTAAGCACAGCGTTCCAGTGTTAAAATACAAAAAGAAGAGGCTGCACTGGAGTTAAAGATGCACATGAGCTGCAAGTTTAGAACATGATGTCATGTATCTTATGAAGTATACATTCTGGATATCTTAACATCCTCAAGGCTACTGTACAATGAAGACATGGATGTATTAATGTTTCCTTTAGCCCAATGAGACCCATGCAACTAAAAATCAGGTGCAGTTTCATAGTATCACAGGAAGGAATCAGCTTGCTAATCAGGATACAGTCCTATTCCTTCACATTCCCTTTGTGCGAGACACAAATTGGTAGAGCACCACTGCAGTAGAAAATAATTATATAATAATGAAAATGTAATATTTTAAATGATTGACATGATCTATAAAATTCTAAGCAGCTCCCAACTTGGAAATCAGTGCGACAGATTAAAATGGAGTATAAGGAAAAAGTAACTGTACTACATATCTGCCTTTTAACGTTAATCATAACCTGTATTTTAAGAGTCCACTTCAGTTAGTGACAAGCAATTGATGGGAAGTAACCAATTTGCTTAAAAAGCAGCTTTTGAAGAGATACCACCTTAGAAGATTAGTCTGAATGAACTGCTAATTATTCATTAAAACATTAGGTACAGAGGTAGGTTTTCTGTTGTTTCCTTGGGTTTTTTTTTGAAGTGGGGAGGAGAGGACTTTTTGGGAGAGATTTGGGATGAAGTTAGTGGTTGCTGGAGTGCAGAAACAAGATTCGTGAAGCAAATGAAATAACAGAAGAGCCACTCATTCAAGTCACACACTATAATAAGTGCTGTCCATCTGGTCTACAAGGGAGAACCATGCAGTCTTGCTTGGCTTCAGGGTTCTCCTGCATCTTCTTTACCAGAACGGTGCCTTAAGCACCATGTTAAAGTGAATTTTGGCATAAGCTTTCACACAAGAAAGATAGATTGGTTTCCCAGTCTGATGGTTATTTTTGTTAACAGTCAGAAGCTTAGCCTTTCATATCCCTTTCTTCTCTCAAAAGATACTGGCAATAGAAATGAAACATTCTCTCACTTGGAGTAAAACATCTTGAACCTAAAATAATTTCAGTTAGAATTTTAGATTTTTCTTTCAGTGAAAAAAAAGGTGGACAATTTGATTTGATAGGAACAAGGCTCTTGATTTGAAGTTTGGCCACTGAATTTAACTATACGTATACCAAGTAATCTAAAATGAAAGCTCAGAATCCTTCATCATACTCTAATTAATTCAGTGTCTAGAAGATTACACAGCTGCAGAAAAACACCTTCATATTTTCTTAGGGACAGCATAATTTAAACGAGACTAACTCAAGTCTGAACAAAGCCACTTCTGATATTGTGTCATTCAGGAACTGGACAATTTGTTCTTTAATTATGGGAGCTGAAGTGCTACCCAGTCAAATCATTTACATAGCTACCCTGCAAAAGGATTAGAAGCAGCTGAAAAGATTAAGTAGGCAGGGTAACATAACTCACACTCCATGGTCTGCTTTCTTTCTGTAAAGGCTGACCCACATAAAGAATCACTGCATCAGCTGATGCTTTGATCTTTCAGTGAGCTTCAGCTACAGGACTGAACTGCAACATCTCACACCTCCAGCACCAGACTACCCTCAGCCTCAGACCCACTGACACACACAAGGACTTTGGGTATACCAAACATTACTATGATAGAAACATTTTTAAAAGATTGCCTAAAACTGAAGCTATAAAGTCCTAATAAAAGACAAAAAATGTTCATTTGCTGTTTCCTAAAGTATACAAAAAACCTTTGAAGAGGCAGGGAGAGGGAGTGGGGAATGAAAGAACTGTTGGTTTGCTGGGGTTTTTTGTACATTACAGACTGACTTGTAACAAACAAGGTTTGTTCTCATAGTATAGCTGAGCATTTTCTGTCATTTTAAAAGAGAGGGCTTGAAACGCCATTTGCAAAATCCTAAACTGGACAGGAAACAAAAAGCAGCATAACTGAGATAGTAGATTGTGAACCTCTGCTTTCTCTATTATTTCATTCTCTGGTACAGAAGATGCATCTATACTACCAAGTCTTAAAGTAATACAAAGCAAGAACTAAGGACAACAGAAACAGCACGAAGTAGAAGTGATTTCTGTGCATGGTGCTTATCTTCAATACAAAAATTATGCCAAGATTAACATCTAATATGCAGTAAATGGTCCTTCAGTGGACTCAAAACACATTTGATTACTTCAAGCTTTTACCATTATAATTATGTTTTTGTAGTTTATTAAGATAATCTTTTACTTATCATTCAGTTTCCTACAACAGACCATAATTATAGTCTAGAAATGTCACAGAGGACTTCCACAAAAAAATAAAAAAAGGCATTAGGCTTAGTGACAAATTTCATAAACACTTTAATCTAGATGTTGTGCTTAAAAAATTCAGGTATGTAGACCCAAAATTCCCAAAGTAAATAGCATCTACAGCTTCCCATTTGATTTTTCTTTGCAGGTAAAAGTTCAGTACATACATTTCATTATTTCAAGCATGACCGATATCTAGAAAACAGAAATAATTTCAAAGAAGCCTTTATTCAGCTTCCAAAATTGCATTTTATGTGTCGCACCATACTCCCAAACCTACTTGCAAGTAAAGAGAGGTCAACTGTAGAGTCTCTTTAAATGACCTAATTCACTCCTAATAAGCACTTAGAATTTTAAAAGGAGGTGAACAAGCACACATGCACTCATTTGAGCAAACGACCTCTTCACTTTAAGTTGGCAAGGGCCACTTTTCAGGTTTTGCCACAGGTGGCTTTATGGTCACAAGGAGAAATAGAGACATGGATGCCTACTGCAAAGGTGGTAGCTGAGACAAATGTAGCTGCTTTCATTCAACTTAACATAGAAGAGTCTCTAGCGCAGCCTAGCAGTGGGATGATTTTCAACACTCAAAAGTTATACAAACTTGCAGTCTGAGAAGGCAGTTTACATGCCTTAATTATTAATGTTTAGCTAAAGGGCAACCACAACCCAGATGAAGGCACCAGGTTTTCAAATCAGAAAACCTGTGATGTCAGCCCTGATGATTTCTAATCTACCCAATGGTCATCAAATTTTTTTTTTTTTTTTTTTTTTTTAACCATAGAATGCCCTGGGTTTAAAGTGACATTTAAAATCACCTAGTTCCAAGCCCCCTGCCATAGGCAGGGACACCTTCTATTAGACCAGGTCACTCAGAGCCCCATCAACCTGGCCTTGAACACATCCATGGGTGGGGCAGACACAACTTCTCTGGACAAAGAGTCTATTCATGTCTGTAAACTCTTTTAAACCACACCATCCTTAGAGCTTCTTGCTGTTAGTGGAATACAAATCCCAGCTGGCCCATAAAACAAAGAGGTAAACATATTTTCCAGGGTAGTCTAGAAATTCAGTTTTCCAGAAGAATGTTCAAATAACAGGTAAAATCCAGGCCTTCTAAAAAGAAAAGCCATCATTTCTCCCGAGTTAGCTACATGAAAAAAAGAGAAATCTGTTTCCTTTTCCAGAAGGAAATGGCAAAAATTTTGCCTTTGTTAGAACAGTGTTTGTCTAGCTGTGCTACAACCAGCTAGGAATCTCCTCCAGAGTCTGAGTCACACTGGAAGCAATTTTGGCGTCTGGTTTGAGACAGAATCTGTTATGTCCTCCATCCCTCCCCAGAATGTGGTTAAACCCAGTATTTGCTGGAACAAAGCTTCACAGCACTGCTCTGCTTCCACCAGCACCACCACCCCTTCCTGTCTTCCCCTTTTCCGAGGAAAGGGAGAAAAGGATAACCTAGGATGGAAAAAAGTAGAACAGGTGAACTCAACCCAGTTCTGGACCTCATACACTCTCACCTAATTAGGGAGGTAAACCTTAAGAGGTGAAAATACCTGTGTTGAAACACAGCCTGTCTAATGGTAACCCAAGGTTCACAGGGAATAATTTCCAAACCAACCAGCACAGCCAGAAAGCAGCACTGCTCACTGGTGCATCCTAGGCAGCTGCACTCATGCATTTTGCAGCAACATGTTCTATTCATTTAGGCACCCACCCTAAACATAATAACCACAATATGTATGCACACATATGTTTTTGTGCACTTCTCTTTAAGTATTCTAAAGAAAAGCTTATTGTCTTTCAGCATAAGTTAGTAACTCACCCCTTCACCCTTTGCTAGTGAGGGTATGTGGAGTCTTTAAAACAAATAGACACTGGAAGAAAAATAAGAGTCCTATTTTATTCAACTCACAGTCAACCTAGAAAAGGCCTAAATTCCCTTCTTCTTCCCATCTCTCAAATGATAGCTTTTCCATGTCTTTAATGGCTTTAAGCCTTTCCCCAAAGCATGCTATTCCTGTCATATTTTAGACCATCCAACCATGCTACAGGTGATAATGCAGATTTATACAATGACACACAGATACTGCTGTGCCATTTTTTATGCTGCTTTTTAAAGAAACTATTTTACAATAGCAGAAGTTTTTCTAAGGTGACTACAGTATGTTATTCTATACTAGGAAAAGCTGTTAATGTAAAACATAGCAATACGTAGGAGTAATTCAATTTTTTTCTTTTCATGCATTACTTTACACTTTCCAACATTAAATTTGGTCTGTTATCATGCTAGCCTGACATCTAGCTTAGCTAGAAAGCAGTGAGATCTTCTATTTTTGTCTGATCTTGAAAAAAATCCTTAAACCAGTTCATCACCTACATCTTTTGCTACCTACTTTTCAAAACTAAAGGAAATAGGTCCTTTGGAAGCCTGTGACACATTACAATCACTTTGATACAGCGAAACCCAACAATTTATTCCTATTTGTTCCTTTCCTCTCTAGGGATTTTTTATCTATTTATTGCTCATCATGTGACAATTTAGGAGGGACTATAACTAACTTGACTTTCAAAAGCCTTTGATATGGTTATTTCTGGACCACTCAAAGAATTACAGGAGGTTTTCAGTGCTATGCACAACTCATAAATAGAATTCTGAAACATACGAGAAGTTTGAACTTTCCTTATCTCACCTGCCACAAACAAAACCCAAAACAGTGATAGTGTCTATAATGCTCAGGATCACTAATAACATTGTGGTGATTTACTAAAATATGAACTGAAATTCCAAGCAATAGCAACCTAGAGGACATAACATTTCCATACAGTCTTAGTCACCTCACTTTAAAAGTTTCTTTTCTGTGGGTATGCAAGAATTATTTTTAAAGAAATGTCTAGGAAATCCTATTTGCTCAAGTGATCATATATGTTTTTATTCATTTGCTTTTGCACTTCATCTTTTGACCCTTTCTGTAGGCCTATCCTTTATTTGTAAGAGGATGCACCTTGCACAGTCCTTGGCATAACTGGGACTTTCTACCTTAATTACTTTTTGGCACCTTTCTCATGCATAGCTCTGACAGCCCACACGCTCTCCTAAATCACTCATTAAAGAAACAATATGCAGGAAATGAACAGATGTTATATTTAGAGCTGCAGTGCTGAGTAAAAGTGTTTTATTCTTTTTATCATTTAAATTAAACATGCCTGTTTAAATCCCTTGGTGACTTCCCATTCACCTCCCACAGTAATCAGAATCACATGCTTCTGAAGTGCAGGATTACAGATCAGTATCTCTTCTGTAACACACTGCTGCCTCAACCCCACTTCTCTCTCACCCCATCACCTCCTCCAAGAGTTTCTGATTCATTCCTCGGCTCCTGCTTAGACCATGCTGAAATAGCCAAGCTACAAGCCTCTTCACCGCCTTTGCCCACAAGTCTCTCTTCCAAATAAGCAGAAACAAGTGGCTTCATAAACCTCAGCCCACCTTCCCCCTCCCACAAAAAAAAAACCCAACCCAAAACCAAAACACAAAAACCAGAACACCCAAACATCTTCTGAAGGTACAAAGATTTTGAGACAGGGAAAATCTGTGATTCAGTCCACAAGACAACAGTCTCTGGAAGAAGCATGACTCTCTGCCTCCAACACACACTAGCATTTGATAGTCCAAGACAGTCTTTTAAAGCCTTGGGACGATTTTAATTCACTCCTCATACCTCTTGATCCACAGTTTAGATTACTTTTCTCTCTTCTGGTGCTCATTCTCAGTTCTGTTTCTCCCTTAAGTATTTCTCTTTGGCACCTACAAGCCAGTGTACAACAGCTCAGATGTCCATTCAGGTATCTTTTCATTGTTACAAGGCTCATACCCTTCTGCCTACTTAATTTCCTTTTGAAAACAGAGGTTCTGGTATCCCCATTCAGCCAGCCAAATAAAAGAGAAAATTATAAAAAGCTTCATTTGGAGGACAGAGAGAAATAATAGTAAGATATCTGCAGAAGGGAAAGAAAAAAAAGGCAGGAATATAAAAATATGAATACCTCAGGAGAGAGTATTTGCCATATCTGTGCTACATCTGCTTCTCCTGGCTCTTGTGGTCCTGCCATCATTTTTCCCTCTGCCTTAACCACAGCTACAGCTGTACAGACACAGCAGTTGCTTTTTCTGCAAACTGCTTTTGCTACTTACCTCATGAACTTCACCATCCTCTATAACTCAGGGGAGGACACAGGAAAGAATTTTATCCCTAACTGAAGTAATATGAATTGTATTTATTCAGTTTGGCTTAATAATACAAAATATATTGAATAGACATGTCTGAGAGTCTCTTTGGGAAGACAGCCCAGCTGTGGGGCTGGCAGTGCGTACTGTACACATGGGATTGTGCATGTCCCTACTGGAAAGCCATGCCCAGCCTCACCTCCAAGCTGGAGCTTGGAGATATGGAGCTGCAGCCACCTAGCTGTTTTCAGCTACCAGCTTCAGCAACCTTTAACGCTTTCCTCATGCTGAGCACACAGTGTGATTTCCTCCTGTCACATACCACCAAGCAAGCCAGATCAGAAAAGGAAATCCTTTAAGAGAGCATCAAACATCTATCAGATAAGTGTGAGGCTTTGGAATACATCTTCAGCCGCATCAAAACCCCAGTTTCTCAGTTAGAAACAAACATAGAAAGGGGAGTGACAATATAGCAACCATAGCTATTCTGCAGTGCAGATAATAATACTGTGCCCCAAATAAAAGGCAGTTCTACTTTGCACATATGTAATAGCTAAAATCACAAAAGATGTGCTATGAAAAAAACAGAGAAAAATACATTTAAAATGCATTTAAAAATTGTCAGAGAACAAAATATTAAATTTTCCTGCAAAGCTGATTGCTTTGTGTTTTGGTCAGCAGCTCTTATGTGAAGCTTATTCATTTCAAGTGCAAATTTACAAAGGTTATATTTGTAATAAAATATGCCTGTGAAAAGATTGCGCTCCTCTTTTCCCTTCCCTCCTACACTCATTCTCCTGACAGGCAGGCACATATAAGCAAATGAAGAATGCCTACTAGGATTATTTCACTGGAAAAATGAGATCATTTACTGTTGCCTGACATGTCTTACAATGCATATAAATTCAAGAAGTGTGCCACTGTCTCTCCTCCAGCTATGCCACATATTAGTTGTGCCCTCATATTATTAAAATCCTCAAAGCTGTTGTCATAAACACAAAAATAGGTCAAAAGGAGGTAACCAGATGGTTGCTTGAAGCCTTAAGTATAAAATACATACAAGAGCAAAACACAGTGGGATTCTTCCAGCACACAGTCAAAGAGCACACTATAAGGCTGTTTGGTCCAACACGAAGCTCTTGCCCAGTAAGACTTAAACATGTTTCTATGAATAGGGTTTGTAATGAAACTCATGTCAGCTTGGATTTAAGTACCTCTCTGCAGTGTCAGCAAGCCCCTAATATTATTAGAACCATGCTGTCATAAAAGAATAAAAGTGAAAGTTTGGATTACCATGGAAAGAGTGGTTTCAACATACATCAGAATTTAAAAACATCAGCTAATCCTGTTTTAATCATGAAGTCATTAGGATGTGCCAGTTTTATAAAACATTTTAACCTGAATGACTCTGAATACAACTTCAGAATTTACCAAAGCTTTCATAATTTAGTACCTATGCCACAGCAACCATGATGGAGATGAGCAGAGAGGCCAAAGGCTTGTTTATTTTCAAGGCTCTATAAGATGATCCAATAAAGAACTCTATCTCCTTCAAGTGCTTTAACAATATCTCTGTCAGGGAAATAAGATCACCAACTGCCAATAGTTTTTGACACTCAAATAACTCTATTACATAAAACATTTTTTTGTAAAAGAAAATACTTTCAAGAATTTGTGCACTTGCCTGAAACCTGTTAAGAAAGAAAAAAGTGAGTTTATGGACAGAACATTTTAGGTTTTCATGAAGGCAAAGCAAAAAGTGATGGTGAAATGAAATATGTTGGTGGAAATATGGTAGTTTCAAGATTAATCTGAGTCTAGAAAAAGCCAGGCTAAGGAAGATAAGGGAACCAAAGGCCATGACAAATATTTTAATTATCTCAGAAACAAGCAGGATTATAACCTGTCACCTCTGGGTTCAGCAATTTGCACCTTACTCATCATATATTGAAGGCAGGAAGCCAAATCTGTCCAAAATGTTAGGCTTATAGGAGATTATTTGGGAATCAGAATTCAGTATCAGCTCAGAAAAATAAAACTATATGAACAGCTTAAAAGATAGCAGTACAGTTTTAAAGAAGGTTTGGCCTACCAGTCTGTCTAAAAGAACGTGTGCTGCACTGGGATACTTTGCTGAGAGTTTCTGGCAAGTTAAATTTACATCACAGGAAATAGAAATTCGCAGATTTCACCTCCAAAGATGCTATCAACAATATTTATAAACTTTTATGTAAAGTCAAAGCTATTTGCATTTTTAAAAAAAAATCTACTGCAGCTATTGACAGGGAAATCACTCCACTTTTTTAGGACCCACACGAGAAACAACTTACATTCATTTACTTCCAAAAAAATTATCTCTAGAAAGAAAAAAAACAACAACAAAAATAAGTATCACTGTTATCTTCAATAGGATTGGCATTATCTGACCTAACTGCATTCTTCTTTAGAAACATGCAGACTTTAGCAATAAATCAGCTCAGAGGAATACTCACATGGTCCAATACTCTGTCTCTAGCACCTAACATGTAAGCAGCCATGTACTGCAGGAAAAACTTTGTAAGCTAAACCAAGATGAAGTGACTGTCTAGGCACTGTAGAGATGCAAGGGGAAATCTGTACAAAGAACAATGGGAAGGGAAGGACAGGACAGGGACAGCCATAATGACAAGCCACTGGCTTAAAACATACCTCAAAATTGTATTCAATTAATAAATAATATAGTGATGATTTTTAAATGCTGTCATCAGGAAACTGTGGTTAGTAAATAGAGGCAAATGCTAGTAAATAAAAGGCCTTTATCAACAGCCAATTGGCAAACTTCAGAGATGCCGACATTAACCTGTGGTACAGCAGTAATAGTTTTAAGTTACTTGCATCTGCTAGAACACTGTGACTGCTTCTAGCTAGAAAAACTGCTATCATGACCCATGCTATCTAGAACATCATCATCTATTTGAAAACCACTCAGCAATTGCTGCTAATTTAGAATAAACTCTTCTTTAGGAGCCCTGCATTTCAGTAGTGCACGACTGGGGAGGCACTGGAACTATATTAAGTTTCTGTTGGTCTCTTGGTAACATGCAAGGTGTCAGTCATGACCAGTAGGGATGCAATTGCCTAGATCCAGCTTACCTAGCACTCACTCTTCTCAAGATATACCTTTATTTAAGCTATTACACTGTCCCTGATTATCAAAAGGTTTTTAAAGAAGAGGTGGCTAGAGGCACATCTGTAAATGCATCAAGATCAGACTAATTCCTTTCCTGCCCCTTTTAGGTGTGGCATTTTTTCCAGACATCTCTTTCTTCAGTTCTCTGAAGGAGAACAGCCATTTCCCGTAAAAGCAATTTCAGCACTACCTTCTCTCAAACCAGTTTCATATATAAAATATGTATTTTATATTTGAAACAGAACCTACTGTATTATAAGATTTAGTGAAAGCTTCACAGGATTCAGTTCAGTTGAATAAATATTTCTTTTATCTCTTCCACCCACTTACACAGCAGCAGGCACGCTTCCAGGACACAGAATGCATGTCTCTGTTCAAGTGCTGAATTCAACTCCCTCCTCTTACAATGCCCAATCACACATTTGTTAAGAACAGTCAGCCTTGGATTATAAAAAAGAAAAATCTACCCCAGTTAACATAGAAAATTTCCTATATTCACAAAGAAAATATATGCCTTTGGATATACCTCTTTGAAAGGGGAGGGACATATTTTGATCCAACAAAGGAAAAGAGAAGTTTTGTGGTGTTTGAAGGTATACTTTATTGGCAGACCTCACAAACTCTTGAAAAACATTCCAAGTTAGATATCCAAAACGAAACTAGTTTCAAAACACATGCTCTGTGCTCTTCACACATCACAGTGTTGCTAACTTGTATAAAGACAGTTTAGTCACCTGCTCATATACATGAAACACTTGCTTTCAAGGATAAAGCTTGACAAACATCACAGTATTCCTAGGAGTAATTTGACTCTCAGCTCAGATGCAAAGATAGTGTGGCTATGAAGATTACTGGAATGTAAGCTCTATTAATTTGATCATGTAAGTGCTCAAAGATTGTGGCAAATACTAAGTAAAGAGATCAGTCTTATAAACCAGTTTGTACTACGTCATTGTATATTTTCTTCCAGCTAAAAGCACACACAACTAGCTGCTGTTGTTCAGTTGATGTGCAACAGTAAGTTGCTAAAATGGATATTCCATCATGATCCTGAACTCCTGTGAACTGGTGTACCTGGCTCTCAGTTGAAAGGAGAGAACCTGAGACCATCATGAGACACAGGCATGAGAAAAAAACAACTCTGTTACCAAATCTGACATTCTGGTAATACAAGTTTCAGAACAACCTTGTAGCCCCTAACCAGGTCATTTCATGTCCCACTCGTATAAAACTGCACAGGGTTCATCATAAGCAGACCAATTCTAAGTACAATACAACAATTTATTCTAAGTATTTTTATCTGAGTTTATTCTAGTGCTTAGCAGAAGAGCAAATAAGGAATGTTCCATGCTGCACAGAATCTTATTTTTGCCTTTAAATTAGTATCCAGTGAATACTGGGCATGGCAAATGCAGACCCTATGTTTACACGGATTTCATCTTATTGAAGACACACAGTTTTACTACATTTTATTGAAATTAATATCTACCCCTTGCTGGTTTGTTGGGGGTTTTTGTCCTCCTCAACATACACAAGTCTGGACTGTTCATTATTTTGCATTCTATTTTGTGTAATGATCTCTTCAGCAGATATTCTACATTTTTCTTTCAGTTTTAAAATGACTAGTACACATCTTTCTTTTCCCCTGCCCTCCCATCCCTAAAATAGATATAATTTTACAAGATTTTCAGTAGGCCGTTCTGTTCCATTACTGGTAAATTTTAAAATATAATTGAACATTTCTCCAAAATAAAAATAATTAATTTATTTACATTTTTTATTTAAACTAATTTTAACATGTGGTTGTACACTGGAAGCAGACTTGCAAATAGGCATCTCTTCCTAACAGATAGTCCCTGCCATCTTCGATAGAACCTGAGGTCTTGCCCACTAAACTTACTGAAAGACACTCTGTCGCTGTTGAGCGGCTAGCTGAGGAATGACCCAAGTTCTCAGACAAGGAAAGAGAGAAGAGAGCTTTATTGTTTTGATTTCCATATATATAGAGTCTACAGAAGTGCCCCAGATTGGTCAGCCCGAGACCTCCCCCTAGGCCCAATTGGCCAAGCCCGAACTGACCCAATCCGGAGAAGTTGTTTGCAAAACATCCAAACTTTATCTTTGTTTATGAAATGTAGCAAAATGTTCCCACGAGAAAGACCTGTGCTAGTCACAACACTCGACTACTATTAAGCCAGATAATGACTTCCACTGGTTGTGGTTTTGATTCATTAGAAGAACTATGCTAATAAGCATAAATACTTTAAACAATAAATCCCTCAAAATGGCATTTAGCAAAATGAAGAGGTGCCACTATTTCTTTCTCCCACTGTATAGTGACTACTTTCATGTTCTCATTCTTACTGTCTCTACCAGCATAAAGAGACTACTAGAATCAATGTCATGTGACCAGAAAATCAATGACATAAAGAATCAAACATGGTATTTTTTATTCACAAGATAATAGTTTCACTCTTGTCTGCAGTAACAAGGCCTTAATAGACTAATTTTGGCCATTGCATGTTAAATATGTAGATATGGGTAAAAGGGAAAGAGTCTAGAAGAGAAAGAAGAATCGTAAAAGCTTTAGAAACTATTGTCTCCAAAGAAAAGCCTATGATACTTAGCCTAAAGAAAAAAATTTAGAGCCTATGAATAAGAACAGTCATTCAATACATAAGATTGTTACAGCAAAAATAGCAACAAGTTGCCTTACAAGACAACAGATGTACCAGTAATTAGTCTAATAGAGACCAGGAACATTTAAGTCAGATACCACGTATCTTTTGAACTAGAAAAACTATTAAAGCAACTGGAATAAAGCACCTAAGGATTATCATCAAGTTGCCACTGTTAGATTAAATATGGTCTGCCAAGTCTAGATACATTCAGTCACTGTTTCACTTGACAGAACTCAGTAGCAATTATCTTTTATGCTATTCCCTGTAACATCACATGCCTTCTTCTTCTATGCGCTCCTTTAACACACCCTCAGCCCAACTTAGGGCATCACCCAAAGCTTGTGGGTCATGCCACAAATGTAATTCAGTAGCTGACCATCTTAAAAAGCCCACATCTGTTTTCTTAAGCTGTGAGGCTTCTCTGGGTTTTGGTGTGAAGTATCTGCTCATTTTCAGCCTAGAGGGTTTTTCAGGATCCAACAACTCTGCAAAGCTGATCAACCATTAGACCCTAGAGGTGATGAGATGCAGCATGAACCATCAAAGCCAGTACTACCAAACATGGTACTGTAGAATGACTACCTTAGTAAATAGCTGCGACAACACGAGGATCTTCTTTTTTCAGGATTTCCTGGGGAAATCAGCTGCTTTTTCAGACCTTGTTTTGACAGCACCTTAAATCAAATGTGCTGTCAACTCTTATGCCCACACCCCACGACACCATACAAATAGAAGTGTGTCTGTTGTACCTTTTATGGCAATCTGCGTGAACAGTAAGAGTTAGGAAGAAAAAATGCATACATACTGTCCATAATATGCTTATTACTATGCAAACATTGCTCTTGAATAATTTCAGAAAATGAACACAAAAAATGATACATCTTAGAAAGGACCGTATTCAGGATTCTGGACTTCATGTTTGTTATACCTGACAAAATTATTTAAAGGAAAAAAGTATGCTAGGACAGAGTTACACAATTGTAAAAATACTTTTTTTTTGTGATTTTTCTCTTCTACTATCTCTCATGGATTCATCTTGCTCAAAAGCAAGATAGCAGTAGCAGCAAAGTGAAGCTACATGCAGTGCTTTCCCCAGGCCACAGGGAAACATCTACTCCCAACATAGGATTATGTTCCTACACTTCAGTACACTAACTCCACGTACTGGGTGAAAACAACAACTGATAGGAACGTGATCCAAGTTAAGAATAACTCAAAAACCCATGTGGGGTGGAAGTAGAGATACTGAGTGTTATGTTGTTGGATATTTTTTTAAGTTCACTGATCTGCTTTTATGAAACAGTCCAGCAAATAGTTGTATCAGCACAATGAAAGGAACAGAGAACTGTAGCAGGGAATCAGAAAGGAACCCAATCAACTATCTTGTGTTTATTCAAATCACATTGCACACAGCCTGTATCAGGCTGACCTCTAAAGCCCATAACAAATCCACAGCCCGCCAACAACGGCAGGAATTTCTCCTCCGATATACTTGTGCTCAGGAGAGGCCCGAGGTGCACAGCTGACTAAAAAGGGGCTGCAAGGCATACGCATGGCGTGGGAGAGTTACTCACGCATGAGCTTCTTATAGTAACCAACTCTCCCACATGGTGCACTGCATGTAATTAATACCTATATGGATATCAAAAAAATTTGATATGCAAGAAAGTTGATTTGCCTTTTGAAAATATTAACTTGGATGTTCCCTTCTTAAAATATGAAGAATGAGATATTGCATTAAGTCTGACATTTAATTTCATTTCTAAAAAAAATTTTAAAAAAGAAGTTAAAAATAAAAAAGGGAAGAGCAGAGAGTTAAGAATGCAAAAAATCATGGCATAATATGTAAATACAGCAGAAACATGGCATGGCATTATGCAAAGGGAGTGCCACTAGAGATGAATTATAAAATAACTTGTTCTAAATGAAGGACAAACACTAAAAGAATGTACACATTCATGCACCAGCTGTCTTATTGTTGCAGGCTGGGGGGAACCTATTGAACCAAAAACTGAAGAAAAGAACAAATGTCCTTTTGTATTTAACTAATGTAGTGATAAACCCAGGGACGAGGGCCTCCCATGTTGATAGTTTATGGGCTGAATGAATGTGGTTTTCTCCTCAATCATTGACTTACACCTGATTTTCCTACCTGCACACCTGCCCAAAATCATACATAAGTGAGAACAGGACAGTGGGGAGAAAAAAATGGACAGCTCTTACTGAGAAGCTGCAAAGGCACAGTCAGGAAGCACTCTGCTGTCCACATCTAGTATCAAGTAAGATTCCAAGGAAAGAAGCTTACAGTTAACTTCCCCTTGAGAAAGACCAGTGAGCTGGGCTAAGATTATGTATTCCTTTATAATTAGTTTTCATAAATATACAATGCAGCTATTTTAATACCAAGAATTACTTAGCAATTCTACATTACTTAAACATGAAGCTTGCACATCCTCTTCAAACACTGTATCACGTATTAGAAATTAATTCAACACCTATTCTTACTATGTATAACCTGAAGAGATGGAATGATACACTTGAAATCCTATAAAGGGTATCAGAATAAGAATCATAACCAGCTACCTAGAAGCTAATGCTCCAGTTCAGCATATTAGCCCAAATATAAAAAAATATAAGACAAAATTACATGGCATCTTAGGTTTTCATGGTTCAGTGTCCCTACAAGATAAATTCCTAACCATTACCAAAATTTCACAATATTTTTTGGGTGATATAGACAGAAATTGAGAGCTAGAATTAATCTCAAGAGTATGCAACACACTTATGAAGAGACCACAGTTTTAACAAAACCCTGACAATCTGCACTATATTTCTAGGTTTCCAGAAAGTCACAGTAACAATTTTCCCATCTTGGCTTTCAAACTTAAGGAAAAGAACTTGCATCAGCATATTTATTTTTATCCATAGTGTTTATTTCTGCTGTAATGCAAATAAACACCAAACATCTAGTTATAACTAAGGCAAAAAGGATGAAAATGACAAAGTAAGAATAAGGTTACATTCAATACAGTCATATTACAAGTATATTCACCATCAACAATAAAGTGCAACTATACTGGAAAAAAATCAAAACCCAACTTTGAAGCCCAACTTTTGTCTCAGTACTCAAGTAACCACAAACTTATCATATCACTCACCAAGCCATATTATTTACACTAACATCCCCAACACCATCAGATATCTATCTGCAGACAGATAACCTGGAGCCACGAAAATTAAAGCCCTATCAGACTCACAAGCTTTAAACCTGTGGATTTCTGGCTTTCAACCTGTATAAGAAAGAAACATAATGCTGTTGCTCCACATAAACATGGAAGAGTCAGCAGTGCCAAGCATGGGTGATAATGCCTCCTCCTAGGCAGCACCTTCAGCCAAAATACAGTAGGGCTGCCTGTTAAATCCACTCTGATGTTATGGATTGAATGTACAAGATTAGGGCAATTAAGCTCTGTCAGCAAGACAGAATATTCTACTTCAAGGATGAAAAGCCAGCATGATTAAGCAGCAAGAGGCCTGTTAAGGAAACCCTGACAGCTCTGGATTTACTCAAGGTCTTCCACAGTGATACAGAGATTTGAGCAACCACCAGACTGGTAAAACACTACAGAATTTCAGTAATTTTTTTCACTAAGTACATTCACCATCAGACCAGAACAATTCCTTAAGAAGGAGGATTCTTAAGAAACAAGTCCTTAAAAAAGACAAGAAATTAGTCTTGCTGAATTAAATGACATGATACGACCTAAGATACGGAAGGTTTAGTAGTAGGATATTTTGTTTAAAGATGGCAGTATATCTAATTTCAGGAAATACTCAATCAAGCACAGCTAAAACAATCAGTGTCCCCATCAGATTCAGCAGCCAATAAAAACCTATTAATTTCAGCCTAATGCCCAGTAAAAACAATTTCAGATTACATAATTGCAACAGAAGTTTTCAATGCCAAATACAGCAACATGGTTTTACACCCTGCTAAAGCAGCAAAATAACTGCTAATAACCACTTACTTGGCATGGGCAAGAGTAGAAAGAAGAGCATAGGAATATGAAGAAAAACGTAACTAAATGTATCACCCCTTATCCATCTAATTTTAAACTTATCAAGCCTCCACAACAAATCTCAGAAGATACTGGAAGGAAAATCTACTCTATCCATCTTAAGTGTTTGTGGTTAGAAAATATTAAATGCAGGAGGCTATGTTTTCTAAGCTTATGTTTGCTTTATTCTAATTGAAGCTTCATCTTAAGGTACAGCCAATCGGAAAAACTGATTAGGTCTGTGTGGGATGGACAAAACCCTCATGATAGATATTGGTTGATTTAAGCAAGAAAAAAAGGCAGTAGCTAAAAATTTCTGCACAGTTGGCCACTGACAAGTTACAGAGATTGAGCAGTAAAAAGTACTTTATTCTGCAGGCTAACAGGAAAAAAATAAACAGGACAGCTTAATTGGCCAACATGGTTTCACATTTAGGAATAAATCTACATTGTTTGTGTAAATTGCTTTTAAGTACTAGAGAAGGGGTGGTACAGAGATGGCTGACAGCATTAATTTTAGGCAGAGTAAACCATCTATTTTATTGCATTACATAAGGTTTGGTTGCAAAGCCCATTAAAGTTAACTAACTCTTCATTTACTTGAATTGTCTTTGAATTTGACCCAGAATTTAAACAGCATGACTACTTGCTTTGTAAGCACACGGTCTGAAAAAATTCCAGTTTGCAGAGATTTCCCATATCAGAGTTAAACCACACTGACAAAACAAAATAACTCTGCACATTGCATCTCATTTGTGTTAGAAAATATTCTCACTCTTACCTGCACATTTTCTTCTGTAACTTGAATTTCAGCAGTGTAAATATAATCAATAAGCATCCTTAAAGTCCAGCCATCAACTTCCTTTATTCGAACTTTTTTCGCTCGGCTTTCACTCATCTCACCTACAAATACAGTTTATTAGTCAAGTAAGTAAGACAGAAATACAGCATGAATGTAGACGTTTAACAGCAGCAGAAATTTTTTGTATGAACAGTTGTGATAGTAAAACAACTTTAATAATACTAATTCAATTTCTTTCTTTCCTTCCTTCCTCTAGTGAGGAAGGGAGATTTTGTTGTTATCATCATGCAAATGCTACCTGGGTTAATACTTTTAGTGCAGGTGACCTATTTTTTTCAGTGTATGGTATCAGGAAAATATTACCAGACCTAAGACTCTTCAAATGGATACAAAAATATTTTGCTGTCAAAGCAAACTATTAAAATACTCTATCTTTATTAACTTCTTAATTGAAGGAATATACCAAACATGGTCTGGAGTAAATTTATTTAAATAAGAAAAGTTATATCCCCACAGAAGAATTAACATACATATTTCTTTGCTTGCCTACTTATTATTCCCTTAGTGATTTCACCTCTTTTACAGATCCAATTTAACAGCTCAAACTCAAGCTAAGATAAAATGGTAAGCAAGGGAAAACTTGTTGGATCTCATTTTGTGGAGGCTGACACGTTGGCCATATGCCACCACCGATCTTCATAGAAAGGCCTGCAAAATAACTTCCACCTTCCAAAATATGAAGTTTTTCAAAACGCAACATTTTCTTTATGGCTGAAATATTTATCCAAAGATAAATTTTTAAGTAATGACTACAACCTTTTTCATGACTTTCAGATCAGATCATCTCAGACCTTTAAACCCTCTTGCACTGGTTTTAACTGAGAAACAAACATACACTACAAAAGTTGTGTTGGAAGATATATAAAATTTTACTTTGGAAGAGTATATCTCAATAACTGAATACATTAGTTTCTTGCTCTTCTATGTTGGATATTATTTCTTTCCCTTAGGCACAGGTGTCTAGAGATAATGGTAGTGGTGCTATAATAAATTTAATGTATACAACAACAAAAGCAGACAGGATAGGGAAGTGAACAAGAACATGCTAATCATCACTGATATTCTCCTATGTAGTCATACATATTTTCATTGTTTGTTACCCTCTGGTCTGTAGGGTTGGTGTCAAACAGTGGATTTACCCTGTGCTTTTAGCAAAGGGATCATCACTGAGAAATTTCTTACCGTTATTAATGCCTTTTTTTTAAGCTGAAGGGTAAAGAATGGCATTGCAAGTCAACCCTTTAAGTGGCAGGAAGTTCAAAAGACCATCTCCTTACATAAAAACTAGCAAAATCCAGTCCCCACAGAATTTTCTCCTTTCACCTGCACTTCTGAAACATTTCCCTACACCTTTGAAGGATGACTGCAGCACGTTCCTTGCAGGGCCCCATATTCCAAGTTTCTACTTCTAGTTTGACACAGATTAAACCTATTGATCTTCAGAGCATGTAAGCTGCAACTTATTTATTATGCAAGCTGCTGTGGAGGTGGTCCTTTGGGAAAATTGTGTGTGTGGGAGAGCAGATTTTGATATTCTGAAAGCACATGAGGTTTGTTTTCAGATTTTGTGTCAAGGCTTTTAGAGTCATGGATAGGCACCTTCTCTGTTTAACAACCAAGCCCAGAATATAAAAATAAAAAACCCTCTAAATAAAAAAACCAAAATAAAACAAAAAGCCCCACACCCAAACAACAACAAAAAACCACCCAACAAAAATAACCCCAAAAATACTTGCTTCCAACTTTCATGTGAGACATGCAATCTTACTATAATTCCAGATCAATCCATATCTGTTTGATAGATCATATAGAGGAAACCATAGATGTAGTCAGTAGGCAGTCTCAGTCTAGAATTCAACCTGAAGAACTCAGTTTATGACTGGGAAGTAGCACCACCATGTCTCCACAGCGTTCTTAACGACAGGAAAGCATATTGTGAACAGAATGAAAGCACTGAGCTGATCCAACCTCCCAAGCAGCAACAGCAAAGCATCAGTTGAGCTGAAGATACTAAAGGGGCTACCTAAAAAGCTTATGTGGATCCTCACAAAGTAATGCAAAGAAGGCTTTTGGTTTTGGTTTTTTTTTTTTACCCAAGAATTTTACAAATGGAGAATGAAAGCAAAGAGAGCAGGTAAATCCCTAAGCATAACTGCTATCACAGACAAGAAAATTAAACTCAGGTCACCTTTGTCTGAAGTCAGGCCCTACAGCCACTGAAGAGTCCCTTCTCTGATGTTTTATAATCAATTCCTCTAAACATTTCAGTTGATTTAAATCATATTTCTAAAAATTCCACTGTATAAGAAAAAATATTCCTAGTAACACAGATGAAACAGCAAAGGCTGTCTTTCCCCCTCTCTCTATCAGATAATTGTTACTAACTTACTATATTTTGTAACTTTAAAAGACAGTAACTTTTTATTTCCCGCTATTTATTGGGGCTACCATTACAAGTACAAATGGAGAAAAGGAAAAAAAAACGACCAGGCAGAGAGTTTGAACCCAGTTCATGCCATATCCCAGCCTGCACTGCAATAATACTTAATGACTCAGAGAATGATGGAATCAACCTGCAAACACGTCTAAATATAAGCTTCTAATTTCCAGTCAAGAAGTAACCCTAAAGCATAAGAGTGCAATTTTTTTTTTACTGTCTTTTCAGTTACTATTTTATTCTGGATGGAAGAAGATATTTTCCATTTGGTTGTGGCTGGTTAAGGAATCAAATCTGCTTATTTGAACTTGCAGATTACTGGATAAGAATAAAAATCCACCTAAGAAGTGTGAATTCCAGGCTTCATGGAGAGAACAATGACAATGAACTTCAGGATTTTTTTGTGGGGGGAATGGTTGAAATGTACCAATACCACAGCTAGGCTGTGCTGTAAGCAACCTATAAGCATAAAATCTGTGGATAACTTCTCAAGCCACAGCTGAATTATATATAAGCTCCCATCAATTTGGTTCACCAACTACACAAACCTTGCCACAGATATATTAGTTAAACACTTCACACCCATTACTCAAGTGAGCATTCCCACCTCCTGCACCACTGGGGGTTAAAGAACACCTATATTTAAAAGCATAAAACAAGTGAAAAATTTTAAAAGGGACTGAAGCAAGGGAAGAGATTTCGGTAATTCTATCTGGAGAGCAGCCACAGACACTGCTACACTGGCACCCTGAATGGATAATAAACTTCTTCACAGAAAGGGCAGTCAGGGCAAGCAGAAATGTCTTAACCACAGAAAGCATAATAAAAAGCTAAACTTTGAGTAAAGAGTATCTTCAATGTGACAGACAATAACAGTTAATCTTTAATACAGAACTAACATAAGAGGCTTGCATTTCTCTGCTGCTAAGGTGATAAAAAGAAACTGTAGCAGGAGCTTTTTTCATTCTAATTTTATAGATAGCAGTAAAAATTATGAAAGAATTTATCAGTCACCCACACTGTTTGTCTCAACCATAAATGCAAACTTAAAGAACTACTTGAGGAAGAGATATTTAATTTTACAAGCAACTTTACAGCATTGTTGTAGAAGTGACTGCACTTCTAGCCTTGATTGTGTCAAAATATTTGCATGTAAAATCAAGAATTACCAGCTGCTTCCCCAGAACACAACACTATTTCAAATTTCATCCATCTTGTTGCATACAATTACAGTTTGTAAAATACCAGTCTGTTTGCATTTGGGCAGGCCAAGAGTCACATTTCTACCTTCATCTAAGCTGGTGGTCAGAAGCAAGGCATTGCAGAGAAGTCTTTTAATTTCAGACAGTTGACATTAACTACAAAGCTGGCATGAGATTTGAGGAGGAATAGACAAAACCTCAGAATTTTTACACACATTTAGTATCGTTCTTACTTTGACACTGAATTTCACATTATTTCAATATGATTTATAACCATGATGGAATTAAACCCACAGCACAGGAACTTCAGCTGGAGGCTCCTACGAACCTGAATCTATCTTAGCCTTGCAAGCTCTCAGCATTCCTGCTTTAGCAGTAAAGCAGCAACTTGGCCAACATGGAGTATGCACAAGTAAAATCAAGCCTGTACAGAAAAGTAGTGGCAATGATGCAGAGCACATATGTCATGGAGAATTACCCTAAAAATACTGAAACATGCACTCCAGCTATAGGCTGCCAAAGCCACAGAAAGCTTTCATGTCTACTAACAGCCTGGAGTGCTCATGGTCTGAAGAACGTAGCAACAGTAGTTGTTAAAGGACATTATTTACTCCAAAATTCACATGAAAGTTATTTTAACCTTCTTTTGGGCAAGTGAGATTACTAGAGGCTTAAAGGGTATAACGACTTGACTGTTCCTGGCTTACTTAACATATCATTTGTTTTTTAATGAAGAAGACTTTTTAAAGTGTTCATCATGCTAACAAAGGCTAAGTTGACAGTATGTCCTTAGACTGTAAAAATAAAAATACTCATTAAGAATCCCAAACATTCTTGCCGGCTTTTCTAAAAATCAAACTAGAGCCTAAAAAGCAAAAGGCATGAAATTTCGTGCTTTACACAGTTAGACTGGATTACAACATAGTAAGTATTGAAACATTTGGTACCTGTAAACATGGCATGGAAGTAGGGGCTGCAGGCGGCTAACACAACTCTATGCGCTGCAATTTCCATGTCTTCAGCTACTATCGTCACATCACACAGCAAGTTTTGACTATTTAGAAATATCAGAGAAGGCAATTTCACATAAGTGAACTACAACAGAAAAGTATATAGTATCACACACAATTCTTTTCCCATGTCATCAAAAGAGGCAGGCAGACAGTGTTGATGAAGCATTGTTCTTAAACGCGTTACACAACCACATGGTTATTGCTCAATCAGATTATGGATGGTGCTTGGGTACACAAAACTTTCTAAACATCAAACAACTGAATTGTTATTCCTTTCACAGAAGTTTTCTGCATTGAATAAACACAATTTGTATCAGCCCAATTTATACACATTCTCTCTGGAAGTCTAGGCCCTTTTGAACAACTATGATAAAAACCCCAGAATTTTAATATACACAAGCACTAAAAAAAATTACTTAAGAAACAAGGCTTTACAGACAACAAAGAATCCAAACTTCAGCTGAGATGCCTGTGTCACATGACACTGGAAAATCATGCCTACTTAATTGTTCAAATCCTCTCAATCTTCTCTATATTTACTGTTTTCCAAGCATTTTTCATATTCAGCCCATGCACACAATAGCAATTATTCCTTCCACTCTGAGCAGTTTAGAATTTATCATGGTTAACTTTGTATCTTGCCTGACTTTGTATCTTCATTAAATCCATTTGCATTCTTGTCCTTTGTGACTAATACATATTTCCTCCCTGTTCAGTTGCAATAAAGTAACATCTCATTTATAACCATCCTAACACAGGTGTTTTTAATGCAGTTTACAGTTATTGGCTATACCTCTTCCACTGAAAACCATAACATGTGAACTCTTTATAATTCAATTTTCTAGATTGAAATAGGAGAGGGAAAAAAAAAAAAACCACACCACAACACCAAAAGTCTGCAATTTCACAGCCTCTAAATAGTCATAGCTACAGTTGCCTTTTATTTCCTGCTCATGCTAGCACTGTCCCTGTGGAGGTAGTATGCAATCCACAAAACTCAGAGCCACAGCAACAGAGGGAAGAGGGAAAAGTATGACTTAACAGAACATATTCCTTAGGGATGGAGCTAGAGCTGTACACCAACCCAGTGATTTCTATTCTCAGTACTTCCAAGAAGATAAATTTTTACCTTTCCTGAATACATATTAGAGTAAAGATTTTTAGATAGTTTGCAACTATCACACTAGTTGTGGCAAAGACAGGTGAGCAGTTGCATTTTGCTTGGACAGAACTAGAGCTCTCAGCCAAACTGCTCAGATATTCACCTCAGTCCAAAAGAAAACTCTGTGATCTGTTTGTCAATCATCCAGTATTTAGAATCCCACACTCAAGTAAGGTGGCTTTGTGGAGGTCATACCCCAAAAATTTTGGTGGCCACAACTAGCCTTTGGGGCCATATTGCAATCCTGGCATAACATTATATTTCTGCTTTTGGCTCTTAATACCTACAGCAACTATCTAAATCTCGTAAGTTTAGCCTACAGCAGGGTTATTAACAAAAAATATGTACAACATAAGCTAATGACCATACCAGATGAAACACGCAATTCAGAGGACCTTGAAACAACCATTACATTTATTATTAAAAAATGGAAACAAGAAGCTACATATAAAAGGGCATCAGACACCCAGCTTTGTCAGACACCTGCAGTTATTCTGATAACAGGAACAAAAAGTTTTATACTCAGTTGCACAGAAATACTAAAGATAACAATGAAGCCAGAAGCAACAGAATTACATCAGTGCACAACTAGGGTTAACTAATTACATCGCACATGTACAGACATAGTACCATCTCTAGTCTGGAACTGTGTTAAGTGAATGAATATGCTCTGCATTACTACAAAGCTGACAAGCTAAATAAACGCGTGTATAAACTTAATCATGTACTCTGCTGCAAGGATCTTGGGGCTTCCACAGCAACGCAGCATCTTCATTTCGTGAGGGTGCATCAATTTATTTTAGAAAAGGTTGTGTTCTGAAGTGGTATTGCACTAATTTGCTTGTATAGAGCAACTAAATGAACAGAATTGTGAGGAGTACACTGTCATGGTATAGAAAATGAGAAATAAGGGACAAGAAAGAACGCATTTAAGAATAACTGAGCAACTGTTTCCCAGCTTGCAGGCTATTCTTCGTTGGTTTATACAGAGAAAGTTCATTACCCCCATCTGCAAAAGGTTTTGGTAAAGTCTTGTTTGTAAGAACCAGAATTTTAACAAATATAGGTAACATCAAATTCCATTTTGAAAAAAGCAAATTATAATAAAGTGAAAAGACAGGCATCAGAGTGTAATTTTGTCATATGTCAAGAACTTAATTAGCTATCCTAATAAACTCCCTACTCAGCGTTGAAGTGATGGTGAGCCATGAAATGACAAATATTACAAAGGAGAAAATTGGTCCAATTTGTCAAAATTTGAAAGCACGTGAAAACTCTCTTACAAGCTACTAGAGTCAGGCAACTTGACAGCAGCCAAAAATTTAATTTAAACACACAGATGTAAGCATTCAAATCCAAACTTATTTAGATGCTTAAGCAATTAATTTTTTCACTAGCTATTCACTTCCTGGAGAGTATACCTCTGGCAAATATCTGTTTGTGCTACACTAATAAAAAGAACTGAGATTGACTACATTTTTAAAGTTGTTTCTAAATCAAAAATATAATTTATTTCATTAATATTAGATCTTTGTTTTGAGCAATGAGGTCTGAAACAATTTTAAGATATTTCTGTTTATTATTTTAAACAAATGAATGCAACTAGAAATGTTTATAATTTTATTTATTTACCACTTACCTTCTTAAAAGCTGTACTCTGCTTAAATAGTAAAAATTGCTGCATCAACTACTTTATTAAATGAGAACTAGTTAAGGTTATATTGCACAGCTCCTGTTCAAACTTTCAGTGTTTATACATGCAAGACAAAATTGCTCAAATTGCTTCTACAGCAATTTGAATTTAAGTAACCATGGAAACTAAAGTATATTCTGAAAATAATCCATGGGCTTCAAAAATGCACTCTGCTGGAAGACAGCATATCTTTTACCTGCAACACAACAAAAAGCAGGTAAGGTTTCTGACTTCTGAAACTATCTAAGATTCATTCTGGGAAATGGTCTCCATGTAAACTCTAGCTCATCCTTAGGAAGTCATTGCTACTGGCTCTAGCCAGGCTCTATTATGCTCCTTGAGACACCAAATCTGGTTATTGGGACACTTGAAAAAGCCAAGGGCATAAGTTAGGTGACACAACAACTGTCAGTCTATCCAGCACTTGGTTTTAAAGAGTTACCTATATGGAACAGCCAAGATCAAAGGCAGAGGCACAAACCTTAAAAGGGTATCAGTTGCTGTGCTTCTTTTTGGTGAAACCTCTCCCAATTTTAAATTTTATACAAGAAATAACAAAGAACTACAGGATTTTTACAGCCTCCAGTAGTGTCTCTGCTAGAGAAACGTTTTTATTTATTTAATTTCTCCATTGTTGCTGTTAGTTATAAAGCTGAATTACTGTCAGTGATAGCTGTAAGTCCTGATTTCCAGAACTCAGTTGTGAGCTCTAATTACCAGCTGTCACAGTTTTCAACATCACTTCACCTACTCATATGTAAAATATAAATCAATATGGATGCTAAGAGCACCATCGGCACCAGCTTCCCAGTTCTGCTGAAACTGATGGTAGTATCCCTCAAAGTCTTACAAAACTTTATTCAGAAAAGTTACTTTCAACATTTGATTTGGGAGTTCATCAGCTTCTCCCAGGGAGGCAAGCAAATGATAACTAAGAAAATGTACAGTCAGTTGGTTTATACTGTGACCTATGTCTCCAGACTAAAAAATTTTAATATTTTTCTGGTTCACAGCCTACCATGAAGATCAACAACAGGCACACAAAGAGCCTAAGGCTCAACCAGAAAGTCACTTTTCATCTATTCAGGATCAACTATGTACAAGATAGGATCAGTAGCTGTAACTCCTTAAATATAACCTGTAAGTTATTTTTCAAGTCTTATAAAACTAGTTCTGACTAACTTATCAGGTGCAAAAACATACTGCATACATTTCAGCTATCATCACATGGCTATCATTCAGCTATCACCTCATTGTATATTTAATCCTTCTCATCAGCTATACTTCTGAAATTGCATATTCTTAATAAACAAACTATTATAATTAACTTGACAAATGCAAATGAAACTAAATATGGACTATGGACTCCAGGCAGATGTACACAGTGAAGTAATACCTTCTTAATTCATTCATAACTTTAAAAGCTTTCTTCATGTGCCATGGATTTACTGTAATAGGACAGTGAATTTCGGTGTTATCATCTTTGAGATCCAAGGGTTTCTGATGGCAAAGTTTGGTACATCTGGAAATAAAGAGGAAAAAAATAAAGTTAATACTTCTGTCTAATCTCCAGTGCTGTCACTTCTTATTTTGTTCAGCATCACCTTGGTGCGAAAAGAAAGATTTGCACTTGAAACTTCTTTACTCCAAGCAATTTTGCTTTCCCTATTACCAGCACTGTGGAGGAATAGGTAGAACTTGTGTGGAAGTTGGTGACTAACACTAGTGACATTGACAGGCTAACAATCTCCACTAAAGAAAGCATGAAGATGGTTTTGTGAGTATTATTTTATTTGGTGGAGAAATATTGTAGAATATTTCCAATAAGCTCTGAGGTGAGGGCAGAATTAGAGTTTTGGGAACTTTGCACCTAGCGCCCATACAGATCAATTGCAGAATGCAGCAACCATGACCCCAGTCTGTTAACACCTTCGCTGCCTGTCAGGTAAGAGCTCCTCTCTGCACTTTTACCAGGACCTCACTTTCTGTTTCACACAGCTCCTGGTACTCCTCTGACAGGAAGACCACACAATGACTACTGTAATTATCCAGGCTTTCCCTAGCAGCAGCATAAGACATAGGTGACTGAGAAAAATTGGGTAGTTTCGTAGATCCACTCAATATTTTGAAAAGCATAATGTACATAAGTGACCAGACCCTTAATTTTTCTTACTCTCAAAACCCCACTCCAAATAGCGAGAACTAAGCAAGGTGAAAAATCATTACTTCTAGCTACAATTATTTCTTTCTATAAAAATACCCAAGTTCTACAGACACTAATTTCTGTAGAAAAATTATTATATACACTCAGTTACTCAGACTATCCACACAGCAAGTGGGCTTTTCATGCCAAACCAAACCAAACCAAACCAATGAGTTTCCTGTTTACAACCTCAGTGTTGTTCTTACAAAGCAATCTGTGTTGCTGTAGCACTTAGAAAATGCTTAGCATCAGTGATGCTTTATTCTACAGTATTGTAAAAGTATCCTGAACCCCTAAGTTGGAAATAAGCAAAGGCACTGAAATCACTTGGTGGGGCCACAAACCCTGGTACATCAAAGACCTGATTTCAAATGAAAATTTAACCTTACTAGCATTAGGTAAGCACAGTCAAGTTGAACATATTCAGTGACTCACATAATTGCAACCTCTCTTCTACTAAACCTGAAACTTTTTAATTGGGCATGTCTAAAGAAGCTTAAAAGAAATATCCAATGATAATTTAAGATTTTAACCTAGAACTCTATGTTCTGTGCACTACAACAGTGCAAAGCCAGGTAGGTGGCTTTATTTTTCATTATTCCAAAACTAGCTACAAAATTTTGGAGCAAAACAATAAAAAATTGCATCAAGCAACAAAGGAATGTCAAACATCTCCTGTAAAACGTCTGCTAACAAAGTAACATCCATCCACAGAACTCCAACTACTTCAAACTTACTACAGTGTACCATGAAAATGATATGAATTAGAAGTTTCATGCTCAATTTTGAAAATTATATGTTTAATTACTGAAAAGAGACAAATGACAGGAATTCTGCATCAATCAAAAAAAACCCCAAACAAGTTACATGCTATTAAGCACACATATACAATACTTCATAGCGGTACAAAAAGAAAGACACTCTATCTAGCAAACTCCTTTTGACCGAATGTTACTTTTCTACATTATGCAACATATGTTGTGATCAGAATTCAAAAAAATCATAGAAAGAAATCAGTGACTGCAGAAAACATTCAAAACACCAAAGACCTATGAGGAAAAGACCCAGTTTTTAAGTATACCACTGAATTATCAAGTCCAAGATAGAATGCTTTTATTGCAGCTTTCTGCATCCCAAAGCAATGCATCAGATGCTGATGTCTGTTTATCTGCATACATATTCAGGCTACACACACATCCAATACAGCTATGCAAGGGGGAATAAAAGTGATCGCGGTTGTCCGTAAAGAGCTGCCAAGCTGCTGGATTAGATGGAAGAGTTCACATGAAGCGTAAATTAATTTGCTGAAGTTTCACTAGTTTGTCACAAAGGGTGACTTTGTTTTAAGGTAATGAAGCCTACAAAACCCTCGGTCATACGCCTTCTGTTTTGGGAACTGCCAGTCTGCCTGAAGTACTGGAGTCTCTCTTACCATTTCACCAGTTGGGTCAAAGCTCTCTGCAACTGGTTTCCTTCGGTTTGCTCTCAAGGACCTCACCTACAGCGTGCCTGAAATCTACCTCCCGAAGGCACAGGATAAAGTTGCACTGAACCGGAGCGTGTGAAAGGACTGAGCCCAGCTGAGGTGCAGCTGGAGATGGTTGCCTGGAGTGCATCGCCTAGGCACTGCCACTAAAAAAGATGCTTAACTAAATAACCAGAAAACCAGCAGTGAGATAAGCACGACTGCTGAGTCAAACAAGGAGTAATTTGGGACCACATATGGAGGAAGCAGAAGGAGTGAGGGGGCGGAGGGAGAAAAAGCCCGCCTGTCCCCACAAGCTGGAAGGCACACGGCAAGGCGGCGGGGCGGGGGTGCCGGCAGCGCTGCCCGCCCGCGGGAGCCCAGCGCCCGCTCCCCGCGCCGCACCATGCCCACGGCCGGCGCCCGCAGCGGCACAACCGGGCATCTCCCAACGCAGGGCGGCCGCGCCGGCCGGGGAAGCCCCGGCCCGCCAGGCACCGGTTCCGCAGCCAGGTCGCCGACGCGACCCTCCCGCCGGCGCTGCCCCGCGGCCGGTTCCGAGCGTCCCACGTCCGCGGGCACCGCTCCCCCCGCCGCTGCCGAGGGGCCCGGCGGGGCCGGCCGGGATGCGGAGCGCCGCGGCACCTCCGCTCGCTGCTGCGCGGCCGGGCCCGCCCCGCCGCCCCAGCCCGCGGACCGCACAGCGCTCCGCTCCGCACCGCCGTCCCGGCGGGCTCTGGGCGCCCGCCTGCATCCCCGCCCGCCCCGCCGCCGCCGCCGCACTCACACGGGCGGCAGCAGCATCTCCATCGCGGCTCCGCTCGGGCTTCCTCCGTGCAACGCGGGCGCGGCGAGCTGCCGCCAGCACCATGCCAGCTGCGCTGCCCCGCCGCGGGTGCGGGGTGCGGGGAGCGGCTGCGCCCGCCCGGCCGAGCCCCCGCCGCCGCCGGGAGCCGCCGGCGCTGCCGCTTCCGGGTGCCCGCCCGCGGGAGGGCGCGGCGGGAACGGGCCGCTGTGCGCAGGCGCGGCGGCGCCCGGCACGGCCTCTGCTCCGGTGACAGCGGCGTAGGGGCAGCTTGGCCGGAGCCTCCCGCCCGGGAGGGGGGCAGCCTGTCCCAGGGACTTCAGGAAGAGGAGGCTGCGACGCCGCTGCCCTTTGCTGGAAGAAGCGTGGCCTTCGAGGGGGATGAGGCAAGGTCTAGTGCCTAAGTGCGTGTCTCCCGCTGCCCAGGAAAGCGGTGGCTCAGGGCAGGGTCGGATAGCAACACACCGAGCTGCCCTGCGGAGCGCCCGGGTCAGGGTGGCCTCAGCACCCGGGAGCATGGCTTGGGGCGCTCCCTTGGGGTCACACCGGTGCTCAGTCGCAGGGGGGGAAAAAGAATTAAAGCCGCCCCAGGTCTCCTCAGTGGGAAAATCCAGCAGCAGGTGCGCGCCATGGGGGACATGGGCAGCTTGGCAGGCCGGCCAAGGGGCTGGCCGGACAGCAGCTCATGCAGGTGGTTTCAGCTCGAGCAGGGGCCGAAGGGAAGAGCAAAAGTGCATCGGAACGGAGGAGTCGAGCACGGCTCTAGTTCGCTGTGACCTGCTGGATCTCATCGGCTTGTATTTGATCAAGTCCAGCAGGAACGCTGCCATTCAGAAAAGCTGTCCTCCTATCCTTTGCAAACGTTGCTGACATTGATCATTAAGTACTTGAGTTGTGTTTTAATGTTTGCTGAAGTAGCCTCTGTGATGCAAAATGGCAGAAAGGAAAGCGAACAGGGATGTATTTCAGACGTGTCTTTGTAAACAACACTGGTTCAACCAATGATCAAGAATAGTACATTTAGGAACTTCTGACTTAGGGCATTAGAGAAGAATTTACTGTACTTAAACCTCTGTAAATTACTTCCAAATTTTTGAAGATTGTGTACTGGAAAATAGGTTTAGCAAGCTGAACACAATTTAGGTATTTAAGCCTGATAGTGTCTATAAAATTTAAATGCTTCTTCATTGGAGTAAGACATTTTAAATTGGAATAGTATCTCTAAACTAATAAATCTACTAGTAACTGACCAACACTATTTTTCTAATATGGAGAAGAGTTTGGGAACAGCATATTTCAAGTAGGAGGGAAAACAAAATGGCAGGTGTGTTTTGGGTGAAGACTATTATACATGGATACATAAAGCCTTCACCAATGTTTCTGATAAAATCACTGGGTATTAAAACTAAATGTATTTTAATCCATTATTTTAATCTTTGCTAATCTGCAATAATACTCCTCACTTGCAAAATGCCATTTTAGTTTTCTCAGTTTACCAATCCTCTTTCACTATACTGTGATGTTTGATTTGGGAGCACTTCACAGTTTTTTCAATGGGTTTCCACTGGAGGTTTTCTAAATTAAATAATCACAATTGGCAGTGGCTGTTTTCATGAAGTCTGTGCTTTGTAACTGCCGAATTTGTCTCCTCTTGAGAGATAACTAAATTTGCCTCTGGGTTGTATTGGAGAAGACAAGGTACTTGTTAAAGATTTAAATACACAACAAAACCTGCTTACAGGAAAGTCTGCTCCAAAGGAGCCAGCCAGCAATAATACTCTCTGAAATGGAGGTTTAAAATTCATCTGGTTCCACGTAGGATAGCATGACCAAGGGAAGTTCATAAGCAGGTGTGGCCTGGGTAGATCCAAGAGTTGATGATGACTGTCGCATCACACTTCCAGTTTTCTGTAATCTAGAGTAAACTCCTGGACAAGTCACTTTGAAAGACAAGGATCCCAAATTCTACTGATTGATAAGACCTAAGTGAATTGTTCTATGTTGTGCTTAACAGTACACATGAGACTATTGTAAACTAGTGAACTAGACCAGAAGCTGAGGGGTTTCGTACATACTTTGCATATAGATCCTGCAAGCCCCTAGGCAGCTGCAGATTCTGCCTCATGCTGACAGGGCAGAACTGTTTAGCAACATTATTGTGGTTTAACCCCAGGCAGCAGCCAAGCCCCAGGCAGCCACTTGCTCACTCCCCAACAGTAGGATTGGGGACAAAATTAAAAGGCTAAAAGGTAGAGAACTTGTGGGTTGAGATTAACACAGAAAGCAGAAGCTGCACACACAAGCAGAGGAAATCAAGGAATTAATTCCCTGCTTCCCATGGGCAGGCAGGTGTTCAGCCATCTACAGGAGAGCAGGGCCACATCACATATAATGGTTACTTAGGAAGACAAACATCATCACTCCAAATATCCTCCCCTTCCTCCTTCTTCCCCCCACTTATATACTGAGCATGAAGTAATTTGGTGTGGAATATCCCTTTGGTCAGTTTGGGTCACCTGTCCTGGCTGTGTCTCCTCCCAGCCTCCCATGCAGCCCCAATTTCCTCACCAGCATGGGTGGTATGAGAAGCACAAAAGGCCTTGGCTCTGTGTAAGCCCTGCTCAGAAATAACAGGAACATCTCTATGTTATCAACCCTGTTCAGCACAAATCCAAAACACAGCCCCATGCCAGCCACTGGGAAGAAAATTAACTCTAGCCCAGCTAAAACCAGCACAACCATTTATTCTTAAATGAACATTAAGCATTTCCAACCTGTGACTTCTCTCATTTTCTTGCAGTGTTGTTTTGGCTTCAGAGCCAAATGTTCAATATTAGTTCACTTCTGTGATGCAGAGCATCAGAAAGAAACAAAGAGGGCAAGGTTCTATTTTTTTTTCCTGCAAATTATGTCTTTGTAATTCAGTCATTCCAAAAGGAACCATTAACAGCTGAAGCAAAAACTACTTCAATCCAAACTACATTACGTAGCTATAGCAAAACAGCTTGTATCTCTAACCATGAGAAAACACATCCTTTAAATACAATGTCTAGATTTTTATGGGATTCTGCTCGATCCAATACCTCTTCTTAGAAAAGAACTTTCAGAAACAAAACTTATTTATATATGTCTGTGGGTGTATGCATGTAGTTTTGAAAGGAAATGGGCTATGTATGTTATTTATGATGAAACAGCTGTCATTTTTTTTATACTGCAGCAATTCGAATTACTGCATTTACTGAGAAAATTCCCTGTCATGTTTCAGGCTGTCCCTGTAATAACTCTTGGTGCTTTCCCACTTGTTTTGGTGAGTTACAAAGGGATGTGGCCAATGCTTATTTAAAATCACAGGGTTCTTCAGATGTATTGACAGCTAGAAGTACTTCACTGATATAGAAACCAAATGTTATCCATCAGTGAATTACATGCAGTGAAAATGACGTTATACTAGCAGAGCTCTGCTTGCTAGCAAGATAGTTCCACAAGTTTCATGGTCCTACAAATAGAATAACTAATGCTGGTAAAAGTCAATGTGACTGCATGCATACATGGTGTTTTATTAGCATGTTTAAGGGATCACACATTATGCTGACATGGCCACGTTAGAAGAAATCTGGTTTAGGTTAAGCCACAGAGGACACCGATGTAAGTTCTTACTTATGTTTAATTGAAAAACATAGGTTAGGAAGACATCTCCAAAAAGGACATAAAATAAGGTGGTAAGAACATTTACTTTTATTTAAGATATTAGAAGTCATAGCTTCTGAAGGATTTGTGTAGAATGTTTATGAGGACATGCTGCTGAGGCTGGGATTCTTTTCATAAACAGGGAAGAAAGGAGGGCGACTAGAATTGAATACTTAAGTACTTCTCTGTACTCCTGTTGCTTCAAACAGAAAAACAATATGCTTTTTCACTTTGTTAGCTCTTGGGTTTTCCATTATATTTGTATCTTACTGAATTGAGTTGTGAGTAAATTTCTACAAAATCTATGCAAAAATAAGTGTGCATTTATCCAAAATACGTGAGAGCACACATGCAGTTTTTCCCCTGTGCATTTCACCCCCAGTAACATTACCATCCAGCAGCAGACCTTTTATACAACCCGGGCCCCTGTATCTAAACAAATCCACAAGGACCTGTGTGGAATTCATGACAGGACTTGAGTTTAACACAGACAATAGCTACTACTACATTCTTTTGTCTAAGACACTAGCACTAATATCAGCATTAATGCAGCACTGCCTAATTTTAAAGGCCTCACTCTAGTGGAAGAGACTCCTTTTTCTTGCTTCAGAAGCATGGAATATTTAAAGTTTCAGAGAACCATTGAGCTAAGGACATGAATGCAGTTGAAAAGAATTACACTGAAAAGAAATGTGAAAAGGAAATGCAAGAAAGTGCATGCAGCAGACTGAGAAAGGGACCAGATTGCAGAGGAATATGTACTGGAGAATAGGCAGAGAGATAAAAAATACAACATGTAAATTGGGATTGTGAAATAAGGGACAGCAAAGCAGCTGTTATCAAAGAGAAATTGTATTGTGACCAAAATCAGTTAAATACAATTAAGCATAGATTAAAATAGTTAGTCTTTGCTAGACTTTAAATACTCTAATCATATTTCTGGAAAAAAAGCAAATGGTATGATGCTTTTGAATTCTACTTGATGGAGAAGCTAGGTCCCTGTGGTCAGTGCTGTGTTCCTTAAGAATCTAGATTACAGCTTCCAAAAGGAAGTCCTAGCTCAAGTAAGAGTTACGAATCAAAGCAAATGTAGGTCATGGCTATGATTCATATTTGTACTGCAAACTACAAAGATGCAAAGTAGATATCTTGAAGAGCAGATCTAAGGCTCAGTGCTGCAAAGGTTTGGATTTCACATACAGTGTATCCCTGAGATGATTGTGAAAGAGGTGGACCAACCCCTAATCTCACACCTGCAGACTTGTGTGGCTTCCTTTACACTGGATAAGGCAGTCAGGTCTCTATACTGAGTGGGTTGTTCCAGAAGAAAGACATCAAAAATTATCAGATTTCGCCTTGTGATCACTTAGACTTGATGCAAAGGGAGAAGCAGAAACCTGCAGCAAAGATATCTTGGGAAAAGTTGGACCATCCCAGTGAGCAACGTGCAAAGCTGATGAGGAGCTTCACCTCTAACACAGAATTATACATGACTGAAATAAGTTCTGCACCATTTTTGTGTACAGCCGACACCAGAAAAAAAAAAAAAACAAACCCTTATTTGCAACATTTAGATTTTAGCAAACAATGTGTCATTGGGGTTTTTTCCTGATTATTTTTCTTTATAAGAGGTTAGAAAAGACTTTTGTTTATTTTTATGCTCTGTCATACTTGTTTAACTTGTCAAAACATTGTGTTCTTGAAAAATGAAGCAAAAGTAATTTTCTCCATAGATAATAACTGTAAGGTATAATACTATATCTATTAGATGCAAGCCCATCAAAGTCCGTGTGGTTTTCCTCCATAAAATCCGCCCCCCCCCCCCGTCCAACAGGAATATTGTGAGATAGTCCTAACCAGGTCAATCAACCAACCAACACGCCCCTTTCTCAGAAGAAAACGGCTACAGCACATCAATTAAAATTACATTTAAACAACTGATGTACCGCCATCTAGTGCTTCCTGAATGCACAAGCAGACAGCGAAATGGACTCGTTTCAATTGTCCTGGGTATCCAGCATTGGCCTATTGCAAACCAACAGTTAAAACCATCAGTTTCTGGTAGTCATGCTGATTGTGAGCTCACCTAAGAACAGTAACTGAGAGCAATTTACAGTGTGGAAAGTGACTTAGTATGCTGAAGGAATCAATCTGAATATTTACTGTTTCATATGCATATAAACAAGACCGGAGGAATGGTATTTGCAGAGTCTGCGGCGCTTGAGGGGACATTCAGTGAAAATGAAAAATGCTGTAGATTGGGAAAAAGCAAGTGGGATATACCTCATATGTTGTACAGATTCTTATGTTGTACAAAGAGGCAATGAAATAAAAGACATTAAAATATTAAAATGTTATATTCTGGGAGGCATAGCAATAACAATCACATAGATCTAATTGCTGCACAAAATTTTGCAGAGAGGTTGTTCATAGAAAGTGAAAAGCATGTCATGCTGCTGTTCCAGAAATTGAGAAAATCTTCATTTCGAATAACCTTTTCTGTGTGTGTAAGAAAGACTAGAAGTACTGCAAACTCATTGGTTAAGAAAATAGCTCAGGATCAGTACTTGTAATTATGCAGAATGTCTATTAAAATGGGACTCATAGTAAACTGGTAAAAAAATGAAGGGGAAATTTGAGTCAAAGATAAAGGTATGAAAAGGTTGAGTCCAATAATTCTGGTACAAGCAGTAGTTATGGTGTTCCTGGAGTAGGATTTTCACTGGTATCAAGGATAGTCTCTTGCCAGTATTTCTATGCAAAAGAATGTTGGGATCCGGACTCATATAATGAGGTAGAAAAAATTGGTAACTTCAGAACTTAAAATATTCAAAAGAATTCAAAAGAATTAACATTGTTGGAATGTTAGTATTTAACCATACAGCCTAAAAAGTTAGTTTACATGAGGGATTTCTTGACAAGTTCATTTTAAGATTTTCAGACAAACTATTCAGAAAACTGAGAAAAAACTGTGGGGGAAAAAACCCCCTAATTTTTCCTTGAAATTTCATCTTCTGTCTTTATTTAAATTTTATCAGTAGTTTTCCTGAGGTAATTATCAAAAACATTCCTCTTTTTAAATGAAAATCACCCTAGAAAGTATATAATCGGAACTCAAATGTTTTCAGAAAAATCTCTGTTTCCTTTTATGTAGTTGATATAAATGCTTGTCATATTGTGACAGCTTTATAACAGAATTTAAACAGAAATGGGATTTTGAAAAATTGGAAGAAAGTGAAGAAAATTACTTTGCAGAAGGAGTACTTTTCACCCTGCAAATTAGCCATTTGCTTAAGTGCTAAACCATTTAAAACTCTCAAACTCATCTTAACCACAAAAGATCCATTGTGATACTTAATTCTGAACTTTTATACTTCCAGTGTATATTTCTGAAAGTAGACATGAAATTGACAAGTTGTCTCCTTTCTTTAACCTCAGTTTATTTGCTTTTTAATATATCTGGGAAATCAGTAAAATTTCAAAACAGTAACCAAGAGTGCTCATTCTCACACTTTTTCCCTTTGCTATTATTTTGCTTTTGTCTCATCTGCATAAAGCAATCCAAATTCTCTCTCTACAACTGCATCATCTATCAGTCCTATCTCTGGACTTCATTATGGTCACATAAGACATTTTGCCAAATCATTTGTACTAATAGATTAGCTGAAGTAACCCATGGCCACACTAAGCCTCCAGTATTTAAATTTGTATATTAATAGGTGAAAGACTGAAAGAGTTTTTATTAATACTGGTGTTATGCACTTCTCTTTTCAATAGCTTGCATTTAAAGGTAACAGAATTTTTAACGGGCATTTTACTTATGCAGCAAAAGCTTCATAGCAATAACCGTGTATAAATAGACCCATGATGCTCAACACAAAAAGTTTACACTTGCATGATGAGAAAATCTGAAATTATACCTGGAGTGAAAGGTCCCTCTGTATTAAACATACTCAGCAATGAACTGGTCTTTTAACCTCCATGAGATTTATAACATTTACAGAAGCTTGAAATGAAATGAGTGCTTCTGAAGTGTCTGTAATCTGAGGCTAGAACATAGACTGCACTTACTGCTGTATGGCTTTCAGGACTATTACAACCAATTCATGCAAATAAAATTTTGTACTGTTATTTTTACCTTTTCACTTCCCATTTGTATTTTTAATAATGCTGGGATCTGTCACAACCTCATATTCTCAGAGCAAAGACTGTGTTCTTTACATAGAGCTGAATACAGTTTAAGTACTAATTGTAGTATGAATAAGAAACAGTAATAATAATTACATCTTATAGCTGAATGTGAAAAAGTTTGTGAGCCTTATCCTCTTTCCATTCATGCCAAATTTTAAATGAAACTGAGAGGGAGAAAAGTAGATATTACACCTCTTTGTGAGGATACAATTGTGACAGCTAGTTCCAAATATTGTAATTGTTACTGATATGGCAAAGGTAATGCCTAAACAGAGCATTTAATCCTGGATATCTAATGTCTTAGTAGAGCTTTCCCTAAGGGCAGCATAGCATTGTTGGGCCATACCACATCCTTGTATCTTACCCAGATACCTTCATTGTTACTGCTGGAGTTGCAGTGGAAATAATTTAAGAACAGGCCATGTCTTTATATATTTTAGACTCCCCAGCATTGGACCATCCTTCAGGAGATACACTTTCAAGTCATGTGCACTAAAATGACAATGTCTGCAAAATGTGACGGAAGATGAAACAGAAATTGAGCAGAAGAGACTCTTACTTCATTAAAATCTAGCTATATAGTTAAAACCTCTAACCATAAAAAATATATTGTGAATCTAGTGATTAAAGTGATATCTCAAAACCAAAACAAATATTGAGTGATCTAGTAAGAACAAGAGTAGGCTACTATAAAGATTACACATGTTTTTTAGGTAAACTGGCAGTCACATACTTCTAAGTATGTTAACTGGTGTTGTATACAGTAAACATTTATGCAGTTCAAATATTTAAACTTGTAATTTCCCCCAACTGTGCTCTTCAGTAATCCATTGAGAACTCTTAATTTTCCATTCATTAGAAACAAGGCTTACAATTATATAGAAATCATACCTATTCAAATGAGTGCTAATAAACCTAAACTTAGTGGGACTTTAGGATTCCAAAATTATAGTTAGAATAATTTGTTGTTTTGATTTTATCTTAAACACTAGTCTAATGGCATGTCTCACGCACTACGTATAGGTATGCAAGACATGGAATCGAGGTGTTTTGTAAGTATACAGCACTATGTAGTAATGGATTATACATTAGACCAAATTTCTAAATCTCCGAATAAACAGAGATTATTAGAAAATTGTCTTTAAACAAGCACAGAGGAATGGCAACTACTTAGCAGCTATTGTGTTCACTTTTAAAATATCACTGTGTTGTTACAATGTACTACATATCTGAAGAAAAAGGCTAAAACCAAGATTACAACTAGCCTATAATATTTTATGGAGACAGGAAGCAGGAGTACTTTCACAACCTAAATTGTTGTGCTGATGAGAAAAGGTAGTTACTTGGACTTATGTATTCAAGTGATGAATCAAATTCCTGACTGTAGCTTTCTTAGTTTCTAACACTTTGAAAACTGTTCTAAATCACTTTGTTTTTTTCTTTAAATCTCCTTCCCCTCTACTGTTTCCCCTCAAATATCATCCTTGCCAAATTCAGAATCCAAACCCTTCTGATTAAAGGACACAAAGGTGTGTGCTTTCCTAAGAATGCATGTAAGGAAGCCAACAAAATGTGAGGAAACAAGAAAAACAAATGTGCTGTTGGTCATAAATGAAAAGAGTAGTGACTAAGCAACATGAGGTGATAGGTGAATTTTTGTGAAAGACTTTGTTTTATTGGTAGCGTTTTTTGGTGGGGTTTTTTTGTTGTTGTTGTGAATTCTTTTTTAAAAATTAATGCTATTTTAATTATTTTTAAAATAAATGGCTATAAAATATTTTAATAAATATAAATTATATGTATTTATAGTTTAAAAAAAATTCTAGCCATTGTCATTAGCTGGCACTGTTATTAGCTTCTTGGCTGTGGGGCTAGTTACAACACACTACACACAAGCATTTCTGGTTATTCCAGACCAGACACTGTTGCTCTTTGCAAAACAAAAGGTAAAGACCTCATGCTTTTCAGGCTGAGGAAAAGCTCAGGCAAAGGCCCTGTGCAGCTAAGTTGTATAGTCATACAAGGGAATGGGAAGTTCTTGCAGTCACATAACACCTTTGTAAAAATTGCACAATCAAGTTGCAGACTGATCTACTGAACCACCCTCAATCTCTGATAATTATTAGATCTGTGTAGATGTTAAACACACCTGGTAAGATACCTACTTGGCAAAGTAGAACACCTTACAAAAGTAATGCTTGTTTCTTGAGCAGCAAATTGTGGCCTCACTTCACTGTCACTGAAAACTTTTGTTCTCTGTTAGCTAATCAGTAGGATTTGTGTTCTTGTCAGGAAGGAAAAATATGAAAGCACAACAAGGAGTAGGGAAATGGAACATTTAGGCTGAGAAACTGGTATAGAGCATGGTCTTATCACAGGAGCTGGACTTTATCTTAGTGAAACCAGCACCTTTAAGGCATCTTTTTAATTTAAGATAGTTGTCCAGTTCATTAAATGTGTGTATCTATGTAAAACAAGAACAAATTAATGCAAGTGATGAATGTAAATGCCCTGGGTGGGAGGTTTCAGTTGAGTATTTTTTCTAGGAAAAGATAGCCAAGAAAAGTCACAGAAACTGAGATGAAAAACTTGGAACTTCTTTGAAGAAGCTCATACCTCAAGAGCAGTTTTCACTCCTTGGCACTTTGACATGCTTTCAAGAGAGGCAGAGCCACTGCAGCTGTTCAGGGTGACCATCCTGGCTTCTCCTAAATAGTACACGTAGAACAATTACAATCTGGAGAGGATACAATCTTGCTTGTCTTTCAGACCCCCATACCGCTTTGATCCTCTTCAGAGTCCTCACTAGCATTAGCTGAAAATTAAGAGATGTTCATATTGAACAAACAGATGGTTAAGAAACATAAGTTGGTGAACAGAGCACTTAACAGATAATAAATATGCTTTGGAAATTCATACTTTGAGCACCGTGTCATTCTGATCCTTCCCAGTTCAGAATGGTTATAGCTGAAAAATGTCAGACAGGCTAACAAAGATTACCAGAGAATAACTGAGCACAATTAAGTGGTTGAGGAACATCCAGAATACACAAGACTGTCAATGTTAATAAGACAGAGATCCATAAAGTGAGTAGTCTGGTCACTGTGAGTGGCCAGTCTGTCTCAGGGGGATCACAAAGAATTGTAAAATGAAATTAGCAAGCACACGTTTTAAAGAAAATGGGTTTCTTCACAAAATATACAACTGGGCCAGAAATATCTTAAAAAATTTATAAAGTGCCTTGTGCATGCTAAAACTTTCCATAATCTGAAGGGGCAACCAGATGCACTGGAAACACTAACTAGCTGCGCAGACTCCATCCTTTCCTCAAGAATCCCCTGCAAGACAAATTGAAGATGGGAGAATACTCTGCACTGCAAGCTGGCAGCAACACGACGCTGCCTTCACCCCCACACTTCGGCCAGCCATCTGCTGCCGGGGTACCTTCCGTCCCCGCCTGCCTGCCGAGCCACGGCCCCTCAGGAGCACCAGCCCGCTGAACGGGGCCCCGGGTTGAATTCAGCCGCGGGCTGCCGAGAGAGCTGCACCGAGCAGGCCACGGCACAGCGCGGCACCCCAGGGCGGGCTGGGGGCACGGATCTCTGCCGGGGCGGCGGGACGGGAGCGGAGCCCAGCCCCAGTCACGGAGCCCAGCCCCAGTCACGGCTCCGTGCCCAGCCCCGCCCGCGGGTGAGGCCGGGGCCCCTCCGCCGGCAGTGCCGCGCCCCGGGGCGGTGCTGGCGCGTTGCGGGCCCAATGGCGGCCGGGGGCGCTGCCCGCGGGGCGGGGCGGGGCGGTGGTGCTGCCCGTGGCCAGCCGGCGGCAGGCCGGGCGGCGGGCGCCTATTAAACGCCGCCGGGGCGGCCGAGGCGGGAGGCGGCGATGGCGCTTACGGCGGGGAGGCGGCGGCAGGAACTGGACAACGTGAGCGCGGCGGGCGGGAGCGGGGCTGCGGCTGCGGGGCCCTGCCCGGGTGAGCGGCCCGGCTGCCGCTGAGGGTGGGCGCCGCCGGGCGAGCGCCTCGTGTTCCGTGCCCGCTCTTCCTTCCGCCTCTTCCTGGCTGTTTCCCGTCCCGGGCGCCCGAGGCTTTATGTGCTTCTTCCGGGGGTGCCGCCGGCCCGGGCGCGTCCCCAGTAGCCCTTTCGGGAGCGAGGAGGCCCTGCGGCCCCTCGCTCCCCGCGCTGCCCCTCCCCAGCCGGGCTTCAAATATCCCCGAGGCATTTGGGCCTGGGCTTGTTTCTGATCGACAGTGTTAGTCTCTAATCGGGGCTGCTCGTGTAGCTCCTTTAGCTTTCCTGCGTTATTTTTCCCCGGGCGCGTTCTGTCAGTGCCATCTCAGGACTGTGTGCTGTTCGCTGGCATGACCACGGCGTTTTTATGTTTGTTTGAATGTTTCTCCCCGCCCCAGCTGGAAGCCTGCGTGGGCAAGGCTTGCTGGCTGTGGCTTGTTCCTGCCTGCCCTCCTCCTCCTGCTCCTGGTGCTCGGCTGTGGTCACATGCTGGAAGTGGATCCGGGAGCTGAGAGGCTGAAGCTTTAACCTGTGCTCAGCAGCAGTGCCAAACAAGGCCGGATTTAAGGCATTTTTGCTCTTGACAGCTGTGGTTTTGGCTCATCTTAATGAAATGAAACCTGTGCTTGCTCTAGTTAGGACACTTATTGGATTTTCTTAGTGTCAGATTGACAGCACGGGATCATCATATCCCATGCTTTAATTCCCTTCCTCCCCATGTTATCTGTAATGATATCTACTTGAAGAGATTATGTCATCCAGTGCTTCCTAATACTAGCTGTATTTTAGGGTGCAAAGACAGATTGTAGCTAGTGTTGCAGAGACAGTAACACAGTCAAAGCTCTGATAAAGCTTCGTCTGTGAAGGAGTGCCCTGATCTCTCATGGAATTTCAGAAATGGTGAATCATTTATTCCCATGAGACAAAGGATATTGTCCTAAGGAGAATCACTGTGTTTGTGGGAGATGTGAACTGTTAACCGTGCTATTGATACTGTGATCATAGAATGGTTTGAATTGGAAGGGTCTTTAGAGATTTATTTCCAACACCCCTGCCATGGGCAGGGGCACCTTCCACTAAACCATGTTGCTTAGAGCCCCATGCAGCCTGGCCTTGAACACTTCCAGGAATGGGGCATCCATAGCTTCACTGGGCAACCTGTTCCAGTGTCTCTCCACCCTCACAGTAAAGAATTTCTTCCTGATGTGTGATCTAAAGAGTAATGCAAGATGTCTTGGCTGCTGGAGTGTTCATCCTTGCTTTCAGAGCTTAAAATTATACCTGGCCTCTGAAAATGGGGAAACAAGGGAGAGAGGGCATCTTCACTCTCTTGCTTCTGATGTGGTATCAGTGACATAAGAGAGTTGCCATTTGTAGACATTTAGGTGTGCAGTAAGAGGTCATCTTACCAGGCAGGTATTTCAGTAAGGGTCATTTGCAGTCAAAGACTGGGCTAATTAGAAGGTATCAAATAGCTGAGGGAGGTCTGCTCACACCCCTCTGTGGTAGGGCAAGTGTAGTGTTTGTTATTCTAAAATAAAACTGGTTGTTGACTGAAATAACCCTTGATGACTACTTCCTTCGCTGTAGGCAGTTGTCTGCAGGTGGAATAACACTGTGGGGGGAGCAATCTACATTGTCTTCATTAACATGGAGTACAAACCTAGGTCTAATCCCTCTCTTCCTGTGCTAGTGTCTGGAAGGATAGCATGCCTCATTTGTTTTGTGGCTTATGCTGCTTTCTGTCATGGCAAGGAAGTTCTCAGTTGATAAAACAGTAAATAGCTCAGTGAACCCTGACATGTCTGAGTAGTCAGAAGTGTGGAGTGGGATAGGGACTGCCCTGGTCTTGTTCTGGGCTGTGGTTGGTATCACTAAGGAGAACAGCAGTCAAAACTTGCATGGAAATCTTGAGTTGCTTTATCTTCTGAGGCAAGGGACATAACAGGATGCTAAGAGAGAAACTAGTAGTTTTGGCCATCGTAGTGCCTGTGTATGTTCCTCTTAAGAGGTATTGAATGACCTTGTCCTGGCCTCAAAGAAGCAGGGATGCATAGCTCTGGGGCAAGTTCCTTCTCCAAGGTTTTTCCCTCCATCCATACTTAGTTTTACCTTATACTTAGTAAAAGATACTACATTTGAGCTGGATGGGAAGTCAAAGAGCTAATACTTGGCTCCAGCATGATAAGGGTGGGCTGCATTCTCTCTAGTGTAGGCAGAGAATGTCTTGCTCAGCACTTGGTAGCATCTTCTTCCCTCTGTGAACTACTGCTTCTTCCTTGCCTGTGTTCAGTTCCAGTTACTGCTGCAGGTGTCTTGACATGTCAGTAGTGTCAGTGGCTGAATCTCTTAAAACTGCTGTTATGCTGCAGCTTTGTTGTTGCCTCCAACTGTAGTTGGACAGAAGTAAGAACGACAGAGTTTTGCAACACCTGTGTAGTATGTGAGAGAGATTTTGTCATTTTTCTACTTTTTAATGTAAATATACTAATGCTTCTGACATCTCTCAGGGTTGAAGCTCAGATACTTGTTATACATGTTAAAGATTAAAATTCCTGAAGACTCAGTGGGGTACTAGGAAGTGCATTAGTATTGGATTCCTCAGGGATTGAGTTCTCACATAAAGATGTGATGAGAGCTTACCTAGAGTTAGGGAGTTTGTCTCAAAGTATTAACCTAGTGGGGCTTTTTCCCCCCTTAAGGCTTGACTTGCTAACAAAAAATTCCTAAACCTTTGTACTTTACTTTTTGATCTTACCTGTTGCTATTGTTTGCCTTCCCCTTCTGTTCCAGGGTTCCTTGGAAATAACACAGAGTTTGGAAGATGATCCTCTACTGGATGCACCACTCATTTCATCTCATACATTGCATTCCCAGCTGAGGCCAAGATTTCATGCTATTCCAGCAGTTCTGCTTGCCAATTTCCTGTTGCTAATTCATGTAAGTTTAAGAAGCATGATTTCCTTATGAAAACTTGCTATCTCTGTTCTGAATCCTTATTGTTCAGGTGACAGAATTCTGATGATATGACAGTGAATTGCATACACTGTTCTTCCAAAGCAGTGAGGTCTCCTTAGCCAATAAATTCTGATGGTGTATATGCTAACAGATACTTGCTGCCTTCTCCTTCTGGGTGTTGCTGCTGTGGCACATCTTGTTAGGAGGAAAAGCATTTTAAATAGTATTTCTTCTATGCTGTTGGAAATGTACTTTAAAAAGGCTATTACTGCTGTAGAAATGCTAAACTAGTTGTAGTGGGCTGAGATAATTTTGATGCCATGCCTTTTGAGGGCAAATTTAATTTCAGAGAGAAGAAGGTAACTAAACAAGTAAAGTTGGACTTGCTTAGGGGGTGTTGCAAGGTAGTGTATGGAGAGATAAATTAATCCACATGTTACTTCCCACTCTCACTTCTGGAGGTTCAGAGCAAAAAGCACAAATACTGAACAGTATCTAGGCATTTATGGGGCTGGTAGACAGAAGTAGAGAGAGTCCTGGCATGTAGTCAGCTTCTCCTTGATAAGCTGAAGAGGCTTGTGGGTGTGTGACAACCAGATATGAAGAAGGAAGGCTGAAGAGCTCTGAGCCTAAGATCTAACTGAAATGGTACTTTCATGGCTCTTAGGGGCATGGTTTAGCAGTGGACTTGGTAGTGTTAAGTAAATGGTATATTTGGTGATCTTAAGTGTCTTTTCCAACTTAGACTCTATGATCCTATCATACCAGTGACACAAGCTATTTGAGAGCTTTAGTTAATCTCAAACAAAAAATACTGTGTCCAGTGCTCTTGGAAACATGCTCTTTGCCAGGGCTTTGAAGGCACATATTAACCTCTAAGGTCTTTCTTTGGGCAGCTGCATAAAGTTGTCCAATATGCTTTAGCCTTCTAACTTTAGGAGTAGATGTTTGTGTGGGCCTTGTAGTAGTATCAAGAAATGGCCCTCTGGCTGTCAGGTAGACTTAAGGAAGACCTCTGCTGTTCTGCTGAATAGACTGCCAAAATTCCCAATGGGAACAATGTATCCAGCCTTATTCCCCTGCCAGAAGAACTCTGTGCTGTTCCATTATAAAAAGCAATTGAAATCTGCTATTGGTAATAGAGCAGTGAATATTTTTCTGCCAAGCCTTGGGGCTTTACTATCCACTACTATAACTGATGAAGCCAAATGTCAGTCACTCTGATCCTAGGAAACTGTTGCCTATTCTCCCCCCACCTTTTCATCTATCCTGCAAAGGGAGTAAAGTGTGGGTAGGTGAAGAGGGAAAACTTCTGTGGCATCTGTCAACATACATTTTTACAGGTTAAATCTTGCTGCTATTACTGAATCTGCTTTAGTGACTGGTTGGTTCTTGGAGCAAAATGCAGAAGTATATTTTTCTGTTGGCAAAATAGCATTATAATTGCTACCTTGAGTGGTACTGTCTCTCTCACTGAAAAGATGGACGGAAAGAACAAGATTATTGGATTATTGGATTTCCTTTCCCTTTGCTTCTGCAAATGTGCACTAATCTTGTGGAATGTGGAGAGAGGCCAGGTTAGCTTCTGATGCACAGTCTGCCAAAGGAGTAAATGTCCTGCAGAAGTTAAGCCATCATAGTATTATGCAATAGAGCTGTAATGCATCTCTAAAGCAATTTGTATGTAACTTGGAGTAGTTCTTCTCCTTCCTGTGCCAAGAAATCAAGTTTGGTAGCAAAACAGCTGCTGTGGTGCAGCTGCCTAGTTACATACAATTCTGGAAAGAGTGGGTAGAGTATGCTGGAGTGTGGTGGGACTGGGTTTTAGAGTGCCTTTCCTTTTGCCAAGCCTTGCTTTTCCAATCAGAGGGCTGGAGAGCAATGTGAAGTGTAGAGGCTAGGAATAATTTCTTTATGTTAATCCTGTCTTTCCTTAATCCTCTGTGTGTGTGCGCAAATACACAACATTGAACTTCAATACTACTCCTTCTAAGAATAACTTCTTGTATGTAAAAATATGTGGGGGGTAAACACCTGTTATTGAACTACCCAACAATGCAAGCAAAACATGATTTAATAAATACCTCTCTAAATGCCAGCTTCCTGTTTCCTCTTGTCTACACTGCTGTAGTAGTTTGTAGAGATGCAATGCTACATCATTCCTGCTTGCATCAGTTTAATATAGCCATTTTCTGTACTGAAATGCATCCTTAAGACCTGGAAGGAGTAGAACTAAATGTGTCACTACTGTAAAATGGCTGACCAAACAGTAAACAGATCAAACAAAATAGCTGAATTATTCTTAGCTTTGTAAGAAAAGGAGATGGCAAAATAATAGATCAAACAAATTATAAACCTTGCTCTTTTTAATTTACTTTAATCTATGATTAAGTAAATTAATCTTAATTTACTTAATCTATGTACTTAACCTGTCTCAAGACAATATGGTATTTAATTTGCATTTGAAGAAATGGTCTTATGGATAATGTGGGATAACATTCCTGTTTTGGTTTGGGCTTTTTTCCTTCTGCCTTCTATCCTATCTGTCCTCTGTAATGTCTCTTTTAGGTATTGATGACTGTGTGACAATTATTCCCCTTTCTTCCTCCCTCCCAATTACCTAACTCTGGTCACAGCCAGAGGAAGGTAAGGGCAGTTTCTCTCAAGAGTAATTAAGTGTTTCTGAAAAGTTAATTTCTGTGGCCAATATAGAAAAAGTACAAAAAAAGGAATAATAAGTTCAAGAGGGTGGAAAGGGAGTGGTGGGATCTTGGATATTCATAGAACTAAGTATGGAAATGAAGGCAGCAAGTGAATTGTTTTGTCTACAGAAGTTCTCAATTTACTTCTGTATTGGTAGGAGTTGTTTTTCTCTACACTTCTGTTTTAAAAATATTCCAGTTCTGTAGCATGAATGAGGATTAGAAAGTATAATATTCTTGTTCATTGAATGAACACAGAGAAAATATTTACTGTGACAAAACCCTATAAACATTAAGAAAGTCCTGTGTGTATACATATACTGCAAGTAATATGCATCCACAACCTTGTTTTCTAATTGGCCAAAAGATTGCTGATGCTCACAGCTGGTGCTGAAAATTAGGAGAGGAGTCTAGAAGACAGGAAAAGTTATGGCATATTGGCAGTAGTCTGAAAGGATAAGTATATGTACAATCTGACTGTATATGCAATCTGACTGACAATCAGTCTGGTCATTCTGACTCAAGTAAAAAGGTAACATGGAAAAATCTGATGGTAAATATACTAAGGAATGATTTACAATTGGCAAAGATGCCTACCCAGTGTTAATAATTCACTTTAAGTTACTATGATGATTCAGTTTTCTAATGTCAACCTGGGGCTGATCTTCAATGGCTGTAGTAAAGGGTTGATTTTCACTTAGAAAATGTTAATTTAAGGAAACATAGACTGTACCAATAAGATAAGCCTCTCCCACTGAGCAGCATTAAGCGTAATTGAATGAGTCTAAAAAGATGTGATTTCTCTTTTATAGAAGCATGAAATCAAAAGTTTCTTAAAGTAAAAAGGCATAGTAAGGAGGGTTCATAATTCTTCATAATTCACTATGAAGATTCAAGGAATGGTGAAATAGATTTAATAGAAATTCTGGGAATGGTGATAATTACCGGCTCTGTTCTGCTGGAAACTGATTGCCCTTCTGGATGTCAGTCTTACTACTTAGCAATTTCAGTCATCTGTATGTTCCCAGAGTGACATATAGTGGTTTTGGCAAGTGTCTAACGTTTTGTATGTTACCTCAACTCTAATAAAATCAATTCAGAGAGTAATGCATTATGAATAAACTACATAATCCTGGTTTTGTGTTTTGAGGTTTTTTCACATATATAGCTAAATGTAGACTTTAAAGATTTTTCTCTCTTCCTTTCTCTTCCAGGTTGCTTTTGTTGTTCTAGCATTTTTAGCAGCTATGTTTTGTTCGTACCCCAATCCAAACCAAGATAAGTGCCCTGGAAACTACACTCACCCACTTAAAGTGCAGACTGTCATAATAATTGCAAAAGTAATTCTGTGGGTTCTGCATGTCTTTTTTGAACGATATGTCCAACACCACCACAGCAGAGTCAGAAGAAGAGGTTACTTCTCCATATACCAATCAACAATGCATCTAAAAAGGCTTCCACTGCTGATACACTCCACAGGTTAAGTGAACTTGGCTTTTTTTTCCTTCTATAGCTTTAAACTGTGACAGAAAAAACCACAACTGAGCAGTTTATATATAATTCTGTATTATATATGATGAACTTTTAAAAACCTGTTTATCAACACCTACAAATTATATTCTGGTCAGATGAATCTCTGGACTGATCTTTCTGGCTTGCCAGATGCAGGTTGCAAGGAACTGTTTGTAGTGCAGAAATGCTCGTGAGTGTGAGGTTGCGTAAAACATTTAGCATTTAGTCTTCAGCCATAAAATATTCAGTCATCAAGGTCTGTGTTTGACTGCTAGTGATCTTGATTTGCATATTCATTTGTCTGGTTGGATATGTGATAAGACTGCTAGTCCTTCCAGGAAGCGTGCTGCTCTTCTCTTTTCAAGCTCAGCAATTCACATGGAAACAGGTGAATTGCCTGTTGCTCAACAGCTGTCTGAATTCAGTGAAATAACCAATTTCCTGATCTTCACCTGGGCTCTGTGTAACATTCTGCACTATTTCTGACTGCGTTTTTCTACTTTCTATGGACAAAAGATAGCGTATAGGAGTGATTTATCTATATATATTTTAAGATACATTATTGGCAAGTTTAGCTGTAAAATGTTGATGAAATTAGCTGGTGAAACTCTTCTGCAAACCACTTCAACAAATCTAAAATCCATCTAACTCGAGGGGAATTCCACACAAATGACAGTAGAAAAGGGCACGGTGGTGGCTTTTACAGTATTTTTGCCTCTTATAATCCCACCGCCCTTCTGGAGTAGATTATTTTTTATTACCAGGGGTAATAAATGAGATGGTTCTGTGTCCATATAAAAATCTAACTTCCTTTCCACACAGTCCCCAAAAGAGCTACTCAGCTTGATAAATGTGCAACACTTCAGACTCTGGCCACTAGATAGAGCTCTGAAGATGTGGAAGTGTTTGGGGTGCAGTGACAAAAGCAGACTACAGCAGACTTAATGACGTGAAAGGACTGTTTCTGCCTGTTGCAGGGTAATCTGCAATACTTAGCTCTGCTTTGAGTCTTAGATGGAGTCCACTTCTCCCCTACTAGACAGACTCTGGGCATTTGTGAATGTTCAGGTGCAATCAGGTATGTAGTGTAGAATTTTGGTCATCTGTTGTTCAGAAGATAGTTCTTCCATTACTGCGAGCTTCCTGCCATGGTAATGACTGCTGATTCCACTTCCTTCACTTGACTGACACAGCATGAAAGAGAACTGCACAGTTCCCTAGCTACATTAATGGTCTTTATAAATTTAGTTCTTTATCCAGACACTGGTTATGACATTTTTACAGGAAGGAAGAGAACACTGCACACTCAGTATCAGAAAAGAGAGTGTATAAAGAACTAAAAAAGCTTTTTAGGTCTGTAACTCAGTATTTGTTCACCTTGACTAATTGTACTCATTTCAATTAAACTTTCAGTAACTTGCAAGTATTAAGATGATAGGTGGGCAAGTGGAAGCCTATGCAAGTAGGCTTTGAAAGGAAGGTGTTTAGGTTTTATTGCTCTGTTATACTCATTTAAATATATTTTAAATCCACTACTTGAAGGAAAATACCCCCTCATTTTTGTCTGACGGATGTGATCTCTTAGGAATTGAAAGAATGGGTAAGATGAATAGGATTAACAAAGCTACAAACTGTTTAAGCCCATGTACATATGTTAGGTACTTCTAGTGTGTTTCCTCTGCTCCTGGTTTTTAAGTAGAAGATTCTATAAGAGAACTCATAATTGTCTACCATCACAGTCAAATGCTGAAATGAAACCTCATTTTGCTATCAGCAGGTACAAGCTTGCATGTTAAGGAAATTAGCTGAAAGGGCAAGTGTGATATGAAATGAAAAAGCATTACTGAAATCTTTCAGCCTAATGCAGATACTGGGAATGAAAGTATTAATTTATTTTCGGTTGCTAATGAAAGTACTAAATCTGTAAAATATAACATTTGTTTTCTAGGTAATACAGCCCTGCTCTTGATTCTGTCGGTGCAGCATTCCTTTCCAGATCACAGTAAAGTGTACCTGTATCTTATCCTGGGAGTCCTGAGCCTGGAGATGATTAGTTCCCTGACATGCTTAGTGATTTACACAGGTGAGAGAGGAAAGTTTTGCCTTCTTGTGTGTGATTCATTATAGCTGGTACTCAACTGTTTTGTTTGCCCTCACAGTAGCTCACTTAGGGTACCCCGAGGCATTTAACTGCCATTATAAATAATGAACGATTCTGTACTTGGAGAACTAAGGCAAAGCCAAAACAAATTGAGAAAGATTGTCAGGCTGGATTTGGTTCCAAGTGCTGCTAAATGAAAGCTCCATGTTATCTCAAAGCTGTTAATCCAGTGAAGTGGCAATAAATGCCTAATTGTTTCAAAAAGTGTCCTGTGAACAGGTGTTTGTCTGTTTATCAGTGTTTCTCAAATGCATGCACCACAAGCTGTGAAGCAGTAAGAGTTGGCTGGCTTAGTCAGAACTGCCTCTGGGATTTACATGTGGGGTTTGCGTACCTGATTGTGATTGTGCCTTACCCGGCCTCTTCCTCTTTCCCTGGTCCCACGCCAAAGGCTTCAGTTTCTCTTTGACACTAAAGCAGAAGATTCATTCTAATGAATGTTTAAAAGAAGCATGGGTTTTGGAAGCTGTTATTATATTAAAGTAAGATACTGCTTTATAAAACTGTGAGGCTTTGCCTTGTGCTATTACTGTTGGTTTGTGAAGTTATCTGCTTTACGTTTGGTGTGGCTTATGAGGACTTGATAAAACACTTGCCTTTAAACTTTGCAAAACTATCTAAAAAATGCTTAAAAGGAAACTTTGGTCTGTTCATAAGGCAATGGCACACAGAGAAATACTATCAAGTAGTTTGTTCATCTAGGAAATAAAATCTTATTCTTGATGCTCATGCAACAGCATCAGAAATGCACCAAGAAATAAGGTCCCAGCCCTAAATTATGTCCTTGTCTTACCAGTGTGCATAGCCCTGAATGCTCCAGGTTTGTCAAGCTTTCCCCTGAGTGGCTCAGCATGGCTCGAGTAGACTGACTGTCTTCTGGAAGAATAAAGGCAGTGATGAGGGAATGGATCATGGCAGTCCTAGAAAACTATTCAAAGAATGCTGGAGATCATCCCTTCTTTGCATACACATATTTAGTTTCCTGGGAAACTCGGGAAATAAGAGATAAATTGTAAAACTTTAATAGAATGTCAAGAATTCCAGAGAAATGCTATTTCTTGCCCTGAGGCCTGCTGGCGCTCCAGGAGTTACATTGTGTCTCTCTAACCTTGACCAAAAGGATAAGTGCGAAAAAGTCGACCTTCATAGTAGTAAGGTCTGAGCCTGTACTTCTGTAAGAACTCTCAAAGTATTTTTCTGCTTGTTTTGTCACCAAAAGGGTATTGTTTCTTAACTTGTACTGTGCTAATTCCTGTGACCTTCAAATTAATTACCCAATGTATACAGGGAAGTTGTGGGGTGCAATGTTGTGCTCTCCAGCTAAAAGAGGCTTGAAGAGGGGTCCAGTGAATCCTGGAACTAAGGGGAAGAGCTGCATTGCTAGGAAGGAGTAAGGCAATGTCTTTTAGCAACAGCTGTCTTATCTCCTGAGCAGCCCCAAATCAATTTAAAATTCATTTTCTAAAGCTTGGCATGCTAAAGTATGGTTAATTTTTATGTGACTTTACACGTGCTGCAAGATGAGGAAGACCTCCAGTCACCCTAGCTTGCCTTTTCCAATGGGTAGTGTAACTTGTTTTCTTGTTTTCCATCCCAATGCTTGTTGAGGTAAGCTGAGAGACTGCATGCATGTCTGTCTGTGTAGTGGTGGGTTTGAAGGTTTTTCAATGTCTTAACGTCAAATGAAGGCTGTACTGAGGCAAAACAAATGTGTTGGAAAATACCCTGAGAATCTGTAGTAATAATGACATTTAGATGGATTTTTTTTTCTCCCAGGCAGAGCAGAGTATGTGACTGGATGGAAGCATGAAGCTTCTTTAATGGGATAATTTTAAGGGCAGCCCTCTGCTGAGGTTTAGAGTTCCCCTCTTCAAGGCAAGCACTTAGCAGATACTGCTAAAATAGTATCAGCTAATGTAGCTGAGCAACAATGGGGAGACTAAGGTAAATTTACACTAAAATCTAATGACACACCCCTTTTTGTATTAGCATGTTACTCCTAAATTTTGGAGAGAAGGCAGCACCAGTTCACACATTGTTTCTTCACAATGAAATTATTATTTCTTAAATTCTCATTCTATTAGAATGAGACATAAATGCTCATCTGTAGAAGGTTCATGTACCTGACTTACTTTCTGTTAAATAATTCTGTCTTACAGATCAGGAATACCTGATTGTAATTCTAGAGGTTTTCCCCTTGCTTGTTGGAGCTGTTTATGAATTGTATGATAGCCAATGTCCTGTGAAGGACTACTGCCTTCCTTAAAATTATCTCCATCCAGCAGTGAGTGTGTGTGTGTACAGCTGTAGGATGCAGAGGCAGAGATTCAGAAATCTACAAGGAATTGCTGTGATTGACCTATAATAGACTTGACATATATAAATCGTTCAAGTGAGGTAAAAGTGCATGGAATGAAGTATGATACAGAGAGCTCTAAATGTCAGCTTACTATTCTAAGTTTTTTACTGCAAGGATAGGGAGTAAAGCTTTATAAGACTTATTACTAAATATATGTATTTAATTACTTTCTCACATACTTCTAATATCACTTGAATAAAAGACCAACATTCCCACAAACAACACATGTTGAGAATTCCACATCCATTCCTTTGTGGTTTTATTTGTAGAGAAATACCATCATAGAAATAACTAACCTTTGAGCCTAACTTGTAGTTAACCTCTGGAGGGTCTTACCATTGTTTTAGCAGGGTGGCCTGTAATAAACCCCATCATGGTACTGACTAGTAAGGACAGTCCTTCTCTGCTACAGTAGTGTGGATTTCTCACAGAACTGGACTATAATGTTTTTCGTGGCATTAGATGTATTGTTTCACAAGCAGCCCTAACTGCAGAGTCCTGAATGCATACTCTGGATTTTTTTTTATATTTTCTCTGAATCAGGATCTGACATTGAATGGCTTTGAATATTTTCAGCTTCCTTTTTGAAATAATGCAGAGGGTGCCTACAACTTTTCCCACCCATCCCCATTCTACATCTGTTAAATTTAGCCTTAAACTTTATTCACAGGTGCCCCAGAATGACTTTTGGGTTTGATAGCCAACACTGCAAGGTTCACAATGGCTTTCTGTAGCAAGTCTGCCCTAGTCTGAGCAGGCAAACAAGCTGCTGCTTCATTATAGCTAGTCTAGTTAAACTAGTATTTATTGAAGAGCTTAAGCTAGAAGTTCTGAAATTAGCTACTAGTAACAAAACTCCTTACAGATCTTTTTATGGCATGTTGCTTAATTTATGGCCTGAATTTGGAGACTTAATCTTGCTACCTTCTAAAAGGCTACTAAGGTTTCACCCTCTCTTAGGTGGCAGATTAAACTTTGCAGATGTTAAGCAGTACATTCAAGCTTCGCCATTCAGGTCTTTCAAGCAGCAGGACTGAGGGGAATACAACAAGCAAACCAACGAATAAAATAACTTGCCAAACTATCACTGACTTGTAATCAAAGCAATTTCAGAAATGAGTAGAAATAGATTCTACTTTTGCTTTTCCTCTTCCCCATTCCTCAGATTCCTTTATTGTATTTCCATCTCCTATCCTAAGGTAATCTGTTACAGATTTTTATAATTTAGGAGCTGGTGTTAAAGCTTTTTTTTTTTTTTTCCTTCACTTTCCAACTAACATATAAAGCTTTATTGCAGTGAAAATAAGCAACTTCAATCGTGCCAAGCCAAGACCTGACATAATTGAAGAAGAAAAGATGTATGCTTACCCTAATCACATTACCTCAGAAGTTGGATTCAGGTAAGAATTCTGTATTCATTTTGTGCTGTGTTCAGCCATGGTATATAGGTAACACTAAAGTAATTGCATTGTTTCATGTAGACTTCCATGTAATCTTAAACCTGTCAGCTAAACCAGAGGTGGGAATAACAGTTTTGAAGGAAACTCTTATGCATAAGCCTCCCATATTAGATGCACAGATGAGATGCAACAGTCTTGTACTTTCTACATAGCAAATGACAATTTACTGTGGTACAAAAATCTTCAAGCATAAGGATGGAGGTGATTGGACCATTTATGGCTGGTTGCATGAATCATTAATAAAAATAACTGTGCTTAATCTGGTTTAGTTAATTTTACATGGGAGTTTGAGGAAAGATACTTGAGTTTTACACTGTTATTTAAAGTAGGCTTACAGAAGCCTAGCTGCTTCAGTCAGTTTTTTCAGGGAAGGAAATGTATTGTGGGCAGTTGATAGACAAAGAAGAAAACTTTGTAGCTCTGTTACATGCCAGCAGCTGGACATGAGATTCTAGCAATGAATTTGAAATGTGTTTTAAGTTTAGGAAGGAACTTTTAAGGTGTGGAGGGACCTTAAGGGGTAAGGAAGGTCTCAGTGAGACCTAGAAGCTGTCCAACAGTAACTGAATCTATCCCAAGCACTGGGACTTGTTTTTCATTTGTCCTTTGTGTGCCTTCCAACTGCTCCAACATGTTCCAGTTGCTGAAATCAGTCTGATATTACTTAACAAAAACTAGTAATTGAAAGTAACATGGATTTCTGTATAAGAATTTAATTGGAGAATTTCTAACATACTATGACTTGCTTCTGTGTGTGGTGCCTTCACGAAAAATTGACTAATGAGAGATGACTAATACTTTGGGACTTCCCCTGGTGTTACAAATGCAGCATGCACATGCTTTTGTGAAACTTGGAAGTAGATAGCCAGGATACAGGAAGGATTTAGAGTTGTCTTGAGTTTTGATACCATGTCTGACTTCCATTTTGATATAAAAACCATGGTGATTGCATGGTGGACCTAATTTCTTTCTCATTCATCTTCTCCCCTGAGAAATTGTCAAATGCCCAGGGAATATGTCTGCAACAATGACCAGCTGAGGAAAAGACTCTGCTTATTTTTGATTAAAGAGTGCAAACTTCCTGTGAGAACTGATTGCAAAACCATTATTTTAATTTAGCTCTATACAACTCTGACTCTCTTTCCCTTGAGAGTTAACGTCTATTGAAAAGTGAATCCTGTCAGCCCTTCAGCTGACCTTGTTATAAGAATGTTTTTTGAATATCATGACCTCTGCAACCTAAGCTACTGATCAGCTTAAGTTGGTAGTGCATATTACTGGTTAAGGTTGCAAGTTTTCAGCTGAAAAAACTAGTGTTCTTTACTTTTTCCACTTTAGGTACATTAGGTTTTTAATTGAACCTAAGCTTTATTCCACTTGATATCCTTCTCAGCACTTTCTAAGGGCTGTGAAACAGGCAGTGTTCCTCCACAAAATGCTGTAAGGCTGAGGAACAACTTCTCAGCTCTAAGATGCTCACAAGTATGCTAAGAGGGCAGATTCCCAAGTCAGCTGAGAAGAAATAATATGTAAGGAAAGAGTAGACTACACTCAAGCATTGGTACTTCATCTTGCTGTATGTTAAAAATTCCCAATTAGCTATGACAAAACTGTGTACTTTTACAGACTTTTTTTTTCCTCAATTAACTGGGCTTTATTTAAATGTTGCAGTGTTACTATCAGAGTTAAAATCAGGGATATCTGAAAGCTGGATATATTTTAAGGGGGAGGGTAGTTGTACATGAGGTTGTAGATCTGAAATAGCACAGCTTTTTGGTACTGTGCTTTTGGTACTACTATCAGTCACATGTCATGGCATGTGACTGATACTGCTGTATATAGGAGCATGTAATGTATGCTACTCCAAGTTAATCAAGAGATTCTGTCTTAAATAGCTTATGATCTCCCACAGCTGAACAACAATACTATGCCTGCTCAAAACAAGCTTCCTAATGTATGTGGGAAATGTTCCATGGCTCTCACTACAATTCCAGCATGTTGTCTGTCTTGGTTTCTTAAACAGTAAGATCCTTACTCTGTAACTGTCTAGGAAGAAATATGTAACTCAGTTGTGTATACAGGCATGAAGTTCAGCCAGACTTTCTCTTCCTGCCTTCTTACACAAGACAGAGTTAAACATAGAGGTGCTATAGATTGCCTCTTCCCTCAAAAATTAGTTGATCCCAGCAAAAGTAAAATTAAGGGAAACAGCAGTTTAAATATGTGTTAATTAGCTCTGACATTTCACATATTAGAGCACTGCTGGTCACTTACTGAAACCCATATTTTCTTTTGTTACTGCAAGGGAAAATTCCAGTTTAGAAGAGATCGTTGAGAAGCAAGGAGATGTAATAGAGTATCTTCAGCGACACAATGCACTGCTCAGCAAGAGACTGTTGGCATTAACATCTCAGCAGATCAAAACTTAACAGCATTTGGAAAACTGCTGCTGGAGATCTAGAGGGGAACATGAAGTATGTAATATCCAGACTGATTTGTACAGATGTGACTCTTCTTCAGTCATCTTTCATGTTTTGAAATAGAAGTTAAGCTGGAAGGATAAGCTCTGCATACACCATGAACCTATTACAACTGGACATTCTGGCTCTCTTCAAATCATCAGTTCTGGAAAAAAGTTCTGCAGCTTCAAGGATTTTTAGTTCCTCATAAGTTAAAGTTGGACCTGAGTTAATGGTTTAACTTTGCCTAGTTGTTGCTATTATTTTGTACTGCTGTGTAACCCTTAAGCTTCAGGCTACCAAAGTATTTTATATTTCTGGAATACAAATTTGTTCACTAAAAAAATCTGACTTTCCAAGGGATGTATTTGCAGTTTCTATTGCTGAAGCTGAGATTAAATGTGTTGTGTCACTGGTTCCCTTTACTTGCAGGGATAGAGATGGTGTACTTTAGTCATCTGGTACAGATACTTGTTTTCAAGTCTTGTCTCCTTTTCTCCTTTGTCAAGAAAGTGGGGAAACTTGGCATCCAATTTAGGATTATAAAAAAGTGGAGGGTGCCCTAGAACTGCAAATCTCACTTATAAGTTTGTGGTACAAAACAATGCCATGATAAGCAATTGTTCAGAATTCTGGCTTTACAACTCTCAGAGGGATCCTCAGGGCTGATGACTATCCCATTACTAGGAGTTTGTGTTAGCTGGTAACAAGATTCCTGCTCTGCCAACTGAACTAACTACACAAAAATACTTGAGTGTAAGCTTTTCCATTGATCTAGTAACTAACTTGTGTTGAAGGCTTTTAAAGATGCTGTCAAAAATGCCTGTTACGTACTTGCTCTTTACTTTGGCCCTTCCAAAAAACATCAGCATCTTGATTCAACAGCTGAAATGGTGTATGTGGGGAAGTGGAAAACAGCAGAAGACAGGTCTTTTAGAAGTTGAAGAAACAAAAAATTTTGGTTTTAATTTATGGTGAATTAAGGCTGGTGAAAGAAACATTTTGTTCTGGTACTGTTTTGTCTACCAATGTAGACAAAGAATTATTTTAGAAGCCAATACCTCTGTGGGGATAGGGTAATCACTAATCAAAACAGGGAAGAAGACTCTCATGAGGAGTGGTCTTGTAGTTGAATATAAGAAAGGAAAATTAATGGGGCACATCTTTAGAAGTAACTAAATTGGTTAGTGTGCAACAAATATGGGGGTTGTCTCATTCAAAGAAAAAACAATAAATATTGGAAGTTTTACTGCTATCCAACACTAGACTGTTCTCCTTAACTGTTGTTTCTTCAAAATGCAGCCAGAATTTTATAGTATACCTGTAAGGAATAAAGTTATTTGTTTTTAGACCTCAGGTTTTGATGTGATTGTGTATGTCAATTTACATAATTTCTATGAAAAGCAGTAAAATGTGGCTGTGAAGTTCATGCACAATAAATGCAACCAAGGAAGAGTGTGAGTTCTGTTATTTCTAAGCTCATGTACATCTGCTTTCAACAGGCAGTCTATGCAGATTTTCTGTTATGCTGAAGTTCTCACAGCAGGGTTGGCACTTAAAATTAGCTGAACAAGGATAGCTGTGCACTTGTTTTGAAGCTTTAAATTTCGTTTTATTCTTTTTTTTGAGTATTTTTTTTCCATCATGCTTCAGACTTTCCCTGCTACTTGTGTTTCTTTCCAACAAAGAGAAATAGGCTGCATAGTGTAGCAGAACTGCTTTGCTGTGTTTTAAGGTCATAACTCAAATGTTCCTCCTCTCCTCTTTGACTGCTCAAGATAAAACTGGGATTAACCAGTAGTGTTGCTTTCTGTGGAACATGGTAGCTGGAAAGAAAATCAAGTGTGGCTTGCTGTGTGCAAAGCCACATGTACAAAAAATGTACATCTTCTGCCCTTTAATTGTTACCTTTCCTAAGTACACATGTGATAACAAATGATAACTTTTAACACCCACCCACCCTTTGCCCCGGCTTTATATCTTTATCATATTCCCAACTCTATCTTGTTCTCTTAGTATCTTTAAGCTTTTTCTTTGGGCAGGGTGGAGGCTTTTCACATTTGTGTGAGCTCCAACCAGAAGCTGGTAATCTTTAGTGCTTACCCTGAATGCTTGAACCTCGGGCCAGGGTAGAGCTACACTGAATTGTCAAGTAGGAGCTGCTGCTGGTCTGTGTCAGCCCCGAACCCCTTATCTGTGCCAGATGGTTCAAGGCCACCCTGGCTGGAGGCAGAAATACTCCCCAGCCCCCTGGGTTCTCCTGATGCTGTCTGCCTGGGTGCATTGCTGGTGCCATTGGCATTGCTGGGTACTGTGGGTCTGAGCGCACAGCCTCCTCCTGGTCATCACCTGCCTGTGGCTGAGCTCACCGCTCTACAGAAGGTGACTGCAGAGCTGCTCAGGGAGGCTGTGTGAAATCAGCTGCTTGAAATGCCACATGGAAGGAGCGAATGTCTGCTGCTGTGCAGGGGAGATGGAGCTCAGCTATGACCTTGCTGTGTCTGACATGCCACAGTGCTAAGTTGAGCAGTGAGTCCTACCTGTTCTGGTTATGCTGTATCCTGCTTATCAGACAGCTCTCTGCTGGCACCGGTTTGGGTGCAGGGGTGGCTAGTGCTGTCCATCCCCAGTGTTGCAGCCTGGGTTCCTGTCCCTGCAGTGTCAGCACCTGGTCAGGGGCTGGATTGCACTGCCTGAAGTGAAATCCCTAGTGTGCTGTGCACGCAGTGAGCACCGAAGCGTTGGGTCCAAGTTTCAGGGGGTAAAAACGTACTGCTTTGTGGGCACAGGGGTTTGCAGTGCTTTGCTAACCACCAACAGCCCTGCTCAGGTGAGGTGTGCCAGACCTGCAAACCTGTCACTGAACTGCTGAAGTGATGCTCTTTGTGTAACTGCAGCTGCTGAAATGAATCTGTATTTGCAGGCCTTGGTAAGATATACTGGATTGCAGCTGGGGCAGCAAGAAGGTAACAAAAATGAAGGAATGTTTCCTAACATGTTACAACTGTACCTTAAAATAAAAATTAAAATAATGTATTCTTTTATTTTATCCTGGGTTTTGTGATTCAATGTTACCCCAATAGCTTTTTGATTCTGTAGAAAACCAATACATATGTTTTTCAGGTTTGAGAAAAGAAGTATTTCATACCAGTTAAGGAATATATTTGGGGTTCTTGAAAAATGCTCACATCGTGGGATTTTAATAATTTCTAGCTGAAATGCTGAACTGTGCTAAATATGTTTTACACATAAAAGATGTGATTATCTCTTGTAAGTGTACTTCTTACATGAGGAAAAAACTCAGTATTTCTGTTTTGTCTTTCTGAATAGCTCATAGTGGATATTCTGTATAAACACATTATATTTCATTTTGCGAGGGAAATCACTGATTGTAAAAGATTTTAACAGGATTTTCCTGCTTTAAGGTTCTACACTAACATGCAGTTAAGCAGCCTTGCTCTGCTGGAAGTCATTCTTAATCTAAAAAAACAAAGTTTGCAGGAAGGACTGAAGAGACTTGGGCAGACAACAGTCTTAACAGGCAATTCAAGAGACGTGAAAAAGTACCTTGAGCTTTGGAATGAGTTTGGCTTTTAGGCATTCTAACCAAAAGCCATGTTGCCCTGTTTGTGCTGTTGGAGTGTTTCCTGCTTTGCACAGATATTTTGCAGCTGATCACTAGCAAGAAAGAAAAAGGCCATTGGAGTAGTGAGAGATCAGTCGGCTAATTGTACTTGTCTGATGATAGTCAAACACTTGGAACTTATTTGCCATACTAATGTTTCTCCCGATTGATGTCGATATAAATCTTATGTGACCCTTAGCAAAATTTGGCTTTCTGTAGACACTGAGATATTTATAGCATATGTATGTGGCGTAAGGGAAATATTTCCAGTCTTTATTCTCTTATAATTTCCTTTTTTCCATACTGGAAAGGGAAGAGGTGAATTGTTTATTATCCTTTGGGAACATGCTAAACTGCTGTTTCTCACCAAAGCCTTGCATTTACCTCCATTTCCTGCTGACCTGGTGTTACAGGACTTGATGAAATTAAGTCCTCTCAAATTAAATTTTCATTTTTCCCGTATAAAGACTATCTACAAGACAAGGAGTTAATTCAAAGTTTAAGAAATTCATGTTTTGCCTTTCAGAATTTGGGGTATTAATCTATCTTGGGATCGAGTCTTGTTAGATTGCATCCATGCAAACATCAATTCTGACTGAGTAGACAGCAATTTGTATTTGTGCAGGTATCCTGTAAGCATGCACTCGTAGATGCACAGAGCTCAGGCAGTTCCATGTCCAAATGCGTCATGTTTATAGATGGATTCACACTGTTATCATGCAAAGCTGTTTTTACCATGAGCCTTATGTTATGCACATCAAATGAAAATGGATAGTTTCAACAAAGTCGAATGTAAATCTGACTTTAATCAGAATTTTGCATTTTTAGAAAGACAGAAAATGTCAGAAAAATTTTTCAATTATTAACTAAGCTTTGTGTCAGAAAATGAGTAAAAAAATTTTACACACTGCATCTATATGAATCCATAGCAAAAGTAAGAAAGTTCTCCATTTTCTTTAGATGCATTGACTTTGATAGCTGAAGAATACAGACTTTGAGGAATGTACAAAGTTTATTTCAAATGACAAATTATTTGAAATGCATACTATCTTTTTACAAAATATACAAGCAACCAGCTAGTTGATAAACATATTTATCAAAGATCACAATCAATGCCTCTTTCAAAGCAGATTTTATGGTATCAGCATGTCTTTAAGCAACAGACATTTAGAATAATTTTGTAGACTGACAACAGGATTCCTAGGGCACTTTTATTTTTACTTCTATGAAGGAACATGCATATATAGCTTTCTGATAGATACATTATGTTTTTCTTATGATTTTATCAAAGTCAATTGAATAATTATGGTTATATAAAATATCCAGTGTCACAATAGATCCATACACTCATTTATAAGACATAACTGTTAAATAGCTACTCTTCACTTTTCTTGCTTTCCCACACTCTTTACCTGTACTTCTAAACAGAGATAGCCAAGGATACATATCAAAGCCAAGTTAAATAAATAATTTTTAAAAATATATATAAGTGGTAGAAAGCCTCTTTGGGAAACTGCTTTTTTTTTTTTGAGACTCCAAAGGTTTACCTGCAGGACTGCTTGTTGGTTTAGATAAGTTTGACCATCTTTTTATGATGGTTTTACACGACTCCAGAACAGGGTCTGATGTTAATTTTTTTTCATAGACAGAGGAATTTGAAAACTCTTGTTAAGCTCTGACAGTATTAATTCAATTAAGATTTCAAGTTCTTAGAGATAAAGGATAACATATAGACACCGATTAGAAACAGAAAGTTTCAACTATCCAGTTTTTTTTGTTGCTGTTCTTCCATTTATTAGAAACTATGTGTTGTAAGAAAAAAATGTAATACTGGATTTTAACCATGACACTTCTGATCTTTGATCATATTTACACATTTTATAAAAAATGCTGACATTTCAAGTCTAATGCAATGACTTAAAAATCCGGGTATGTTTTACTTTCAGGTTTCTTTTAGTTGTGCTAATGAAAGGGCCACCATGTTTTCCTTTACATTTAGGTATGTAATTTCTGCTGATAAAAAAGACAGATGTGAAGCATGTATCTTTAAGAACAAAACTCTAACCAAGCTCAATGTATTCTTGACCTCCAGTGCTGAAAAGGACAGCCTGTTTTCTGTTTGAAGTCCTCATTCATTGTAGTGCCACGTTCAAATATCCCATTCATTTAAATTACAGGAATAGAGTGCTACGCAACACTCAGGCTGACCAAACAAAGGTTCCTTTTCAATGGTCTATTTTTATGCTCTATTTATAATACTGTAGCAGGTTTTTTAGGAAACTACTATTAAGCAAATAGCTCTGTAGTACTGAATTTAAGTGTGTTTTAACTGTCTGGTTTGGCAGCCCCGTTTAAGAAAACAAATGATAGGCTTTGCAGTAACAGCTCATTAGACAGGAGGATGGGCTTGACCTTAAGGCCTGGCTTGAGAGATCTGAGTTATCAGTTTTGCATGACCCTTGGCTAATCTCTTATCTCTGTGTGCTTAAATTCTCTATCTATAGAATGAGGGATAACAGTCTCTGCTTTCTTATATTGTAAACTCTTACTATGCTTACTATACATGGAGCCAGTAGGACCACTAGTGTGGTCCTGACTTTGGTACAATTGCAATAATGCATTCTATGTTATTATTAAGGTAATTCCATAAAGATGTAATGTTAAATGTTAAAACACATATGTATATATTATTAATATATAAAAGTATAAACAAAAAATGGACTTTCACAGTTGTGTGCTGGAGTGGAATCTGATACTACATTGCCCTATGCACAGCCTGAGCTGAGTAGTCAACTGCACATCCAATTTCACTTAGTCTGAGCAATATATGCCCTTGGACAGATCCTCCCTTCTTACTGCCACTAGAAATCCAGCTCAGGTACCTGATGTTTGATTTGATCTACAACTTTCACTAGTCATTATGAAAGCCAAATAATTTACAGGGAATTATTCAACCAGGTAAGTTCATGTACATCCTCCATCACCACCCTTCCCCTACCACCACTTCCTAGGGTGTGAGACAGGGGTCTTTCTCCCAGGTCCAGCAGAATGTGACAGACAGGACTTCTGAAGATGTGACTGTGGTGGCTGTCAGGTCAGCTGTTGTTGATCTGGACATTTGACTAACAACTTCTCTATTGGTTTAACTGTTGCTTCTTTAAAACACTGAAAAGTCCAATACAAAGTTGCTGGGGGAAAAAAGGAAAAAGGAGAGAAATAGCCATTAATGAGAGGTCTAGTAGAATAAATTAGTCTCACACAAAACAGAATACATTGTTTATGAACCACATGGATGAAATTTGAAGTAATGTTTTTTTAATTTGGAAATTTCAGCTACAAAGTTTGAGAAAAAAAGACAAAAGCAAGAAAGCTGCCAATATAAAATTTTCTTCAATTTTTTTTTGTCCTGTGTTTTGCCTATACAACTGATGAAAAATCAAATTCAATCCTCTCCTCATTTCAAATGTTGTGAGAGGCTGCTGTGCTCATTTTAGTTTCCAACCACCAGTTGAATTTCAGGCTTAAGGGTGCATCCTGTTTGCATCTGCAAATGGCTTTATCCATATGTACAACTCCACCGAGATCAATAAGATTACTCATGTGAGTCAAGTTACCCAGGCATGTAAATATTTGCTGAATTCGGACTAAAACTGGAAGGGAATGTAAATGTCGGTGGTAAATCCTACTTAAGATAAAGGGTAGCACCCACAATGACTGCAGTTAAGAGAGTTAGTTCAGGTGCCTGTCTCCCCTTACTCCCTAGCTGAGGTATACTGAATTCTAAACAGCTTTAAAAAGCAGAAGCATCTTCAGCCAAATCCCTACAACATGTATTATGAATTAGTAAATTTTGTTTGGTCCTTGACTTTTGTTACAAGAAATCAGGTCCCAAAAGAAAAGGAGATAACATTGAAAATACCTTTTATCTTGATATTCCGTGGGGAAAGGAATTCCAGTGTAAATGCACATGTATAATGCAGCTACTGCAGTCTCAAGCAAAATGCATTCATTATATGAGGCTTCAGAGCACATTAGAGAAAATGTAGATGCTTTCTGCACAAACAATCTGCAGGTATGGATGCTGAATGGGAGGAAAGTGGGTTAAATTTACTCTTCTTAGGAACTGAAGCAAATAATTCAGCATTGATTTAAGAAGTCACTGGGCCTAAATTCCTCAGTCCCTCTGTCCATTCATTCTCTGCCTGCTGAGTGAATTGATCCAATTGCTTATCTTTCTAGGTTTATGCTTAAACTGATGGTGGAATCTCATTTAACCTGCCTCTAGTTTAAATGTAGCAGTGAAACATGGCATTCAGTAGTAAAGCATCCTTCTGGCATGTCCTTCTTTCTACTGGCAGCTCAATTCTGCCACTCAGTATGCAGCCCATCTGAGATTAAATTTAAGATATGGTAATCTTTTTTTCAACCACACAAACTTGCCAGTTTACCATCCCATATGCACATTCCACGAGTTTATAGGCCAGCACTATAGAGTGGAATGGTACCCTTTGCATGGCTGTTTGGGGAGTGGTTTAGGCTCTTTTCACCAAGGCAGTTTATGCATTGACAAGATTCTTGGTATAGGGTTGTTAAAAGTTTGACTTTAGTCTCCTTTTCATTGTTGACCACTTAGTAAATCGGAACATCTTGGCTCCGCAGAGTGCAGATTCTGCCACCATTTATTTAGGATGCTGTCATGCCTGGGGCTACAACATTATTTTAATATAGAATGACTTTAAAAGATGCAAAACTACTGACTGCATGTTTTATTCATTCTTAAATTGCAAGAGCGCTAGGCTTCCTTTTGATGCGTACCCTATTAGCATATGCTACCTGTGTGCTTCTGCAGTCACTTAGTATTTGAATGTATATGCCCTCATCAGCTATAAAGCATTAATGTTTTGCACTTGTATAGCCTTTCATCCACGGAGCTAAAAGTCTTGCTGACAATGATTAAGAATTACAGTCCCCTTTGAAGTGGGTGAATGCCACTACCTTCATGTTACGGTAGGCACAGTGAGGCGACACAGTGAGGCGACTTCGCCCTGCCTCCAACACGCGGGAAGTGTCAGTGCCCGCAGCATCCTCTGCGAGCGCCGCTTCGTCCAGCCTTTACGCTAATGACCCTCTCTGCCCCGCAGCTTTGCCAACAGCCTCGGAGGGCAGCGTTCGGCGCCTTTAGCGGGCTGGGTTGTTTTTCACCCTGCATCACGAAGGCATTTGGCGGGGGATTGGCCTGGAAGGGGGAGAATGCGGCAGCGGCCGGGCGCACCGGCTTTGGACCGTCCCGCCGTGCGCAGCTCCCAAGCCCCGTTCCCAAGCCTAACGAGGGCAGCCCGGGTGCAGTCATGCCTGCGGCTTGGCTCGCTCCCTCCCATGTCCCGCACAGCGCTCGGCAAGGCGGGTGTGAATTGCGAGAGGCGCGGATTTACCTGGATTGCTCGGCCAGGGCTCAGGGGAAAGGCACGCGGGAGTGGAGCGGCATGCAGCGCCGGTGGGAGCAGCCGTGCCGGTGCAGCTTCCTGCGCAGGGCCAGGTTGGCTGCGGAGAGAGGGAAGGAGGGAGGGAGGGAGAGAAGCGGGCCGTGAGGGATCCCCCGGCAGTGCCCGGCAGTGGCGGCCCGGGGCTGCCGGTGCTGCTCTCCCCGCGACGGGGCCACCGGTACCCGTGGCCGTGCCCTCCCGTGCCGCCGGTGCTTCCCGGGAGCTAGTCTGCAGCAGTTGCCCACCTTGGGTCCCCATCTGTCCCTGTTTCCCCCTCCACCTCCCAGAAGTTCTCTTGGGCTAGGCGAAGCATCCTCTCCCGCTGCCGCTACAAGCAGGGATGAAGCGCACAGAGGATGCGCCAGGTCCAAACTCGTCCCGGAGGTCCCAAACCGCGTGCTGGACGCCACCGGGCAAACACGCCGGAGGTGCCCGCGGCAAGCACGAACCCCAGGCTCCCCCCCGGCACAAGCATCACGCTGAGGCATCGCCTACCGGGCCGCTGTCCGTAGGCTGGGAGGAGGCTCGCCAGGAGCACAAACGCGATCCAGAGGAGCAGCTGGAGTCTCATGTCTGCGGCGAAGGCGGAGGCGCGCTCCGGGCTGTGTGTCGGTGTGTTTGGGCGAGGAAATGCACGCCCGGGGGGCAGCGAGGGCCGGCAGCGCCCGCAGCCCCTGGCCGCTCACATGCCAGGGCCAAGAGGGGAGCCTGAGCCAGCCGCCTCCACCGGCGGGGTTAATGATCAGGCAGGGCCAAGGTTCCTGGGCTGCTCTGCGGGCTGGGCCTCCCTCTCTCCCCTTCTCCCCTTCTGTCTCTCTATTTCTGTCACTCCCCCTTATTTTCCATAAGCAAACAACGCAGGAATGAAAAGCCCGTGTAAACAGCAGCTCCTGTCAATGCGCCGGGCCAAGGAGCCTCTCGAACAATGCGGCCACTTCACTTTAAATTCAACCCGGCCGGGAAAAAAACATATGTAAAACAAGCCCCGATGTTCCCTCCCCCATTTGCAACTGTTTAAACTTTGCATTGCCCATATTGGTCCCACATGCAGACACCAATGGCAGGGGCAGGAAGTGCCCCCCCGACCTTTGTTCCCTCCCGAAAGCGGGGGCAGGGAAGCCCCCAAGCATGGCCCTTGTCCCAGCTCAAATGCTTTCTCTCTTCTCTGAACTAGCTGCGAAGCTGTGGCTATTCAAAGTGAAACTGGCAGTAGTTAAGGCTAATGGGTGTCTTTTGTACCGTCCACTGTTTTTAAAGGGTCAGAATATTCAGGAATTAATTTGTGAGCTTTTTTACCGCGCAGAGTGAAATAGATATATCTGTTCCAGCAGCGCCAGTTTGAGGGCAGCAGTTTTGGATGGGACATCCATTTGCATAACCCACCTGTACATTGCATTATGTTTATCCTTGATTATGATGAGAGGTCACTTTAACAAACTACGCTGAAAACGGCTGGTGCACTTACCCAAGCCTGAAGAGAAGGAGGGCAAAACCTGAGGGGTGTGGGAGCAGCACTGATGGCTTTGAAAACCAGTGAATTACTGGCATCAGTTGAGATTCGGCTGGTCCTTCTCTTTTTTCCAACCTGCTGGTTTCTTGTGATGCAATAGTACCTAGTTATTTGGAAAAAAATATAAAATTTGTTCCTTTTTGGGAGAAGTTTCTGTTTTAAAACATGTGGGAAAGAGTACCTTTCTATATAGGTTAAATACTACTATTATTACTAGGCAATTATAATTGAAAATTGGATGAAGTCTTTATTTCCTTGTTTGCTAAAAGAGTGGAATATATAGTTGTTGGTTTGCTGGGATTTTTTGGTTGGTTTGTTGTTGCTTCTGTTGTTTTGAGGTTTTTTTGTTTTGTTCAGTTGCCCACGTATTGTGTTCCCTTATTGAGAGCTTTCCCATTTTCTTTAAAAACCTATTTAACTCAATAGTGCACCCTAGTCCCTCCTCATAGAGTCATACATCATTACTGGGTTACTTAATTTGTGTTGGTAGAGTATGCCCATATAAATTAAAAGACAAGTTGCAGCTTGAATATATGGAGGGAATGGTTACTAAATGTTGTTTTTAAATGATACAAAGACTGCTGAGGAAGGTGTTTCAGACAAAACAGTAACAAAGGAAATCCTCTGCTGGTTGATCAGATTGGTCTGTCATAACCAGGAGATGCTTCCGAGTGTTCTTCTTCACAGCTTGGTTGTCATTAAATTTTCTCTTTGTGATTTCTGGCCTTTAAACTGAACTTTTGTTTAATATTATTGCTGCCAGCTCAGCTGAAATCAGGGTTCCATGGTGCCAGTGACAGAATTTTCTTAAGGAGAATGTAATTTCAAATATAAATGTGGTGAAGCAGGAGAGGAGTGCTGTGGCCAGATCACTCACAGAGCATGTAACAGAACCAGGGTCACATCCTCAATATCCTAGATGCTGTTCTGGCTCCACTAGGACACATTTAGGGATGTGTTCTCTTGCTCCCCATGAATGAGAACACGCTGGACACCTCATTCATACAGCCCTGCAAATGATGATCACTTTCATTCAGCAGCTAAGGTTCAGGCTCATAACCTTAAAGTGGAAAGTAGTATAGACTTCAAAGTGATAGGGACTCTGCAAAAAGCTAAAAGGCAGAAAGAATGCATAGACTATTGCCAGTCCCTCGGGCTATCTAGGCCTCTTCTGCACCTGAATGTGAAGTTTACAGACATTCTGAGGAGACATTAAATTTAAGGGAATTGAATAAGTTGCAATAATTAAGAGCAATATTTATCTCTCTCTCTTTTTTTTTTTTTAGTTTTGTTTACTATGAGCTGTTACTTCCCCTGTTAATTCTTGTGCAAAAGTTTACAAAGGTTTATTTGTCTAATAAAATCCAAGTCACTAAAACATGAGCATGACAGAGTTATTGTAATTTTCCTGTAAGATACAGTAATAATTCTATGCTTCTCCACCGAAGAAATTTCTAATATGTAATGCAGCCCCACTCTAGAATTTATAGTTCTTTTGCAAGCAGCTTTCCTTCAGGTACTTACTTTCATGTGGCACAGTGCTGCTTGAAATTAGGCAAATAACAACTAGGTAGAATGTGGTGATGTAATAGTTCTGCATTTTTTGCAGTGTTTGCTGCTGGGTTTTGTGTTGGCTTAAGAGGAAAGGGAATGTAAAGTGCATAGGAAAGCTGGAGGTCTGTAGATAATGCTTTATGAGCTAGAAGAATTGGTTCTTTGAATCAAAAGCTTTCCTTCTCTTCTAATCTGAAAGGAACATAATACAGGAGTGATTATTTCAGCATTTATTACCTATCTCATTGCTACTTCTCCAACAGACACTCTCTTCCCTACTTCATCCTTCATAGGATCAAATAGTCGAATTATCAGTTTATGTCCAGAAAGTGAAAAAAATAGTTAACATATTGGAGAAATAATTTTGAGAGTTTTGAAAAGGTATATTAAGGACTGTCTTTCCTGAATAACAAATGTTAACTGTAAGTAACACATGACATTATCTTTTGCTTAACACATTTCAGTAAGTTCTGTATCACTTCACTGGTTATAAACTGTTCTGTGTGACATTTTCAGCAGAGTGACTGCTACAGTCTTCTTATTTGGGGAAAAAATAATTCGAAATCACTGTGCCATTTCTAATAATAAAATTGGAAGAAATAAGGGAAAAGTGACTGAGGGAATATCAAATTATTTTGGCACATACAGAAAAATAAAAATTACCTTGATAAATGAAAGAGCAAGTCCCTGGAAGAACAAAAGAGGAAATAATGTGAGGAAGCAGTAAAATTCACAGTATTAAGAAATTGAATAGGCAGAGTTGGATGATAACAACAGGAGAAAAAGGTAATAGGGCACTTCCTAGTGTGGAGTAAAAGATAAGTTAGCATCCCCTATTGGGCTGCTAGTCAGAAATGGAATCCTACCTTTGGTTTGAAGGCCAGCACATAACTATAAACTCTAGTGTTACTATTTGAATAGTAACACTATTCAAATAGTGTTACTATTTGAAAACAGCTTTCAAATGCTATCAGTATAAAATGTTAAGTGAAGCTTCTAAAGTACAGGAATTAATTGTTGTATATGGCAATGCTGGTTTCAATCCCAGCATCTCAGATACCCTCTTGGAATAATAGCTCTTCCCCTCTTAGAAGCCTCTAAAAATACATGGATCATAGTGGATCTCTGCTGTTCCATAAGAAGACATGCTGAATGCTCAGCAGTGATAGTAACTGATAATAAGTGAAAATGCTTGTTTATTTTGGCTTGAAACTGTCAGATAAGATATAAAATCAGAGTTTCTAATCAGATTTTCTAACTTTGTTTTCCCCCAGATTAATCAATCCTGCTGATCCAGAGGAATTATTTCACTAACCAAACAAGATCTGGGATAAAAACATTTATGTCAAAAGAATTTGGTGAAGCACATCTTTGAGTCCAATTGCAAATGTCATTAGGGAAAGTTCTCAGCTTTTCCTTGTTAATTTCTATTACATTGCAAGATGGTAGGTGGGCTGTGCAACAAATGAAATGAAAAAAAAAGCAAAAAAGATCATGTGAGTTGCCGCTTGAAAGGAAGAATTTGGCCAAGAAATGCTCAAAGGGATAAATTTTGAAATGTTTTTTAGGTGTCTGTGATTTCTTTTTTTCACCACAAATTTCACTGGGATTATTATCTCATGGTTTTATAGGGACTATGTGTCTGCCACGAATATAAAAGAAGTTTTTCCTTCAGCCCACGGTACAGCACCAGATGCCAAATATAATGTTTGCCTTCTTCATTGACTATAATCATGAAGACTGCTTTTTCTAGACAAAACTCATTAGCTCAAAAATTATGATTTCAGGAGAAAATAATGCACTCTCTGTCCTGATTTTTATCTGTGCTTGGAAATGAAAACCTACCCAGAAACGAAACTCTATCCCTCCTGTTTGCCATTCTATGCATTTTCTGGAGATAAAAATTGTCCACTTCCCTGCCTATTAGTGCTCAGCTGCCTTTCCTGCCTGGGGGAGACAGTGCTCCGGAAGCAAATGGCAGTCAGCAAGCAGAAGGAATGTGCACTGGTAACCTGACACTGGAGACAGATGTGCTCAAGGAAAGGAAATGGGGATGGCTCATACTAGCCTAAACCTTGTACAATTTTTTTTTTTTAATGTCTTCTATGTGTGTTGCGGAGATGCACAATCTAGAAAATACATTTTCTTTTATTTTGAGCTGGGAGGAAAGTATTCTGTGTTCATGCCATCATTTCCAGCCTCTTACTACAGTACAAATCATAATTATAATTGTTAAAATAATAATGGAAAGGTTAAACATCCTCTGGTAGATTTAGTCTGTCTTACTTCTGTGACCCTACAATCTGTAGAGTTGATTTTATGTAATACAATGAAATACCAGCCCTGCACTTGAATAATTGTAAATTATGAATTCTCTCCTAGACCAAAGACAATTTCATCAGTTACATATGCAACCGTATGATGAATTTTCCTTTTTACTGAAGGAAAATACGTTTACATGGGCTTGAAGGTGCACTTAAGTTTCTCTTCTGTTCCATCCCTTAGAAGTAAAATTAGATTCTAAGATTAATCTAGGAAATACATACACATATTTCTTTTTAGTAGGAAAACAAAGAGGTCAACTCTGGAGCAGCAGTGCCTGTGATCCCCACCAGTGCAACTGCATGTTCCATTTCAGGGAACCCATTGGGGGTCAGATTCTTCTCTGGCACTGGTCATAATTTCAGAGCTTTTTTAATTTAAAGAGTCATTTACCTTGTCTTGAATAAATGATGTTCAAGAAAAATCCCACAATTCTTGCAAAGCACAAGTTTCCGTAATTAATTTTTATTTGCTGGTTAACTTTCAAATATGTGACCCCCTTACATATCCAGACCCTTTATGCCCTAGGTTTCTGCAGGGAAAGTATTTTTAAAAGTATCTTTTTTGTGTTATAAAGAAAACTGTCATATGTTATAACATAAATAAGGCAAACATATTTGTACCTTTCTGCTGCAGCTTTAACATACATATTTAGGAAAGAGAGGTGCTTACTGCAGTATTTAATATTGAAGCTACTGTTTATATTTACTGAGGAAATCTCAGGAAAGAAATACAGATGTATTTTTGTCCTAATCTCCAAGTTTTAGAGCTTCACATGCAGTTGGAAAATTATTAGTCTTACCTAAATCTATCCATTTAGTTGTATAAATTCCTGTAAGCTTTTCAGACAGAAAGAGTTAACTTCCTGGAGATAATTTTCTACATAACCAATCTTCTGTTTTGGATTTGGGCAGCCACTAGCCACAGTAAAATTTTAATGCAGGAGGCGTTAGGACAGGCTTGGCAGATTTCTGTAGAGATTGGCTGAGTGATTACTTGAAAGAGAATTTCAAATTAACCTCCAGCTCTTTGCATATTTATACTTTTGACTTCAGGTAGTAAATTTGGTTTGCAGCTTCAGTAGATCCTTTTTTCTATGTTGCTTGCATGTTACCATTAGGGATATGGTGTCGCATGAAGCAGCTCTGTAGCAAGAGTACAAGTTCCCATCAGGGAGTCTGGTGTGATGTAATGTTTCAGTATTCCAAATAGTTGTCACCATTAATATTAACCCTCTGCAAGCCTGGTTACTATCTTGCAACAAGGTGAAACGTGTGCTTTATGTAAGGGTTTTCTGTAGAGGTTTTGGACCTGTTTAGTACAAGTTTTGAACTTTGGCTTCTGGCAGGAAGATTGCAGTGCTGCCTTGCTCTTCATCAACTTCTGGGCTGTGATACTGCCTTTACAGTGTTTCCTATCTGAATTATTTCTTTATCTGCTGTGATCAGGAAGGTCAGCCTTGCTGTGGCCAGCACAGCTGGTGAGAAGTACAAAGCAGAGAAGGTATCTATGATTTCTCCACTGTTCTGACATTAGACAAGCTGAAAAGAAGGAATTGCAAGCTTACATTCAAATAAAATGTATCAACACAAGAAAAGGAATGGAGGCAAGAAAGTCAAGCTTATACTTAGGGAAATGGTGGATTTCTCATTTCATTCCTATGTTTTTTCTCCACTGACTGCTGTGTGGGAAAGGCAAATGTTTTCTGGTTGCATTATATATAGTTTTGTTTATTTGGAAAGTTTTGTGGTGTTTACTCTTAGTTAGGATAACAGCATCTACGTGATAACTAGCCTTTTTCCTAGCTGTTCTAGATGTTGTATGCTTCTAACTAATAGCAGATTTTTCAAGGTATAAGCTTTACATTGTAGACTTGTGAGAACTTTCTATGCCAGCACCTTTTTTTAATTACATACACTGGATGACTGAGGAACATGTTGAGGTAACAAAGTCTGCCCCACTGAACAGATTGCCTTGGAGAAGCTCTCAGTGTTTTAACTGCTGCACTTGCTGGGTGACTCCTGTGATCAGGGCTTGCTGTGGACCTCACACACTAATGATCTTACCATTTCTCCCTCTGTTGAAGCTGCACTGATAGGAAAAGTGGGAAATTTTGAGGAAAAAAGGCTACTACAAGACAGAGCACTGTAATCTGTCATCCCCTTCTAATCCAATAAGGTGATTACTGGCTGTACAACACTTAAAGCTGTAGCAAAAAAGTTCCTGTCTTTTTTTTTTTCTTTCTCTATCAATGGAAAGACCAATGATCAAATTATCAGGGATGATGCAGTGAAAATATTTGCAAAGCCTGATAGCATGTACAGGATACAGAGAAAGAATACACTATAGAAGCTGAAGAAGCTAAGCATTGGTCTTACTTCTGCAATATGCATATATATTAAATAATAATCATGTCTATAATGAATAAAAGGCACAAAGCAAAGCTCAAAGTGAATTTTGTTGATCTCAGTATTTACCACAAGAATTATTTTGTTAAACCCTCGAAGAAGATCTTGAGACTCCAAACTCCTCAAAGTTTTGTAATGGATATCATACTCCCTCAAAAATAGTTGAATCCAGGAAACAAAACAGCAGCTCAAACCATCTGAGCCCAACCCTCAGACAAAATACATGCTTCATGGAAGAGAGAGAGGTTACCTTAGGTTATGTGCATAACTTAGCTGTTGTCAGGAGGTGCAGTTCATGAGATGTGTTGCATCACTGCTTTAGAAACCCTCAGTTGAAATTGGCAGTGTTTTTATTTGCTTTTGAGGCTAGTAAATATTTTCAGCTTGCAAATTTCTACAAAATAGTAATAAATGCCTGTTACCAGAGATGCTGATTAAGTTTGCTTTTGAAATGTGCTATTTTACAAAATATGTTTTCCTGTCTTCATTCAACTTATATCTCATTGCAGCATTTGACTTTGTTAAAAACACAAAGATAATATTATTCTAGATGTAGAAGTGAAAATCCTAATATATCAGGTCTGTAAAATTTGATGCATTTTGAAGAGTTGTTCTGTTAGGTAAGAATTGCTTCTGTGTGGTTGTGTATCCCAGTCGTAAACTGCCATATTTCTTTATCCTGGACACATGTTTACTTACAGGGTAATAAATCCTATTTTCTGTTCAGTTCAAACTTGCTTTTTATTAATGTGAAAGCTTGGTGTGCAGTTATGCTCAATAATAGTGTAATGGAATTTATTCCAAAATTATAACCTCATATTGCAAAAATTTACACACTCAATGAACTTTCATGCATCAAATCAAATTAAATCAAGAGAAAACCTTTTCAAAATGGAGGCAAGTGAGTTCTTGCAATTTTTGGACCAGTGCTGCTAACATGCCCATTCCATATTTGGGTCATAGACAGCTAGGACCATTTGCATTAGATTTCAGATAAGATATAATGAGATATGAGTACAGTGCATCCTAGAATGCATCCTAGAAAATTTGTTGATCAACAAACTTAGGCTTTTGTTCTTCAAGCTGATACCATAAATAGGTGTAGAATATCAAGGAATAACTAGCAATTTCCTCAAATTTCTTAGCTATGTAACTTTAATTAATGTTCAATTAATTTTAGCTTTGTGGACTGATAATGCATAGCTTAAGTTCAAATTGTGTTGCTAAGTTGTGATAGATTGTTAAAGATGATAATCTCATTTGTTTTCCACTTTTATACACATGATGTTTTCTCCCAAAAAATAAACTTGCCTGAAATGCTGTTTCTAGTACTCATGAAAACAGCTGTGCATTGTATAAATATTTTCAAGGAGAGCTCTGTGTTGAAAATAAGTTGAAATTGAAAGTAATCACAGAAGCATGTCCCACTGGAGGCTGACTTTTGGTGTGCCTTTGAAAACTTGCCTTCATATTTAGATGTTTTTGTGTATATGTATGCTTACCACAGCTACTTTTTTGCTTCTCTTGGGTTTTTTCTCTTTGTTTGTTTGTTTTGATGGGGTTTTTGTTTTTTTGTTTGCTGTTTTTTATTTGTGTTTTTTTGTTTGTTTGAGTTTTTGGTGTGTTTTGTTTGGTTGGTTGGTTTTGGTTTTATGTTTTTTTTTGTTTTGTTTTTAATGAGCCAGTAAGGTGAGTAGTAGATTATTAGCACTGGGCTTAGAGGATACAGTTGGAGCCAAAGTGATTTGTACCATTGTAGCTGAATAAATTGCCTTAATGGTTTTCCAGCGTGATATGTGCAGGATGAAAAAATCATGCCATGAATGTCTTGGTTTAAGTATATATTGTGATGCTGATAGGTAGGAAACCACAGTTTTTCATTCTCACAAAATACGGAGATCAGAAAGATTCCTTTGGCCAGACCATAGTCCTTCCCAGCACAGTAGCATGAGGTAGCTGTGCAGTGTCCTGGCTGTCAGAGCTGTGTGGGGCTGCTTTAGCCCCTGTGATACCTAATTTTAGGTTTAGCAGTGTTTAAAAGCCTCCAGGGATCTGTCATGATAACAGACAGGTATTGATGGGTAGATAGAGCCTAGGCTTGTTCCTGTCAAGGAGTTTGAGTGAGCAGTGCAGGGGCAGAGGCAGCTGTTGGTAGCTTTGTGATTCCAGTGAATCTGGTGTGAGTCCCCAGATACCTCACAGGGGCTTAGTAAATTCTCCTTCTCCCCCTTGCCACCCTTATGTTGTCGCACAGCTACATGGCCACCGCAGCAAAGGGCCACTGAATATGGAATCACACAGTGTCATCTTTGCGAAGTTTCTTTACAGAACTTTGGGCTTGGCTTCAAGGTGGCTGCAATTGCTTCCAGTATTTTTGTTTCCCTTTTACAGCTTTTGCAGTGAAGGAAAGAAACCTGAAATGTTTGCACATTTATCTCATGGTCTGCGTACAGAGGCACTCATAGACTTGCTCCTTATCTACAGTAGATTTTGGTGAGACCCAATGGTGAAACTGTGGGGAGATCTTGGCACTCCACTATCCTGTGTTTGGGTCTTCTGCAGGGATTCAGGTCTGCCCATCTGAGTCTTCATGGATGGAGTGTGGGGGGCACTGGGCTCTCTCTGTGAGTGCTGCACTGCCCATGACACAGGCAATGTCTCTTGTCTCCCTAGTGGCTTTGAGCTAAAGTGGCCACAGATGCATGCTACCACTGTTCAGGCATCTCATGCAGCCTTTTCCTAGTTGTCTTCACTCTTGGGAAGGGTCAGGATGGAGAATACCATCTGAATACTTAGGTTTTGTGCCAGCAGCGTTTTGCTTCTTCTGTCTTTCCTGAGAGGCCCTTTGGTTTTCTGTCTGTGGCGTGGTGGTTGTACAGTTTTCATGAGGTATGGGAAGGGTACTGTGGCCTGAAGATTGGGAGCAGCTGAGAACAGGCTACAAGCTCCACAGCGTGTTCTGGCAGACAGAAAATGTCCTGTGGGCTGTAGCCTGGATAACTTGCAGATGGTATTTCAACTGGAAATCCCAATAAAGAATGGATTTATAGAATGAGCCTCTTCACAAGACTCTTATCACTGCAGGGGTTTACCCATAGCAGGTTTAGATGTGGTAGTTCAGGTAACCATAGCAGCATAACAGTGAAATAACCATGCTCCTGAGTGTTTGCTCATGTCCTCTGATGAGTTTACAACTGTTCATAGGGCCATGCTGCCATGGTGACAGGGGTAGCCTTCCTGAGCTAACTGATTTAAGGCCATTGTTCAACTGGTATTCATTTCAGCTTGAAAACCCAAAATTAAATGCCATGTACTTATAGAAATAAATAAATAATGTGAGGAGTATCTATATTAAGTGAGGAGTATCTATATTAAGGTATTAGTTTAAGTGCATTCACTTGAAGGTCAGCAGCTACATCTGCTGTCCGTCACTGGCATGTAGCAAAATAAATAGACCATGATCTACTCTTGTATGATACTTCATGTTCCTTGACACCAACAGCAGGGTTTCATGGTTCTGAATACTTACAATACAGTGCTAGACATATAAAAACTGTTTCAGAATTCAAACAGAAATTGACTGCAGTCACCTTTGGAAAGCACCAACAAACTTGCTATGCCTTGTCCTGTTTTTCAAAGGATTAATGTGTATTACCTTTATCATGGTATAATCCCAGATGGCCACTAAGCCCCATACCAGAGCTCACTCACACTCCCCTGGTGGGATGGAGGGAAGGATCAGAAGAGTGAAAGTGAAAGAATTCATAGTTTGAGATAAAGATGGTTGAGGTAAAGCAAAAGCTGGGCAAGCAGGAAAAGCAAAACAAGGAATTAATTCACCATGGACAGGCAGATGTTCAGTCCCAGGAAAGCTGAGTTCTGTCACACATAATGGTTATGTGGGGATACAAACACCATCACTCCAAATGCCCCTCCTGCCCTTCTTCTTCCCTTAGCTGTATGTGCTGAGCATGATGCCATATGGTCTGGAATATCCCTCTGTTTAGTGGGGGTCAGCTGTCCCTACTCTGTCCCCTCTCAACTCCTTGAGCACCCCCATCCTCCTCGCTGGTGGGGAAGGGTGAAGGGCAGAAAGGGTCTTGGATCTCTGCAAGCCCTGGTCAGGATTAACAAAAACATCCCTGAATCATCAACACTGTTTTCTGCACAAATCTAAACCACAGCCCTATACCAGCTGCTGTGAAGAAAAATTCTACCCCAGCCCAAACTTTTATTTGATCCTCTACAGCAACAGATTTGGTTAACAGTTTTATAGATACAGAAAATACTGTATCATTTTCTCAGTGTGTATCCGTAATAATCTCAGGTAATGGTAAGCTAAGGTAACCTTTATACTGCAAATATATTTTTTCCTGTTTGGCTTCTATAAGAAGACCTGGGAAGAATCCAAATAAAAATTCAAGGTTTATTAAACTCTAAATTCAGCTTAAATTACTTGTAATGTCATATTTATGAAACTGTGACTATATTTTTTATATTGAATTTTTGTAAATATTTTAAATCTATCTTAGGTTTTTACAGCTGTCTTCTTGAAATACATTATTTTCAGGGTTTGTTGCAGTTGTTACACATTAACTTACAGTGCGCTAACAGCTAAGTAAATGTTTGGCAACTGATCAGAAGCCCCAAATGAGGTCATAACATATGGAGAGGTGCTGAGAGGTTACAATTCCTGTGTGTCTCAATTAATACTGTAGCTAGTAAGCATTCTTTGCAGCTCATAGCCTGTGATCCAACAGTGTGCTGGAATGGAGGTGTGTCTTTAAGCCAGTAAGTAGATCCATCAGTATTGCTAAGGATGCTCATATGCTTACAAATATGTTCGTGAATGAATACTTTGCTGGATCAAGGTATCTTGGAATAAATAAGTATTTGTTGGGAAAATTTCAGTATAACAAGCTGAGAGACTTGAAAACATCTTTCTCCTGAATGCTAAGTTGCAGCTCATCAATGTATGTGAGCAGCGATAGATTTCCTTTATGACAAGTGTTGTTTTCTATCTGATTGCAGCTCATTTAAGCATAAATACATTTAATATACCCTTGTTTTATCCTTGCCTAGAACTTATCATTGTAGCTGACATGATGAAAGCAGAACTGTAAAAATAATGATTTTAGGCTAATAGGCATATTTCTTATGACGTCAGGAGTTGAAAGCCAGCTATTCAGCCCAGTATTTCAGAGGGATTAGTTAATGTTCCTTTCACATAATTTCTCATTGTTTTGGTATCGTTTGGATCAATGGATTGACGGTACCGAAGTGGCCACTAACTGGCATGATAAGTAGAAATGCATAAAAAAAGAAGCACCTTCCTTTATTTTTCCTATAAAATACCTAGGTATTCTATAAGAAAATATTGTCTGAAGTATTTCATTATAAGTAGAGAATATCTCAGGCTTTGCAGTTTGCACTGGAAAGCTGGTGACCAATTCTTAAGACTGAGCAAACTCAAGAGAAATGAAAATGTGAGTTATTTGGACACTTGGATGAGGTGCTTCTCCAAGTGTGTTGTAGAGACGTCTAAGAAATACTGTTAAAAAACACAGAAGAGTATTCTCCTGAATTTTTTCCTGACATACTATCAGTTTATTCAGAGTTTCATTATCTCATCTGTTATCAAACAGGAAATCCTTTCTTTGCTTTTACTGCCCCTGAAAGGTAGTCTTATCAACCAACCATTCTTCTCATGTGGCTCCCCAAAGTTTGTTCCACTTCTAGTATCTCACAGAGCTATTAGCTCTGACAGAAGCATTTAGAGCCAGCCTGTGTTTAGCACTTGTACACACCACTGGATATTTCATTTGTGTGAAGACAGAAAAGATTAGTCTTGACTCACTGAAGCTGATAAAAACAGTGGCCTGGTTTTCAGTTTGTTCAGGATTCCACTTACAGAAAACATAATTGCTACTCAGAAGGGACCTTGCCTTCAGAGAGGTCAGAACAGTGTTTAATACTATCAGTTTTATTGTAGTGATACACTAATGGTATTACTAAGTTTGCAAAACCTACTTAGCTGAAGTTACACATCCCGAACTGTAATGATTTGGGGTTTTGGTTTTTGTTGGGTTTTGAGTTTGGTTTGGGGGTTTTTTCCCATTGGTAGTGGTGGGAACGGTTTTTTTGAGGTGCTTTCTTTTTGGTTAAGGAAAAAAAATGTCTTCAATGTATAGTGCTTTTTGGGTCCTTTTAAAATATATCTTAATACGACTGAGATTTTTTTCTTTTCATGAAGATCTAGAATATATTTAGAAGGGCTTTTTTGTGTTTTTGTTTTTGTTTTTTTTTAATCAAACTTAGGAAAATTTCCATTGACTTAAAAGTGTTTGTTTCCAACAAAATCATTTACATGAAAATCCTAGTGATCTTTATTTATAACTAATCCAGTGACCTTTATTTATAACTAATTTCTCCCAGGATCAATATGTATAGATAGAGATATATCCCTTACTGAATAGCAACCGTGATGCAGTGCAGACTTGAAGGATGAAGATGAAGCTAAATCTTCATAATAATTTCGTCAGGAGTTTTAATAGGTAATGATCATATTTTTTAGCTGTTTGTAGCTCCCTCATTCATGTAGAAGGGTCAGCAGAAATAGAAAATTAATCGAATGTGAGATAAATAATATACTCTGACTGCATTAAGACTGTCCCTTTACTTGAAGGAATGTGTGGAATTGTGATTTTCACCAATTAATACATATTTTGCTTTACACTTGTGAAGTGCAAAGTATTTTAATTCTGTAAGATGGCATGTCTGTGCCCCATTAACTTGGCATTTAAGAGCAAGCTTGTTACAAATTTCAAACAAACAGCAAAGCTCTAATTATTTTCTTGATTTCCCCCCACTCTCCTCAGTCTTCTCCTTGTCTATCCATAAGCCCAGTGGGTATATTCAGACAGCATAACAAGTCTGCTTCTCTTTTCAGTTTATCCTGTAGATGTTTCCAGGTGATGAAAGGAGACCTTTTGAAAATTGCATGTTCCTTTCTTTTTTGTTAAAGTGATGAAAAGCACACCACGATGCTGACAGAGACTCCTTTTGTCTTGCTGGCATGTATGCATAATTTATACAGCCTTATAAATCTTGGCTTTATGGGACCATGTGTCTTATAAATGAGATGAAGAGTGTCTCTTTCAGAATGGATTTGTAAATGCTGAGAGAGACTGACATTCTCTCCCTCTAACCTCTTGACCACCCCTTGGTAAAATAGCGTGGTTTAGATTTAATGGACTAATTGCATTTACAGCAAACATCTTCATTTTCAAAGTCAGTGCAAGCTGACACCTGTATTGTCCTGTATTAAAAATAAGGTGGAGTTTCAGAGAAAAGAAATTGGGAGGAAAAGGTTGGTAGGGTAACTTATGCAGGAAAGTATAATATATTTAACAGAGTAAACACTGAAAGGCCTCGTCTGTGTTTAGATCTGTTATCATAGTTATAGATGATTATGGGTGTAGTAGATATGAGACAATTATACCCCTTCTAAAATATTTAAGAACTTTTTATAAACATTTCCATTTCTTGATAATTTTTTAGGTTTTTATAAAGGGTAGCTTTGATCCCTAGTACTTTGGAACTATTCCTCCCAAAACTAGCTATAATATTTGAATTTTCATTTTACTTACATCAATTTAGATCAGTTTAACAAACATTTTGTATGGAGACAAAGTCTATCCAAATGGGGTATCCATTTGTTTTAGCATTTCACAGTCTTTTTTTTTTTTTTCTCCAGAATTAATCTTTTAAAAAAGTGGGGGATCCCAGCATGGCATATTGAGGAGAGTGCCCCAGTTAAACAAAGACAACTGTGTCCCATTCAAAACGAATATATTTATTTTTTGTTAAAACAGATTTAACATTAATATGTTGAATTTTCCCCTGAACACCTATGCATTAACATAGCAAGAAACCTTTCCAATATTATTTACTAAATCATCAAAAAACTGCAAGAGGCGAGCTACCTTCAAAAAAGTAAACATAAGTGAATATTTTATACCCTGTGTAAATAGAAAGTTAGAAAGAAACAGAAACATTCAACACAAGTCTTTTATTGAGAAAAAATACCCCAAACCTAATTAAGTAGCCAAATTCTAATTATATATTAAAGGTTAAGATTTATTGGAAAAAGTCCTTTGATCCCTTTTTCTCCATCACTTTTTAAAAATCAGTTTGCTACAGTACTGCTTCAATTGGTTTTAATTGCTCCCACACAGCTAGAGAATATGCTCATTTGCTGTGATCCTTGCTTATATACAGCAATTGTGCTGATTTAATTCATTTAGATTCTGCTGTAAATTGTCCCTGCTCCTTTTTATAACAATAACAGATGATTTCATGTTTTCTCATAACATCTTAATGCCAATTGTCTGCTAATTTATGCATTTCAAGTTATTTTGCATTATATTAGGCTTCGATTTTCTTTTTTTCATTGTTGTTGGTCCTTGTCTATACAAACTCAAGAGATTTAATTTTTAGATGGTGTAACAAATTCTGTAGGAACTCTACCTCTTGACAGCATTGGTCCATCTAGTCCTATGTTCATCAGAAGTTTATCTGGATCTGGAAGACCAATAAGTAGGAAAGAAGTGATCCTTCAAAAATGTAAAGTTTTGTGTGTATAAAAAGTACAATGCCTGAATATATTCAGTGAGCATCAGGGGCATACTTGCTCTGGTGTGGCAGTTATGCAAGCTTGAGCAAGGACAGCCAAGGAAGTTTTTATGCTGTGATAAAACCTCATTCAGAACAAGAGCTCCCAGCAAGGTCAAAATTTCTGACAGTATTAGCAGCCTAATACCTCTTCAGCTTAAATATGTCATTAGTGGCTATTGAAATGTGGCTCCTAACTCCTCTAACCAGACACAGTGCTGCTCTATAAGTAAATGAGATTTTGATGAGGCAGCTGTAAGGACTAGTGTGGCTGGATGCAGCCAAGGCTCACCGGGGGCTGCCTGGTCGCTCCTTCTTGCAGTTCATCTGGGGCTGTTTACACCTTGAGCTACCGAGCTAGAAGTGCCCTCGGGGAAAGAGGTAAGGGAGTTCAAACTTCTCTGGCTTCCAGACGAGTGCATTCTCTCTCGAATAGATAAGGTCTCTTCCTAATCTCTCCTCGCTATCTCTAATTCATGTCTCTCATGTTACAGATTTTTCACAAGGTACTCTTTGCTGCCTCCTTCATTTTCCTTTTTTGCTTGCTTTGTCTAAACTGCTCCAGATAGCAGTAAGATAACAGTAAAATGTAGACATTGGTAAATTTTAGCAGTATCTGCTGAACAGCTTTCTAAACAGCTCCTGCAAGGTGGTTTCTAAGTACTTGAGATAGTAAAAATCAGGGGAAAATCTACCATGTAAAGGAGCCCTGCCAATATTGCTATTATCGATGCCAATATGTGAAATGCTTTCTCCAAAAATATTTTTCAAGTAGGGTAGGAATTTGTGGCTATGTCATGAACGTTTCTATATATGTCTGATTGGATATTTTAAATTTTTGATTTTCAGTCTAAGCATTTTGTTTCATGGTGGCTGGCAGATAAGAAAAAAAATCATGAGGATGAACTGTGTTTACAGTTTTCTAGACTTTTAGTTACCCAGACCAGAATAAATATAAATCTGTATTCTGCATTTTCTATATTTTATCTTACTGGAGATAGGCCTGAAATGTTCTGGATGCTTTCATTCCTACTCCACACAACTGATATGTATTGGAGAATACAGATTTATATAGAGATACCTGAGTCTATTGGTAAACACAAAATTAGGATGGAAGCTTGTTGTCATATGAATGCATATAAGAATTTCCCCTACCAAGTAATTTCAAATATATTTCATATAATCTTGAGAAGTCAAAGATAGACTTGTCAGTGACACATGGAAAAAATAGTGTTTCTAATGTCAGTCTTGAAAACATTATACATTAGTATAATGACTGGATATTTTAAGGAGATGAAAAATGCTAAAATGCACAGCCTGAAGGGCAGAGCAGAAGTAGAACTGCCATTTCAGAATAACCAGTGCTCATGTGTTCAGGAGTAACTGGACATAACAGGAGTTACAGTCTAGCAGTTGTGGTCTTTAACACAGAAAACGGGGGTTTTTTTTCGTCTTGTGGTATGCAAACAAATGAAAGATTTTGGAAATACTGAAAAACAAAGGACAAAACCAGCCAATAAGCTGTATCAGGATCCTTTGGGAAGGACTTTGGTATGACTTAGCTGTAAGTCATCTTGTCCTAACACCCAGTCAGGCTGGAGACAGCTGTTAACCACTGAGCATCTCGGTGGAGGTGAGATGAGCAGAATTACCAGTGGTCAGTGAGCCACAGAAAGTAGTGTGGAGGGTGGCTTAGCCCAGACTGTCACTTAGAGGTCCCCAGTCATGTATAAATTAAAAAACCAAACCAAAAACGGAGATGTGAAAGGGTATTACTAATGAGAAAATAAAGTCACCCTAATGTGTGCAAGTCTACAATTTCAAGCCTATGGACACCAGCATGCCAGAATAAGCTAGAGGATCAAGGGCAGAATTCTAATTTATCCCGTTTTTTGGTTACTGCTTCATCATGAGTTATTACATTCTCATCATTGAAGTGACTGAAGGCATTGAAGGAAAGCACTACACACCCTAATTTTTTTGCCATTTCTGGAATACTGTGATTCTGTCTTAGATTCCTCTTCAAAATATTGTTAATAATTCCCATAAGCAATGCATATATATACTTTGTGAATATGCATGGAGACAATATCTTTATCCTGAAATTCTTGATCTGCTACAACTAGAAGTTGCAGTTCAACATATTCAAAAATTTGATGTCTTTAAAGCCACCCTTAAAACTCATTAGGTTCACAAATCAATGACCGTTTGAACTGAATGTTTGGAAATGGAAGTTGTTTAAAACAAACTTCTGTTCCTAGCAAAGAGAAGTAGAACTTGGCTAAAAGTAAAATGCATGCGTTTTCAAATGTCCGCCAGCAAGGGTTGAATCATGCAGACACTGAACTTTATTTTGTCACTGCAGGCAATCTATATAACAACAGTTTTTGGTAACTGCCATTGTATTAATTTTTTTAAAATATAATTGCATTTTTTCTATATTGCAACCTACTGAACTTTTTTTGGTTGTGTTTGTCAGTTTGGTTTTTTGGCTTTTTTTAATGTTCAACGTAGACAACCAGTTCAGACAAAAGGACAATAGCAGGTGAAAGTCAATGACACTTCAAAAAGAGTCTAAAGGTAGGAAAACAATTTCAACCAAGAAAGTTAACCACTGAAAACTTAAGACTTCTGGAAACCACTGCAATTTCAGTTATAGAGGTGCAGTATTGTCATTGTCATAAGGAGGTGTCCAGCTTGAGTGGAGCTATGGTTGCTCTGAAGTCTCCTTTCAGTGACCTGTCCTTGCTCAGGAAGGCATTCATGGCATCTATTCCAGAGCTGGTTGCTGCAGAGAGATCAGTTTAAGCACTTGTTTAACAGCTTTCCTGTAAGAGGACTTTCAGTCTGAATCTGCATTTACTGATCTGGCTTCCTTTGCAAGGTTTTGGCCAGACCTAGTTCCCTTCAGTGGCAAAGGAGCTACTGTACGAACTTGTCAAAATCAAATTTGTGACACAGATTCTTGGGGAAGACCTCTTAAGGTCCATGCACCTTTCAGGTGGTCACTCTCTTAGTTAGTAATGCTTTCAAGTAAGGGCATAGGGTTCTGAGAAAAGGAACAGTGAGAGAAGAGCCTAAATTGGAAAAGTTGTATCACAGATTGCATGAGCCTTAATCCCTTTCTGAGGAGAGAGGGGGACTGTTCAGTGTATTTGTTATCTACAGCCAATGCAGCTAAGCAAATAACTACTAATGCTTCAGTGGTACCACCTGTCACCAAAACACCAAAAGCTACCTCCTTCCAGACCCCATTCATCTGGTCATGCCCTTGTTTTCCTACCATTTTCTGTAACCAGTTCAAATGTGCCAAGGCCACAGCAGCTACAGTGATAACAGCTTATTCATCTCCAGTAACTCAGCTTCAGGTCTTAAAAGGAGAAGTAAACCCAAATCCCCTACTTGGTGTCAGTTTTGGGCATGTGGCTATGCAGAGATTTGTTCTTCATTTGGTATTCATTTTTTAAGTGTTATCATTCAAAGATAAGCAATGTTATATCTGTCAAGAAGGAGGGGAGTTTAAAGAATGTTCAGGAAGAGCCAACTTTTGGAGTTTTTGTTTTGAACTTAAGTCATCTTTGACTTTTTGCTTTCAAATTTACAACCAAAAAATGTTCAAACACAGAAATGAGTTTAAATAAAAAAAAATGCTGACTGAAAGCTAGTTACTTAAATTTCAACAAATTTTCTTCTAAACCATAAATGAATCAGATGTAATCTATTACAATTTGAAACATCTTAATAAACACAGTAGTTGTAAGAACTCTAAAACTTACGGTTTTTTTCATATACAAAAATATATAAATTAATTTGCTTTCACTACCAGTTTGGATCTTAAAAGGATAAGAGAGTGTTACCCTTTATTATCATCATTTGAGCTACACAATTAGTGTAAACTCAGGGATCTGAATGCTTTTCTGAGGAGGGGTAAAAAAAATAAATAAAAAGGTGCTGTTAAAATAGGGAAGTATTTTCCTGAAAATTCATTCCTGCAGAGAGTTAGAGATTCATAGGTGCTCACAGGTGCTGTGAGTGGGTTTGAGATGGTTAGCTGCAATGTCTACGAATAACAAATGTATCTGACCGAAGACTTCGGGTCTGAAAAGAATTTCTGCATGTGCATGCATAAGTGGTTCAGCACATTACAATGTCAATAGAAGTGCTCTGAAACAGCTGGTAATGGGCAATTTTAAGAGGAGCTAGGTGTTCTAGCATGGTAAATGTGTAGCATACAAAAAACCCCGTGAGTATTTGCTGTAGAGAAAGCTGTGTTTCAAATACTGTGTTTAAGCAGAAACACCAAGTCTCAAAATGATAAATCTTGTATACGATAATTCAAAGAATGGCAAGAAAATCTATGTTTTTTACTTAAGAGTTCTAAAAAATGCATTTGCAAGAATGGAGTAGTAATTAAAAGATGATAAAATTACATAAAGTTTTGGCAAAATAAATATTTTATATTAAATGTGTAACAAAGCAAAAAAACCACTGCAGTCTTTCAAATCAGCTCTGGAAATAGTGGAGATTTTAGTAAATGTGAAATAAGATGCACCCTTGTTGATTGGAAGAGGAGGAGGAACAAAGAGTGGAAAGGAAGAGGAAGAGGAGTAGGAAGGAAGAGGAGTATAATTACTCAGTGCCCAAAAGCACCCATCCATATGATGACCCTTTAATACCTTTGTAAATATGTTTTTGTTACCTTCATGTTCCTTCCAAGCAGACTCCCAACACGCTGTGCTGTGCCACTAGCTCTCTACTTTCATCTCGTGGGCCTGGAGCAATAACATCCCAGAATTTATACCTGTATCTTTGTCCCTCAGTTCTGCTAATCTTCCTCAACAGGGCTGTAAATAACACCACTCAGATTCCCTTTCAAATAAAATACTCAATGAAAAAAGAGAGAAGGAAGATCTGCAAATAACTCCTCCTGAGGCCATGACCTCCTCCATTTATCACAACCAGAGCAGGTAGATAAGGAGGTTTGATACGAAAGCAGCCCTTCTGAGTGACTACATGTTAAATCACCCTGTGGATGAAGCTTTGACAGGTGCTGATATGAAGGGCTGGCAGAAGCCACGTGAGAGCTGTGTGCCATTATTTTCCTGCTTCCCGAGGGTATCTGGAGAAAGCAGAAAAGATGAAAATCTTCCATCTCTGTAAAAAGTTCTTCACTTCTCTCTCACTAATGTCTGTAAAAAGTTCTTCACTTCTCTCTCACTAAAGTCTTCTGAAGGATCATAGTGTTCTGAAGCCGTATTTCACTCTAAATAATCTTTTGCTTGAGAAAAAAAGGCACAGAGACATACAGCTAGCATCTGAAGAGCTATGTTTTTGTCAATTATAATTCCAGTTATTACTTTGGGCTTGCATCCAAGTGTAAATTGCTAACATTTTATGCAGTTTCCACATTACCAGATAGTTAAATGTTACATCTAATAAATCAAGGATAAAATTATTAAATTAATGAGAGCATTTCTTTGATGTACAGTTCAAAATTCTCTATGCTTTTTTTTAATGCTATATTGAACCAATGTGACCTTTACTACAGTCATCATCCCATTATAGAAATGAGCAAACATGGGTAGTAATAAAGAAAATTTCTTATCAACAAACCCTGCCACCCAGAAAAAAATGTCAGGTTTTACATCTGTTTCACTCAGTTGAAGAGATCATACCTTTGAATCTGATAAATTATCTTTGTAGAAAACTTTTATGAAGAAGGTTATGGGTAGATTAAAAAAAATAGAAAATACACATCAAAGAGTAATTTAAAAGCCTAAATCCACAGCAGCAGCCCAAAAGGAATATGCAAATAGAGTTTTAAGCTTCCAGCACGACTGCTTCCAGGCCTAATTTGAATTCTGCTCTTCAGAGTCAGAATATGTGAAGCAGAGTAAAATGTCAAGTTTTAGGGCTGAGTGCTTTGCCTGAATTCTAACAAAGCAAATAAGAATATTAAACTTCAGGTTTTTGTGTTACTACAGTACTATGTGCATTCATAAAATCATACCCTGTCTAGATGCTTTCTCAATTTGGGATTTATATCAGGAGTGCATTTTTAAAGTGGATATCCCATTTATATAATTTATATCATTTATATCATTCTCAATTACTGCGCTTTGCTTCATGCCATGAAGCAGTATCAGCAATTGCTAACTGGATTCATTTTGTCATAACTATGAGTTGAAGATGAGTACAATAGATGAAGTCCAACTGTTAGTGGGCGTTCAGACCACAGAATCTGGTTATCAGCTAGTCTGAGTAACCACACCTGAAACACACCTAGTGTGGATGTTGCATCCTTGATACCAACAGATTTGCTCTACAAGTCTTTCCCCATGAGGCTGCACTAGTTGCTTGTGCAGATATAACTTCAGTCTTCTGAGTCTTTTTGCAGTCAGCCTTGTTGGATTTAAGGACAAAAGTGGGCATACTCCCTTATAGTCCATGGCAGCTGAAGAGTCAGATTGCAAAAAACTTAGAAAATAACAAGGAGCCTAAGTACATCATAGAATGAGATAAGAAAATCCCAGCAAGGATGTATTTTTTTTTTTACGCAATACTCACTTGTGACTGGTCTGTCTTGAACAATCTCAAAAGATTGTACTGGTTGTAAAATTTGAAATAATGGCCCATATGTGCACTGCATGGCTCCAATATCACTGTGCTTTGAATGCTATTAGGAATGGAATGAGAATACATCTTGAATTCTATAATTTAAAAAAATAGGTGAATGCTATTTTTAGCTCTTTTATATGACCCTTTTCTAGAATATGTAAACATATAGTCCCATAAATTCACATCTGTCAATTACCTTCTAATGATTACAGGATTTACATGTATTGTATAAACAAAGAAAAAGGTTACAGTGTGTAGCTAAATCTTCCGAATAACTCACTCAGGTTAACACACAAAGTTTAGCTGCAATAGGGAGCTATACTATTTATGTCTATCTTCCTTCTTTTGTGGCTTTTTGTTCTGTGTTCTATTACAGTGTCAACTTTGAAGACATTATTGCTGGAATTAATTACTTTACCGTACACCACAGCAGTGGCATCCTGAACTTGTTACATCAAAGGATATTGGCTGAGAAGGCAAATAAATAAATGACCCATAGCACAGGTAAATGGTACTCTTTGGATCAAAGGGATCCCCTAGGAATACTGTGTGCTGCTCTGTTCGGCTAGTCATGGAAAATGTCGTTTGGTTGCAAGGGCTGTAGTGAGGTAGCTTTTGTCATTCCTTCAAAGTGAGGGGTTTCCAAACAGGATTTTCCTGTTTGTTTTCCTTGTTTGCCAATTGTTCAGAAAATGCTAAGATGAATGTAAGACTTGGTCAAATATTAATTCATATGGCATGGGTACTTTAGTGGTGGTGGGCCAGACTTCTGAGCCACTTCCAGTGAAAGAGAAGACAGTCAACAGTAATCTGTCATGGAAGAGTGGAGATGGCTGACTAAGAATTTTCTGGTGCAAAAGGTATTGTCTTTAAATCCTAAATTAAACCATGACCATTATTTTTAGTCCTATAAGTTCTATACTAGTGCAATGATAATCTGGTATGATTAATTCTTTACTCAATTTCATGTAAAATAGTTGTTCACACAAATTTTTTTTTTTTTTCTTCTTAGGGTTTTTTTATTACCTCATTAAAGCTCACGGCTTAGATCCACATTTTTGGTGAGGTACTTTCCATTGCTTTCTAAAATAAACTTTCTAAACTAAAGGTACTCTTCCTTTTCTTCTGTTAATAACTTACTAAAACTAAATAAGGAGGAAAAAAATGAGAAGAAATTACACCTATCAGTCAGTGCAGAAATAGTAGACTTTGAATACAACTAAGGAGCAGTAGCCACTTAGTCTCAGAACAAGAAAATAATTACTTCACCTCTATGGTGTCTCTTGGAAAGGATTGGTTCCCCTATGGGGAAGTCATCCTTATGGGAATTTATAATAAAATATTAATTTACTTCAGCCCTGAGGATGTGGCCATAAAGCTGAATGAGTCACTTGCAAAATTACAGGTCATCTTCCCTCACTTGTACCATGAGCAGGAATGGGCTAGTTAGTCTAAGTTGTTCCCTAACTGGATTCAACTGTAAAAGTTTTCTGACTTCAACAAAATCAGATTTACATTGTATGAAAGACTTGCCTAATGCCAGGATCTTTACTTGGGTCCACTACAGCTGGAAAACTTTGCCACATGTCACAGAAGTAATGGTTTTAATATGGCAGGAGAAGGAGGAATCTCAGGAAGGGCAGAAATTGCCTGCAGGGAGGTTTACAACTTCAGTGTGGTAGATGACGTATTATGTCCTGTTACAGAACAAAATGAAACATAATTAGAACAATACCTTCGAATTTTGCATAAAAACAGAAGACAACACAGAATTTTAATCTGGTAAAGTATAACTACATGTTCCTAGTAAAACATCTGCCTCTTCACTGTGCATGCACAGCTGCTTCCTGTTTCTTAATGTTAGACCATATTTAAGTGAGGATTCTCTGATACCTTCAATGTTCCAATGTTCATACCTACAAATCATTAAAATTAGGTTTGTTGTGACTGGGTGATAATATAAGAAGGGATTTTATCTCCATGTTTGGGTTTTGCCAATGTGTCTGTGAAAGGTTCAGTCGTTGCCTGTATAAAAAGCCTATAAAAATTTATTTGATTAAGACTATGAAAAGTCTTAAAAGTAATACAACTCCTGTATGGACATTCTTATTTCAAAGTAGTTTCTGCACAGTTCAGCTTAAATGAGTTTGTAATCAGATTCTTAACTAAGAAAGTGTATGATGATCTGTTCAGAGGATCTCTTCACGTGGAGAGAAATATCTTTGTAGTATTTAAAGTTAGTTTTTGACTTAGGAGAGTCAAGATGAAGTTGAAAATCATCTCCACCTAATGGCAGCTTCTGTTCACAATAGCACTTTAGTAATAAGAAAAACACAGTATTTTTTACACACTTATAACACTTTTCACTATATCCATGTCCTATTATACTCTCCCCTTTCAAAATGGGATTTTAAATCTTCTTAAAGCCATGATTCACTTAGTATGTAAAATAGGAACACAGGCCACTGAAATCAGGGATTGAGAGTGTACACATAGATTTAAAAAATTTTTTTTTAATACTATAATTTAATTAGTACACATGACATTTTTAAATATATTTACTGTGCTGGGAGGTTGGTCCTGTAGATCCTCTATTAGTTAAAAGACTGGATAGTTCACGTTAGTTTTGTCTAGAATGTAAGCAAAAACATGGACTGCAATTCCCAAGAAGGACTGAACGCTCATGCTTCGAAGCCATGATTCTGAGTTAAGCACCCTCTTATCTTTGTGTCAACACTGAAGATGTTTTTTTCCTGATGTATCTACCTACAAATGTGAGTTGTTTTGAATGAGAACATTGGATGAAAAACAGTGGTTTCTTTTTAATCAAAATAACCAATTTGTAGATTAAATGTAATCAAACCAATAATTAAAAAAATGAATGAATTAAAGCCTGGAGAAACGAAGTTTCCAAAGAAATACACTTTACTGCCGCTTTTAAATAAAAAGTGTTAGAATGTGGATGTGTTAGGTTCATTCACCCTAGAATGATTTATAGACAGCTCATAACACATGGCTATTGGAGCACTTTCTCTAGAAAGCTTTGTTTACATAGATATCTTCCATTAAATATGTTTATATGACACTGTTATGAAGATAAAAGCAATTATTTCTCCTGTTATGTTTTATGTCTCCTACTTACTGAAGTAGTATTGGGATGAAGGAAATTATTAAAAGAGTGGGCTTTAAAACACTATTCACCTTGTCAGTGGGTGGTTTATTCACTATGTTTTTTATGTTCTCTGCATACGTATTTGCAAAAATAATTTGATGTTTACACAAGGCAGATGGTATTTGCAGCAAACACTATTTCAATAATTTAAATTTTTTTCCAGTTTTTAAACGTCATGTTTTATCTTTTCACCAGTTCGGCCATGTTTTCAGTATCAGTAACATTTAATGAGCTTTTGGAAGGTTAAAATAAAAGACAAACAAACAAATGAAAAAATGAAGACAAACCTGAACTTGTCTTAACAATAGTGCATACACTAGTAGAGACAGTTTCAGGGTTTTTTGTTACTAAGTCATTTAACAAAGTGTGAAACTATTTTTTTTTTTTAAATTGGGAAAACTTGGCTACAGTAAAATGAAGTGGTTTATTATTTATTCTGTTATTTAAGATATGGAAAAAGAATTATAATACAAAGTTCTATGAGGTGTTTCCCTTGAAAGGCAATGACTCCCAATGAGGTCCTGCACATACCACAGACATTTCCATGTGCAAGAGCAAACTGGACTCTTACTTCTGAATGGTACTTCTCTTCCAGTTCGGAGTTAAGGAGGTAGGGGCTCCTGGAACGTCTTTACTTACTTATAAAAAGGGGGGAATAATATATTTTTCTATGGGAGATATCAACAGGGGCTGTGCTGGACAAGTGTTCCTGGAATTGTCTGCCATTACCAAAATGCAATTGTAATTTAGAGGTCAGTTTTCATAGTGAATTGATTAGTTTTGGGAAAACCCTTTTTGTGCTAACACTGTATACACATCAGACCTTGGCTGACCAATAATGTGTGAGCAAAATGCTATTCTTCCAGCAAATGGCTCCAGCATTTATTTGGTCATGGATCAATATGCAGATTGATTATGCTCTAAGTTAGTGGTTAATATCAGAAGAAAGCATTCCCTTTAATTTTCTGAAGAACACTGACAATCTGAAAGCAGTGCATCATAATTAAGCTGCTCAGGTACTGCCATCTGAAGCTTTGTAATACAACAGGTTCCATTTTGTTTTTCTCATGTCACTGTGGTGAGGAAAAAAATTTCTTCTTTCCTGTTCATGTTATACCTTGTAGCCCAGCCCAGAGCTCTTCCAGTCATCTCCTATTATGCAAAAGGAGTCTTCTAACAATTAGTCTATGAGCTACTTTTTCCTTCCCTTTGCTTCTTTTTGCTTGTGGACAGAAGAAGCAATGTGGGTGTAGCACTAGTTGAGACCTAAAGAAATGAATAGGATCCAAACACTGGGGAACTGCAGAAGTGCTTTGTCCATAAGGCAAGAAGGATCAGCTCCAACCTCATCCTCAGAAGGTCAGCAGATCTTCTGGACTGCAGGAAGGAAGAGGTGTTGCTTCATTAGTTACATCTGCTCTGTGAACAAAGTGAAGACTTTGGTACCAAGGCTGAGTGAGGCACTTTGCAACAGCAGCAAATCAACCTGATTTTTGCGAAGCACATTATTTCTAAATATCTGAAATCAAAGGCAATGCTTGGATATAGATGCCATTGTACTGGAGAAATAAGAAAACATTTCTCTGGTACTTTTCAGTCAGCCTCAGCAGCTTATTAATGCTAATGCAAGCGAAATAACCATTATAATAATATTGTTTTATTGTATAAAAAAAAAATTATCTTCCAATTCTGATATTCTGTTGACTGAACAGATAGTAAAGTAAACAGATAGTAAAAAGCTGTTAAATATTCTTTATATGACTGAAAAGTGGTGAAGAAAAAAACATAACTTCTGAATGTAAAGTTTCTCCTTTGGGAATTTAGAGCAGATGTGCTCTGTAAAATAAGCCCTGGTACTTTTATTAAGGCCATGAAGTGGGGCTGTAAAAAGGTGCTGAAGCAGCTTCATGGGTCGTGGTTCATTAACTCTAATTGTCACGTCTGGATTCCATCTGATGGATGACCAGGTCCTTCCTTTCTCACATCCGTTTTCCCACTGTCCTCAGGTGACCAGCTTCCAGAGACACCTCTTTCAGAAGTATTTCCAACGGTGGACTTGGGCAATATTCTAAACCACTTCAGTCATATTTGAACGTTTCTTTTTCTTGGATTTTCTCCTTTTTGTGTGTTCTTCCTGTGTGTAGCTTTCCTCTGGAGACAATAAAACCATCATTAATGAAAAGCATTTTAGATTTTGAGGGATTATGTGAAAGAAAAGTTTTCCTAAGTGACAAGACTTATTTTTGAAGGTCACAAAATTTTTACATACATTAAAAATAGAAAATGTAGAAAGCCTTATCCAGCACCATGTGCCTTCTGATTCCAGGCTTGCTACAAGGGAGTGAAAAAGCAATGTTTTACATACCGCCCACGTGAGACAACCACATAATTTATAGTATGGGGCCATCTGTGTGTCTCCCATGCTCTTGGTTTTTTATTAGAATTAGCTCTGAGCCAAAAGCAGAACATTAACTCTAAGGGAGAGGAAAAGATGTGAAATAAGTAAAGAATGTTCCTCCCTTTATTTCAGGCTATTTGGGACTGAAAGTTGTGTCATGATTGTTTGGAAGAGGAAGGAAAATCAATTACTTGAATTAGTGGAATTAATTAAAGTATTTAATGTTTCCAGAACAATGTCAAATAGCATTTCGCTTTTTAGTAGTGAATATATTTTGTATGTACATAGAACTACCAGTTTTTCCCACCAAAAATAGTAAAAAAAATTCAGAACTTGCAATTTTTTTGGCAAGTCTAATTCCAAAGCATAACCAAAACCTCATGTCATGGTAATAGAAGGAAAAATCTTTCATTACTGTGAGAGATTACTATTTGATTGGTTTTCAGTGTGGTTAAAGTACTGCTCCTTAAAGTAAGTAAATAAATAATGACGTGGTTTTAAACAATTATTTCATTAGCATGATTGGTAATTTTCTGAAATCAAGAAAAGTAAGATCTGTAAATGCGAACGTATTTTCTGAGTTTATGAAATCAAAGTCTAACATTCCATTAGGTTGTATTTTCCTGGCTGTTAATACTGTCATAAGTATTCAAGCCATCTTTAGTTTTATATCCCTGATATATTGTGCCAAAAGAAAAAAAGTCAATAAACCCTAAGCATGTGAAACAGATGCAACACTTCATTTATTACTGGTTTTAAATATATTGAATTGTTTATCCATGTAGCTAAAATTTTGAAAAAAATTCTTACAAATCAACTTCACAATTAATAGCACAATGATAACTCTCTAGAACTTGCCAATATTAAATATATATGTGTATTTATTTTTTCAATTTTTTTTCAAGTGTATTCAATTTCTGTTCATGATTTTTTCCCCTCAGAATGCCACCATCATAGGGTATGTCTGTCAGAATTGTCTGATACTAATTCCTCAAAATCCTGTCAGCATTTATGTTTCTTTAAAAGTATTTCTTGTATTTTAAAATAGGAAGAAATGTCACAGATAAACTGAGTATCTGACTAACTTCAGTTAACTTGCTAAAAAGATCACTTTACTTGTAGATAAATACACTTGCATATAGCTGTCTATGTAGTCTATCAATGTTACCAGTGTTATTAATTTTTTGGGGATTTATTACCTGAGCAGTGTTTTAATGCTTTTAGTTAAAATCTCCAAAGAAATACAATATGCATAAGAAAATAAAAACAGCCTCTCTTACCTCAGTTTCAGTGTGTCTTGTGATTTTTATTGAAAAAACCTTCCTATTTTCTAAAACAGTCTGGTTCCACTCTGTAGTATAAAGTCACTACTTCATTCTGGGCTCTGTACACTCATTTAATTATTTTATAGCCTTCACTTTTTCATTATTTATTCCAAGTTGGGATCAAACTAATCCTGGTTTAGCCATGGCATGCTAAGCTCATTAATTTTTAAGTCTGCAGTTTTCTCCACAGTGTTCATGTGCCAGAGAGCATTAAACAGAGGTGTAAGGTGGTGGGTGATTCAACAGCATCTCTGTCTTTATTCTCACCATACTTTTATATTTTTATTGCCTGAAATTGATTTTCTTTTTCTCCTGCATTTTATCTATAGGTAAGGAACTCACTGACTTTATTTTCACACTGCAATGTCTAAACTTCAGCCTGTTGAGGGCCTTTTGAATTTTCTTTAATAACGGAAATGAGAGGTGCTTAAATGTACACATAAACAATTTTTATGCAGAGCTCTCAGTTCTTCAATCTCCACTGTTAATTTACTTCTTTGATTTCCACTTTTCCTTTGGGAAGCTCTACAACTTTGCTTTACTTCACAGTTTCATGTGCATCTCAGGTCATGTTTTCAGATGTTTGACCTTTATTAGCTGTATAAAATAGAATATAGCCTCTGCTTTGATAGCATTGAAATCCTGAAATTCATCATTAGGGAGTTACTCCATTTCCAGCTCTTTTCTTTTGGACCACCTCTAGTGGTTTTAAAATTGCAGTCTTTGCATAAGCTTACCATCATGTGATATATGATCTATACAATCTGCCATCAAAGAAAATGAGGCCAACATTTATATTTGACCTGTTGCATAAATTTGCAGCTAGGAAAAATATTGCACTCCCTGAGAAGACTGCTGATGCCTTTAGATGTTGTGAAGTCTAATTTAAATTTCTTTATTTTCTTTTCTTTTTTTTGTTATTCTCTCATCTCCATCTATTCCTCCATACTTTCTCCATAACTGACTGGTCTTGAAGTCCTTAGGCATCTGTGTTCTTACCTCTAAAATACACACTTTTGTTTTTGCAGCCTTCCAAAGTGCAGTTATCCAATACTTAAAATAGTTGTGGGACCTGTTCTTTAATTATCTTCTCCTATATTTGAACGGTTGCTAGCTGGAGGTCTTTGCTCTGGCCTTGGTAACATACCTTTTTGGAATTGTTCTCTCTGTTTAGGCTCATGAGTCTCATTTAGGCTATGGCCTGAACCAAACACAGCCAATTCATGTGTGCAAAACAAGTTCCAGATGAGCCATCCTACCTGTTCCTGTAGAAGGGGGGTGCTTCGGATTAGCTAACCACTACTAATTTCTAATGCCTTTGGTATTGATTGTCTCACAGTGTTTCCATTTTTTAGAACTATTTTGATATGGAAAGGTCACTGAAAAACAGCTATGCTTTTACCTTAAGTTTGCGTCATTTTGCCATTTTACTTTTAATTCTGCCTCACTAAGAGACAGTATTTTATCTTTCTCCTTTGCCTCTTGATATGTTATTTTCCATTGAAATCACAACAACAATCTCTTAGAGTTGTTGTTGGTTTGGGTTTATTTAGAACTCTGTTAGCTTCCCTGTGGTTGAAAACTGTTCTTGAGGTTCTGGAAGTGATGAGCATCCTTTTACATGGAACAGAGTGTACAGAAATCAACTTAGAGGTTAATAGATTCCTCCCTGTATTTCAGTGGAAGTCGCATAAAATTCAATCATAATGAGGAAATATATTGCTTTATAAGACCTCATATTTTAAAAACATATTTTATAAGTAATTTTTTCTACTAAACCTTAGGTATCAGTCTTAGCAGTCAAATTATTTACAGAGAGGGAGATTTTATTTTTAAGCAATGCAACAAAGCTGATCTTTGTTATAAACCAGTTTGAGGAGAGATTTTTGCTTTTTTGCAGCAATCTGCCCCCATCCTTTCTTCCCATTCCATCAGCCACAAACAAAACATATATAGAATTCTGGGCTGTATAGCGAAGAATAGAAGAAACTAAAGAAAACAAATTTTATTTTGATGCATATTTCCAAGATTCCAGTCAGGTCAGGCAAAAGCCTGCCTAGGATCACTGATCTGTGTTTCTACAGTTGTCTCTACTTCACAGGTGCAGTGAAGCACTGGCCTGGGAGAGCTGCGTGGGGTCTGTGGAGTCAGAGGCAGAATGAGAGCTCAGGGGAGCAGAAAGGAACATGGGAGCCAAGCAGAACCATGACCTAATTTCAAATTTCACTCACATTACAAATGTTTCTAGCTACAGGATGCGTCTGAGTGCATGCTCACACATGTAGCTTTGCCATATTTTAAGAATGTTCTAGGGCACAAAGCCAGGAAAGATCCCCAAGACTGGTGAGCCCTTTCTCTCTATATTATTTTAATATGAATTCTCCCACACACAGACAAATACTTGTAAATCATAGTCCTCAAAAAGTCTTTTCTAGACACCACTCACACAGATGGAGTGCAAGAATTTCATATTATTAAGGGGGAAGTAGAATTAGTAGACAGAGAACAGGAGCTGGTGGTGTAATTTTATTTATTGCTTTCTTTGAACTCAATCTGTTATTTTTTTAATCTGGGAAGGACTACTTGACCTCTCTGGCACTTACTTTGTTTTATATATATATATATATATCAGCAACATTTACCTCGCAGTGAAAGAAAAATTGTTGTATACTTGTGAGTTTACTAAGAATGCCATCCAATCCACAAGTGTTACCCAACATTTCAAAAGCAATCCTATGGCAGCAATAAGGACTGAATTTAGTCCTAAAATAATAAATGCCAGTTCCTTAGGGATTCCTGGGAAAGTCTTAATGTTCATTCTTACTCCCACATTATTAGTTTGAAAACGCAGGGCTGTTTTTCTCTTTCTTTTTATCCTCCCCTGTAGGGCTTTTCAAAGGTGACTTATTTTCCCTGAGTTTTGCCACTGAAGGGAGTTATTGAACTTTAAAGGCTATATGTTGGGAGGCAAAGGAGTGACAGGAAAGCACCCTGGTAATGTTTTAGTATGTGGGAAGATTTGCTGTAGGCCTGTTATGTTTCTCTGAAAGTTTTCTGAAAAAAAAGAAAAAAAAGAAGAAAGACAAGAAAACGATCTTGCTCCTTCGGACCCAGACCCCTTGAATTTGGGATTTGATGTTGATACTACTGTCTTTGAATACCTCAGTTGCATTCTGATCAGCCCATGGCATTTCATGTTCTGCTCATTGTGCCTTTTTTGAGTTGAAATCGTGAATTCAATCTGCACTTGATGGAGCAGTGGCAGATGATGTTTATGAATGGGAGCATCTCCCGGTCCTTAAACTTAGCAAATGGGAGGCAGGGAGGAAAAGCACATGTTGCTATGGGGTTTTCTTCTTGCCAGCCAAATGATAGAATTTTCACTTTCATCCGCCTCTTCCTCTTCTGGCCTCTAGACCATTAAGTACTTTCACACTCCTAGCGACTAAAATTGTTTCTAAATTACATTCAGCCAAAGGATCCACTGTAATTATTTCAGATTAAATACATTCTTTTATTTTGTTATTCAGCAATTACCTGCAAATTTTCACCTCTGAGACCATGTCTGTGTTGCCATACAGATGGTTGTGTTTCAGCATTTCCTGTTGTTCACAAGAGTCAAAGTGCTGTTACTAAATCTTTACACGATGGGTGGCCCCATACAGAACTTTTTTCAAACAGAGTAAAAGGCCCTACATTTTAATGATGCATTGATAATCTGGTTTGAGTAGTACATCTGCAAATTCAGCTCTAAGCTATATTCTTTCCCCCAAACCTCCATGTCTCTTAAGAGAAATTATATATATGTGTGTGTGTGTGTGTGTGTGTGCGTAAATATATATAGTACAGGGAAGAATACGAAATATAAAAATCCTCTCAAACTAGCAGGTTTAATTCTCTACCATTTTAAAATACTTCATTTTAAATAGTGGAATTCAGAACAGAATTATAATATAGTATTCCACGTTCAGTGTCTTCAAACAGTTGAATATTTGGGTTATTTAAATTTTGGAACTGTCCTCTTCTTGCATTGATCTTCTATTGAATGTAATACTGGTCTTATGTGCACCTTTGCTATTTTGGCTTTAGGGCTAAAAGTTGTTCTTTTGAGCATGAATCACATACAGTTTTAGTACTGATTTGTGAAAGGGACATTCAGACCAACATGAGTTCTCTTGCAACTTGAGAAATTGTAAAATGCATCCCAGGCATTTTTTAAACTGCTTCAGAGGGAAATTCATAAGGAATCTTTAAATTATAGAGCAAGAAATGAGGAAAAGTTCCTCCATCCCTTCATATGTCTAAGGATGTCACAGCCACTTCCTTGGTGCTCTGATAATATTTTTAGGTGAGACATGCTGGGATTGTGGTCAGTCATAAACATGGTTCTGAATGGATTCTGATTCTGAAGCCCAAGTGAGTCTTTCCCACTGTAAACCTCATTTCTAAGTACTGCAAGCAGTAAAAGGGACATATGGCACACACTGAGGGGTCTTGAAGGTTGTAGTGATTTAATTCAATTTAAAAATGATGATAAATATATCTGCTGTGAAACCCAAGTAATACTTCTGAAGTCCATAATGTAGTGTAAAAAGCACCAGAGTTTAAAGCAGTTATTGAAAAATACTTTTCTTTTTTTTTTGCTATATTATCACACAAGATTGTAAGGAGATCACATTTATGGCTGATTTTAAAAAAAAGGAATATAAATTCCAAATACTCTTTCATCAAATTAACTGAATTTTTACTGTAATCTCAAGTAAATAGGTAGGATACTTCTGAATAATTTATAATACAAGTAAATTTTTGGCCTCTTATTAGAGAGATACTCAAAGTCTTTTAAAGAGTTTTCACACAGCGCAAGACCAAACACTAATGACAGCAGGAGCATAGGTGCTAAAGAGAAGTGCTGATTGTAGCAAAGCCTATAAGATACTAATTACATTATTCTAAGCAGTGACACAATCTTTAATAAGACGTGAAAGCAGCCTAAGAACAGTAAGGCAGCAGGAAAAAAATCATTAAGTGACTGTGTAACCTCACAGTCTAATATTATTAATTATGCCAACCCATGGGGTGAACAAAAAGCCCCAAACTAAAGAGCCTAAACCTAACTATTTTGATGGTTTAGAGTTTGAAAATATTGACCTCTAGAGCAGAATGCATCAAGCATGTGAATTATGCTATTACCCATTCTCATGGAATGAAACAGATACTAAACTATCAAATGAATGCAGGTCTCTAAAGATTGTCACCAAGATGGTGAAAAATATCTCTTTGTGACTAAGGGAAGGTTAAACATTAATTCTCCAGGTTTCCTCCTGCAGATCTAACACTGTTGTTATGTGCTTTAATTTTCCCTAATAAGAACAGGTGCATAGCCAAGGCTCTTTATTTCCAAAATTGTAATTTGTAGGCAACATACAGGTGAAGAGTGATTCAGCTGGGATGAAAATCTGTAGAAAACTTTATCATGTCATGCAAAGTGTTTTATTCAAAATTATTCAGGAACTCCTAGTAACCTGTTACTGAAAATTGTGTTACATGATTACGTATTTCCTTTTTTATGGTATTTTGCTCTCCAGTGTAATCAGATTTATTGACTAGTATGAAAAAATGTTACTGTCTTTCTTTCTTGCAGTGCTCAGGACTTGGCCCATATTCATGTCATTCTGTGAAATAGTAGCTGATGTACAACGTTTATTGCTCCCTTGGGTTGGATTTTGGAAGTTTTAGCTGATGTCATTTTTCTAGACATAATCTCTTCTTTGTAAATGTGTGATCATTAAGTTTGCTTCAGCCTTTATTTTTATAAGAAAGAGAAATAGAAGGGGCTTTGTCTGCAGACTTTTGTGCTTGCAGTATTCCATATGACTCCATGGCCCCACAAGGCTTACCAGCACTTTGTAATCAAAATAAATTATCTCTAGAGAAATCGTGGAAGTATTAAACTTTCCCAATATACAACCTATTAAAAATATTAGAATTATCTTAGACACAGAGGATGCAAGGTCTTGAGTGCATTTATTATTTGTACTTATCACTGCCTAGTATGTCAGTACTCAAATCATTACAAGTGGAGTCTTCAATGTGATCAGCTCAGTTTTTAGGGTCTCTACGCTTAAATATGGAAGAATTTAAGTAATTTTATTGTAATTAAATATTTTGAATAGTGGTTTAGTGGAGACAATCCATCCCTTATTTCCCCAGTATGTATAGATGGGGGGTTTTCCCTGGAAAAAAGAATATAGATAAGGAAAAATACGTTTTCTGGTACAAGGAGTATTTCTTGCTAGTATCCTCCTTGCTGTCTTACCATTTGGATTATGTTGTGTAAGTGGAGCAAAACACTAAATTTCTTCCACTGAAATTCAATTAGTGCATATGAAATCAAATTTCCCTGAGGCAAAAATCTGCTAAGTAAATAGAAGAACTCCCTTGTGTGCACCTGTGTTTGGCGTAGCTTGCCACGCTATGGAGATATGAATGGCAAAACAGGCAATCTTCAGACTTGAGGTTTCAATTCTAGCAGACACTGCTGAAAACTAGGCTTCCAGGGATTCATGTGTTGTTTCTGGTCTTTGCAAAATAATTCTTCTCCAAGTAGCAGAGCTAGTGGCTCACGGTGACTAGACAACTCCCTCCAGTGGGAGATTTACTGCATAGATTCTGCTTGGAACTGTTCTAATGCCTGTCTGTTCTTGGCAGCAAATGCATCACAGGTTCTTAAAACCGTCCTCTCTTTTAGCTTTTTACAATAAATCTGTCATCTTTTATATTTCTTAGAACAAAACTCCATAAAGCACATTACACTTTGTTTCAAGGAGCTGTTGTTTGGTTCCTGACAGGGCTAGTGGTCAAACAGTGAGAAGAATTAAAGTCAAGGCTTACCTGCTACACATAAGAAAGAATCATAGGAAAACAGAAGACTGCTTCCTCACAGTTATTCCTCATATAAAGAGCTACAGTGGCACTGGGGCATGAAAATTTTGTTCCATGTGACAGTGGGTTTAGCCTCTTCTAAAAGGGCAGCCAGAAACACATGCTGCAGCCTCCTTCAGAACATCACACCACTACAGATTTCCAAACAGCTTCCGTCCTTGTCAGCTTTTACTCTAATCCATGTCCTGCAGTTTGTGACAGATGCTGGCCTGTAGGCATCTAACTGTGAAGAACAATATGTAATGCCAGCAAAAAAGGCTTTGTAGCACAGGCAAGGAATATATCCTTGATTTTACATTTAGGTTTTCTGTATGCTTCTGTACTACTTCCAGTGGCTACTATTACGCATAGTATAATGATACATGCCTTATTTTAGTTCTCTGAATTAAGTTTCCTTATGACAAATCTAGTGAAGAACTTCAGCATTTTTCAGTAGTGTCCTTCTACTTGTTCAGTGTCCTTCCTCAAGTATCTCAGTTGTCATGTTATCGAGTTTCTCTTACTTCTACCTCAATTAATGAATAAATGTTCTCAGATTTTTTTTTTTACTTCCCTGAACAAGGGAATATTATTCCAAACATTCTGCTTCTCTTCTTCAGGTAGATAAAGACTTTTGAAGGAAGACATTATTTACATTTGCATGAATTATTGCATTTTCTTGAAGGCAAGATAATCTTACAGAACATGCCCTCATTTTTCTGAGGGAGGAAAACTCTTATCTTTTAATAGAAGGTAAGCATACTTCTCCTCACTTCCTAATTACTCCATTTGATATGTCTAGTTTGCCACACTTGGCCATGCACACTCCTCTCCCAGTCCCTTTTCTCCACTGAAGTGGCAAATCTGAGCACTGGCTTTTGAGTGGAACAGGAGCAGCTGATTCACCCTGTATCCTCTGCTATGTAGTACCATGATAAAATACTGCAATATGAGGTGAGATTGGTTTTTTAGAACAATTTCCCTCAATATTTGCCTTAGAAGCTTGAGAAATGCGGGATAATATTTCAATTTCTCATTTCCTTAATTTAAATAAATAATTGAAAAATACACACCATATTGTGGGAAAAGCAAATGATGTGCAAACTTCTTGGCCATAAGAGAAAATAAAACAAGCACAGTCATCTTCCCACAAAAGTACAACTATCTCCTCTTAAATAACTGAGCTGAACTAGCTGGAATATAAATTAGAATCCTCCCATAGCCCTCCTTTTCTGTTCAGATAATGTGCAAGCTGGGAATCAAAGGGTATTCCTTTCATCTGTGAGTAAAATGTACTGACCCAGTGCTGTCTAAGTGTGCTAAAAGACCGAGGAAGGACATCTCCTTGCTGAAACATGTTTCACTTAGATTTCTAACGAGACATCCATCAGTGTTGGTGCAAAGAGGATGTATGGTTTTCATTCTCCTGTTGCCACTTCTCTTAGGCAGCAGGCTTTTTATAGATTCCCTGCTTGCCCATCTTTCCTCTAAATGCAGATTTAAAAAAATGGTGTAGGAGAAAGACATAAACATGGTTATAAAGCTCTGTTATTGCAAAAGGATGTTGCCTGAATTCATTTAAGTAGAATAGTAAGGATGATTTGTTCTCACGCCAGTTCTGTCCAAAATCATTGCAGACAAAGTCCTTCAAATATAGCCCTAATTGGGAATGTAAGAGCTAGGCCTGCTGAGGGCACACCAAGGTTTTTGAGATATTTGGCACCCATGAGCTCTTAAATCACGATTCTGCTCTCATGTAGTGCTCAGCAGAAGATTCAGCTTTCTCTTTGCAAACTGAAAGTGTGGTTGTGGTGATATAAACAGGACAAGTGAGAAATTCTCGTGCAGTTTTGACACTAAGGAGATGCTGTCAGAGGTACTGACTCTACAACTCTGTTGTAAGTGCTTGTAGAAGCTGAGGGCAAGGGAGGAAACCTAACTTTGTCTTTGCACAATGGCAGTCATAATTTTAAAATCAATATGATTCTATTAACTTTCCCTTTTGATCTCACAAGACATATCTCAGTTATAGACCGGTGAAAGAAAGTCTCCTTTTCAAGTTCCTGCCTATGCTAAATTTGTTGGTTGCCGTGAGGGCTGCATGCCTTGTATCTCATGCTTCTCCCATCCTCCTCAGAGCAGAGGAGTTGCTGTTCTTGCCATGTCAGTACAATAGACTTCTCCCAGAAAAATCTGCTTGTGTTCATGCTGTCTGAGTGAGGCCAGTTCTCATGGCAACCACACTTTATCCACAGAAATGTGCATTGTTTTCAGACACTTTCCCCTTCTGTGTAGAAATGATGTAAAGTCCAAGGGAGCAGAAGAGCAAGAGAGAAACCTAATTGACATGCAGGCAGCAAGGGCTGCAACACTTCCTTACCTCTCATGCTGTTAGCTATTGTTTCACAAATTATTAGGCAGCCCAAAGTTGTACTGTATGAGGCATATGTTAAGAGCACTCCATTGGGATTGTTCATAAATGCCCATCAAATATATTTTTTTTTAGACAGAAATTGAGTTAACGCAGAATTAATTTCTGTCAGATATGGCAGAAACCAACAGCTATATTGCTGTGCGCCTCAGGAATTTATTTTAGTCTCTTTCTCCCTGTCTCCTTTCCTTCCCCCCTTCTCGAATCTGAGGAAGCTTAGCAGGGGTAGGGTGATCCCATGGGAGGCTGGAAAGAAGAGGAACTCCTTGGCTGGTAGGCATGGCCAGAGCTCCCTGCCCTAGCTTCACTCCGGCAGCCCCAGTGATGCTCCTGCCAGCAAGGGATCAGATGGCAGGAAGGTGGCTGTGACAGCAGTACTCCTGTAACATGGGGATTCGCTGCTGCTGGTGGAAGGTTATGTTAAATCTCCTTTGTAGAACTAGCAGGGGATCTGGTTGGGGTATTTTTCCAGATTTCAAAACCTTTTGAATGGGAGAAAGGCACCCCCCGTGCTTTTAATGGTGTTTTCACTCTCTTAAAAGGGAGCGAATACTTGGCTTCAGCCTGAAGAAAACAAACATTTACCTTGATTAAAAAATATCCTCATTTTTGCCAGCCTAAGCATCTTATAACTCCTCAGACCATGAAGCAGAGCTGCTGCCAGGAGAAAGTCCTCCCCTACAGAGAGCAGAGGTTGCTTACAGTGCTGATCTTGGCTGTGTGGCACAGCTCCATCCCAGTGGGCAGATCCAGCCCTAAAAGGTCTTGTTCTCTCATCTTATGCAATTTCTATGCTTGTGGCTTTTATTGATGCCTTACCCAATTATTCTCTGCCCTACATATGGTATTCCTAACGTTGGTGTCAGGTACTGTAAGTCTACCAGCAAGATAAATCACAAAACCTGTAATTAGATAATTAGTTAGTAAAACCTGTAAAGTACTACATTTATTGTAGATCATTACCTTCTTTGTTGCCATGGGAGTCACTGTAGATAGAAGCCAGGGTAAACAAGGTGAAAATGACAAAAGCCAGCAAGATGAAAGCTACTTCAAGGTTTGTGAAGGGCAGCTCCATGAACTGCTAGTGCTTCGCCTAGGAAAAAGTGTAAAAGTTTACTCATCTGACTGGCTGTGGAAAGGGACTGCTCTCAATAGCGTGGTTAAGTCTTTACTCAGGAGGATACTGGATCCTGGTCAAACTGGTTAAGTAACTTTGGTGGTTAAGAGGGAAACAATGCTGCTGGCTCATACAGGAATGTAAGCTCAAACCCTTTTTACTGAGGCTGCAGAATGTGCTGCTGCTCTAGGGGACACTTGGAACAGTTACTAAAGTGAAGCTGCACTTAACTGTATGTTCATATATATCTATATGCTATATTTATTTTATATGTTTTTGTGTGCAAAGCATTTAATGACAGAAACATATTTGGACTCTGAAAGTCCATTTATTAACCCAAAACTTATCTGCAATAATCAGTTGGAAAGCATAGTTTTTCTTAGTAGAAAAACACCTAGAATATAAAATCCCCTGCCTTCTGTGTAGTGGAAACTTTAAAATGTACGAGAGAAAGCTTAAACATTACCACCAAATTATTAATCAAACCCCAATCAATAGTCCAGGAATTCTGAAGTCAATGGAAGTTTAAAGTGTTCAGTTGCCCACAGGATTTAGGTCTAAAAACCAATCTCCCTGAAATATTAAAGCCAAGGAGTCCAATACATTTTTACAGAGTTTTGTGAAAAATCAGAAGCAGTCAAAAAAAAAAAAAAAAAAAAAAAGAAAACAGCTTATAGTAAATAAAGAGGAGCTGGCACTTACTGATTGCCAGGGATTTGTGTATATATATTCCATTGGGTTTTCTTCAAGAGTCCCAGTCTTACAAAATGGACTGAGTTAATCACCTGAAGCTGGCAAGATCTAACGTAACGTGAATCCCTGACGCTTTTCATTTGCTGCCTTGCTCTCTCAGCAGGTACAATCCACATCAGACCAGGGGGTGGTGACAGTGGCAGGAGAAGGCACAGCTCAACACGTGTCTCTCTGTACTGCCTGCAGGATGCTGGGCTGTGCACGAAAACTGAAGCCACACAAGTTGTAACAATGCCATTGGGGCAGCCAAGACTGAAGTTTGCACCTTGTAAATCGTGTGGAATTTTAAGCCCTAGTGAAATATTAACATGATTGTAAACATGACTAACAAGTATAAGAAGGAAACCCAGCTCAGAAAGTGTTCTAGCAAGAGCTTTGAAAATCAGATCTATACTGATATAAGCAATAATTATTAGAATGATATTGCTGTGTCAGCAAAACCCAAACCTGTGCAGGTGCAACTTATATGAAAAAAGATCCTTTTGAAGAACCTTTCTGATCAATTTTTTGATCAGAGTGAATACTTTTTTTTTCTGCTGAATATTGGTTTGAAAAATACAGACACCATTTATACAAACTAAAGCATCAGTCACCTTGGATTGCATTAGCTACATGTTAATTAAAAGGGATTTCTAAACTATATTTTTTAATATTCTCATTATTCTATTATTTAAAAATACAAAATATTTTGAAGCATGGCTATTTCTGATCTTTCGTGTAGTAATCTGAGCAGGAATATTTCCACAGCAGGAAAAGGAATGATGTTTATGAAACCCCATGTCGATACATAAACACAGAATACATAAAATAGAATTACTCCTAAATTAGGAGAATGTGGAAATGATTTGAACATCGTCACATCCACTATCACATTGTCACTTTTGGAACAAATATTTCATTAGTAACTATGATAAATCTCTCTTTATGATTTCTAGGAGCGAAAGCATAGTTACACATACCACAACTTCTTTGTCTATATGATGAATTAGTCACCCCATTTTATTAAACAAACTAAGAATCACCATTAGATGCATTTTCTTCTGCATTTGTTACAGGTACTATAGAATATAAAAGTTATATGAAATTTTCAATCTGCCTTGGAGGCTGACAAGTCTACCATAATTTTTCACCTGAGGAAGACCCTGGTTTTGGGAAAACACTTTAAAAGAAAAAGTATGTAAAAAATATCTGGAAACAAAATCTGCCTTTCGAATATCCATCACTTCTCAAAACACAGGTTACTCACCAGGTTTCTAATATTCTGCATCAATGACAGGCTGATTGTAGCAAGGTGGCTAGAAACATGGAAAAGAAGAATGTGCAGTTGTGAGAAGAGATGCTGGTGGTGAGAAAATAAGAACAAAGGTTGATACTCTTATAGAGAAACTGGACTTGCCTTCTCCGTTACTATCCATTTACAGGCACACTGTTTAAATGCTGTAAAATTGCCCCAACTGAGATGCCGCTGCTGACATTTTACTGGGGAGTGATGAAACCCCAGACCTTTGTAATGAATTCTGATAGCTTTGGAATAAGAATTACTTGGAAAAAGATAGAGAAGGTCAAGTCTATTCTTGAGAGGCTATTAAAAGACTTGATATAAGTACACACCTAAAACCATTCTAAAATCAGATGAGATTTACAGAATATTCAGCTGTAGCCAAACCCAAATGATGTCTTATGATTTATTAGTTTACTTGGTGGGGCAAATAGAGTCAGGCCCAGAGCTGGTTGTCAATGGTTTTGTAATGTTTCTTCATCTTACTCTTTCAAACAAATGTGTATGAAAAGTAGATCAGTGACCAGATTCTGTGGATTTTCCTTTTCTAGATGAAATTCTGGCCCCACTGGGATCTACAGACAGCTGACCCATTACACTGGTGTGGCTTGGCTTTCACTAACTCTCTGTAGCAAGTTCCTCCAAAAATATGTTTGTTCACTTGTGTGGGATGACTGAGAAACTGTGAGATCAAAATGTATATGTCACAGCTGTAGAAGAGATGAGAGAAAAATGTGAGACTGGGAAGAAAAATCCAGCATCTCTCCAAGCAGAATTTTTAACTTAAGAAGTTGGACAAAGATAGAATGGAAATTAAAATAAGAACTCAGTGGACCTGGACAGAATTAAATCCATAATTCAAAGTTTTAATTTTCTCTCTGCCATTTTTTAAAATCTATACAAATTTTTTTCTAGTCTAGGTTCTAGTCTCCTCACACACTGGAGGGAATAGATGTGAGGAAGATTCTATTGAAATTGTTTTTGAAGCACCGCCCTTAAAGGCATTAAATTATTTGTTTGTTGTGACTGTTTTTCCATCCCTTGCTACTTTAAACTGTCATTCAAATTTTGGCAGAACTTGCAATTGTCTAAATATGGAAAAGCTATGACATCACCTGTTGTAATTTAGCATCATTTGCTGATTTAAAGCTGCTGGAGGATCTGATGAGCAGCTTCTTCAGTGAATTATAACCTGATCCATCACATGCTGTGGAAATAAAGGAGACAATTTATTTACATTTTCTTGGCTATTTATGCAGCACGGGTGTGTTCCTGCTCCTTAGCTCAAAAGTGAACTGAAGCAGAAAAAAATAAATGAGATACAGTGAAAAAGTTAAGAGGAGGGTTGTGGAAGAAACAGCCAGAGAAGTACCATTAAAAAAAAGTTGCCACAGGAATAAATGGCAACATGTATAGAGTGTCCATATCAGAGAGAACACAGCCTTTAGACTTCCATATCTGTAGTTTCCTAGTTATCTCAGTATATCCTAAGTTCATTATGGGTATATTCTAGATTCTTGTTTGTTGATTCTGCTCATTTTGTTTCCTTGTGTTTTAATCTTATCTAAGATTAACTCAAGCCAGGTATGTTGTGAAAAATGCAGTAAGGTACAACTTAAACGTGGTATACTAAAAAATAACTAGTCCCGTGTAAGGTAAGACATCTACTCACTTCATAGGATCTACCTTTATTAACAGTTATGTAAAAATGTGATATTATACAGATTAACTTTAGATTTTTCCCTAGGCCTTGCTGCTCCCATGGTTAATGACTGAGGAAAGCTCAGCTGAGAGCATACATCCTTCTTTGTTATCTCAGTAAAGAAATGAGCCAACAATATTAGTGAGTCAGCAAGGAACATAAAAAAGCTCTTGCTAAATAATAATAATAAAAAAGCTGTTGTGTTGCTACAATGCTGTGACAAAAAATGTTGAAGTTTCTCTGAGTCTGCCTTTTTCTTATCTATGTTTGCAGCCGAACTGTGTTCACTTCAGGGGCATTTTCTGTCTGTAGAAATTGCCAGTGGCAGGTAGTTTTTCTAGCTACACTTTTCCGGGGTTTTTTGTTGGGTCAGTTTGTTAGTTTTCTTTTAATTTGGCGAGGGTTTTTTTGTTGTTATTGTTTTGGTTGGTTTGTTTGGTTGTCTTTTTTTTCCTCTGGATGTTATGTCCAATGTCTTTAATATGAAATTAACAAATAATTTAACCTGTGTGACTTTAACTTTGCTGTGGACGTCTTCCATGCTTTTACCTGCCTAAGGAACTAGCACAGATTAAAAGGCAAAAAATCCTGCTGTAATTTGTATTTATTTCTGCCATATTGATGACTTCATAACAACAGTGGAATGAAATTTTGTTTGTAAAAATGAACCTAACACTGCTGATTTACAGGAACAATTCCAAATATGAGTGATTATTATTTTTTGTTAATGATAACCTGAAATCCTCATAGGTCAGAATGCAGATGAGTTCAATGTAAAACTCGATTACTTTTGCTCTGGCTCATATGACATTCAGCTGTATATGAGATTCAGCTTTCCCTCTTAGCAACAATTAGAAATGCTCTCTGCCCTTGTGTCTAAGCATCTGGATGGCTCTGCTTCAGCACAGGTTCTTAGTGACTCAGTCAGCCTTTCTGAGAAAAGCTTGATGGTTTTTAATAAGCTATGTGTAAATTGTGGGATGCAGGATATACCAACTGAAACCCAGCAGTTTCCAATTATGATATTTACAACTGTGATATTGTTGGCGTATCCTCTCTCCAGTGTCCATTTCTTTAGTCCAGCTTTTTTTAGAGTGTATGTATTATCCTTATCACACAAATTAGTCAAGTGCTTTCCACTGAAAAGCAGGACTGTAGTTCATCCTCTGCCCCTCCCTTGATTAGAGGTGAATTGTATGTGCAGCAGAGCCTGGGTAGGGCTTTGGTTTGTTCCTTTTCTCTGTAGACACACTGTTGCACATTTCTCTTTGGAAAATATGTATTAAATAGGTGATTGTAGGTTGTTCCTTGGGCAAAAATTGATGAGCTTTATGGTAGTACACATGATCTCTTGGAATTCAGTAGAGAGACTAAAACTAAAACTTTGCAGTTGCATGAGGACAGCTTTTCGAATTCCCTTCAAGATCCTATGTGCTGGGTTTTAAGTTTTTCTTTTTTATTTTTGTAATACAAAGAGAGAACTGAGGCCATATCAGAAAGTGTGCAGATCCTGTCTTGTGAGATCTTAGAAGCCGTGAAGGAACCACATCATTTTGCATTCCAAGTCACTGCTAATTACACCATCCTTTCAATATGAAAGTCGAAGAATATAGAATACGGCCTCATTTTGCAGTGTAAGACACTTCTAGCTTAAGTTGTGTGAAAGGAGGTTGTGCTGAGGTGAGGTGGGGAGTTGGCCTTGTGTCCCAGGCAACTTGCAATAGGCCAATGGGAAATAGCCTCAAGTTGCACCAGGGGAGGTTCAAGTTGGTTATTGGGAAAAATTTCTTCACTGGAAAAGTGATTAAACATTAAAACAGGCTCTCCAGGGAAGTGGTGGAGTCACCATCTCTGGAATTATTCAAAACTACGAGCAGAATCAGCACTTTTTTACATGATTTAGTGGCCGTGGTGGTGTTTGGTCAAAGGCTGAACTCGACGACCTTGGAGGGTTTTTCCAGCCACAGTGATTCCATGAATCTATGATAAGAGCTGGTGTTCATCACTTTATGGGAAGCATGACTCACTTTCCAATGAACAATTCTTTTTCAACATAACTCATCTGAACATGAAGTTTTATGGTCTATACTATCAACACATCATCTTTACTTTGCCAAATCAGGTGACTGCTTATCTACTGACATGAGTAGGAATATTATGTTTAATTTTCCATGGCCAGACTGTTTATTTGTGCAGCACATCTTGTTTGTACAGTGGTTTCCTGTTTAAAGCCACAGTTAAAATGAAGTTAGAACTTGGTAATAGCAAGTTGCACTTGGGTTCCTTTTTCCCCTTCTCTGTTTTCTCACAGTTGTCTAGACTTTGATTTTTTCTCACTGAGATTTGGAACTGAGAACACTTCACAGCATGGAGAGCTCTGCAAGTATTTAACCACTTGGAATACACATTTACAGATACATTTTCATATTCACAAGCATATCCATATGCAATGCAAGTGATGTGTGTGTAGTACATAAAAACAATATTTGACTTAGTAAGTAAATGTGTGTCAGCTTTCAAGCTCATTGTATCACTGAAATGATGAGGTAGAAAAAAAAGCCTGAAAGGTGACTTTTCCTTTGAATTAGTGGCAAATATATGAGGTTTGACTCATCTGCTTATCTCAGGGGTGTGGAGAAGACAAAGTAGCTGGAAATGGCCAACAGTGAATGCTCCCATGCTGCCAAAAGACAGCAGAAATAACATATCTGCTTCCATTATTTGGATAACCAATAATGGGATATGCTTGCTGATATGATCTTACTGTTCCACACATATTTCTTCAGTTGAATCCCTCCTTTTATAAAACATTGTTATACCTGTCAACACTTTGATATCTTATAACTAGCTCCAGTTCTGTAAAAGCTTAAAGAAGAAATTTTGGAAACTTGTTTTATGCCTTGTACCATCTGGACTCTGCAGATTTCACCCTTTTGGCTATTTAATGGTGGCATTTTGTTGGTAAATGAATATGAAGGGAGAATTATGATTTATCTGCTTCTCCGGATGCTTAAAACATACAAAGATATGAATTCACATGCCAGATTATCTACTCTCCTTCATTTACTGCCATTATTCCAGAACAGTAGGTAAAGAAATAGTTGACCTAAACATACACTTTATAATTTTCTCAGAATTCTAAAAAATACTGTAATTATTGGTATAACTGAATATTGTGCTTTTATATATATTTTGGTATCTCAAAAGGAAGTCAGTCTGCCATTTCCCCAAAATGAATGTTTTAAAAGTTCCCTCCTACATCAGTCTATGGAGTTTTAATACAAAATACATGGTATTTGATTTTAAGGAGTTTGGGACAGCCTATAAATTTGGGCTCTTTGCTCTTCACTAAGCATCCCAAGATTAATGTGCACATTGAAATCAGTGAAGTAAAAACAGAAGCAGCACCCAATTATTTTCATATTCCAGTTTCTCTTTCTTACCTCTTTACATTGCAAATAGCCTGCTGTGACCAAATGCTTGTCCAAGGTCCTCCTGGACTGAAACTTTGCACCCATAAGAAACTTGATTAAGATAGCTGGGGCTTCAGATTGGCTCCAGTTTTAGCTCTGCTGCTGAATCTCAGGTAGCAAATTTGTTTGGAGGTGGTTGCCTGCTTTTGTATCCGGCTGAGCAGATCCTGCATACCTTGTACAAAAATACATAGCTGGTGATGTTTTTATAGAAAAATTAGTACAGCCAAGCATGCTTCCAAGGTATTTTTTAGAAAAATCTGTTTCCATTTGACCCAATTTACAGATAATTCTGTGTGCAGTCAGGATTTTTGAGCTATTACTATAGAAAATGATACCAAATAAGCTACAGGAAGAAGTAGTAGTAGGATACATATGTTGGAGGAATAAATACCTTCATATTTCTATTGTGAGAAGTATTGTGGATCTGATGAAAGCTGTTCCTTTCTTTGAACACAGCATTGTTCCAGTGTTAGCTAATTTGAGGGAGGCAAATCATTATTGACACAAATAAGAATACCTACATTTCATGAGCCAGCTATTGGATTTAGATGTAATTTTAGGACCATACTATGGTATGCAAAGCTTCTTGACCCTACCTACTTTAAGTTACTCTGAGCTCTCTGTATGCATCTTTTCAGTTTAGCTTTTATGCTAATACTTGGGAGTTTATATCATATGCAGTACCTATAATTACAAAGGACCAAACCAAAATTGAAAGGGGTAATAAACTTTGTATTCCTACAGTACTGACATCCTCTAATCAGCTAAAAGGGCAGAGTGTATTCAAATAACCTTCTGCCTGCAGGATGTAATTTCCATTTTCAATTAGTTTACATTTCAGGCAGTGGGTGAAATTTGGTTTTATAGATGTCTACTAGAGATCTAGTTTTGTTCACTGGTTCTGACCTCCAAGAGGAGAAAGTATGTAATACTAGAAGAAGTGTTCGTTCAGGAGTCTCAAGTTTCCTAATGCACACAGATCTTACTGATTTTGTTTTCCATAATCTTTACTTAGGGAATTAAATTAACTTAAACCAATATGGTGATATTTTTCTATTTGACTGAAATCAGAGAGTGGCATTTTAGTTATTTTTAAAAGGGAGAGAGACAATTTGGTATTAATTAAAGGATGTATTTATTGAAAAATTAGTAGAAATAATTTTGGTAAGTGCATGAAAAGAGAATTGAATTGAAATAGAAGCAGTTGTTTAAGAGCTCTGTCCATACATAAGCATTTTAGAAAAAATTCCAAACAAAGATGTTGTCATTAATAAACCTTCATAAGTACAATTATATATATTTATTAAAACATTTGTGTTATTCATAGCAGGATATTTTACTTTATAACCCCCTGACTTTACTTATTAACTCTATCTATATTGGATCATTATTTAATAAAGGTACAGGACGTTTCTCAAAATTCTTGTAAAACTCCATAGTTATGTGAACAATCATGTCATTGCATGTGTTCTTCTTCCAAACTTCCAGGTTCTCTGCATTTTTTGAATAGTTAGGACAAAAAAAGTGTACACATCTCCAACTTCCAGGACACAATCCACTTGACATTCCCTAACTGCTTCATAAAGCCTTTGCACTCATAAACTAATGGTCCAGTGGAATGCCTCAGAATAAATCCAAATTCAGTACAATATCACAAGAGGGAGCCCTTGTCAGCACCAAAATTCAGTACATGGTTTTGCAGAGCTGCATGAATCACTTTCCAGGTGAAATGTAGGTTGTGTGCACTAGCAGTGAATGTAGTTTCACATTAGAAGAAAACCTTCTAAGACAAGTTTTATACAAACTGATTTTTCTACGTAGGAAAAAAGCCAGGAAAGTATGGTTGAGCATTTGAATAGGTTTGAACTGTGATTTTTTAAAATTACTGCTTTTTCTATCTTTGGATAGAAAGAGATATGAGGCTCGAGCATTATCACTGATTTATTTTTAGTGATTGTGACTTTTATTCTTGTGAAAATTCAATAATACTAGCTTGTCGATTGCAAACTCTGAATGGGAATCTAATCTTTGTCAATTTAAGGGGTTAATACGGTCTTAGTCATGTTTCTGTAAAAGATTCTGTCTTTAAGTTCTTTTTTCCCCCCATTTTAGGTACTGCTTTGCAGGGGAAAATTCAGTCTGGTTTATGTTTAGTTGTTTGGCACTATAATAAAAGAGGTCTTATACTAATGATTTCAGGTTGATCCCAAACATTTTACCAAAAGTCAGAGCATTTCCAGGCTAAATTAGCAATCATTCTGTGTATCCTCTCTGTCAGACAGTAATGTTTTTTCACCATTGAATGCTATTTTTCTTCAGAAAATTAAGGTTCCTCTTCATCTAGACCAGAAAATAAAATGGTGCTTTTTAAAAAATATTTTAATGTACTGTCAGTATGAAAACGAACACAACAAAAGGAAAACACCAAGAAATGTTCTCCAGAAGTCCAGAGGTTTGGTGGTTGTTGTTGTTTGGTTGTCTGGGGTTTTTTTTAAATTATGTTTCATTTAAGGTATCTGAGGGAATGATTTTCCCACCTAGACATGCTTCAAAATCACTGCAATTGTGAGTGGATCAAAATGTTGGTGCAAAAATCAGTGATAATGGAGCACACTGGCACAGTCTGAAACTGATGCATTGCAGCAACTCCTGAGACATTACGCTTCTTTCTTCTCTGTTTGAGGAAATGATAATGTTAATATGGCTATAACCCACAATACAAATTTAAATAAATTGAACTGTTACTCTGTATATACAGCAAAAATTTATTTTTAAGACATTGATTACATAGCAACTTCATTTTTCTTTTCACACTTTCACACAATACAAGCAAATTTAGAGTGTTGGCTTTAGTATTAAATATTCATTCTGAGGCAAGGAGATTTAGTGATACAATTTCTTTTACTATTTATGGGAGATTATGTGGTTAACTCCTGTTCAGGTGTCATGATTAATTTACTTTTGTATTTCTGAAAGGATAATTTTTAGTCTAGGAGAGTTAAAGACTACAATTCGTTGAATTGAAAAGAGAAAGAATTGCAAGAGACTTCACTTAGAGATAAAAAACATTTGGAGAAAAAAATTGTTTTGATACTCTCAAGGAAATGCTGAAGCCAAGTAAATATTAAATAATAAACCATTTTAGCTAAGCTTCTAGTGTATAATTTTATATTTTCTCTTTCTTTTCCAGCAAATATGTACATTTCCCCATCAGTTTCTTAAGGTAGGACTGTTAGGATGTAGAATCTGATTGTTTTAGGTGATAGTTTGGGTCTGACTTGCAAAATTAAAATTCTCTCACCTAATTTGCGCGAATTATCCTCAATGGCAAATTTATTACAAAGGTCTGGAACAGAGACAGGTATGGAATAGGCAGCTATGCTACTGGTAAATCTTTTGCTTCTTCCCTCCCTTTCCACTTCCTAAAGTGTGGACTTTATAATGTGTATGGCTTTTACACTGAAGATGTGTGTGTTTTGGAACCCAAGCATTACCTCAGTGTCTGGTTTCCTGGTTTCAGATGGGATATAGTTAATTTTCTTTCTAGTAGCTGGCACAGTGCTGTGTTTTGGATATAGGATGAGAATAATGTTGAAAACACACTGCTGTTCTAGCTGGCACAGAGCAGTGATTACTCAAAGTCAAGGAGTTTTCAGCTTTTCACACTGCCCTGCCAGCCAAGAGGATGGGGACACGAGAAAATGGGATGGGACACAGCCAAGAGAGTTGACCCCCACTGACCAAAGGGATATTCTATACCATATATCATGGTTCTGAATGATAAAACTGGGGGGAATTGGCCAGAAGCTGGGGGCTGCCTGGGCATTGGTCAGCAGGTGGTGAGAAATTGCATTGTGCATCACTTGTTTTGTATATTCTTTCATCATTAGTATTATTTTCATATCCCTTTCTGTCCTGTTACACTGCCTTTCTCTCAACGCAAGTTTTACCTTTTTTCCTCATCCTCTCCCATCTCGCACTCTTGGGGAGTGAGTGAGCATCTGTGTGGTGGTTGACTCCCTTAAATATTTAAAGGAACAGAGGTCTACACTGTGTTCTTAAAGGTTACAAATATTTCCCATGAAGGGTGCAAATTTTTCATTTGCTGGAATTGCTAGAGAAACGAAACCATATTATTCTATCATATGTGCACAAGAAAAAAGAGAAGGAAAAATGGTGAGGTTCCTAACAGAAATATTTTATATTTCTTCTTTATGTCTGTGCCTCTGTGGAGGAATTTTGCATGTGTGGGAGATGACAGAAATATAATATAGATGTTCAGCTGAAGGGCCATTACTAAACAGAAGGAACATCACAGAAATAAAATACAAAGATTAATAGTAGCAGAAGGATTGAAAGGTCTAACTGTTGTTGTTATAGTTAAACATGAAACATTTTTCTCTCAGGTTTCTCTTTTCTAAAGACAGGGATAGTAATTCATTCCCTAGCCACTGTCACACTGGATAAAATGTTCTTTTTATCATCTTCAGATCCAGCCAGTATATCTCTTGCAAACCTGCTTCTTGTTTGTGCTCTGCACAAAATTATTTTCCAAAAGAATGACTTCTGGGAAGATCAAGTGGGAGTTGCTTTTTGCAAGCTAGGATCAATTCTGCTACCTTTTTGTAAGCTAGTTCAAAGTCATACTGTGAAAAGCATTCCTTTAGAAAACTTAATTTTTCTTTGGATAATGACTTAGTTAAAATTTTAAATGAGATGGCTTGATCAGGCTAAAAAAGTACTTGTCAGAAAAAGTAAGACATTAGCTACATTGGGGGCCATATCTTCCATTTGATTTCATTTGTGAATTCCATGTTGTGTATTTACCCTAAATGAAGGAGTAAATTGGATTTTCCCCAAAAGTTTAGATTAAAACTCTTCAAAATAATACATGTAAGCCACACTTTTCAGTTTATTTTTGGGAAATTATTTCCAGTTTTATGAAGAAATCAACTCCAATAAAAGAGCCTGAATACTGTCTCAGTATTCCTATGTAAATCAGAAGGTTTTGCCTTGAAATTCTATCATTTGGTTGCCTACGGTACCTAGTAAAAGAACTCAGATTGAATTAATTTTTTACTTTTCTTAAATTTGTTCTTGGTTTTACTAATATAGATATTTCAAGTTACCTAATTTTTACACAAGCGCCTAAAACTTCTCTAACAATGATGAATTTAATTGAAGGATTATAACTGCATTAGGTGCCAGAGATAGAAGATTTCAAGCTCTCAGACTCTTTGGATGCTTCATTCTATTTGATTTTATGGTCTTTACCACTGCATTGCCATTCACATCCCATGTTAGTGTAGCTCCAATGATCTGACTAATTACAACAGACAAAAGGCGGAGTTAGTAGTTGTGGATGGATAGCTGAGCTTTATGAATAGAAAACTAAATCTAACATTCTTAATGCCACCATGTTCAGCTGTACTTTCACTGTAGATTCCAACTATAGCAAAGGGGACAATTTTCACCACAATAAAGATAATGGCTGCCATTTCAGGCCAACATGGGGCAAGGCTATAGAAAAGTCCTTTTAAGTTGTCTCTTGAAAAATGGGAAGTAAAAATGGTGTTTAGCGTTGTCTTTTCCATGTCACAATTAAGCCTATTTCCTGTCAGGAATATCCTGGGCCCAACTCTTGTTGCAGTTATCCATTCTTCTTTGCTCCACATGCCAGAAGTGTCTCCAAGCTGTGTGTACTTTTTGTTTGGTTGTCTTGTTGAGTAACCCTGCTAATACATTGGGCACAACACAGAAATCAATTGGATTATTGCACAACAAGATGTATTCTGCACATACTGATACTGATGTGAGACTTTCAAAAGATATTTAGAAGACTGTAACTTCAATTATTCCACATGCTGTGCTTACCTAGAAAGGAAGGTACACACATTAGGTAGGTTAAAGACAAATGAATGATGAAAGTATTAAATCCCTTAACTGAGTTAATCTCTTAGTCACTGTCTTGATTGTGCAAGGAAGGACTGACAAATATAGCACTTTAGGCCATCAAAAGGGAGTTGATCTCTTCCTTAAGAGCGAAACCATAGAAGAAAATAATGCTTTTCAGTAAGATGACAAAGGGCTTTTGAGAGACAAATGCAGAACATAGTCCAGATTCCTTCCAACCATTTAAAAAGGGAAAATAAAAGAGTTTCTGTAAGAGAAAACCTTTCAGTATTATATTCTCTTTCTACCTAACATAAGGGAGAGGGGATATGTATAACCTTCCCCTTTCAGCATTTTCTTTGCTGTTTATGTCAAACCATACAAAGAAACCGAAAAAAAAAAAAAGAAAACCATGAAAAACCTTTCGGAAGGAAAACTACTTTACCTCTTGTATTGTGCTGATTGTTTTCCTTGATTTACTTTTCCCATCTGCCTCTCAAGGGTTGAGATAATGATCCTAGCATGTAAGAGGTCAGCTTTGGAAACATTTCTAACTCTACTACACATGGATACTCATTGTTACCATGGAAGCAGATAAAACCATTGATTGAGAATATCAGCAGTTACCAGTGTAACAACCAGCCCAACAAGGCGGATAAATCAGACAATAAATCCAAATGCTGGAAGCTGCTGCAGTAACTGGTGTCTGATTTGCCCCCTTTGTCTTGGCTGCTGTAACAGCTTTCAGGCAGTTTTTTTCCAAAATTAAAATTATCTTTTGGAAAGTCAGTTGTTGTAAGTAGTGTTCCTTTGCTTGTGAGGACATAAGCTTCTGTCTTCCATTGGAACTCCTAATTCCTGATGGCAGCCTTGATTATATAATCTGAGGTCAGATTAAAGGAGTGAATATGTTGCTGCTATACCATATATATATAACCAGAATGCTTCGTGGGGTCTTATCAAGATTGAAGTGCTAAACAAAAGAGATGTGTGGGGTACTGGGTGTAAGATATCTGAGGATATCTGAATACATATATTGCAACAGAATAGCTTCAGATTGTATTGTGTACCTGTATAGGCAAACGTGACCCAAGCCACACAGACATTCTGGTTAATATAAGCACCTAGTCTCAAGAGGTAAAAATATTTTATAAAGATTAGTGATGGTTTTCAGGGCAGGAATCCAAGGTAGGCACATCTGGATTTCTGCATTAAGCCCTAAGTGAGGTTAGTGCTAGGAGGTCATTATGGTGTGCCATAACTTATGTTTCAGTATGACTTTGCTCTCTGAAATGGTTAATTCAAAATTTATCAGTAAAAAAATCTCTGAGGGAAGTAATAATGGAAAGAGGAAATTGAACAAAGTAGAAGAAAAGAAGTTTGAATTTGAAATAAAGACAGAACCTCATACTGCTGTCTCAGCTTCTCATTTCTTGTTTGTAAGATAATGAAGATGTCAAAACTTCTCCTTAAAGACAAAATGTTCTTTCTTTCCCATAGAAGTTATAAAAATGCCAAGAAAAATCAGAAACTGCTCAGAGCCCATAAAATAGGACAGTTATAAACTCCTTGATACATTTATGAAGATAATTATTTAAAAATATTTATTTTGGCTCTAACAGCCCAGTTTTTACTCCACGTGAGATACTATAGCTATTTTTAAATGATTTCTCTCCTAGCCTCAAATAGTAAGGTTCAGAAAAGCAGCTACCTTTTACCAATGGGCAGCTTTTGGAAACGGGAATTCAGTGCCTGGGCAGGTCAGTGTCTCATATCACAACATGCTGCTAACATGCTAATGGTACAGTGTAAAAAGAGATTTGCCCCCAGCTGCAGAGTCAACCTTTAAATAATTCTCCAACTGAGTTGACTCATGTGCTGGGTTGACACACAGCTGGATGCCAGCTGCCCACCAAATCTGCTCTGTCACTGCCCTCCCGAGTTGGAGAAGGGAGAGAAAATACAGCAAAACGCTCATGAATTAAGGGCACCCACCAGTTACTGTCATGAGCAAAGCAGACTCAGTTTGAGGAAATAAGGTTAATTTATTACCAATCAAATCAGAGTAGGGTAATGAGACAGGAAACACAAGTCCTTCCCCCAGGCTGCAGTTCCCCACAAACTGCTCCAGCACTGGTCTCTTCCACAGGGTTCAGTCCTTCAGGAACAGGCTGCTCCAGAGAGTGACCCCCATGGGATCAGAAATCCTGCCAGCAAGCCTTCTGCAGCATGTGCTCCTCTCTCTACGGGTCCTGCAGGAGCCTGCTCCAGTGCAGGCTTCCCACAGGGTTTCTTTCATTCAGGCACCCATTTGCTCTGGCCTGTGAAACTCCCTGGGCTGCAGGGGCACAGCTGCCTCACCACGGGCTGCAGAGGAACCTCCATCCTGGCACCTGGAACACCTCCTGTCTCTCCTCATTCACTGACCTCCAGGTCTGCAGGGCTGTTTCTCTCATATTCCCACTCTTCACTGGCTCCAGGTGCTGTTTGTGCAGCTTGCTTCCCCCTTCTTAGCTCTGTTACCCCAGAGGCACTACCACCATCACTGGTGGGCTCAGCCTTGGCCACCAGTGGGTCCATCCTGGAGCCAGCTGGCATTGGCTCTGCCAGACAGAGGGGAGCTTTTGGCAGCTTATCTCAGAAGCCACCCCTGTAGTCCCCCTGCTACCAAACTCTTGCCACCTAAACCTCACACAGCTCTTTTGATTTTAAACTAGCCAGCTGATATCTATTTAGCTGCTAGGTTTCTCATGAAGCTGGGTTTTATTAATGGTGTCTCAACACACGTGGGAGAGTGCATTCTGTTCGGAGAGCACTCTTAATTGTTTATGAGGTGTAAGTGGAACATCAGTGACATCCTGTGGCAGCTCACAGACAAGCTGTGTTTTGGACACCTTGAGCGATAAGTCTCATGAGTTTGCCCCTGTTTTCTTATGATTTGGCTCAAGGTCTGTTTCTGGAGAGCTTGGCACATTTTGGCAGAATTGTGTTTCCTGGCTTAAATAGTAGGCTTAAAAGCTGTTACTGCAGCATCATTTAACAAATAGTAAAGGATGAGAATGATTAATCTCAATTGTCAGATACCAACCCAAAGAATAAGTCATCTCATATACAATGTTGTGTCACCCCGATGGATTTTTAAAAAATATTTAAGCAGAATTTACAAGAATTGCCAAACAATAAAGAAATAAGTTTCACAGGAGTGTGTAGGAGAAATGATGAACCATAGTTCATAGGGCTAAAGTATTATTTGGCAATACCATCACAAAATTTTTTGTTTATTTTCTTAAGGTGACGGAGACTTGCATGCAGAGTATAATAGTGTGCAGTTTGAAAAAGTGATATTATTTCAATAACTAAATTTATATGTCCTTCACCAGACAATGGAGGCCATTGTAAACATTGTAAATCAGTCATTTAAATTATCTTCTAAAACAAGAAAGCCACAAAAACCATGACATTAAGCATTCAGTTATGTACCCTGTTGTGTCTGCTTTGGAGAATAGCTGATTATCTACCATGCAGCTAAAATGCATTTATGCTGCTCTGTTTTCACAAGGAGATGTGTCAGATACAGTAATGTCCACAGAGCAGGTCGCAAGTCAGGACTATCAGATTTTCTTTCTCAATAATTTAATCTGAATATTGTCACTAGGATTTGACTTCTCTACTTTCATTGTGAGTAATTTTAAAATGTTCTTAATTCCATGAGAGTAAGTGAAAACAAAGCTGAATATGCCTGGTAATCTGTGATAATTTTACTCCTAAACTTTTCTGTTGTCTGCAAATAGGGAAATTCATTGTACTATGCCCAAAAAATTTATTTGCTGTGGCTAGCACAGGTCCTTCCCGTGGGAACATTTTGCTATGTTTCATAAACAAGATAAAGTTTGGATGTTTTGCAAACAACTTCTCCGGATTGGGTCAGTTCGGGCTTGGCCAATTGGACCTAGGGGGAGGTCTCGGGCTGACCAATCTGGGGCACCTCTGTAAACTCTATATATATGGAATTCAAATCAATAAAGTTCTCTTCTTCTCTCTTCCCTTGTCTGAGACCTTGGCTCATTCCTCAGCTAGCCGCTCAACAGCGACAATTTTCAGTTTTTATAACCGCATGTTTTCACAGCAAATTCAGACATATTGCAGATTAATAAAAAAGTTTTTTTTTTTAATTTCAGTAAATAATGCCTACTGTTCTCTTGAGTCAATGCAAGTCTTTTGATATCAGTGTAAACAAGGAGAAATCATTTGACATCAGCATTAGATTAATGAAAATGAGACTTTTGGAAGAAAACAGAGAATACTATTTAACTAACATAAATTTTTCTTCAGGAACATTGTTCCAGCAACAATTTGTCCAGCAGGAAAGATCAGGACATATTCCTGGTATCTAGAGGCTGTTTTTTCTCTCAGTGATGGGAAATGGCCTCAACCCATCATGCACTGAAAATTCTGTTTCATGTGGTATCTCAATAATTCAAAGTTTTTGCTGTTCCAGTTGGGAGGGAAAAAAAGTTTGCAATGATCAGAAAAGGGGGTAAACCAGACTATTTTTATGTTGACAGAACCTCTTGCTGATTCTAAAATATTGTGTAAGGTACTTCATAGATTAATAAAATGCTTAGAATAAATTGTGCTGTGTTGGCCAAAAACCTTGTTTGGCTGACATTTTTCTTACTGTGTTTGCATGTGGCAATGATGCAAAATGGTGATGTATGAGTGAGAAACAGATCAAATTGGTGAATTTATTATAAATTAATATCTTTTAGATATCACAGTAGAGATAAAGAAAAAAAAATCAATTTTTATCTGGACCAAAATTTTAAAGGAAATAAGCCCATGAAAGTTAAGTTAATTTCTGATTCCTCAAGAGAATTTATGTTAGATTTCCTCCATGTGCTATGAAGATAAATTCCATTTTTCTGTGACAGATTACTATCTCTGTTTATAGGAAAGGAAGATGCAGTCAGAAGAAAAATTCAATTTATAGGTGCATTTGACAGACTCCTTGTTTTACTCAGATTTATTTGAAAGAGTGAGGAAATAATGCCTGATAAATCCATATGACTATGATCTCATGTGAGGATCCAGAAGGGAAAAATAGAAAAAAAAAATCCAAAACAAACCCCCAGTCAACAGCCAAGTATGAAGCAGAGAGTGATAGACGTTTTTTCCCAGGGAGTGGGAAGTTCATAAATATATTTACTAAAGTTGTTATACATCTATATTTATTTTACTAAACCAAGGAAATATCTTTTTATTTTCTTGCATGTAAGGGGAAAATCTTTGAAACACAGCTGTCACATCTACTCTCCCAACTGATTCATAGCTTTTACTACAAAAGCTTAGCATCTGATATTGTAAATTTTAGACTGTCACTGTGGCTTCCCTGCTTTATTTCCCACCCTCTGCTGAATCAACGTGTATAAAAGAAAGGTTACTTCTGAAGGGTTCATTATCAGCACAACTTAGTTGCTCAGTAGATAAGAATTCAGCCTCTAGAATTTGCATCTCCTGTTTTGCAAGAGATGTTGCCAAGAGAGGCTGGGGTCTCCCATCCCTCAAGATGTTCAAGGCAGGCTAGATGACTCTCTGAGTAAGCTGGTCTAGTGGAAGATGTCCTTGCCCATGGCACAGGGATTGGAGCTAGATGATGTTTAAAGTGCCTTCCAACCCCAACCATTCTGTGATTCTATAATTTTTTTTTGTAATTCCCACAGTTTTTCAGGTTCAGAGCATGACTTGCAGAATCCATCTTTGGGCATTTTGAAACATTTTGTTTCTGCAGGCATGAGTTCCTTTGGACCTTGTGACACAAGGGAAAAAGGCTGATATTGGTCATTTCTTCATAGAACACATTCAACATCGTTGCTCACACAGCAGGGCTGAATTCCTGACATTTCCCAGGTGAAGCCAAGCTATTCCTTCACAGATGTTACCAATGAGGGCACCTGACTACACTGATCAAGAGCAAGTGGAAACCACATTTTAACTCCTTGCTCTTTTTTTGGGTTTCTATTTCTATTTCCATTTTTCTGATGAGTACTGTCAATCAGTTTCTCTGACATGTAGATTGTCACAGCCAGAGGTGATCCCACCCTCTGTTTCAGCAATATGAAAGCTGTGATAGTAGAGCCATTTTTATTCAAAGCTTGATCTAATGAGGCTTAATCTGGATGAACTATTTGTGTTTACCGCAGCATATAAGAAAATGTGAATGGGAGAGATATTTTCAGCCTGAAACTCTTCCTGTTAATTTTGAGGGGGTATTGTGATTGTTCTACAGCTATGTTCATTTTTCTAGAGAAATTTTGTTGGACTATGAAATTAGGCCTCATTAAATACACCTGTATTTAGCTGGAGGTGTGAAAAACCCCCAAAATACCATTTGAATGTTCCTATACCATATCTTAAGTAATCAAAGACAAACCATCACACCTGGAATGTGAGAAGACCATTTTGCTTTCTGTAGATGCTCTTCAGGTAAGAAAAACCAAACTCTGAATGCTTAATAGCACAGTGTCATAGGACTTGGGGTTTTGCATTGTCCAAGTTTCACCCTTATTCTTAGATATGGGCTGTTAAAGTTATTATATAGGCTTGAGCTATAGTACAGGCACTTTGTAGAAATAATGAGAGACACTCTTTGTCTTGAAAATTGGCAAATATTCCTTAAATATATAAGTTCCAACTTCTGAGATGTTGTGGAATATTACTGTTATTTTTGAGTGCTGATAGAGTCTCCCTGTAGGTGAAAGAGAACACTTTTGTTAGTAAATAGTCAACTGAATACCTGAAAAATAGAGGTCAGAGTGAACCGGAAATCAATTATAAACCCTTTAGGAAGTCTCTTAATTTCTACTTGATTGTGGCTCCTTTCTTTCAAAGATTTAAGTAGAGAATGGATTGGACAACTTGCTTTCATTTTAATCCATTTAATTTCCATCTGTCTGGGCATATTTTTGGTGAAAGATCATTTCTTTGCATGAATCTGTAAAACTACTGCTCTGCAGTATTTCATAAGCCTGACATTTAAGAGATTATTCTGCAACTTACTTTCTTCCTTCTGATGTTAAGCTTTTAAAAATAGACTTTTAGTCTAAAAATAACCTTTTTAAAACATATTCATTAAAGATGTGTGTAATGTGAGATGAATGATTGCCCATAGCGAACGAGCTCTTGTTCAAGAATGTAGGTGCTGAGCAAGATTTCTATCAAAGTTGTTTCTTCCGATAGCTGTAACAAACCACTTACTGAATACGAAAACAAGGAGGTGTGTTCTCTGCTTTTACTCATCTCCTTAAGTTTCACTAGAGAAAAAGCCTTTTTATCATACTGCCATAAGGAAGAAAAGATGAAAACAGGTGAGAAAGAAATGTTTACGTTGACAAAAACACCATAGCATGTTAATGGTTTAATGCAAAATAGTATCTGCAAGTAGCCTGTGCTAGGAAGAGAAGAACATGAGATGCTTAAGTTTGGAAGCAGGAATAGGAAAGGCTAAGAGTCCTGATTCAGAGATTGAAATGACAGATTATGAGACTGGAGTAAGAAATCAGCAAAGGAAGAAGTGTTCACAAAGGCCAGAGTCTGGGTTAGACGCAGCAGAAATGCTCATTATTGCATTCGATATTCACATCCAAAACCTGTACATAACCTGAATTTTCAGCTGTCATTTCTCTGCTCCAGAAGAGTATTATTATTGTACGGAAAAGTAGTTGCCCATCTCCTTTTTATGATTGGTTTACAGTAAATAGTCTACTACTGTAAAACCAATAAAATTTACTACTGTTGTAAGTTGTTTTATCTGATTGAGTAGGAAAGATCTGTGTAGTGGTTTTAAAGGTTGTTTAATATGTTAATGAAATATATAGGTGTCATGATGGTACATGAAAGAATCTGAACTTTCAATATAGTGTTTTGTAACAAATATAACTGAAGACAAACCTCATTTAAAGACCACATCAGGACTGCAAAGCCAAACATTGGAAAGCTATGAAATGCAGGACTCAGCATGAATGTTTATTTTCCTCTCCCACTTTATTATAATTACATACCTGTTCCTCATATCTCCTTCCCTCCTTTACTGGTAGGAATAATGGGTCTGATTATAATTCATGACTGTCTCTGTGAAAAGAAAATGTGCACTGAATCACACATTTATTGCAGAAAAGGTTAGGCAAGAGCCCCCTCCCTCAATACTTTTCAACTGTACTAATAATGAGGAGACAGAAAGTATACATGGGGGATAATCCAGGGTTTTTTTATTCAGCAAATCGTGTTTCTCCTCATTCAGGTCAGCCAGTGGTACCAGGGCAGTGTTTCAGTTGCTAATATATTCCAGCACTGTCTTAAGTAGTCCATCCTTTAGCACTTGAATTGGATGGGAGACCTAGACCACAATGTATTGGGAAGGTCATGTCAGTGAACACAAGTTACATATCTAAAGAGTATGTGTCTGGATATCTTTCCTGATTTCAACCAACATGATTATTCAGAGACCTAGTCTAGATCCAAAGCCTTCATCTTCTGAGGCTGACACAGAAACCCTGCCTCCCTCACCAGCTGTTATCCTGATGAATGGTGTTCCTTATTCACTTTGCCCTCTGCAAGAAAGGATTCCTAAAGGCACACCTGTCAGACTTCAGTGTTTCAGGATGGGATGTACACAGGCTTCCTTGTACTTAAAATGGTTCTTTGCCATGAAATCAGTGTAAACTTGAAATAACCCTCAAACATTTAAAATAACTTTCTCCTGCTTACCATGGGCCCCATTCTAGTCCCATCAAAGCATGGCAAAATCTCAATGGCTTCAACACCATCAAGAGTAAGAGCTGCATGTGGTTTTCAAAACTGTATTAGTGCTATCTTACACTTATATGGCATAGAGATCCCCCAGATCCCACAGAGCTTTCTGAAAAAAAAACCTGTTTTTAAATACAAGTGTGAAGAGGAAAATATGATATGTAACCTGCAGAGTTGAATAGAATAGAACTTTACATGGTCAGGCCAGTACAATAGAGCTCACAGCTTGTAATTTGCTGTAGATACTGCTACTCCAACAAAGAAACAGTGCTTTTTCTCTTCAGAGAGCTCAATACCAGCACAGAGCAGGAGGCTGCTATGCAGTCCTCCTGCAAGATGCAGGGAGACTACCACTGAATTAAGCAAGGAGCCACAGGTACCTCAGTAATCATGCTGTGAGAATGGGCATCACCTCTCAGCCAGCATTATGTATCCACAAATTCCATCAGCTCCTTAGGAACCATAGCACATTTGAACAGTCATGATTTTGTGGTGCAGTATATTCAGAGAAGATGAAAACTCCTAATGTGCAGCAAAACTTCAAGGAATATAGATGTGGTGACTTTCACCGACGGAAAGAGGCCTAGCATCTCGGCTAAAATAAAATGGTGGAAAGTAGTAGAAAAATCTCACAGAGAAGGAATCTCCAAGGTTTAATAGTTTTTCAGTATAAATATAATTTTGGGGGGATTGCAGAAGGGAAGTGTAGATTTTTTAAACTTTCTGGTTTGTTAACACTCCAATTTTTTTTCCTATATAACCATCACATGAAGAGATGAAATACAGTAATGCTAACAAAGTCACTTCATAAGTGTGCGTGTGTGTATGTAAGTGTATATACATATGTGTTAGTCCCTTTTATAATTTGCTTACATGAGGTGAATTAATGATTACTTGATGACTAATACTACAGCCAGTCCCATCAACATCTCATCAGAATATTTTACAGGCCAAGCATTAAGTTAAAGTTTGATATAGTGTGGAATCATCAATAAGAGACAAAATAGAAAGTAACTGGTCAAAATATTCATTTAATATCTTCAGTTGCTAACATCACCTGACAACATTCAGGGCTAAAATGTCTATAGTCAGATTAGAACTCCTTCTGCCCTCCTTTTGTTTTCTTCGGTAGCATCCTTTCCAAATCCAGTGTATTGGAGCAGAAATGGATGATTGTCTATACTGGTCACTTGGACTGACCAAGGTACAGACGCAGGGATTCTGTATGGGATTGACTTGACAGATAAAGCCTTTTTCAGTTACCACTACAGGCTTTTTCAGGGAGATGTAATGACTCTGAAATAGCAGGGATTTTGGATAGAGTTTTCAAAACAAAGCATTCTTTATTGCTCTTTAGGAATATAATAAGCTTGAAAGGTGCTCAAGTAACAAAAGCTGGTGTATGCATTGTCTTAATTAAATTGTAGCAGAATGGGTAATCTTAAATATATTTAAACAACCAATAGTGGGACTTACAGACACGGTGGTCACAGCACCACATCATTTTTCTCTGCTGCTGCACATTCTTTTCCATGCTGACTCCCTGTTTTGAACTTTGTATGAATGCATCTCTTTCAAACATGTTTTCCTATCTCAAGGTCTTTGTCAGAAGGTTTTTAAGATTTGGACGCAAAATTTTAAAGCTGGTCAGACTGTTTTACACAATTGAGCCAGATGGGATATAAAAATCTCATGGTAAATCTTCTTTTTGACAACTTGGATAGCACACACTTTAAACAGTCACTGCGAGTTTTCTGCATAATCTGATCTACAGATTACATTCTGAATTCAACCTTTGGATTCATAGAGCTAGCTGAACAGAGACATTCATAGCATTAGTTTGAATTTAAACCATCTTATAGAAAAAATAACAAAAATTATTCACTCAAAGCCCTGCTCATGTTCCTTATTGGGCAGAGACAAAGCCCTGAAAATAAGTCTTCAAAGAACACATGTGGATAAGACATGCTTATGTTATTGCTTTGGTGCATCTTTTTGAATCAGTGTTGTCTGCATGGCACCAGACGGTCTTACTAATGGCACTGCAGCCTGGCTTTGCATCCTGCTTCCTTTCCTTAGGAAGCTGGGGACAATATTTCACTGTAGCAGCATTTCTGAGCCTGAGATGGAGGCAGATACATCAGCTTTAAAGTAAGAATTATTTTTAACAAATTAAATCTTGTATCGTAATGGGTTTAATAATCAAAAGCTTATTAATGACTGAATAGTGAGACATGGTTCACAGATTGCCTTGAAATCACCTAGGTAAGACAAATAATTCTTATATGCTTTTTTTTTTTTTTTTTTTTTTTTGAGGGAGAGAGAATCCCTACTATGCAAAAGGCACAATTAACAGCAGAGTAGTAAAGCATCAGTTGAAATTTTCCTTAGAAAAAGCCTGACAGAAACTTACCTAAAAAACAAATATTGCAGTTGGCTCAAACTTGTCCCAGAGGGTTCTGGCTAAAATAGCAGAGCTTTTTGATTATTCTGAAGTTGATTTATACACAGATTTATGCAGCTGGGAATTTTGCAGGTCTCTGCACCACAACAAGCAGTTGAATTCTGAGTAATTACCTCTCTATAGCTAGCATTCTGAAAGAATTGGGTTAATATCTCCTCAGTCTTAAATTAATGTTTATACAAGTATATCTAACATTTCAAATTAAATTCTCATTTTTAAAATGGAATACTAGAAAAATAAATGTTAAAAAAAATTCACATGGTAAAAAAAAAGTAAATTTTTTAAAAATCTGTGAATTTCTTGAAGAAACTCCTTGCACTTTTTGTCATGTATTAAATTTTAGATATACTGGACACACACTGTAATTTCTGATATAAAATTTGCCTGGTACTATGTTGATGTGCTCCTTGGGAAAGGTCGTAAGCAAAAAAGTATATATGGATGAAGACAGTACTTGGTTAAAATTATTATTTTACTTGTATATCTTCATCCCTAAAGTTAAAACAGCAATATGTTTTCACCATATTAAGTATAAACCAGGATAGAATATTCTTGTTACATGTAACATAAGCCTGCCCATTATAATTAATGGCCATCAAAGCCCAGAAAAATTAGTTTGCAATGAAGATGCAGCTTTGATTCCATGAGTAGGTGAATTCTGAGTGTATGCATGTAGTGATCAATAGTCAGTAGAGTTCTTTCTCTCCATGCCTACACAGCCAACACACCCAACGCTTAAGTGTGTAAAGATCAAGCAGCAGGCTGTTTGAAAATACATGGGTAGAAGACAGACAAACAAAGGTCAAATAAATCCAAGCACTTCAACCGAGGAGCTAAGGAAAAGAAATGTTGCTCTTCCATATGACTGGTAAAGTAAAGCAATGTAGTGAAGACAAGATTATCCAAAAGGGCACCCTGAGTGGGTTGCTCTTATGTCAGTGTGTAGCTAATTTTCACATTAAACTTCTTAGTTAATGAATAATGAAAGACCACTTCCAAACTATTATAGTGTATTTAATGGATTGTATAATGCTGAAAACACCATAGTTTTGCATCCTAAAATGTTAGATGTAATGTCAGAGCAATGAAGAATTATATCTTGACCAAGCATATCTTAAAATACAAATGAAAAAAGATTGCTTATTACGAATCCTATCAACAATACAACACTATTTAAGTTAATTTCAGGGACAATATTTTAGTTAAAAGTAAAGAGACCACTTGCCTATCTTGAGAAATGGATAAACTTGCGGTCTGACCTCTATAATCATAACTAATTGTTTTGACAACCCATAATGCCACCATAGGGAACACAGTATTTTATGCTCATCACATTTGATAGGTGAAGATGTACGTGGTCATTCATTTGGAGTTGTATTATTCCTTCATTTTGATTATAATTTTCCCAAGTATCATCCAAATTTGACACATACAGACTTTGAATGTGCAGATCTGGGGTAGTGAATTCCGTTCATGTAAAATCCACAGAAGGTGAGTTTGGTTTAAATCCTGAACATATTACCTGAACAACTCCAGGAGACATTAACAAAGTATTTAACAGAAACATGGTTTGGTAAGCAGAGTAGAATCTGCCTTATCTTTTTTTCTCTCCTTTTGAATGTAGAGAACAATCTGTTCTTAAAAAACTTGAAATATCTAAATCTTGGCACAGCGTTACAGAAAAAGGAATCATTCACTGCATCTGCTAGAAGTAGCCCTCCTGTTATCTCTCATGTGAAATCCCTTATATCCACACAGATATAAAAATATTGGTTTAGTCTGCATCTTTGTGTGCTAGATAGGAGAAAGGCGACAATGAAAAGAAAAAAAAGACAACAGAGAAGGTACAGAAGTCCAAAGCCAAATCTGAAATCGAGCTGAGGACCATCCTGCCTCGTCTGTTACCACTAGCATATTTTAGTAGTCCCCTACACACTCCTTCTCTTCCTCTTTCTCTTTTTTTGGACTGCTCCCTTAGGTATCTCTTACTCTTCCATAGTCTCTGCATCTCTATCCTGCCGTCTGCATCCATCTTGGTTCCTGCTCCTCTCCCATTAGTACTCATAGCCCATTTTCCTGCTCACTCCCCTCATTCCTTCCTGTTTCTTTTTTACCCCAATCTTTCCATGTGTTCCAGATACCACCAACCCATGCTGCCCATTCAATTTCCAACTGCTCTTTTTTGTTGCCTCTCAGTTTTCTCATTTCCTTTTTTTCCTGGGCTTTTTACTTCCTCACTCTGATTTTTCATTCTCTATTTTTTTGTATTGTGTCCTTATTGCTTCTCTAACTTCTTTGTAAAGGTTCTGCCTGTTATCTTCCTTTTACCTCCTTTATCAACCCTTTATGATTTTATTCCCCATGCCCCACCATTCTCTACCAATAACTACACTGTTTGTTTTCCTCTTTTTCCCTGTTATCTCCATTCTTTAGTAGAAAACTTGTTGAAATATAGGGCAGATTTTATCAGCACAGTTATGTTGCAGGCCTGGTCCCCTCTGTTAAATAGTAATTTCCATTTCAGTTGTATGTAGCCTTTTACTACTAATTCCTTTGAAGTGTGAAATCTATTGTTCTGCTAAAATACTGGAACAATGCATTGTGGGGGGAAACCTATCTGTAATGACATTTTAACTCTCTAAATCAACATCACAATGTCGGACAGGTATGCAAATAATGAGTTATTTACACTACCTGTCACTCTACCTTATCTAGAAAATAATTCAGTAGTTATACACAATTGTGCCTGGTATGTATTTTGATGTGATAACTGTAAAGCATTATCAGTGTCAGGAACTGTGCATACTCACATCGTTTTTCATGTTAATGGAGCTGAAAGTGCTGAGAACAAAGCCTCACAACTGATGCAAATCTTGTGATTAACACAAAGTTTGAAAGATGTTGTGCATGAGAGAGACTGCCAGCCCTGTTTCAGAGCCTTGTTTCTGTGGGCATCTGAAAATGAGAAGAAAACAAATATCTTTAGTGTTTTGCAATTGATTAGGCCTGGATCCAGCTGGTTGCAGGTGTTCTTTGTGTGCATTAAAACTGAGCATTCAGAGAATAAGTATATTGCAGCAGTTTGCGAAATATTTGTTGTAACTACATTTTCTTTCCTTCTATTTAAAAAACCCACTCTAATCTAGACATTCTGACTAATTTTACATGTTTGCAGAGGCTAAAAGGTTGCTGCATTCTTGGAACATATACTCAGTTTTATCATCTACCCCTAGTTTTCTTCTTTCCCATGTCTATTTGCTTAAAAAAGTTGTCTACCCTAGGAAACTGCTGGTAAACAGGCAATGGAAAATGATAATATCAGCGCTCAAACTGGGACTACATATGCAGGAAGAGATCTTTATATCTGCCTGGGCAGAGAATACAGGCTATCTTGGCTCATTTTGTCTTTGCACATGAGATGAGGTAATCAGGAGAGCAGTTTGTGCAGTGGAAGGACATGCCTGGATGAGTTCCACATCCACTTGCTGGCATGAGCTGCAAAGCCTGCTCCGCATTTCCTCTGCTCCACACTAGCTGGATATAGTTACTTTTCTCCTAACACTGATTCGGATGTGAAGAGGCAATGAAACAATGCCAAGCTGCAGATTTCTGATAAAATTTAACAGTGAGGTGAATGTTGAGTGGACTGGCAGAACAGAATTCCCATATGTTGTCCTCTGGTGAAAGAAGTCTCTTCTCCCACTGCCCATTTTAGCTGCCCATTTAGAAATATCCAAATGTCATAGAGTTGGCATAGAATCTTAGAAATGTCATATATCTCAGGGGATATATGGCATCCATGAAGAACCTTGGGAATGCCATGTATCCCTGGGGACCAGGATCAGGAGCTGGTCCAAAATGCTCTGAATTCCATGATGTTTTTTATATGCACTCTAACACCAATTCATGAAGGCAAAAACTTTACACAAAGTAATCATACAGAATTTTAAGCATCCTGATTGGATTTCTTTAATGTCACCCCACCTACTATGCTAAAAGTATAATCAAGCCAAAGAATCTAACCTGGAAAAAGAGAATAGAGAGACAAGATATTGAAATAATAATTCTCCTGAACAGAAACAGAAATTATTGGCTTCAGTAAGACAATTTTGGTCCACATTTCTTATTTTGAAGTACACTTTTAGGCTTGTTTGTAGCTTTCATTAACAAAAGCTGAAATATTTACTGTGAATATTTACTGAAATATTTACATATACAAAAATTATGCAACAAAGAATTGCTTTTCTCTGACACTTAAACTTTCTATTATAATGGGAATGGCACAGGAACTTGTGCCAGCCCTCTACAGAGGTGCATTAAAATGAAATTTTCTGACATATGAAGCATTTTTGAGATTTTGAAAACTTGTTGATTTGTCTTCATACCCTTTCTCAAGAGAGATAAGAATGTCATTTCAGATGAATCAAATTAGTGGCATGCCAGGTTCCCACTATCTCAGCTACTTATGGAAGGACAAGGTAGAACAGAGATAAAAGATTTACAGGATATATTAAAACACCTTCAGTTTTTTTTATTTGAGGATAGCTCATGAACAAACAAGAGAAATACAACTAAATTTCCATGGAACTGTACAGAAAAGATTTTATTTTTGAAATTAGTATTTTGTTTCCCAGGGTCTAGTCCTGTTTCTAGCCTGCCTTCTCTTGAGTAGGTGTGTAATCCTTTTTGTGCAGGTGTGCAATCCTGCATGGCCCAAGACAGTGAGCAACTTTCAGAATGCACAGGGCTGTTCTTCTTTCCCTTTAAGTATCTTGCGTCTTTTTGTCTTCAGTCCAACAAAGCTCCATGAGATGACTTCTGTAGATAACTACTGCAAATTTGTGTCATTGTTTTAATTTTTGCAAGATGGGGTTTTTCAAAAAAGTACATGAGTCAGTTCTTTCTCACACCGTTTCCACACTCATGCAGCAAAATTAAACTGTCACAAAATGTTTCTCTGCTTTCTCTGCTGATATTTCAGCTCTGAAATGGACAACTACATCTATTTCTCCTTTCATCTGTCGCAAAGATGCAAAATGCCCTGAGGTTCAACACAGAGATCTAAAATCATAAGGAGCTTCTTATGAGCTCAGAAATGTGTGTGTGAATATATGTATGCTTGTGTGTAGGTGCATCCTGTGAGAAATGAACCTGAAGGAAAACACTTAGCATGGGATTTTCTGGGTTAGCATCTGCTTTGAGCAAAAGGGCAGCCTTATGCACAATTTCTTGTTTTACCCAGATGCCTGTCTGTTCGAATTCCCATGCTCCCTCTGGAACAAGGTCGTGATGTCGGTCAGTTCCTTGTCAGTAAAAACTCATCACTTCACATTTTTACCTTCTTTTGCAATACTGACCTGGTGTTTTTCAAGTGCCTTCTGCTATGCACTAGATAACACACAGCATTAAAGGCAATCATTTTGAACTCAATGACTTCTTCCTACCATTCTGTTCTGCTTGAGATAGGAGACAGAACTGTTTTCATATTTTTTCTGACTTATTGTCAGCTGAAGTTGAAGTTATTATAGGCACCTCAGCAAATGTACAGATTTCACTGCTATATTCTCCTTGAACATATGAAGTAGCAAAACCTAGATATCCTGTGACCACCACTTTTGTTTGTTCCTGTTTAGCGTGATGAAGAATTAGGATGGTTGGCTTAAGTAACACTTATTAGGAAATACGTGTGTGAAAAGTCATCTACTGTTTTCTTCATCTATGCAGAATGAACCCTTCTTTCCATGATGAATCATTATGTTGCTTTGCAGTTTCCCCCCATATCTCACAAGATCCCACGCAAGCTTTAAAAAACTCACCAAGAAGAAAAAAAAAAAGGCCAATTTAAATAACATACCCAAGGCTTATTTTCCTCCTCCATTTGCTATGAAATCCCATGGAAAAAAAAAAGTACGAGGAGTTTTCTTTAAATCTTATGCTAACTAGCTGTTAAACAAGAGGATGAAATTCCTAAGGATGAGAACATGCAAATATCCTAAAGAAACTACTTTTTTCTGAGGTGTCTTATGAAGTTCAAGGAAACTTTTTAAAGATCCAAAGTACTTTGAGACAGAATACCTTCTTGAAGTATCCAGGCTGCTGCTAGGCAGCAATCATAAATTGCAGAATGCATGGATTTTCAGTTGTCACACCATTTTTATGTCTGACAGAATAACTCTATCTGTTATATCTTGTTGCTACCCAAGAAGATTTACTGAGGTGGGAAGTATTGTATCCTTACTGAAAGAATACAGAATACACTTACTATATATATGTCCTATCTAAAGCAGTTTATATTTTTACAGGAGGCATATACTGTGTATTTTGTCCTGACTTGGGTGATAAATTTTTGAAAGTTCGTGGGAATAATGAACTGGAAAATATATCTTCCCCACAAGGCTCTAAAACTTTTTTTAGCTGGTAGTTTGAGGATTCTATAAATGGTACACATTTTTTAGCAGGTATGAATTGGTTCTGGAGACTGATTGCTAATGGCAAGCTAATCCATGTACCAAAAGAAGACAGAAAAAATTCTTACATACTTTTTCCCTAAACTTTCAGTGTTGTGGTATTTTGCCAGAGGGTCTGAAAACAGGACCACAATGCCTTAGGATATTACCAGGGTGATGTGCCTCAGATAAGCATAATTTTGATGACGGTAATCTGTACCAACAAGGTAAGTTTCTAAGAAAGAATTGATTAATCCTCTTGTGCATTGCAATATGCAGTGAATAAAATTATTGTTCACTCCTGTACCTACTCCTGCCCTTGTCCTGCCCCAATAAAGGCTACTGAAACAATACATTTTGGAAGGGAAAAATAACTGGGACTAACTTTTGATTAAAATATACAGTATATAGCTTGTATTGATGTTAAGATGAGGTGGTGAATACAGTTGAGCGACAAATAAGAACTGTGACTTTTTTGATTAAACAGTTTGATTTGAAAAAGTGAAGGGAAATATTTCCCCACAATTCACAACTTTTCCTACTGTCTTTCCAAAGAAAATACACTTCTCTTTTCTAGGAGCCAAACCTCTTGTGTAGCAGCTATTCAGCATAAACTAAAAAAAAAAAAAAAATTAGAGAAAAGTCATTGACCAAGAAAATTAAGATTTCTTAGCTTTACTACAGTTGTCTTAACTACTAATGTAGATTTGTCATCATCCCTGGGGGTATTTAAAAGTTGTGTAGGGCTGATGCTTAGGGACAATATGGTGGGCTTGGCAGTGTTGTTTATGGCTGTACTTGATGATCTTCAAGGTCTGTTCCAACCTAAATGATCCTATGGTTGTGTACAATTTATTTCACATAATATTTTGTTTGTTTTTCCTCTGCACACACCCTCAAAAATCACTCAGTTGTTGGGTGGGCAGCACTTTAATTTTTATGCCTTCTTCAGTGCTCAATGAGAGCCTGCTTGCTCTCATTGATAAAATACAAATTTTGTCACATGAAGCACTATTTTGTAGGCAATACTTAAAAAACCTAAATGCCAAAATGGTCTTGAAGGGATGACAGTTTTTCAACTAGACAAATGTGCTGTCTGTATTTTTCCATCCCCCTCTCTTATGGAAAATGAGAATGTTAAACAGCAGTAAGGAAAAGGCCATATGGAATATCTGCCTTGAGAATTATTCTTGAATAGTTTTGCCCTGATGAGGTATTTCTTCAGTACATCAACAAAATGCAACTTCTCTGAGGTATTTGCTTTTCATCAAATACTACAATCTAGGAAAAAAATCTCTGCTTGGCTGCAGAATAACTTGGGGAGTAGAATGTTAGTAGGTAGGCTACAGAATTCTACAGAATTAATTCTTATAAATGTGGTTGATAAGAAGGCAACTTTTCAAGTTCCAGACACAGTCCAAGAAAAAGCATACAAAAATTTAGATGATGAAAATTTTTTTCATATTTACTAAGCTGCACTCTACATACATATCTCCAACATAAGTTATAGTGAAATGAAGTCAAAGATAGATTTTTACAAGCAAGTTATTGCTTGAAAAATGGTTTGATGTGAAATATTCCCTGAAAAAATTACTACCTGACCATTTAACTATCTGATGTTCAAAATATAAATAGATTTTAATACTTTTAGTAAAACTGAGGCAGCCTTTCAAAGGGCATATTTTACTGTGTCCCAAAAGAGGCTCTGGGTGACTGAGTTAATTTAGACAGGTTTGCTCAAAGTAACCTGATGTACTACTGATGTTTTAATTTAATCTCTTAATTTTATAGCACAGAAGCAATGGTGGCTTTACTTACAATTAATTACTTACAATTAATCTCTCTTTGATCTCTCATGCATGCCTTCTTCCATATTCACTCTTTTCCCCTTAGTGCTCTATTGCCTTTTCCATTTCTATTGCCAATCCTATCTCAACCATGACCATGACCTCTGTTTCCTATTCTTCTAGCAATTTCACCTTCCTGTATGCTTCTAGTGATTCCCACATAATATCACAAGAAGTACTTAAGAACAGTTAGGATGGTTATGCACTTTCTTGGTTTAGAGGATTAGGTTATCAAAGATGCCTGATTAGTCTGTCATAATATAGCAATGAAAAAATGATTTAATGTTTAATTCTTTTTTCCTATTTACTTTTATATCTAAAATTAATGTTACTCCACACAGTGTATTTGAGTCTTGCTTACTATTAAGGTCGCATTACAAGACGTGCAGCTGTCTGGACCACATTACCTTTTTTCAGCTATTATTTCTATCCTTGCTGTTCATTAATTCCATGCCTAGTTCCTGATTTGGTAGATTTATTATTAGCCTTAATAGGTGATTTTAAGTTATACTTGATTCATTTATTGTCTTGAGATGGAGATTATATGGTATAGTCAGGAGACATAAAATCCTCTTCAGTTTGATATTACTGTATCATAATTTTGTTTTCAGTGTTATTAAACTATTTGCCCTTGCACCTTTGACACCCCATGGGACACCATAACCCTTATAAAAAACTGATGCAAAGTTTTCCTCTAAATTCAAATCCTAGATCTCATTTAACTTCAAGGTTTAAGCTGTCTTTACTGAAAAGATGCCCCAGTTAATTTTCTTATTATTTTCTTTGGTAAATTGAACCCTTTCTTTTAACTTCTTTCACACAGCCCAGTTGAGCTTATTCTGTAGTTACTTTCACTTTCCATGTTCAGCTTTCATGGCAAACCTTTTTATTTTTATTTTCTTTTTGTATTCTTTTTTTCCCATTGCAATATATTTCACTATCTGTTTGTTGAGATTTTCAATCTTCATTTAACCAATTTTTGGTTTTTCAAAATTATACTTTGCAAATGTAGATGTTTAATTTATGATTTTTTTTTTACTCTTTACTACTGTTGATGATCACATATACCTTTTCAATATAATGTAAAGTTCTCTTTGACTGCCTACTTAATTGAAATAATGTATTTTCTCTGTCTCCTCCTACACGACTTAAAAAAATAGCAAAACAGGATGTCAGTATAAGAGTCAAGAAACAATACATATGTTTGTATATGTTCAGGTGCAGTAGGAATGTAAAACAAATAACTAAAGAATGTGCATTTTTCAGGTGCATAGTAAGATAGAAAAATAATTTTAAAATTAAATTTAAATATTTTAATTAAATAATTAAAATAATAAAAGATCACTTTTTCTTCTTTATTCTAGTAACTGATCCTTTTCCCCCATGAATAATATATTGATGATGCTTGACACCATAATGTGAAAGAACATTCAAATGCTTTAGATCTATAAAATTTTTTCTGTTCCTCAAGTACACTGAAAAGACTTAACACTGTGTACTATTATTGCTCTGCATGTTGACACTAGGAATGTGTTACCTCCCCAAGGTCCAAATAACTTACAAACAACGTAATGAAATTAGTTAATCACTTGCCACTGAAATAAAGATAATGGAGGCACACCTGGGAATTTTCAGTATTAATGTCTGGGCTTGGATAAGGAGTGTGCTTTTGAAACACATCCCTTGCTCTTTCTCCCCTGTTGAGCCTTTACTCACATCTCACTGCAATCTTGGACCTCATACAGTGAACCTCTTTGGGATAAAATTAAACTGGAAGTTGTGATCTGTGAGCTTATATAAAACACTCCAGCTACAGCTGGGCATGCAATTCATTGCATGATGTCCAGGATAAAGCAGCTCTGGTGTGCAGAGCACAGACCTCAGCTCTTCAGCTCTATTGTTCTCTTCCTACTGGCCTATATTACCAACTAAGGTAGGCAGAGCTGCTGATCCTTTGGAAATCAGAAGTACAATGCTTATTTTAAAAAATTCACAAAGGAAGCATTTTATAGGAGACTAAAATACTCATTTCTGTTCTTCCAGAGCACTAAGCTGTTTTCTAAGGAGCGTTGTAGGGTTTTCAGAATCATTACTTTAATTCTGGTCTCAGCAAAAAAATGGAACTTTCCCTATTCGGTTGAACAAAAACATTGGTAAGTGAAGTAGTTAGTTGATATCTGTAGTATTTTGAATGTTCAATTTAATAGGCACCAGTATTTAATTTTATGTTCTCAAAGTAAAAATGCTTTTTCAAACTCTTCAGGTGAGAGAAAGTGTAAAAGTAGAAGGTAAGTGCAGGAAGGAAAACAAAATCTGTAAGTGGTATGTTATGTTTAAAACAATCCCTGCATACTAAAATCTCTGTAGCAACATATTACTTTAAAAACTGAATCTATGAAACTTTTAATAACAAAATTAAATTAATCAATTAATTAAATTGCAAGGTAGTCTAATTATAAATGGATGCAGACTAGAAATAATCCCTCTGAGAGGTATTTGAAGCTTGAATACAAATGTTTGTAGTTTTGTATTAACTGAAGTGTGAGATAAGTACAAAAAAACCCAGTAAAAACATGATCAGGAACAGAAAGATTTTTTTTTTTTAAGATCTTTTTTAGATTACCGGCTTTATTCTTTCCCAAATGAAGGATTGCTGGCTAGAGAATATTTCCTGAACTTGAAGGAGTACACAGGTTCTTTCATGGCCTGGGTAAAATGTTGATTATATTGCTATCTCATCCACCTTATTCACCTACGTCTATATCAGTGGCATGTGTGCTGTGAGAAAAAAAATTCTCCACAGGCTAGAACTGTGATTTGTTGCAGGGAATAGACTGCTTCCTGGATTTTCAAAATGTAATATATTGGGGAAATTCTATAACAATAGTGACTGACCTTCTGTAGGACTGCTAAGAAATGTACTGCAAGACCAGAGGCAACTTAATTTTTATATTGATTGAAGCTTTTAATTCTTCAGAATAATTTGTCATTTGATTGTGAATTGTGCTTTTCCTTCTGTCATGGGTTTCACAGTTTTACTAGTAATGGTTGAAAAAATGTACAAAAAACCCTCATAAAGTTCCAGCGAGTATTTGTAACTTAAAAGCCTCAGTGATTATTTACAATGTTTTCAATTGTTCACATGTACTCATAGTGTTTTATTTATTTCTGTTGCTCCTCTGAGTGATCAATGGTCTTCCTTACTGACCACCATTTATCAGTGATCCTGCACTTTGTTTTTACAACCTTCTAGATATTGAAAAGCAGTTTTTAAACTTCCAGGATGAAACACAGCACAGTGTGGACTTCCTGCTGTCTGTATGGAGCAGAGGTGAGGTTGACAGCCTGCCCATGGAGCTGCCCAGGCAGGGAGCAGCTGTCAGAGGACATGGGGATATTCATGGAGAGGAGGGGCTGACTGGCAAGGCTGGAGGGTCAGTGGGACACGGCAGGTATGTGGAGGAAGGCTGGAGGCCTGGGACTTCTGATGGAACAGAGGCTGCTCCTTGTCTGTCCACAGCCCCAGGGTGGCTGCAGGGTGGGCTTGGTGACAGCCAAGGTCCAGGGCTGCAGGACAGGCAGGTCTGGGGTGCAGGCTTGGGCAGCCCAGCACAAGGAAGCCTCCCTCCTGATTATGGGGCTGGGACCTTCAGGGGATGCATGGTCCTCTGCAGACCTGACCATGGAGCTATTTTCTGGCCAGAGGCTCACATCCAGGGCTCTGAAGAGAGACTGCAAAGGTCTGTGGGGCCCTCAGACTGTTCACTGTCCTCCGTGTGTGTGTGTGTGGGCACCAGTGATAATGCCTCGGGAGAGCTCAAGCTTACCAAGAGTGGCTGCACAGGCCTGGGGAGTGCCGAGAGTTTGGGGGGAATCTGCTTTGTTCAGCCTGGAGAAGAGAAGACTTTGGGGAGAGGAGTAACACCTAATAGCAATGGCCTGGTACCCACAAGGAAGTCATCAAGATGGAGCCAGGCCCTTCAAAGAGGGACAAAGTAGGACGATGTGAGACAAGATAGTAAGTTGAAATGCAAGACTCTGGTGGAATAGACAGAAAACAATTTCCCTCATGGTGAAAACTGGAATAGGTTGTGCAGTCTCTGCCCTCAGAAGTTTTCAAGACCTGAATGGGTAAAGACAGCCCTGAGCAAAGTTGTCTGACTGTGTAGTTCACCCTTTCTGAGCAGCAGGTTGGACTAGAAAGGTTGTGATGTCCCTTCCAACCTGCAAGCCTAGGATTGAATTGTGATCCTATGTACTGTGTAGGAGTAAACACTAAAATAAAATCTCTGAAATGCAGCAGGATAGAGATGAGATGATCTGGCCTGCCAAGTGCTGTTAGCTTAATCTGTCATGTGCTGTCATATCACAATGAAACATAACCTAACATGACTAAAGCAATCCAAAGGTACCTACCATTCACCTCGCAAGGTGAGGAAAGTATGAAATCTGCCTGGTTTTCTGCAAAGTGAAAAGCATCTTTAAAACAGCTTCTATTCTAAGTATTTTAAAAACAGATTTACTGTAACAAAGAGAAACCCCTGCAAGCCTTTGTATTTGCTGCAGGATTTAAGTTGCAGCCCTCCCCAGTGTAACATGTTTTCAGTGCTGGTGTAGCTACCATGGGCCTTCTGTCACCAAAATTTTTGCTCAGCTATTAAGGATCTTTTCAGCTGAACATTTTGTTCTGGCAGGAAAAAAAGATATACTTCTCACAAAGTAAAATATTTCTCTTAATTCTGTGAGCAAAGTATTACATAGGTTAAAATCTGGGCTCCTGTTAGCTAAAAAAACCCAACCAATTTCATTGGTTTCACAGGAATAGTTTGCATTTAATCTTCCTGTAGAATCAGCATTGTTCTGTCACCAGAGTGGCAAGGAGCAGACCCAGTACACTACCTGAAAGTCACCACAAATGTATAGCATTGACAAATTATTTGCTTTGTTTGGGGAACTGGAATCCTGAGCAAGCTGGTAGAGTCTGTGTGTCATTGTTTGGATATGCGAGGGGCAGTTTAGGACCAAAACATGCAATCTTGATGTATGGATGATTTCAGCTTACCTATTGATAGATTAGAGTGCACATACTTTCCTGCATGATAAACTCAACAGCTGCATAGCAGCTGGCCAGTTACACTGTATGCTCACAGCATGCCCACTCTCTTCTTTTCATTAAATGAATTGGGGAGACTTGGCATTTAAAAGGTGTAAAGATCTAATGTGCCTTATAGGCAATGGAAATTGAATTTTTGTGCATTCTTGAATGACTAAAGGGCTAATCAAAATATTACATGGTCCTGTGTGTTTCTAGATGGTAGAACAAACTGAAGTTGCCATGAGTTATGATAACATGGAACTTACCCCAGTAAGTTTTACTCTTTTTGTGATGTTGTATGTATGTATACATCATCTGCACACTATTACTTAGATATAATAGAGAAATTACCCAGATAGATTATGCATGCAGTAGTCAGACTTACCTGTTTCTTCAGGAGACAATTCTGATGATGCAAAAGATCAAAGGACCATGCACTCAGAAGTTTAGTCCACAATGTTCACTAAAACACTGTGTATACCCTGTTAGTGTATACACTAATTTTCTTGTATGTACGGGCAGAGAATAGTATGAGTCCTTGAAGTCTTCAAAGCTACTTGTGTTCAGAATTTTATTCATTCTTTATTGATTCCAATATACATATTTTAAACACCCCAAACAGAATTCGTAGCATTTCAACCTGTGATGATTTCTAAGTTTATAGGGAGCACCTTACTCCAAAATTCAGACTGGATTCACCAAGAACAAAGGATAGCATACCATACATTGAGTAGGTATGAAGGGGGTGTGGGATATGCATGTTTTTCTTATCTCATAGTATGCACTCATCCTTTCACAAAACCACATAGATACAAAACGTTATTAATCAGTAGCTGCTTAGTGAAATCACCAGAAATGCTAAAGCTTTCTTTGTTCTTAGATGACTGTAACATGCTAGGAAAACCATCTATTTTCATGACTAAACTGACTGGATCATTGATAAAAGGTGACTATAGACTCCATTTCTATGTTTCCCCTTCAGTTGGACATGCATTCATTTTCCAAAGTGTGGTTAAGAAACAATATGTGATTTAGCAGACTTTAGTATGCAAACACTGACAGGTTTGTATAACATTATTGAGAGAAACACATAACTTGGTATTTGTTTTGCATTTTACTCAGTCGAAGAAGTTAGATACAGAATTGCTTAATCCTGCTGCTGTTAGCCTCCACAGGATTTCAAGTGCTGGGTTAAAAGTATTGTCCTAATGCTGGGCATGTGCTAGAAAATTTCAGAGATGGAATAGCTGATGATATATGCATGTATACATTTATATAGGATATAAAGGTTACTGAGGCATAGATGTGATTGCTTTGGCCAGTTTCTCACATAGCAATCAGAAGCTGTACTGCCAAAGGATTTGACATCTTGTATGTAAATGCCAATGCTTCTTAGATTGCTGTTTAGGACTTGGGGTTGATGATGTTTTTACTGTGTGTTATGGGATGGCAGCAGAGTAGTCAAGGACACAGGACAACCCAGGAATTAGTCACTGCAGTATTTTTAAAATTTATCTCATTTATTTATTTATTGATAAATTCTCTCAAAAGTGAATCCCAGGTAAACACCTAAACCTTTGCCAGTGATAGGTTATGTGTTGGTTAAAATGAAATCAGGAATGCAGGATGCTGTTAGGGCATGCAAGTGGTTTATTTTGTGAGCAGCTCCACCTGTGGTAAAATGGTGTTTCTCATGGACAATCCTATGCTCCTGGACAGTTGGAAAATCTGAATGTGATGCAGTTTGTGGCTTAAGAGCCAGTCTGGCTAAGAGAATGGGAATTTCTGCTGAAGTTCCTTGTCCATTTAGAGCAAAGCTCTGTTCTGTGACAGCTGGTGAGTTGGTCGTGACTGTGCTCTGAAACCTCAAAACCATATTAGCTCTTAGTCTGTGCCCAACCTGATCAGACAGTCCAAGGCAAAAATGGTTGTCCTACAGTTTTGCCCTCCACTGTGATGCACAGAAATATTAATCTGAAAATGTGCAAGGCTACACGGATATAAAGCAGCAAAACTCCCGCACTGTGCATAATCAATTTTTTCTCTCATCCCTGTTTGCTCTTTCAGTACCACCCAGAACAGAATGCTTTAAAATCACTCTGTCAATCCTGGCAAATACTGGAGTTGGTCTGTCGATGCTAGCATTGACTGGGAAAGTGTTTGATGCTTGCAACAGCATGAATACTAGATTTTTTGAGAATATATAATTAGGAAAGATTTTCCCCAAACCAGTGTATTCACATTAGTGAACACAGAGTGTTCTGATTAAAGCCAGTATAGAACAACACTTCAGAAATACTTTCAGAGAGCCCTGAATACATTGGAGATGCTGTTGTTATGACACTGGAAGGGGAAATTTAAGTCTCCCAAATCCCTATGTTTTTGCTCCTAAAACTTTCAGAATACATGCAAAGCTTCATACAGAGCTACAGGATTATTAACAACCTGAAGAAAACTGAAGACCATTGTTAAAGTTTGTATTTAGAAAGTGTTAGGGGAGGAGGATTTTGCATATTCTTGAGGCAGGGTATGAGGTTCATTCAGTAAATATGGTATTTATTGTGAAAGAGAATGTGAGATTCTAATCACTAAAATTCCTGGACAATGTAGTTGAAAACTGTGAAGAGGAGGACAAGTATACAGTGGGAAATTTGTAGGAGGTCATTGTTTGAAATATTTTCTGTAACACTAGAAACATGCTATTTCTCAACTATTCCACTCCTAATGTCCATACTTCACGAAAGCACCATATTAACTTTGAGTTAATTAAACTTTTTGATTTCTTGTTTACTTGTGATCCCTTTTAAGTCCTTATGAGTTATAAGATTTACCTTACTGAGAAGTTATGTCACTTCTTGATGACTCCATGTGATAGAAAGAAACAAGGCCGAAGTCCCAGTTTAACTGCAGACAGTCCAAAGTCTCTGGAAAAGATACTGCTGGAACCTATCAGAAAGACATCTTTGCATTTTTTTCCTGTTACAGAGATACAAACAGAAAATATAGGTGTTATATATTTGGAGGATCCCTCAGGATTTACTTTTTAGTTAAAAGCAGAACAAGCCCTCAAAGAGAACAAATAACTGCTGGGATGCCTACACAGATTAATACGGTTAAGGTATTCTCAATAAACATCTTAAGAATAAATTTACCATTTTTCAGATAAGTGTGGTTACCATATTGTCTAGTTGGCTTTTTTCCTAATGAAGCAGTTTTGGAAGGATGCTTTTATTTTGGTGTGGAACAAATTGTAAGCCAAATCAGGTGAACCTAAGAAAACAGTTCTGTATTTCCCCTGTAACTCTTCACTGAAAAATACCCACTGCCTAAGGTGCCTCTCTGCACCCTGGCTGCCTTTCAGCGCATCTTGACTCAGATGTTCCCAGTACTCTTCTTTTTCCCTTCAGCCCACATCTGAGATGCTGGGAGTCCCCTCCCTGCATGTTCCCTGTGCTGTTTGTGGGTGCAGTTGGGCTCATGAGCCCTAGTCTCTGGCTAGTGGCAATCAGCCCAGGTAGTGGCTGCAATCTCAGGGCTCCTGCAGCCACTACCCAGGATGCTGTGGTATGCCTTGGTGGCAAGTGCCTACATTTTGGTCTCTTGTAGTTGAAGCACTGAGAATATTCAATTCAGCAACTGAACTGCCCAAAATTTGTGGGAAACCAGACAGATGTCCCAGGTGGGACATCTAGGCCTGATGAAATTTGAATGTGACTGATTAGTGGATTTACCAGGCTCGTGGATTTCTACAAAAAACATTTCTGGAATGTTCCTAAGCAAAATGTCTGGCACCAAGTAAGATGTTTTTACCAATAAAGATGATTAGAGGACTGGAGCATCTCTTACTCGGAAAGGCTGAGAGAGCTGGGCCTATGCAGCCCAAAGAGACAAGATGAGACCTCACTGATGTCTGTCAGTATCTGAAGGGAGGGTGACAAGAGCATGGATCCAGGCTCTGCTCAGTGGAGCTGAGCAATAGGACAAGAGACAATGGGCAGAAACTGATGGATCGGGAAGTTCCACCTGAACATGAGGAAGCACTTTACTGTGGGGGTTACTGAGCACTGAAACAGATCGGCCAGAGAGGCTGTGGAGTCTCCCTCACTGGAGATATTCAAGAGCTGTATGGACACAATCCTGTGCCATGTGCTCTAGGATGACCCTGCTTGAGCAGGGAGGTTGGACCAGGTGAGCACCGTGTTCTCTTCCAACCTCACCCATTCTGTGATTCTGCCTCTTGTTTTTGATAACAATTAATGTGAAATGGTCACAGCTGAAGAGCTGATGAAAGAGCGGGCAGGCTAGATCACACACGTGTGCTCTAACACTCTATTTATGGGGAAAGCTTGCTGTTTTAGGAGGAAGAAAGCAGAAATAGCAGGAGGTGTTTTACAACGTGCAGGCTTGTAGCATCTGAAAAGCAATGGTTTATCGTAATGGGCGATTCAGTGGACCTTCTCTGGAGCAGTAGCCATGGCAACCCCTTTGCACTGGACCAGTGGCTCTAAAAACTGTGAGAGCTGAATGAATTTATACAGGACATTTGTACGCATTTGCTAAATACACAAAAATTTCATTTCATGTTTCAAAATAAAGTTTCTAGTATTAGTATTTAAGCACAGTCAATCTTATAAATATAAGGAAATAATATATTTTTAATCTGATAAATCTAACTCTAACACAATTTTCCCCACAATATATATTCTGGTATTTGTCAAGTCAGACTCAGTTATTAACTGAATCTGCATTCAATCTGTCAAGCAACTGAAAAAGGAATCAAACTTGTAATTTTCTCAACCCCCTTCTGTGTGTGTGACTCCTTGTGATACTATCTCGGGGTGTCACTCACTGACAGTCGCCATTCGGTATTGTCCACGACTTCTGTAACGTGAACCTTCTGTAATGTGAAGCTCTTACTCATCCTTATGATCCCCTGCCATATGAGAAGAAAATGACATTAGTGATGAAGCATGCAACCAACCTACATAAAATCTGATTACTAGAGCTGTTATTAAAAAAGAAGCCCTGAATTGAGAGAAAGTAGTTTTATTTTTCCTGGTGTTGTGAATGTAGTGTGAACAAGGGACCAGAAATTTTCTGAATGTACTAATTCTGATAATCCATTTCTTTTATGTTATCTTTCTAGTGTTTTCTGGTTTGTGTAGGAGGTAATCAGTAAAAACATGTCTGTATTTTATTTAACATGGACAATTATAATTGAAAATCTATTGAAAACATCCCCCTTTCACTCCAAAAACAGTAACTTGGATTCTTGAGGTAGGCTTATATTTTTATGAGACATTTTTCATATCTTTTATTCTCCTAGGGTCAATGAATCTTCAATACACAATCTTTATAATCCAAAAGTAATTTACATTTAACAGGAATATTTAATTACTTCATTGCTTAAAAAATAAAACCCCAAGTCAAACACAGTGATTTGTGCTTAATCTGCCTGAAAATTTTGCTTGCAATTGTTCCCTATTATGAGCTAGAGAACAATCACTGTTTGAAATTCTTAGTTTCTGGGCTTTTTTTTTTTCATTTTCCTAATACTCTTTTATGGTTGCTACTGTAATCAAGAAATGGAAAACAGTTGAAAATATTTAATTGTGGAAATCCCTTTAGTTACAACTGAAAAAATAGAACTTTCAGAATTCTTTACCTTGCATCTGAAGTAAGTATACAACAGGGGTTTTAGCTTCAGATCTCTTTTCTATCCTTATGGAATATCTCGTTTATGTTTTTACTTCCACAGAAATTTAACAGTTTTGTACCTAGAGGTGCATTCTCCACTCATGCATTCAAGTAATAGCTGCATGGAGTGGCTGATTTGGTAATGCAAGATCTCTGTTGTCAGCAGAAATAAAAGGTCACCTTTCCTTCTGTGAAGCAGGATTTTGTGGGCTAAAGAGGTCTGTGGTGGATATCAGGCTGTGTTTCCTTGTTTGTTAGATCCTATGTAATGTGAAATCCCTTGCTTTGACTGTTCCTTGCAGGTTTGGTGTGACAGTGATGTTGATCGCAAAACCTTCCAGGATATATAGGAGAGGAAAATGGGCAGGGAGGCATACAGAAAGCTTCGATTGTGCTCCTTCACCAGCCAGCATCTGTTAAAAATAACCCAGACCAAAAAAAAAGCAAACTTGAAACTGGATTCTTAGGTATAAACAAACTGGTCTGTTTGTGTGTGCTCATGTGCATACCAAGCAGGGATTCTTCACGGTTCTCCTTAAATCTACCACAGAACCTGCAGAAATACCTTAAGGCTTTTATTTGAATAACACCAGGTATTGGTATGCAACACAAGCTGACAACTAATTCTTTTAGCTGGTATTTGTCTTATAATAACATAGAAGACTCCCTCGTAGGAGTTACTGACAGATAACACAATGGAATTCCTATCCCAAGTATTTTACAGACTAAGTACCAGCTTGTGGGATAGCTCCATACCACCTGAATTAGAAATTCAGCATAGAAAGCTTTGTGCTATTAAAAAAGCTTATACATGCAGGGTCCATGGCTTTGCATGTGATAAAAGCCAAATCCATCCTCCGCATGTCACACCTGGATAACAGGGCCTGACAGAAGGAACATTCTACAGGACCAGCAACATGGCCTTTGATCATTTGCTTCAAAACTAGGACTGTAATAGCTCCTGTGACCACAGTAGCTACAATTATAGTGCATTTATTTTGAATCTTTGTTGCAGGAAGCTGCAATATACTTTTGTGTGTATTGTGGTAATGCAAGTCACATTTTCTTAACATCAAAATTATTTACGGATTCCTTTTTGACCTAACCTGGTTTTGGCTTTTATTGCATGTGAATGAAACATTTTGATTCAATATAAAGCATGGTAATGCACTGGGGAGGCTATGCTGAATAAACTGTTTTACACAAAGTTAAACCCCAGCAGGTTTAAAGCTTTTGTCACTTTGGTTTTGATAAAAAATAATTATGTATGTCTTCCTTGATTTTTCTGTCACAATGAAGAACTTAGATCTTGAATTTGCTAGCTGGACCCTTTAGTCAGACTGTGTCAAGGATTTTATTTACCACTGTGATTGAAAACTCTTTCTTTTCTGCCTTAGGGCTTCTATGCATAATTTTGACAACTTGCTCTTTATCAAACAAATTGTGTCAATCTTTAAAACTGCAGCTTTCCTTATTTACTTGCAAGGTTTGAGTACCCAGCTCCAAGAGGAAAGGAAAAGCCTCATGAAAGAAAAATGTCAAGGCAATTTAAAACCAAAGGGAGGAGCTTCATATTTTTCAGGTCTTTACAGGCTTTGCTCTGCACTCCTGTTTTGCCTTTCAGTTACAGCTCTTTGTGTTCCCTTTGGACTGTGCTGGTGCAATATTCTCAGCTCTACCTCGTGTTCCACTTGTTTCCACCAAAGCAAGAGGAAATCATAATTGTGTTTCATATGCATATAGTCTCAAGTCCATCAGATAAGCTACTTATTTAGGGGATTTTCTCACTGGTCTCCTTGCTCAAGGCTCCTTGACTGCCTCATTAAGAGGTTTCCAGTGAAGCTAAGGGTAATATTTTTGATCCTAAAAAATCTCACTTGGTCTGGAACCCCACGCACAGTGGTACTGCCAGTTGTGTAATTAATGATATTCTGTAGTCATAACTGAGGAAAATAAGTGTATAAGGGTTCTTCACCTGAGATCTTTGAGAAAACATTGACTTATGCACTGGGATTTCATGGATTTTATTGGAGCATTTCCTTTTGAAACAAGGATGTGTTCCTGGATCAGGGCGACTCCTGTTCTCAAATGCTTCAAGACCTGGCAACCTGTAGTGTTGATGATATGTTGATTTATCTGTAAAAAAAGATAGCTTGGCTACCACCAGTATTCTTGGACACAAATTAACCACGGCTTGTGTGAGTTAATTTACTGCATATTTCAGAGCACAAGCATTGCATAGTAAACTAGCTTGTATGGAGACTTAATCTGCCACAGACTAACTGCTTCTGATGCCCAGACTTGTGGTTTAGGCATGCTCTTCGTAAGTCCTTGACCTTCAAACTGTGCTTCAAAAGCAACTTAATAGGGAGGCATTTGTGGGAGGCCAAAATGCAGAAGAAGTGTCCTTTATGGAAACAGTTGGGTGTTTTTATTAGCGCATCTTATCTGTCATGTTCCTGTCTTATGAAAGATCTGAAATAACATTGCATGGTGATTGGATTTAGTTTTGTAGCAAAGAATTTATTTCAGCAGATGTCAGATCACTCTTGGAATTCTAAAAAGTTGTATCAAAACACAAATAAAACTGAAATCATTGTAAGGGAGGACCAACAGGTAATGGTAGTAACAACTTTTCTTTGTTTATTGGAGTAACTCTGAAAAGGGTGTAATGAATTTTATATACATCCAGAACTAGTAACATCAAAGATCATTCTGTGTACGAATCACATGTGTGATGATACACTTGTCTTAAAAATGCAGTAACAAAAGGAATTAAGTGCAGAAGGTAGAAGTAGTGCAACTCTTTTGCCCTTTGCCCAATAATAAGGTATGGAAACTTAAGAGACTGACTCAAAGACAAATACATGAAGATAGTAATACTGATAATGAAACTTTTTGAAGTCTGTATTTAAATTTGCCACTTTCCCTTAGGCATGTATCTATCAAATTCTAAGCCTATTGAGGAATATATTATAAACCTACTAAAACCCTGTAATTCTCTTTCCTTAGCGCAGTTGTTCCCTAAAACTCATTTTTATAAGGACTAAATATATAACTAATATATATAATTCATAAAGACTAAAACTAATATATTATATATATTGTAACTAATGAAAAATAAATATTTTTCTGTTGGAGGAGAAGGGATGGGACAGAAAAAGATGGCACCGGTCGTACTAGGTACAGTCTTAGAAAAACTTATTTTAGCTACCTTCAAAGTAGTATCAAATTAGACTCCATATCTTGCTGTTGATACCATGACACAAAACATCCTTTCATCATCAGAGTGATATCAGAAAGGTGTAGAATTGTCTGTAACCCGAGTCTGCTGGTGCAGTTATGTTCAGATGTTTCCTTATTTCTCTGCATGTCTATGAGTGTGTATGTGTGCATACTCGTGTGTTTCTGTTTTTCACGCTGGTGTTGGCTCAAAGTAAATTTTAAGAGCTAATACCTGCTCTCCTGGAAAAAAAGCTTTTCTTTTATTTTTTAGTTCAACTGAAAATATTAAATCAATATGGGATGAAATTCTGAAGCATTTTTACATTGTTTTATTTTATTTTACTCTTTTCATAGTCATTATTTAGTAACGCCCTGCATTCCCTAACTGCATGTGTTGGATCTTCTTCTCATTGTTATTTATCACAGTTGATTTATTAGAAGGAATTCAAGGTTAGTCATTAGCAAACACTAACCATGCTTTCTTGCTGATACAGTATGTAGCTTTCAGCAGTGGGAGGAAAATTCCCTGACAGAATTGTCTGCTCTTTGAATGCCTCATAGAGAGGCAAGAGGGAGAGAGAGATTCTCTGAACAAAAGAAGCAAATCTGCTTTGACAGCTGCCAGTGTAGCGGTGTAGACCACCCCACTTCAAAGCTGTGCTGCTCTCTCCCATCAGCAGCACTATCGGTGCTGCTGGGCTTTCTCTGGTCACTCCGCAGGGAGAGGATAAGTACCTGAATTCTCAAGTATTTCCTATTATTCTCACTTCCTCCTGGCTCAGGTGAAGACGTGGTGCAGAACTGTTATCTGCAGTCCTCCCTCACTGACACAGGCAGGTAAATTTGTAAGGCTGGTCTGTTAGCTAGTGATAAAGACTGTCTCTGGGCAGGCAAGTAAATGACAGGTCCAGGACATAAACACTGATAATGAAAACATTTTTAACCTATATAACTGATGTCTCTAATAATAATAATCTACATTCAACTACCTAATAGAAAACATAATTTTTATTGTGAGATAGCTGTAATTTCTATTCTTCCCTTTTCTCTCTTCTGTGAGGAGAAAAAATGTTTACTGGCAATTAATTCTTTGAGTGACTCTCCCAGCCTTCAGAGCTGTGTAAGTTAAGAAACTACAATGCAAGCTGCCAAAATTGTGCAGTGAGCCATGTCTACTGGCTCTTTATGTCCTTGTAGTGAAGTTATCAAGGCAGAAGTGAAAAACAGCCTCATGTCTTCTGAACTGCAAGCACTGCAATGGGTTCACATTACGTCACTGTCATGCTCTCCATCTACTTCCTTATGAAATATGAGAGAGACACAGAGCACTCATCTCTTTCATCAACTAACAGCACTCAACATTGCTGGTAACATGAAAACAGATCTAAAAACAATAGGAAAAAAATGAACTGTGACTGAATTTTAATTATCTGTGTGGCCAAGTCTGCTCCTGATTTTTGTCAGGTCTGGGTATTTTCCAGTGCAATTGTTCAGTATTTTCAACTCCATTGTGAATAGACTGGGTATCCCAGAAAATGGAGATTAATACGATGGGCAAAACTAAGAGAGGGAAAGGCTCTGATTTGGAGTTTATTATTACCAGGTATACGTATGTAAAAGTAGAGTAAGTTTAACTGACGTATTACTCAGACTATGGAGGGTAAAAATGACGCTCATTTCTTTAGTGGCAATAGCTAAGGAAATCCAAGGTGATCTGAATTACCTTCTGTGAGACAGTCTAGTAAGTAAAATAAATATTTAAAAACCACATATCACTGCATGTACTACAAACACAGAATCCTAGAACATTTTGGGTTGGAAAGGACCTTTAAAGGCCATCTCTAGCCCAATGTCCCTACAATGAGCAGAAAAATCTCCAACCAGAACAGGTTGGTCAGAGCTCCTGAAACTGTCAGTTACTGTTGTCTTTCACTGTAGTGAAAGGCTGCATAGCATAGCATATCTCTTCTGCCTGGGTATTGAGACTGCCATGCTATCAGATATTCAGGTTTGTAAGTCTCCATGTACCAGTTTGCACTGGATCCACCCTTGGGTGGAGCAGTATATCCTGGTTTTGTGAGTAGGCTTGAGTATTCCTGCATCGTGTTCCTCCCACCCTTTCAGTTCTAGTGTTAGCAGTGGCAACACCTTCTGTCTCTACACACACTAAATCAATATATGCCTCTACACCAAGAGGCTGACAGGAAAATGTAACTACACTTGACAGCCTTCCCATGTTCCACTGCTCAGAGGTGTTACTTGGAATATGGAACATAGTTACTTTTTTGCTTGATGCTAATGATGAGTTGGAAATAGATTATCACATGTAGGGTATTATAAGTAAAAAGGTATTTTCCAGTATCCAGTATAAGCCATGTTTTCTAGATCATTAACATAGGAAAAAATATTTGTTGAGGACAAAAAGGGTGATTTCCTGTAGAAAAAGGAATCTGAAAGGCAAAGCTTTTTCTTTGCTTTGCCCACTGGGTACAATGATGGTTTTTTCTGTATAAAATGGTTATGTTTGTATTGTGGTGTAGAGGTGTTTTGAATTGGATTTAATACATCGCATTTGGTTCAGAGTTGTGCTGTGTGTAATAGCAAAGTGACCTGTGTGTGCAGGGATATCACTTGCTTATTGTAACACACCTGGGGTTGTCTTAGAGCTTACAAAATATTTTTTGTTTCTGAACTTATTCTTTCAAGAAAGCTAACATTTTTTTCTGCACTTAGAATGTGTAGAAAGGATATTTAACATTTGACATGTAACATAAATAACATACTGCTAGTAGATGTCTGGATAGTGTGATACAGAGTACAATGGAAACTGAAAAGGTACAGCTTGGTGCTTCTTTTTATTGCTTTGGGATTCAGGAGATGTAGGTAAGTTTAGGGGTTTTTTTGTTTGGGTTTTTGTTTCTCTGTTTTCTATTTTGTATATTATCTGTGTGCCTGAACACTGCTTTTGAATCCAGGACTTGTTTTAATACCACCAAGATAAATGCAAGTGTTCATGTTAACTTGGCAGGGCTTTGTGCTTAAGCTTTTTATCTGTGAAACAAAGATGTTGAATAATGGCTCACCTTGTAGGTATTATAAGGACAAATTCCCTAGACTTTGTGAGGTAGAGGTACATGGATAACTTCAGGTTTTAGTTACAAAGTCCTTTTTAATGTTATGTATAATGAAAAGCTCTTTGTCTTAAACTGTGTTCTTTGGGGAAAAAATAATGGTTAAGAGCACAGAGATAATCTTTATTTACATCACCCTTGTATTCAAATCTAAAGAAATCTGCAGCTGCAAAGCGTAACATGACTATTCATCATGCTGTGATCAAAACGCAGACTTGGGACAAGGCGTACAAGAGCTCACAGGGTGTCTGACCAAACGCAGGAGCAGAGAGGGAGTAGATCTGAATTGCCTTTGGTCAGCTGTAATCAGGAAAAACTCGCAGTCCTTTACCAAACATTGTTATCTGTGCCACCCCTTTCTTGTGACTACAAAGGTACAATGGATTGTTTTAGTTTCAGCAAATATACCATGCAAAACTCCCCACTGGAGAGTGCAATAAGTGCATTTAGAGTCAACTTCCAGCTGTGTGCTTTGATTACTATTGACTGAATCAGAAACCTCACCTGCTTGGTGGCTGAGGCAGGTTTATCATGGAAAGTAGATTGTGCCCCACAGTACAGACAGAAGCAAACCTTCCCTTCACCCCATCACATGTGCAATTTCTACGAAAATATCTTTTTCTCTTTCTAGAGTTTTTAAATCTTGACATATGAAGAGAGAAATCTCATCTCTGAAAATTGTATGCCAAGAGAAACAGCAATACACTCCACCTCCTGTTCCTAGCCCTAGTCTGCTATGATTATTTCAAAAGATCAAATTCTTCCAGAAGCCAAAATATAGGTCTATTTTGTGAGGAAAAGAAAACTTGATCCAGTTTTCTTTCAAAGCAAAGGACAGCATAGGACTCAAGTCACGACTGCATTTTCTTACTTGCTTTCATTTTCTGTATTTCGGTTCCTTTCTACAGTAGCAGAATGTTACTGTTCATTAATCCAAATTCTATTTGTGGCTGTGGTACAATTAATCAGTAGTTGGAGATAAAAGTAATTGCATTTTTCTGATTTTCCTAATTTGTTAGAGCACTTTTGGCAGTTACTGTTAGCTGAGCAAAACTGTGTTCTCAGAAATTATTCTCTGGGGTACATTCCAGTCACAAAGGTGCAGTTCTGGGTTGACTAAAGGGTGTGCTGAAATGAAGTGAGGGAAGCATCTAAAAGTTGCTGCTGAAAGATAAATTTACTGAACCAGAATTAATGTGGTGTTCAGAAGAAGGTTTTTTTAATGTCTAACTTCAAACATTACTTTCCCATGGATCAAGGAGTAACTGTTTTCATGATATAACACATCAGCTATTTTTTGTTTATTGTTTCATAAAAATAATTATTTCACAGAAATACCAAAATTAATTTTATAAGAGGCACCCTATTTTTTGAATTTGTAAATTTTACTGAGCAATATTGATATTAAAACTAAGTAAACCCAATTTTATTAATCTACTAAACTGTGGAGATCACCTGTTTCTGTGGAGATCACCTGTCGCTGTTGAGCCGCTAGCAGAGGAAGCAGACCTGGATTCTCAGTGTGGCATGAAAAGAGAGCTTTTATTATTTGATTCCAACTTATATAGATTTTTTCAGAGGTCACCCGGATTGGTCAGTTTGAAGCCTCCCCCTAGGCCTGATTGGCCAGGCCTGAACTGTCTACATCCAAGAAACTGTTTTTAATAACATCCAAACTTTATCTTTGTTTATAAAACACAGGAAGAAAAGAGAAAAGTTCCCATGAGAAAGGTCTGTTCTAGCCACAATCACCTCTGTAAAAATTCTATTAATCATCACTAAAATTTTGCCATGAATTTGATGATATATAATAGGTGTATATATAAAAATATGGAAAGATACCCTCCAGAGAAAGAATCTATGAACTATCCTCTCCAAAGACTTCATAATGCTGACAAAACAGGTTTTTGGTTCTTTTTGTTGGTTTTTTTTCCCTGTATTCTCATTTGAAATAGATTATTTCAGACTTTGGATTACTTGATAACTTTTAGAGCTGGATTTTAAAGAGTAAAAGATTCTAGAAATCTTTCCTTTTAAGAGTATGATGGCAGAAGGTCTTCAAAATTCCTTCAAATGAAATTCTATACCTATGTTAATAATTGACTGCTTGTTTACAAAAGGAGAGAACCACAATAAACTTGCAATTCTTTCACTTTGCAGTCTATTTTGATAGCTGTAACTTGTTGCTGCTGCCTTTGTGTGGCAACATCCTCATTTTGTGGTGCAGGAAGAAAACAATTTGCTAGAATTGAAAGGCACCTTAAAACACTGTACAAACAGCCAGCTTCACATGGAACTCTGTGCATTAAACAGTTACATCAGATTTTAATTGCTGTCCCTTGTCTGTGACTTCTGAAGAAATTCTAATAATTCATGCCCAGTTTGCCGTGACATTTAGTGAAGTGAGGAACCTCTGATAAATTCACTTTCTGCATCTTGCATGGATAAATTCTCAATAGATGTTGCAATAAGATTAGTAGCATAATTATTGCAATCCACGCATGATGATTACTGTACTTCCTTTTTCTGTAGAACTGTCCACAGTTTTCACAAGTTCTTTGAAAGTGCCTGAAGATAGTGTAATATTCATGAAGTAAGGCAATTTTAGTTACTACATCTGTAGCACGAAAGAGAAGTTCTTTATTTGGAGCACTGAAAAACTGGTGTTCATGTTGGGCAAGATGTTTTCTTCAAAAAAGTTTGATTTCAATCTCAATATCCTGAAGTAAGTGTCTGGGATCTCGAGGTGATTCACAAAGTCTCATTCAACCTCTTATTGAGGAAACAAACACCAATTCCAAAGCAGTGCATAAAAACTTGTAAGGAAAATGTTGAGTGGGGTTTTGCACAGATTGAAAAGCACTTAATGCGAGCACAGAATCTGGAGGACTCTAAATTTGAATACTCATGTGTATTGGTTTGAAAACAAACCAGTGGGAGATCACAAGTCAAGATTGAAATTAAAAATAAATTAAATAATACAAGGAAAAGCACTGACAAAGTCAGATACACCCTAACACCCTGTTAGGGTGGTGGTAGCAGTCCAACTGAAGTAGTCCAGTTGAAGCAGTGATCCTGTGAAGGTCTAGTCTCCAGCTGAAGATCCAGTGGTAGCTCTTGTCCTCTGGGAACCCAGTAGATAGGGCTAGCTCAGGCAGTTCCAAGGCCAGGTTATATCCAGGTGGGAACACCTGGCTCCTCCCTCCTGGCCAGAGCATCCCACAATGGGATGAGATAAGCCCATGAATCACACGGTGGGTCCCTGATGGCCCATTGCCTGTCATCCGGGGTGGGTCGTTAGCAGGTGATAACAGCAGCGGATGGCCCATTGCCTGTCATCGGGGTGGGTCATTAGCAGGTGATAACAGCTAACAGATGGGCCATTGCCTGTCATCCAGGTGGGTCATTAGCAGCTGATAGCAGCTAACAGCTCACAGCTGGTGGTAATAGAATACTTAAACACATCTATATTGCAACCTAGGACATCATGTGAATCCTTTTATTCAAAAATACACAGTTCCTGCTGCAGTTTGTGTATCATCATACCTTGCTGATCTGTATTATCTTGTCCTAAACCACACCAAAAGAAACAGATTCTAAAACTAGAATGTTTGGAAGTAATACTCTAATGTGTAGACAGATACCAGCTTTGCAGGCTGAAGCTCTTAGGTCTTGTGATATGAACACTTGAAGAAAATAAGATGCTTGTTATAGCACCCTTTCTTGTTTCAGATCCTAACAGTTTCTAGACAAATGATATTACATCTATCAAAATTTTGTGTTTTCACGTGTACAAGCCCTTTATGCATTTGGTGCATTAAAAAGGCATGGACAATAGAGAGGTAGGTGAAGATACGTCATGTGAGGTTGATTACAGAGATTCTAATGCAATTGCTTGAGGTTTGTCTTTGAGAGAACTTTTACTAATCCTTTGTGCTGCTTTGTTTTTGCCCCATGTTGCTATCACATTCACATTTACTCAAAGCAATTTTTCCCCCCTTCATTTACAGTGAGTTTACAGGTTTTGTAACCTGATTTTTATGAAGGCAATAACATATGGCCACATATTTTTTTACCACTGTTGGCACTGTCTAGGAATTTTGGAAGCAAAACTTTGTGTATGCATTTCTGTCATGCTTTTACATAGATTCCCTTTCAGCTTGGAGGGAGGAATATTCTTGTAAATCCTCAGGGCATTCTTGGCTCTGCTATAATCTTTGCCTTTAAATTCTTTAAAGAAATGTTACTGAACAAACTGCAATTAGTCTAAATGAATGAAATAGAAGTGATAGCTTCCAACAAAGATCTAGAATATATTATAATAATGCAATATATTTTAGCCAGTAATAATAAGACTGTATAACTCAGTAAGCATTGTAACAGGAATAGTGAGGTCAAGCCATTTCTTTATGGCCCAAGAAGGACAAAAATCAAACAAATATTTACATTCCCATGTTCTTATTTTTCTACCAGACAAATGTTCTTATTTTTCATAAATAAGAACAAAAATGTTCTTTTTTGGCAAATATCTGGTGTCCTAAAGGTGCTTTTCAAAATAGCTGCCAGATTGCCATATAAAATTTTAAAAGTCAAGTTTATTTAAATTAGCCAATCGAGTAGTCACAGTAAGAAAGAATGCTTGTAGGGAATAGAAAAAAAAGACAATTTTCAAAACAAGCACAATATGAAAATTTATACTAAGAGCATACTAAAACACACCTGGATTTCCTGGATCCTATAGAACTGATCAAGACAACTCAGAGGGTTCCTAAAAAGGAATGAGAGGGTTTTTTTCCTCTGGTGTAATGGATGAGATAGAAACAAAGCAGGGAGAAGAAGCTTGCAAGCCAGGAAAAATTCCTTCTTGACAGGAGTCAGGCTGTCTGGGAGCCACCCTTCAGGCTTCCATCTTAAATGCCATGTTGTCTTGGGAATCAAAACATGGCAAAACATGGCATTTCCTCTGTTTTTCTGCTCTCACAGAAAAGATACTCTTCTGTGAGGATTTCCATCTCCTGTATATTTCCTACTTGGGAGATGTGATCTGAATGTCTGTACAAAAAATAAGTACAGTAGATATCCACATGCACTGAATACACAAAATGAACAGGAATAATTTTATAAACTAATCTAAGACAGTGTCTGGACATTTTGGTATCTGGTTTGCTAACAAAGGCTTGCAGCATTTAATGCAATGGTTTTGATTATATTTGCATTTGTTGTTTGTCACACTGGGTTTATGGCACCCCTGACATATACATGACAATCAGTTAACTAAATTTTTTCCTACACAGAGGCAGTATAGTTCAAACTCCATTTTCACTGGCTCATTTTAAAGGGATGATCTATCCCTGTGCTGATTCAGTTATCTTAAGAAAACTGTGTGAGGTCATTATGGATAACAAGTTTGCTTTCATCCGGTGAATCAAGTCTTTCTCAACTCGTATTTGGTAAGGAAATCATGGACAGAACTCAGAGCAACAAACTATAGCAAGTGTCATTTAGTAATAAAGCCAGAAAACAAATTCAGCCAGGAAAGCCAGAGGTGTACAACAATAAAACCCTCTAGAAATTTTCAGTAAAACCTTAGTGAACAACTTGGCTCATCAATTTGCTGAAAAGCAAGCTTATATTTCACCTGAATGTCTTTGAGAAGAAATGAAAATATTTATCTTTATTTATTTGGATATTAATGGACCTAGGACGCTGACAGAAATATCTCTTTCTCTTAGATTCTCAAAATTCATGCAGATTACAGATCAGGAAGTTCATTCCCTTGGTGTGTAGATTTATCGTAAGGAAAACACTGATACACTACAAGGCTAGTGTTTTCTTTTTTATTTTTGTCTTTTTTTGAAAGCACTTTTTATATTTAATGTCTTTTACTTTCCATCACTCTTTTAGGTTGTTTTTTAGAACAACCACAGTTAGACTGTTGGCATACACACTTTAAGTTCCATGTAGCGTAGATGAACAATTTTCAGCTACTGCTTAGGTAATTTTTTTTTACTTGCCAAATGGTCCTACTTTGATTTTAGTTAGCTTTTTGGCAGACAGATTTGATCAGCTATCAACCTACCATCATTACTTCTGTTGGTAATGAAAGGCTTGCAGTGCTTTATACCACTGATTCCTGTATTTTAGAATTTACTGGATGGCAGCTGTCCTAAAGGATGTTCCAGAATCTTACAAAGGAATTATTTTTATTTACCATCTTGGCTTAGTGCAGATGATGCTTACTATGTGGGAACTGGCAGATGTGTGTGAGAAGGCATAACTTGGCTTGCCAAACTGTTTAGAGCTCTTTTCTGGGTAGAGATACAGCATGCCTGTGTTTGCCACCCAGACTAGAAACCGGATAATGCCCTTAGGAACAGTCTATGTATAACACAAATGGGTTTCATTCAGACAAACCTGTTGTTCACTTCAAAAACAATAGTGGATTTTTAGTATCAGTTTTCATTCCTGGTTTAAATGGAATTACCAGGGACTTTGCAGTAGGATAGATTTATTATAAATGTTTTTGTTGTTAATTTAGGATGAAGAAAACTTTCCAATTCAAAGCAGAGATAAACATCTCCCAGTGAGAATGACAAGAATAAGAATGCTATTTCCAGAATCTGATGTTACCAAATTAGTTTCCAGATCCTTGGGTACTCTTGGGCTATGAGTTTTCTCATATTATGCGCAATTTAACCTAGAAGTCCCTTCTGGCAAAGTGCTTACAAGTAGTTAATATTTAAATACATATCCTCCAGCATTCATAGCAAGTTTTAAAGCTAGTGGGCCAGTGAGTTCCATCCAGGGGTTTCTTCCTTGTGTGCAGATTCCTGGTAGTACCGTGAATTGCACCACTGTGAAATACTATTTTGGGTGCAATGAGCCAGTTTGTAACCATCTCATTAGACAGCATTTTTGCCTCAACTTCTGTGATGGTTTTAATCCTACATATTGTATTGGGTGCTAAGATATTAATCTATATGGCTTCGGCAGAGGTGAGGGAAGGTGTTATTAGCAGTGCTGTTATCAACTAGCAAATTCTAGGGCTTAGATCTGTACTATTATTAGGGCCAAATCTATCTGGAAATATGTTCAACTTTGGCAGATGCAAGCTGAAGTATTTTCAACTCTGCTGCACATACTTATCGTGGGAATTTCATCCATAACCAAATATTTGTCAGAAACAGTCTGGGGAAAATTAAGGAATTCTAGCCAAACAATAGGTCCAAAAGTTCCTATGATTTTGGGAATGGGAAGAAATTTTTTTCTTTTTACCAGAAGATGTAAAATTTATAACCAAATGCACATTTGGTTCTGCATTTTAGCAGCCAGGCATGGTAGCACTGCAAATTAACATTGCAGTCACTGAAGATTAAGTTTGAAGTTGACAACCAGAAATAAACACTCTTGGGTTATATGCAGACTCCTATAAAGCAAGCCATTCATGCAAATATGCATTTTATTATTTCTTTGAGAGTGACCATAGGAGACAAGGTGTACCTTCCAACATCCTCTTTTTCTTGATTTTTTCATACAGCTGAAGTAAAAACCTTTTCCCTACTTCTCAAAAGAATACAAAACTCAAATTCCTGAAATGTTCCAAAAGAAGTGAAACACAGAGAGGGTAGGTGATCTGTATAAATTTGTTATGCTATTACTTTAAAATTGAGTATATTAATGCAGGAATGATTTACACTAAATTGTTACATTACCCAAGCATTATTACATTTGCTGCTAAATTCAGGGGGCAGGGATGGAAGGGAAGAGAGAGAAAGAAATTATGGAGAACTTTAACATAAAATTTGTAAGCAAATGTGTGAGTGTCCATGTGCATGTCTATCTGTCTATCATTATCTATTATCTATCTATCTATCTATCTATCTATCTATCTCCACACTTATTTTGAGACTGGATAGAACAGCTGCTGCAGGAAAGTTTCATTTGGTTTTGCATGTAGCAGTTGGTTTCATGTGTAGCATTTTAAAAAATCTTCCACAGTAATAGAAAGCAGTTAAAAATGTGCTTGAAATCAAAGTGATCACTGAGCTTGTTGCAAACAGCTCTACTGTCAAAATGGTTTCAAGATACCTCATTTGATTTAACATTTAAACTCAAGATTTAACTTACTTGTTAGCCTATTGTGGGTTCATGAGTCATAAAATAAAGTACAAGGGACACAAGTTTGCTTTTAGAGGATTTAACAGACATGTCAACAGCTGAAGGTCTGAAGTTATTGGAGGACAGAAATAATCTGTGTCCTTGGGTTAGAAAGTCAGAATAGTGCTCTTCTTCTTGGGTGTATATTAATTTGGCACGTAGTACCACTACTGTCTGTGTTCTGGCCTGCAAATTTTCTGTCAACATGCATAACAAGAACCCATGGAAAAATTAATAAACAGCTTCTCTTCCATGAGCTGCAATGTGCATTGGGTTAGAGAACTTATCTTCTCATAAAGATGCATGGTTGTGGCTATAAAAACCTGGCAACTTTTCATCAGTTAGACCACTGCATTTAACAGATGCAGCACCTGCCTTCCCTTTTCTTTGATAAGAGCCTTCAACAACTGAGTTTTCTACTTCTGTATGCTGTGTATTTATTTTTGGGAGGGGTAGTTAGTGGTCTATACCATCAGGTCACAGAAACCCAAATGTAAGCATTGATCATAATTCTGGTGGGTTTTGTTGTGGGGTTTTTGGTTTTTTTTTAACTTTGAAAAAATGTCAGCAGTGATGCATATCCTGAGTAAGCTGGCTATATGAGTATATGTACCTATGCACCTATTTCTCTCAAGAATGTCTTGCAAGAAAAAGATTTTCTGTCATCTGTGGTTGCTCTGTAAAATTGTCAGAGCGTTGTGCAAAGTTGGTTACAAATTACTCCAAAGTAAATGATATAAAGGTTGCAGAATCCAATCAGTAAATGTCAAAACCTAAGGACCAGTTTGAAATGAGATAAATAAAGTTAATTACCAACCTCATTAATTCAGGTGATTTTAGGAGGATTGTCTCCATGGCAATGCAGTTTGTGAATAATTATTATGATTAATAGATTTGATGAAAATACAACATTTTGCCTACCTTCTATTGGCTGCTGTAGTAGTGGCTGATGTCACTCTGGGGTTTTAAATTGATCTGTGGATTAACTGTCAAGCAATTAATAATTCTGTGTTAGGTTTCTATCACTTTTATTAGATTCAAGACATTAGATGAAAACAAATTATCATCAGTTTCAAGGGAAAAGAAGGTAGTACAAAACTTCTGCCATGGCATGAGTTTTCAAAGCATGGGCAGAGATGCACACTGAGGGGTGGTGGGGATGTGGTTGATATGAAACACAGCTGAAGAACAGTCACATGGTTGATGGATCTGTTCTGTTGGTTTAGGATTTTTCTAGTTACCTTGGTATCCTCTTTATTCCTTTTATTACTGCCTGAAATCCTAATTCTGGCCATTTCAAAAGCATAGGATGCTAACCTTGTGTGCCTGTGCTTGGGGGATAAAGCTTGCTGTACTTCAGCAAGAAATCCAGGAACGATGGCCTCTCTGTGGAGACTGATGGAATGTCCATCTGTCATTCTGTGACCTTCTGTCTTCTCTTTGAATGACAGACTATTGTTCATCCTCTCTGCTAGATTCCTTCCCAAGGGAAAACCCTGGCACACTCACACCCACACTATATGGAGTGAAAAATGGAAAGAATGGGGACAGAGCAATAGATTCAAGAGTCTTGTCCCATCATTTTGATTATGTGATTATGGTAGAGGGGAAAAAGAAAGTATTAAATGTGATTCTGCGTCCAAAACGATCCTTCTCCTCCTCCATACCATCTGCATCATCTGAGAGCCAGGCTGTTTTGAGTTACAGAAATTTGAATTAGCTCTCTCAGATAGTACTTGTTTTGAGGCTTTTAAATTGTGACAAAATTTCTCACTTTAGCAGGCAAAAATAATAAAAAGAAGTACAAAAATCTGGCTTCCAAAATGTCAGAGAAAGGAAGCAAATATCCTGCTAGGTTTTCAGCTGGTTGAAGCAGAAATAGTAAATTCATTGGAGTAGTCAATATTTTTTGTAGGAATTTTTTCTCACAGCCCACGTATTTGACTCCCTCAGTTCTGGATAGTAAAAGTAAACAAGAGGATACTAAGTCATTTGCCCAGATGGGGATAATACTTATTTAATGTAGAGTAACCTTTTGTGTGAACTACCAGAAGTACCTACCTGTATGCATGCATTTCTTTGTTTAAAAATAATAAGATGGCTACACATTTTAACACCTTTAATGTGGTTTTGGTTTTTTGGTGGTCTTTTTTTTTTTTTGTGCTTTGTTTTGTTTGTTTGCTTGTTTTTGTATTGCCAGATGTTTAAACTGGCTGGCCTGACTGTGGCTTCTTTTGGGGTGTTGTGGTACTTCCTGGGGCTCTTGGGGCTGTTTACAGCCTTGGGGATCCTCTCCCTCTTTCCCTACACATCTCATTGCCCACCCCACCACAAACACAGTCTCAATGCCAGCCATTGCATGTTTACGTATATGTATATTATATAAATATATATGTGTGTGTATATATATACACGCACACAAAAAGATGAAGCCATGGGTCTGTGAAATGGTACTGTGAAATTTCTTCTTGAAACTTTTTTTCTGAAAAATGCCATTAAAATAAGTATTTTTTAAAGGTTTTATCTTGTCCAGTTCCCTTCTCAGAAATTACATTGTGGTGGAAAATATTTTGCGGTATTACTATAGGACAAGCATTCAGACAAGAGCTTTGTGCAGGTGTCCTCCTGTACTAGTGGAAGTTCATAAAGTCATGACTAGTCTGATACTAGAACACATATTTTGTTTGGGGTCATATGTTGCAGAGATTTGAATATAACAAGGAGTTGTGTTTTAAATAAATCTGAGTGTCCATGACAGTAGCTAGCACAAGCCAAGCAGAGCATTAATGAACATAAGTGATATTTATAATGGCAGTGCTACTGATCATTGATGAGAATTTGAAATGAATGGGGTTTTTTTTGCATTACTGAATGTAAAAAGTGCACTTAAAGCTTTTCATAGGCAATGGTAGTCCTTAAAATATCTCTGTTTAAGATATATCTGGAAGCAGAGAAATTTTCTCTCCAAGCAGGTATAACTATCAGGCCTAGGCTGTATAGTCCAAGAAGGAAAAAAATCCTACGAAATTTTTCCCTAGGACACTCTGAGTTAGAAAATCTGTTATCTAAATAGAAGGTTCAAGGGAAAGCTACTAGTTTGACATAGGGCCCTCTGTAATCCTCTATACAGTGGACTACTGTGTATAATGGCCTGTAGTAAAGAGGGGAAATAGAGCATGTATAATATTGTTTCTTTTACTAAAGAAACATCTTGAAAAAATAAAGTTCCCTCTGTGATACTTGGAGTACTTTCATGAAAAGTTAACTAGCAAATAGGCAGGTAGAGGAAAATTCTGAATGCCATAGCCTGTAGTGTACACCAGAAGGGTGCTAAAGACTAATCAGAAGTCCAATGTATTCTACAATTTTTTATAATGTGGTAAATAATCCCTAGTTTTTTTGTTAGATGCAACAATATGCTGCTATCCTAATAAGGCAATTTAATGTCAGAGAATAAATTTATTCACATCTGGTTCAGCTGCTAAAAATGTAACTTGTAAATGCTGCAGATCTTTTGACAACTGGGAAAATACTCTGACTCTTAACAGGAGGATCTGATTCATTTCAGTCTCTGCAAAATATAAATACTTTTTGAATATGGGAAACATTGCAACCTCATTCTGTATCTAGAAAACTTTAATCAATGGCCAAAAATTGGGTTAAGCAGTGTAACTAAAATTATGCTTATTACCAAATGGATGCCATGTGAAAATATGACGTGACTTTTCTGAAAGAGAAGGTGAACTGTAGCTTCAGTTGAACACCTGTGGTACTCAATGAAAGCTATAGCTGGAGATCTCAATAATATTTCTGCTGGTCTTTAATTCTTTCCTCTTGCCTCTGTCTATGTTACGCTGTGATACAGATTAGCTACAAATCAGTGTTAAGGCTGAAAACTGATGTTTGAGTGTGCACACATGGCTTAGGTACCAAGTGGACTGCTCTGTTGTGATGACAGTCATTGCACTGTGGAACTGAAGCACAGTGTGGAAGACTGAGGCCAAGATGCTATAACTCTTGACATATTTTCGTATGGGCAGAAGCAGCCAAGGAAAACTTGCAAGACTATTTTAACATTCATATCTCCCATCCCACACTCCTTCAAAATTTTGGGTAGACAGCCACAGAGTTGGAAAAGTAATCTCTGCAATAGCTGAGGTACAAACCCTTGCATTTAGCAAAACCTTGCAGTCCAACATTCTGATCTGCAGTGAAATAAAATATTATTTGTGCTGGTACAAATATTTGGCCGTGTACAAGATGTCTGTAACTCTAAAAAAAAGATAAAAATTCATCAGATTGAGTTCTGGAGAGCAAGATGGCATGGTGATATCAGCATTTGACATAGTAAGCAAAAATAAACTAAGTGCCTGTCACATCAGCAGTCCAGATACTGTGTAATAGTAATCCCAGAAATATAACAGTATTATTTATAATTGAGTTTATTATATTAATTAGATAAAAATGTATTAATATGTCAATATACTGACATTAATACATACTTAACAATAATTTATTTAGATTCATAATTAATTTTTATATCTAGATGAGAATACATTAATTACAATCTGTGATACAGATTGAAAACATCTGAAAATGAAACATGCAAAAAAGCCTTTGCTGAATTTAGAAACAGTAAAGGAAACTGGAATTTAATAATTTCATAATCATGCTATTTTCCACCTATTATGTTCTCCATAATGACTGTGATGAGCACTTATAATATTCCAGTGTCCAGAAGTCAGTCTGAGTAGACTGGATTTCTCCATCATAATTTTGTGCTTCATTAGATTTTTATATACCGTAGTAGCCAATAACGAAGCATTGGGAACTCTTCCAGGAGTTATATCAGTACTTCATTTAGTTTTAAGGCCATCTTTCAGCCTTGTGCTTACTTGTAAAAAAAAAAAAAAAAATTAAAAAATCCTTATTCTCTGTGGAGTAACGAAAGAAAAACCCTCTTATCTTTACAAGGTTGTATCTTTTCTTTCTCCAATAGTATATTCTTTTCTGAGCTGGAAGGTACAGAAAATTATGGCTTTCTGGAATTCTACACATCCAGGCTATGGCCTTAAATACAGTGGGAATTCATGTAATTGAGAAGTTGATATGAAACTATCAAAGACAAACTCACATCCAGAAACACGAATGGCATTATAAAAGTCACCATTCTTTACAGACAGTTAATGATATTACAACTTACTGGCAAAACATTCACACCTGAGAAAATCACTGTCTGTGAGGACTATGCACATTTTCATTAGAAAAGAAACTAATTACTCTTCTTCAGCAAATTACTGTGGAGTCCATGATCCTCCACCCTTTCCCCTTCTCTATTTCTGGCCTGTTCTGCACCCCCTCTACAGTTTCAATAAGCTTTTATCAGGCCTTGACCTTAGTGCAAGGGCTTGGTGGTGAAGCATCCCTTGATCGTACTGGCAGCTCTTGCAAGGCTAAGGTGGCAGCAGCACTGACAGTACGAAGAACTCCTGCTGCTTGGAAAGGATGGGAGATGAGAGCTGGAATGATGAGAGTCATCCCCTGATAGCTTTGGAACATTCCTTTTCTGACTTGGAAGGAACCACAGTGGGTCATCTTGCTCAGCCTCCCTGCTCAAGCAGGGTCATCCCAGAGCACATGGCACAGGGTTGTGTCCAGATGGTTCTTGAGTATCTCCAGTGAGGGAGACTCCACAACATCTCTGGGCAACCTGTTCCCATTCTCAATCACCTGCACAGGTAAAAAGTTCTTCCTCGTGTTCAGGTAGAACTTCCTGTGCATCAGTTTCTGCCCATTGCCTCTTGTTCTATTGCATGACAGCACTGAGCAGAGCCTGACTCCATCCTCATAGCACCCTCCCTTCAGAAACTGACACACATTGATGAGGTTCCCTCTCTGTGTCTCTTCTCAAGGCTGAACAGCCCAGCTTCCTCAGCCTTTACTCATAAGAGAGTTGCTCCTGTCCCTTCATCATCTTTGTTGCCCTCCGCTGTATCCATTCCAGGAGCCCAGAAGTGCACACAGCACTCCAGATATGGCCTCATTATGGCTGAGTAGAGTGGGATCCCTTGACTGATCAGTCACCTGAGTAGCTGGACAGGTCTTAAAATGACCTCTGGGTCAGCATCTTTCAGAATCTGGACAGGCACTGTTTCCCCTCAACTCCTAAGTACGTGACAAAGTGCACTGCCATTTGTCAAAATAAGTTTGAACAAGAAATAACCATTCTGAGGTCCCCTTTTCCTAGTTTTTTTCCCAATGCTTTGGAACAAGAAAACCTGGATTAACTATTCCCTTCTTTCTAGGGAAAATTTTGAAAAAAAACCTAGATGTGAAAAACTTTAGCTATTGAGTTCTGCACTGAAATCAAATATCAGAATAGAAACTCTGAAGAACAGTAGTTGCACTCAGTGTGCCGCTAGCATTTCTTTGCCCTTAAAATTCACCTTAATTTTGCAAGCATAATTAAGTGGCTTTATCTCTTTGAAAAATATAATCTTTATATTTTTGCTGAGATTTACCTAAATTGTCAGGGGTGACATAGTATTGAAATATTTAAATTAGGGATTCAGGGTTTTGATACTTGCCTCACTGTCTATTCTATCAAATAAAAGAAAGATAATAATGATGATTAGGCATGTCCACACTTTTGAGATGGCTAATCATGTCAGAAATAGTTCACCATGACTTGAGTATAACTGTCAACTGTAATTTCCATTTTGTTAAATGTTTTTGGGACTGAAACACTAATGTAACCATTTCAGGAAGATGCTCTCTTTATTTAGTAAATGATGTGAAAAAGTAAGAACCCTCATGGATACCAAGAGGTTGTGTATCACAAAATGCTATAAATTCATCTTTGCATCCATAGGGTGAAGATGATTCTGGTGGCAGATCAGAATAACTTTGTTCTGATATTTTCTTTCCCAAATGCATGAAAAATTGTCCTGTTTAGTTCACTGCAATTCATCTCCTTGACTGAGTTCACTTGAAAAATTATGAAGAACAACATACAAACCCCCAAGTTTTCACAGAAATAGTTTTCATACAGTGTAGTAGCCTTCTGCTTCTTTTGATATGGGTTCTGTCTCTCACTGCCAACACACAGGGTTATAAACCTTATTCATTCATATATGTTTGGTCAGGGATTTTTTTTTCTGATCATGCCATATTCTTGCTCATTCTAACCTCCTGAATTCATCTTTCTAGCCAGCAAAGGAGTACATTTTATTCCAGATGAAGTTTCATCACATTTTTTGATTTTGCTGAAAGCAAATAGATTAACTGCTGTAAGATTAAAACCAAAGGTACCATTTAATTTGTCTTTAAACAAACACACATGCATACCCCAGGTTTTGCTTTGTAGGAGAAGACTTCACTTCCCTTTGACAGAAGGTTTTCTTACTTATTTTGCTGTTTTCTATTCAGAAACTGATAATTAATACTGATAGTTTAGAAAACTAATTCTGGCTAATGTCTTTTTTCTCGGTGAGATGAGTCATATTTGGCAGGCCTCTGCTGTTGACTATAGAATAGAGTTGCTTACCTACCTATGCTTGTCAAACAACTAATGAACATTTAGTAGTGTTTTAAAAGACTATTACAGGTGTGGAATGTTTTGTAAAACAATGTATTTCCCATTCTATATTATGGGAGTAATTCCAGCTATGTATTGTTTAAATATCCCCATCAGTATCATGCAAAGTAAATATATACCACACTTGAAACTGGTATCAGAATTAGTTGTGTTATACTGTGACTCCTCAAAACTCAAGATGCTGCCCTTGTTACTAAGCTTCCTGCTGTGAGATTGATGCTCTGGAGCCTTTTAACAACTGGGAACTTGCAGTTGTGTTCATGATGCCAGGCTGACTCAGAGCACGGGCAGAATGCAAGACTAAGTATCAACCTCTTCAATTCTCTGTGTGCAATGGCTTCAGACCACACTGAAAATTTTCTCTGCCTTCACTCAGTCTCCCTTTTTTACCACAGATTTTAGCCCTCTTTTTGGCCTAAGCTCCCACTTCTCCTGTGTTTATCATTAATGCAGTAGTATCTTACAAAAAATTGAAAAACAATTGAAATATTATGTGTATATAATCTATGTGGGGTAACTGACACTTCAGACTATTTCCCGTGCCAAGACAGTGCTACTTTTCAGGAATTCAGTCTACTTTTTGAGACTATGCTGGAACATTCCTGGTTGTATTCTCATTCTCCAAGCAGTGTCTTCCAAATTTTCATAGATACCCTATTTTCTTCCTGTAAGTATACAATCCTCTTTGGCAAATTACATTTATAGTATTATATGCAGATCATTATACAGCCTCATAAGCAAAAATTGGCAAATTTGTAACAATTAAAGGCATTTACATTTCACATCATTGAAAACCAGGCTCCTACAAAGCTCACATACCAGTTCACTTAAAGTCTCAGCATCTAAGTAGAATAAATCATACAATTTGCCCCACCTTTAATCTTCAGAAAATGATTTAATGTAAAATGTAGTTCAAAAAGAATGTGAGGTGCCTCTGGTTTTCTCTTTAAATGTTTTATTTCCTTATTTTCAAAGAATATGCTTTTTATTTCAAAGTAAAATTTAGGAATGTAAATTTGACTATGTGCTGCATATCAAGTGGCAAAGTAACACTTGCTAATTTCTCACATGTTGGGAGATTTATACAGTTTTCCACTCTTAAGCTGCAAGTATTTGCATTACAAATAATGTACTGAAACCACACTAAGCAAGAATTTCTGAGAACAGAGGCCCTGCAAAATGCAGTTGTACAAAGGGAATTAATTAGCTTTTGTCACCACTGTGTTCTACAATATGAAGACACATTACTAGAGTGCATTGTAAGGGGCAAGGAAGGTTTTCTTCATAGGCAAAGCATCATGCTCCTCTGACCATAGATAACACTTTCCTTATTGATGACATTTAATTCAGATCTTCAGGAGGTGGCAGTTTTGCTTTCATTTAACATGAGACATTTGAAATAACTTCCCAGAAAACAACCATGGTATGGTAATTACACAGATGAGTGAAACGACAGTTGCTGCCTCTGTAATTGAACCAATATAAACTTTGTCCATTTTCATGCTTTTAACTGTTTTCTTTCTAAAGCTGCAAAAGGGAGAATCATGTTTTTCAAAATGTGGCCTTGAGTTACACACACTTTGATTCAGAAGTATACTAACTTGAATTGTTCCCTGTGGTGTCATCTCTGTGCAATACACTGAAAGCAACAAGTAGTTTGTTTCTGTAGATTTTATTGTTTGTGTTTACAAGAAATAATGCGACAAAAAAAGCATTAAACAAACAAAAGTGTAAATATTTTTAAGGGAGAATGTTGTTCACATACGATTACATACCAGTTCCTTTTGAAAAGGTGTCTTTTATGACATAATGTTACTTTTTGGCATCAATCACTTCTGAGCCCATTTAACAGCTAATATGTGTTCCACTCAAAAAATATTAAAAAGTGTCCAGTTAGAGTAGAATATGATCAGATTTTTTCCTTGGGTTTCTTCACTAGAAGAGAGGAAACATCTGGAACAGCTGACCAAACACCTAACCAAAGGGATATTCCACACCAAATGGCATCGTGCTCAGTCTATAAAGAGAAGGAAAGAAGGAAGAAGAGGGAGGTGTTCAGAATGAAGGTGTTTGTCCTCCCCAATAATCGTTACACAATGGGAAGGGGAGAATGAATTGCTTGTTTTGTTTTGCTTGCATGCCCAGTTTTTACTTCACATGTCAAATTGTCAAAAAACCATGGGTTTTCTTACTTTCCAGGTGTCTCTCCCATCCCACTGGTGGGAGGAGTGAGTGAGTGGCTGTGTGGTGCTTGTTTGCCTGCTGGGGTTAAGCCAGGACACTGCACTATCTGTGAATCAGTTCTTATTGAACTAGACCAGGCTGATACTGTCAAATTGACCATAACAAGAAATTAAGCAAAGCCACATGCAGCCCTTCTCATGTCTGAGTATAGCTGGAATTCTAGGGGCTTTATTTTCTGCCAAAATTCAATAGCCTCAATGCAACAGCTCCCCTGGGTGAACTTTAGTGGGTCTGTTGTAACAGAGGGGCTACCAGGCTGCATGAACCACTGTGGCACACCCTGTGCAGTGGGACTGCGGGCATTTCCCATCACCTAAACCTTCCTTCTGCAAGGTTTATGGCTTCAGTTATTCAGAGATTTTGATATGAAATGTGAAATGCAAAGCATTAGGAAAACTGCACATGCCTAGTCTAAGGACTATTTCATCAGCTCAATTAGTCAAAAAAAACCAGTCTTTTTTTAAAAAAAAATTAGAAAAGAGAGAAAAAAAGGAAAAAAAGAGAAAAAAAGGAAAAAAAGAGAAAAATGAACAATACAGTATTTGGATAGGACAGGATTCAAAAGGATCCTTTCTTGTAAATAAAGGAATCTGACAATTATGGGTAGTGTAACCAGAAATTAAATGAGTTTAAGATTCAGAAAACAGATTCAATCATCTCAGACAGTCCACAGCCTGAGAATACCCTTGATATTTTGTAATGAAGGGTTTGGTAAACATCTGGTGTTTCTTTATTATTAGTGCTCATGTTGTTATATTACGGTATCTCAGTGCTGTTTCTGACAAAATGTAGGTGGTGCAAGTGGATAATAACATTGCAAGTCAATAACAATTTAGTTGGAATGTAGAGAAATAAATTGGCAAAGAAAAAGAGACAGCCAACATTAACTTTGCAAAATAAAAAAAATGTTTGGTTTGGGTTTGAATCAAGTTTCAACCTGTTCTTGTATTTTTTAGAAACAACTGTTTCCCATTCACTGGTTTTACACAAAAGGGAAAAAGATTTTCTGTGATGAAATATAGAAAATATTCTGTATTATTAATTGAGTTGATAGTACATTAAAGGGAAGATGTTCTAATGAAAATAATTTATTTGCTTTGAAGCTGGTGTTCAAACTGATACTGGAAATAGATGGCAATAAACAGTGAAAACTTATCACTTTATCACTTTATTCATGAAAGAACTAATTTATCTTAGCAATTAGTAATTCAGGGGGTGGCTGTAACTCATATATCTTAAAATAGTTTTATTTAAATATAAATTGGTTGGAGGGAGATAAGGTGGTTTTTTTTTCTCCACACTATTATATCCCTTATTCATAGTCAATATACCAAGCAAACATAGGAAATTGTTTTTTTCTTACTTTCTTTCTGAGCAGACTTTGGAAATGACCCAGGGTTTTTGACATAAGAATGGCCATTTTCAGCTGCAAAAAACTGTTGTGAGTTGATCCCAGCCAGCAGCTGGGCACCCACACAACTGTTCACTACCCCCACCCCAGCAGAAGGTGGGGAGACAATAGGAAGAGCAAACTCAAGAAAAATCATGGGTCAAAACACAACCAGTTTAATAAGACCTTTACTAAGAATTATAAGTTCTTCCTAACAAGACTGTGGTGCTGGTCCCTAGCTGAGTATAAAAGGACTGTGCTCTGAAGTTTTGTGGTGGTTGTACTGTCATATCTGAATTTCTAAAACTTAAAAAGAATTATAAGTGAACAAACACCTCTCGATTTTAGATGTATGTTAATGGCAAGTCATTATTTTGATATTGTACTCCATAAGGGGGCAAGAGAGAGTTTCTATTAGGTTTGTAAGGCAGCATATGAAGTGAGGGCTGGGTATGAAGTGCTGCATATTGCTTGTATGCTAAGAGATCAGCTATACATTTTTCAAATGAAATGTCAAGTTAACTGGCACTTCTGACATTAATATTTTTCTTTATCATGTACCTCATAGAATAGAGGAGCATGGGTGTATATAAAGAACAAAGACAAATATATGGAATGAAGTCCAGAACTGTAAATCAAAACTCTTCTCTCCTTCTCATGCCCCCTTAAAGTCTATAAATGCTTGTCTTTTTTTTTTTTTTTTTCTTACTTTTAAGATCATAGGCTAACAAGAACATCACCCTGCTCTAGATAGTGTGTCTTACCTCCAGCAAAGATCATGACAGTAAGTGACCCTCTTACTTGAGTGTTGATTCAGGTCATCTTTTTCAACACAAATGCTATGAGGCAGGAAGATTTTAAATGGAAAGGAGGGCCTGGGGTTCAATTCTTGCCCTCAGCTACAGCAATTCAAACTTGCTTTTCAGCATAGTCAGAGGCAACTTTGGGCTGAGACACTTCCTAGCACTGGATTAGAAGTACAGTAATTCTCTAGTCTCTTGGGGGATAATGACACCCCTACTTGTGACTTCTGCTTCTAGTGATTCTTTATATATTAGACATGTGAATAAAACGTGTGCTTGGGCCTGGCATCAGGATTATGTGGTTTATAGCAGTTTGGTAATCAGATGACTCATGTCAGCATTTGTTTTATTTCTAAATAACTTGTTTTAGCTTAATTGTAGATCTGTTAAGTCTTGGTTTTAAGTTTCTATCCAAGACTTAGTTTCATTATAGGTTAATTTAAAATCAACAATAAAACTCCATCTGCTGACAGGAGATGCAGGAATTTCTTTTGAACAAGCTCTGTTCTGCCCAGGCTGCACAACAACCATCTTACTCCTGTTTGGATTTAAACTATAGTTCTCATGTTGGAATTCCTCAACAAGTAGTTTTCAAAGACAGATCTGAACTTTATCCTCAGGAACTTATTTGGAGCATGCAAATGTACCTCAAAGAAAGGCATGTGTTTCATCTTTGCCTGTGAAACTGATATTCTCCCTCTCATTTTCTGAACAAGAAGCTCTCATCTTCTTGGGCTATTATATGCTACATGCCATTGAGCATGGAAATACATTTTTATCAGCCTTTACTGGACACATGGAGCATAGTTTTACTTTTGCATCTTGATAGAAAGCAAATGAGATTGACCAAAAGTATAGTACTGCATGCATAATTCTTGTTTTCTTTTTTATCTGTGTGCATTTTTCAGATTTTGTTGAGAGTTTTTTGCAAAAGGACTGCGGTATTAAATGTTACCCAAGGTAAATAGAGATTTGAGAAAATGTCTTGACATTGGAATACAGTTTATCTGAAAAGTTCCCACATAGTTTAACACAGTTTTTTTTTAATGACTGTAGAAGCCTCCTACTCCTTATAAAATGCTTGTTATGTTAATTGTGGGGTCTGTTAGACAACTAATTTTCCCCATATCAAAACTAAGGAAATATTTCTGAGAACATGAGACAGTTTCCAAAAATCAGTATCTGTGCATATCAGTTGCCATGAAAACTAGTACTATTGTACTCTGACAAAATCAACAAGCAATTAACTAATTAGTGTTTGTTTCTCAGTATGTATGAAGCACGTGGATAGGAAGAAAACTGGCTACAAAACATTCAAAGCAGCATGTGCTAAGTAGCACAAAACAAGCTTTGAAAGGTCGACTAGTCCAGAGAAAGAAAAATGCTTTAATTCATGCCATGACCATAACTCTTTCAGGGTTGTTTCTACACAGCCTATTTCTAGAGAAAAACTTGCTTTATTAATCCTTCTGTCATTAGCTCTTTACACCTTTTGTCCTAATATTATTGGGATATCAGTTGTTTTCACCATATATTTTCAGTACTTAATTTTTAATTCTCCAAGATGGAGCTTTCATTTTGTAGTATATGCTTCAGGCAATAATAAAACAAAATATACTTAAATTAGATTAAATATATTAATTGAACATTATATTAAATAGAATTAAATCAGATTTCTCAATGAAATAAGATACTTAGATCTTTTTGGTGACAATGTGTGCATTGCCTACATGGAGATAACTTACTGTCAGAGAGCAACTATGTTTCTGTTTATCGCTAATATACTTGCAGGAAAGAAGATTTGAAATTCTCCCCCCAAAAACCCCCCAGTACCCAAAAAGAAAATACTTATGGAAAAGTTTGGATGCAGTGATACATCTTTTAATTGATACATATGAATTCTAGTTTCTTTTGGATAAGCTTGGAAAAAAAAGAGTTCTGGTTCCAAGAAGCACAAATTATGTACCTGCATCTTTTGAGTTGACTCTGATGTTACTTTATAAAATGTATCTTTTAATGTCGTTTTGAATTATCATTAGTGCATTAAGAAAAACTATAAAACTTAAAACTGAGTCCAACTTTGGATACCATTAAAAACCATATCTTTCTGTCTGAGCCCAATTTCCTAGAAAATGTAAGAGTTAAGGCTCTTTCCTGCAATTCTGCAGGATGGGTAATAGCTCTGCTCTTACATCACCCTTTTCATAACCTATTCGCACACTACGTGCCACATCATTAATCTCAACAACCTTTTGGGACCTGGATTCTGGAGCAGGTTCCCCTCCAAGGAACCTTCCTGTGGTGAGTAAACAAGTTAAAAGATCTCAGTGTATTCCAACAGGTTTTTGACTTGGGGAGGAAAGGATAGGATGAAGAAAATGTTTCCCCAAAAGCAGTAACACACATACTTTAGTAATTTCTAACGATTGCAATGGAGAGCAAAATGGAGATTGTATACAGTAAGGATATTTTTTGTGTTCTCTGAATGAATTATTTTGTGTTCTTTGCATGAATTATTAACTAATATTATATTTCTAAGAATGCCAACAACATTGCCACAATCCCAGTAAACACGCCTTATCAAAGACGCTACAAAATTGGACACTGAAATATTTATTTGAGGAGAGTTGCTCTGTCGCTGTTGAGCCGCTAGCTGAGAAATGACCCAGGTTCTCAGACAAGGAAAGAGAAAAGGTGTCTTTATTATTTTGATTTCCATATATATAGCGTTTTCAGAGGTCACCCAGATTGGTCAGCCTGAGACCTCCCCCTAGGCCCAATTGGCCAAGCCCAAACTGACCTAATCTGGAGACGTTGTTTGCAGAACATCCAAACTTTATCTTTGTTTATGAAATGTAGCAAAATGTTCTCATGAGAAAGACCTGTGCTAGCCACATTGCTCTTACTTTCAAATACTTGAAAGTAAACCAATTCAAGCATCTGAAAAATTCAACATCCTCCCAGTGGTCTTCAATAAAATTCAGGTGTGGTAGATCAAGAAAAGGAAGAATGAAGATGCTGCACACATAATCTCGATTCCATTCTGTTTGAGCATTGCTTTCTGTGTCCAGAACCATGAGAGTCTCCCCATCTTTGATCTACAGAGACAAAAAACACCTTTAAAAGAGTAAAATACAATAGCCATCCCAAAAATGGGTCTGGTCACCCTTTTCTACCACAAAATTTTGCTTACCCCTCAAACCCTAAAGACTTTCACCACTGCTGGAGCACCATGAGCCATTGAATACCTTTCTTTCAGCTACCGAGATTATGTGTTTGCATGTGGCCATGCCAAAGCAAAATGGTGTGAGAATTGATGTGTTCTACTTAAGAAGTTTTTGGTTGGTTTATTTATTTTTAGTGAGTTGTATAAGTTGGAAAAGATGGATACTACTGGGCAGTTACTTTTCTGAGGGTTTTGACTTCCTCTTTGAACTGTCATTGTGTATTGAATGAATTTGTATTTGTAGTGGCTAAAGGTGGGACTGTGAGAAAATACACCACACGGCTTCTTGTCTAAAACCTGGATTTTTGTTATGTAGTAATTGCATTACCCAGAAGATGCTGTATGTCTGCATATAACTAGATCTGAAACCAGGAAGAGAATTTTTTCTTTTGTCAGCCATTTACCTAAATATTAATAAGGCACTAGGATTTTTTGGGTCTTAGTGAACAAAAGTTTCTCCTGGATACAAACATCCTCCAAATTTTAGTTTTGTTTTCAGGACTATGGGGAAAAGCAAGGCTGCAAAAGATGAGGGATCTGTGTTAAGTAATTTAAATGACAACAAACAGTTATTCACTTATTCCTGAAAACTCCGAGGTAATGATAATAGCAATTATGGAGTCATTAAGAGTGTCAGAAGTGACAACTATAGCAAAATTGTTTGGAAAGCTAACCTGTTTTTAACTAGGTCTCTTACTACATGCTTACGCCTACAAACAAAGCATGATATATGAATGCTGGTCTGTGGGTATCTGAAGCCACAGATGCTGTATTTAGGCTTTGTGAAACAACTCCCCTGTTGGTTCATTCTGTGTAAAATAAAGATACATTTTGTCTGTCTTAATAACCAGCTCGACTCACTTAAGGCTTTTGTTTTGATTTATAGGGTGATACTATAGCATTTTTTCTTTAGCATGAGCATATGTAGTTTCCTAGAGTTACTTGTGTGAGTGATATTACAGCAATCAAAGCAATGAATGTGTGGCAGGTTCACTCTTGAGATAAATTGTTATTATAGATTTTTTTATAGGTTTTGTTGTGGTTTTAAACTTACTGTCTTCCACAGCCTAAAGAGTGGATGAGTCTTGTCAAGTGTGGGAAGAAAACTTATCTTTACACATTAATGCTCACTGCAGGCAGACCTAAATGAAAATACACATCTGAGCATATTTAAATGAGTTATTGACTGACCTTTCCTTTCTTTTCTGTATCTTGCAAACCTTGGCAGGGAGTTCTTTTTCATGCAGTATTGTGTTGTCGGGCTTGGTTACATTTTCACCAGCAGGTAAAGATGGATGCCATACATATTTAATTAAGAATTGAACCTCAATTATCTTCAATTAATTCAGAATAAATTGATAAATTGATTTAGCAAGACCCACATTAATAGAATATCTTGAGTCGGAAGGGATCCAAAAGATCATTGAGTCCAACTCCTGGCCCAGGACATGCAATATCTTAACAATTATATCTAAAATAGTCATAATAACATGAAACAAAAAGCAATTCCTCTTATATCTTTTAATTCTGGGGTTATGAGCAAGTCAGATCTATGAATTCTGGGTGATTAAGCTATTAGGCTTCAACTTATATAAGTTATTAGGCTTCAATAATTACCTTTCTTAAAATGAAATGAGTACAAGACATAAAGAAAAACATTACTTAAGTTATCTCATCAGCAAGACACATATACAAGAAAGACTGAAGGGGTTTCTGTTGCCAAAAAGACGCTTTCAATTAAGGAAAACAAATCTAATGAGAATCCAGCAATTTCAAGTATTGAATCATAATGAAATGAAGTAAAATAGACAAACTGGTTCATGTAGATCTAATAGTATTCAAGTGAAGAGAAAGGAAAACATCGCAAACTGTGACTGCAGTAGCATCATTCAACAGTTTAAATTAGAACAGCCTGCTGCCAGCATAGTTGTAATATCTACTTTATGAGATATTTATGCATCTTCAGCTCAAATACAAATATGAACACTAGAAACCAAACCAAGCAAACCACACCAGAGGTGTGTAGTCCATTTGTACACAGGACAGTAATTCCAAATTAAATAAAGTTCAGTGGCCAGAGTTATACGGTGGAATTGGTCTTCCACATCTGAATGAATGGGAAATTGGAATATCCAAATAGAGATTTAATCTTGATAATGCAAGTGCCTGAGAGAACAAGGTAGATGTGGCATTTGCAGATGAAATTTGGGCATGCAAGCGTTTAGCATCTCCAGCATAATGACAGCCTATAAAGAGTTATGAAGGTGCTGTAGAGCATTAATTTATTGTTTCAAAAAAATAGCCACTGTTGATGAATCCTTGAATAAGATCTGGTTGTAAAATGCACTTTTTATAGTGACTGAAAATGCTTGCTCGGCTTTAAAATGAAGAGTGAAACCAATGGAGCTGCTGTGGTGATCTATAGTTAAGCATTAGAGAATATATAAACCACCCCATCTTTGATAGTTGGGGTGTGGGGCAGTGCCTCCTTAGAGGAGACATCCTCCTTCTCCATGCACGGATGGCAACATGGTGGCCAAGGGCTGTCTGGAATGATGACCTAGATGTCTTGCTGATATGCAGATATGATTGTAAATCATTCTCTCCTGCTCCATGAATAGCAGAGTCCAGGGCCTGTTGAGCTCTCCTGCATAGCAGAGTATTGCACAACAGGAACTCCCCTTGAGCGGGAATGCCTTTCAAGGTACTCCTTGATGCTGAGGGATTCGTTGCTGAAACAGATTCAGACACTCATAGCATTGTTTTGCTCAGTCTCTTTTAAAAAATTTTTTATTTTATTACTTGTTTTTGGTGGTAGACACCTTTTTTATTCCTTTTTGTTAAAAGGTTTGGTCTTTTTATAGAATTGCTCATCCTGAGTGAGCTACCAAACTGTCGCTGTTGAGCCGCTAGCTGAGAAATGACCCAGGTTCTCAGACAAGGAAAGAGAAAAGGTGTCTTTATTATTTTGATTTCCATATATATAGAGTCTTCAGAGGTCACCCAGATTGGTCAGCCTGAAACCTCCCCCTAGGCCCAATTGGCCAAGCCCGAACTGACCTAATCCGGAGACGTTGTTTGCAGAACATCCAAACTTTATCTTTGTTTATGAAATGTAGCAAAATGTTCTCACGAGAAAGGCCTGTGCTAGCCACACCAAACTACCATTATATTTGCAATCCAGTAGTAAAAGGTCAGAGAAGAAGATTCTTGGTGTAATATTTGTGATATGAATTCTGGTATGAGAGCAGAGAACAAACTGGCAGCAGAAACAACCTGAGGGATAAGAAGGTCTCATGCCTTCTTAAATGTGAATAACAGCTATCCAACACACTTGTTACTGCAACATCTTCACATCATGCGTAGAATGTGGAGATTTGTAGGTCTGAATTAAAATCGTATGAGAGGCAACTTGAAGTGCAGTGCTTATAGGCATGCTGTTACAAGGATAAGAGAGGGCAGCTAGCAGGAGACGTGATATTTCACACTCATGATTCTAAATTACCAAGACAGTTTTCTTGTTAGAAAATCCTTACATATGTGGATTTATGTCTACCGTGTTTTGGTAGTACATTAATATTCATACTGTATCCTTTTATTGAAATGCTTTTCAGATTGCTAATAAGGACACTTCAGCAGGTAACACATTCACCTATAGAACTACATAAGGTACAGATCTTATATTAGCACAACAAACATGACTCAGTCCTCTTCAGAGCAGACCTTGCATTGTTACACACGGCAAATATGTCCTTACAGCCAGATATTCTCTAGTCCTCAGTTTGAAGTGATTTATTTTACAACAAACCAATGTTCTTTGCATTTTGGCCCTTAGGCTCTCAGCAGACACTTGTAGAATGAGGAAAAACAAATGTCTGGGTTATACAAAGTTAATAAAACCAGATGCTGTTAAGAGCTCACTGTATCAGTATTCCATGCACCACTGTAAGCACAGGTTTATGTTGTTTCAAGAAGAAGGAAAAGGAAGGAGCTAGTGAAAGTGTGAAATGGGAAAAATTGCATAACTGAGCATAAAATTTAGAAGGTTTATTTATGAAAAAGATACATTAATTCTTTGTATTAAAAATCCTTCATGTATAGATGTCTCTATTTCAAGAAGCATTGTGAAGAAGTCTATCAATCCTTCACAGGCATGATGCTATGATGGTTGTCACATACACGAGGATATCACTTCCATGATTTGTCAAAGTGAAACTGGCTCATTAATGATAAGTAATGAAGGTCAAAGTGAGAAACAAGAGTTATGCCTTAATATCATCATCCAGGTAATTTCACATTCCCTGTTAACATGGTTAGTTCAGGCAATGGGCAGTATGCTTTTCTGTTGTTGAATATATAGCAGGAAACATGACATGAATTTGGTAGAGTTTTCAGTTTGGTAGAGTTTTTACTCAGGGGTGGAAAAAGAACAAGGAAAGCAGTCTCTGTCTTTCCACTGTTGAACCTCTATGGTCATTCTTTGTGATGTGCAATAGCTCTGCCTTTCTGCCTTCTCTCTTATTTTCTTCTTCTTCTGAATACATATAAACTCATGCTTTAAAGACCTAGCAGGACGGCAAACAGCAGGCTAGGAGAGCAATCCAGTAAAGCCACAGTAAGTGGCTGGCTTCCAGGTTGAGGGTTTTTGGTTTAGCAAACACCTTATGTCTGGTCTTGGGGATATGTATTTCTAGCTCTGTTTCACCATGCTTTGCTTTTATCCAAAGTTCGGTGAACAACGTGAACAAATCAAGCATTTTTTATTTCGTCTTGAAGAAAATTCTCTATGCAAAAATAATTACAGTGGTAATGAGACTTCATTTTCCTAAAAGCACAAACAGAAAAGTAATGAAAATGATGCTGCTGCAATGTTGTTGTAGATTCACTAAATATCAGGAAGACTTTCCTCTTTTTTTATCTCTTTTCTCTCTGACTAACATGCTTGTCCAGTCTAATTGTTACACTTCTGTGGCTAGACAGGTTCTTCCCGTGGGAACATTTTGCTATATTTCATAAACAAGATAAAGTTTGGATGTTTTGCAAACAGTTTCTCCGGATTGAGTCAGTTCGGGCTTGGCCAATTGTGTAGGGGAGGTCTCGGGCTGACCAATCTGGGGCACTTCTGTAGACTCTATATATATGGAATTCAAAACAATAAATCCCTTTTCTCCTCTCTTCGCTTGTCTGAGAATTGGGTCAGTCCTCAGCACCAACACACACACTTCAAGTCCTTTTTCTGCCTGAAGGGATTAAAAACTATGTTTCTCATTTTAGCCTAGCTGCCAGGGTGTGGTCAGCTCTGAAAAAGCCCTACCTTAGTACTTCCCGTTTTGAGATGTTCTATGTCGACTGCTGGAAAGTACACTTGGTTACCAAGATAGCAATTTTCAACTTAGTGAAACAAGAGAAAATAGAAATCAAGAGCATGGTAAATCTTTGCCTGTGGGGTAACTGCTTCACTTTCATGTGTTTTGTAGCTGGCTTGTGTTGGTGTTACCATATTTCTACTGAGGGTTTCCACTTCATTTTCTCTCCTCTGGACAGAGCTCAGCTCCTGCTACTCTTGCGAGTGCACCAGCACTTGGTGACAGCTGGAGAAGGGCATATACATATAATTTTGTAGAACATCCAGATTTGTTGGCAATCTAATAAGTAAACTGATCTTGCTCACCATGTATATTATATATTTATTAACGCTCATGCTGGGAGGCTTGGGAATACCTGAAAGAAAGGATGAGGAGTCACTTTTGGCCAGCAGATCTTACTGAGGTGTAAACTGGCAGTATACCACATACTGTGAGAATGGCAACAGCTCACATCATGTTTGTTATTTTCCCATCATGAAGTTTGTTATTTTTTAACAGAAGAATGGTATTGTTGCTGTCTTTCATTGCATGGATCAAGCCTGCAAAATCTGCCTCAAATTTATTACTATCTTTGGGAAAGCCAATGTCATATTGTTATGTAAATTTGAATTTTATTGCAAAAATTATAATTAAGTACTCATAGTGACTTTTCCTACCTTAATTCCATTTTTTATTGTATATTTTGCCATAAATGATGTGCATACCATGATTCATTCTTTCTTCTCTTTTTCTTGCCATGTCCTCCATGCTGAATGTAGTTTTATGTATTTGTTTTTAAACCAAGAATTTGACAAAGAATTTTTGTGACATGTCGCTGTAGATGTTTGTTGTTCACACAGAAAGGTTTGTAAATACGCTAATAATTTTTGACATCTGAAAGGATTAAATAAGAAAAGTTTACTCCTGTATTTAAATTCTATGCTTCTAAACTCATAAGCCTGCTTCTTCAGCACAAGGAGCTTCTTCTTGCTCAGCACAGGAAGTTCTTCCTCAACTTTAATATCTTGTAAAAAAATCTAAATATACTGGCTGCAAATAGATTGAATATTGATGTCCAAAGAAAAAATTCCAGGTATGGTAAGCAAAGAACTCAGACACGTTTGGTCATAAGAAACTACTCTGGTGTGTGGTTCTTGGTTATGTAAGTCATATGGGATCACAGGAGCTGTAGTTACAGCGTTGTTAATGTGCATGAGGAAGGAATCTAAAAATTTTGCTAGAGAAACCTGCAGCTCACTGTAAACCAGTATTTCTACTGGTGGTAACTGATACAGCAGCAGCAATTGTAACTCACCTTTCCCACCGCGACTGATGCTCTGCTCTCCTGAGGCATTCACTGTGCAAAAAATTGCTCTGCAATGGCAAACTGAGCTCTTCTTTTTGTATTAACTTATCTGAATTAATTGCCTATTGTGCTTCTTCTCTTTAGTGCACATCTTTATTCCAGTTAGACATTACTGTTCAAATATCAGCCTGCCCCTTGGTTTTTGCTGGTAGCAGCCTCGTTATTCACTCAGTGTCAATCATCTGTGTAAGTCTGAGGTGTTTTTTCTTTTTAATTTTGTGTTCCATAACACTGGACTCATGAGATCAATAGCCTTTGCTAGACCCTGGTGATTAGTCCACTTACACAGAGCAATGAGCAAAAGCTTCATATTACTGCCCCAGCCTGGGACTTCAGGATCCCAGGTGGGTAGAAGACTTTTGTGGAATGAGAGTCTTCATTTCTGCATGTGTGTTCTTACCGAGACAGTTCACAAAAAATCATTCTGCAGATGACAGTTAACAACTCAACACCCAAACAATTTCTTTGGAAGGGAGGAAGGGATGTATTTTGATGTAGTAAGCAGTTGTGAAAGTGAGTTAAAATTGTAAGGCAAAGCAGCAATAATTGAGGCTGATGTAGCTCCATTTTCAATTTTATTTTCAGGGTATAGAAATTGCTGTTAGAAGCCTGAATAGGTGAAGTCTCAATAAGAAAAAAAAAAAAAAAGATGAATAAGGCAAGATAAAAATTGCAACAATGAGTGAATGTACCCGTGTATAGCTCAGAATTAAGAGAATTTTTAAACTAGTGCCAGAAGGTGAGAGAATTTTGAGCAGCCTTATTTCCTGTTAATTATTTATCAGAAAAAGAGAAGACATACATAACAAGCAGATATAACTTTAGAAAACCTCTCACGTTTTGATCTTCAGGTCATACGCCATAACCCAGAAAAACATGAGAAAAAAGAATTTAATCTGCTTGAGTGAGTGCCATGATTCAGAGGTATCTGCTTAATGTTTTGATCATGATGAAGGTGGTGCTTGCTTACACACTTGCCCTTATGGAAAGACTTGATGGTTTTCAATTTTTACAGTGGACCTGTTTGGAGGAGCCTGAGACTTGTATTACCACTCCTTCCACACTGCAGCTCGAACTGATGTTCTCTTTAATTTCTAGATATGTCAACTGAGCACAACTAGCAAAAAACCCCAAAAACCAGAAAACCCCAAACCCCTGTATGTCTTCTTTCTGCTCTCTTTCTGTCTCTTAAGACATAGAGGCATTATTTAAATCAGCCTGCAATGATTTATTCTGGTGATGAAGTCTGTATCAAGATAGGTGAATAGCAGATGTGTCGTGGAAATTTGGTGTAAGCTGGATGCTTCATTTTGTTTTATTTTGACAATCGCACTCCGGACTGCTGCCTCAGGACGTTAGTTTGTTAAGCTGTCTAAGCCGCTCAAACTTCGACTTGTTTTCAAAGGCGAAATCGAGAATCATGGCACAACGTGGATTCTAAGCAATGGAGATACACGCTGTCCTGTGCCCCCTGCCGTCCCCCGCCCCATTCTCCGTGCTGAGCTACAGGCTGAGCGATACCATTTCCACACAGCTCTCCGAAGGGAAGGGCAGAAGCCGGGACACCACACCGGTTTTTAATGCGGAGAGACATACACATGCAAATAAAGCCCCGTGTCTCCCCTCGCCGGGGGGATTCCACACACGATTTCCACACTTGCAGCAAACTGATTGTTAAGGCTGTTTCACGGGAAGCGCGGCACGCCGGGCAGAGGAGCGGCGGGAGGGAGCGAATCCCGTGCGCGGCAGGCTCCGCGGGCACGGCAGCTCCGCGCCATGCGCTGACCACGGGGACGCGCGGCCGGACCGGGGCCGGGGGCGCGCTCTGCCCGCGCTGCCCGCGCGCTGCCCGCGCGCGGCTGGGCGGGGCCCGCGCGGGGTGACGTCATGGGGCGCGAGCGGGGCGTGAGGGAGGCGTGGCGGCGGCGGGGCCGCGCCGGGCGGGCGCGGGATGGGGCGGGGGGCGCGGCGGGACCCGCCGCCCCGGCACCCGGCTCCCTGAGCTCCCCCAGCTCCCCGAGGCACCCCGGACCCGCCGCCGCTGGTGAGTGCGCGGGGGGCGGCGGCGCGGTGGCGGCTCGGCACCTGCGGGGTCCCGGCGGCTACGGGTGCTGCCTTCTTAAATGTTTTTTTTTTTTTTTTGGGTGGGGAGGAGTGCGGGTTGGGTTGGGTTGTTGGGGTGGTTGGTGTTTTTTGCGGTGTTGTTGCTCCGGGGGCTGTCGCGGGGAGAAGCGCACCGGGCACGGCGCGGGCCGGTGCCGCTGCGGCCGCTGTCCCTCGGCGGTCCCGGTGCGGCACGGCCACAGGGTGCCGGCGGCTCCCAAGGGCCGTGCCTGGGGCAGCAGCGGCCCCGGCTAGCCCGGTCCCTCGGGGACCATGTCACACCCTCCTTCGCTTAACACCTCCGTCAGTGCTGCTTGAATGCTCGGGGCTTTCTGAGTGAGTGTGGCATGTCGCGGCAAGAGGGAACCCAGGTTAGGAGACCCTGGCGTGGGAACGCAGGTGAACTTGGCCTTTGTAGTCATGTTTTTAGTAATTTCTTTTTTAGTTGATGCTCTGTGTGTGAGAAGGTGAATAGAAATACCAGCCCTGACAAAACGAGACACTAAAAGCTGTGGAAATGTGAACGAAGTTGTTCAGCTTCCCACTGCTGTCAGCATATCTTGCTGAGACTATCTGGACAACGTTCCCCTTTACCTGGCAATTATCACTCTTCCTCTATCCCATACATTTTGTTCAGACTTCTTGGGAGCACAAGCATCAGATGCCTTCTCTCACTTCTTTCCCGTCGTCTTCTTTCTTGTATTTGCAAGTTGTGGCCAGGAACAAATTGAAAAGAAGGAAACACAACCTTATTCTTTAATGTGTTTTAAATTGTCTTTATTGTCTAGAGGAAAGGTAATGAACTGCCTTGTATTTCTCCTTCTCCGTTCGAAATGATGGGAAGTTCGTTTATGTTAGTGTGTGTGGAGATGTGTAAGTCTGATAGTTATTGTTGTGTGTTTTCTTAAATCCCTCTGAGAGTGCATGGATTGAATTAAATAGACAAATGATGTACTACCTGAGAGAATGAGCTTATCTTGCAGAGCATTTCCTTTTTAATACTGAACAGCTAATATGTACTCCACCACAGTACTTCATTAAAAAGTTGGGAGCTAATTAGCTCTTTCTTACAGCTAAAGTTCCTGATTTTAATTAGAGTTCCTGTCTCCAAGTTTAAACTGATTAAAGCAATGCCAAAGCCACCCTAGTTATTTTCAATGTTTGTTAAAAAAAAAAAAAAAAAAAAAAAAAGAGTAATTTAAGCTCTTTATATCTCATGTTGAAAAACAAACACTTCTGTTTGGGGTTCTGTCCCTGATTCTGTTGGATGTGGGGGGTGAGAAGATGCATGCTATGTTTATCTGGTGTTAGAGGGAAGAAGGAAACTGACTAATGGCAACAAAACTCACGTTTGTTGTTCAAGGGTTATTGGTTTCAATGGGAAAACCACAATTTGAGAAGGAAAACTAGAATGTGTTAACTAACAAAGATATGGATAAAATGGATAACCTGTGAGCATCCAGGTGAATTTCACAATGTTCAGACCATGTACAGGAGTATGTTTGGAGATAGTGATGGTGATTCCTAGTAACGGTAAAAAACTCTGCTGCTGTCTAATGTTATTGACCAAAAATCTCATCCAAACTTACATAAAGCTGTCATGGTGGTTAAATATTGCCCTCCATTATGTCCTCTATTAATCTCATGTGTATACTTCAGACTTCATTCTGCTGAAGAACAGTTGCTTGCATTAGACTTGATAAAAAAAAAAAAGGGCAATATATGGCTCATTCATGGGTACCCTGCTATATTTTTAACAACATTTTAAACCCTATTAGGGGTTTGAGAGATTTGCAAATTGATAATTCCCAAGGGAGTTGTTATGCTGATAAGACTTACAGTGTCTCTATTCCAAATATTTCACAGCGCTCTTGACACTCTTTATGGGAAGAGTTTAATGTTTGTCACACACTGCTAAGCACTTGTGACAAGATTTAGCAATGGGTTTTAAACTACAAAAAATGAAGTTCTGGAAAATGCACAGCTAAATGAAGACATGCTTTTAAGGAGCATGGATGGGACAAACTAGCAGTGCTCACAACTCTCCTGTGGACTGACAGCTGACCTTGACCTTAACTCTATGAACTTGTTTCTTTTCAGTGTTTGACCCAGTCAGCACTGTGATAAGACTCATGTTATGATAGACAGTTCTTTTGTCTTTTCTGACATTTAAAGGATACTACTGTTATAATTATTTCACAGGGGCTGAATTCTGTGCAAAAAAACTTCTCTACAAAACCTTTGGTGTTAATTGGACATCACTAGATATTTGCATTGAAGGTGCTTGAATTCCCTGGTGTGAGCTATGCTGCCACTGAAACCTGTATAATCAAATCTCTAAGAAATTGTGACTAATTTTTCCGTACTCTGATTTTCTATATGTTTAACAACAGTGCACATCAACTAATATGATGTCAGCATGGATAATGAGATAAACCATCATCTGTGTTTTTATATTTGATATGGTATGTTGATATGTGGCTGCTGCAATTTTAAATATTCTCAGAATAACTGTCTGACTTAGACAACTGGCTTTTCTCTTTCAGGGGAAACAAGTTCATGAACTAGGAATACCTATGTGCAAAAATTAAAGCATTTAATAGATATTTAGAAGACTTCATTGGCTAGACAGTCCTGGGAAACCTCAGGTATGATCTAAGAGCAAAATTCCCCAAATATGCATTGCTGCACTTGCAGTGTAAGGGGCATAGAATCATAGAATGATTTGTGTTGGAAAGGATCTTATGGATCATCTAGTTTCAAACCCCTGCCATGGTCAGGGACATCATGGGCGTTGGGAGTTGCTGTTTAGTCTGTGGAGTCTTACTGGAATGGTCCAGCTAGGAGCTGACACATCTGCTGGTAGTCTTTTCCCAAGCTGTATGTACCTCCTTGTCATTTTGGTCCTCATCTCCTTTTGCAGTTCTCTCTGGTTTCTGCTGCCATAGCTGTGCTGCTGCCAGATGCCCATTTGCTGTTTTTGTTGTCTGTTTGCATTGCTGCCTTACCCCTTCTAGTTCTTCAACTTTGATTTTGTTTGGGGTTTTTTTTTTTTGTATGTATGTAATATATTTCTTAATCCAGTAGATGTGCTAATTGTGTCCCTGCCCATGGCATGGGGTTGGAACTAGATGATCCATGTCCCTTCCTACCTAACTCATTCTATGATTCTATGTAGCATACAAGACAATGAAATTATATGGGTTGACTTGAAAAAAATTAGGGTCTTTAAAGAGAAACATCTTGTTATGTGATATTAAATTCCGAATAGTCTCATCATCTTAATAGCAGTGCAAATTCAAATAATGACTTAATAGAGGAACTTAAACCTTTAATGTGATGAGAATAACCTTGTTAATTATCAGGGTTAATGTGATGCATTCCTTTAAAGTGAACAGAGTGATCACAGGCCAGAAAAAGGGATCTCTCTTCTGCTGGCTAGTATTTTTCCAATTCATTGGTAATTGAAAAGGGGATTTTGTGCCAGGCAGCTGTGTGATAATACAGCAGTTTTTATCAGATTCTTCAGGGAAGTGGAATAAATACCTATTTAAAAGGTAGACTTAATGATACAGTTAAAGCAATAAGGAATGGTAAGCCAATTTTACCTTGTTTTTTGTGCCATTTTGATGGTTCAGTGCCTTCCCCCCCCCCCCAATTCATTAGCAACCAGACATACACTGAAACTTAAATCTCATTAATCAGAGTTTCATGATTTGGAAGTAGTAGGGAGTTTGATAGTATTGCATTATTCAGTGTAATTTCACTGCTCCTTTGGGTATTTCCATACTGCTTATAACTTTTCTTCTATGGAATGATTTTTGGGATGCAGAGGCATTAAAGGCGCTTTGGGTGATTGTACTGCCACAACGCTGTCCTGTTGGTTTTAGGACAGTTGTACAAGATAGGTCTTGTAATGTATTGTGAGAGGCTTTGGTAGTGCTGAGCTGTGGATGGGTGTGAAGCTAATTTCAGACTAGGTGACTATTGAAAAACAAAGTTTCTAATTTTGCAGTGAAGATGATACTATATTTGTGGCTGTTTTATAATCTTATAAAATGAGTATTTTTTCATGAGGAGTGTGGCTTTCAAGGTGTTGAAAGCCTTTCTAGTACCTCGTGTGTGGGAAGACTTCTAATGTTCCTGCCTGGATTTTGTCCCATTAAATTTGCTTGTCCATTACCAGATTTCTTCACAAGAATGTCTTCCTGAATTGACCAGCTATACCTGTCCCTGTGTCTCCCATGTCTGCTTTGGGAGAGTGGTGGGAAGTACAGCACACTGGGAAACCTCAGCTTGTTTGCTGCTACCCTGTACTGGCTTGGCTGAACTCTCTATGCTTTGGGGTGAGATAGAACTTCATCTTAGTTACAGCTGAGTGGATTTTTGCAAAGGCAAACCGCATGATATCTAGTTGACTTTGTTTCATGGATAGCAGCATGGTTGTGCTATATAGGCAAAGAATGGTAGTCCAAAACCTCAGACTTCAGTAGAATAAAATGTGTAAGTCTGGAAGGTCAAGAAGGGTATGATATACTGGGAATGTTTCTTCAGTTGCCCACCAGCAGCTGAAATCCATGTTTGGTTTGTTTGTAGCTCCAAATTGACTTTCAGGTAGACAAAATTAAATGTCAAATGTGATTTCTGCAAAAATGTTATGGTCAATTTGACTGTATTAAAATAGTGGGCAATGTGGGGTACAAATTACTTTAGAATACTGAAAAGTTTAATTACTTCTAATCTGTTCAGCAGGTGAGTTTCACAATCTGAAAACCAGAGGTTTGTTTCATTTGCGATTTGGAGCAACATACTTCCTTGCCTGTTTATCTTCATTGCAAAATTAAGTTTTTTAAATAAGGTGGTGGTCACTGATTGATTTCCTGTAAGGCTTTCTATCTTTCTGAAAGGAACCTCATTTTATGTCTTTAGAAGTATTACAATTAACAGCTGCCTTGTATTGTGTTTTATTTTTTACTTCATGTTGTGTTACATAGCTGTAGAGGGGACAGGCTGCAGAAGGGAAATGGCGCCATGGTTCTGCAGGAGCTTGTGGAAGTGTAATCATTGTGGCATTGTCTGCCAGGTCTGCCAGTGAGGAAATGCAGGGGGCAGCTTCTGTGCATGTCAAAGTTGTTTTGCTTGTGCTGGGTGATTGAGTGAAAATGTCTTTGAGGTCAGTAGCTTACTAATTGCAGTTTTCCAGTTTCTGCCTGTTAGCTTTCTAAAGCAGGGAAGATACTCCAAACAAAAGCACAGTGAGGGAAAGCCAGGCCATCTTTGGAGTCATGGGATCAGCTTCTTTGGCTTCCATGAAGTGTAGTTTACGTTTGATGGCTTGATGACTGTGGACCTTGTGGGAGATAGGTTTCTCTCTCCCTTCCCCAAGGTCATCTTCTCTGAAGTCTTTTCCAGAAGGGAAAAAATAATACCAATGATGTTAAGGAACAAAGGGACTTCTTTAGCATGGAGGAAAAGTTCAAAGCAGAAGCCAATTATTAATACATTGCTTCAGAAGTGAAACTGATGTAACATGAGCCAAGTTAAATACATACCTAACCTAAGGGACAAAATTTTGGCATGAGATAAAGTAGTAATAAAATGGGGACTATCTTAAGATTTCTAGCTAGTGGGCAAGGGAACTGTTGGAGCTATCTTCTGCCAGGACAGGGGTGTGCATGTGTTACATGTTGTCTAAAACTTCCTCATTGTGAGAAGCAGAGGGAGGGTCAGGCATTGATCTCTTCTCTTTGGGGACCAGTGACAGGACCTGAAGGAATAGCATACAGCTGTGTCAAGGGAGCTTTAGGTTGGGTATTAGGAGAAGATTTTTTCACCCAGAGGGTGGAATAGGCTTCCCAGATAAGCAGTCCCAGCACCAAGCCTGCCAGTGTTTGGACAATGCTCTCAGGCATGTGGTGAGACTCTTGGGGTGTCCTGTACAGGGACAGAAGTTGGACTTGATGGTCCCTGTGGGTCCCTTCCAACTCAGGATATTCTATAATTCTATGTGGTCTAAGTTTTGTTTGATGTAAGACATTCTAAGAATAAATGGGATGAAAGGAAACTGGGAGAGTAACGTGGAGAGTAACATCATTAATCATGGCGTATTGCTGGAAACCATCAGTTGGCACCCTTTTCTGTAGCAGAAGGACACGGGGTGAACTCCAGATCTCTGATTTTCGGGGTTGGCTGAGTACAGAGGCAGCCATCAACTGGAGTAAGGAAATAAGGAAAAACCCATGCTGAGAAGTAGGCTGCAGAGTGAGAGTCCTGCATGCTAGCACAAAGCAGTGTGCAACAGGACAAAATCTAATCATGCTTTCCTGGTCTTGGGTCATCACAGGAAGGGGATGATTATGGCTCCCAAGGGAAGACCTTGTACTTGAGCATTTTTAATGTGTGAAACTGACATCGGGCTGTGTGACCAGTCCTTGCTGTGTAATCTATGAACACAGGCACATTGCCCTCCTGGCCTGTGGTGGATAATGTGCTACTTTACCTCATTGCTGCTTTAGGTTCAGAGGCTCTGTGCTGCTGCTTTGGAGAGAAACCTAAAGCATGCCTTCTGAGTACTAACTTCAAAAGATGTCTACTATGGCCTCACATTGGTGTGGTCTATTTAAGGTCTGTCTGCCAACTGCAGCCAAGCACAGGTCAGCTAATATGACTGAGTTGTTTCTCTGGTGAGTACTAATAATTTCAGTGCCATGTAGAAAATGTCTCTATGTAATGACAGTATCAATTTGTCCTTGTCTGTACTAGCTCTCTGTGTGGGTAAATGGCCATTAAAGAGCTGGCTGATGGATATAAGTTTTTGTGGTCATGGATGCTTTTCCATAAAGTTGATAAACAGAGCTCTACAGGATTGAAAGTGTTTATTGTGAATGGTCCTTGTTTGTATAGTACCTTCATAAAAATCAAACAGTAACATCAGAGCCTTAGGTTAGTGGAAGTCCTAACAGATGATATGAGGTATTGGAAGGATGGTGACATACCTGCAAAAAGGCCAGATTAATTCCACCTTCACATGCCTCTCAAATGCTGGTCTTCACAGCCAGTGGGATGCAGTATTCTGTGGAGCTGAGAGAAGGGGACCGACTGTCCACTGGAGGCAAAATGCTTCAGAAAGATAAAAGCTCTTTGATAAACTCTTGCTAGAGTGAAGAACTGTATTCAGCTGTGCAATTTTATATGGATATGCTGAAGTTGTTGAGGTGGGCGATTTAAGGTAGAGAAAAGCCTGAGAAATTAAATCCTATCAAGTTCTGTTCTTCTGCAACCACACACAGGGGAGGAGGAGACAGGATATAGATAACACCTGAGTCTTTTCTTGTTAAGTTTGTTACATGAACAGTCCCTTGTGCTTTTTAAGTAACTTTTTTCTGGTTTTTTGTGTCTTTTGATCAGCATTCATAGTAATAGTCTGCTGATTCTAGTCTATCCACTGTGAAAAAACCTTAGTGCAAACCCTGTTCGGTCAGTAACTGTTTGAAAATAGCCGTGTTTTATTTAACCATAAACAAGAGGACTTCAAATGCATGTGTTTGCTTTGAAAGAGAGTGGAAGGCAATGTTACAAAGAAGGAATTTTGGCAAGTGGAAGGAATGCTGAAGAGAAGTAACAGAATGTGTAAGGGGCAGTTTTTATCCCTACTGAAAGGGTGGTTGAGGAATTTAAAGAGGAAAAGATTAAAAAGAATTTTATGAAGGGAAAGACAAAGGTAAGATTTTTGGAAATGGAGAAAGGAAGGAGATGGAGAAAGCAAGCTTAAGGAAACAAACTGCTAAGATCTGATGATGGTATAGGGTTGAAGTGAAAAGGGGGAGAGAAAACATTTATGATAAGAGAAGATTGATAGAAGTGGGTGAAATGACGAGAGTGAAAAAATAGTGGATAAAGGAACAGAATCAAGATATGGAATGAAGGATGGTGATCACTGTGTGGAACAGGAAAAGAAAAGCTTCTTTTAAACATGTGCTGTGTTTAAATTTTCAAAACCCTTTTCTTCCCTTGTGCTGGGCAAAAATATCAGGCCAGTTCTGCAGCCTGTGAGGGGTGAGACTGCCACAGGTCCATGCCTCAGTTTCAGCCAGCAGCCAGGCGGAACACATCCTCCCAGTACATCACACAGGTGAATGTGCTCCCACACCTGCTCCTGCAGGTGCTGCACTGCAGACAGATGTTCCCATGGCCCAGCTCAGGCTGACACTTTCGGTCACTCGCCCCAGTCTCTCTGGTGGCTGGCAGTCAGAAGTTGCTGCAGTCAGACCCCTCTGCACACATGCAGAATGTGTGAGTGACTCTCATGAGCAGAGCGACTCACCCAGAAAAGAGCTGGAAAGGATTTAATAAGTGCATAGGACAGGCTATGCTGATCAGGGCAGCGCACAACCAGGCAAGTGAACCAACCACCGAAATATCTGCATGGAACTGGCCCTTTTTATCTACATACTCCTCTGTTACTCATTCTAGTTCTTCCCCAAATCTTATGAATCCATCTCTGTTCCTGCCTTTGGTTTCCCCTGTAAACATCCCATAGCAAGTCCCCTTACATCCCATAATATGTTCTGCACCTGTGGCCACTCACGTGATGGGTTTCAAAACTGGACAGTGTGACTGAAGTCCTCCTTGGGGCTGCCCTGGGAAGAGTCTGGATGAGGCCTCCCTTCCTTCAAGTCCCTAATTTGTGTCCCTGCCTGTCATTTTGCAGCCCTGTGGTCCTCTGGCCTTGCACAAAGAATCCCTTCATGGGCTAATTGCTGTTGTGGTAGGTCTGAAAGAAGACCGGCTATGTATAAATTGTGTTTCCCCACATGCCACTGCCTCTCTGTGCCCTATTGTTGGGGTACAAATGAGCTTTTATCATATAGTCTTAACCATATGAAACCATCTTCATTTGTTACGGGAATTTTAAAGAGTAAAATTGTGATGAAAATACTTTGTTAAATAATGTGTAGGAATGAAAAATATGTGATTGTTATAGAGCAC